>OY728135.1:1399482895-1402072042 GCA_963277665.1 Viscum album | reverse complement strand
TATTATATTTTGGTATTAATTAATTTTAAATATTTTTTTATTTTTTATTTTTTATTTTTTTGAAATTTAATCATTTTCTAATACTTAATTATATTTATTTATTTATTTTGTTTTAATATTTTTTATATGTATTCATCTTTATTTAAATATATATACATATTTTTTTAATAATTTATTTTTAATTAAAAAAACTTATCTATTTTGTCAATATTGTTAAAGTGTACTCATTTTTAATTATCCAATTTCACTCATTTTTAATATACAGACATTTGAGATTATATATTCATTAATAATGTTGAAAATATATTTATAAATAAATATATTTATAAATTTATATGAAATATATTTATACATTAACATATTAATAATTGTACAAAAATTAATATTATTTCTTAAAAAAGTATTTATATAATTATAAACAAATAATTATATATATTTAAATAATTATGAAATTATAATAAATTTATTTAAATAATGAATTGGTTTAATATATTTATATTTCTATTTGTATATTTTTATATTTATTAAATAAATATATATATTTATATAAATATATATAATGATATAAATATATAAATATATATAAATATATATAAACATCAAAATATTGTTTTTTAAAATGTATAAATATATTTATAAATAAGTAATTATATATTTAAATAATTATAAAATTATAATAAATATATTTAAATAATGAATATGTTCATTATATTTATATTTGTATATATTTATTTAATATATATATATAATTATATAAATTTATTTACAATATTTTTTATTTATAATTATAAATATAAATCATTTATCAACACTAAAAAGAAATGATAAATATTCCTTTTATCAGTGCTTATTAATTAAACACTCATAAAAGTGTACCTTGTCTATTTAAAGAACCCTGACCAATTACGAACCAGTTGTAATATCCAAATATTTCTATGGAAGCCACCAGCTATCAGTGCTCCTCCTCATCAAATCCAAGATCGAATCAAGGCTCAAATCATGCGTTGAACAATTTCAAAGCTCAAATCCAAGGCTCGAATGATTCAGGGGTCGAACGAATCCAAGACTCAAACGAATCCAAGGTTTGGTGATATCTCTAATTTCTCTCATACGATTCAATGATTCAATCTAAATAATGTTATTTTATCCCCCTCCTGAGTGGTTGAATGATTATTTAGAAATATATTTTTGCATTTTTTGTTCATTATACCTTTCTATTCAATATCCATCACTGATATTCCTTATAGAATGAATTTCTAATTGGGGTTTTTTATGATTTTGGGGTTCTTATTGACCATTTAAGGTATTTCTATGATGCCTTGTAGCATATTAATAATTCCACACAATGATTTCATCCTTGTAGTGTAATAAGTTTAAATGTTTTGAACTTCTTTCCATGAAAATAACATCCATAATGTGTTTGTTAAAGTTGCACCAATGGTTTTTATTTTACAAATCTAAATGGATTTCATGCAATGATTTCTGGAAGTTGAGGTGCAGTTCGTTTGGGATGTTTCTATTTTGAATATTCTGTGGTAATACATGGATATTTTTATTTTATGTTATGAATTTTATCTCTTTTTTCATGATATCCCATATGAACATCCATATATATATATATATATACTTAAATCAATTGATATATATATTAATAGATTATTTCATGTATATATATATATATATGTTGTCATATGAAATAAATATATGATTAATTCAATAAAAAAGACAGTGATTTTTTTTCTTGGTTTCAAAAATTCATTCTAAGATAGACTATTAATGTGTATTTTTTAAAATTATGAATTTGAGGCATGTTTGGATGTTTTTAAAATTAAATTGATTCTCACTTTTTCATTTTGAATAATATTGAAATAAAGATGTTTTTTCGTAGAAAAATTAGTAGAAGTATCAAGTGTTATGGCCTTGATGTGGGATACAGGTGTTACATTGTATGATGCTCATGTAAGTGAATAATTCACATTGAGGGTCATGTTAAATGATATGATAAATGAATTTACTACTTATGGAAATTTATCATTATATAACAATAAAGTAATGTTGGTGTTTCTAATTTGTGAAGAATACACACACTTAGATTAGATGAAACATTCCTTGAAGACTATGTTTTCAGGACATCATAAATTTTCACCTTAACGACATAAATATTGATCATGGATGACAACATTATATGGGATTATCAAACAAGGTACAAAACCATCTCCACTAACGAGTGATCAACTTTTAGATATAGAAAAATTTATTGACATTATTTTCGATAAACCATTTTCGAAAACCCATACTAAATCAGGTTGGAAAAAGAGGTCAGTTTTCTTTTAATTGCAATATTGGAATTGTATGTACTTCATTAATTTTCATTATTTCAAGAATGTACAAAAAACTTATTTGATAGTGATATTGACACATTACTAAATTTTCATGGAAAAATGAACGATGGAATAAATACTAGGTTAGACATGATTGACATGGGGATAAGGGAAGATTTGGCACTGGTGAATGGTAAAGGGATAACATTTCTTCCTCCGTTAGCTTACAGTCTATAAAAATAGGAAAAATTTCAATTTTTCCTTTCACTTAATTGTGTAAAAGTTATATGGGGGTTTTCATAAAATATCAATAATTTCATGTCAATGACTAATTTGAATTTACAATGACAAAATCACACGGCTGTCATGTTTTGATGCAAGATTTGGTTTTTGTTTCCTTCCATTGTATTCTACGTATAAATGAATGAAAAAAGTTAACCAGAATCAGCTTATTTTTCAAAGTAATATTTAGTAAAGTTATATATATAAAGATGTTTTTAATCATGAATAAGGTGGCAGAAATCATATTATGTGAATTAGATATGCTCTTCCTACCATCATTATTTGATATAATGGTCCACCTGATGGTTCACTTTCTTAATGAGGTTCAACTATGTGGTCCAATCCAATACATATGGATGTATCCCATTGAATGGTATAGGATTATTTGGATAAGGTATGTCAAGAAATTAAATCGTACAAAAGTTCTATTGCAGAATGATATATTATTGAAGAATTTGTTGAATTTGGGGGTGATTGCCTATTAGATGTTGACAACAACGGTCTCCCAAAGTCTCGTCACAGTAGAAGCCTTATGGGGAAATGGATTTATAGAAGAGATGTTTTTACAATTACCTTTATATATTCGGGTAAATATCACATTTATATTTTAAATAATAGTGAAGATGTTGATCCATACGTTGAATCCCATAATGAAATTTTTAGATATTTGAATCCATCAAGGGATTAAGTATAGATATCAAATACACATAATCAACCGTTTATAGGATGGTTACATGAAAAAATTTATAAAGAGTTATATAAAAATCATAATTCAATTTATGATTGACTTCGATGGATAGCCAGGGGAAAGATGAAAATTTTATATCTTATATTGGTTTTTTAATCAATAGTTATACATTCTATAAAAACTAATATGATGACTGCAGTACGATGAGAAACAGTATAGTTATTCTTGTGAAAGAAGTGATGAACATATCTGGTTATAAGGATAGAAATTAAATTTATAAAAATATTTCCTATTTTTGAATTATCAATCTTATATACGAGTTGGATTATACAACATTTCAAGTTTTGATTTTCTGTTGCAAATGGGTTGACAATAGGAGTGCAGCGAAAGTTGACAAAATGGGCTTCATGAAGAGTATTTCATTATGTAAGGGGAAAAAATGAGCCATTCATAATGGAAAAATAAGAATTACAATTATTTTATGTCTTAGATCTAGCAAACAATAATTAGTCAATTATCCTACTGGTGACTAAAACAAATGTTGGGTTAGATTAAAATTCAATCTAGGTTGACCATTTCACTAGGACATCACAATCACTTCATGTTGGTCACAATGTAGAAAATGTTTTGTATGTTATAGGGGACAACAAAGAGGGGGTTTCTATTCTTGATTGAGAATCCAAATCCCTAATCTATTAAAAAATTAATAGAGTTAAATGAGAATGTAAAAGTGTTTTTTAATATACTATGTTTCTCCTTATAATATTTTATATTCTCTACTGCATTAAGATAATATAAATTAAATATTTGGATACTTGTGTAGATAATGTATTCTATACATGATGATGTTACCAATCCTATGGAATAATATACTATTATAATGGAAACCCTTTGATAATATTTAAAGGTAATGCGACAATATACTTTCTCTATTTTACCGAAAAATTATAAAATGAAATGTTGATTTAATTTTCATTATTCCATGTAGAGATAATTTATTTTAGAATTTTTCTTATCCATATTTCTTGAGTTTCTTCACCAAAACATCTAAAAACTTTTTCTACCTCAAAACCTTTTCACTACTATAGTGTTAGAATTTATCACTTTCCTTCATCTTCCCACTACTGCCATTGCAGGAAGAGAAACTGCACTACCTCTTCTTAATCACAGATGTAATCTTGATGATTTCATAGTAAAATCATTGTCCATAGAATTAATTTATTGTTTTATATTTATGTTTAATTATTTAATTTTAGTATTACATACTTAATAATTGTTTTCTTATATATGTGGATTATTTTTTTCGAGTTGGAGGGGTTTGTTTGAAGACGCTCAAGCTTGTGAGAGATTGGACTGTGAGGCTGCAACAGAGATAATGAAAACATGGAAATGGGTCAAAAATGTATACAAACATCATGAAAATTTTAACTCCTAATACTTATTTAATTAATTTTCTCATTATTTTATATCCAATTTTTAATTTAATTTCATTATCATTTTTATCTAATACTTATTTATTTTTTCATAGATATTATGGGAAGTAATATTTTCAATCACCTATCTAAAACAAGCCAAAAAAGTGATAGCTTGTTCCTTTCTTCCAATGCTACATTGATTTTTATTTTCTTAATTTGTGAAACTATCAAAACTGCATATGTGGTCGATGTTTTTATCCAAAAAACCTTTTTTGTCTAAGAACATCAACTCAATATGATGTGATGGAAGTTATAAAAAGAAATTAAATGGAAATCCAAGTAAAATTGGTAGTTCAGATAGTTTTTATACTTTATGAAAATGATCCATAAATCACTTTTGATGTGTAAGATTCATATGTACCTCAACATGATACACAATGTTGCAGGAATGAATCAAAGTGTCCACTATCAGTTTAAAATTGACATTTTATTGCAAAAAGTTTGACTCAATAAAAACTGATAAAATGAACTTTTATTGCCATGATTATTTATTTAAAAGATTTATTATTTATTTTTGACATGTAGGAATTAGTCTCACATCACACCAATACATGATGTGGCTGTTATGACTTCAAGTTTGTCTTTCCTGTTTAAAATGAAATTTTAGTAAAAATAGAATGTAACATACTCAAAACCAAGAAAAAAAATTCAAATTGTTTTGATACTTTATGAAATAAATTAATAAGTCACTTGAGATGTTTAGAAATTAGGCACACCTAAATCTGATGCTCGATGTGACCGTCATGACTCCATGTGTGTATTTTTATTTAAAATTAACATTAATTTTAGTAAAAAAGATAACTAAAATACTCAAAAAAAATAAAAAACCTTCTTATTGTTTTGAAACTTTTGGAAAACAATATATCAGTCATTTTTCAAATGTATGATTAAGATTCTCCTCAATATGAAACATGATATTCCTTGTACGACTCAAGGTTTCTTTAATTAGTTTAAAATTAACATTTTAGTTCAAAAAGTGCCACTCACTAAAAATTGAATAAACATTCATGGATTTTATTTGTAATTTATTAAAAAATTAATTACTCATTTTTTATTTTTAGGAATTATTATCACCCCAAACTATCACACTATATATCCAGTATGACTCAAAGTGCGGGTTTCCAGCTTAAAATGACATTTTAGTAGAAAAGATAGGTTATATACTTAGGATTGTTTTAATACTTTATGAACGTGATCCAAAACTCATTTAAGATGTTTAGTAATCATCCTCACCTAAATATGACATAGTTGTGACCAATATGACTCCATGTGTGTCTTTTTATTTGAAATTTAAATTAATTTTAGTAAAAAAGACAACTGAAATACTCACAAACTATAAAATGCATTCAGATTATTTTTTAAATTTATTAAAATGCTATATAAGTACTTCTTGATGTGTAGGAATTTTCAGAACCTCAATCTAACTCAAAATGTTCCAATTATGACTCAAAGTTTCTGTTATGAGTTTAAAATTGACATTTTAGTTCAAAAAGTGTCACTCACTAAAAACTAAGAAAATGTGATTGGATTGTCTTGATAATTTGGGGAAATGATTAATAAGTAATGTTTGATTTTTTGGGGTTAGTCTTACATCAAACCAACACATGATGTGATCTGTATGACTCAAAGTGTCTCTTATCAATTTAAAATTGACATTTCAGTTTAAAAATTATCACTCACAAAAAACCTATAAAACACACTCTTATTATCTTGATAATTTAGGAAAATTATTAATAATTAATTTTTGACAAGTAGGAATCAGTCTCATATCAAAATAACACATGATGTGACTGGAATGACTCAAAGTTTGAGTTTCCAGTTTAAAATTACATTTTAGTAAAAAGGAAAAATGACGTACTAAAAATATAGAAAAAAATTATATAATTTTGATAGTTTGGGAAAATTTTCCATAAGTAATTTGGGACATATATGATTTATCATCACCTCAATCCAATGAATGGTGTGACAGTTATGACTCCAAGTGTGTCTTTTTATTTAAAAAGTGTTGTTTTAGTTTAAAACGTTCATCGCATCACAAAAACAAATAAAACATGCCTATATTTTTTTATCATCATTTTATCCACTATTACTTAATTAATTTCCTTATCATTTTTAACTTACACTTATTTTTTAAATTTTCACTGAGATGATGCTTGAAGATGAACAAGAAATGGAGCGATGTGTAAGAGTCAACTGCAACTCAATTTGATACACAATGTTCCTAGTATGACTTAAATTTCAGTGTAAAATTAATACTTTTTTAAATTTATTTCTTAATTTTATTAATAAAATATGAATGTATTTCTTATATAGGTGTGTTAGTTTTCTTTATAAGGGGTGGTTTTTTTGAAATAGAATGATTTGGGGATAGGGGAAAAAAACATTGATGTTTTTGAATGTATGTTACTCATGTAATTGTATGAATAATTTTTTTAAATTTATATAATATAGTATTTTTCTTGAATTTATGTGGTAAATTTTATTTCATTTAAATTCTGTATTAGTTTTTTTTTACTCTTTCTGATGTTATTTCGGGTGTTGCAGTGTGTTGTTACAACTTAATACAATGGTGTTGTAGTGTGTTGTTACATCACACTATAGTATGCCCCATTATCAACGGTACTAAATGTGCTGATTAAGTGGTCCTTTATTGGTTCTTTAAAAAGTTATGATAAATGGGGTCCTTTATCAGTGCTTTTTTAAGCCCTCGTAAAGCACCTACTTATCATTTTTTTCTAGCATTGATAAAATCCTAGGTCTTTTAATCATGATCTGGTAGTCAGAACTTCTCAATCACTGATAAAGATCATTTTTAGTGCTATTAAAGGCCTATTTTTTAGTTGTTTGTACTAATTTATCCACCTTATAAACGAAAAATTCTCCTAAAAGTATTAGGGCATTTTAATTAAGCTTCTCATGACTCTAAGGCTTAAGGTTTATAGAAATTAATGTTTAAAAATTAATTCTTAAGGGGGAGGATAATATCTAAAGTATTAATCATGATATCAAAATTAAAAACTCAATGAAATTATCCCCTTTAAAATAATAACTCCCACTTCCCAAGCTTAATGTAAGTCCATAATCAATTAATTCCTAATGAATTATGTGTACCATCTTGAATTTTATGTGCTGTTATACCATTTTTTTATTTTCAAAGTATATTTTCTTTTATTTTTTTACTTTATTGAAAGTTATATTTTGAATGAATCTCAAACCCACTACCTAACCACATATGATAAAAATCATCAGTCTTGTAATGATAATTTTTTATTCATCCATGTCATAACCCATTCCTATTTTTCTATTTTTTCAATAAGGGAAAACAAAAACGTTCAATGAATGAATCAAAAACCTTTCTAAATTCCCACAATTAGCACCCCCACACCTTTTCCTTACAATTTTTTTCATCCCTTTCACCTTGAAGTCCTCTACCCCCACACATAAATTGAAAATATCACCCAAATACTAATAGGAGGGTAAGAATGGATGAAAATGGATTGAACCATGGATCATCCCAAATAAGTTCATTCATGGTCTCTATGGACTAAAAAAGATTCAACGTAAATGTGGTCTCAAGGATAATATATTATTAAAAGATGCCTCAATCCTTTTAAATGTGGTTTTTCATAGTCAAGCCATTGAAAAGTTCAAAAGAATGTTCTAGCAAGTACCATGGCCCAATATTACACAAGAAATATACTCAATAATAAACGGGAAGTACATTGTCAAAAAAACCTCTCAAGAATGGAAATATGATATTGGAAAATCAATCATGGAATGAATAATAAACACAAATGTATTTACCTAAACTTTAGAAATTAAAATTCTGAAAATGAGGGGGAAATTTTATTTACATGAATCAACTAATTACATCAAATTATGACTCCTTATTTTAATATCCATGCTTCACTCTAATCATTCAATTATCAATTTTACTCATTAAATCTCATTATAATTGAAATTTTAAATAGGGAATCACGAGATTCCAAAAAACACTAATGTCTCCTAGATAAGTCATGTTAAGAAATAGATTCATGCATGGAAATGCATTTTTTAGGATAGAATAACTGATGTAATTTTCCATTTAAACTATTTTTTAAAAAACATGCAGGGAGTTATGAACATAAAGAATGAAATAATGATCTTATTATTCCCATTAAACCACTTATCTACTTCCTTATTAGTTTTTTGGGATACCTGTTTAATTCCTTCTTGGTTTTCCTATAACAAAACTCGTACCATTTTAAGATCCATTCCATTAAAGCTCAAGGGATGAAATGAATAAGAGAATTTATCCTAAACATATAAAAATTAATTAAACTCAGGTTGAATCTTTGAATCACCTTTGGTTAATATCATCATCTTGACCTATTCCCTTTGGAAGAAATCAATATACATGTTGTATAATTCTAAGATCCTCTACTAGTTCATGATGTAGATTCCCATGGGAAATTTTCATCCTCTACCCATTGATAGTTAATAGGTGTCCTTCCACTTATCTTCTAATCTACATTGAACCAAATTGATATAAATTAGTAATAATAAAAGTTCATTCCCATATGGAATAATTCTTACCTAGAATTAACTTCAATATAGAATTATAATGTAGGACTTGGTATCCTGGTTGAAATTACTTTTACTGAATTAGTTTTTCATGTTCCACTTTGATCCTCTCCTTATTGATTTTTGAAAAGAACGTCTTCTAATGTCCACCTTTTCTTATAAATAATGTTTTCTCTCTTTCACGAAAATCACCAAATCCAAATTCATCTATTTTGCATACCAATATGATTGGTCCTCCAAATCCACCAATAGATGATAAATCATTCCATAAATCATCTGATATAGGTTAATACCTATAAGTGTTTTTTAAGTTGTCGGGTATACCCATAAGATATCTTCAAGACTTTGGATCCAATCCTTCTGCTATGGTTTAATATTTTTCTCCAAAATAACATTAATCTCCATGTAATACACTAAATCTTTTCCATTTTTTGAGGATGAAAACGTGTATATGCCTTATGGTGCACCCCATACTTTTTAAGAATCTTATCCATCTTTTTATAGAGAATATGAGTCCTTTGGCCACTAATGATGGATCTTGGAACTCAAAAACTAAAAAATATGTTAGTCCTAGAAAAATAACATTCAAATTTTGTAATCATTCTTGGTGGCCTTATCTTCCACCAATTTAGATACATAATCTATAGCAAGTAAAATCGAGAACTCCCAAATGACATGGGAGAGAGTCCCATAAAATAAATACCCCAAACATAATATATTTCAAAAATGATGATGGTTTTTGGGCATCTACTATCTTTTCAAAATATTTCCCTAATCTCATAACTTCTCATATTTTTTACAATATTCGTGAGAATCCTTAAATAAATTTGGCTAATAAATTCTATATTTGAACATTTTTTTCATTATTTGAGGTCTAAAGTGGCCTCCACAAAAAGCATTATGACAAAATTCAAATATATAATCTATTTCACTTGTTGGTAAACACATCCTAATGACTTTAAAAATACATATTTTCCATTGAAATGGATCTTCCCAAATTTAGAATTTGGATTCTCCCTTAACTATTTTCTTTTGATGATAGTTAAGATGAAAAGGTACCAAATATATGGCTAAATAATTTATTACATCATCATACCATGGTACTTCACCTTCCAATATGTAGAGTTGTTCTCAAATTATGTAATCATTGAGTAGGCTCAGCTCTAGAATTTCTACTTCAGCAGTATTTAGAAGTCTGTTAAGGAGATATACCACCTAATATTTATCTCCCTTCTTGTACTTCATATCCATTTTGGAATCTTACAAGAGAAGTATCCATCTTATCAACCTTGGTTTAGCATTATACTTATTCATAATGTAATATAGTGCTTCGTGATAAAAAAAAATACAACTACTTTAGTTCTGAGTAAATAAGATCTAAATTTAACAAATACAAATACAACAATAAGGAATATGTTATGATTTATTATCTTCCTTCATCTATTTGGGAGAGGACTGCTCCTATAGATAGGTTTTATGTATTAAAAATAAACTCAAATAGGTGCTCCCAATCTTGGGGCTTTATTATTGGTGGGGTAGTCCAATTTTCCTCTAGCTCGTCAAATTCCTCCATATAATTATCAATGAAAAAAATATTATCCTCTTTTAAAAGTAATCCTGAAAGGAGGATATAAATATTACTAATGTCCTTGATGAATCTTCTATAAAATCCCACATGAAACAAATATTATCTAAAATTTATCACAAAAGTGGGATATGTAAAAGACTTTACTTATACAATTTTTGACTAATCCACCTCAATAACATTTTTTGAAATGATATAACCTACCACTATAGCTTTTTCCACTATAATGTGACACATCTCAATGTTAAAAAATTATTTCTCTAAGAAGGTTATAAAAAAAATCTAGATACCTTAAGAATTGATCAAAGGTGTTTCCAAAAATAATAAATTTATTGAGAAATACCTCTAGAAATTCCTCCACATGATCTGATAAATTGCATACCATGCACTATTGAAATATAACTAGTTCATTACATAATAATAAATTTATCATCCTATAATCAATGTTCCCAAAAGGGTAGATGAATTTTGTCTTATTTTTGTCTTTTAGAGAAATGGGTACCTGAAAATAGCTAGAAAATACATCCAATAAATAGTAATGTGTTCTAATTTCAAACTATTATAGAATTTGGTCTATGAAAGAGTTATAGAAGTGGTATTTTTGAGATTCTTGGTTCAGCTTTATATAGTCAATGAACACCCTCCAACTATTTTTAACTCACATGGGGATTAATTCATTATTCTCATTTTTTACTATTTCCAAACCAATTTTTTTAAGCACCACATGGGTTTGGCTAACCCACTATGAGTCTAAAATTCGGTATATTTTGTTGGTTACTAATAGTTTCTCAATCATGTTTTAATAAATTCTATAATGGTGGGGTTAATTATTCTATATTGTTTTCTAATAGGTCTATATTCCCTCTCTAGTAAAATTATATGGTAATAGACCTTGGGGTTTATTCTAGGGATGTCTTTGAGGCTCCACCCTATAGAATTTATGTTTCATTTCAACAGTTCAACTAAAGTATTCTTTTTGTCTCTATATTATTGCTTGGCTATGATTAATGTTAATTTTTATCCTTTTATAAGATACACATATTTTAAGTCACCTGGGAGAGGATTTATTTCATGTTTTTTGAGTTTTTCAAGAGATGAGATTGAATTCAAATTTCTGAATTCAATATAGTGAATCTATGTTGAAAAGGGTATTGTATCAGTTTCTTCTAGAAAATTTTCATATATTTCAGATATTATTTTTTATTGATCATTAAAAAATGAATTTATAGTTTTTTAGTAATCATTTTCTCCTTGGTGTTTTTAATAGAAAGGTTATCTCATAAGGCTAAAAATTCTCTAAGCATACATTAGTATTTAAGGGGATCAAACCCTTCTTCATGGAAAATTAAAAAGAGTGAGTGTTTATTTGAAGGGTTCCTATTGGATTAAATAACATTTAAGTACAAAATACTATCTTCTAGATTTATGGTGAGGTTTACTTAATATACATTAATGATCATCTTGTCCACCCTTAATAATGGTCTTTCCAAAATAATGGGTGAATTCCCTGGTGTTTTATATTTTTCTATGGTGATCACATAAAAACGTGTTGGGAATATAATTCCTTCCACTACTAAAACTAAATCATCAAAAACTACAGATGTAAAAATAGTGGATCTATTTCCCACTGTAAAAACCATTCTTGTGTGCTTCAAATTAACTATTTTCAAAGATTAAAATACAGGGTTGGAAAAAAATCAATGGAAGCACCAATATCAAATAATGCTTAAAAAAATTCAAATAACCAATGGTTTAGGTAATAGATAATGTCTCTAGATCATGAAAATTTCTCAGTAATGGTAGTGTGATCATGGATGAGACACTCCTTCCAAAGTTGATTCTTTCATTCCCATAAAACCTCTTTATCTTGGTAATTTTTTAAAGAATTTAATATATTTGGGAATTTTCTTGATAGATTCCAAGATGGGTGTGTTAATTTCAACTTATTGAATTGTATCTTGGATCTATCTTTTACGTTTATAATCCTCATTTAGCTTAGATTCTGTTAACCTTGAAGGGAATTGAATGGGGAGTTTTTTCCTTTTTTGTCTTTTTAGTGTAGTTTTCGTTATTTCCTTTCTAAATGTTGTCATGGGTTATTCTTTACCTTATTGTATTCCTATCCAGTTGGGATAGATTCCAGAATCTATCTATCATTTCCACAAGTCCTAGACTCACCTTCTTCTAGGTTATATTTATCTTCCATAGGTTATGGAGGCAATATATACTTTCCACTCCTTATGATGATCGTTATTTCACTTTCCTTTGCATTTGGGATTGTCTGAGTGGGGTTTTGTCCTATGTTTTTGGACAGCATATCCATGAGATCCTGAAATTTATTTGATAAATCCTTCACTGTATTTTTCATCTCCTCCGTCTGTATTCCTACCCTTTTTTTGAATGGTGGTTCACTAGATAATGGTCATCCATAGTATTTTTGTGGAAAATTTGGTGTTTGGTAGTCTTTTTGTTGGTATTATTTCTTGTATGGTTGTTGGAAAGGGGGTGGATTTTGGAATTTATTCTATAAATGGGTTCTAGTCAGCCTTTTTATCTTCCAAATCCATGTTGGTCTTTCTCTTATCTCTAAGGATGGTTCTGTTGAAAGAGTATGGGCTAGAATGCGGATGCACAACTCTCCACGCCATGTACCTCACCACACTGATTAGTGAATTGATGGGGTTATGAACAAAAATCTCATACTTGAGGTGCGGAATGATGTTAATTCACTTATTTTACATACATCTGTCTTATTAGGCTTATTAATTATTTAAATTTTTTTTCAATTAAGAGTGATGATTCCAACGTTTTAACCTCATGAATTCCTCATATTCTTATACCTCTAGTTATAAACCATTGTGAATTAAATGAATTCTTATTTATTAGGATCTCATATACCATAGGTTACTTATCGATCAAATCTCCTCAAAATGATTAATCCAAAAGTTTTATCTCATTTTCATAAAGTCTTGGTATAAGTGGACTAGGAAGTGATGATCTTCCACAACTTTCTGAGGAAATCTTGCACACAACTTTTTGGATATTTTCCAATATTCATAAAGGTATTATCAAGTAGCTTATCTGATGGAATATATCTCATTCCTTATTGTAGTTCCCTGAGAGTTTGGGAAGAATATCTATATAAAACTTCTTTTGAATTAAGACCAATCATGGATATCTCCATGTTGTAAATTGTACAACCACTCTTTGGCTACTCCCATAAGTTAAAAGGGGAATTCCATCTACTTGTCTTGTTCTTCTGCCACTCCTCTTGGATTGAAGCTCAAATAAACATATCTTAACTCCCAAATGTGTTAGTTTGTGTATTCTCCAAGGCCATGAAACTTTTGTAATAAAATAATCAAATTTACTCATAGTTTAAAATCCTTTTTTCACAGGAATAGTTAATTGATTATTCTGGTTAGAAAATTGTGGGGAACAAAGGTCCCATAGAGGTTATTGTGCATTAAGGGCCATGTCTTTTTGGGCTTTGAGTGAATAATTGATGTTTAACTTGAGTCCTATAATTTGATTAATTCAAAGTGGTTTTCATGATTAAGAGTCCTAGGAAAAGTTATATAATTCCTCTCTATCTTAGGGTCTAGATCAAATAGTTATTTATTAGACTTCCTAGTCATGTAAGTTCTGGGTTTGATTTAACAGTTTCTCCCTATAAGAGGAGCTAATTTTTGACACACAATTGTCGTGGGGAGTGGAAAATCAATTTAATTTTCCCCTAAGGGTGTAGTATTTGTAGTGACCAAATTTATCTCTACATAGTAGTGTTTTAATCATGTTTTCATGAGTGAAAAAGTAAATAAATGTAAAAAAATTAATGACTAGGAAACAAAGGACTCTGTTTATAAAGATTAGATTAGAGAAAGGTGATTGGGTTTAGGCTTTTCTTACCTTTTTTAATGCTCTCATTGTCCTATTAAATTGAATATTTTTATTCATTAATTGGATTAATGAATGGATTACCAATTTTTTATCCTCTTTCACCCTTGATTAAGGTTGATAGAAAATGAAAATAGTCCATACAATTTTATTTGTTGTAATATATTATTTCTAATGTGTGAATGTTGTAGTGGGTATCCTTTGAATCACCATGAAAATTACAAATTAGGTATTTAGTTTCCTAGGTGTCCAAATTAGTCAAATATGTCTTTTGAATGTTCTTATTAATCATAAAACACCTCTACTCTTAACACTAGATCACCTAATTGGTGTGATTCAAAACCAAGAAAAAGGAGAAAAATTTTCTTAATCAATTAAATTTATAATATTCATATTTAAAAATAAAAAACAATCATATCCCATTAGAATTTAAAAATAAATAATTGAAAACCATTTAACAAATAAAAAGAGATAAATATATAGATAAAATCTAGGACTCAAGCATTATATATGGTCACCTCTGCTTCTCCCAACAACAAAAATGTTCAAACCCTACATTAAAAGGAAACAAATGGAGGTAGAAGGGGAATAAGAAATAATAAAATTAAAAAAAGAAATAAACATAGTAGAAATGGTGTATCTATTAGAAGAACTAGTGTTCTCTATAGATCCTCCTGGTCCCCTTTTATGTGGTGAAGACTTCTAGTATTTATAGAGGGAGTTAACCTTTTAATATATCATGTTTGAATCTTTTAATATCTTTTTATATTTTGAATATATATTTTTAAAGATATTCTCCATTGAATCTGTTGAATTTCTAGTTCAATGGAAATTCCAATGATGAGACACAATTCCTTAGTGATGGTAGATCACATCTATCATTTCACCAATGGTAGTTCAGATATACCATTACACCAATAGTAGATCACATCTACTGTTCCACCAATTATAGATCACATCTACCATTAAACTAATGGCACGTCACATATAACATTTCAGAAAAGGTAGATCACATCAACCATTTTTATAATGGTCTTTCTCCTTTTTTGTGGAGGATGATTATGAATGGTAACGAAGAGTTGTTCAGCCTTGGTGGTGAATACGTAGAAAGAGAGGTAATGGAAAGTATGGGCTTTATATAAGGTGATGTAGTGGTGAGGATGGCCTCTATCATCATGATAATAATTTTTCTTATTAAACAAGTTCTCATGGTATAAGTGGTAGGTGTGTCTGTGGTGAGAAGGTGTAGATCAATAAATGGATTTTAGGGAGTGGTGAGGTGTGTTCTTCTTCAAAAGCGGGCTTCAACTGTGACAAAAGTGGTTCTCTACTAACATGGTTGTGTTTAGTGGTATAATCCTTATCCTTGACCCCCTCCTAGGTAGAAAAAATGTTACCTAGATCTTTCATTTGATGTTTATGGGTCATCTGAATTTGTTCTAAATCTCATTAGAGTTGTCTGGGAATCAAGAAGGTCCATAGGTAGTGGTGGAAAGTGGCATCATTGGTGGAAGATTTCACAAATCTAACATTGTCTCAATAGTGGATAAATGTTACCATTATCTTAATGGTAGATCATATATACCATTTTAATAATGGTATATCATATCTATCATTGGTGTCACGACCCGACCCTACCCAGGATCGAGCCGCAACTACCCCAAGACCACCTCCATAGGCTAGGGGCTGGCGACCAGCGCCGAAGGCACAACAACTCAGGGAGGCCTTTGCCTAAGTACCTGTACACACACATGCAGCACACTAAATGCAAAAGTGCAGAGTAAAAAAGAAAAGCAAAGTACCAACTGATATAAATAAACCACAAATGTGAATCGACCTATACAGTACAAAGTAAAAGCTGGAGGTAAACTGAAAAAAAAAGGGAAAAACACGCGCCCAACCAGAAAAGTGCCACAACCTGGAAACAGGTGAACAAAAGAAAAACAGCTGGAAGGGTTCCCCACCTGGAACCCGACTACGACCACCGCATGCAGTCCAAGCTCTCGAACTCCTATAATCCACTAAATTCACAAACAACCTATATGTCGTCTTCAAGGGCACACCAAGTGCAGGAAAAGTCCAAGTAGGGGTGAGTATAAAAATACTCAGTAGGATACCCCGAAGGCTCGAGGGAGCAGCAAAGGAGGTACCGAAGGGTGAGAAGTAGATAGAACAAAAAGTAGAACAAAAATACAACAGAGAGTGCATTAAAGAGTAAAGTAAAGAGTCCAGATCAACCCAACAAGAGGAAAGAAGGTAGACTCATCCAGACACAAGGAGCTAGAAACGGTGAGAAGATGAACTTCACATCGAGTCTTCGCTACCTATAGTAGGAGAGTAGACTCGTCCAACCACGAGAAGCTAGACACAGAAAGCACGTGGCATACCCCGTGCGTCTTCGCCTCTCCTGGAAGGAGAGTAACCAAAACCAAGAAACGAGTACTGGAACAAATTATATACAAATACATATGCTCAACCAAGAAGCCCGAATAAGATCGTAAGGGGATCTCCATCTCGTAGCTCAACCCAAGAAAGTGAGTCGCCAACAGTCCCAGAAGTAACACCATCGATACCCAGCATCCCACACGTCTACCCTGAACTACAAGTCAAGGTCTCAATCATCGCACCTCGACACTATCCTCTTTGGGCGGCCCTGACTCGCCCGCACAGTTTTAGGTTGCATCACAAGGACACGTCTCGATGGGGAAAGTGCCCCTTTTACCTGAGAGTTCTGGGTAAAGTCAAACCACACTTCGTCACTGCCCCATATTCGAGAGTTCTCCTCAATGTCAAAGCCATTCTATCACTGACCCATACAACCAAGGGTCCCGTTCCGGTGATCACGGGGGAAAGCCACAGACTAGCCTAGTAGAAAAGAGTGAGTCTGGAATGTCAACGAGTGACCCACTGCCTAGCCCTGCTGGAGGGTAAAACATAATAAGATTTTGGGTGACCCACTACCCAACCCTCCTGGAGGGTAAACCCTAATACATCATCAGGTGACCCACTGCCCAGCCCTTCTGTAGGGTTGACCTAGAATAAGCCGTCAGGCGACCCACTACTCAGCCTTGCTGGAGGGTAGACCTAGAAGAAGTTGACGGGTGACCCACTTCCCAGCCTTGCTGGAGAGTAAACCCAGAACAAGATGACGGGCGACCCACTGCTCAGCCCTGCTGGAGGGTAGACCCTCAAGAGTCGTTGGGTGACCCACTGCCTAGTCTCTACTAGAGGGTAAACCTTGAACAAGTCAACAGGCAACCCACTACCCAACCCTACTGGAGGGTAGACCTGAAACAAGACGATGGGCGACCCACTCCACAGCCCTGTTGGATGGTAGACCCCCAAGATTTGTCAGGTGACCCACTACCTAGTCTCTGTTAGAGGGTAAACCCTATGAATTCGATGAGTAACCCACTGCCCAGCCCCGCTAGAGGGTAAACCTAGAACTGCTCTGGCCATCTCTACTGGATGATACAACACTGGCCAACCGAACGCGGAGTGGGTATCGCGCAACCATCCGACTCCGGAACAAGGCCCGGGAAAACCTCTCAACCCCACTGACTTAAACCATCGAGCACAGAGCAGGGGGAAAAACTCAACCCCGTTGGTCAACAAACGAGAACAGATGGACCCTCTATGTCATGAGAGGTCAAAGGTACGCAAATCAGAACACGACATGCACCTAGGGCCCACATGACGTGTGGCCCCAAGTTAACCCCAACCAAGCGCACAAACGTTCTTGGGTATAACATCCACATGTACCCCTCCCCCCCCTAGCATTCCTGTATACTACCAGAGTATACCACGTTCCAGCTCAAAGGACATCGTGCACACGGCACCCAACGGCAACGCGAAGGTGTAACGTAACTTCGCCAAATTGCCACCTCATCAGCTAAGTCACGGCCAACCATATCTCATTAAGCATTTAATCCACTTACACGGGAGTTCATGCGATCACACACCAAAGGTCCTCTACAAACACGGTAGAAGAACCACCATCGGGGCACCTTTCATATTTCCACATTTAATAAGATTGTGTACGAGGCTCTGCTCGCCTGAATAGATTACACTGTTGTAATCCTCGTGGAAAGACATGTGAGATAGACTACTTACTCGCCCGAAATGGTCAATCAGTGAAAAAGGTATTATTCACCATAACCAACCCGTGTGGGGCCCGCACCCCGACTCTGATACTCATCGGGCGAACTGCACCATCGCGATTCTCTTAGAAAAACACACGAAAACGACTACCCGAACGCCACAAACGGACTCCTGTTGAAAAAGGTGCGAAAACTCTGCACATAGCTCAAGAGACGACCCGTGGGGCCCACGCCTCAACTCCGGCTTCGATGCCTGAAACCACCCCGATCAATTATTCCTCGATGCCAGGGTCACAATGTCGTTGACGACGCCTAAAATGAATTCCGAATGCAGAAGCTGCAACTCCCCGCGTTATACGCAAACAGGACCCCGTGGGGCCCACACCTCGGGCTCGGATTTAAGAAAGTGAATTGCACCATTGAAATCCCCTCGTAAAAAGACTCAGAAACGAGTACTCAAACACCCCAAACGGATGTCAGGTGAAAAAGTGGCGTTTCACCGTAAAATGTGCGAACTGGGCCTTGTGGGGCCCGCAGCTTGTCTCCAACACGAACGTTTCGAAAAACTCCTCAAAACGACTGCACGAGAACTGGGATCATGCTACCGCTGACGGCGCGTCAATCGGACATCCCAAGCGGTAGTTAGGTCTGATGAATCAATTAATTAATTAATCAAATAATTAATTAATCGTTCGTCTAAAGTGTTTCATGCCACCGAGCAACGAAAACAAACCGCAGGGGCTCCGAACCAAATTTGGAAGGGTTGTCTTAGCTCCGGGGCCACTGCGCCTCTGACGACGCTCCAAACAGACATCCGGATGCAGAGCCACGTCCGTCGCAACATTAATAATAATTTAATATTATTAATTTAAAGTGTTTCGGGTCACCCGGCTTCTGGCGCAGAATCCAAAAACCCCAAAACATACTTTAAAAAGGGTTTATCGCTAACACAGTCCTGTAGCCACAGACGGCGTGTCAAACGGACGCGCTGTTTAGGAGTTGCGGCCCCCCGAACGCAAGGGGGCCATCCGGGCCAGTTCGCCCTGGCCGGCCCGGTCCGAACCGCGGCGGCCTGCTGGCCGCCGCCCTCCCAGCAGAACCGGACCTTCTCCTCGGTCCTGTTTTTACAAATGGACCGGCCTGTTGGCCAGTCTCCGTGTCATCACCCAACAGGACCCGCTTTGTGCGGGTCCTCACTCTTAGCATACCGGCCAACTGGCCGGTCTCCGTTGACAACCAACAGGACACAAGCCATGCGGGTCCTGGCTTCCCCAGCACGCTTGAGGCTAGGCCTCGGTCTCCTCTTCCAAACGCGCCTGGTCGGCGCACCTCACCGCAGCCAGCGTCGTCGCCGCCCCGCTCAACTGGCAGCCTGCACCGTCGCTCGACAGACCTCCTTCTCCACCTCCGCTCGGATCGCCGGCACCGTCGCCCCCGGCCGCCTGCTCTGCCTCCGCTCGGATCATCAGGCCGCCACACATGCCGTCAGACCGGCCTGAAAACCTCCTGAATACCCCCCAAAACCCGCGAACGTCGCAGGATGTTTGTGAACACGTCGGGACTCAGATTTTCCATCTGAAACATGCGTCGGGAAGCTCAGTACCAGTACGACGCATTTTTGGGCTTCTCTCGACGATCGGGCATTAATTTGATGCATAAAATTGTAGTTGAAGAGGGTTATGTAAATAAAAAATGAAAAAAATAAACTCCTACCTGCGAGGGCGTAGCCCGGAGCTTCGCTATGAGGGATCCGCCAGTGCGTCGTGCCTTTCCGAAGCTGCATCGCCGGAGTAGAGGAGGAGAGGGAGATTTGAGGGAGGTTCCACCAAGGGAGAACAAGGGAGGGGAGGGGAATAATAAGGGTTTAAATAAAAAAAGAATTAATAAAAAAATTTAATTAATCTAAACCCATAATTAATCTCACATCCCAAACCTTTGACAGAGTCGAGGTTAAGCCTCCCCTACCCTAAACACCACCTCACGAGCATGACGGCGGTCTTGGAATTTTAATCAGAGGCCCCATTCAAAAGTTATAAAATTGAATGTTCGAGGCCGCCAAATTACAAAAATTCCCCTGGGGCCATTTTTCACAGACGGGCCGCACCCGCAAAACTTACACCCCTCCTAGGGTAAACGGTACGTTCCGGACTCAATGGTGCCCTCGGTTTTCCAATCCGGGAAACCTTTTATGAGATACATGAGTTTAACCATTAAGTGCATAAATTAATTATTAAATTTATCCATTTAACGTTCTGAAAGAGAGCGAGGGGTCCAAACTTCTCGTGCCGACATGTTTTATGTCGTTCATAGGGTAAACACCCCATTCCGGACCCATTCGTACACTCGGATCTCTGATCCGTATCACCGTTTAGGATTTATTATATTTATTTGGCGTTCCTAGTGTGAACGCACTGAAAATTTAATTCTGGCCACTCCGGGGCTCGGAATCGCACGCCGTCTAAGGCCGTTGCTCCGGAATAATATCAATAATATTCCAAAGTCTTTCCTAGCAAAAACCAGGTTCTTACATCATTACCTCCTTCATGATTTTCATCCCTGAAAAGCAAAACTAGGGAACAACTCAGGGTACTAAGCCCACACCTGGAACAAGGCCCGGTGATTCCCTCCTTCAGAATATCCACATGGTGAAACACCCAAGGATATCTGGTCACACAAGATTTCACAGTCTATGTCTCACAACCAAGACTCTCTTACATGCTCAGAATGCGATGGAGTCAACACCATCGACTAAAGGAAAAGGTCTCATGCCTTTTATCATACCAACGCATGGTTACACCGATGCCCCGCGCCACCCTGGTAACACCTCAAGCAAGGAGCAGGGAGTAATGAATTTCACACAAAGAGTCTAAGAATTCTAATGCAAATAGGTAGAAGAGTTTTAGAGCGTACCTCTTATCACCTCATGCTCCGCGGGATCATAGACATCCAAAGCTCGCGGCTGTCCGTGGTCCCAACTGTCACCTCCTGGAGCCTGACGTGGACCGCCTAGTGGTGATGGGAAGACCTCGTAAAGTCGTCCCCCACTACCAGCTCCCCCTGATCCTCTACAAGCACCATCTATTAGGACGCTAATCCAATCACTACGCTGCCTCTGCCGCGGTGGTCCACCTGCTGCCTACGCGAAGCTCTCCGCATGCCTGGTCGGGCCGTCCCGTGCCAGGTGACCTCGCCCATCACAAGCATAGCACCGACTTTATTTGAGCTGCACTAGTGCCCTCCGGTTCCACTGTGGTGTATGACCACGCCCCTGAGTCCAGTTATCATAAATCCACTTACGTCGAGATTCTTCTTGCCGACGCTCGCTAGCTGCGGCAGATGTCTTGTCTCCAACGTGCATGCTGCCACCACCAACTCTAGAATGTGACCGGAAGCTCTCTGTCACCAGTGCCTACTCTAGCATCCTAACATATGTGAAAATTCCCAAGGGTACTATGACAGCACGAATCTCTCAGCGGAGACCATGCTCAAACATCCGCTCTTGGAGGTTTCCATCATGGATCAGGTCCAGGTAAAAGCGTGCATGGTCTGCGAAACTAGCCGCGTACTCGGCCACCATCATCCCTCCATGCTAAAACTGCAGGGGCTTCTGAATCCGAATGGAGCACAAGTAGGAGGGCTAGAACTCCTCACAGAACAACAACTGAAAGTCACCCCACGAAAGCGATGACTCATCAAGAAACTGAGTCACCAGACTCCACCAATGCCAAACTGCTGCATGAAAAAGGTCGGCTGCCAAAGCCACTCTCTGATCTGTCTGCGTCTGCACAAGCCTGAAAAGGCGAACCACTTTCTCCAACTAAACCTCGGCTGCCTGAGGGTATGGCTCACCACAGAACCTCAGTGGTCCCTACCGCTAGAACTCACAGAGCATGCTCAACCTGTGCTCAAACTCAGTATGCTCCGCTGAAGCTGTCTGCTACTCAATAGGTGGGGGTGCTGCTACAGGCCCACCCGGAGAAAGGGGATCTCATGATGGGTCATGGACTGTGGCCTCATAGCTCATAGGGTCATCGTCATGCACCAAAGCTGGTATCTTGGTTGGTTTTCTTCACGAAGTCATCCTGAATATCATCAAGGAGTGTCGCGGTCAGATGAGCATTTATGTATATACCAATAACAACGATGGGGAGCTGACTCAAGAATGACAGTCAAAGACTCAATCCTATGTGATGAAGAAACCAATTTCCTGGAAACGATTGTCTCACCATGTCGAGTCGACAAGAAGGTTATCAGGGTCCTGGTGAATGGATATGTCGACCGTTGCACCATCACTGGACTCCCTGGCCTGAGAGCTGCTCTCGAGGCACGTTAACAATGTTGCCCTAAATCCCAACCAATTCCTCTTTTAGGGATGTCCGCACAATGTCCCAAGGAACGAACCACCTCTGATACCACTTTTTCACGACCCGAACCTACCCGGGCTCGAGCCACAACTACCCCAAGCCCGCCTCCATAGGCCAGGGGCTGGAGACCAGCGCCGAAGGCACAACAACTCTGGGAGGACTTTGCCTAAGTACCTGTACACACACACGCAGCACACTCAATGCAAAAGTGCAGAGTAAAAAGAAAAGAAAAGTACAAACTGCTATAAATAAACCACAAATGTGCATCGACCTCTACAGTACAAAGTAAAAACTGGAGGTAAACTGAAAAGAAAAGGGCGAAACATGCGCCCAACCAGAAAAGTGCCACAACCCGGCAATACATGAACAAAAGAAAAACAGCTGGAAGGGTTCCCCACCTGGAACCCGACTACGACCACCACACGTGGTCCAAGCTCCCAAACTCCTATGCTCCAGTGAAGTCACGACCAACCTATCCGTCATCTTCATGGGAACACCAAGTGCGGGCAAAGCCCAAGCAGGGGTGAGTATAAAAATACTCAGTAGGATACCCCGAAGGCTCGAGGGAGAAACAAAGGAGGTACCGAAGGGTGAGCAGTAGATAGAACATGGAGTAGAATAGAAGTAAAACAGAGAGTGCAGTAAAGAGTACAGTAAAGTGTCCAGCTCAACCCAACAAGAGGAAAGAAGGTATACTCATCTAGACATAAGGAGCTGGAAATGGTGAGAAGATGAACTTCCTGTCGATTCTTCACTACCTATGGAAGGAGAGTAGACTCGTCCAACCACAAGAAGCTAGACACGGAAAGCATGTGGCATACCCCGTGCGTATTCGCCTCTCTTGGAAGGGGAGTAACCAAGCCCACGAATCATGTACTTGAACAAAGTATATACAAATACATATGCTCAATCAAGAATCTCGAACAAGATCCTAAGGGGATCTACATCCCGTAGCTCAGCCTAAGAAAGTGAGTCACCAATAGTCCCAGAAGTAACACCATCGATGCACAGCATCCCGCACGTATGCCCCGAACTACAAGTCAAGGGCTCAATCACCGCACCTCGACACTATCTTCTTTGGACGGCACTGACTCGCCCGCACGGTTTTATGTCGCGTCAAAAGGACATGTCTCGGTGGGGAAATCTCCCCTCATACTTGATAGTTTCGGGTTATTTCAAACCACATTTCATCACTGCCCCGCAGTCAAGAGGTCTCCTCAAATTTGAAGTTGTTCCATCACCGACCCATACAACCAAGGGTCCCGCTTCGGTGATCACGGAGGAAAGCCACAGACTAACCTAGTAGAAAGGACTGAGTCTGGAATGTCAACGAGTGACCCACTGCCCAACTCTGGTGGAGGGTAAAACATAATAAGATATCAGGTGACCCACTGCCCAGCCCTGCTGGAGGGTAAACCCTAATACATCATCAGGTGACCCACTGCCTAGCCCTGCTAGAGGGTATACCTGGAATAAGCCATCAGGTGAGCCACTGCCCTGCCTTGCTGGAGGGTAGACCTGGAAGAAGTCGACGGGTGTCCCACTGCCCAGCCCGGCTGAAGGGTAGACCCTAAAAAGTCATCGGAAGACCCACTTTCTAGTCTATACTAGAGGTTAAACCCTGAACAAGTCAATAGGCGACCCACTACCCAGCCCTGCTGGAGGGTAGACCTGAAACAAGACGACGGACAACCCACTGCCCAGCCCTGCTGGAGGGTAGACCCCCAAGAGTCGTCGGGTGACCCACTGCCTAGTCTCTGCTAGAGGGTAAACCCTAAGAAGTCGATGAGTAACCCACTGCCTAGCCCCACTGGAGGGTAAAACCAGAACTACTCTGGCCATCTCTTCTAGATGATACAACACTGGCCAACCGAACGCGGAGTGGGTATCGTGCAACCATCCGACTCCGAAACAAGACCAGGGAAAACCTCTCAACCCCACTGATATAAACCATCGAGCACAGATCCGGGGGAAAAACTCAACCCCGCTGGTCAACAAACTAGAACCGAGGGACCCTCAACATCGCGAGAGGTCAAAGGTATGCAAAGTAGAACACGGCATGCACCTGGGGCCCACATGACGTGTGGCCCCATGTTAACCCCAACCAAGAGCACAAACCTTCTTGGTTACAACATCCACATGTACCTCCCAGCATTCCTATATACTCCCAGGGTATACCACGTTCCATTTCAAAGGCTATCGTGCACACGGCACCCAACGTCAATGCGAAGGTGTAACTTAACTTCTCCAACTTTCCACCTCATCGGACCAGGCACAGCCAACCATATCTCATCAAGCCTTTACTCCACTTACACGATATTGCACATGATCACACGCCAAATGTTTTCTAGAAACACGGTATAAGAACCTCCACCGGGACACCTTTCATATTTCCACATTTAATAAGATCGTGTATGAGGCTCCGCTCGCCTGAACAAATTACACCATTGTAATCCTCGTGGAAAGACATGTGAGATAGACTACTTACTCGCCCGAAATGGTAAATCGGTGAAAAAGGTAATATTCACCGTAACCAACCCGTATCGGGCCCGCACCCCGACTCCGATACTCATCGGGCGAACTGCACCATCACGATGCTCACGGTAAAACACGCGGAAATGACTACTCGAAATCCCCAAACAGACTCCTGGTGAAAGAGGTGTGAAAACGCTGCACATATCCCAAGAGACGGCCCATGGGGCCCATGCCTCAACTCCGGCTTCGACGCCTGAAACCACCCTGGTCAATTTTGCCTCGATTACAGGGTCACAATGTCGTTGAAGACACCTAAAATGAATTCTGAATGCAGAAGCTGCAACTCCCCACGTTATACACAAATGGGAACCCATGAAGCCCACACCTCAAGCCCGGATTTAGGCAGGCAAATTTCACTATTGTAATCCCCTCGTAAAAACACTCAGAAATGAGTACTCAAACACCCCAAACGGATGTCGGGTGAAAAAGTGGTGTTTCACCGTAAAATGTGCTAACTGGGCCCCGTGGGGCCCGCACCTCGTCTCCAACATGAACGCTTTGTAAATCTCCTCAAAACGTCTGCACGAGAACTGGTATCACGTTGCCGCTGACGGCGCATCAATCGGACATCCCAAGCAGGAGTTAGGTCCGATGCAGCAATTAATTAATTAATCAAATAATTAATTAATCGTTCGAATAAAGCATTTCGTGCCACCGAGTGATGAAACCAAACCGCATGGGCTCCGAACCAACTTTGGAAGGGTTGGCTTAGCTCCGGGGCCACTGCGCCTCTGACGGCACTCCAAACGGACGTCCGGATGCAGAGCCACGTCTGTCGCAACATTAATAATAATTAAATATTATTAATTTAAAGTGTTTTGGGTCACCCGACTTCTGGCGTAGAATCCAAAAACCCCGAAACATAATTTAGAAAGGGCTCCTCGCTAACACGGTCCTGTATCCGTAGACGGAACATCAAACGGGCGGGCTGTTTAGGAGTTACGGCCCCCCGAACGCAAGGGGGCCATCCGGGCCGGTTCGCCCAAGCCGACCCGGTCCGAATAGTCATGGCCCGCTGGCCGCGGCCCTCCCAGCAGAACCGAACCCTCTCCTCGGGTCCGGTTTTTACAAACAGACCGGCATGTTGGCCGGTCCTCATGTCGTCACCCAACAGGACCAGCTTTTTGCGGGTCCTCGCTCCCAGCAGACCGGTCAAGCGGCCGGTCTCCGTTGACAACCAACAGGACCCGCGCCGCACGGGTCCTGGCTTCCCCAGCACGCCCAAGGCTAGGCCTCGGGCTCCTCCGCCAAACGCGCCTGGCCGACACACCACGCCGCAGTCGGCGCCGCCACTGCCCCGCTCCACTAGCCGCCTGCACCGTCGCTCGACGGACCGCCTTCTTCGCCTCCGCTCGGATCGTCAGCACCGTCACCAACAGCCGCCTGCTCTACCTTTTCTCGGATCACCGGGCCACCACGCGTGCCGCTGGACCAGCCTGAAAACCACCGGAATACCCCCAAAACCACGCGAACTTCGCTGGATGTTTGCGAAAACGTCGGGACTCGGATTTTCAATCTGAAACATGTGTCGGGAAGCTCAGTACTGGTACTATGCATTTTTGGATTTTCTCGATGATAGGGATTCAATTTGACAAATAAAATTGTACTTTAATAAGGGTATGTAAATAAAAAAAATGCAAAATGTAAACTATTACCTGCGAGGGCGTAGCCCGGAGCTTCGCTGTGAGGGATCCACCGGTGTGTCGTGCCTCGTCGGAGCTGCCTCGCCAGATTGGAGGAGGAGAGGGAGGTTTGAGGGAGGTTCCGCCAGGGGAGAACAAGGGAGGGGAGGTGAAGAAGAAGGGTTTAAATAAAAAAATAAATAATTAAAAATTTTAATTAATTTAAACCCATAATTAATCCTACATTTGAAACCTTCGACAGAGTCGAGGTTAAGCCTCCCCTAGGCCAAACACCACCTCTCGAGCACGACGGAAGTGTCATAATTTTAATCTAAGGCCCCGTTCAATAGTTATAAAACTGAACGTTTGAGGCCGCCAAATTACGAAAACGCCCCTGGGGCCATTTTTCACAGACGGGTCACGCCCGCAAAACTTACACCCCTCCTAGGGTAAACGGTACGTTTCGGACTCAATGGTGCCCTCGGTTTTCCAATCCAAGAAACCATTTAAGAGATACTTGAGTTTAACTATTAAGAACATAAATTAATTATTTAATTTATCCGTTAACGTTTCGGAAGCGAGAAAGGGGTCCAAACATCTCGCACCGACATCTTTTATGTTAGTCATATGGTAAACACCCCATTCCAGACCCATACGTACACTCGGATCTCTGATCTGGATCACCGTTTAGGAGTTATTCCATTTATTTGGCGTGCCTAGTGTGAATGCACTGAAAATTTAATTCCAGCCACTCCGGGGCTCGGAATCGCATGTCGTCTGAGGTTGCTGCTCTGGAATAATATCAAGAATATTCCAAAGTCTTTCGCAAAAAAAATCAGGTTCTTAAAATTGGAAGGATAGTTTTTCTTATTCATAGTGGTGGAAGCATCTCCCTTCCTCAATGATGGAAGCGGTGAGAGAATCCTCTAAGGTTATCAATGGTGTTCTTCTCAATCTCTCATAGTAGTCCAGTAGCATTGAATCATGGAGGTAGTGGAATCATGTCATTTACTTAGGGATTGGATGATGTGACAGTAAAACTTTCAACCTCCATCAAAACCTATGGCCTTCACAATATCCATAGGGAGCTCAAAAATTGTGTTTTACGGATTCATTCATCTTTGAAATGGGGACCATAAAGGTCACCTAAGGTTGAATATGTCATTCATTGGGGCCCCAAGATTTGAAAATGGTTCCTTTATCGATTTAGAGTTTATTTAGTGGCATAGATGAAAATCTACAACATTGAAGTGGTGACCATTATCGTTCAGGGGTATGAAAGGAAGTGGAACTCAATGGACATTCTGTCTGAGTGAGGTGAGCATGATATCAAAGAGGATCGGCGTTGTATTGTTATGTGTGAAAAGTAAATAATTTTAATGTTTCCCACATCTATATCCAGTTAGTATTCCATCAGTGTTTTTAAGATAAGATATGGTGTATGATGGGTAGTGAAGTCAGATGGGGTCCAATGGACAACCACCCACCTTTGTGTACTACCCCATGTCGGCGAGCCTCTCCTCTCTCTGCATCTTGGGATTCACCACTATGGGCCGGTATGCACATGGGATTCAGACTATTTTTACACCCCCTATCTCCCCCCCCCCATGATCCATTTCATGGTCTTGATACCCTATGTAGACCTATTGGACTGAGCAGGCCCTCCCAGGGGTACCTTTTCCAGCTATCCACTGTGACCTAGATAACTAGTGGGCTGCAATTAGTTGATGGGGTAGCTTGAATCCTAGCACATTTTTGCGTAAAAACCTAAAAATAATTTATAATTCTCTTAATATAACTTAAACATAATAATAACATCAAATAATTAACAAATTGCCCATTTTAGATCATTTTAATTCCACATTTTAAATTTCCCACATTTTAGTAAAACATTGAATTTCATGGGCATTCTCATAAAAATCTTTCTGTATCGTTTAAAAATTGCTTAAAATAATGCATGAAAATTGATTGCATTAATTATAAAATACCACTTCTTTATATATCATTGAGTATATATATATTTCTATTATAAAGGCTATTAAAAAGGGTAATTGGTTAATCGGAATGATTAGTGAACTCTGTAAAAAACTGAAGATTTCTAAACATTATTATGATAGTTAAAGTGAAATATTTCTCATAAAGGATCATATGTTTCATGATCAGAAGATGGTTGTTTGTGTGTGAAATAATTTGGTGAGGGATTTTATTTCTTATCATGATATTTTTGTGAATAAGGCTATTACTAAAGATAATCTTATAGATACGATAATTCAATCTTTTAAAATTTCAATGTTTGATCATTTCTTGGGCTTTGTTGGTCTCTCGTGCTTATTTTTTCTCTATCTGGATTTATTAGAAGAGGTGGAGTTTTTTATTCTATATATTATAGGTTTGTTTCCCCATTCAATGAATCTATACCAGTTTGGAGATTGTTCATGTAATGATCCGAATCCTTTTTATCATTTCAAACATGCTCTTATAAATGTGGTCAACACCCCTATATTATGTTTATAAATGATAATAATAAATCCTCTATTAATGTTGGTAAAATATCTCCATTGATATTGGGAAAACATTACTCTATTTATATTCCATTATATAGCCCAATGGGTCATCTTATATAAACTCCATAGTATAGTGAAATTTGGCACTACCAAAACCCATGGTTTTTCATGATTTTGGTTTTCCACTTTAAAATATGATGTTCACTTCCCCCATTTTTTCGTGGTTGTTCATTAATACTTTTTCAAACCACCTTATAACACAACACTCCAAAAAAGTATCTCGTATTAATAACAGGCTATTATCCACCAAGAATAAATGATACATTAATGGGCTCTAATGAAAAATATTTTCCCCAAGAATAAGTTTATATCTTTCAATAATGAGATAAGATTAGGGAAAATATAAGAAATAAGGAAAAATGATATGGAGATAGAGGGTCACTCCATTATAGGCCATGGGTTTGAACCGAACTTTGGGTAATATTAACGTAAACCATGATAATGAAATAAAATAAAAAACTACACATCATAATAAAATCAATCCATTGCGTATAAAAACCCAAATTACTCAAAACAAAGTATAATAAACACCATTTAACCTTGTCATGATATTTATTATTATCCAAATTTCCATGACATCACAACTATTTTAAAATAAGAACGCACCTTCATAGAATGGAATATTTCATGTACAATGATTACATTATTATAGATGATGATTTTTCAAAATAAAGTCAATTTTTTTAGAGATAATAGAATGCATCAAAATACAATAGAGACCGACCATGATTTTTAAGAACATTTTATAATTCATGTTATAGAGGTTTATTGTTCTTAATTTTGAAAATTTAGTAATATTTTTTGCTTTTGTAATGTGACTAATAAAAGATACATTGATTAAACTATAGATATCATTAATTTTCCATAAATCATTGATAAGTATTATAATATCAGGGCCCAGAAATATGAACAAACTACTTGAAAAATAGGGCATGTAACACATCAAGGGATGCAAACCTTATTGGAATGAATATTTTTAAGAGCCCAAATGAGCCACTCATTAAAATTTTATTTTTCCAGATGTTGGTTCATAGGTTTAGAAACCATGGGAGAGACATTGGAGGAAACATCACTAGGAATAATAGATCCATTTGAAGAGTAAAGATCACTATAAAACCTAAAGATAAGATTCCAAATTTCACTGTCCATGGTGGTAGATCTAAGTGGTTTCTTATAGACTAACTAATATTATTAATTTAAGCCCTTACATAAGGATCTCCCATGTAAAAATATAATACCTACACAAAATATAGAAATGAATAACATGTTATAAAACATGTTTAATTTACACTAAAGAGAAAATATGGTATATTCATTATCAGCATATGGTGGGACAAGGATCACTATGTGGAAAAGTCATCCCAACATTGTGGTGTATTCAAAGGACAATTTAAATCACTCAACATTCATACAGGATCCACTAACCTCAATGATGTGTTATCATCTCATAATGGAAATGAGGAAGATAAAATAGAGATTTGGGTTTAAGATAAATTCATCTAAGAATCATAGGATGCACAGACTTCCATTACATGGAAGTGATATAAATATGATAAGTCAAGGATACTCCTTTGTCCCTTCTGAATTTTTCCTGCATTGTAACACATGAATAAATAATATGGCCAAATTAGTGAATATAATGAAAGAATAAACTTATATATGTTACATATTGTGTAACTAGTTCATTAATGATATCCTTTGTGGGGGGAATCAATAAATGATAACAATTTATCAATTTTCCATAATCATAAAATTAATGGGAAAATCATAATTTTCATGAAATAATATAATATATATATATATATATATATTTCATATATACATACAAGTATTTAGGAAAAACATTCATCAGTATCCCACATACACAAGTTCCAAAAATCTTTTTGTTCTATTTTACCTTATATTGTATCATATATAATAAATTGGGAAACCATACACAAAAATCCTTTTGGATATATTCCAAAACACTTTTGTAAAGATGAATTAACTTCACCTTTCATCACATCATATGAAATACCTTGTTAATACCCATAAAAAACAATTTTCCATTAAATTTAAAATAATTTTAGAGTATCTATTAGAGTCAAACTCAATCCCCATTCATTCAACCAAAAAGTGTGACCTTGTGTGCCTTTATAGCATTAAAAACAAATAGGAATCTCTAGATCCATATATTTAAGAAAAGAGCGGCCAATAGAAAAGCGTCAATGCTACTCAAGCTATAAGAGGATTTGACATGATATCCATTAAACACACATATCAATATAATTATGTCCACTATTTTACATCATATATAAATGTGTATTCTCATATTTTCCCTTTGTCTGAGACATTGAGTAACCATGGAACATAGTGCATGTCAACCTAATATAGACAACTCATATGTTCTTGATTATTTGAGTATATAATGATTTTATTGATTAATACATCACATGTCATTTATCCTTATGGATAAACACATCACATGTTACTTATCCAAATCAATATAAAATATTTAGGTGTGGCTACAAACTTATAGAATCTATCTTAATCGAGGCCTCTGATGTCATTCTCATCATAAGAGAGAAAAAATATCTTCTTGGTTAAGCTATAACCAAAGACATGATCCAAAACATACCCAACCACCAGTGTATTAGATAATTCAATATATAGACTTGTGTAAGTAGGGTGTCAATGTATAATGGTTCTCATTCTATGTACCTCACTAAACTCACATAGTGGGGACTCAAATATGATCCATATTCCCCTAGTAAACCAAATACATCTATATGAAACCCTATTTGGTAAACTTAGTGGTTCTTTCAGTTTTCACAAATAATCTTATTCTTTTTCTTATGGATAATGAGCATATGTTTTAACTCTATAAAATAATCCTACTCATTCTAACCATAAAATTTCTTAGAAACCCTTAATAATCCATGACGAACATCGATTAAGGATAAACTCAAAGTCATACTTTGAGAGGTCACTTATCATTTTATTTTAAAAAATGTATATCTATATGCACATTTATGTGGATAACGTTAACAAATTATAAAATAGAGGTTACCTTTAATATGATATGTTTTAATATTATTAAACTCTTTCTGAATAATTAACAAACCCAATATAATAATTGGTTTAACATATCATAGATAATAAATGGCCTGATCTACCATATGTTCGATACACATTATATATATTTTTAACACATTACATTATATTCAATCCCTATCACAAATCTATATTATCATATTATAAGACACTCTGACTAACTCTATAGTGAGAAATATCTATAAATAATTCTTGTTTTGAATAATAGTGTGATTTAGTAAAAATATTTCTAGTTGTTCAACTTTTCAAACTTATTAAAACGACATCCAATATTATTTTTTCAACTTCTATTGTATTCTGAGAACTCTTTCTAATTTTATCATCATATTTGGAACACTATTCCATCATAAATATATCCTAAAATAATGTAACTACTTCCATTATTTTTTACTATTCCTCCTAAACTCTTTTCTGATAAAGTAAAAATTACATTTATTTGGTAACTAAATGTAATTATAACATTTACCTTTAACAATAAATCCTAAAATATTTTAAGATAAAGTGGTAACACTTTTTATGGTTACTAACATATATCTTTACATTTATCTTTACTTTCGTACCATAAACTCTTTTAGGATATCAACTGTAGTTCACTTTCCATTTTGACTGGTAAAATCCTTCAAAAATGTGTTTTAATTTTTTCATGATAACTAAATGTAACTCTTTAAATTTCTATTTATAATTAAATATAATAAAATATTTGATGATATTTTGTGAAAAAACCCTTTAATTTTAGTCTGTTATTACCCTTTAGGAAATAGTGACATCTACTTTCTAAATGGAAACTAAATATAAAACATCAAATTTTTATTCACCATCACATATCCTAATAATTTTAGGAAATTAACTAACAAAACATTAAACATAATATTTTTTTTATTCATTATCTATTAATTATGAACTTCTGTAAGTCTAAACATACTCTCAACAGCCTCTTAAATTGTATATTCTTTGTAGAATATCATGCTAAGATACACAAACCCTATTCTTGTTAGGAAAGAACAATTACAACCTTTTACAGGAATATTTGACAAATAAACTATTATTTTCATATCATATATAGTATTATATGTGTTTGGAACATTCTTTTGAAGGAATAATTCATTAAAATACACCATTGATGGGTGGTGGTAACACATTCTCTCATATTTTAATAAACATTTAGATAATAATTTTATCATGTATAAACACTTTTATCCAAATATACTTCTCAAAATATTTTATAGAAATTTTTTAATCACAAACGCTATGTATATAATTAATAATCTCATACTTTTTTCACAAAAATTACTTATAATTGAAAAAATTCTCTAACAACATAATATAAATGAGATGAATATGTACATACTTTACTTAGATTCACTTTATCTTGATAAAATCCTTTACATTCAAATCCAATATGTAGTTACTCTTTACTACATATCATGAATATAAACTACATGTACAATCAATTCATCCTTTTATTTTGAAATCTTGAATATTTATGTTGGAATCAAAATATTTGAAGGAAAGAGAGAAGAAAAAGAGTCCCCGCTCCCTGCCATGTGAAGCCACGACGCGGATCCCCCCAAGAAACACGGTCGATGCGAATCACCAGAGGCGGTACCTCTATGTCAATTCCCCTGACGTTTGTGAAACCACCGCAAAGCAAATGAGGTGATACCTCTCCGCGAATTCCCCTGATGTTCGTGAACCCTCCGAGAAGCAACAGAGGTGGGAAGCCCCATGAATTCCCCTGACATTCGCAAGCCCACTGCAAAGAAAAGGAGGAAACACCCCTTCGCGAACTCGGTTGACATTCATGACCCGCCACAAAGCAACTGAATCCCTCTTCGCACCGCGTAAGCTCAAGTTCGTAGCGCCTCTTGCCTATAAATATCAAGCTCCCCTTGAGGCCCCCAGACAGACAATCTGACCTCTCAGCTTCTTAGCTCCCAAATCATGAAGCACTCTTTTCTATAGGAATCATGAGCTCTGTGAGGTATTTTTTCTTCGAGAGAGGCCTCCTCCTTGTCTCGTTTTGAGCCCCTCTTCCGAGAGGGATTCCCTTCACGAAGCCTAAGGGAATTCTCAAAGGAAGGGAATCCCCAAGGGGACACGGGCAGTCGCGGAGCATTTATGCTTTACGAAACACCCACGATGTACACGTGATCCACATGCCAAGGTAGGGTCACTATACTTCGCGAAGCACACTGCTTCACGGAACCTTGCTTCATGAGGCACCTATGCTTCACGAGGAAGTGCTCCAGGAACACCCTTCCACTTCACAAAGCACCTCCAATTCGCATCTCTACCCCATGCTAAGGCTAAGGCACCCCACTCGCGAAGGACACCCCTTCGCAAGTGCCCTCCACTATACAAAGCAACCGAGCTCTGCAAGGCCCCTGCCTACGGACCCCTCTGCTTGGAAATTCTTTCTCCCGTGAAACCCTCTAGGTTTTCATGATGTGATTTTAAAGTCCCCGGGACGATACCCCCCATTGCATTGCTTCTCCTAATTCTTCTTCGCATAGGCACGCTAATGGATATTCCTTCTTCTCATAGCCACGCTAACATAGACCCCTCGATGGTTCGCTCTGCGACCCCTCTTCTACACGACCTTGCTGATGCCTTCCCTTCCAGAAGGGGCAGATGGTACCAGTTATGTATGCTTTAGGGGTGTAGAGTAAACCCACCCCGTTCGAGCTACAGTACGTTAAACTTCCAAGCACCTTGTCCTCAACGCATGATGTTAAAATGTGACCCAGCCTCGTGCCTCGCACGTAGGGTCCCCCGAGCTCAGATATTCTTTACGCCGCTCATCTCCACGGGGATGGGATCACCCCCCCCCCCCACATGGGATGATATCTTCCTTCTCAGAGTGGAATTTTCCCATGGGGGAAGGGAATCCTCCTTGGTGTAAGCCCCTAGACCCTCTTGCAGGAGGTGGCACCCATGCACCTCCATACTTCCTCACCACCAGGGCCAGCGGAGGGCATGATTGGGAATGAGGCACCTCCATTATTTGGTCCCAAATCCCACACCCTCTGCGCTTTGTCGCTCTTGAGCCTCCATCCTGGAGTAAATCCCGGCACCATGGACCGCTCAACGTGTAATCCCCTCTTCGCTTCTCACGGACGCACCCCTTCGCGACATGATCGTCAGGTCTTTGATGCCTCTTGTTTCTCACACCGAGCACGACTCACATGGGATTAGAGTAAGCATCAACCATGACAATGCCCTCATCCAGCATGACATTAAATAGTATGCCCTCATCCAGCATAACGTTAAACTCTATGACCCCATCCTGCATGACGTTAAACTATATCTCATCTCGCATGACGTTAAACTACATCCCATCCCTCATGACATTAAACTACACACCCGAACTACGAGGACTTTGATCCATGACAAGGCATGGTACGTAGGAAGCCTCCATGAGGTTCAAGCCCACCACCAGTGGACCCCCGGGTTCACCTTCACGTCGGTTCGCTGACGAAACCCAACCTGAACTATGAGGACTTTGATCCATGTCAAGGCATGGTATCTAGGAAGCCTCCCTGAGGTTCAAGCCCGCCACTCGATCATTCCGACCTCATTCATGTTGGTTCACCCACCACATTGGGCAGCCTAGAGTGTAATCCCCACATATCCATTCTGAACTACGTGGACTTTGATCCATGTCAAGGCATGGTACGTAGGAAGCCTCCCTGGGGTTCAATCTCACCATCCACCTGTACCAAGGTCCCTATTCACATCAGTTCTCCGACATGCCCTCGTCCCGTATGAAGTTAAACTGCATCCCAATCCAGCGGTAAACCGTTGTGACCCCGCCATCCAGTTGTTCTGACACCCCTTCATGTCAGTACAACAACCCCCTTTTCAACCCGAACTACGAGGACTTTGATCCATGTCAAGGCATGGTACATAAGAAACCTCACAAGGTTCAAGCCCAACACCCATTGGGCCAAGGTCCGTCTTCACGTCAGTTCACTGGAACCCCATCCCAAACTACGTGGACTTTGATCCTTGTCAAGGCATGGTACGTAGGAAGCCTCCCTGAGGTTCAATCCCATCACTCGTCGGTCGTTCCGACCCCCTTCTCATTGGTTCTCACGAACTGAACTACGTGGACTTTGATTCCCTACCATGGGGATATGTAGGAAGTCTCTTCAAGACTGAAGCCCATCACTACCATCATCATCACAACGGTCCCGTCACATTCCTCCTCCACTAAATTCAATTCCCCATCATCCATCATGATTCTTACCCGGGCCACCACATCCCAGTGAGATCATGCCACCCTATTCCCCTCCACAGCTTTTGGGAAGCTACCCACATGCTAGCCCCAATATCAGTGATCCTCCAAGGGGGTTCCTCAATCTAGTCCACCCTCATCGGTGTTCTGATCAGCCCGATCCATCTCCACTAGACGTTAAACTTGCGGATACCCTGTGTTAAGCATGGGAAGCTGAGGAAAACCTCAGATACATGCCTACAGAATATGATTCCCCACGCTCATTGTGGGATTCCTCAGGTTTCCTCACCCTCGGGAAACCCTATAATAAACGACAAAAGAAAGACACTCCAATTCCCCAGTGTTCAAACATGTTAATGATGCCTCGATGTGACTACTTCCCCAACTGAAGGTTGCTGCCCTGACCGGACCCCTTGGAATGTCCTGACAGAAGCATTGTAATTAACTGGCATCCATGGAATCATGGCCCTAGGAAGAGTTTCACGAAAAACATATTAAATCTATGAGGGAGACCCAGACTAGGTGACGAGTTCTGAGGAGGAATCCACCGAAGGAGGAACCGACATCCCATTATCCTGTTTCGATCAAGGAGAAGACGTCCCTGAATAAGGAACAGATTCCTCCCTCCTTTGGAAATCAGGAATGTGGGGAAACAAAAGTCGCGCTGAGGTCCTCCGTAGATGGATGCGCGTGCCCCGGCGAAAGCGTCGGACACAATTTATGATACATTTTATAATATACATTTAATAAAAAATACATTTCAAAATTGAAGAATTAATTTTTATAACATCTATACATAAAATGACCATTCCATTGAGTTTCTCAAACTCCTTCAAGTATATATATAAAAATCCAATAATATCGTATTTTTATTATTCCGAAACATAGAATTATATTTAATAAATTTTTTAAAATCACATTTATTTCTTATGAAATTTTATTTTTTTACTAGTATTCGCTGTATCTTATATTAATTTTCTCCTTATCAAGGATTAATCACAAAATGTAGCTCGATTATGATGATGATGATGATATTATCTACATAAGAATATTTCATCAGATGATTATATTTTATTTTTACAATTTAATAAATAATTTTATTAATTGGGATCCCACTAAAATGATGAACCCTTTTGAAAAACACACCATATTCATTAGTGGGACAAGATCCATATTTCACTATGTAATGAGTCCTCTATGGAATTCATATCACCACTTATTTATTTAGGTAGTGCATCACCATAATCATATCATATGTGATTATTGGAAAGTTAAGTGGATATCCCTTTGTCTGATCCATCATATGGATAAACACAACTTTATTCCTCTGGAATCCTTCTTATGGGTTTCCCAGCATAGTGTAACCCAAAACAAATTTCAAAAAAATTAAAAAAGGACAACCTAGGGGAACCCTTATATAGAATAAATTATCCAAGTATGATTCAATGTAACCCATTACATGCTTTCATTACTCAAGATAATCCAGAGGCACCCATCTAAGGGAGAACTGGCTCCCTCGAATAATTGATGTCTTGAAGAGTGTCTCTTTGGTAGGAATCTAACACTTAGTATTTAAAGGGGATTTTATCTCACCATATTATGTCTTGTTATTCGTTTTTATGTATTCATGTTTCTAGTAATTTAGATTTGATTCATATTCCCTTCACTAAACCAATATGTTCAAATCATATTGACATGTAACTCTTTACACAACCCACAAATTTGGGCTACTCACCCAAAATTAGAAGTCAAGTATATTCAAACATTTATGAATACATCATATGCATAGGATAAATGAAAACTTATTTTCAAGCCATAGATTTATTCACATGAGTTAGACCGTAGTGAAAAATAGCCAACCCCATTCACCATACTAGAAAATAAATAAGATTCTAGGCAGGTATGTTGTCTATGTCACGAACCAACCTAGTTACCATGGTAAACTAATAATTGAGTTGGTCCCGACATATCCCAAAGGGTTTTCCTGACCCCATAGTTCGATTACTAGCACCTGACATCATAAAAAACATTAAAGGGAATAGTTTTGGAACAAAAAAACCATCAATACAAAAACACTGAAATATAAAAGATAACAAGTTAGTATCTCAAACACTCCTCAAGGAGAAAAGTTACACAAGAAAATAGATAAACATATCAAGATAAAACGTAAATCAAAGGACAACATAAAATCCATAAAGATAAAGTCTCACAATCTTTGTACAAAAATTGGACCTTAGATACACCAGTAATCAACATCACTCTAGAGTCCCATGGATCAAGCACATCCCCTAATTCCATGAGGTTATTTCCCTTTCCCTATACCCAACATAAAAAAATCTATAAATAAAATAAGGAAAAGGTAGGATGTGTGGTAAATAGACCAATAGGGTATCACCAAGTATTTCATAAGAAATTCCATAACAATAATACCTTTATTATTTCAACTTAAAAAATTAAGGAATGTGATGTAATTATAAATTTTAATCCAAAACATGATTTCAATAAAAATTTGGAAGATTTATAAAAATTAGGATTTAATGAAATTTTTTTGTAAAACATTTTTATGAATTAGTTGGCATGAAATAAAAAACGTTCTTTAAAAATGACATGCATAATAAAATCAAAACCAATCACCATGGTCATATGCCCTCAGATACATTAGTTTCAAGTTCTTAGATCCCCATACTACTCAATCATTATTCACAACTCATGTATGTGTGAAAATGTCCCTTGGCTCAGACAAATGGGAGTAATCAATCAACATCCCATCAGGTATAATCATACTAAAATAGGTTTAGTTATATTTTTCATTGTCAATCCATTTATAGGGAGTCAGATTCCTAGGGTTATTATCCAAATCACCCACTAACTACTTAGTCCCATATGTTCTTCAATCAATGAATCAATCAATCATGGGAAAAAATATCATTTCAAATCATTTCATTGTTCATAGTTTAAATTCCCAATTTTAGGTTTTCACATGACATTCCAATTTCAAAACCAAATCATAGGTTTATATCAACTTCATGCCTTTCAAAGAAATCTTAATTTAAATCCAATTTTCTCAAGAATCAACATAAAATAATCTCTTCAAATAATTTCTCATTTAATGCCTTAAGTTTTCTGAAAATCTACCAAAAATTTCATTTTCCATTAGAATTGGAGATGTTTCACAATTCCCATTCCCTTTTAAAATAAAATGAAAAGCCATCTAAAATCATGGTTTTATAAATCAATTAAAAATTCATTTCAATTTAATCAAGAAATTTTGGGTTTTAATTGTAGAGTAAATAATTATGGAACCAGATGACATTTATCTTGTGATCAAATCAACACCCGAAATGGGAAATTCCAACAAAGAATGAGGGTGATAGAGATCAAGGAATCAACCATAAAATCAAGATCTACCAAACCGATGATATAATCTATCAACAACCTGAGAATTCTTCGCTCTCAAAAGGGATATAAATAAAGGAGAGATAAAACCAAAATCAACAAAGAAACCACATACCATAGAGGGATAATATCTTCCACTGACACGTTAATCCATAGGAGAAGAGGATAGAGGAGACAAGAAATCCTCTAAGGAGCCTAAAAAATCCAAACGATCATGTTAGCATTGAATGGAGTTTTTGGGAATTTTAAATGGGGGTCCTTATATTTTTAACTAAATTTTTGGGGGATTAAAATATTTTCACATGGTATCATGGTTAGGTCTCACAATTAGTGGTAACTATGTGTCCTATCCATGAATCCTTATAGGGATTCATGAAAGGGTACATGGTTTGGATACATGGTTAGTTTAAGTATGTTCCAACCGTGTAACGCCCCCACTATCCAAATATTCACCGTATGGGGGAGGCTGTGTAGTTTGAAACTATTTATGAATCCCCCTCAAGTGAATCACAATAGGGCACATAATTTTTTGGGCCAAACCGCAAGGTATAAAATAATTGCTTGCCAATCGTGCATAGCCCCATGGGCTTCTAATATTTTTTAATAGTTCTAGAAACAACCAAAAAACAAGACCTAATAAATAAATATCAAACCAAGTGTCACGAAGTACTTAAAAATAAGTAATGGGATGGTACAACCTCCCCACCATAAACACTTTTCATCCCCAAAAATACTATTAATAAGTTTCTATGTTAGAGATATGAGGCTAATGCACTATCATTAGTTACTCCAACTCCTATGTCTCGTGTGAATAAGAACAATGATTCCATAGAACATAGACCAAATTAATATAGTTACCAAGAAGAATATATGTCTCAGAATTAAAAATATAGACCACATTATTAGTGATTGACAAATCAGGTTCCACGTCATGGTCTTCCAAGATCAAGATGAATGAATGTTCAAAAGGATAATTCTTGAGATGTGATACATGAAACACCTTATGGGTTGAAATCAAATGTAGTGTAAAGTCTAAACAATAATCCAAATTTCCCACATACTCTAAAATATCAAAATTCCCCACAAATCTTGGTTCAATATTTCCCTAAATTCCATGTCATTGGTGATCCAACCGTGGTAAAACTCCCAAAAACACATAGTCTTCAACCAAAAAATATAAAGGTCTATGTTGACAATTATAGTATGATTTATATTTTCTCTCTTCTATAAACATTATTTAATTAATAAACTGAATATTTTTCATAATCTCTTGGATCAAACTTGGTCTAACCAAGGAACCTTCACCAATATCCAACAAACACTACAAATGGTGACACATATGGTCATAAAATGAATCAAAATGTGCCATCCTTATGGAAGACTAGTAACTATTGTTAAAGAAAAACTCAACCAATACCAAGTTTCTATCCCAAGATCTACTAAAGTAAATAATCAAAATCAGGCATCATGTTTTCCAAGATATATATTATTCATTTTTTGGGGTAATCTTTTTTTGGATTATAAGTATGATCAATCAATCCTTAGATCCTATTTCCTCCAAGAAGCCTCTATAAAAAATGATAAGTGACCTGGGTACCCCTATCAGAAACTATGAAAAATTATATTCCATTATATATAAAAATATCTTTCACATAGATACTTCCCAAATCATCACCTTTGGTTGTATCTTGAATGGTGATAAAGTGGGCCAATTTGTTCATTCGATTGATCACAACACATATCGCATTCTTACCTTGAGGGTTATGTGTAAACCCAACAATGAAATATGTATTAATCTAATCTCACTTCCAAGTCATCAAGGGAAGGGGCTTAAGTAAACCTAAAGGTTTATGGTTCTGGTCCTTGAGATGTTAGCAAGTATAACAATGAGAAACAAATTTATTGATGTCTCATCTCATACCTAGAAACCAGAATCATCGCTATAGATCATTAAACATCTTCATGGTTATAGGGTGCAATACCCATAATGAATTATGGAAATCTCCCATCATAGAATTTCTCACTTGAAAAGTGAAATATACTTGTTCTAAAAACATAGTACACCCATATAGGATAAGGACTTACCAATCATCTCCCCGTGAGAGTCTCTAATTTCACAAAATTCATGATCAAGAAATTTCTTTTAAAGAATCGTATAGATAAGATAGGAGGTCAACTAAATAATTTTTAGAACAATCTTGATCACATCCTTCTAGACTCCCAAATGAAACTGAACAAATAGATCCATAAAATTCCACTCTTGTGATGATTCTTTCATGGTATGGGTTATAAGTTTCCAGCTCAAAGCAGCATAAACTAAATTCCCCTTACTAGGAGTGTCGGTAATATTTATATCAAAATATTATAGGTAGTCCACCCATAATCCATGATAAAGGTTCAAATATTTTTTTGAGAAGATATAAATCAGTATTTTATGGTCATAATAGATGGGAAACCTTTATCAAAAAAGGTAATTTCAAAAAAAATATTAATAGTATGAATCACGATAGAGAGATAAATATCAAGGGTAGGATAGTTATTCTCGGGCGGCGTATGCTTTCTAGAACCATAGGACACTACATAATCACCCTTTATAACCCAACCCCAAACTAGATGCACCAAAAAATACCACATAGCCATGCCTAGCCTATTGATGAGTCATGGAATAGAAGCGAAAATACATTTCAAATCTTCATAAAACTCTAAAATTTCTCATTCCACAAGAACATAACTCCCTTATGAGCGAGATCAATCATCATAGAATCCAAATTTCATAAAAATTTAATGAACCTAGGGTAATAAAACTAAGAAACAAATAATCTAAAAATATTGAAAGAATTATAAGGTTGTTCCCAATTCATAACAGCCTTCACCTTATCAGGATTGACTAAGATACCTTGTTATGAGTCCACATGTCCCAATAAGATCACTTCCCATATATAAAAATTATTTTTCAAAATATTTTCATAAATTCGGTGATATCTCAATATTTATACAACTTCTTTCATATGACGCACATGGTATTATTTAGTTTTGGAGTAAACCAAAATTTCTTCCAAAAAACCACTATGAACAAATCTATATATTCATTGAAAACACTATCCCATGGTTCTAATAAAACTATATTAGTATTGGGTAGACCAAAATTCATAACTAGTCACTTATAATGGCCATACCTTCTCTAAAATATATCCTTTGGGATGTTAGATTATTTGATTCCCAACTAGTGATTACCAAACCAAAGATCAATATTTGAGAAACTCTTATCCTCTTATAACTTATCAAAAAAATAATCAATCCATAGTAATGGATATGTGTTATTCACTATAACTCGATTGAGTTTTCAGTAATAAACAAAAAGGAAAAGGTTCACATCAGCTTTATTTGTAAAAAAACTGGTGTCGCCCAAGGTGACACACTTGGGAAAATAAATCCCTTTACAAATAGATCATCCAACTGAAACATTAACTCTTTTATCTTTGTTGGTTCTATATAGTATGAGTGAATAAGGATAGGCTACATACTTGGTATCAGTTAAATGTAAAACTCCACCTCCCTTACCAATGGTAGACTAGAATAATCAGATAGAAACACATTGGGAAACTCAAGAAAAACATGAGGAAGATCCCTACTCAAATATTCTCACTCCAAGTAAAAAATAAACCACTGATATTACCCTTCAAAAATTTTGAAATAAAGGTCTGGTTTACTCAACCTTGGGTTCCATTCTACTTGAAAACTTGAAACACCCCATCAAGTGTGGTAGAGGTGACCTGCTAAAGATAATAGTCAATATAAACCTTATAATAAATCATCCAATACATTCCAAGAATGACTTCAGGAGGTTTTTTGTTGAGAACTAGAAAATTACAAGTGATCTCAATCTCTAATAGTGACTAAACTCCAGAGGGACATTGGAGGCCTAGTTTTATCTCAATTTAGAGGGGCTATAAATATCTATCACCAAAAAGATAAGCTTCAAATGAAGGTTTAGAAAATATATAACATTAGTTGATATGAATGAGTGAGATTAACTAGTATCAAATAAATATTTAAATAAATATGTTGTTATAATGATGGTACCTCTCACTATCACTAGACCTGCATCAGATTTTTCTAAATACTCTTCAACTGCATGAGGAAGCTTCATTTTGGATGCCTAAGGATTCCACCCATTAGTTGTTGAAGCATATGATTTCACCAAAATACTTTTATGATATGATGATTCCATTCCACATTGCATGTCAAAAAATATATGATATAACTTCTATAGATGGCCTGAGCGACAGCAAGAGCTACAGATATTTTGTGCCTTAGTATAAACTCATTTCGAATGAACAACCATTCCACATTGAAAGAAAGTAAAATTAAATCTTCCAGAAACTATATGGGGTCTCGATGAATCTTTATATCAAAAACCCCCATGATACTCATAATTATTTATATTTCATATAAAGGAACCAATCGAATTGCCATTGGGAGTAAAAGGTACTCCCATCAACCCTAACTTACCATCCAAGTAAATCCCACACATCAATGATTTATCCAACATATCCATATATGAAGTGAGATTAAGTATAAAAACCTAAGATAAAATATTGAATTGAATACCAGTCTAAAATATTTGAGCCATTAGTTTCTTATTATCTAATACCTTAGGTTAAAACAGAACAAGTTTATAAAAGTGGTTCACATGCTAAGAGATGACCTTATCCCCCTATAACAGGCTAAGAAACTCCCTAGACATTTCCAACACCATAGAATCAAGATTGAACTCATTTTTGAAAAACAACTCTAATTTTGTTCCACTTCAGTCCCAAATATTTCAATGTTATTGCCATCAAATCCCAGCATATCCTACTAATTTATTCATGATGGAAGGTAGCACACTTCACCTTTATTGAATCAAAAATTTTCAAAAACACAAAATGTGGCACAACAATTTTCAGACAATCCTCTGCCTTATGAGGATCATTAAAACCTTGGAATTTTGGTGGTTTATAATGAAAAAACTATTGAATGTGATCTCTAACTTCATCCCTCTATGGTTACACTATGGGAGAATGAATAGTAATTGGTGCGACAACATTTCTTAGATCTTGGACTGCTTGTACCACTATCTCAACAAAACTCTAGTAAATAGGTGAATTCCCTTGTTGTGGTTCACCAGTATCTTCCTTCCACGATATATTCATACACCTTCATAGAGGCATGATGGTACACAACATCAATGGGAATGATTAAAATCATTAGATCGGGTAATTATATCATTAACTCAATCAAGATATACTAGAATATGAAACTTATGGAATTTAATAAATCACAAATCAATTGGGAAAATAATAAAATAAGGTAAATTTTTTCCTCAAGGGAACTTTTACCTAACACCAATGGTGAATTAGGGATTTCTATGATGAGTTCTATTGGGTAATCAAAACACCCCCCCTTAATATACTCACTCAGGCCAATATTTGGTATCAGAGGTTCTTTTTTTATTCAAGTTGTCAAATTTGTTTAAAATATTTTTTTAGTTATAATTTAAATATCTTAAATATCTATTAGTTCTAAATGTAGTTATTTAGTATGGATAATTTTCAAGAAGGTTCTACTACCAACATAACTTCTTTCTTCAATGGAACAAATTATACCCAATGGAAAATAAAGATGGAAATAAATATAGGGAGCCTGGTTTTTGATACTTGGTCTGTTATTGAAGATGAATATGTAATACATGATACTACTAGAAGAACATAGGATGATGAAACAAAATTATCATACAATAATAATTGTAAAGCTATGAATTCCCTATATTATTCCCTTAGTTATGAAGAATATAATATTATTTTTTCTTGTAAAACTACTTTTGAAATTTTGGAAACTCTATATATTTCCCATTAACAAACATAAAATGTTAATAAAATGAGGTTTATTACTTATACTATTAAATTTGATGATTTTAATTAACACATGATGAGCCCATTTCTGATATGTACCTCCATTTTAATAATATTTTCAATACAATGAGCTCACTGGGAAGTCATGAATCTGACAAGGACCAGATAATGATATTTCATAGATGTCTACCTTAAATATAGAGAGGCACTTTAGTGTCAATCAAAGAATCTTGTGATATCAGTAAATTACCAGTAAAAGAGTTAATAGGTAAAAATATGATGTATGAAGAATTACTAAAGGTAAACTTTTTGTATGATGAGGTGCCCAAGATGAATTAATTAGATTTTAATACTAATTCCCTTAGACAAATAGGGAATAAAGAAAAATATAAGGTACAAGTTTTAGATTCCAATGATAGTGAATCTGCTTCTGATGGTGATGATTAAATGGATCACCTAGCCATAAGGTTTAAGAAGTTCTATAGGAAGAAAAGGGATTTCAAAAAATGAAACAATAAAGGAAGGTATGAAAATATAGTAAACGTGAAGAAAGAGTGAAGACAAATGATGATTACTAAAAGGAATTTGTCTATTATGAATGAAAAATGACAGTTCATATAAAATATGATTGTCTTAATCTAAAATAAAAAAAATAAAAAAATAAGGAAAAATGATACAAAAAGGCCATGAAAGAAACATGGATTGCTTTAGAAGATAGTTTAATTGATTTGGATATATCACATAAAGAAAATAAAGACAGAGAAAATATGTTCTTTCTAACTAAAGTTAGTGAGGTATCTTCTTTAACCATTATTTATGATATTTTTCTTGTGCATATGTTTGATAATTCAGAAAATTAACAACATGATGATGATATTTCAATTGATAAATTATTTTAATATTGAAACAGGTTATAGTATTCCTTTAATGAATTAATGGATAAGTATAAGTTTCTCAAAATACAACATTCTATAACTATAAATACAATGTTTGAATTGCCTATAGAAAAATTGAAAATTGTTCAACTACTCAAAGACAAAAATGAACTCAAACTTTCAAATGGGAAATTGAATAAAGATATTGAAAATTTTAAAAAATGTAGAGATACACTTAAAAAAAATTGGGAAATAAATTTTCAACCAAATATGTCACTGCAATAGGATATAAACCTGGACAGAGAAGAATAACTAAGAATAATTTTGTTCCTAAATCCAAACATGAAAGCTCTACTATGAAACATTTTTCAAAAGGACCTAATTGAGTTTTTATTTCTAAAATTATTAAATTTTTTATATGGAACCCATGACAAAAATTTGGGATCCCAAATTAGTTGTCTCTAACATTTTTGGACCCAAATATTTTTGGGTATGGACATCCTTTTTTGTTTAAAACCAATTTTGTAAGAAAAATTCATGAAGAACTCTAGTAGAATTATATGGTACTTGGATATTAGTTTTTTGTGTAATATTAAGGGAGATTATTCATGATTTAACAGCCTAATAATGGTTTGTGGTGTCTATGTCACCTTTGGTGACAATAAAAAAGCAAAAATAATCATCCTAGTCCAGATTAGTAATAAAAATTCAGTTCTAATTTCTAATGTTTTATAAGTTTATGGTTTATGTTCTAAAATTATTATCATTTCTCAGTTGTGTGATGATGGTATTTATGTTAAGTTTTCTCATGATTCTTGTAATGTTTTTGATTCAAAAAATGATTTAATTTTTTCTACTTTGAGAAATTAAAATATTTATGTTGTTGATTTAAATTATTTAGTTTCTTAGATGGTTACATGATTAAGTTCCTTTAATAAGGAATTAGGGATTTGGAATAGAAGACTGGGGAATTGCAAAATTTACTCACTTATAAAGATAAAAAGAAAAGGGTTAGTCAGGGATCTACATAATCATGAGTTACCAACTGATAAATTTGGTAATCCCTATCAAAAATGAAAACATCACAGAGATTCTTTTAAATTAAAGAAAGATGTGTCAACTTTTCATCCTCTTGATATGGTTTACATGGATTTGTTTGGACCTTCTATAGTTTCATGTCTTTATGAGAATCACTATATTTATGTTATCTTAGATTATTTTTCTAGGTATAATTTGGTATATTTTCTAGATCACAAAAGTGAAGTCTACTCATATTTCATCAAGTATACTATGTCTATTGAAAATATAGGTGGACTTATGATTAAGACCTTAAGGATTGACCATGGTTGTGAGTTTGAAAATCAGTATTTTGAATCATTTTTCTCACAAAATAGCTATACTCATAACTTATATACACCTAGGACACATCAGTAGAATGGAGTTGTTGAATGAATAAATAAAACCATACAAGATATCTCCATTACCATGTTAAATGAGTAGGACTTGCCAATATATTTTTGGGTAGAAGCTATTAATATAACCTTCTATTTTATTAACAAAGTATAAATTTGACCTATCCTTAAGGGGATCCCTTATGAGTTGTGGAAAAATATAGAACCTAAGGTTAATTAATTTATTGTTTTTGGTTTAAAAGTCTTTATTATAAACACTAAGGATAATTTGGATATATTTTCTTCCAAAAGTGATCAAGGAATTTTCCTTCATTACTCAATTTCTTGAAAATCCTATAGAGTTTTCAACAAGAATTAAATAATATTTGGAAGAATCAGTTCATGTAAAATTTGATGAAACTGATCCACATGAACCTAATTCCTTATTAGAAAACCTTTAGGATGATTTATCTTCTTTGAACATAAATTACAAATCCTTAGATTCTATTGTAAAATAGGTATACAAATCATCTAGTTTTGAATAATTTTTAGAACCTAAACCTAAAATTACAGAAGTGACTAGTTCCTCTTTCTCTAGTGTTGTTAGAACTATTATTACCATCATTTAGATTCTATTATAGGTGATACAAATAGAGAAACTCAAACTATATATTATTTTAGAAATCAGGTTGAACATCAAGATTTCTTGTATCAGCTTGAACCTAATAAAATCAATGAAGATATTAATTATGAATTCTAGGTAATTGCAATGCGATAAGTGTTAAATCAGTTTGAAAGGGAGAATATGTGGGAACATGTATATAGAACTAATGATTCCTTAACTATTTGAACTAAATTTGTGTTTAGGAATAAATTTGATGAGTCACGAAATATATTTAGAAACAAGTCTAGACTTGTTTCACAAGGTTATAGCTAAAAAGAAGGGATTGACTATAATAAAACCTATGCACCAATGGTTATAAATGTGTCCAGAATAATCCCACTTTCTTATGAATATTATCTATATTTCAAGCATTATAAAATGTATTTCAAGATTGCATTCTTAAATGGTTTTATAATTAATGATGTTTTTGTGGAACAACTCCCTGGTTTTCAAAATCCCTACTTTCTAAATAATGTTTTTAAATAAACCAAATATTTATATGCTTAAAATCAAGATCCAAGAGCTTAGTATGATAGGGTTAACAATTTTTTAATTAAAAAATATTTTCAAAAGGAGTAACTGATCCTACCCTTTTAATCAAATTAATTTCAAAATAAGTATTAGTAGTACTAATCTACGTTAATGATTTTATTTTTGGATCTTCAAAAAAAATGTATTGATTTCTCAAAAATGATGTAAAATTAATTTGAAATGAGTTTAATGGGTGAACTCAAATTCTTTCTTCGATTTCATATTTTTCAAACTAATGATGGATTTATTTTGAACCAAAGTAAATATAAAAAATAACTTTTAAAACGTTTTAATCAGGATAACACTAAAATTAGTGATGGTCCTATGAGTGCCACCTATAAATAGGATCATGATGAAGCTGGGAAACTAGTTGGTCAAACCATTTATAGAGGTTTGATTGAAAGTATTATCTACCTGACCGCTAGTCAACCAGATATTATTTTTAGTGTTTGTATGTGTTCTCATTTCAACAAAACCCAAAAGAGTCACAACTTGTTGGAGTAAAAATAATTTTCATATACCTAAATTGTACTACTAATTTGGGATTATTTTACGCTATAGGATTGGAATTTTATTTAGTAAGTTATTATGATGCAGATTTTGGTGGATGAAAGTTATATAGAAAAAGAACCTCTTGAACATGTTACTTTTTTGGACATTCTATAGTTTCATGGTGTAGTAAAAAGAAAAATTCTGTTGCATTTTCTACATTTGAAGATGAATACAAAGCTTTCGGTAGTTGTTAAAATTGTGGATAAAACAAACATTACTATACTATGGATATTAATTCTGATGTCCCCATAAACTGTGACAATACAAGTGCAATTAACATTTTTAAGAATCTTATTTCTCATTCTCAAACAAAGCATATTCATATAAGACATCAATTTTGAGAGATCATTTTCAAAAGGGGAATATCACTCATGAATTTGTTAGCACAAAACATCAGTTAGATAATATTTTTACCAAGACTTTTAATTCTTAGAGAATAAATTATATCAAACATGAATTAAGAATGATAAATTTTGGATAAGTTTAATTCTCTTTGTCATACTATTTGTTTTTCATATCATTAGTTTTTTAAACCATTGGTTTGTCATTTTTTTGGTTTGTTATATCGTTGGTTTTTAATGCCATTTGTTATGTCATACCATTGGTTTTTCATATTAGTGGATATGTAAGTTCATTGAATTGTATTTTTGTTTCCGTTCATACCTTTGTAAATGTTTTCTCAGTTTCTCGGTATTTTTTATTTGTTGGTTTATTTTTCTGATTTATTCTATTTACTGAAACCCAATGCATTTTTTTGTCATCTTTTTTATTTTTTTATGTATAATTTTGAATTTATAATACCTGAAATACCAATTGATATTAAAGTGGAATACATTTATTCCCAACTAACCTTGATCCTTGCATGATACTCATGTTTCTCTCTCTCAAGATTAGTGCATCCCTTTTGTCTCCTGCTGTTAAAAACTTCTACTTACCTTTGACCATGATTTTTTAGCCAATTTAATTGTCAATAATGAATTGTTCCTTTTATTTTTATCCTTATATGTAAAAATTTTATATAAAGTACAAGAAATAAACAAGAACACATGATCTTGTTGAACACGTCAATCCTAAGCTTTTTAGCCGAGTTGTTATTACAAAAAAGGATGTAAACTCAAAGTGGATATTGTCGAGTAAGTCTCTGGTACATAAGTTTCTCCAGGAAAAGGGTGGTTGGAGTGGTTTTCTTCAAATAATAGGAATTTCTAATTGAAGATTGTATATGAGTTTTAGGAGCATCTACAATGTGCATTTAATGAAGATATTGAAGAATGGATAAAAATTTATACCAAAGGATGTGTTTTTCATTTTTCTTCAAGAGAATGGGCTATGTTTTTAAATGTACCTCATGATGGAGTATTTAAAAAATATCACGAAGTTGTCTCTTCATGTTACAGGCCAACTAGTGGTTTCTTAGTCCATAATTTTGATTACCCCTCAGTTCTCCTTCCAACCCAGTGTTATTGGTGATTGACATGTACCTCTACCATCTAGTATTCATAATTTTCCTATGGATCCTACAGTGCACCTACTCAAGATAGTTTTTATTTTTTAATATCATCATATTCGAGTTCTCCTTGGTTTTTCTCATGGTACTCCCTCTACTCTAACTCAAGATGATCATGCTGCCTTGGCTATAGTGCAAGAGAAATCCAAGGCTAAAGGAGAAGAACTGTTTGATCCCTCTTCCAAACCTTAACCTTTTTATTTTTTTGGAATATAATTTACTATATTTGATGGTATCTACATTGTAATAACTTTTTACTTATAAATTCCAATTTTTTTCTTACCTATTACTTTATCTATTTTACTGTTGTCTTCCATTCAAAATATCTTACTCCGTTTATTCTTTCTAAATTTAATGTCTTTCTTTTCCTATTATTTAGCTTTTTGATAATCACAAAAGGAGATAATTTTTATGGAATCTATATTTGAGATAATTTTTACATAACTTTGATACTATATATTTTAAATCTTTCTATTTTTTTAAAATATGGTCTTCATTTTGATTATATTTTCTTATTTTGTGTTTCATACCATCTAAACATACTATTAATGATAAGTCTTGACTTATATTGGGATCTTACCATTGATATCATGCTTTAAACTTTTAAATACCTTTGATGACCTATTTTAACATTTATAATATTCTTATGATGACATGATTTGTGATCATCAAACATGAGGAGATTGTTTTTCTCCTAGTTTTAATGATAACAAAATCATGATTCTAACAACACTGATGAATTTCATATTTTCTTATAAGAAATCTATTTTTTGGGAATATGTGATAAATATATCTAATAATGAGACATCGTTGAGACAAACATCATTGTCCATGATATACCACCAGAATAAAAATATCTAAGTCTGAGATACCACCTAGATTTAACACTGTTAGACTATCATATTGTAGGACTAAATACTTGAAAAATTATGAGACACCGTCAGTAGACACACTGATAGGATGTCATGCTGCCAGAACTTGACACCACTAGTGTTATACCGCTAGAAACATACTGCCAGATCTTGACAGTTCTAAATCCTAAGACACCATCACTATTTTTATTACTTTACTTATTTTGAATTATATTACTCAAATTTATATATTCATCTAATTTAATTCCATTTACTATTTTAATTATTGTACCTTAAATGTTCAATATAAAGAATTTCGAAACATGCAATAAGAGGAAGCTGATTGGGATGTTCCAGTTGCTGCTGATAAAAGTGGGGAACACTCCCTCATGAAATATACACATATATTCATATATAGAACAACAAGAATATAATGAAATGTTTTGAAAAAAATCTCACGATTCACTGAATATCTGAGAGTATCGAGCTAAACATATTGCAAACATGAAGAGCTCACTTGCTGTGAACCCACGACTGAGGAAGCCAAATCTAATCACATCTAGTGCTTTCCTCCAATCAAAAAACTCGAGTTGTAAAACTATGTTTTCCTAATAATTTTGAAATAAACCGAATCAATATTCATTGCTGAATCAAATAAATATTCACAAGCTGCATTGTAATAGACTGAGAATCTCTTAACTCTACACTCTTATATTTCTCAATTCTATTTATATTTATTTATTTTTGAGAAGTGTAAAGACCCAATATTTTATCAATGGAATTCCATTCTTATAAATATGTAATATAATCACGTGAAATCACAATGAAATAAAATACTAAGAACAATGCAACCTTTAAACATAGTGTTGTCACCTCTGTGATTTCAATTATGAAAATCTGACATACACGGTGTTGATCAGTAAGACGTTTTGAGTCTGATAAGAGAAGCATAATGTCTGATGAATAGTAACCTACTCTAATAAATAGTAACCTTACATTATGAATAGTAATTTGACCCTTATGTATATTAAATCATCCAAAATAATACTATCCTCACCCATGAATTTATAAATAAATTTTTTTCACCTTATAAGTGATAATATGACCATAATAATATTGTTTGTATTTTTGTAAGTCGTTAATAATTAATTAAAATTAATTAATTAATTTAAAAGAGAATTTATTTTCCTAAAAGGTGTTACTAAATTAATAATTTTATTTCTTCAGGGTTTAAGGTAATTTTATAAGACCTTATGAAATTTTGGAAAGCATTATAAAATCAGTTATAGTTTTAAAATTTGTTATTTTTTTAATAATTTGTGATTTTAATTAAAAATTAAGTTATTTATATTTAGAATATTATTTTTTAATAATGGAGTTCATTTTTTTATTCTACATGTTGAAAAATGGTTAGGGTGAATTTTTTGTATTTTTTTCAATACATGAATTTTTTATGAACAGTAAAATATGATAGTTCACAATATATGCTAAAACTAAAATTTATGAATCGTGCTTGAGTTATGGATGATGAAAATGGAAATTGTTTCAAAATAACATGCACATATTACTATGTTTTGTCACAAGAATCATTACTATTTCTTGTCTTATAGTAAAATAATAAACTAATGATTTAAATATTAAGAAAACCCGCCTCCCCTTCACCATAAAAAAACACCCACACTCCCCTCTTCTATTTACTTATCTAAATCCTTGTGCCTTTCCTAAATTATTCCCAAATATATCCCCAAGATCCCCCCCACGTCCATCAAACCATGGTATCCTAAAAAGACCAAATCCTCTCCACTTAAGAGGATCTCAAGGAATATTTAATCAAGAGGTAAATTTCTCTTTTCTTTTCTTTTTTTTCTTTTCCTTTTCAAGTTCATTTGTTTTCTTTTATATCCTTACCTCTCGTCATCGAAATTTTATGTCAAATAAAGTACCATACATGTACTAGAATTTTTTTATGGTAATGGAATATGTTATTATCATCTCTTCTTTACTCTTCTTTCATTTTAATAGTAAAGACACCATCTGATATGGGTTAATTTACGATATTCAAGGATGATGGGTTTTCAGTTTCTGTTACCGTATTCAATTATGGAAATGAAACCATTTTAATGGTTTAACCACACCATAATATATGTATTATAACTCATATATGGTTATGTACTCCATTTTTAAACATGGTTTTTATTTTCAAAACAAAATGTGTTCATTATGGTCAAAACTCGCCAATTAACCCAAAAGGTTGTCACTAAAGTTTTTTATAATGATTCAACTTCAATAAAAGTAACCAAATTAATTTAAAACCATGTAACATTATTTATTTTCAATAATATAATATAACTCCAATTCAGGACAACCATTACCATTTTACATGAGTCTCTATTCTTGAAAATAGGTAGACCGATCATAAAAACCAAGAAAACAAACTGACCCGAACAATGAAATTGAACCACTTAACCCATCAAAAAGGTCATGAATGAACTTAAAAAGGTTATACTACATATTTTATATATATAATAGGTTATTTAATTATTAATTAATTAACCTAATTTTATTATTTAGTTTATTAATATCCAGTGGAGAACACCATCAGACTTAAGGTAAGGGATCCTCTCTATTTCAATTTTCTTCATGAATATACTCTTTATTATTCACTTTTATGTGAAATACCTAATTATGGGGTATAATCTCACACATACCCTATAATTATATAATTATTTATATGTGATGATAAAACCCTTTGTCTCTCATTAATCCCTCTTAAGTAAACCTAATACAATGTCGATAATCCGTAAGGGATTCTACCTGAACCTCCTTTATTCTTTCAGGTTGACTTATCTTCCTTTTACCAAAACAATGTTATCTTATCCTTTTATGTGAATATTATAAATTCTGTGTACATGTACCATATTCTTTTATCAAGACCCTTTCATCTTTATCTTTCAAGGATATACATGTTTTTAAGTGATTCCCTCTTCAATACTTCTCAATAAGCAAACCTGTTTTAAGGGAACATCCCGAATTCTTATCTGATTTCACGTGAACTCTATACTCTTTTTTAAGCCACAATTTTCTTTAGAAAACCATTATTTTTATTATTAAAACCTTATTGGTTCACTTCTGGTTTTATATAAAGGATTTTTCCCTTTTCTATTTTAACGGCTCTATAGTATTTTCCTTAAAACCAAACAGAAATGGTCTAAGGCTAAAATTTCATAAATACATTTCTAACATGTCGTAAATTATACATTAAATCACATACTATGATAAATTACTATTTTTCCTTATTAATTTCCATGAATATTTTAGTTCCTTTATTTCATGGACTCATTTATGATACGCCCAGTGATTATGCTTTATGACATGATTATGGTGCCCACTTCATTCGATGGGTAACCCTTGTGTTTATGTAAGATTGATTATGTATGATTCTTTATGTGGAAAAAATATTCATGAAAAGTTAATATGGGTGTGCCTAGATAGAGCTCCAATTAATTGGGTAAATTAGAGTCCCATGAGATGTTATGTGTGACGGTCTTGGCGGTTAACCCTGGCTTGTGCTACCATGTGCGACAATCTTGGCAAATAGACTTGGCTTGTGCTACCAAGTGAAACGGTCTTAAAGGAAAGCATTGAGTCATGATAAATACATGTTTTATGCTGATTCCACATTAATATGACTCCATTTTTATATGATTCCATGTTTATATGTTATGATTCAATATGTTACATTCCTTTTTTATATCATCATGTTATGATTTCTATCTTATATGCTAATGATTTGTTCTTATAGTTATTACCTTAATATTCTATTTATCTCATCCCATTATTAATGTGTTCCCCAGGGTACCTTATGTAGATGTTTGAGCACAATTAAATTTAAGAGATCATTTAGAAGATTAAATCATGAAATGTTTTATGTTTTCATTTTTACGTTCTTAGTGTTCCAATACACTAGATTTTATGATCCTTGTCTTGTACTCTAATGTATAATTATTCTTAAAATCATGTAATGTTATATGTAAAATCATATTTTTTCTATAGTTAGTATTATAGGATGGTATAGTTATTTTTGGATATTAATAATAGAGGCCTTTAGTAATAATCATAAGGATGAGACTAAGTATAAGGAAACAACCCTAAATTTTGGTAAGTATAGAGTAAATGGTTTATCAACAAAATAAATACATGTCTAGATACAAACAAGAAAAGCTTTCTATGACATAGATGTATTAAGGGGTAAAACCCAAAAATACCACTTTGATATATACTTGAATGGGAACAAGTGAACGATAACAGGCCTTTCTGCACTCTTGGTTTGACACTCCTGGGAGATATGCTTTGGTAAATTCATAAGATTGGTACATACCATTATTAAGGGGATGAAAAAATTCCCAAAAGAATATAAGTTAAGAAATAGAACAAGGATAAACTAGATTTAAATATAGGGAATCATATGTTAGGATATACTTCTCCTTTACAATTTTATCCTCATATGTTCAAAGTTTCTTTTTATGCTCAATAACTAATTATTCATGCCCTTTAATTTTATTATATTTTTCTTAGTAAATGGAGGGAAATAGAATAACACATTCCAACAATCAATGTGATAGGAAATGTGAATATTTCCCTATTGATATGCCTGATACGATGGTAATGGGTGCTCAAAACTTCATGAAAAAACTTTCTCAGCTAGCTTAAGTTATGAATAATAACTTGAATCATGTGGAACACCCTATTCCTCCAAAGAAAGATCAAGTTTCTATTAAATCCTTTATATGGAAAACGCCTCCCATGTTTAGTGGATCTTATGATCACCTCCTCAAAGATCAATGGATTAACTCCATTGAAAGGATATTCTCTTCCCTTAGTGCTCAGAAGAAGATAAAGTTGTGATGGAGGTTTATCGTTTTGATGGGGAGGCTGATTAGTGGTGGAAATTGGTCAAAAATACAAATCCCCATGTGGAAATTGATTATATGGATTGGGAGGAATTCAAGAAAATGTTATACAATAAATATTTCCCTTGAACCCTCTATCTCAAGATGGAAAGAGAGTTCCTCAGACTGATGTAGATGGAAGATGAGTCCATCAGGGCGTATGAAGAAAACTTTAAAAGGCTTGTATGGTACACCTATAGCTTTGTACTGAACACCAAAATCAAGGTGGATCGCTTCTTTAGTGGAATAAGGTCGAGTCTATGAAAAAAATTGGAGATTCATGACTTTGATAATTATCAGGACATTGTCTGTTGTTCCTTCAAGCCTGAAATGATTATTGGAGACTCTCAGCATTATCGTGGGCCCAGTGAAAAGAAGAGGAAAATGGAATCTAATGTGGTTAGTCCCACAAATAAATTCCATGATGGAAATAAGATTGATCAACACACATGTAAAAATTGTTGGAAGAATCATCCTGAGAACTATCTAAAAGGAACTATGAATTTCTTCAAATGTGGAAATTTGGGACATATGACTAAAAACTTCCGATGTGATATGAAGAATCCTTATAATGTCGAAGAATAAAGGATGGTTTAGATCAACACATAGACTGCAGTGTAGTGTTACAACTGTAAAATGCATGGGAATTATGCGAAAAAATTTCCCTAAGCCAAGGGTTATTAGAGGAAATAAACAAAAACCTCCAAGGAAATAGTGAAGGTATTAATCTATCACTACTACTGAGGTGGAGTCAGAAAACTATGTGATGATAGGTATGCTAGTTATTCCCTAAAAAATAGAAAACATACTATTTGATTCTGGTTTTATGCCATCTTTTGTATCTTTCAAGTTTAGTATAACTATTAAAAGACAACCTCAAAATATAGAGGATAAGTTATTTTTTAGAAAATAAAATGGGAAAATTATTGCATCCAAGGTTTATAACTCCTCCCCAGTTAACATTTGTGGAATGAACCTCCCAGTAAATATTTTAATACTTCCTTCAGTGGAGTCTGATGCTATCTTGGGCATGGATTGGCTATCTTTATTCAAAGCCAGCATCAATTATTGGGAAAGGCAGATCACTCTTTACATCCCTGAAGCATCCTCCAATTCTTTACAAGTGTAAGGAGGAAGATTAATCTCCTATATAATAATTGTCTAAGGTGTGGATATTAATTCTTTTTGAGAAAGCATGTCTACCTTAAATGATTGAGAGAAATGAGAGAATTGTGCTTGAAGACATGACCATCATGAGGGATTACACTGATGTATTCCTTAAAGAGTTTCTTGTTCTTCCTCCTAATAAAGAGGTTGAGTTCTCAATTTAACTTATTCATGGACCTCTTCCCATATCAAAGACACCTTATGGAATGGCTACCATAGAGCTGCAGGAGCTGAAGAAGCATGTTACAGGAGAATTTGGAGAAGGGTATTATATACCCTCGTGGTTCACCAGGGGGAGCATAATTCCTCTTTGTAAAGATAATGAATAGATCAATCTACCTTTGAATTGATTATCATGAGCTCAATAAAATTGTGATAAATAACATGTATCCCCTTCCACGAATAGATGACTTGTTCGATAAACTTCATGGGGCAAGTTATTTAACAAAGGTGGACCTTCTGTCGGGATATCACCAATTAAAGGTGGGGAAGGAAGATATTCCCAAGACTACATTTTGAATGAGGTATGGACATTATGCGTTCATAGTGATGCCCTTCAGACTGAACAATAATCTAGAAATTTTCATGTATTTAATTAATAGAGTCTTTAGATATTACCTTCAAAATTTTGTGGTAGTCTTTATCGATGATATCCCGATGTACTCCTAGAGTAAGGGGGAACATGAGGAGTATTTTAATAATGTGTTAAAGTCTTTTATAAGGGAGAAGATATATGAAAAGTAAAGTAAATGTGAGCTTTTGATGGGGGAGTATCATTATTGGGGCATGTTTTCACCAGCAAAGGGATATCTATGGACCCTTCCAAGACAAAGGAAATTGAAGAGTAGCCTAGGAAAACATCTATAATGGAGATCCATAGCTTCCTTGGTCTTTCTAGTTATTATCGATGATTTTTTAAGAACTTATAAAGATTTTAAATCCCAATGACCAAGATGAAATGGAAGGGAGTAAAGTTTGTCGAGACTCAGGCATGTGAAGACTGTTTTAAAGAGTTGAAAAAGAGGCAAATCACAGTGTTAATACTCACAATCCCTAAAAGTGGAGAATTATTTGTGGTGTATAGTGATTCTTAAAAGAAGGACTTAGTCTCTGTACTGATGAAAAATGATAAAGAGATATCCTATACATCAAGGCACCTAGAAATCCATGAGAAAAACTATCCTATGCTTGATTTGGAGTTGGCGGTTGTGATAATTGCATTAAAAATATGGTAGCATTATCTTTATGGAAAGAAGTGTGAGATATATACCAATCACAAGAGTCTCAAATATATATTAACAAAAAACGATATTAATATGCACCAGTGAAGATGGATAGAACTCATCAAGGATTATGACTGTTGAATCCACTACCATCTCGATAAGGAAAATAAGGTGGTAGATGCTCTAAGTTGAAAGGATCTTGCATCTTTATCGATGATGATAATTGAAAAGAATATGATCTTATTATATTTTCATATGATGGAAATGGGAATCATTAAGGGAGGAACATCATCAATCCTTTCTCAAAATATTTCTCAACCATCACACATGGAGAAAAAAAAGGATTCTCAAAGAAAAGATGTATCAATTTTGATAAGGGTAAAATCAGTTAGAAATGGAAAATCATCAGAGTTCAAGATTGATGAGGAAGGAGTTGTAAGATTTGGGTTACTATTTTTCATACCATCCGATCCAAAGACAAAGAAGGATATTTTGAATGACGCACATATCTCAACCTTTTCTATTCACCCAGGGAGCACAATGTTCTATTGAGATCTCTGAGAGAACTTTTAGTGGGATAATATTAACAAGGAGATTACTTAGTATACATAAAAGTTCTTGGTATGTCAAAAAGTTAAGGCTAAAAGACAAAAGTCTAATGGGATGATCCAACCACTACCCATACCAACATGGAAGTGGGAGAACATCACCATGGACTTTGTCACTAGACTTACAAGGACATACATAGTAAACAATGATATATGGTTAATTGTGGATCGTCTTACAAAGATAACTCACTTTATCATGATTCGACAGTAATTCTCATTGAATCAACTTTCATGAATATATATCAAAGAAGTGGTAAGGATGCATAGATTACCAATATCTATAATATCCAATAGTGATCTAAGATTCACCTCGATGTTCTGGAAAAGTCTCTAACATGATCTAAGCACTGAAATGAACTTCATTATGGCCTATCATCCTTAAATTGATAGCCAATCTAAGCAGACTATTCCGACACTAGAAGATATGTTGAGATCATGTTCTATGGAATTCAATAGAGGATGGGACCAAAATCTTCTACCAGTTTAATTCTCCTATAACAATAGTTTTCACTCAAGCATCCAAATGGCATCATACGAAGCCCTCTATAGGAAAGTTGTATAACATTGGTGTGTTCGGATGAAATCAGTGAGGGTAAGGTTCTAGGACCAGAAATGTTCAAATAAATGGTGAAGAAGGTGAAATCCATTTAGTATCACATCAATGAATCCCAAATTCGATAGAAGAGTTATGCAAAAAATCATTGATGAGACCTTGAGTTCAATGTTGGAGACACGGTATTTCTCCACAAATATCTTTGGAAGAATGACATGAGATTAAAGAAGAAAGGAAAACTAATTCTCAGGTATATCAGCCCCTTCAAGATCCTTGATCGAGTCGGAGCTATGGCCTATCGACTGGAACTTCCACCTACCATGTCTATATTACATAATGTCTTCCATGTATCCCACTTAAGTAAGTACATACCACATCCTTCAGTTGTACTCTCTTCAGAGGTGGTATAGTTGGAGGATGATCATTGTTACGAGGAGCATCCGGTTATGATATTAGATCATAGAGATAAAGTTCTACGTAACAAGGCTACTCACTTGGTCAAAGTACTGTGGCAGAACCATAAGTATGAAGAGGAAAAATGGGAACTAGAGGATGGAATGAAGGAAAAGTACCCACAACTTCCTATGTCATATAATGAAAAATAATATTTTGAGGGTGAAATTTCATAAGGGGGAATAATGTAATGACCCAATGTTTTATCAATGGAATTACCTTCTTAAAATTATGTTATATAATCACATGAAATCACAACACAATGAACTACTAAGAACTATGTGACCTTTAAACATAATATTTCCACCTATGTAATATAAATTTCGAAAATTTGACAAACACGGTTGCGATCAGTAAGATGTTTGGAGTTCGATAAGTAAAACCTAATTTTTCATGAATAGTAAAAAACCCTTATGAATAGTAATATGACCCTTATGAATATTAAATCATCCAAATAATAGTATCCTCACCCATGAATGTATAAATAAAATTATGCATATTATAAGTGATAATATGAAAATAGTTAAAGTCTTGGTATTTTTGTACGTCATAAATTATTAATTAAAAATTATTAATTAATTTAAAAGAAAATATGTTTTCCAAAAATGTGTTCATAAATTAATAATTTTATACCTTCTGATTTTAAGATAATTTTGTAAGACCAAATGTAATTTTTGAAAGATTTATAAAGTCAGTTATAGTTTTAAAATCTATAATTTTCATGTAAATTATGATTTTAATTAGAAATTAAATTAATTAAATTTATAAAATTATTTTTGAAAAATGGAGTTCATTTTTTTATTCTAAAAGTCGAAAAATTGTTAGGGTGAATTTTTGTGATTTTTTTAATTACTCGAATTTTTTATGAATAGTAAAATACAATAATTCACAATATATACTAAAACATAAATTTATGCATCATGCTTGAGTTATGGATGATGAAAATGGACATTAGTTCGAACTAACATTCACATATTACTGTTTTATTTCACAATAATCTTTACTATTTCTTGTCTTATGGAAAAATAATAAATTAATGATTTAATTATTAAGAAAACCCTCCTCCCCTCCACTATAAAAACCACCCATACTCCCCTCTTCTCTCCACTCCTCTCAAGCCTTGTGACTTACCTAAATTATTTCAAAATATCTCCCTAATATCCTCCCCTATTTCCATCATCCCTTTCTCTCTTAAAAATAATAAATCCTCTCCCCTTAAGAGGCTCTCAAGGAATATTGGATCAAGAAGTAAATTCCTCTTTTCTTTTCTTTCATTTTCTTTTCAAGTTCATTTGTTTTATTTTCAATCCTTACCTCTACTCATCCAAATTTTATGAAAACTCTAGTACCTTATATTTACTAAAATTATTTTATTATAATATAATAATTTATTACAATCTCTCATTTAATCTTCTTTTATTTTAGTAGTAAAGACACCATCCGAGATGTGTTAATTTACCCCATTCAAGGATGATGGGTTTTCAATTTCTATTTCCATCTTCCATTCTATTCATGAAACAATTTTCATGGTTGAACCAGACCATAATATTTTTATTATTCCCCATATATAGTTCTGTAATCCTTTTGTACACATGGTTTTGATTTATAAAACAAAACGTGTTCATTGTGGTAAAAACCCGCCAATTAACCCAAAAGGTTGTCACTAAAGTTTTATATAATGATTCAACTTCACTCAAAGTAACCGAATTAATATAAAACCATGTAACCTTATGTATGTTCAATAATAAAATATAAATACAATTCTGGACAACCATTCCCATTTTATGTGATTCTTTATTTATTAAAATAAGTAAATAGATTGTAAAACCCATGAAAATAAACGAACTCGAACAATGAAATTGAACCACTTAACCCATAAAATAGGTCGTGAATGAACATTAAAATGTTATAATACATATTTTACATGTATAATATTCTCCATAATTATTAATTAATGTGAATAATTTTATTATTCGTGTCATTAATATGAAGTGGAGTACACCATCAGACTTAAGTTAAGGGAACCTCTCTATTTCACTTTTATTCAAGAATGTCCTCTATGTTATGCCCTTTTATATGCAATCACTAATTATGGAGTATAATTTATCACCTCCCCCATACTTCCCTCATGATTTATAATTGATCAGAAACCCATTACTCTCTCATTAATCCCTCTTAAGTACACCTGATACCATGCCGATAATCCGTAAGGGATTCTACCCGTACCTCCTTTGTTCCTTTGGGTGGACTTATCTTCCTTTTACCAAAATTAATTTATCATATCTTTTTATGTGAATGTTATAAATTATTTTTAAATTTACCAAATTAATTTATCCATACCCTTTCATCATTTTATTTTGGTTATATACGTGTTTTTAAGTGATTCCCTCCTCAATAATTCCTAATAAGCAAATCTGTTTTGAGGGAACTTCCTGAATTCTTACCAGATTCCAATTTCACTCTATACTCTGATTTAAGAAACCATTATATTTATAAAAATAATTATTCTTTATTATTAAAACCCTCTTGTTTCACTTCTGTATTTATATGAAATATTTTTTCCTTTTCAATTTTAATGGCTCTATTGTATTTTCCGTAAAACTGCACAAAGAAGTTTTAATGTTAAAATTTATTAAATACTTTTCTTATATGTTTTCACTTATAAATGACATAACTTACCATGATACATGCCTATTTTTACTTATTAATATCCATTTATATTTTAGTTCCTTTGTTTCATGGATACATTTATGATACTCCCATTTGTTATGCTTTATGACATGATATGGTACCCAATTCTTTCAATGGGTAACCCTTATGTTTATGTAAGATCTATTATGTATGATTATTTTTGTGGAAAAAATGTTTATTAAAAGTTGATATGGCTTCTCCAAGATAGCGCTCCAATGTATTGGGTAATTTTGAGTCCCATGGGGCATTATGTGCGGCAGTCTTAGTGGTTAGCCTTGGCTTGTGCTACCACGTGAGGCGATCTTAGCGGTTAGCCTAGGATTGTGCTACCACGTGCAGTGGTCTTTGAGGTTTTACTTGAATCATGATAAATTAATGTTTTATGTTTCACCCAAATTACTATGACTAAATATCTATATTATTCCATGTTTATATGTTATGATTCCATATGTTACATGCCTTTTTATATAATCATTTTATTATTTTTATCCTGTACGTTAATGCTTTTTTCTTATGGTTATTCTCTTACTCGGATATTTATCTCATACCTTTATTCATCTGTTCTCCAGTGTACCCTATGAATATGTTTGAGCACAATGGAAGTTAGGAGCTCTGTTTGAAGATTAAATAAAGAAAAGTTTTCTGTTTTCTGTTTTATGTACCTAGTCTTCCAAGACACTATACAATCCTTGTCTTGTACTCTCATGTATAATTATGCTTAAAATCATTTAATGTTATATTTAAAAGGCTAGGTTTTCTATAATTAGTGTGTGTGTTATAATCTATTTTATATTTTCACACTATCTCTTACACTAAACTAGAAGATATTGGATATCTTCTGAATCACTTTTCCCTAGTACATTATTTCCCAAGCATGTCCTGACATGGACCTAAGGGAATTCTCAATCCCTATAATTTGGTTAAATGCACCTGTAATCATAAATAACATCAAACAAAAAAGTTTTTCTATAAAAACAAAGCATCGATACAAAATAATAGAAGATAAAAGATAATAAGTTGGTATATCAAACACCAATCACGGAGAAAATTACCAAAAATAAATATATGAACATCACAAGATAAAATATAAACCAAATTACAACACGACATCCAATAAGAAAAAGGCCCACAATACAAGTTCAATAAGTGGAATAGAGCTCCATCAATCACCAAAATCACTCTAGATTCATGTGGCTTAATAAAATCCACCACTTCTAGGTGATTATATCTATTTACCAAGACATGGTAGAACAAAATATACAAAATCCTAAAGGAAATTGTTGGGCAAGAGATATATAGTCCAATAATTTCTTACCTAGTGTAACATAAGTAATTAAATAACAATAAACCTTTTATTGTTTCAATTTAAATAAATTGAGGTATGGAATAAGATTTTCACATTTTAATCCAAAACATTATTTCAATTAAAATATGGTAGATATATATAAAAATAGGATTTAAAGAACATTTTATATAAAAAAATTATATAAAAAACTATGATGAAATTAAATATTTCTTTAAATAATGAAATTCATAATAAAATAAAAATAAAGAACCGTGGTGATATTCTCATAGATATGTTTGTTCTAGAATCTTAGATTTTCACACTAATAAATAATAAATCATGGATCAAGTAAGTTAACACACATCCATAGGATCTTGATAGTAGGACTAATCGATAAATATTTTAATGACACTCATGATGAACTAGGTTTAGTTACAGTTTTCATCATCAATCCTTTTCCATGTATTCTTAGTCCTAGGGTTTTGGTCCTAATCACCCACTAAAGACTCAGGCTCACATGTTATTCAATTAATAAATCAATAAATCATGGGTAAAAACAATATTTCAAATTAATTCAACTTTCACAGTTCAAATCCCTAATTTTAGGATTTAACACACCACTTCAATTTCAAAACATAATCATAAGTTTTTATCAATTTCATACCTTTTAATTTTTTTTTATTTAAATCAAATTTTCCCATTTATCACCATCAAATCATCTCCTTAAATAATTTTCCATTTCAAGCCATCATTTTTATCATACTTTTCCAAATAATTTCAATGTCTTTGAAATTGGGGGGGTTCACAATTCTTGTGCCCTTTTAAAAAAACAGAAATTCATCTCAAATCATGTTTTTATAAATCAATTGAAAAATAATTTAAATTAAATCATGAAATTTAGGTTTTCAATTATCGGTAAAATACTTATGAAAACACCTACCTATTATCACACAATCATATCAACACTCACAATGATAAACACTAATAAAGAATGAGGGAAAAGTAGATGAAGGAATCAACCCTAGGATCATGATCCATAAAATAAAATATCTAATCCATCAACAACATGAGGATTCAACACTCTCAAAAGGGAAAAAATAGGGAGATAGAAAACCCAAATCAAGATAGAAACGACATACCAGAGAGGGGTCAGATCTTCGAATGTCACATTTATTCTTAAGATAAGAGGTTAGAGGAGCCAAGAAATCCTCTCTATAACCTCCAAAATCTAATGGATAATTCTAGGGTTTAATGAGGGAGTTAGGAATCTTAAATCTATGTCTCTGTGTTTTTAATCAAATATCCTATAATTAAAAATCCACAATCATGGATTCTAGGTTGGGTCGTACAGTTAGTAGTAACTGTGCACCCTAACCATTTACCCTTTCTGGGATTTTGGAAAGGGTTCAATGTTTCTCTGCATATTTAGTTTAAACATGCACTAACTATACAACCCCCCCCCCACTGTACAACACTACAAGATTTGGGTGAAGGATGTATAATTTAAAACTTACCATAAACCCCTATCTAGTGACTCACAAAAGGGTGCATAGTTTACTGGTCTAAACTGCATGATTTTTCCTAACCATGAGTCAACCATGAACACCCCCATGGGATTTATAAATTTTAAAAAAGACCTCAAAACAACCTCAAAATAATACCCAACAACGAAAGATCAAAATAAGGGTAAAGAAGTATATGAAAATGGGTGACATGATGTTACATCCTGGCCCCATGACCCTCTACCCATGGATACTTTACTCAAGATTGAATCAAATTCATCATAACTCTATCACCTAATATGCACAGAATATATTCAACAACTAAAATAAATCTCATAACTTCAATTACAATCTAAGGTTAAGGTAGTTTAATCATTAAATTCATTATCATACCTAGCATTAAATGCATGGATCTATCTTAGAAGAAATTTTATATCTCACAAAAAATCAGACATAACATTCAAATTTATTAAAAAAATTACTAAATATTAATAAAGTGTGGAATAAATATTAAATAAATAAACAATTAAAGTACTTATATTTGAGATAAACATTTTTGAACAATTTAGAAATAAAATGTAACTATAAACTCTTTTATGATTTCAACTTTAACATTATAAACATTCCATTATTTTTAATATAAAATTTATATATTTATTTATATATTAACTCTTTCATATTTTTCATTATATGAAATTTCTATTTTAAATATATGATATTATATAAATTATAAACAGTTTTTAATTCAAGTTTATTATGCAAAAAGATTATAAAATCTAAATATCATATACTCGTTATTATTTAAACCTTCATCATATCAATCATCAAATTATTTTTGATATGGTTTAAACAATATCCAAATTAGTCCCACTTTTATTTTGTAATATTAAAATTAATAAATTATAAACAATTAATAATTTAAATATTAAATTTTTATATTTTTTGGCCTTATTTCATAATTTATAACTCATTATAAATTATTTCTTATGACTTCTAAAAAATAACTCTCATTTCTAGATTATATGTCATGGAATATAATTTGGGTAAAATGTTATTTCAAATATTAACAATAAATTTTTGGGAATTGATGTTTCATTAACATTATTTTCATTATAAACCATTTATAATTAATTTATCTATAAACCTTTTATAAATTAAAATATCCAAAAATATGTTTTATAAACATTTTATAGACCATTAAAATAATTTAATAATTTAAAAACAATTTTTAAAATCTTTCCTATTAATCTTTCTTAATAGGGGTATTCTTATATAAGGTTAAATACTTTTAGCATTACACAAGTTATTTTGCATCCCTTGCATAAAGGTAAGTCAATAATCAGCTTTATACAACTGAAATATAATGAATTTTTTAAATTTCATGAAAATAATACCATTATAAAGCTCATTTTATGTCAGGGTATAGAGGATATTACCTTCACTTGAATTCTTCCAGCACTGGTAGGTCTAAATTTACATTTATGTGGACTTCTTGAACCACTACATCTGGGTACTACATTCACGCAAAATATTTTCATAAAGGTAATAAATAGGTTAACCTCCTGAAAACCTTATGAATAAGGGTATTACATTTACTCAAATTTTATCATGTAAGGGTAAGATTATGATTACAAATACCTAACCCTTTTAGAAAAATAACTACCTTTATGAAACCCTTTTTTCTATGTAAGTGTAAGTTGTGATGGCCCATATTTATACCAATCTATGTAAGGTAAATTACATGGTTATCTATACACATCTCTAAAGTATAAGGGTAAGGCCATCATTACCTTTACCTATCCCAAGTACATAAGGGTAAACCCTTTTTCATTATTTTCAAAAAACCTAAAAAATTATACTATGTTTTTTGGTTTTATTCTTCATTTCAATGCATTATTTCATTAAACATAAGCATGGATGGCCCTAAAACCACTAAAGGGTGGTCTAATCACTATTCCTAATTTGAATATTTTCAACATAGAATCTATATGAACCTATCAATTGACTTCATTTCAATAAATCTTTGGGCATGAAACTTTTTTCATCATGATAGAACTCATGGGTGGAGAACCACACTTCATAATTAGTCATGTGTGAGAGTTCCTAGGAATCAATAATCTCTTTAACGTATCCATTTATTACACTTAAGGGTTTTTTATTTTCAAATAAAAATTATTATAAGTATTAAAAATGATTTAAACCCTTGGATAATGATCTTTCATGAATGAAATTTGAAACATGCACCAAATATAGAAATGAAGAACATGTTGTAAAACATGGTTACCTTATATCAAAGAGAAACTAATACAAATTCATCATCATCATGTGGTTTGATAAATATCACTAAGTGAAAAAAATCACCCCACCTATGTGGTGTATACATGGTTTGATCTGAGTCACTCAATGTTCGAGAAGGAACTACCAGCCTCCAAGATATAATAATGTCCCACAATGCAATGTAGGATGATGAAAGAGAGATTTGGGTATAAGGGGGGTTCAGGTAAGAATCATGTAACGTGCACACTACCATCATATGGAAGTGATATAAATATAATCACTTGAGGAAACTCCATATATATTGTAACTTTTATTCATGAATTATAATTCATGAATAAATTCTATGGAAAACATGATAAATGAATTTAATGAATGGAATCACATACATTACATCTGATGTAATTGTTCTTTTAATGATAGAATTTGTGGTAGAATCAATAAATGATAAATATTTATCATTTTTCAATAATCATAAAATGAATGCTCATGAAAATAATAATTTTTATGAAATAAGATCATTCTTATATAAATATATATATATCATATATTTATACAAGGATTTATGCAATATTCCCATCAATATTTTCCATCAGGAAACATAATCTTAGAAATAAGGTGTAACGTCCTGAATCCGGGTGCCACACAATAGGTGACCCGAACCCAGTTGGTCACATGACCTCAAGTACATTTCTTCAAACGGAAAAGGCTTCCATCTAGCAGCGAGGGCCTAGGAATGATAGTGGGGAAACTATGCCGTCATTTTTCAAAGTGTAGCGCAGTGGAAAAAATATATAAACATACAAAAGCGGAAGAAGTAAACAATATAGACATGAAATGGACAACCAAACTGAAGTAAAATATAATGAACAGTCATATATATGATAATGAAATATGTCTCTAGTTTTATGAAAGAATCCAAAAAAGGATACACTGTAATCTGATACAATATAGCACAAGGTACAAAGTACAACAAAACTAAACCAAAGCAGTGAAACATGAACGCATCAGCGTCACAAGCCTAAGCTCGGTCCCATGCTCTCTTACTCCTCTACAAAAATCATGTACCTGTGTAGGGACCCTTGCCCTTATCAACACCTGTATCAATATAATTTGTTTGGGCCCAAGACATGACCCAAACAGGGTGTGAGAAATTAATCCAATTAGGCAACCACAAAAGGCCCATGCCCAACAATCAGGGAAAATGTGAAACAAAAGTGTGTAATAATGAAATGCAGTAAAATAGGAAGTACTCAAAAGTAACCATTCCTACCAGTTACATTTCCTTTTTAATAATTATTTATCAATTCAATATAATTGAATTCTTAGTTTTCCGAGACTCGGCCTCGACTGAAAATCTCTTATACTAGTGCCACAGCAGAAACCAAAACAGGATATCTAACAAGTAAAAGGTAATAATAATACCAATCGTATGCTTTAACTTGGTAGGTACAACCTAAGAAATCACCACAATAAATATTCAAAATAAACATTGTCCTCATACATTCAAATCCTTACCCTCGGGAAAATAGAAATGAAACTCTCAGGTGAATACCCTTAGGTATAATGAATATTTCCCTCAGGAATATGAGATATCACCCTCAAGCACAGAATCTGCTGCCCATAGGCATAAGAAACGTTGCCCTCAGGCTAGACAAAACATTTCCCTAAGTAAAAACAAAACACTTCCCTCAGGCGTTCCATTGGAAAAGCATGTAACCAGGCTGATCCCAAAGCATAAGCAAGAAATTTCTATATGTTTCCTCTCAAGAAAACTCAAAACATACTGCCAGATCTTGACAGTTCTAAATCCTAAGACACCATCACTATTTTTATACCGCTAGAAACATACTGCCAGATCTTGACAGTTCTAAATCCTAAGACACCATCACTATTTTTATTACTTTACTTATTTTGAATTATATTACTCAAATTTCTATATTCATCTAATTTAATTCCATTTACTATTTTAATTATTGTACCTTAAATGTTCAATATAAAGAATTTCGAAACATGCAATATGAGGAAGCTGATTGGGATGTTCCAGTTGCTGCTGATAAAAGTGGGGAACACTCCCTCATGAAATATACACATATATTCATATATAGAACAACAAGAATATAATGAAATGTTTTGAAAAAAATCTCACGATTCACTGAATATCTGAGAGTATCGAGCTAAACATATTGCAAACATGAAGAGCTCACTTGCTGTGAACCCACGACTGAGGAAGCCAAATCTAATCACATCTAGTGATTTACTCCAATAAAAAAACTCGAGTTGTAAAACTATGTTTTCCTAATAATTTTGAAATAAACCGAATCAATATTCATTTCTAAATCAAATAATGATTCACAAGCTGCATTGTAATAGACTGGGAATATCTTAACTCTACACTCTTATATTTCTCAATTCTATTTATATTTATTTATTTTTGAGAAGTGTAAAGACCCAATATTTTATCAATGGAATTCCATTCTTATAAATATGTAATATAATCACGTGAAATCACAATGCAATAAAATACTAAGAACAATGCAACCTTTAAACATAGTGTTGTCACCTCTGTGATTTCAATTATGAAAATCTGACATACACGGTGTTGATCAGTAAGACGTTTTGAGTCTGATAAGAGAAGCATAATGTCTGATGAATAGTAACCTACTCTAATAAATAGTAACCTAACATTATGAATAGTAATTTGACCCTTATGTATATTAAATCATCCAAAATAATACTATCCTCACCCATGAATTTATAAATAAAATTTTTTCACCTTATAAGTGATGATATGACCATAATAATATTGTTTGTATTTTTGTAAGTCGTTAATAATTAATTAAAATTAATTAATTAATTTAAAAGAGAATTTATTTTCCTAAAAGGTGTTACTAAATTAATAATTTTATTTCTTCAGGGTTTGAGGTAATTTTATAAGACCTTATGAAATTTTGGAAAGCATTATAAAATCAGTTATAGTTTTAAAATTTGTTATTTTTTTAATAAATTGTGATTTTAATTAAAAATTAAGTTATTTATATTTAGAATATTATTTTTTAATAATGGAGTTCATTTTTTTATTCTACATGTTGAAAAATGGTTAGGGTGAATTTTTTGTATTTTTTTCAATACATGAATTTTTTATGAACAGTAAAATATGATAGTTCACAATATATGCTAAAACTAAAATTTATGAATCGTGCTTGAGTTATGGATGATGAAAATGGAAATTGTTTCAAAATAACATGCACATATTACTATGTTTTGTCACAATAATCATTACTATTTCTTGTCTTACAGTAAAATAATAAACTAATGATTTAAATATTAAGAAAACCCGCCTCCCCTTCACCATAAAAAAACACCCACACTCCCCTCTTCTATTTACTTATCTAAATCCTTGTGCCTTTCCTAAATTATTCCCAAATATATCCCCAAGATCCCCCCCACGTCCATAAAACCATGGTATCCTAAAAAGACCAAATCCTCTCCACTTAAGAGGATCTCAAGGAATATTTAATCAAGAGGTAAATTTCTCTTTTCTTTTCTTTTTTTTCTTTTCCTTTTCAAGTTCATTTGTTTTCTTTTATATCCTTACCTCTCATCATCGAAATTTTATGTCAAATAAAGTACCATACATGTACTAGAATGTTTTTATGGTAATGGAATATGTTATTATCATATCTTCTTTACTCTTCTTTCATTTTAATAGTAAAGACACCATCTGATATGGGTTAATTTACGATATTCAAGGATGATGGGTTTTCAGTTTCTGTTACCGTATTCAATTATGGAAATGAAACCATTTTAATGGTTTAACCACACCATAATATATGTATTATAACTCATATATGGTTATGTACTCCATTTGTAAACATGGTTTTTATTTTCAAAACAAAATGTGTTCATTATGGTCAAAACTCGCCAATTAACCCAAAAGGTTGTCACTAAAGTTTTTTATAATGATTCAACTTCAATAAAAGTAACCAAATTAATTTAAAACCATGTAACATTATTTATTTTCAATAATATAATATAACTCCAATTCAGGACAACCATTACCATTTTACATGAGTCTCTATTCTTGAAAATAGGTAGACCGATCATAAAAACCAAGAAAACAAACTGACCCGAACAATGAAATTGAACCACTTAACCCATCAAAAAGGTCATGAATGAACTTAAAAAGGTTATACTACATATTTTATATATATAATAGGTTATTTAATTATTAATTAATTAACCTAATTTTATTATTTAGTTTATTAATATCCAGTGGAGAACACCATCAGACTTAAGGTAAGGGATCCTCTCTATTTCAATTTTCTTCATGAATATACTCTTTATTATTCACTTTTATGTGAAATACCTAATTATGGGGTATAATCTCACACCTACCCTATAATTATATAATTATTTATATGTGATGATAAAACCCTTTGTCTCTCATTAATCCCTCTTAAGTAAACCTAATACAATGTCGATAATCCGTAAGGGATTCTACCTGAACCTCCTTTATTCTTTCAGGTTGACTTATCTTCCTTTTACCAAAACAATGTTATCTTATCCTTTTATGTGAATATTATAAATTCTGTGTACATGTACCATATTCTTTTATCAAGACCCTTTCATCTTTATCTTTCAAGGATATACATGTTTTTAAGTGATTCCCTCTTCAATACTTCTCAATAAGCAAACCTGTTTTAAGGGAACATCCTGAATTCTTATCTGATTTCACGTGAACTCTATACTCTTTTTTAAGCCACAATTTTCTTTAGAAAACCATTATTTTTATTATTAAAACCTTCTTGGTTCACTTCTGGTTTTATATAAAGGATTTTTCCCTTTTCTATTTTAACGGCTCTATAGTATTTTCCTTAAAGCCAAACAGAAATGTTCTAAGGCTAAAATTTCATAAATACATTTCTAACATGTCGTAAATTATACATTAAATCACATACTATGATAAATTACTATTTTTCCTTATTAATTTCCATGAATATTTTAGTTCCTTTATTTCATGGACTCATTTATGATACGCCCAGTGATTATGCTTTATGACATGATTATGGTGCCCACTTCATTCGATGGGTAACCCTTGTGTTTATGTAAGATTGATTATGTATGATTCTTTATGTGGAAAAAATATTCATGAAAAGTTAATATGGGTGTGCCTAGATAGAGCTCCAATTAATTGGGTAAATTAGAGTCCCATGAGATGTTATGTGTGACGGTCTTGGCGGTTAACCCTGGCTTGTGCTACCATGTGCGACAATCTTGGCAAATAGACTTGGCTTGTGCTACCAAGTGAAACGGTCTTAAAAGAAAGCATTGAGTCATGATAAATACATGTTTTATGCTGATTCCACATTAATATGACTCCATTTTTATATGATTCCATGTTTATATGTTATGATTCAATATGTTACATTCCTTTTTTATATCATCATGTTATGATTTCTATCTTATATGCTAATGATTTGTTCTTATAGTTATTACCTTAATATTCTATTTATCTCATCCCATTATTAATGTGTTCCCCAGGGTACCTTATGTAGATGTTTGAGCACAATTAAATTTAAGAGATCATTTAGAAGATTAAATCATGAAATGTTTTATGTTTTCATTTTTACGTTCTTAGTCTTCCAATACACTAGATTTTATGATCCTTGTCTTGTACTCTAATGTATAATTATTCTTAAAATCATGTAATGTTATATGTAAAATCATATTTTTTCTATAGTTAGTATTATAGGATGGTATAGTTATTTTTGGATATTAATAATAGAGGCCTTTAGTAATAATCATAAGGATGAGACTAAGTATAAGGAAACAACCCTAAATTTTGGTAAGTATAGAGTAAATGGTTTATCAACAAAATAAATACATGTCTAGATACAAACAAGAAAAGGTTTCTCTGACACAGATGTATTAAGGGGTAAAACCCAAAAATACCACTTTGATATATAATTGAATGGGAACAAGTGAACGATAACAGGCCTTTCTGCACTCTTGGTTTGACACTCCTGGGAGATATGCTTTGGTAAATTCATAAGATTGGTACATACCATTATTAAGGGGATGAAAAAATTCACATAAGAATATAAGTTAAGAAATAGAACAAGGATAAACTAGATTTAAATATAGGGAATCATATGTTAGGATATACTTCTCCTTTACAATTTTATCCTCATATGTTCAAAGTTTCTTTTTATGCTCAATAACTAATTATTCATGCCCTTTAATTTTATTATATTTTTCTTAGTAAATGGAGGGAAATAGAATAACACATTCCAACAATAAATGTGATAGGAAATGTGAATATTTCCCTATTGATATGCCTGATACGATGGTAATGGGTGCTCAAAACTTCATGAAAAAACTTTCTCAGCTGGCTTAAGTTATGAATAATAACTTGAATCATGTGGAACACCCTATTCCTCCAAAGAAAGATCAAGTTTCTATTAAATCCTTTATATGGAAAACGCCTCCCATGTTTAGTGGATCTTATGATCACCTCCTCAAAGATCAATGGATTAACTCCATTGAAAGGATATTCTCTTCCCTTAGTGCTCAGAAAAGATAAAGTTTTGATGGAGGTTTATCGTTTTGATGGGGAGGCTGATTAGTGGTGGAAACTGGTCAAAAATACAAATCCCCATGTGGAAATTGATTATATGGATTGGGAGGAATTCAAGAAAATGTTATACAATAAATATTTCCCTTGAACCCTCTATCTCAAGATGGAAAGAGAGTTCCTCAGACTGATGTAGATGGAAGATGAGTCCATCAGGGCGTATGAAGAAAACTTTAAAAGGCTTGTATGGTACACCTATAGCTTTGTACTGAACACCAAAATCAAGGTGGATCGCTTCTTTAGTGGAATAAGGTCGAGTCTATGAAAAAAATTGGAGATTCATGACTTTGATAATTATCAGGACATTGTCTGTTGTTCCTTCAAGCCTGAAATGAAGATTGGAGACTCTCAGCATTATCGTGGGCCCAGTGAAAAGAAGAGGAAAATGGAATCTAATGTGGTTAGTCCCACAAATAAATTCCATGATGGAAATAAGATTGATCAACACACATGTAAAAATTGTTGGAAGAATCATCCTGAGAACTATCTAAAAGGAACTATGAATTTCTTCAAATGTGGAAATTTGGGACATATGACTAAAAACTTCCGATGTGATATGAAGAATCCTTATAATGTCGAATAATAAAGGATGGTTTAGATCAACACATAGACTGCAGTGTAGTGTTACAACTGTAAAATGCATGGGAATTATGCGAACAATTTCCCTAAGCCAAGGGTTATTAGAGGAAATAAACAAAAACCTCCAAGGAAATAGTGAAGGTATTAATCTATCACTACTACTGAGGTGGAGTCAGAAAACTATGTGATGATAGGTATGCTAGTTATTCCATAAAAAATAGAAAACGTACTATTTGATTCTGGTTTTATGCCATCTTTTGTATCTTTCAAGTTTAGTATAACTATTCAAAGACAACCTCAAAATATAGAGGATAAGTTATTTTTGAGAAAATAAAATGGGAAAATTATTGCATCCAAGGTTTATAACTCCTCCCCAGTTAACATTTTTGGAATGAACCTCCCAGTAAATATTTTAATACTTCCTTCAGTGGAGTCTGATGCTATCTTGGGCATGGATTGGCTATCTTTATTCAAAGCCAGCATCAATTATTGGGAAAGGCAGATCACTCTTTACATCCCTGAAGCATCCTCCAATTATTTACAAGTGTAAGGAGAAAGATTAATCTTTTATATAATAATTGTCTAAGGTGTGGATATTAATTCCTTTTGAGAAAGCATGTCTACCTTAAATGATTGAGAGAAATGAGATAATTGTGCTTGAAGACATGACCATCATGAGGGATTACACTGATGTATTCCTTGAAGAGTTTCTTGTTCTTCCTCCTAATAAAGAGTTTGAGTTCACAATTTAACTTATTCATGGACCTCTTCCCATATCAAAGACACCTTATAGAATGGCTACCATAGAGCCGCAGGAGCTGAAGAAGCATGTTACAGGAGAATTTGGAGAAGGGTATTATATACCCTCGTGGTTCACCAGGGGGAGCATAATTCCTCTTTGTAAAGATGAAGAATAGATCAATCTACCTTTGAATTGATTATCATGAGATCAATAAAATTGTGATAAATAACATGTATCCCCTTCCACGAATAGAAGACTTGTTCGATAAACTTCATGGGGCAAGTTATTTAACAAAGGTGGACCTTCTGTCGGGATATCACCAATTAAAGGTGGGGAAGGAAGATATTCCCAAGACTACATTTTGAATGAGGTATGGACATTATGCGTTCATAGTGATGCCCTTCAGACTGAACAATAATCTAGAAATTTTCATGGATTTAATTAATAGAGTCTTTAGATATTACCTTGAAAATTTTGTGGTAGTCTTTATCGATGATATCCCGATGTACTCCTAGAGTAAGGGGGAACATGAGGAGTATTTTAATAATGTGTTAAAGTCTTTTATAAGGGAGAAGATATATGAAAAGTAAAGTAAATGTGAGCTTTTGATGGGGGAGTATCATTATTGGGGCATGTTTTCACCAGCAAAGGGATATCTATGGACCCTTCCAAGACAAAGGAAATTGAAGAGTAGCCTAGGAAAACATCTATAATGGAGATCCATAGCTTCCTTGTTCTTTCTAGTTATTATCGATGATTTTTTAAGAACTTATAAAGATTTTAAATCCCAATGACCAAGATGAAATGGAAGGGAGTAAAGTTTTTCGAGACTCAGGCATGTGAAGACTGTTTTAAAGAGTTGAAAAAGAGGCAAATCACAGTGTTAATACTCACAATCCCTAAAAGTGGAGAATTATTTGTGGTGTATAGTGATTCTTTAAAGAAGGACTTAGTCTCTGTACTGATGAAAAATGATAAAGTGATATCCTATGCATCAAGGCACCTAGAAATCCATGAGAAAAACTATCCTATGCTTGATTTGGAGTTGGCGGTTGTGATAATTGCATTAAAAATATGGTAGCATTATCTTTATGGAAAGAAGTGTGAGATATATACCAATCACAAGAGTCTCAAATATATATTAACAAAAAATGATATTAATATGCACCAGTGAAGATGGATAGAACTCATCAAGGATTATGACTGTTGAATCCACTACCATCTCGATAAGGAAAATAAGGTGGTAGATGCTCTAAGTTGAAAGGATCTTGCATCTTTATCGATGATGATAATTGAAAAGAATATGATCTTATTATATTTTCATATGATGGAAATGGGAATCATTAAGGGAGGAACATCATCAATCCTTTCTCAAAATATTTCTCAACCATCACACATGGAGAAAAAAAAGGATGCTCAAAGAAAAGATGTATCAATTTTGAAAAGGGTAAAATCAGTTAGAAATGGAAAATCATCAGAGTTCAAGATTGATGAGGAAGGAGTTGTAAGATTTGGGTTACTATTATTCATACCATCCGATCCAAAGATAAAGAAGGATATTTTGAATGACGCACATATCTCAACCTTTTCTATTCACCCAGGGAGCACAATGTTCTATTGAGATCTCTGAGAGAACTTTTAGTGGGATAATATGAACAAGGAGATTACTTAGTATACATAAAAGTTCTTGGTATGTCAAAAAGTTAAGGCTAAAAGACAAAAGTCTAATGGGATGATCCAACCACTACCCATACCAACATGGAAGTGGGAGAACATCACCATGGACTTTGTCACTAGACTTACAAGGACATACATAGTAAACAAGGATATATGGTTCATTGTGGATCGTCTTACAAAGACAACTCACTTTATCATGATTCGACAGTAATTCTCATTGAATCAACTTTCCTGAATATATATCAAAGAAGTGGTAAGGATGCATAGATTACCAATATCTATAATATCCAATAGTGATCTAAGATTCACCTCGATGTTCTGGAAAAGTCTCTAACATGCTCTAAGCACTGAAATGAACTTCATTATGGCCTATCATCCTTAAATTGATAGCCAATCTAAGCAGACTATTCAGACACTAGAAGATATGTTGAGATCATGTTCTATGGAATTCAATAGAGGATGGGACCAAAATCTTCTACCAGTTTAATTCTCCTATAACAATAGTTTTCACTCAAGCATCCAAATGGCATCATACGAATCCCTCTATAGGAAAGTTGTATAACATTGGTGTGTTCGGATGAAATCAGTGAGGGTAAGGTTCTAGGACCAGAAATGTTCAAAGAAATGGTGAAGAAGGTGAAATCCATTTAGTATCACATCAATGAATCCCAAATTCGATAGAAGAGTTATGAAAAAAAACATTGATGAGACCTTGAGTTCAATGTTGGAGACATGGTATTTCTCCACAAATATCTTTGGAAGAATGTCATGAGATTAAAGAAGAAAGGAAAACTAATTCTCAGGTATATCGGCCCCTTCAAGATCCTTGATCGAGTCGGAGCTATGGCCTATCGACTGGAACTTCCACCTACCATGTCTATATTACATAATGTCTTCCATGTATCCCACTTAAGTAAGTACATACCACATCCTTCAGTTGTACTCTCTTCAGAGGTGGTACAGTTGGAGGATGATCATTGTTACGAGGAGCAGCCGGTTATGATATTAGATCATAGAGATACAGTTCTACGTAACAAGGCTACTCACTTGGTCAAAGTACTGTGGCAGAACCATAAGTATGAAGAGGAAAAATGGGAACTAGAGGATGGAATGAAGGAAAAGTACCCACAACTTCCTATGTCATATAATGAAAAATAATATTTTGAGGGTGAAATTTCATAAGGGGGAATAATGTAATGACCCAATGTTTTATCAATGGAATTACCTTCTTAAAATTATGTTATATAATCACATGAAATCACAACACAATGAACTACTAAGAACTATGTGACCTTTAAACATAATATTTCCACCTATGTAATTTGAATTTCGAAAATTTGACATACACGGTTGCGATCAGTAAGATGTTTGGATTTCGATAAGTAAAACTTAATTTTTCATGAATAGTAAAAAACACTTATGAATAGTAATATGACCCTTATGAATATTAAATCATCCAAATAATAGTATCCTCACCCATGAATGTATAAATAAAATTATGCATATTATAAGTGATAATATGAAAATAGTTAAAGTCTTGGTATTTTTGTACGTCATAAATAATTAATTAAAAATTATTAATTAATTTAAAAGAAAATATGTTTTCCAAAAATGTGTTCATAAATTAATAATTTTATACCTTCTGATTTTAAGATAATTTTGTAAGTTCAAATGTAATTTTTGAAAGATTTATAAAGTCAGTTATAGTTTTAAAATCTATAATTTTCATGTAAATTATGATTTTAATTAGAAATTAAATTAATTAAATTTATAAAATTATTTTTGAAAAATGGAGTTCATTTTTTTATTCTAAAAGTCGAAAAATTGTTAGGGTGAATTTTTGTGATTTTTTTTAATTACTCGAATTTTTTATGAATAGTAAAATACAATAATTCATAATATATACTAAAACATAAATTTATGCATCATGCTTGAGTTATGGATGATGAAAATGGACATTAGTTCGAACTAACATGCACATATTACTGTTTTATTTCACAATAATCTTTACTATTTCTTGTCTTATGGAAAAATAATAAATTAATGATTTAATTATTAAGAAAACCCTCCTCCCCTCCACTATAAAAACCACCCATACTCCCCTCTTCTCTCCACTCCTCTCAAGCCTTGTGACTTACCTAAATTATTCCAAAATATCTCCCTAATATCCTCCCCTATTTCCATCATCCCTTTCTCTCTTAAAAATAATAAATCCTCTCCCCTTAAGAGGCTCTCAAGGAATATTGAATCAAGAAGTAAATTCCTCTTTTCTTTTCTTTCATTTTCTTTTCAAGTTCATTTGTTTTATTTTCAATCCTTACCTCTACTCATCCAAATTTTATGAAAACTCTAGTACCTTATATTTACTAAAATTATTTTATTATAATGTAATAATTTATTACAATCTCTCATTTAATCTTCTTTTATTTTAGTAGTAAAGACACCATCCGAGATGTGTTAATTTACCCCATTCAAGGACGATGGGTTTTCAATTTCTATTTCCATCTTCCATTATATTCATGAAACAATTTTCATGGTTGAACCAGACCATAATATTTTTATTATTCCTCATATATAGTTCTGTAATCCTTTTGTACACATGGTTTTGATTTATAAAACAAAACGTGTTCATTGTGGTAAAAACCCGCCAATTAACCCAAAAGGTTGTCACTAAAGTTTTATATAATGATTCAACTTCACTCAAAGTAACCGAATTAATATAAAACCATGTAACCTTATGTATGTTCAATAATAAAATATAAATACAATTCTGGACAACCATTCCCATTTTATGTGATTCTTTATTTATTAAAATAAGTAAATAGATTGTAAAACCCATGAAAATAAACGAACTCGAACAATGAAATTGAACCACTTAACCCATAAAATAGGTCGTGAATGAACTTTAAAATGTTATAATACATATTTTACATGTATAATATTCTCCATAATTATTAATTAATGTGAATAATTTTATTATTCGTGTCATTAATATGAAGTGGAGTACACCATCAGACTTAAGTTAAGGGATCCTCTCTATTTCACTTTTATTCAAGAATGTCCTCTATGTTATGCCCTTTTATATGCAATCACTAATTATGGAGTATAATTTATCACCTCCCCCATACTTCCCTCATGATTTATAATTGATCAGAAACCCATTACTCTCTCATTAATCCCTCTTAAGTACACCCGATACCATGCCGATAATCCGTAAGGGATTCTACCCGTACCTCCTTTGTTCCTTTGGGTGGACTTATCTTCCTTTTACCAAAATTAATTTATCATATCTTTTTATGTGAATATTATAAATTATTTTTAAATTTACCAAATTAATTTATCAATACCCTTTCATCATTTTATTTTGGTTATATACGTGTTTTTAAGTGATTCCCTCCTCAATAATTCCTAATAAGCAAATCTGTTTTCAGGGAACTTCCTGAATTCTTACCAGATTCCAATTTCACTCTATACTCTGATTTTAGAAACCATTATATTTATAAAAATAATTATTCTTTATTATTAAAACCCTCTTGTTTCACTTCTGTATTTATATGAAATATTTTTTCCTTTTCAATTTTAATGGCTCTATTGTATTTTCCTTAAAACTGCACAAAGAAGTTTTAATGTTAAAATTTATTAAATACTTTTCTTATATGTTTTCAATTATAAATGACATAACTTACCATGATACATGCCTATTTTTACTTATTAATATCCATTTATATTTTAGTTCCTTTGTTTCATGGATACATTTATGATACTCCCATTTGTTATGCTTTATGACATGATATGGTACCCAATTCTTTCAATGGGTAACCCTTATGTTTATGTAAGATCTATTATGTATGATTATTTATGTGGAAAAAATGTTTATTAAAAGTTGATATGGCTTCTCCAAGATAGCGCTCCAATGTATTGGGTAATTTTGAGTCCCATGGGGCATTATGTGTGGCAGTCTTAGTTGTTAGCCTTGGCTTGTGCTACCACGTGAGACGATCTTAGCGGTTAGCCTAGGATTGTGCTACCACGTGCAGCGGTCTTTGAGGTTTTCCTTGAATCATGATAAAGTAATGTTTTATGTTTCACCCAAATTACTATGACTAAATATCTATATTATTCCATGTTTATATGTTATGATTCCATATGTTACATGCCTTTTTATATAATCATTTTATTATTTTTATCCCGTACGTTAATGCTTTTTTCTTATGGTTATTCTCTTACTCGGATATTTATCTCATACCTTTATTCATCTGTTCTCCAGTGTACCCTATGAAAATGTTTGAGCACAATGGAAGTTAGGAGCTCTGTTTGAAGATTAAATAAAGAAAAGTTTTTTGTTTTCTGTTTTATGTACCTAGTCTTCCAAGACACTATAAAATCCTTGTCTTGTACTCTCATGTATAATTATGCTTAAAATCATTTAATGTTATATTTAAAAGGCTAGGTTTTCTATAATTAGTGTGTGTGTTATAATCTATTTTATATTTTCACACTATCTCTTACACTAAACTAGAAGATATTGGATATCTTCTCAATCACTTTTCCCTAGTACATTATTTCCCAAGCATGTCCTGACATGGACCTAAGGGAATTCTCAATCCCTATAATTTGGTTAAATGCACCTGTAATCATAAATAACATCAAACAAAAAAGTTTTTCTATAAAAACAAAGCATCGATACAAAATAATAGAAGATAAAAGATAATAAGTTGGTATATCAAACACCAATCACGGAGAAAATTACCAAAAATAAATATATGAACATCACAAGATAAAATATAAACCAAATTACAACACGACATCCAACAAGAAAAAGGCCCACAATACATGTTCAATAAGTGGAATAGAGCTCCATCAATCACCAAAATCACTCTAGATTCATGTGGCTTAATAAAATCCACCACTTCTAGGTGATTATATCTATTTACCAAGACATGGTAGAACAAAATATACAAAATCCTAAAGGAAATTGTTGGGCAAGAGATATATAGTCCAATAATGTCTTACCTAGTGTAACATAAGTAATTAAATAACAATAAACCTTTTATTGTTTCAATTTAAATAAATTGAGGTATGGAATAAGATTTTCACATTTTAATAAAAAACATTATTTCAATTAAAATATGGTAGATATATATAAAAATAGGATTTAAAGAACATTTTATATAAAAAAATTATATAAAAAACTATGATGAAATAAAATATTTCATTAAATAATGGAATTAATAATAAAATAAAAATAAAGAACCGTGGTTATATTCTCAGAGATATGTTTGTTCTAGAATCTTAGATTTTCACACTAATAAATAATAAATCATGGATCAAGTAAGTTAACACACATCCATAGGATCTTGATAGTAGGACTAATCGATAAATATTTTAATGACACTCATGATGAACTAGGTTTAGTTATAGTTTTCATCATCAATCCTTTTCCATGTATTCATAGTCCTAGGGTTTTGGTCCTAATCACCCACTAAAGACTCAGGCTCACATGTTATTCAATTAATAAATCAATAAATCATGGGTAAAAACAATATTTCAAATTAATTCAACTTTCACAGTTCAAATCCCTAATTTTAGGATTTAACACACCACTTCAATTTCAAAACATAATCATAAGTTTTTATCAATTTCATACCTTTTAAATGTTTTTTTATTTAAATCAAATTTTCCCATTTATCACCATCAAATCATCTCTTTAAATAATTTTCCATTTCAAGCCATCATTTTTATCATACTTTTCCAAATAATTTCAATGTCTTTGAAATTGGGGGGGTTCACAATTCTTGTGCCCTTTTAAAAAAACAGAAATTCATCTCAAATCATGTTTTTATAAATCAATTGAAAAATAATTTAAATTAAATCATGAAATTTAGGTTTTCAATTATCGGTAAAATACTTATGAAAACACCTACCTATTATCACACAATCATATCAACACTCACAATGATAAACACTAATAAAGAATGAGGGAAAAGTAGATGAAGGAATCAACCCTAGGATCAAGATCCATAAAATAAAATATCTAATCCATCAACAACATGAGGATTCAACACTCTCAAAAGGGAAAAAATAGGGAGATAGAAAACCCAAATCAAGATAGAAACGACATACCAGAGAGGGGTCAGATCTTCGAATGTCACATTTATTCTTAAGATAAGAGGTTAGAGGAGCCAAGAAATCCTCTCGATAACCTCCAAAATCTAATGGATAATGCTAGGGTTTAATGAGGGAGTTAGGAATCTTAAATCTATGTCTCTGTATTTTTAATCAAATATCCTATAATTAAAAATCCACAATCATGGATTCTAGGTTGGGTCGTACAGTTAGTAGTAACTGTGCACCCTAACCATTTACCCTTTCTGGGATTTTGGAAAGGGTTCAATGTTTCTCTGCATATTTAGTTTAAACATGCACTAACTATACAACCCCCCCCCCCCCACTGTCCAACACTACAAGATTTGGGTGAAGGATGTATAATTTAAAACTTACCATAAACCCCTATCTAGTGACTCACAAAAGGGTGCATAGTTTACTGGTCTAAACTGCATGATTTTTTCTAACCATGAGTCAACCATGAACACGCCCATGGGATTTATAAATTTTAAAAAAGACCTCAAAACAACCTCAAAATAATACCCTACAACGAAAGATCAAAATAAGGGTAAAGAAGTATATGAAAATGGGTGACATGATGTTACAGCCTGGCCCCATGACCCTCTACCCATGGATACTTTACTCAAGATTGAATCAAATTCATCATAACTCTATCACCTAATATGCACAGAATATATTCAACAACTAAAATAAATCTCATAACTTCAATTACAAACTAAGGTTAAGGTAGTTTAATCATTAAATTCATTATCATACCTAGCATTAAATGCATGGATCTATCTTAGAAGAAATTTTATATCTCACAAAAAATCAGACATAACATTCAAATTTATTAAAAAAATTACTAAATATTAATAAAGTGTGGAATAAATATTAAATAAATAAACAATTAAAGTACTTATATTTGAGATAAACATTTTTGAACAATTTAGAAATAAAATGTAACTATAAACTCTTTTATGATTTCAACTTTAACATTATAAACATTCCATTATTTTTAATATAAAATTTATATATTAATTTATATATTAACTCTTTCATATTTTTCATTATATGAAATTTCTATTATAAATATATGATATTATATAAATTATAAACAGTTTTTAATTCAAGTTTATTATGAAAAAAGATTATAAAATCTAAATATCATATACTCGTTATTATTTAAACCTTCATCATATCAATCATCAAATTATTTTTGATATGGTTTAAACAATATCCAAATTAGTCCCACTTTTATTTTGTAATATTAAAATTAATAAATTATAAACAATTAATAATTTAAATATTAAATTTTTATATTTTTTGGCCTTATTTCATAATTTATAACTCATTATAAATTATTTCTTATGACTTCTAAAAAATAACTCTCATTTCTAGATTATATGTCATGGAATATAATTTGGGTAAAATGTTATTTCAAATATTAACAATAAATTTTTGGGAATTGATGTTTCATTAACATTATTTTCATTATAAACCATTTATAATTAATTTATCTATAAACCTTTTATAAATTAAAATATCCAAAAATATGTTTTATAAACATTTTATAGACCATTAAAATAATTTAATAATTTAAAAACAATTTTTAAAATCTTTCCTATTAACCTTTCTTAATAGGGGTATTCTTATATAAGGTTAAATAATTTTAGCATTACACAAGTTATTTTGAATCCCTTGCATAAAGGTAAGTCAATAATCAGCTTTATACAACTGAAATATAATGAATTTTTTAAATTTCATGAAAATAATACCATTATAAAGCTCATTTTATGTCAGGGTATAGAGGATATTACCTTCACTTGAATTCTTCCAGCACTGGTAGGTCTAAATTTACATTTATGTGGACTTCTTGAACCACTACATGTGGGTACTACATTCACGCAAAATATTTTCATAAAGGTAATAAATAGGTTAACCTCCTGAAAACCTTATGAATAAGGGTATTACATTTACTCAAATTTTATCATGTAAGGGTAAGATTATGATTACATATACCTAACCCTTTTAGAAAAATAACTACCTTTATGAAACCCTTTTTTCTATGTAAGTGTAAGTTGTGATGGCCCATATTTATACCAATCTATGTAAGGTAAATTACATGGTTATCTATACACATCTCTAAAGTATAAGGGTAAGGCCATCATTACCTTTACCTATCCCAAGTACATAAGGGTAAACCCATTTTCATTATTTTCAAAAAACCTAAAAAATTATACTATGTTTTTTGGTTTTATTCTTCATTTCAATGCATTATTTCATTAAACATAAGCATGGATGGCCCTGAAACCACTAAAGGGTGGTGTAATCACTATTCCTAATTTGAATATTTTCAACATAGAATCTATATGAACCTATCAATTGACTTCATTTCAATAAATCTTTGGGCATGAAACTTTTTTCATAATGATAGAACTCATGGGTGGAGAACCACACTTCATAATTAGTCATGTGTGAGAGTTCCTAGGAATCAATAATCTCTTTAACGTATCCATTTATTACACTTAAGGGTTTTTTATTTTCAAATAAAAATTATTATAAGTATTAAAAATGATTTAAACCCTTGGATAATGATCTTTCATGAATGAAATTTGAAACATGCACCAAATATAGAAATGAAGAACATGTTGTAAAACATGGTTACCTTATATCAAAGAGAAACTAATACAAATTCATCATCATCATGTGGTTTGATAAATATCACTAAGTGAAAAAAAATCACCCCACCTATGTGGTGTATACATGGTTTGATCTGAGTCACTCAATGTTCGAGAAGGAACTACCAGCCTCCAAGATATAATAATGTCCCACAATGCAATGTAGGATGATGAAATAAAGATTTGGGTATAAGGGGGGTTCAGGTAAGAATCATGTAACGTACACACTACCATCATATGGAAGTGATATAAATATAATCACTTGAGGAAACTCCATATATATTGTAACTTTTATTCATGAATTATAATTCATGAATAAATTCTATGGAAAACATGATAAATGAATTTAATGAATGGAATCACATACATTACATCTGATGTAATTGTTCTTTTAATGATAGAATTTGTGGTAGAATCTATAAATGATAAATATTTATCATTTTTCAATAATCATAAAATGAATGCTCATGAAAATAATAATTTTTATGAAATAAGATCTTTCTTATATAAATATATATATATCATATATTTATACAAGGATTTATGCAATATTCCCATCAATATTTTCCATCAGGAAACATAATCTTAGAAATAAGGTGTAACGTCCTGAATCCGGGTGCCACACAACAGGTGACCCGAACCCAGTTGGTCACATGACCTCAAGTACATTTCTTCAAACGGAAAAGGCTTCCATCTAGCAGCGAGGGCCTAGGAATGATAGTGGGGAAACTATGCCCTCATTTTTCAAAGTGTAGCGCAGTGGAAAAAATATATAAACATACAAAAGCGGAAGAAGTAAACAATATAGACCTGAAATGGACAACCGAACTGAAGTAAAATATAATGAACAGTCATATATATGATAATGAAATATTTCTATAGTTTTATGAAAGAATCCAAAAAAGGATACACTGTAATCTGATACAATATAGCACAAGGTACAAAGTACAACAAACCTAAACCAATGCAGTGAAACAAGAACGCATCAGCGTCACAAGCCTAAGCTCGGTCCCATGCTCTCTTACTCCTCTACAAAAATCATGTACCTGTGTAGGGACCCTTTCCCTTATCAACACCTGTATCAATATAATTTGTTTGGGCCCAAGACATGACCCAAACAGGGTGTGAGAAATTAATCCAATTAGGTAACCACAAAAGGCCCATGCCCAACAATCAGGGAAAATGTGAAACAAAAGTGTGCAATAATGAAATGCAGTAAAATAGGAAGTACTCAAAAGTAACCATTCCTACCAGTTACATTTCCTTTTTAATAATTATTTATCAATTCAATATAATTGAATTCTTAGTTTTCCGAGACTCGGCCTCGACTGAAAATCTCTTATACTAGTGCCACAGCAGAAACCAAAACAGGATATCTAACAAGTAAAAGGTAATAATAATACCAATCGTATGCTTTAACTTGGTAGGTACAACCTAAGAAATCACCACAATAAATATTCAAAATAAACATTGTCCTCATACATTCAAATCCTTACCCTCGGGAAAATAGAAATGAAACTCTCAGGTGAATACCCTTAGGTATAATGAATATTTCCCTCAGGAATATGAGATATCACCCTCAAGCACAGAATCTGCTGCCCATAGGCATTAGAAACGTTGCCCTCAGGCTGGACAAAACATTTACCTAAGTAAAAACAAAACACTTCCCTCAGGCGTTCCATTGGAAAAGCATGTAACCAGGCTGAGCCCAAAGCATAAGCAAGAAATTTCTATATGTTTCCTCTCAAGAAAACTCAAAACATACTATAATCACATCATACCCACAGGTATCCTGACCAAATAGCTAAACAAGGGAAACACACCCTCGGGGTGGCCCTAGATCAAAGAAACGATCTCAAATAGTAGTTTATACTTATTCATTATATTACTTATGAAATTCTAGGTATCTCAACAGTTAATGTCTCATCCATACGACACCCTGAACATGGGAATGTGGCACAACGTTACACAAAATCAACTCAACAGTTGGAAATAAATGCATGACCGCCTACCTCGATCTCCTCTGATCTATATATGTGAAAGGAGCCTCCTGAAAGAACCAAGAATGACGTAGATCTAATATAAATGATTACCTATTAAAATATAATTAACTTTTCATAGTGAAATATTTGGAAGGAAAGATTAAAGATGAAGGAAGATCTTAGCCGCGCGGTTCAAACGAGACTGAGGGCGGAAGAATCGGAGTCCCGATGATCGATCATGAGCTCCTCCAAGTCTCGACCTCCTCTCCCGCGGCTCATGGTGATCCCTCTGCCTCCTCTACCAAATGAGGAGGCTACTGCCTGTTTTTAATGAAAAAAACATAACTACGCGGCATGTAATTTCAAGTACACAGTGTGTACTTTCCTTTTAAACTATTCCTCTAGCGGCTAATTTCCACCGCCTCACTATTCATCTGATGACTGATTACACGGCATGTATTACTAAGTACACGAAGTGTAGTTTGTTTTTATACCCTTAATCATCAACAAGCCTACATTCCCTGTATTCTCTTCCCACACATCCAAAGTACATGGTGTGTTTAACAAATTATATGGCGTGTACCCATAAATTTGGGATTTTTCCCACATTTCCCTTCTTTTCTCAAAAAAGATTAAGGAAAAAGAAAAGAAGAAACTCATACCTCAAGAATAAGAACCAGTTTATTACATAAGGTTCTTCTTTCTCCTTGATGAATCCCTTATATGGAAGTACGGAGTATTCTGATGTGTAGCTCCCTTTATCCCATAATCTAAAATAATTATTTGTTCCTAATATTAGAGTAAAGATTCATTTTGAGGGCCAATATCTAAGATAAAGTAGTGTTATATATGGGGAGAGAGTAAAATTACTTTATATTCCTCTCAATATTTTTAATGTCATGATTAATGTAACATAATTTGGAATTTCTCCAACATTTTAAGTGACCAACCACATTTCTAATATTAAAAAAATACATCAAAAGAACAAGATTTACACAGTGATCTAATAACCTTATCACTCTCTTCCTCCTTTATTCAGATGGTCAAAAACCTCAATAGTCTATAACCCGGATTCTTCTTCCCATATTGTTTTGTAGAAAGAAAAATTGGTCATTGATCTGATGAGATAGAGGTAAGATGAAAGAGTTATTAAAAAATGAAAGAGATCCATCCTTTCAAAGAAACACATAAATCACTCAAGACAATCCAAGATCCTTGAATATTTACACATACCCCTAAACTAAGTAAAAGGATTACCAGTGTATCCTAATTAGATACACCATATGACTAAAATTTATTTGAGAAGTCATCCATCAAATTTAGAGGTCTCCTAGTACCCCTTATCTTTTCATCCTAAAATAAAATTTCAATGTAATCACCTCCCTACTGCATTAGATCTTATAAATTACTATATAAATAATTCAATAGATCCCATGAAATCCTTTTATCCCCATGATTGGTTTTTCAAATTAATCCCATGAAAAACGATACTAGAATACCCAATTTTTTAAAGGAGGTAGAAATGAGGTAACTAGAAATGTGTTTAATCTTAACTTCTTTATCAACATTCCAAATAAGTCACAACCCAACATTATTCCACTACATCACTACAAGTAGAAATACATGTAATCCCAATTTAGAATCTATCCACCATTTCTTCTCTATTCAACATGGTTTCATACCAAAAAAATCACATTGAGGCTATACTTTGTACTTTATAAATAGTGCCTAGAAACTCTGTATGGTTTTCCAATGCCACAATATCTCTCGATAATGTCTTTCTTTGTTACAGTTAGGAATGATTCTTTCCATTATTCACCTCTAAAAAATAAAAATATGATCCCTCACCAAAAACATTCATACATTTAGGATGACCATCACAACCAAATGAGTCGTCATAATTCCTTTTAATGCTATTAATTGTCACATTTGAGGTTTCTAAGTTGTTATAGATTATTTTTCACCTTTTCCCTGATGATAACCTATTTGGACATGATATAACCACTTCATTATGTACTTGATTTGTTGATATATAAGGAAGGTTAGTTAGTGAAAATCCAAGTGGTATATCTTCATCAAGATTGTCATATAGATCTCTCTATGGATAAGGAATAAAATTTACATGTTATAGTTTTAAAGAGTAAACAGTAGGATATAATGAATTTGATTCAACACATGTGTTATTCTAGTAATATTCCAAATAATTTTCCATCACATTGTTGAGTTTTGTTGTCCAATTTTGAATTCAATTTGGTATACAAATATTCTTAATAGGTAAATCTTTTCCATTTACTTCATTCAACATAGAAATATGTCCATTATTAAGTATATCTTCCTTATAAATAACATAGGCGTGAGAAAGAATATTCTTCTCCTTGATTGTAGGATAACCAAAATAACTGAGAAGGTGGGAGGACCCATCAAGATGACATTTTCATTTGAAATGTGAGAATTTCTATTCGAGGCCTTATCTAACTTATACCTATCTTTTTATTTGTATAATTCAATAAAAAATCAATGGACAATATTATTAGCACATTACCATGGACCATATTGGAGAAATATATTTCCATCATCATTAACCACATTTAATTAAAATTATTTTTCCTCAAGTCCCAGGAATACATAAAAGAAATAGAAGATACATATATTTTAAAAATGAAAGTAAATCCAAACACTTGACTAAACATGATTTCAGAAAAACCCATTCATGTATTGTTTTTTAATGTCAGCTGGAACTATAATTTGGATAAATTTTCCCTATTAAATTAGATCATATATATCCCATTTCAAGTATTCGCCAATCAGTTATACATTGTCGTGCATGATCTCATCATTCCTCCGAGAGAAAGGAATTCCCATTATTGAAATCCAGAAATGAGATCTAGTGAAATAAACCTTCATAGAGAAAAAAATCAATATAAATATCATAAATTAGGATTAAATTATTACTAAAAGACTAAGGTCTCCCCCACATAACCTGAAACATTTTAGATTAAAAAAATCAATGATTAAAATCCCTGATTCAATTTCTCTAATGGAAACACCCTCCTTTATCCTCCATATTAATTTCAGAGTATTACTCATTGAATTAAAATTGAATGTTTGATCCACAATTAACTTTCCAATTACAAGAAGATATTACAGTTCTTTAAGAAACTCTTATTGTTTAATATCAACAGAAATCAATAGTTTTTCTGTAACCGTGAGAGATAAAAAAATTTAATGAGGAATAAGGTATTATTCTATCAAAGTTATCCGAGGAATGATAAAAAAATACAAAAAGTAAAAAGATGTAAAAATTAGAAAATTCTTTATCATAAATGGAATCCCCTAGAGACTTTTGAAAAACTAAGAGAAACACTCTCACCACTAGGGAGACTAATTTATTTTATAAATATACATAAATATACATTCATATAAAAATAAATATAAACATGAATATGTGAACACATATATAGAGGTATATGAAAATATGTTAATTTAATTATTTATATACATAAAAATATATTAATGTAATTATTTAAAATTATACATCTATATAAGTACATATAAATCTAATTTTATACATGCATGTGTACATTCATATCATCAACCGGCTCAGATTGAGCTGACATGTCACCCAATCCAACTCATGAAAATACCTCAAGCACATATCCCTATGTTGTAGATACTACCAAATAGTGATGAGGGTCTAAATTGATACTGAGGGAGTTTATATCTTCATATTATAGTGTAATAATGGTGAAAAAACCAAACACATACACATCCACAAACATAAAAGCATGTATAATAAATAAAAAACATAACCATACTATATTAAATGAAAATTCCATATACAAGCTCAAAGTCATGCTATAAACATCAACTAATTACCCATTGGGATGACCAGGTGAAAAAATAAATAAATTCATATAGGTCTACTGTTATCCCCATTCCATACCTTAATCCTAGTCTCCAAAAACTATCAAACCGCTCTATCCGGATCATCAGACTCCATCTAAGTGGCCCTAATTAATCATGAAACTTTGGGCCTCATCCTAATCAATTGTGTATCAAGTTCTCATAATAAAAGTAGAAATAAGGTCTATATAAGCACATAGGTTCATGTAAGGGGGTTAGAAAATAATTCCCATTCGACCACCCCCAATGGTGGTACCTAACATCTTCTATTATAATAATTGAATGCACATGTGATATGCCAAAACTAGATAAACAATAATAACTGACATAAAAAATATAAAATTGAAAAAATATATAAATAAGAAAATAATAATGGAAGTAATAAACAAAATACAAACCTTGGGTTATAACAAAACCCAATATAACTCTAAACCGATTCTAGCCAGAGTCAAAAGACATAGAGTATGTGGGTCCCCAATCCATATAACATTTGGATAATCCTCCATAATAAAGGGAAATATATGATTATAAAATTATATAAAACATTAATGTTGGACACTAGAATCTCCATAAGTGTCAAAAACTACAACACACACCACTACCAATCTCCCAGAAACTAATAGTATGATCTAAAATAGCTACATGAACCTTTATGTCAATACACTAGAGAACGTGTCAATGTTCTAGGATTCCTCTAGAATGGGAAGGCCTATAAGTGAACCTTCAGTGAAACGCTACTTTATTAGACCCAACTCAGTCCATATACATAGAAACATTCATAATCTATCCAACGAGTGAAATGAAATCTATTTTTTCCCAAACCTTAGCCAAAGTGTAATACTAGACTAGGGGTAAATGTGTACTCATCAAAATCATCCATTAGCACCCTAGACCTTCCTAACACTAGTAAACCAATACAAGAAAGTGTACAATAAATAGAATGTCAATAAACCAATCCAATAATATCTCAATCTTTTCTTATCACATCTAAAAAGTAATAAGAATAGCCTCAATGATCCCTGGTACAAACCACCAGTCACAAAACATATGTCAACCAACGTGTGAACCCCTCATGCAAAAATCACTAAAAATAGAATTTTCCCAATAGAGGATAGGAAATCATGGGGAACTCAAAAGGGTTCATAGGGCCTCATTGAGAATAGGACACCCTTCATTGGGCTCCTCTAATGAAATAAAAACATTGGGCTAATCCAATTACAATAAATATCAACGAGCCTCTTCGACATCTAACATGTCCTTTAGGAGTACCTCACCTTCATGTGAAAACTCAATAGGTCCCTTAGACCCATATCATGCTCTATATAGTGGAACCCAATTGTAATATGCACCCCCATGAGGTCATCCCAACCCGAAGGCTCTAAGTGAAAAAAAACCTCAGGTAACAGACTAACAATACCCATCCAAGAAACCACTTGATCCCACCTTCTAGGAATCATCCAAAAGAACTTAAAACTAATCCTCATGGAATCCTAAAGAAATTAAATCCATAAATCTCACATACATCATTAGTTCTTCACACTATATCACAGCCCTCATAAGGATAATGAAAATTAACCTTAAAGGGATCCTCTTTCCAAACAACGTACTAACCCAAACTATCTATAAAAGATAGCATTAACAACTTCATATTGGTCCACAGTCCTTACCATCACCTAAATTTTGTATAAAAACTTAGCATATTTTAATCATGATTCCAATTAATTCTATGTGTAAGGAAGAAAAGAGAAACACTTCCAAAGGGGTAGTACATGAAGTTTTCCTTGTGTACACAATGTGTGCACCCAATAATATTTCTTGGGTGTGTACCTCATACCAAACCAATGTTTACATCCCATGAACACAATTTCCAATATACCTACATGGTGTGTGATTTACATGGGTTACCTATACATATACCCCAAATGGGATATGGCCAAATACCCCATATGGCCTCTGCCCGCACACTATACATGGGGTTTGGCCATGTATCCTACATGACCAGCTGCCCCAATATGGAGTGTCTATTTGAGTACCTCGCCCACATATCGACTCACCCAACACAATGTGTACTAAACATACAAGACACTTAGTCATCTTCACCTATTCTTCACCTAAGAATAAGAACACGAGGTTGGTTTTCTTTAACTTCAATTAGTGTGATTGGATTTTCCTAAATAGAATTCCTCTTTTGAAAACCAGAAACACCCAATTCTCTAAATGACATTCCAAAATGGCCATTAAGGGGTTACAAAAAACACAAAAAGTTATTAAAACATAAAAATTACATATTAAAGGGGGAAAATGGTGAAAAAATAAAATACATACTACCTTGTAGTGTAAAATGTTGAAGCTTCATGCCTAGATTTGCACCACAAAACCATTGTATCCCGGTCTACCACCTCAGATGTAGCCTAATGTGTGAACCTCACACCATCTCCCTATTCTATATTAGTGGATAAAGAAAAAGGGGAAACCCCTATATCATACAGATGAAGAAACAAGAGGGAAGACAAAAAAGGGAGAAATGAAATGGAAAAGAAAAATAAAATAAGAAGAAAATCCCACTTAAATATCCTGACCCAAGTCCCAGATCTCGAAGTGAGTTTACAACCCACCTATGAAAAAACCCATTATTTACTCAAAAAATAAGTCATAATTTCAATACAAGACACTGTTAAATATATATAACCATTCACATACATGAAATAAAATTATTATTTAATTAATTTAATATTCAATATTCAATGAAAATACACTGGAAATTAATTCCACCAAATACTATATTGAGGTTAAACACCCCATTCTAAGACTAAATGAGTGTACAAAAATATACCATGATCATATCCCTGGATAAATTATAATTTTTTCACCTTAAAACAATCTATGAATAAAAATTAAAATTTCTAATGATTTTCTCAACCCATAATGATAAAGTTCATTGAAAACTTCTCACCATAATGCTTTGCATCCTCAATAATCCTCAGTGACTAACACACCACCATAATTAAACTTTATTCTACTACCAAAACCCAAAATCTATCAATCTTCTAAATATAGATCGCAAATCCCATTCATTGTATTAAACTAGGTATGACCGTATTTTACCTGTGCACCTACATTTGATGCCACCTCAACCATCTATTGATCAGCCTCACTGAACTCAGGACTCCCCCAACATGTGATCCATTTATCTAAGAACAATTAGCTAACCCCCCCCCCCCCATAATAGTATACTTATTTTTTCCAAGATTATGACATGAAACTCCATAGACCATGATCTATCCATTATCGAATGTAATGATAATATACATCTGCATTTCTAAAACCCAAGACTCGGTATGAAACACCAACCATCACCCTCTCCCAAATCACTAGGAATGAAACCCACAAATTTACAAACATATTATAATGAGTATCGTGAACTTTGATGAAAAATGGTGTGCTCCCCAAAATAAGGTTTCCCTCACACTGCTCTTCAAGTTTTGAACTAAATTGGTTCACCATAGCTATGACACTCTGGTTCCCCTAAGACCAGAACAACTCTTAGTTGATCTGCACATGACCCATTCCACCAATCCATAAACCAGCTAGAATCATGCATAACCAACACACACATAAAATCACATAATAAGAACCGCTAGTTATCTTTTATACATCATCCAAATCTGGATCACCTAAACTTAATGGTCGTACACTCCCATGAAATATGATCACACAACCACACTAATTATCACATGATTCCTATCCTAAAAACCGCAGATAATTAAACTAACCACCAACCATGCTCCTCTTTCTTATCATTTTAAACTAGTCTGAAAACTCTCAATGAACCTCTCTACAAAAAATAGGCACATCACACTCAAACTAAGGCTAACTGCATGACCACTGGTCACCCGAGAATCATACCAAAACCCTGAGTGTTGAACCATGCTCTCACCATACCACTATAAGTGAAACTAGAACCAATAGGTCCTAGAATTCAACTGAACCTACCCGTCACAAACCAAACTCAATACCATTAGTACTCCCAAAACTCCAACTCTAAATCCCCAGTAAACATCATTCCTAACCAAAAAACCTTTTTAGGGAAACCATAATAATAGAGAAACTCGAGCCATATCCAAGAACCTCTTAGGCATCTTATCCCTCATCTAGAAGTCACCATGAAACTTAATGTCTCCACAAACCTATTAGGGTCTCTACACATCCCTCATGAAAGGGACTATGTTTCCACTACTAGATAACATCATACCATATATCCAAAGAAAATTTCATCAAAATTAAAATACTCATGGGCCAGTTGAGTTAAATTCTTCAAAGAAGTTATATAGTAAAATATCATAGAGGTTTTTATTGACACATTAAACAAATGAACGTCCATCATCAATAAAACCATAGAAAAACAAGCATTTTTCATGTGAATCCTACATTCTTAGTATAATTCATGAACACATGCCTCCTGAAATTGGGACAAGAGATAAAAACTATAATAAATCATAAATCCCAAAAATCTAAGTTTGCCACATGAGGTGATATCATAAGAATATAACATAAAAACCAAATAACAACAATCCTATCACCATGGTAACCTAGACTTATTATTAGAAAAGGTATTCGTGATGTACTAATACAAGGTCTATAACAAGCTCTGATACAATCCTAGGACTCTTTTCTACCACCATGTAAATAGGTTATAACAACCCAATACTTTTACATATATAATTAATTGATTTTAAGAATAGTTAATCATAACAGTACAAGCCAAGGATCGTTAATTATAGTGTCTTAGAAGACTAGATGCATATAACATAAAACATGGGGCTAAAAAACACTTCTTTATTTAATCTAAATAAAAAGATCCTAACTTAATTTGAGCCCTAACATCTACATTGGGTACCCTGGGGAACTTATGAACAAAGGGGGAGCTGAAAACCCTAGTAAGTGAATGAACTTAAGGATACATCTTAAGAACATGAGTTAGGAGGTGTCATATAAAGATATCCAAAGAATGGAACTTCTGAAATCATATCGTATAAGCATTGGTTAATATAAACATAGATTCATATTAATATGGGAGAATCATAAAACATTTATTTATTATGGGTCAAGGCTAACCGCCAATCTCGTTTCCCATTTTCGTACGGGTCAAGGCTAACCACCAATCTCGTTTCACATCTAATCTCATGAGACCTAACTTTATCCAATACATTGAAGGGCTATCTGGGTGCACCCATCACAAAATATTCATGAATAGTCATGACACATAAATATTATTATCACATAAATATTCTTTCCACATAAATAATCATACATAATCAATTGTTCATAAAAATAAGGATGCCCATGGAGAGAATTGGGTGCCACAATCATGACATAAAGCACAACCAATGAGTGTATCATGAAAGTGTCCATGAAAGAAAGTGATTAGAACATACATGGACGTTAATAAGGTAATATAGGCATATAAAATGGTATCTGGTAACAAATATAATCGAAGACATATAATAAATGTATTTGAGAAACATTACAATTAAAACATTTATGTGCGGTTTTAAGGAAAATACTATAGAGCTTTCAAAATAGTAAAGCAGTCATTATTTTATATAAAACAAGAATTGAACCAATAAGGATTTCATAATAAAAATAATAATTTCATAAAGACAATGGTGTCTTAAAACATAGGATAGAGTACACTTGAAATTGGGTAAAAGTTCAGGAATTTCCTTTAAAAAGTGTGCTTATTGGGAAGTATCGAGGAGGGATTCACTTAAAATCATGTATATCCCCAAAAGTGAATGAGAGATGGATCTTGGAACATGATTTTGGAAAATATAAACAGAATTTAGATGTTTTACATAAAAATAAAATACAACTACATTTTGTTAAAAAGGAAGATAGAGCAACCTGAAGGAATAAAGGAAGTTCAGGTAGAATCCATTACGGTTTATCATCATTGTATCGGGTGTAACTAAAATGGATTTATGAGTGAGATAAGGGGTCTGTAATCACTTATAAAACATTGTGAAATTATGGGGGAGGTGATAAATCATACCCCATCACGTGGTATTTCACAAAAAAGGCATATAATAGAGAACAATCTTGATTAAGAGTGAAAAGGAGAGGATCACTTACCTTAAATATGTTGGTGTTATCCACTTGTTATTAAAGACCTGAATAAAAAAATTGGCTTATTAATTAATAATTACAGAACCTATTATATATGTAATTGATTTATTATAACCCTTTTTAGTTCATTCAATGCCTTATTGATTAGTTATAAGGATCAATTTCATTGTTCGGGCTCGTTTGCTTAGTTGGTTTTAAAAGATGGATTCACTTATATTCATGTTCGGATAAACATGTAAGATGGAAGTGGTTTCCAAAAATAAAGTAATATGATATTATTGAACATCCATGAGATTACATGGTTTTATATTTAATTTGGTTACTTAGAGGGAAGTCGAATTATTATATAAAACCAAAGTGACAACAGCTTTTGTATATTGGTTGGTTTGATTACAAAGAACATATTTTTATTTATAAATTAATACCATTTGTAAAAAAAGATTACAGAATAAAACTAGAATATATTACATATATATATTCTGGTTTAACCATAACAAAAATGGTTTCATGACCAGATTTGATGATGATAATAGAAATTGATAAACTGTTGTCCTTGAATGTGCTAAATTAGCACATCCCAAATGGTGCTTTCATTTCTTTCAAACAAAAGGTGAGGAAAGGAGAGAAGATAATTAAGTATAAAATTAGCTTAATATAATTAAATTAAATATATTCTATTGGATTTATCATACCTTTTGGGTTAAGGGAGGTGAGGAAAGAAACAAAAATAAAATAACTTAAAAGGAAAGAATGAATTGGAAAGAGGAATTTACCTCTTGAGACATCCTCCTTTTAAAACCTCTTAAGGGGAGAGGTTTTGGTATTTTGAAGTGGATAGGAGATTTTGGACGTGGGTGGGGATTTTGGGGAGATATTTGGGTAGAATATTTTCAGGGAACAAGGCTTGAGATGAGTGAAGAGAAGAGGGAGTGAAGAGGGTTTATAGTGGAGGAGTGGAGGGTTTTCATAATTTTTTAATCATTAGTTTATTATTTCCTCACAAGACAAAGAATAGTAAGTATTACATGACCATGAATAGTAATAAATTCATGTTACTTCTAACCAAATGGGCTTACATCCGCAGATCATCATTAATGACTCAATTAATCCATTATTTAGCATTTATTGTGAATTATCGGATTCTACTATTCATAAAAAATTCATGTAATCCAGAAAATTCCAAAAAATTAACCCTAACCATTTTTTGACATGTGAAATCCAAAAATAAATTCCATTTTTCAAAAATAATTTTCTAAATATTATTAATTTAATATTTAATTAAAATCAAAATTTTTTATTAAAAACCAGTTTTAAAACATTCATTTACTTATTATAAACTATAAGTACATCATAATCTCACATAGATATTATTTTATTACTATTGTGGGTAAGGATACTATTCATTAGGGTATTTCGCTATTCATAAGGGTATGTTACTATTCATACGGGTAGGTTACAATTCACCAAAAATTATGTTTTTCTTATTAGACTCTAAATAAGTTACTGATTGCAACCATGTATATCAGATTTTCGAAATTCCAAACACAGAAGTGAAAAACTTATATTTAAAGGACACTTAGCACTTAGTAGTTCATTATGTTGTGTTTTCATGTTATTTTATAACATATTTATAAGAAAGTAAATTTCCATTGAAAACATTGGGTCGTTACATTCTTCACCCCTTATGAAATTTTTCCCACAAAATTTTGTTTTACATTCTAGGCCGTAAACATGTGAGGGTACTTCTCCTTCATTGCCTCCTCCGGTTCCCAAGTAGTTTCTTCAAACTTTTGGTTCCTCCCCAACACTTTGAAAAGGTGGGTTGTATTTTTGTATAGAACCTTATCTCTTTGGTCCAGAATCTTCATTGGCTACTCCTCATAAGAGAGATCAACTTCAAGCCGCACCACCTCTGAGTTTAGTACATGTGAGGGATCAGGTATGTACTTCATCAGGAGTGATAAATGAAACACATCATGAACTCGAGTCATATTTGGAGGAAGTGAAAGATGATAGGCCACATCTCTTATGCGATCAAGGATCTCAAAGGTTCCAATGTACCTTGGGCTTAGCTTCCCTTACTTTCTGAACCGCATGACTCTCTTCAATGGTGATATTAGAAGGAAGACTTTATCCTGAACGTCGAACTCCAAGTCCCTTCGATGGTTGTCAGTGTAGCTTTTTTTTCCGACTTTGAGAAGCTTTGATGTTTTTCATGGATGACTTGAACCTTCTATGTCATCTCTTGTACAATATTGGGTCCAAGTAGCTTTCATTCTCTAACATCATCCCAATAGGTTGGAGTTCTACAATGCTTTCCATATAGAGCATTATACAGAGCCATATGAATACTTGAGTGGAATCTATTGTTGTATGAGTACTCAACCAATAGAAGATGTTGATCCCATCCACCTTGGAATTCAAAAGAGAAGGCTCTTTGCATATCTTCAAGTTTCTGAATAGTCTTTTCAGATTGGCCATCATTTTGGGGGTGATAGGTCATGATAAATTTTAATTTATTACTCAAAGCGTGTTGAAGACTCCTCCCGAATTTAGATGTGAACCTTGGATCATGATCAGAGAAAATTGATAGTGGAACATCACGAAGTCTCACTACATCCTTCACATATATTTCTACATGTTTTTCAAGCAAGAGGTATTCCCGAATAGCAATAAAATGGGCCATCTTGGTGAGTCGCTCAACCACTACCCATATCACATTATTTCCCTTTGACATCTTCATGAGACTCGTGACAAAGTCCATTATGACATTCTCCTAATTCCACATGGGTATAACCAATGGTTTCATCATCCCTTTGGACTTTTTTCACTTTTCTTTAACTTGTCGACATTCCAAGCACCTTGATATATATTCCACAATCTTCTTCTTCATGTTATCCCACTAGAAGTGTTCTCGGAGATCACAATACATCTTGGTACACCCAGGATGGATAGAGAATGTTGAGATATGTGCATTGTCCAATATCTCTTTCTTTATCTCGGGTGATGAAGGCACACAAAGCTGCATTCCAAACCAAATCACACCATCATTGTTGATATGGAACTCTTACAACTTCCCTTCCTTTACTGCATTGACCCTCTTTTGTAACTTCACATCATCCTTTTGTGCTTCCTTAATCTTCTCTTGAATGGATGGTTGCGCAATAATTTGGTCAAGGTAGGTCGTATCCCCTGACCTTATGATTTTTAAATCCATCCTTTGCATATCCAAGAAGATAGGGTCTTTCTCAATCCATAACATGGATAGAGTAGCAGGTTATTTTCTGCTTAGAGCATCAGCTACCTTGTTTTCCTTTCCAAGATGATAGTGAATTGAGAAATCGTAATACTTGATTAGCTCTAACCATATCCTTTGACACATGTTGAGCTCCTTTTGTGTGAATATATACTTTAGTCTATTGTGGTCAGTGTATATGTCACACTTCTCACCGTAAAGGTAGTGCAGCCAGATTTTCAAGGCAAAAATCACAGCTGTCAGCTCTAGATCAGGGGTCGGGTAGTTATTCTAATGGATCTTCAACTACCGTGAGGAACATGCTATCACATTATCATTATTCATGAGAACAAAATCCAAGCGTTTCTTGAAATCATCATTGTATATCACAAAAAAATTCTCCACTTTTTGGTAATGTGAGTACAGGTGTAGTGATCAACCTTCTCTTTAGCTCCTTGATGTTTACCTCGCATTCTTCCATCCAGACAAGCATGACCCCCTTCCGTGCCAACTTGGTCATTGGGTTTGACAATCGTGAAAAGTTCTTCACTAATCATCGACAACACCCAGATAGACCCAAAAAGCTGTGGATATCTATTACAGAATATGGCCTGGGCCACTCTTCAATTTCCTTCATCTTGGAAGGGTCCATAGATATCCCTTTGCGGGTAATAACATGCCCTAGGAATGATACTTTCTCTATACAGAACTCGCATTTACTTTACTTTTCTTACAACTTCTCCCATCGCAAAGTATTTAACATAGTTTTTAAATGATCCTCATGTTCCTAATTTCTCATGGAGTATATCATAATATCATCAATAAATACTACCACAAATTTTTCAAGGTAATCTCTAATGAATATATTCATTAAATCTATGAAAATTTCTGGAGAATTAGTGAGTCTGAATGGCATCACTATGAACTCATAGTGTCCATACCTCGTTCAAAAGGCATTCTTGGGTATATCTTCCTTTCTCGCCTTTAGTTGGTGATATCTTGACCAAAGTCCCAACTTAGATAAATAACTGGCCCCATGAAGTTGATTCAACAAGTCATTTATCCGTGGAAGGTGAAACTTGTTCTTAATAATGATTTTATTGAGCTCGCGATAATAAATGTAGAGGAACATTGATCCATCCTTCTTCTTGATGAAGAGGACTGGTGCACCCCATGGTGAAGCACTCGGGCATATAAAACCCTTCTCCATATTCTCCTGCAACTGCTTCATCATCCCCTCTAGCTCTATGGTGTCCATTCTGTAAGGTTTATTTGATATAGTCAGAGATCCAAGGATATGTTCAATTGAGAACTGAACCTATTGATCAGGAGGAAGACCATAAAACTCTTCAGGGAATACATCAGTGTAATCCCTCATGATGTGAATGTCTTCAAGCATGATTCTCTCCTTTGTCTCAATCATTTGAGCTGGATATTCTTGCTTATTAGGAAACAATATCCACACTTGAGAAGAATATTCTAAATGATACTCATGTTCCTCCTTACACTTGTAAAGAATCGGAGGATTCTTTGGGATTTGAAAAGTGATCTCCCTTTCCTGACAGTTGATGTTGGCTTCATACAAAGATAGCCAATCCATGCCCAAGATTGCATCAAACTCCACTAAAGGATGTATGAAGAGATTTTCTAGGAGGTTCATTCCAAAAACATTAACCGGGAAGGAGTTATAAACCATGGATTCAACGATTTCCCTATTTGATGTTCTCATTGATAACATTCCCTCCAAATTTTGAGGTGGTGTTTTAATAGTTCTACTAAACTTGCAAGATATGAAAGAATGCATAGAACCAGAATCAAATAGTATGTCTGCTATTCTTGAATGAATAACCAGCGTACCTGTCACCACATCATTGTCCAGCTCCACCATATTAGTAGTGATATCATAATCCCTTCCTTGTTGCCTTGGAGATTGTTGTTGATTGCCTCTGACAACCCTAGGCTTAGGGAAATTGTTCACATAATGCCCATGCTCCTTGTAGTTGTAACACTACACTGTAGGCTGAGTGTTTATCTGAACCTTATTTTCTTCTTCAACATTAGCAGGATTTTTCATATCCCTTCAGCATTTCTTGGCTGTATGACAAAACTTTCAACATTTGAAGCAATTCTTGGTTCCCTTTAGACAGTTAGCAGGATGCTTCTTCCCACAATTTTTTCAAGGGGAAAAGTCATGCTTCTTTCCATCATGGGATTTGTTTGATTAACAACCCATGTTTTTGTCCATTTTCCTCTTCTTGTCACTAGGCCCATGAGACCACTGAGAGTCTCCAATCTCTATTTCCACCTTTAGGGCACAACGGAAAATATCCTCATAATTGTTGATGTCTCGAATTTCCAACACTTTTTGTAGACTCGGCTTTAGTCCTCTAAATATGTGATCCACCATGCTTTCAGTTTTCATGAAAAATACAGAGGCGTACCTTGCAAGCCTTCTAAAGTTTTCTTCATACGCCCCGATGGACTCATCTTCCTTATGCTTGATTCCAAGGAACTCTCTTTCCATCTTGAGATGGAGGGTTCGAGGAAAATATTTATTGAAAAACATCCTCTTAAATTCTTCCCAATCCATGGAATCAATTTCCACTTGGGACTTTGTATTCTTGATCAGTGTCCAACAATAATTAGCTTCCCCATCAAAATGATATAATGTCAGTGAAACCTTCTCTTCTTCCAAGCACTAGAGAACAGAGAATATCATTTCAATAGAGTTAATCCATTGTTCTACAAGAAGGGGATCAGAAGAATCATTAAACATGGGAGGCCTTTTCTGCCTGAAGGATTCTATAACAACTTTCTATTTACTTGGAGGAGGTGGGAATTCCGCATGATTCAAGTTATTATTCATAACTCGATCTAGCTGAGCAAGTACTGTCATGATGTTTTGAGCACCCACTCCCATCATATGAGGAATATTGTTGGGTTAATCTTCACATTTCCTATCGCGTTGGTTGTTGGAACATGTTATTATATTTCTTTCCATTAACTAAGAAAAATAATGTATAATTAGAGGTCTTGAATACTTATTTATTGAGCATAAAAAAGGAAACTTTCAACGTAAATGGATAAACTTATAAAGAAGAAGTTCATCCTAACTTGTGATTCCTTAGGTTAAAAACTAGGTTATCCTTGATCTATTTCTTGACTTATATTCTTATGGGATTTTTTTGTCCCATAATAATGGTTTGTACTAATCTCATTAATCAACCAAAGCATATCTCCTAGGAGTTTCGTAACCAAGAGTGCAGCAAGGCCCGTTGTTGGGTACTAGGATACCCTAGTTCGAGCCCAAAACTCATTGTCGGAGGTTTCACTCCAAGGTACATCTATGCCAAACCCACCTCTACCTACTCGTATCTAGACATGGATGTATTTTCTTGATAAACCACTTACTCTATACTTACCAAAATTTAGGGATGTTTTATTATACTTAATCTCATCCTTAAGGTTCTCACTAAGGTGCTCTATTCCTAATCTCAAAAAATAACTAGACCACCCTATGATACAAACTATATCAACCCAATCCTTTTACATATAACATTACATGATTTTAGGCATAGTTAATCATCGGAGTACTTCCCAAGGATCATTAAGTCTAGTGTCTTGGAAGACTAGGTACATATAACATAAAACTTGGGGCTAAAAAACACTTCTTTATTTAATCTCCATAAAGAGCTCCTAACTTACTTTGAGCCCTTACATATGCATAGGGTACCCTAGGGAACACATGAACAAACGGGTGAGCTGAAAATCCCAGTAAGGTAAAGAACATAAGGATATATCTTAAGAACATGAGTTAAGAGGCATGACCTAAAGATATCCAAAGCATAGAACTTATGAAATCATATTGTATAATAATGGTTTCATATAAACATGGAATCATATAAATGTGGTAGAATCACAAAAAATTTATTTAGTATGGTTCAAGTCTAACCACAAATCTCGTTTCCCATTTTAGTATGGGTCAAGGCTAACCGCCAATCCTGTTTCACATCGCATCTCATGAGACCTAACTTTACCCAATGCATTGGATCCCTATCTGGACGCACCTATCTCAAAATTTTCATGAATATTCTTGACACATAAATATTATTTACATATAAATATTACTTCCACATAAAAAATCATCCATAATCAATTTTTCATAAACATAACGATACCCATGGATAGAATTGGGTACCACAATCATGACATAAAGAATAACTAATGAGTGTATCATGAAAGTGTCCCTGAAAGAAAGGGATTGGAACATACATGGAAGTTAATAAGGTAATATAGGCATATAACGTGTTAGGTGGTAACAAATATATGTGAAAACATATAAAAAATGCATTTGAGAAACATTAGCATTAAAAGATTTTTGGGTTGTTTTAAGAAAAGTACTATAGATCTTTTAAAATTGTAAAGAGGAAATTATTTTATATAAAACCAGAATTGAACCAAACAGGTTTTAATAATAAAAATACTGATTTTTTAAATACAATGGTGTCTTAAAACAGATGATAGAGTTCACTTGAAATTGGGTAAAAGTTCGGGAAGTTCCTTGAAAACGAGTGTGTTTATTGGGAAGTATCGAGGAGGGATTCACTTAAAAGCATGTATATACCAAAAGATAATGAGATATGGATCTTGGAACATGATTTTGGGAAATATAAACAGAATGTATAAGTTTTAAATAAAAACAAAAGACAACTATATTATGGTAAAAAGAAATATAGAGCAACCCGAATGAATAAAGGAAGTTCAGGTAGAATCCATTACGGTTTATCGGCATGGTATCAAGTGTAACTAATAGGGCTTGATGAGAGAGATAAGGGGTTTAACATCACATATAAAACATTGGGGAAGTATGGGGTAGGTGATAAAACATACCCCATCACTTGGTATTGCACAAAAAATGCATATCATAGAGAACAATCTTGATTAAGAGTGAAAAGGAGTGGATCCATTACCTGAAATCTATTGGTGTTCTGCACTTGTTATTAAAGACCTGAATAAAAAAATTAGGATTATTAATTAATAATTATAGAAACTATTCTATATTTAATTTATTTATTATAAACATTTTTATTTCATTCAAGGCCTTCTTGATTAGTTATAAGGATCAATTTCTTTGTTCGGGCTCGTTTGTTTACTTGGTTTTAAAAGATCGGTTCACTTATATTCAAGTTAGAATAAACATGAAAGATGAAAGTGGTTGTCCAGAAATGAAGTTATATGATATTAGTTAACATACAAGAGATTACATGGTTTTATATTTAATTTGTATTCTTAGAGTGAAGTCAAATTATTATATAAAACCAAAGTGACAACCATTTTTGTTAATTGGTTGGTTTGATTACAAAGAACATATTTTTCATTATAACTTAATAACATTTGTAAAAATATATTAAATAATAAAAATAGGATATATTACATATATATATATTCCGATTCAAACATAAAAAAAATGGTTTTATGGCCATATTTGATGTTGATAATAGAAATTGATAAAATGTTGTCCTTGAATGTGCTATATTAGCACATCTCAAACGGTGCTTTCATTTCTTTCAAACAAAAGGTGAGGAAATGAGAGGAGATAATGAAGTATCCCATTATAATAATATAATTCTAGTACATGTATTCTACTAGAGTTATCATACCATTTGGGTGAAGGGAGTTGATGAAAGAAACAAAGAAAAAACAACTTAAAAGAAAAGAAGGAATTGGAAAGAGGAATTTACCTGTTGATATTTCCTCCTTTTAGAACCTCTTAAGGGGTGAGTTTTTGGTATTTTGAAGAGTCTAGGAGATTTTGGACGTGGTGGAGGATCTTGGGGAGAGATTTGGTAATAATATTGGCAAGGCACAAGGCTTGAGAGAAGTGAAGAGAAGAGGGAGTGACGGGGGGTTTATAGTGGAGGAGGGGAGGGTTTTCATAATTTTTAAATCATTAGTTTATTATTTCCTCACAAGACAAATAATAGTAAGTATTACATTACCAAGAATAGTAATACATGCATGTAACTTCGAACCAAATGGTCTTAGATCAGAATATCATCATCAATGACTCAATTAATCCATTACATAGCATTTATGGTGAATTATCGGATTCTACAATTCATAAAAAATTTAAGTATATCAGAAAAATCCCAAAAATTCACCCTAACCATTTTCCAACATGTAGAATCCAAATATTAAGTCCCTTTTTCAAAAATAATTTTCTAAATATGATTAATTTAATATTTAATTAAATTCATAACTTATTATTAAAAACCTGTTTTGAAACATTCATTTACTTATTCTAAAATATATGTACATCATAATTTCACTTGAATATTATTTTATAACTATCATGGGTAAGGTTACTATTCATTAGGATATTTCAATATTCATAAATGTATGTTACTATTCATAAGGGTAGTTTATTATTCTCTAAATATTTAGTTTTTCTTATCAGAGTCCAAATAACTTACTGATTGTAACCATTTATATCAGATTTTTTAAATTCCAAACACAGAAGTGACAACATTTTGTTTAAAGGACACTTGGAACTTAGTAGATCATTATGTTGTGTTTTCATGTTATTTTATGACATATTTATAAGAAGGGAAATTTCCATTGAAAACTTTGGGTTGTTACAAATATAAGTAAAATGAGATTCTTTAATAACATTTTGTTAGGATCCAAACCAGGTTGACCTAATACATCACCGAATAAGATTTTTGATAAGGCCCCAAGGATTCTACCCCATACAGCTGAAGATACTAACTAGTGGTGAGGGTCTAAATAGATACCATGAGGGAACTATAACCTCATTTTCTAGTTAAAAAAATTGAAAATAGATAAACATAGAATAATCCACAAACATAATAGTATTCATAAAAAATTAAAAAAACAGAATCATTCAGTCTCAAATGAAAATGCTTCATAAAGACTCATAGTCATGAAATAGATATCAACTAATCTCCCACTAAGCCAACCAAATTTATAGAATAAATAAAGAAAATAAATTCACAATGATCTACTTCCATCCCAAATCCATACCCCAATCCTGGCCTCCAACAACTTTCAAGATGCTCGAGACCAATCATTAGACTCCATTTGAGCGACCCTACTCAATCTTGAAACAATAGGCCTCATACCTATCCATTTTTCATCCTATAATCAACCTAAAATAAATCATTATGCTTCTATAAGTACCATGTTTACTATAAAAAGGGTTAGAAAATATTTCTTAGTAGATCATCAACAAGATTGGTACCCAACATTTGTTGTCCTAACAAGTTTATAAACATGTTATATGCCTAACCTAGCTAAACAATAATAACTGATATAAAAAATTAAATAAAAAATAAGTAAATGAACAAAAATTTAATGAAAAAAAATGAAACACAAACCTTGTGTTCTAAATCCACTCAATATCACTCTACACCTACTCAAGATAGATCCATAAAACAAAGAGTGTCTGGATCACCAAACCACATAACATCATGTGTGTTCACAAAATTTAGGGACCTATATGGCACTAATATGATGAAATGAATAAAATTAAATCTCTATTATCTCTGTATAAATCCAAAAAACAACACACGCCATTATTCAGTTCCAGGACTCAAATAATACAATCTAAATAGGTGACATAAACCTCTAGATCAACACACTAGATAACCTATCAAAGTCCATAGAGTTCAACAGAACTAGATGGTATATAAATGACCTGTTAGTTTAACATTGTATGAAAGAGGACAATCTTAGTCTATGTGCTTTATTGCATCAATAATCTATCCCAAAAACAAAACAACATCCAAAAATCCCCAATCTATATCCATAGAGTAATAAAAAACTAGGGAGGAAAAGGTACACTCAATCATGTTTTCTATTAGATCTATAGCCCCACCTGACACCACAAAACAACTAGAATAGAAAATCTAATAAATATTAGTGTGGATTCCTTATCTAATAATATTCCAAAGGTCTTATCTCCCATCCAAAACATGAATATAAATAACCACAAATATCCTTGGAAAAATCCACCAGACCTAAAACATGGGTTGATTAACACCTATAGCCCTCATCTGAAACCATTGAAACTAGATCAACCCTATTAGGGTAAAAAACATTATGTACTCAAAAGGGTAACTTGATCTTGAAAATTAATAGGACACTTTACAATGTAATCCTTCAAATCAAGGAAAACCACGGTCCATGCCATTCACAACAAAGCTCATCCGACCTCTCTATCACCTAACCTATACTTGAACAATACCATGCCCCTATGGACATCCTCACCAGGACCCTTATACCCATATCAACATTCACACAGATGCACCTAGACATTCCAAACAACCGAAAATGTCACCCTATCCTAAAGGCTCTAAGAGAACTAAATATCGATCAACTGACTAATGAAACCCATCCATTAATCTACTTGATCCAACTTTCTAAGAATAATTTAAAAGAAATCAAAGTAAACACAATAGCATCCTCAAGATAATAATTCCATCAATACCACAACCCTCACGCAAGACTTACACCATAACTCAACCCTCAGGGAGATTATGAAATGACAACCTCAAAGTAACCCTCCCTACAAACCACAAACTAGCCTAAAATATATCGAAAACATATAAGCAATGTCTTCAGATCACCCCTTGTTATTACCATCATGTAACGTATAGAAAAACACTCATTATAGACTACCCATTATTATAATTCTATATTTAGGGTGTTTATAAAGGAGAAACACATCCAAAGGTAGAGTTCACGACGTATACCTTATATGCATAGCAAGTTCACTTGACACTCTTCCTCTGGTGTGTACCTCTGCAAAACCTAGTGTGTGACTCCTAAGTACACAACATTAATTATCCATACAAGAAATGTATATTAAATGAGGTACCTGAAAATGTATCCCACATGGTGTAAAACCCCATGATTTTGTAAAATATTTCTCTTTAAATAAATTTTAAGTGTTTGATAGCATCCTTGACATGCAATATTGAGCATAAAATAATCATTGATATATTATAACATAGTTTTTAAATAGATTATTTTGAATAGGATTAACAAAATTATTAAATATATATATATAATTTTTCTTTACTAAATTCTAATTTATTTATTAATACATAATATATAAGCACTCAATTTTTTAGTAAAGTCATTTTGTGTTTCAAAAATATGTTTTCTTCAAAAATGGTGTTTATAGAATTTTGTGTGTGAATATTATAATTAATTTAAAATAATATTAAAAATTTTACTTGAAAATGGATATATTTTTTGGATTTATCATATTATATTTGACATAGAGTGAGTTTTTGGGATTTTTCTAAAATAGTTGATTTTTGTTTGAATAATAATAAACACTGATTTTTTTAAAACTATGTTTTCTTTTCATTAAAAAAATAATTTAAAAGTTTTATTATTTTTTTAATTTGAAATTAAAGTTAAATAATTATAATTTATTTATATATAATATAATTAATTGCATAAGAATCAATATTATACTTTCTTTTGGTATAGGTTCATTTTTTGGCTTAAAATTTTTTTTTCTAAAAACTATTTTTATGTTCCCATTGTGTTTTTATATAAATTTATTATATAAATAACTATTTATAAATTATTTTCATTTAATTTATATCTTATATATTCAATAATATTATTTTAAATTCGTTTTATGGTTAGTAGTAGGCTTGTAATAAGAATAAATCCATTTTTATGCATAAAAGTGCATTTTTTAAGAAATGGATAGTAACCATGGTAAAATGAATTTATATCACATAGATAACGAAATATTTTTAACAAAAATAATTAACATAATTTATTATTTCCAACTTAATTTGTGGTTGTTATGAATATTTGTCATGGTAAAGATTTTTCACCTCAGTAAAATATGTAAAACTAGGTTAAAACTATGGGGTAAAGCATTAAAATATCTCTAACGCTTTCCTTTATCACATTTTATGATTCTTTCCTAAACAAATATATGTTTAATGAGGTAAATAGTGTGTTTTAAAACATTATTTTTAATTTTATAACTCAAGAATGTATTTTCTGAAGACAAGTTATATTTTATTCAAATTAAAAACTATTTTTGGGTCCTTGCATTTAATGGAATTATTGAGAGATGAAATTAATTATTTCATGATAAATAAGTTTAAAAATCTTATGTTTTAAGTATTTAAATAATAAAAATCATGTAAACCATCTTATTACTTTATTTAAATGTGAAATATATTTTTCCTCTTAAATAGGGAATTCTTCTAAAATAGTTTTTCTTGCGTCTTGTGTTATTATATTAAAAGTAATTTCAACCAGCTATAGAAATTGAATCTAAAAAAATGGTTTAAAATTTTGGAATAATCATTTCCAAAAAAATTATAAGTTACCTTTTATTTTTTGTCACATAATTATCTTATCATGGTAAAAAACTTAAGTTATTACGATTAAGGTTAAATTTTGTTTAAAGCGGTTCAACTATGTGATAAGGGTTAAAAGGATGTAAAAAATTCGTAAAAATATAATTTTTTGGGTTTATTTCATCCCTATAACATCATATATTATAATTTTTGGTTCCTTGGTTCCAATTTACAAGATTATGATATATATGTTTTCTTTAATCTTTTAAATATTTCCAAATGTGTCATTTCCCTCACTTATAAAAGGGAACCTCCACTCATCCATTATTTATAATCTTTTAAAAAAAATTCTCATAAAATAACTACACTAATACCATCATATATTCCTCTATTATTTCATATATCTTATGATATTTCCAAAATACCACACTTTCAATGCTTAAGGTGTAAGTTAAAAGAGGATTCTCAATGAATAGGCATAACTCTTAACCAAATACTTTCAATTTTATATCTTCTTTTACCTCCACTAAATCTATGGTATCCATTATAAAATTATGAATTTAGTATCCTAAATATTCTTAATTTTTATTATTATTATGTAATAACCATTATCCACCTCATTTCTATCCTATGTCAAAATAAAACATTACTCACGCTTATGTGTGGAGTACCACCTCCATGAAGAAATGTGTTTCTATTTTCATCAAAACATCACACTGATTATTATAATAATGTATTTACTGAATATATATGATATTTATGATATTGTTATATTTCTATAGTGGGGAAAAAATATTTAATTTTCTTTCTTTCCATCCCTTAAAAAGTGGAAACTTCCTTTCTGTATATGTACAGACCACTATCTCCACGAAGTGTTATAATTCATATTTCATCAACATATTATATGAATAGTTATAAATGTGTATATAATCATTAAATATGATAATAATTACATGATTAAATTTATATATATGATGTAACCATGGTAAAAGTATAAGTACTGGGACTACCGAACCAAAACAAACATGAAAAACGAAGTAGTTATCACCTAGAAAAATTATTTTAATAAATAAATATTCATAAATATTTTTCTGAACAATACATTTTTTACCTTTTTGAAATGTGTAAAAGAAATTCTTCATTTTAATAGATATGACATGAATGTATTTTCCTACCTTCATTAATTTTTATTTTTTTTAGTCTTCCTTTATAAGTTTCCATGTTTATTTTCAAGGAAAATGATTTTCTCAATATTCTAAAAAAATTAGTTTAAATGTTATTAAAGGAAAATGATATTTTATCATGTTTTCTAACAAATGTCCAAATAATATTTTATGATAAATTTTCATCTATTTTAACATCCTTTAAAAAAAATTATGCTTCACTTGGGATATGATACTATGATACCATCCAATATATTTCTTTGGATGGCTTATGATGATGGTGATTTAAAGTTTATTCTATGAAACATGTTTCATTTCCATGGGTTAAATTATGTTATGATGGAATATCTATGAAAACCATTTCTTTTCAATGAGTTACGATATGATAAAATTAAGTAATAAAATATATTTACTTTCCATGGGTTATTATATTATTAATGTTTTATGATGTTATGGAACACATATATATGGACTTAATTATGTATCAGGTAGGTCTATTATATCCCTCCAATTTATTGGGTGAAGTTTTAAAATATCGTGAGATAATTATGGGAAACGAGTTGATGTTCTCGATCCACAATTGTAAATATGTTTTGTTGCCTGATTTGTTATGATATGGGAAATAAGATTCGATTCCTGATCTATTATGATATGTAAAATAGGAGGTGATGCCTAATTAGTTGTGATATGGGAAACAGGTGTTGATACCTAATCCATTATGACGTCATGAGCTTGGTAGTTAAAATTGACATTTGATATGATTTTTGTGTCTATAATGATGTTACACTCTTGTGACATGTTTTTATACTTATTATTTGGGCCCATTGATCATGATTGATATAATGATTCCTTTATATTATGATTCATTTCTTTTTTAAATGATAAAGTTTTATTACATGACTCATGTTTATGATATATGAAATATTGGGTATGAAATTTTTAAGTTATAATCAAGATTTCATACATGAAATCTTATCTTATGCTTACATACAATCGTCAATTGATATCTCTCGTATTTACCATTACTGATATTCTTAGCTCACCCTTTCTTATGTTTAATTTCAATAGGTTTTAAAAACACGTTTTATGTAGGGTACGTCAGAGAAGGTTGTTGTTTGAGAAGCAATTTATGGGATATGTTCAAGATATTTCATTAAATAAGTTGTTTATATATTTAGTCTCCAAGTACACTAAACCTTTTATGGTTCCAAGTTGTTTAATGTTATTAGATTTATTGAATATTCATATAAAATGATTTAATTTTTATTTATTAAATTCTTGGGTTAATTCAATTTGAATCAAATTTGGATTTAGTTATTTTTGGAGACTAGTATTAGAAAAATTTGGTGAAACCCCTAGGAATAATCCTAATACTAATGTTTTGGTAAGGTATATATTAAGTGGTTTTACTAGAAATAAATCCATTTCAAGATACTACAAGTGGATTTGGGTTTAGTAAAGATCCATCTAGGGGTGATAACCCTTAAAGGAGTTGTTTGATTATATCTCAACCTTCATTTTGGTGGATGGTGAATTTACTTTTCCTATTCACTTGGTTGGACACTCCCAAGGGATATGCTTGGGTTAATTAACATTTTATTTATAAACCATTATAAAGTATTTGAATAGATTATGTCAATGAATAACCTAGATTAAACCTAAGGTTTCGTAGATTTAAAATAATGTGTCCTGATTTATACATCCTATTGATTATTTTTATTTATTATATTATTAATCACTACTATTATTATTTTCCACACTATTTTTTTGGTTTTAGGTAATATTTTGAACGTAGAGGAATCATGTTAACGTTAAATTTGATAGATGATCTAGTGATTTCCCTCATGAGAAAAAAATTTAATGGGATATGGAATATGAAATATTATGATTATTCATTACCATTTATTTAAATATATTATTAACAACTGGAACATGGGTGAGTTTCCAAATACACCAAATAAGAGAAAAATGCACTTTCAAGAATACCATGGAGGAGATAATATTCAACTTTATACATGACAAAAATGAGGGAATAATCACCTTGGGACATGTCTCAAAGGAATGGTAATATGTTTTGGGTGTGGAAAATAAGGACACGGAGAATGTAATTTTTAGTAAAAAAATGAAGAGTTCAATAGATGGAAATAAATTACATCCTAAGTTACCATTTATAGTTCAATGACATATGTGTGGGGAACATGGGTATTAGTTTAGTCAATTATCTAACCTAAGGAATAAATCATAGACTAGGTCAGGGCCTATGTTATTCCAATCATTAAAGTGGATAAATTTAATTGTTTATGTATTTGGATTTTAAAATTATGTTTTATAAGTGTATTATAAATGATAATATGGTTATAAGAATCATGAAACATTAATAATTGTTCTATAGTATGGTTTCTTAATTATTTAAAAGTATATATAAAATATTATCCATAAACTAGAAAATATATTCAGTGGTAAGGTTAAATTTTTTTATAACACATGAATGAGGGATATATAACCATTAATATATGTCTGGTGTTGAGACACTAATTTTTATTTAGGATAATGAGTTGATTAATATTGATAAAGTAAATTTTGTAGTTTTTTTAGAGTTAATGTATGTAAGAATTGAGTTTTTATGGTGATTTAGGTTATTTTGGGAAAGCATTTTCATGTTTTAATAGAATATATAATCATGGTATTCACTTGTTTGGTATGTGACATTAGAATCTACTTCATGTTACTTAGGGATAAATATTAAATTTGCTCTTGGAAAAAATATATGATCAAATATTTCATATTTTTGGGTTTTCAATATGGTCATATATATTTTAGATGATTCTTAAGTTAAAATATCTATAGAATTGATTATGTTTAACTTTGTGTGTTGTTTTTAAAGTTATAGAGATTAATGTATTATGTTTATCCATATTAGATAACATGTGCCAGAAATTTTTGGTTTTGAAATTATAAAGAGGAAAAAGGAATGAATTTCCATTCTTTAAAAGTTAATTTTAGTACTTCATGCATGAAAATTAATCTTGAATATTCATTTCTTAGTGTAAGAGATGATTTGGAAATTAATCAAAGAGAAACCAAAGGATAAAACGATTTTTTAAGGGAAATAAATTAAGTAAGTATATTATATAATTTTCCAAATGTATATATATCAAAATAAACCCTAAACTTTAGGAAAAGGATACTGAAATAAAAAAATTATTAATTTACCTTCATTTCTGATGAATTGATGTTCTTTTATTCCCTCAACGATTTACGATTTTTTTATCATTAAATTTATCATTACTATATTATCTATCAATATCTATTTATACATATCTAATATTTTTCTCAACTATGTATATATTTTAACATCCTTCCAAATTTATTCATATCTAGAAACCTGAGTATTTGATATTTCAGGTATCTTTATGTTTCTCACATCTCCTTTTTAAAATGAATTTTCTTATCCCCTTGTATAATGTGGGTTTTCATCAAAGGTGTTTTCAAATCAAAAAAAATTTATTACCATGAAAAAAATAGGGTGAAATTTTTTTAAGGGGTATAATATACAATATTGATATTTTACAATATATTTATCTTTAAATAAATTGTAAGTGTTTAATATCTTTCTTTAAATAAAACATTGAGCTTAAAACAAACCATGATATATTATAACATAGGCATAAAATTAACTATTATGAATAGAATTAATCAAATAATTAAATATATATATATAATGTTTTTTTACATAATTAAAAATTATTTATTCATTCATATTATATAAGCACTCATTTTTTAGTAAATTCATTTTATTTTTCCAAAAATTATTTTCTTCAAAAAATGTTTTATATTACATTTTATGTGTGGATACTATAATTAATTTATTCCACTATTTAAAATTGAATTTTAAAAATATATATCATTTTATATTCATCATATAAATTTTATCTTAGAGTTAATTGTTGATATTTTTCTAAAATTGTTTATTTTTGGGTGAAAAATGAAATATACTGTTTTTTGTAAAACATTCATTTCTTTTCATTAAATAAATCAATTTAAATGTCCCATTATGTTTTTAATTTGATCTTAAAAGAAAATAAGTATCCTTTAATTATATAAAATCTAACTAATTATATATGAATCATCATTATACTTTATTTTGTTGTAATTTCATTTTTTGGATTTCTAATAAAATTGTCGAAATTTTTTTCTATGTATGCAATGTGTTTTTATCTTAATTAATTATGAAAATAACTATTTATTAATTATTTTAATGAAATTTATAGATTAAATATCCTATAAATTAATTTTAAATTAATTGTTTCGTTTTTACTTGGCTTGAAATAAAAATAAATCCATTTTAATTCTTCAAAATAGATTTTTCTAAAAACGGGTTTCGTAGCATTTTGCACTCTTATTTTAAAATGAATTTATTACACTTAGAGAGATTGAATATTTTAATATGTATTAAATTTTTGGAATTATTATTGTTAATATAATTTAATATATGTTGAGAAATGTATTGTTTTCAACAATATATAATAATGTTATTTAATGGGGGAGATTATTGAAAATAATACTCTGTCTCTTTATGATAATTTTGATGCTCACAAATACCCTTAGTTATTTTCTAATGATTTTATTTAGTATTTTTCAGGAATTTATTAATTTATTTTACTCTTGAAATAACGATAATTTATTACTTATTCAGAATCTGCTTTAAGCGCATCCTGGAATCACTGTTCATACCTTACTTATTCGGAATCTGCTTTAAGCGCGTCCTGGAATCACTGTTCATACCTTACTTATTCGGAATCTACTTTAAGCACGTCTTGGAATCACTTTTCATACCTTACTTGTTCAAAATCTGCCTTAAGCGCGTCCTGGAATCACTTTCATACCCTACGTGGATAAACGTAGCGTAAGGATGAAAAGAATGTATACTTTTTGAGATAAGAGAAAAGTATGGTTAAACAACCATACGTTTTCAGTAAAGTATGGAAGAAGAACCTTACGTTAGGAAGTAACCTTATGTTTTGGTTATCAACAAAGTATGAAAGGAGAACCGTACGTATGTACTAAACATTACGTTTTTTTCTCAAAAGTATAGTTCATCGACCTTACTTTTGTAAACAACCATATGTTCTTGGAAAAGTATGGATCAAGTAAAAGTATGGATCTTTTACCGTACGTTTTAGAGTTGAAGAAAAAGTATGGATGATCAACCCTACGTTTAATATCAACCTTACGTTTGAAGAAATTAACATGAACCTTACGTTGTCAACCTTATGTTTGAAGGCCACGTCATCAACCTTACGTTTGGCGTCGGAAAGTTTGAAAGACGATATTTTTATGCAACGGTCAGCAAGCTGATTATTGGGTGGATTTCAAGCCAGATTTAAAGTCATTTTTAAAGTATGACTTTTACCGATTCAAAGCCTTTTTATCATTGGATTAAAGATCGAATTAAAAGGAGGTTTTATGCTGAGTTTTCAGGGAAGTTACGACTACTCTGTAAGTTCAAATTTTTTAATATTGCGAATCAGAAGGCGACTTTTGTGGATATAAATGTGCAGGAGATATGATCTGCTTTATTATATACGTTTTATCAGAAAAAAAAAACCACATATATGGGAGAGTGGTGATCAATATAAAAAATTAAAAAAAAGGGTGGAAAACAGAGACTGCAGAAAATCACCATTGATCTGCTGATTCATGAAGGAGCATCAAAGCTATGTTCATTTAAGAAGAAGGAACTCAATAGAAGATTCACTTGTTCTACATCAAATATCTATTGTGGATCTACTACTGCTGAATTTGTGAACTATATCTCTATATCTACTACAGTCGGATCAACTCAGAATTACTTTGTTTTGACAATCAATATTTCTAGAGACGACGATCCATCTGTTGTCAATTGCATTATGTTGCAATTGTGAAGATCAAATGGAAAACTTATTTCTGAAATTCTTTTTATTCTTGAGTAACCAGCTTCTCGTTCTAAGTTGTGTTGATTCGTTTTTGAACCAGAAGACTTTGTTTTTCATTGGATTGTAAAGGTGTCAACTGCCTGTATTCAGTTGTGGACAGGTCTATTGAAATGAGGACCAGATAGTGAAAATCACCAAGCTCGTGGAGTTGAGTGTTGGTGGAGTGGACTAGGGGTCTTCTGTTCCCCAAACCACTATACATATTTGTGTCCCTTCTTTTATTTATTTCTGCTACACGATGAAATATGATAAAGCATAGAGGACAAAACTCGTTCAATTGAAGAGTTAACAAAAAATCTAAAAGATACAATTCACACCCCTTTTATGTATAATCAGTATATTCATGATCCAACAATTGGTATCAGAGGAGGATATTTTGATAGAGACTTAGCACGCTAGAAGCTTTTAAAAGATTATATAACAGAGCATCATGACTGATACAAGAGAAGGGATGTCAATGGTCAGAGCACCATATTTCAATGGAGACAACTATGGATGCTGGAAATCGCGCATGATAATATATCTTAAAAACCTTGGATATAAAGTCTATTCAAAGATTCTGACTCCTTATTAAATTCCTGAAAATCTTGAGACATGGAGTGCTGCTACAGAGGCAGAGTATGATATGAATTCGAAGGCTATGAATGCAATCATCTGTGGTCTAGGACTAGATGAATTTAATAGAGTATCTTAGTTCCCTACAGCATATGAGATGTGGCAAACAATAGTTGTGGCATATGAAGGAACAGAAAATGTGAGACAAATGAGATATGAAACTGCAAAGCTGAAATTTGATACTTTTAGAATGTTCGAAGGAGAAATCATTACCCAAATGAATGGGAGATTGACAGAAATTGTCAATAATATAACAGCTCTAGTAGAACCTATCAAACAGGATGATCAAGCATTAAAAGTACTAAGGGTACTTCCTACTCAATGGAATGGTATCTTTGCTGCAATCAGTGTAACACCCCAAGCTTCTACGGTACGTTTCCCTTCGAATAATGCGATAGCGTGTGTTGTACGCAACCTCGAGTTCTAACACACACCACAACTAATTAAACTAGCCGTTGTGAATAGTAATACCTAATTTTTGAAATCATATATATTCTATATTTCAAAATGGACTTCATTTTTGGATTCGGAATATCAAAATTAGCCTAGGGTGAAATTTTGGTACATTTCGGATAACTTTCATATTTTGATGAATAGTGAAAATTTCTAAATTTTAATTAAAAACAACTTTTTTAATCAAAATAATTAATAGTGATAAATTATGAATTTGAGTGGTTTTAAAGTATATTTAGAATATATTTTTACCATTCAATTTAATGTTTATCATTGGACATAATTTTACAATTAAACCGAACATAAACAAGTGTCAATCTTTTGATAGTTATTATCTCTTAAAAACACGCTTTTTGTTTTGACAGCAGGAATTAATTTTAAATTAATTTCTGCCACTTCTGTGTTTTGAATTTAGGAAAATGGATTCCATATTTGGAATCAGGATGTTCAAATTGTGTAAATAGGTAACTTTTATTTTTACACATTTTGAATAATTACTGCGGTAAATATTTTATTTACCATGGTTAAAGGGTAAATCCGGTAAATAAGGGTTAAAAAAAAAATATTATAATAATACTAAATTACCCTAAAACGTGTCTTAACCCTATTGGTTGATACATGGTCGACCATGGGCATCTTTGGGTCTATTTTGGGACCCCATGGATCCACTTGTAAGTGATAATGACACTTTATTTTAATTAAGTCAAAATGAATACAAAAATGACACAAGCATATATCTTTTAGAACAACAATTTTTACATAGTGTTATACATGTTGGATTTTCGATTATAAATATTAATTAGAAAGATAAAAAGATTTCCTACATAATGATATTTTATTTATAATTTTTAGACATTAAATAATTTATTTTATTTATGACACAATGATGATGCAGTAATTACTAAAATAGTGAAAAATAAAAATAATTGATCTTATAAATACCCAAATAATTATAATATGAAACTTTTAATGAATTAAACTAATTTTCTATGATAATATGATATATTATTATTGATTTAATTGACTTTTTTCAAAGTAATCAATCTGTTAGGAGTTTCTCAAAAATCAACTATTGAATAGTGTCAAAATTGACATAAAAGAGTTCTTAAAACAAATATTATATTATTAATTGATATTAAATTCCTAAAAATCTAAGGTTCGGCCAAGAGACTTATATTATGATAGGTTCCTCATTAATGGACCACTTGGGGGTCGCTTGGATGTATATAGTAAGTTTATTAATCATATTATATAAAAATACAAAGAGACATTGTAAAAGTGAAACTAATTAACTTAGAGTTAATACTTAAAGATAAGGTTAATATAAGTACCCAAACCTGTCTAAATTCTATTGGATGAGTTGTTTTCGACCTATCCACACCTCATCCTTTGAATAGTCAACTTTGGAGCCTTTGTAAACCGAATATGAATTTATTATAAATTAATATTTCTAACTTTTCCAAAGGTGCCCCTCACCCCTCTTATAAAAGGGCACTCCTCCTTCTCATTTCTTCACACCTTCAAAGACTTTTGGTTCGGCCAAACTCTGCCCAAATACTCTCCCAACATCCCTCAATACAACCTAGAGGCCTTAGTTTGATCAGAAAGCCAACCTAAGGATCCCGTTTGATCAAATCAAAAGGAAGAACCCGAAGAAGAGGTAATGATTTCACCACCCTTTTCTAAGTTCATTTCTTCTTCCACTTCTTCTTCCTTTGTTCTTACCATTCTGAAATAATAACTCCAGTATCTCACATATACTGTGATGTTATTATAAATATGGTACAATCATATTCAGTATTCTATCCACCCTTTGAATAACATGTCACCATACGTGCGTACGTACGGCTTACCGTCTCCACGTCGTGGTGTAATTGTTATTCAATATAATATTATTTGGATGGGTATAATAATGATGTGTAACTCATGTAAATAATAAATATAACATGTTAATGATTCTGTATATATGATATACCATCCATTTATATATTATTTTAATATCAAAAGAATGATATTGTCCCTCGTACGTACGTACGGACTACCGTCTCCACGAACGCGATGAGATTCATTCTCCATCGTATCCATTCAAGTATAATTATCATTTGATGATTTAAAAATGATGTTTAAGGACTGTATATCATTCTGGATATGAATAAGATACAACAACCATGGCTTATGTAACAAAACATATAAAAGAAAATGAGTAAGTTAACTCCCGAAACGACGATAATTCTAAGATATTATTAACAAATCAATGTTAAAAGATCATATATGATATCATATTAATATATATGATTCTTGTATAATTTAATAACAACTATTTCACCATTATACAGGAGGTTAACCTACCCCAACCAAGGAAAAGTACAAGGTAAGGGTTATTTCACAATCTCTTCATTATCCGAGGTTGTATTATACGTAATAATCTACTGGGATCTCTTTATCATCCACATCCATGTTTCTTCGAAATGTATTTCAAAACATTTTTACTATTTACAAGAATATGGGTTAAAGTCATTTATACCCTTGTTTGACTTTTTATAAGAGGTTTATAAAGGAATCTTTCCGTCGTTTTCAAAAAAAGGTCCTTTTTAACCTTTTCGACAGAATTGAGGTAAGAATGTTTTTTTTAACTTATACGGCGGGTGCGGTTATTTTCCGCCGTTATAAAATCATCGAAGATTTCCTTACAAGCTTATAAGAATATTTTCAAAGAAAATGTTTTATTTTATATGGATCTTAAATGATTTCAAAATAAAAGGAGATACTTCTTTTAAAAGAATTATGATTTCATCTATGTCAACATCCTTTGATGGATTTTAAGATTATTTGAAGTTGATTTATTATAATACAAAACTTCTATATTGTATTGAAGGTTTTGTGATATGTTTGAATGTGGATGTGCTATTTTATACCATTCATAGTTTATGGTGAAACTATTGACATTTCGTATGCTAGTTTTAACCCGAATGTTTATGTTATATTTCAAACTTTTCTTCAGATGAATGTGCTAAACAAGTATGTTCCGGGTTGGGGACCGGTAAATGTAAGCCCTCCAGGTTGGGGACTGGTTAAAGTAAGCCCTCCAAGTTAGGGACTGGTAAAAGTATGCCCTCCGGGTTGGTGTCCGGTTATTAGAGGCACTCCGGGTTGGGTTCCGGTTAGAAGTAACCCCTAGGTCTTGGGATGAGGCCTAGACAATGAAATTAACGTTTGGCATTATGAATTCCAACATTATGAAAGTGGTTATTGATATTGCATGTGATTATTCGATTAGTAGAATATCCATGTGAATAAGTAAATGGCATTATTTCATTTTTATTTTTGCCATACTATGTTGAAGTTCAATTTTAAAAGGCTTTTGTTTTAGTAATTCATTGCCTTAAATGTTTATGCTTATTATGAATGTTCCGCTATATTGTTATCCTTACTGGGCATTTGAGCTCACCCCTTTTCTATGTTTTATTTTTCCCAGGTAGTGAAGAAGTAAATTATGAATGACTTGCAGGGATATTATGAGGGGTTAATAGTGTGGATATGAAGACTTTGTTGTTGTAGTAGTTTTTCACTTTAAAATGTAATGTAAAACTTTATGATTATATCTAGTGTTTCCAAGGCTACTAAACCAATCGGTCTTTCGGGATTTGATCTTTCTTGTGATCATGCCAATGTTATGTAATAATGCACCGACTCTGGGTAGCTGGGGTCGGGGCGTTACAGTTGGTATCAGAGGAAGTTTAGTACAAACCTTGGAAGCTAGATTTAGATAAACTCTGATTAGAGCACATAGACCTAAGATGAACTTTGAGGATTAGTATAGAATAACTTCCTAGAATTTTGGTATTGTAGAGACTTTGTGAGTTTTCCGAGCAATACATCCCTGTCTGGATACGAGCAGGTAGAGGCGGCTCTGGCACAGATGTACCTAGGGGTAAAACCCGAAAACACCGCTTTGAGCTAGACTCGAACGGGAACTGGTGCACGACAACAGGCCTTGCTGCACTCTTGGTTACGACACTCCCGGGGGATATGCTTAGGATAACTCTCACTTTCTTTACAAATCATTATGAAGGGTTTATGAGTATATACTTCCTCAAAGAAAACATATTTATGATTATGGATTATATCCATAGATAGTTCAATTTATGTTAAGTGTTTTATAAGTATGGGATTATGTATTTTGATTCATAAACTGATCTAGTTTATGCCATTGTTTAGAAATGGCGCCTAGTGGAAGAAATGGAAACCGTATCAATGCACGCACTCCATGTAGGGATTTCCCTCCTGCTCAAGATAATTATAGTGGGGCTGGTGATGCAACTGGTGCTGATCAGCTAATCACCGTACTGGGACAACTTACTCAGGTTATGAATAATAACCTTACCCGTATAGAGCACCCTGATCCGCAGCGTGGAGGATCAATGTTAGATCGATTCATGAGACAACAACCACCAACGTTCAATGGAAGTACAAATCCCTTAGTAGCTGAGCAATGGATATTTTCCCTAGAGAAAATATTTCAGGCTTTGGGGAGTAGTGAAAGGGAAAAAGTTACCATGGCAGTTTACCGCCTCACTGGAGATGCTGATCAATGGTGGTCATTGATTCAAAACATGAAGGAAGATGATGAAGTATCAAACATGGAATGGAGGGAGTTCAAAGATCTGTTTTTAGAAAAATACTTTCCTCGCGACCATCGAGCAGATATGGAAAGGCAATTTCTGAGTCTGAGACAAAAGGAGGATGAGAATGTCACAAAGTATGAGGCTAACTTTACAAGGTTAGCGAGGTACGCTGGTGATTATATTCGCAACCCAAGAAGTAAGATTGATCATTTCTTTGATGCGTTAAAACCATTTCTCCGTCGAGCATTAGTCTCACAATCGTTTTCATCGTACGAAGACATTGTCTCATGTGCTATCAAGACCGAAAAGGAATTCTCTAAGTCTTATGTCTTTAAAGCAAAGAAAGAGAAGAAGAGACCTGCTGATCAATCTGGGAATGGAAATAAGGGGAAGAAGGGAAAGGTTGAATATCCATCTTGTGGTAAGTGCGGGAAAAAACACCCCGGTGCTTGCCTGAAGGGAATGGGAGTCTGTTACAAGTGTGGTGAAAAAGGCCACCAAGCTCATGATTGCAAGGGGAAGAAGGAAGCTACCAACGTTCAGTGCTACAATTGCAGGGAGATGGGGCATTATGCAAATGCATGTCCTAAGCGTCAGGAGAACTTACCTCAGAAAAGGCCAAGGGATCAAGGCCAGGCTTATGCTATCACTACTGCTGAGGTAGAAACTCCGAAAGACGTGGTGGCAGGTAATTTAATGGTTTCCTCAAGTTTAGCAAATGCATTATTTGATTCTGGATCATCGCATTGTTTCATATCTTCCCAGTTTGCTAAGAAAATTAGATATTTCCAATTTGATTTAATAAGGGAGTTGTCAGTTAAAACTCCTAAGGGAAGTATCGTTGCAACAAATTTTTGTGAATCAGTCCCCATTAGAGCACATAAATTTTCTTTATCTGCTGATTTCATCGTCATACCTATGATTGAGTTTGATATAATCCTCGGTATGGACTGGCTTTCGGACTATGATGCGAAGATTTATTGTAAGAAGAAAGAGGTTACGATTCTTGATGATAATGATAAGGAACACCTTATTTTTAGAGCAGAATCGTCACCACCTAATTCTTATTTAGACCCACCCCCAGTAGCTCAACTTAATTCAATTATTGGGGAGGAAGAGAATGAAATAACTGTCGGTGAGGAAAGGAATGTTCAAATAGAGGATGTACCTGTTGTGAAAGAATTTGTAGATGTATTTCCGGAAGATTTACCTGGACATCCTCCAGAACGAGAAGTTGAGTTTTCTATTGATTTGATTCCTGGATCAAGGCCTATATCGAAGACCCCTTATAGAATGGCCACTGTAGAGTTAGTCGAACTAAAGAAACAACTAGAGGAATTGAGTAATAAGGGATTTATTCGCCCTAGTGTTTCTCCATGGGGAGCCCCTGTTCTTTTTGTTAAAAAGAAAGATGGATCTATGAGGTTATGTATCGACTACAGGGAGATCAATGCTATAACGATAAAGAACAAGTATCCCCTACCTCGTATTGATGATTTATTTGACCAACTGCATGGAGCTCAATACTTTTCAAAGATTGACCTTCGATCTGGATACCATCAGTTGTGTGTAAAGAAGGAAGACATTCCGAAGACAGCATTTCGAACCGGGTACGGGCATTACGAGTTTACTGTAATGCCGTTTGGATTGACTAATGCACCCTCTGTATTCATGGATCTGATGAATAGAGTTTTCAAGGAGTATCTCGATGAATTTGTGGTGGTATTTATTGATGATATCTTGGTATACTCCAAAACCTACGAAGATCATGAAAATCACTTGCGCATTATCTTGAAGACTCTGAGGAGGCATGAATTATATGGAAAGTTTAGCAAGTGTGAATTCTGGCTTCAGGAGATTTCTTTTCTTGGCCATATTGTCTCTAAAGATGGAATCTCTGTTGATCCTTCTAAGACCAAGGCAATCCAAGAATGGCCAGCACCTACGAGTATAACTGAGGTACGTAGTTTTATTGGCTTGGCAGGTTATTATCGACGTTTCGTCCAGAATTTTGCCCGATTGGCTAACCCATTAACGAAGCTCACACGTAAAGGGGTTAAATTTGTTTGGACAAAAGAGTGTGAAGAATGTTTCGAAGAACTGAAGAGAATATTAGTCAATGCTCCTATATTGACTCTACCATCGGGGAATGATGGGTTCGTTATTTATAGTGATGCATCAAAGAAAGGACTTGGATGTGTCCTTATGCAGAATGATAGAGTTATTGCCTATGCATCACGACAGTTGAAAATTCATGAACAAAACTATCCTACTCATGATCTTGAGTTAGCAGCTGTGATCTTTGCTTTGAAGATATGGAGGCACTACCTCTATGGTGAAAAATGTGAGATTTATACTGATCACAAGAGTTTGAAGTATATTTTCTCACAAAAAGAACTCAACATGAGGCAAAGGAGATGGCTTGAATTACTCAAGGATTATGATTGCACGATATACTACCACCTGGGGAAGGCAAACAAGGTGGCAGATGCTTTGAGTAGAAAAGACCATGGAGTTTTGAACAATATGAGAATTGAAAGGGATCCAATTTTCATGGATCTAGTGAAAATGGACATGGGAATAACCAGGGAAGGTGAAACATCAATGCTTTTTCAAATGGTTGCCAAACCATCTTTACTAGAAAGGATTAAGAGTTCTCAGACCGATGATGACGAATTCCAAAAGAAGATTAAAGCTGTGAATGATGGGAGATTGAGAGACTTTGTGTATGAAGATGGAATTTTGAAATTCGGGAAGAGACTTTGTGTTCCCAATATACCTGATCTAAAAAGGGAATTGCTGGATGATGCTCATAGTTCCAATTTCTCTATACACCCTGGGAGCACCAAAATGTATAGAGATTTGAAGGAACATTTTTGGTGGGACAACATGAAGAGGGAGATTGCTGATTTTGTGTCAAGATGTATGGTTTGTCAACAAGTGAAAGCTGGAAGGCAACAGCCTGGAGGAGTCATGCAACCGCTTCCCATACCGGAGTGGAAATGGGACAATATTACAATGGACTTTGTCATGGGGCTACCAAAGACTCCTAGAAGGAACGATGCAATATGGGTTATTGTTGATCGTCTTACCAAGTCAGCACATTTTCTTGCTATAAGAGAAGATCTACCCCTGGAACGTCTAGCAAGACTATACATTAATGAAGTTGTGAGACTTCATGGAGTACCCCTATCAATTGTTTCGGATCGTGATCCCCGTTTTACTTCAAGGTTTTGGAAAAGTCTTCAGAAATCCCTGGATACTGAACTTCATTTGAGCACTGCTTACCACCCTCAGACAGACGGACAATCAGAACGGACTATTCAAACCTTAGAAGACATGTTGAGATCTTGCTCACTTGACTTTCAGGGTATGTGGGATCAATATTTACCTATGGTAGAATTTTCCTATAACAATAGCTTCCATTCGAGTATTCAGATGGCACCATATGAAGCGTTATACGGAAAGAGATGTCGTACACCAACCTGTTGGGATGACGTCGGTGAAAGAAAACTTGTAGGTCTAGAACTGGTGGAGGAAACGATGGAAAAGGTAAAGGTAATCCAAAATCACATCAAAGCAGCTCAAAGTAGGCAGAAGAGCTATGCCGATAATCGAAGGAAGGATTTGGAATTTCAAGTCGGTGATCATGTTTTCCTAAAGGTATCTCCGTGGAAGGGAGTCATACGTTTTGGTAAGAAAGGTAAATTGAGTCCCAGGTACATCGGACCTTTCGAAATTCTAGAACGAATTGGGGCTGTAGCTTACCGATTGGAAATGCCGCCAAGTCTCTCCAAAGTTCACGATGTGTTCCACGTATCTCTGTTGAGAAAATACATGCCTAACCCAACGCATGTACTCACCTATGAGGAATTAGAACTGGAACCTGATCTGTCTTATTGCGAAGAGCCCATCAGGATTCTTGATACAAGAGAACAAGTACTGAGAAACCGGACGACGCGTCTGGTAAAAGTTTTGTGGAGAAATCATAAGATGGAAGAGGCAACGTGGGAACCCGAGGAACTTATGATGAAGAACCACCCGAGTCTTTTTATGCAGTAATACCCTAGAAATTGCGAGGACGCAATTATTTGAAGGAGGGGAGAATGTAACACCCCAAGCTTCTACGGTACGTTTCCCTTCGAATAATGCGATAGCGTGTGTTGTACGCAACCTCGAGTTCTAACACACACCACAACTAATTAAACTAGCTGTTGTGAATAGTAATACCTACTTTTTGAAATCATATATATTCTATATTTCAAAATGGACTTCATTTTTGGATTCGGAATATCAAAATTAGCCTAGGGTGAAATTTTGGTACATTTCGGATAACTTTCATATTTTGATGAATAGTGAAAATTTCTAAATTTTAATTAAAAACAACTTTTTTAATCAAAATAATTAATAGTGATAAATTATGAATTTGAGTGGTTTTAAAGTATATTTAGAATATATTTTTACCATTCAATTTAATGTTTATCATTGGACATAATTTTACAATTAAACCGAACATAAACAAGTGTCAATCTTTTGATAGTTATTATCTCTTAAAAACACGCTTTTTGTTTTGACAGCAGGAATTAATTTTAAATTAATTTCTGCCACTTCTGTGTTTTGAATTTAGGAAAATGGATTCCATATTTGGAATCAGGATGTTCAAATTGTGTAAATAGGTAACTTTTATTTTTACATATTTTGAATAATTACTGCGGTAAATATTTTATTTACCATGGTTAAAGGGTAAATCCGGTAAATAAGGGTTAAAAAAAAATATTATAATAATACTAAATTACCCTAAAACGTGTCTTAACCCTATTGGTTGATACATGGTCGACCATGGGCATCTTTGGGTCTATTTTGGGACCCCATGGATCCACTTGTAAGTGATAATGACACTTTATTTTAATTAAGTCAAAATGAATACAAAAATGACACAAGCATATATCTTTTAGAACAACAATTTTTACATAGGGTTATACATGTTGGATTTTCGATTATAAATATTAATTAGAAATATAAAAAGATTTCCTACATAATGATATTTTATTTGTAATTTTTAGACATTAAATAATTTATTTTATTTATGACACAATGATGATGCAGTAATTACTAAAATAGTGAAAAATAAAAATAATTGATCTTATAAATACCCAAATAATTATAATATGAAACTTTTAATGAATTAAACTAATTTTCTATGATAATATGATATATTAGGATTGATTTAATTGACTTTGTTCAAAGTAATCAATCTGTTAGGAGTTTCACAAAAATCAACTATTGAATAGTGTCAAAATTGACATAAAAGAGTTCTTAAAACAAATATTATATTATTAATTGATATTAAATTCCTAAAAATCTAAGGTTCGGCCAAGAGACTTATATTATGATAGGTTCCTCATTAATGGACCACTTGGGGGTCGCTTGGATGTATATAGTAAGTTTATTAATCATATTATATAAAAATACAAAGAGACATTGTAAAAGTGAAACTAATTAACTTAGAGTTAATACTTAAAGATAAGGTTAATATAAGTACCCAAACCTGTCTAAATTCTATTGGATGAGTTGTTTTCGACCTATCCACACCTCATCCTTTGAATAGTCAACTTTGGAGCCTTTGTAAACCGAATATGAATTTATTATAAATTAATATTTCTAACTTTTCCAAAGGTGCCCCTCACCCCTCTTATAAAAGGGCACTCCTCCTTCTCATTTCTTCACACCTTCAAAGCCTTTTGGTTCGGCCAAACTCTGCCCAAATACTCTCCCAACATCCCTCAATACAACCTAGAGGCCTTAGTTTGATCAGAAAGCCAACCTAAGGAGCCCTTTTGATCAAATCAAAAGGAAGAACCCGAAGAAGAGGTAATGATTTCACCACCCTTTTCTAAGTTCATTTCTTCTTCCACTTCTTCTTCCTTTGTTCTTACCATTCTGAAATAATAACTCCAGTATCTCACATATACTGTGATGTTATTATAAATATGGTACAATCATATTCAGTATTCTATCCACCCTTTGAATAACATGTCACCATACGTGCGTACGTACGGCTTACCGTCTCCACGTCGTGGTGTAATTGTTATTCAATATAATATTATTTGGATGGGTATAATAATGATGTGTAACTCATGTAAATAATAAATATAACATGTTAATGATTCTGTATATATGATATACCATCCATTTATATATTATTTTAATATCAAAAGAATGATATTGTCGCTCGTGCGTACGTACGGACTACCGTCTCCACGAACGCGATGAGATTCATTCTCCATCGTATCCATTCAAGTATAATTATCATTTGATGATTTAAAAATGATGTTTAAGGACTGTATATCATTCTGGATATGAATAAGATACAACAACCATGGCTTATGTAACAAAACATATAAAAGAAAATGAGTAAGTTAACTCCCGAAACGACGATAATTCTAAGATATTATTAACAAATCAATGTTAAAAGATCATATATGATATCATATTAATATATATGATTCTTGTATAATTTAATAACAACTATTTCACCATTATACAGGAGGTTAACCTACCCCAACCAAGGAAAAGTACAAGGTAAGGGTTATTTCGCAATCTCTTCATTATCCGAGGTTGTATTATACGTAATAATCTACTGGGATCTCTTTATCATCCACATCCATGTTTCTTCGAAATGTATTTCAAAACATTTTTACTATTTACAAGAATATGGGTTAAAGTCATTTATACCCTTGTTTGACTTTTTATAAGAGGTTTATAAAGGAATCTTTCCGTCGTTTTCAAAACAAGGTCCTTTTTAACCTTTTCGACAGAATTGAGGTAAGAATGTTTTTTTTAACTTATACGGCGGGTGCGGTTATTTTCCGCCGTTATAAAATCATCGAAGATTTCCTTACAAGCTTATAAGAATATTTTCAAAGAAAATGTTTTATTTTATATGGATCTTAAATGATTTCAAAATAAAAGGAGATACTTCTTTTAAAAGAATTATGATTTCATCTATGTCAACATCCTTTGATGGATTTTAAGATTATTTGAAGTTGATTTATTATAATACAAAACTTCTATATTGTATTGAAGGTTTTGTGATATGTTTGAATGTGGATGTGCTATTTTATACCATTCATAGTTTATGGTGAAACTATTGACATTTCGTATGCTAGTTTTAACCCGAATGTTTATGTTATATTTCAAACTTTTCTTCAGATGAATGTGCTAAACAAGTATGTTCCGGGTTGGGGACCGGTAAAAGTAATCCCTCCAGGTTGGGGACTGGTTAAAGTAAGCCCTCCAGGTTAGGGACTGGTAAAAGTATGCCCTCCGGGTTGGTGTCCGGTTATTAGAGGCACTCCGGGTTGGTGTCCGGTTATTAGAGGCACTCCGGGTTGGTGTCCGGTTATTAGAGGCACTCCGGGTTGGGTTCCGGTTAGAAGTAACCCCTAGGTCTTGGGATGAGGCCTAGACAATGAAATTAACGTTTGGCATTATGCATTCCAATATTATGAAAGTGGTTATTGATATTGCATGTGATTATTCGATTAGTAGAATATCCATGTGAATAAGTAAATGGCATTATTTCATTTTTATTTTTGCCATACTATGTTGAAGTTCAATTTTAAAAGGCTTTTGTTTTAGTAATTCATTGCCTTAAATGTTTATGCTTATTATGAATGTTCCGCTATATTGTTATCCTTACTGGGCATTTGAGCTCACCCCTTTTCTATGTTTTATTTTTCCCAGGTAGTGAAGAAGTAAATTATGAATGACTTGCAGGGATATTATGAGGGGTTAATAGTGTGGATATGAAGACTTTGTTGTTGTAGTAGTTTTTCACTTTAAAATGTAATGTAAAACTTTATGATTATATCTAGTGTTTCCAAGGCTACTAAACCAGTCGGTCTTTCGGGATTTGATCTTTCTTGTGATCATGCCAATGTTATGTAATAATGCACCGACTCTGGGTAGCTGGGGTCGGGGCGTTACAATCAGACAATCAACACCTGTCAAAAATCTAACCATGAGAGAAATGATTGGTACACTGATGATGTATGAAGCTGAAATGCAATATGAGTATAATGAACATAAAGTTCTTATCAAGAGAGAAGATACTGCCTTGAAAGTAACTTTGCAACAAAAGAATAGAAAGCTAAAGAAGAAAGAAGTCAAAGCTAAATAAGAGAGCTCTGACTCATCAAACTCAGATGAAGAGCTGGCTCAGCTAGCTAGGAAATTTAGAAAGTTCTATAACAAGAAAAGAGGCTTCAACAAATCTTTTAAGAGTGATGATAAAGAAGTAAGATGCTATGAATGCAAGAAGATGGGGCATATCAGACTAGATTTCCCACAATTAAAGGATGCAAAGAAGAAGAAATTCTTCAAAAGAAATGACTATGAGAAGATAGTCAAGAAAGCTATGAAAGCCACATGGAGTGTATCTGAAGACTCCAGCAGCTCTCCTGAATAAAGCTCAGAGAAAGAAGAAGTCAATCTAAAATCAAACATGTGTTTTATGGCAGAAACTAATGAGGTACACCCATACTTCTCCTATGAATCAAATTTTGAATCAAGCTACACAAATGGAAAACTTGCAGCCTACTATAATATGCTTGAAGAAAGATATGACTCACTATTTAAGAAACATAAGTCACTAAAAAACAAACGTAAAGTCATTTCAGATGAAATAGATACAATGCTGAATCACCATAAGGAATTAACTGATAAATACAATTCAATTAAAACTGACTATATTAATTTTGAATCAAGAATAAGAACACTACAGGATTAAGTAGAATCTTACAAACAAGCTTCATTGGTTTTTACAAAAGGAGAGAATTCATTAAATGAAATTCATGGAAAAACTGTCATTAAAAATGAGATATTTGGAATTGGTAGTAAAGGAGAAAAACCTAAGATATATAAAAATTATTTTGTTCCTAGATCTAAAAAGGTTAATTGTAACTTTTGTGGGACAAAGGGTCATATAGCTAAAAAATGTTTCTTAAGACAGCCTCAAATTTGTGGTATTAAGAAAGCCTATGTTTCAAAAGACTTATATGATTTAGCTGATTTTAAAAGAACAAATAAAACTTGGATACCTAGATCATTGCTAGCTAACACCCATGGACCCAACAAAATATGGGTACCAAAGAAATTTGTTTGAATGTCTTTGCAGGTAGCAGGCCACCAGAGAAGAAAAGATATATGGTACATGGAATGTTGCTGCTCAAGACATATGAGTGGAAACTCATTGAATTTTTCTTCACTCACTCAAAAGGAAGGAGGACTTGTCACATTTGGTGACAATACCAAAGTAAAAAATTGTTGGCATTGGAACTATTGGAGATCCAAAAATAGTCTCAATCAACAAAGTACTTTATGTAAAAGGATTAAAACACAATCTGATAAGTATCTCTCTACTTTTTGACGATGGATATACTGTTGATTTTACTAACAATTTTTGTACTATTTCTAAAGATAAACTGTTTAAATTTAAAGCACCAAGAACTGAAAATGTCTATACTTTGGATTTAAATTCCTCGTGTAAACAATAAGTAAACTGCTTGACTGCTAAAGTAAGTAAATCTTGGATCTGGCATAGGAGACTTGGACATTACAATATATATGTTTTAAATAAGTTATATAAGAAAAATTTAGTTTCTGATTTACTTAGTCTCAAATTTGAATGTGACATATTTTGTGATGCATGTCAACATGGCAAGCAACACAAATCATCCTTCAAATCTGTTAATAAAGTTACTACATCTAAACTTCTATAACTTATTCATATTGATTTTTTTGGACCCTCAAGAGTAGCAATCTTAGATGGTAAATTATATGTATATGTTTTAGTTGATGACTATTCAATATTTACATGGATTTTCTTTTTGAAATTTAAAAATGAAGCTTTTACTTTATTTGAATGTTTCTGTAAATCAGTTCAAAATGAAATTTTTTTTTAATATAATCTCATTGAGAAGTGATCATGGTGGAGAATTTGAGAATCAAGAATTTAATTCCTTTAGCTCAAACATGGGTATTAAACATACCTTTTCTTCACCAAGAACACCTCAACAGAATGGGATTGTAGAAAGGATAAATAGAACAATTCAAGAAATGGCTAGAACTATGTTAAATGAATATAGCCTACCTATATATTTTTGGGCAGAATATGTGAATATAGCTTTCTATATAATTAATAGAGTTTTAATTAGACCTATTTTGAAAAAGACACCCTATGAACTATGGAATAACATAAAACCTAAAGTAAATTATTTTAATGTTTTTGGATGCAAGGTTTACATCTTGAAAACCAAATATAATCTTGGTAAGTTCGATCCAAAATCTGATGAAGGTATTTTCTTAGGATATTCTACTACCTCCAAAGATTATAGAGTCTATAATAAGAAGTCAAGGATTGTTGAAGAATCAATTCATGTATGATTTGAATAATATGATCCCTTTGAGAAAAGGACAGATCAAATGGATGAACTTGACTCTAATGATAACATGAGACTTGAGAACTTAAAGAATGATTTTAAAAATAATATAAAATAAATTAAGTCTAGTTCAGAGGAACATGACACTGAAGAACCTTTAAATATTTTTCCTAGACGGTCTAGAACCCTAAAGAATCACCCTTTAGAAACTGTGATAGGTGACCTAGATATAGAAATTCAAACTAAAAGAAACTTAGGAAACCTATTGGAATTCTCTGCCTTCCTATCTAAACCAGAACCCAAGACTATAGAAGAAGATTTAGATGATGAAAGATGGGTAATAGCAATGCAAGATTAATTAAACCAATTTAAAAGAAATGAAGTTTTGGAATTAGTGGAAAGACCTAAGAATTATCCAATAATAGGAACCAAATGGGTCTTTAGAAATAAACAGGATGACCAAGGCACAATAACTAGAAATAAAGCAAGATTAGCAGCTAAAGGATACAATCGATAAGAAGGAATGGATTATGATGAGAATTTTTCACCTATATCTAGGTTAGAATCCATTATAATCCCTTTATCCTATGCATATTATATGAATTTTAAATTATTTTAGATGGATGTTAAATCTACCTTTTTAAATGGTTATTTAATAGAGGAAGTTTATGTTGAGCAACCTCCTGGTTTTGAAAATTCTTAAAAACCAGATTCTGTTTTTAAACATACTAAATCTATTTGTGGCCTTAAACAATCACCTAGAGATTGGTATGAAATATTAAGTTCTTTTATTTTGAAAAATGATTTTACTGTTGGAATGGCAGACCCAACACTCTTTAATAAAACTGTAAAAAATAATCTTTTATTAGTTCAAATTTATGTTGATGATGTAATTTTTGGATCAACTAATAAAACCCTTTCTCATGAGTTATCAAAGTTAATGCAAAAAGAATTTGAAATGAGTATGATGGGAGACCTGAATTTCTTCTTAGGACTTCAAATTTATCAAAAATATTTTGGAAATGTTTTTAATCAAAGAAAATACATTACTGATTTACTTAAGAAATTTAGACTCGAAAACAGCAAGACATTTACAACTCCTATGTGTACTAATATAAAACTTGATTTGGATGAAACTGGAAAATTAGTTGACAACAAGTTATATAGAGGTATGATTGGTAGTTTATTATATCTTACTACTAGCAGACCAAATATAATGTATTCAATATGTCTTTATGCTGGATTTCAATAAAATCCTAAATAATCTCATCTAACTACTGTTAAAATAATTTTTAGATATTTAAAAGGAACTGTTTTTCAATATCTTCTTTATCCTAAAACTTCTAATTTTAATTTGATTTCATATTTAGATGCTGACTTTGGATGTTTTTGATTAGATAGAAAAATCACATCAGGAACATGTCACTTTTTGGGAATGTCTTTGGTGTCATGACCTAGTAAGAGACAATATTTAGTTGTCTTGTCAACAGCGGAGGCAGAATATGTTTCTGCAGGTAGTTGTTGTGCACAAGTGTTCTGGATGAAAAAAACTCTTATGGACTTTGGATTGAATTTTAATAATACACCTATTTTATGTGATAATACAAGTGCAATTAATATTTCAAAAAATCCAATTAGTCATTCTAGAACTAAGCACATTGATATAAGGCATCAATTTTTAAGCGATCATGTTATTAAAAAAGAATTATTTTTAGAATTTATAAATACAGAAATTCAATTAGCAGATATTTTTACTAAACCACTTCCCACTACAAGGTTTGATTTTATTAAGGGGAGCTAGGTTTATTTTATTTTAAAGAAAATTTTATTTCACAATTTTTTTTAATTCCACTTTTTTTCTATTTTGTTTTTAAAACAGAATAAGTTTCTTTTATCTGCATAATCTATTTTATTTATTTTTAAATATATGTAATGATTATTAAAAACATGGGAATCAAGGTTTTTATAAACCCTTTCGACTTCTAAATTGCTTCATTTCCATCGAAACCTTTTCAAATTTCCAAACTGCACCTCTGCTCGTGAACCATAATCTTCAAACCTCTGAAACCCTAACCTTCAAACCTTCAAAGATTTTCACAGAGATGGTAAAGAATAAAAGATCCAGTGAAGCTGAGCCAAGCAATGTCAAGAGACAACGCTCAGAAGGAAGAAAATTCTTACAGGGCAAGGTAATCGATCTCGACTGGTTATTTCAGACAAATATTCTATTGGAACAAGCGCTCTTGTTTCAGAACCTTGAACAGACATTAAATAGTGAAAATACGGATTTTTTGTATGAGGTAGAACTTAGATACTTCTTCAAATCTATATAGTTTAGTATAGGGGATACTGAGGATAGTATGATGGCTAAAATAGAGGATAGGGATTTCTCAATCTCGTCAATCGAAATTGGTCAGATTCTCAACTGCCCTCATGAGAGAGTTTTTCATTTTGATTTAAAGAATATAGGAGATGTTGTGCATAAATCTGAGTATATTATGTATTTTTTGTTTGGAACATCTACTATTAAGAAAATGATGGAGAAAGATTTAGAACCAAATCAGAAGATCCTGGTTAAATTTGTTCAGACAGGAATAGCTCCCAGAATGGCAGAAATGGAAAAGATTTTGTACCCTGATATGTACATAATGTATCTTTTGTTAAGTGATATCAGGTTAAACTTCCCTTGGTACATGGTCAGGTACCTCAATTAATGTTTCCAAAGTGACTCCCGGATGAACTTTTATCCTTTCAGTCGGTTTATTTCTAAACTGTTGCTTAAGAAAGACATGGTGAGATTAGTGGATGCTCGAGTACACTATCATCACAGTAATATGTTTAATGCTGGAACTTTAAGGAATATTGGATACTTCTGGAGAACCATTAAAGGAAAACTCTTGCCCGTAGGAGCTGAGGAAGATTCAGAGAGTGCTCAGGCTCAACCTGCTAAGTCCAAGGAGGGACATGTTGAATCAAGAGTCAGCAATGTAGTAAGAAGGATCTGATTTGAAGTGGAAGATGCTGAAGAAGAAAGAAGTCGGGAGGGACTTAAATCTTGAAAAACTAGAGCCGTTAATGAGGAAATTACTACCTCGGCATTGGAAACAACAACAGAAGATTTATTTTCTTATTCTTTTGTAAGAGAAGCTGTTATTGATAAGAACATGGAATTTGTTAGTGAAAGGACAGCACTATAGAGGGATCAGGAGCTCAAGAAGAAGCTCAAAGGGAAAATTAGGAACAGATTGTAGCTGATGTTGAAGTTACACTTCAACAGAACCAAGATAAGGAGGCAGTTCTTGGTGGGGAAGTGGCCAGACCTCAAGAAACTCCTGAAAATGTTGTTCTTGAAAATCCAGTGGAAGGCCAAGATACTGATGTTTGTTGTGAGGTTGCTTTTGAAGCTCACACAGAAGTAATTCAAGAGTATTTTTCTATGGAGGAGACTGTGGGCTCTAAGGAAAAATCTATGGACCAACCTACTCAAGAAAAAGAAAAAGGGAAATCCGATGCTGAATCATTACCTTCGGTAATGCTGCATCATCCAGAGCCTGAGAATGAGAACCAAGCACAGGGTGCCTCTGATTCAAGGAAGAAAGAAGTTGAAGAACTATACAAAAAGGTGTCTTAGTTAGAATCTAATAATGTCACTCTGAGAAATGCCTTAACCTTTGAACAATTGAGATTTCAAAAGCTAAAAGAGATTACAGTCTCAAGGTAAGAAGTTGAAATGTTTAAAGAGGATACGCTGAATGCAGTTGCAAATTTGAAATTGAAAATGGTTATGAAGACAGATTTATCAGATATGAAGTTGTTTATGGAGAACTAATTTGCATTAGTTGAAAATAGTTTTGTTAGTGAATCAGGTACTTCACCTGATTTAATCCGAAGATTTCAAGTTATCACAGCCGCGATGAGCAACATGAATGACAGGTTTCATGATCTTCAATGTAATAGTGCTCCATTATAAATATTGCTGGATAATCATAAATTTTTATTGGATCAACTGATATCTAGTGAGCCACCAATCAGGACTATGTTAACTCAAATGTCAGAGAAGTTGTCACTGTTTATCGAAAAAGAAGAAAGGATGCATGAGTTTTGTAGAGTCAATTTAATCAAGGATATTCATATGAGTAAGGAGAATAGAGAGCTCATTATCAAACATGGAGATGGGATGATGAAGAGAATCAGGTTACAGTTCACAGAAATCAAGTCTGTAATCCAGAGGAGATAGAACCTAATGCATATCTTTCCCAAACCTTGATTCCTATGTTTATCATACTTTTTTTAATGAAAATATGTATCTTTATTTCTATTTGTTTTACTGACTTTATTTTTGATATTTTGGTACTCCAGATTTAACTATTTTTTACCAGTAAATAATAATAATTTACCTAGAGTTTAGTGCAACATTAAATTTGTTAAAATCCATTCTTTATCATTTTTTTTATATCACAAAAAGGGGGAGAAATTTGGATAACCAAAACAGTTTATTTTACAAAACATTATTTCAATGGTTTTCTGAATATTTAATGTTTTGGGTACTTATCCAGATTGTTTATTATAAAGGTTATTCAGAAGGAGAAATTTGGATAAAACTAAAAACTTTTATTTCTAGAGAAATTTTTTTTCAAGTGGGAGACATTTTTATTGAAATAATTTTTCTAAAATTAAATATTGTTTCATCCTCTCTAAATTCTAAAACTTTATGAAAATAATTTTGAAAGTTAATTTCGTTTAAATAATTTTATTATCTTATAGGTTTTGTGATCATCAAAAAGGGGGAGATTGTTGAGAAATGTATTTTTTTCAACAATATAAAATAATTTTATTTCAAAGGGGAGATTATTGAGAATAATACTCTGTCTCCTTATGACAATTTTGATGCTCACAAATACCCTTAGTTATTTTCTAATGATTTTATTTAGTATTTTGTAGGAATTTGTTAATTTATTTTACTCTTGAAATAACGATAATTTATTACTTATTCGGAATCTGCTTTAAGCGCGTCCTGGAATCAATGTTCATACCTTATTTGGAATCTTCTTTAAGTGCGTCCTGGAATCACTATTTATACCTTACTTGTTCGGAATCTTCTTTAAGTGCGTCTTGGAATCATTGTTCATACCCTACGTGTATAAACGTAGCGTAAGGATGAAAAGCGTGTATACTTTTTGAGGTAAGAGAAAAGTATGGTTAAACAACCATACGTTTTCAGAAAAGTATGGAAGAATAACCTTACGTTAGGAAGGAACCTTACGTTTTGGTTATCAAAAAAGTATGAAAAGAGAACTGTACGTAAGTACTAAACATTAAGTTTGTTTCTAAAAAGTATTGTTCATCAACTTTACTTTTGTAAACAACCATACGTTCTTGGAAAAGTATGGATCAAGTAAAAGTATGGATCTTTTACCGTACATTTGAGAGATGAAGAAAAAGTATGGATGATCAACCCTACGTTTAAGATCAACCTTATGTTTGATGAAATTAACATGAACCTTATGTTGTCAACCTTACATTTTAAGGCCATGTCATCAACCTTACATTTGGTGTCGGAAAGTTTGAAAGACGATATTTTTATGCAACGGTCAGTAAGCTAATTATTGGGAGGATTTCAAGCCTGATTTAAAGTTGTTTTTAAAGTACGAATTTGACCGATTCAAATCCATTTTATCATTGGATTAAAAATCAAATTAAAAGGATCTTTTTATGCCGAGTTTTCAGGGAAGTTACGACTACTCTGTAAGTTCAAATTTTTGAATATTGCAAATCAGATGGTGACTTTTGTGGATCTAAATGTGCAAGAGATATTCTCAACTTTATTATATATATTCTCTCTTAAAAAACACCATATATAAGGGAGAGTGGTGATCAATATAAAAAATTAAAAAAAAGGTGGATAACAGAGACTACAGAAAATCACGACTGATCTGCTGATTCAAAAAGGAGCATCAAAGCTCTATTCATTTAAGAAGAAGGAACTAGATAGAAGATTCACTTGTTCTGCATCAAATATCTTCTGTGGATCTACTACTACTGAAGTTGTGAACTATATATCTATATCTACAACAACCGGATCAACTCATAATTTCTTTGTTTTGAAAATAAATATTTCTAGAGATGATGATCCATCTTCTGTCAATTGCATTCTGTTGCAATTGTGAAGATCAATTGGAAAACTTCTTTATGAAATTCTATTTATTCTTGAGTAACCAACTTCTCATTCTAAGCTGTGTAGGTTTGTTTTTTAACCAGAAGACTTTGTTTTTCCTTTGATTGTAAAGGTGTCAACTTCTTGTATTCAGTTGTAGACCGGTCTGTTGAAACGAGGACCAGATAGTGAAAATCACCAAGCTTGTGGAGTTGATGGGTGGTGGAGTGGACTAGGTGCCTTCTGTTCCCCGAACCACAATACATCTTTGTGTCTCTGCTTTTATTTATTTTATCTTCTTGATCAAATCTGATAAAGAATAGAGGACAGATCTCGTTCAATTGAGGAGTTAACGAAAAATCTGAAAGGCACAATTCACCCCCCTCTTGTGTATAATCTGTATATTCAAGATCCAATAATATGTTCATATTATGTTTTGATCATTATGAATAGTGTCCTAGCTAAATATTTTTTACCTTATTAAAAGAGGTAAAATTGGATAAAACTATGGAGTAAAGCTTAAAATCTATATAAAACATGAATTTATACTATTTTATGAGTATTTTTTGGATAGATATTTTTTTAAGTATTTAAATTATTTATTTTAAAAAAATATTTTGAATTTGGGAACCCAAGTTTGACTATTGTGAAGATAAGTTATATTTTATTGAGATTAAAAAAATTAGATCTTTGTGTTTAATGGAATGGTTGGAAGATTACATTAAGTTTTTTATTGGTCAAAAAAAATAAATAATTTCCTTTTTTTATTAGTTAACAAAAAAATCAGATAAATCATCTTATTACTTTATTTCAAGGTGAAATGGTTCTTTACACTTAAATTGGGTATTTTGCCAAAAACAAATTCCCTGATCTTTATGTTCTTATACTGAACATAATTTCTGTAAACTGTATACATTGTATCTGATGAAATGAAATAAAAATTTTGAATTATAATTTAAATTTTTTAAATAATTAAACTTTTATTTTTTTCATATAATTAAGATATCATGGTAAAAAGGTATGTTATCATGGTTAAGGTTAAAATGAGTTTAAAGTGGTATAACTAGGATATATGTATTAAAATGTATAGAAAAAATGTAAAATTTTGATTTATTTAGTATATATAGACCCTATAACATCCAATAATCTAATTTTGGGTTCCTTGGTTCCACTTTACATGATTATCATATATATATTATTTAATATTTTAAATAATTATAATTGTGTCCTTTATCTCACTTATAAAAGGGAATCTCCTCTCCTCCATTATTCATAAAGTACAAGCCTTCTACATCGAGTAATACCTGAATTAATACTATAATAGATTACTTAACCATTTCCTAGAGCTTCTATTCTTTCCAAAACACCACCCTTTCTTGGCTTAATATGTAATCTTTAATGGGTTTTTCAATGAGGAGGTATAACTCTTAACCAAGTAATTTTAATTTTATTTAATCTTATAACTCCTATAAATATATTCTATACATTATAAAATAATTAATAAATTATAATTAATATAATTAATAGTTATTATTATGAAGTAATAACCCTGATCCACCTTCTTTCCATCCTGTGGGAAAATAAAACATCACTTGTGCATACGTGTGGACTACCACCTCTATGAAGTGATGCATTTTGTTTTTCCTCACCACTTGAAATTGAGTGTTATAATGAAGTTTTTATTGAATATATATGATATTTATGATTGAATTATAATTATTTAAAGGTAAATTGTTATTTATGTTTCTTTTATTCCATCCATAAAAAATAGGAAACATCACTCATGTGTACACACGAACTCCCATCTCTATAAAGTGATGTAATTTATTTTTCATCACTACTTTATATGAATAGTTATAAAGTGTTTACAATGATTAAATATTATACTCATGGAATGATTAAATATGTATATATATATATATTATAACTATTATCAAATTATAAGGATATGCACTGTCAAACCAAAACATGCATGAAAAATGAAGCAGTTATCAAACGAAATAGTGATTTTAATAATGAATTGTTAATAAATGAGGGATAATATGTTATAATTTAATAATATATGGTATTATATATTTTAATATGGTTATGAAATTAATTTATAATACATATATTTATTATAAATTAGGATCGATACAAAAAATTAAATATGTGACCAGAGTTAAGGGTTTCTCGTCTAACTTATATTTCTATGAGACATATTCCATATTCACTACTTGTATATTTTATGTGGTGTATATACATCCCATTAATTAATTTTATGATGTAAATAATGAAAATTATGGGGATCTTAATGTTCATATAAGTTTATCTCTTTAATGAGGTTTTTATTTGGATATTATCAAAGTAGTAAGGGGTTTACATTACAATATCATTTTTTCAGGATTGTCTATGAAAAAATTGCATTGAGGAAAATTATTTGTATCCTATCCTTTAAAAACCATATATTTAATTATAATATCATAAATAATAGTTTTTTATTTTATAATTACTATTTTTTCTCTTTTTTACATAAAATTATCTATAAAATTTTAAAATAAAATTTACCCTCATTTCTTTTTCGGTTAAAACCATTTTTCTTTCATGTCCATTCTCTTAAAAAATATTTTATAGAAGTTTTTTAATTATACATGAAATGTTTTAAAAATACCATTTTAATTAACTTATACTTTATTTAACAACATTTAAAAGAAATATTTTAAAAGAATCATTTTTTCAAACAATTCATTGTTTACTGTTTATAAAGTTGTGAAAGGAAAGTTTTCTTTTAATGTATACAACATGAACATATTTTCTTACCATCATGAACATTATTTGTTTTTAATATTATTTATATGTTTCTATGTTTATTTTCAATTAAAATACATTTATTAATATTCTATGAATGTTTAGTTAAACTTTTATCAACAGAAAATGATATTTTATCATGTTTTTAAGTAAATATTCAAATGATATTTTAAGGGGATTTTTCACCCATGTCACCATCATATAATGATTGTTATGATTATATGGGGATATGATCTTATGATATAATCTAATTTATTTATTTTAATGTCTTATGATGATGATTATTTAAGGTTTATTATTTGAAATCCATTTATTTTCCGTGGGATTAATTAAGTTATAATGAAATATTTATGAAACCCATTTTTTCACAGGTTGTTCTATGATGAAATGGTGGAAAAAAACCTATTTCCATTAAATTAGTTATGAAATGATGAATTTTTGATTTTTTCAAAATCTTGTGGCACACATATTCATGGTTTTCATTATGTGGTGGGTGGGTCCACTATAACCACCATAATGTATTGGAAAAATCCATAAATGTCATGAGATAATTATGGGAAATGAGTTGATGTGCTTGATCCTCTATGGGAAACATATAGTAATACCTAATCCTTTATGATATGGTAAATTAGTGGGGAAGAATAATATACTATGATATGTGAAATAGATGTTTATTCCTTTCCCACTATGATACCAGAAATAGGTGTTGATGCTTGATCCACTGTGGCATGATAGCCTTGGTAGCTAACCTTGACATACGATATGGTTTCTATTCCTATAATGGAAATAAACTCTTGTAACATGTTTTTATTCTTATGATTTGAACTCATGGACCATGATTTATTTATGATGATTCTTTAATATTATCATTCATGTTTTTTAAAATGGTATTTTTTATTCCATGATTCATTTTTATGATCTATGATAGATTGGGTATGAACTTTGTAAGTTTTGATCATGATCTCATATCCTTATACTTATATTATGTTTTCATATGATAATTAATTTTTATATATCATATTTACACTTACTGAGTGTTTGAACACCCTTTCTTATGTTTATTTACCTCAATTTATAAAGAAATTTTTTAATTAGGGTATGTCAAATAAGGGTATAATGTGAAAAAAACATTATCGTATATTTTGAAAACAAATCATTGAATAAGTTGTTTATGTATTTGGACTCCAAAAAAGTAGACCATTTATAGTTATTGGGAAACAAATGTTAATATTTTTGTGTAATATTCATCTAAAAGTATGTATTATTTATTTATTAAATTCTTGTGTCACTTCACATGGTCTCTATCCAAAAAAACCCACATTAAATTTGGTTGCGCGCACTACACACGGGGTTTGGTCATGTACCATACATTACATTATTCCCCGCTAAGGGTTGTCTCACTAAGTACCCCAAAACACCTTTAGTCACCCTATACTATAAAAAATAAACACTATGTAGTCACATTTTACCACTCCTCACCTCAATGTAAGAACACGTGATCTGTGTTCTTCAACAACACCTCTTGTAATCAGGTTTTCTTGAACAGAAACCCCCTTGTGATTATTAAAAACCCCCAGTTCTATAAAAAAACTCCCCAACAAACATCAAGGGGCCCCAAAAACACAAATAAGGTATTAAAAATTATAAAATAAAAAGTAAATGGATAACATTGGAAAACTCAAATAAATCCATTATTGTGTTATAAAATGCCAATGATTTGAGCCCAGATTCATGTCATGCAACTACTACATCCTATTCTACCTCCTTGGACAAATCTCAACACATGATATCTCTCCCTCTACCTATCCTCTCTAGGATGAGCATGAAAAAATGAGATATCCCAAATCACGTAGTCATGAAGAAACATGGTGGGTAATTGATAACAAAAAAATGAAAAAATAAATAAAAAAGAAAATAAAAAATCCTTCTAAAACTGCCCAGCCTAAGTCCCGGAACCCAAAGTGAGTTTATACATCTCCCAAGAAAAATCCTTCATTTTAGACTCGTTATTGAAGTAAAAAAATTTCAATCTGATATTCCATTAAAGATATATCAACATTCTCATATACAAGATTGAATTAATATTTAATTAATTAAATATTAAATATTTTGTGAAAATACGATCATCTCATAATTTCACCAAACTCACATTCTAGGTTAAAGAACCAATTCCTTGACCAATTGAGTGGTTATAATAATATTATGAGATCATATCCTAAGGGAAATTACCATTTACCCTCTTAAAAAGACCTAGAAATAAAAAATCAAATTTCAATTGATTTTCTCATCTCGTAAGGAAGTAGTTTTTTACAATAAATATACATAAGTACATAAAAATATAAATATTTTTGATCATATTTTAATTAATGTATATATATATATATATATTATCAAAAAAATAATCTGAATTCTCCAATGTAAAACTTTTGTTGGATATCTCCACTGTAAATTTTGCATTGGAGATTTTCTATGTAATTTTTTCACTATAGATTTATAATTCTACATTTACATATGTACATATAAATATAAGTATATACATGAATAACTAAATAATTATATATAAGTATACAAAAATATAAATATTTATAGGTATTCTTTAATACAAGTACATACATAAATCTATATATTATTATATGAAAACATTTCACACTGGAAATCGTTAATGTATAGATACATACATACATACATGTATATATCTATAAGTACTTAATATATATATATAATTATATATAAATATAAGTAAATATATAGATATATTAATGTATATATGTGTATGTATACTTATGTATGTGTATATACATGTGCTTGTGTATTCTTATATTGTGTTTAATTTAATATATTCATTTTTTTATATACTTATGTTAATATATATTTTTGTACTTATATTAATAGAGTTTTATACATGTATTCATGAATTAAATTATATATATATAAGTATGTATATGATTATACTAATTCGTATGTATACATGTACAATTCGGACATGAGCCTTAGCCTAGTTGGTGAGGTCTCTCTAAGTGCATCCACGAGACCCAGGTTCAAAACTAGGCGGAGGCATAATTTCAGGGGCACTAAAGCAGGTATTGTAGTAGTTACTGTTGCGGTACTGTAGTAGGTATTGTTCAGTACTGTGCAGCCAGGACTATTCACCTTGGGCCACCGGTTTGGGCTTGGAGTCCTTTAGGCCTTCGGGCCACCCAAAGCCTTCAGGTCAGTAAGGCTTTTGGGCCACCTCATGGCCTTTGTTCCACCTCAAGGCCCTCAGGGCCACCTAATTTGCAGTTGCACAGACAGATTCTACAAGAAACCACTTCAGAGGAGGAAAGAGCATGGGCACATCCACCAGAGCAGGGCTAAACGGACTTTGGAAGAATGAGAGGGTACGGAATTTCCCATCGGTACCGCTCCTGTGCACCCCTGCACATGGACATGCTAGCTGAACAGTCATGCAAAGGTGGAGAGCTTCACGATGTAGATGCTGGGGAGGAGCAGTTTCAAGTAGTCATAGTCTACATGATTTCCTTAATACCTACAGGTCATGTAATGTCTCCATAGCCTACGGGCAATGTAATTCCTAAGCCTATGGGACTTGTAAGGGTTCCCCCTCAATGTATGTATGTATGTATTTGTATGTATGTATGTTTGTATGTGTATGTATGTTTGTGTGTATGTATGTATGTATGTATGTATGTATGTATGTATGTATGTATGTATGTATGTATGTATGTATGTATGTATGTATGTGTGTGTGTGTGTGTGTGTGTGTTTGTGTGTCTGTATGTGTATATGTGTGTATGTCTATATGTTTGTATGTCTGTATGTATGTATGTATGTATGTATGTATGTATGTATGTGTGTGTGTGTGTGTGTGTGTGTTTGTGTGTCTGTATGTGTATATGTGTGTATGTCTATATGTATGTATGTATGTATGTATGTATGTATGTATGTCTATACACACACACACGTATATGTATACTCAATAATTTTTAAATATTTTTATCTATCTGTAGGTTATTTAGTATATTTTGTCAATAAAAAAACACACAGTAAGACTTCAAAAATACAGTGTAAATCTACAGTGAAAATCTATATATGTATATGATAATATTAATTTTCAAAATAACCAATAATATATGGATCTAGAATTATTCATCTTGATATCATGATAACGGGTGAAAGATTGAAATTGTGATATCGTTTGATTAAAATATATTAAATCATGGTTTATTAGTATAAAATACATAAACATATATACATACATACATACATTCATACATACATACATATACAAACCAACACACACACACACACACATAGATATATATATATAATAAAGGCACTCATGAACACACATGAAGTTACATATGATTAAACATATTTAAAAATGATTATGTAGACACACACACAAATATACAGAGTATAATTTTATTTAATATAAAAAAGTCATATATATATATATATATGATTTACTGTGTTTAAATTATATATATATAAATAAAAACAACCATATTTCCTAGTTATTAATTTTATTTATTATTATCAGATATTTCTTATTTCTATTATTATTATATTTAGTTTAATTCATAATAATAATTATTGAGAATTTTTTAAAATAAAGCTGGATTATATATATATATAAAAATGTTATAAATTTTTTAAAAAATTATTTCATTATTTTTATTTTTATTTATTTCTAAAAAATTTAAAAAAAAATTTAAAATATTAATATAAAAAATGATTATAACTGTAATATTAAATATTATATCTAAATTACTTAAAGAACGTTAAAAATGGTGTAATAGAAAAAACAAAAGGGAGAGCATTTTGGTCCATCGACACCAGAGGACTTTCCCACAAAATGGTTTCTCCACTTGTCAAGAATAAACCACAAGTACATAGAGGGATACTTTTATGTTTTTTATGGTAATTATGCATGATCCATCACATTTGTGTGCTAGATCAAAAAAATGGCACCAATTTAAAATTGGTTTCAATAAATTAGGAAAACATGCTTGTGGGCTTAATCTAACCGGTCATACCATATATAAGTCACCTCATGTGATACAAATAATTTTTTATTGTAATTTTATTTTTATTTCATTTTGAAGTATGATTTTATGTCAAACATATATAATTTTAAGTATATTATGAATATTGGTCTAAATTAACAATTATGTGATAACTATTATGAGTTTAGTATTTAATATTGTTTTATAATAAGTGTTTTTATTTAGAAAATTATTAACTTATGTTTTCCTCATGTTTCTGTTTATTTATTTTCAAGAAGAATTTTTTTAACTCTTTCTTCAATGTCGGTTTTTTATTTGAAACCACTGAAATGCTAAAAGGGTGTTTCTTTTCATGATGTAGCATTTTTTATCTTCCAATCCAAATTTAATTATATAAACTTAATTTCTTTTCAATGTTACATTATTATTTATTTTTATAGTGTTATGTTTTATAAATTCTTCCATTCACTTTCATTAAAATTTATTTTGAAAGTGACTCATAACATTTACTTTCATGGAAATGATAAAAATGATTTTTGAACGCAATTTTTCATAAATTCAATTACTTATTCCTCTTTATCTTAGAATATTATATTTCTTATTAAATAATTTTCAAGATCATTCTATAACTTATTTTATACTCCTTTTTTAAAATAAAATTTTGGGTATCAACTGATATGCTCTTGATGTCATTTTATGTGATACCATTTGGAAATGATATGAAACCAATTTTGTTCCATGGGGTTCTCATGATATGATGAATTATTTATTTCATGTGGCACACATATGTATGATATATAATTATGTTATGTGTTGATTCCTATATATCCATCCAATTCATTAGTGAAATATTTAAATATCATGAGATAATTATAGAAAATGAGTTGTGATCCTCAATTCACTATTGGAAAATAATTGATGCTCAATCCATGATGAGAAACAAGTAGTGACGTCTGGTGCACTTAGTCATAGGAAATGGTTAGGGATTCATGATCCAATATTTTATAATTATCTTGATATAAAACCTTGAAAAATATTATTATTTTCCATTCTTATGCATATACCTCAATTTATATGCCACATTTCTATGTAATGTGCCTATGTTATGATCCATGAATCATGATTATTATTCTTTGATCCCAGGCCATTACACCATGGTATATGTTTTTTTAAAGGTTGAGGCTGAATCCTCATTTATTATTAAATCAAAGAAAAGACCTCTTTTAACTGGGTAGAGGGAGACCCATTACATAGCCCGAAGGCCCAGTGGGCAATTAGCCCATTACATGGCCCGTAGGCCCATTTTTTTGGCCCAAATCCCATCGTATATGTTTAATAATTTGAGGTATATGTTCATCTATCTTGTTTTATAGATAAGTCATGTGGTTCCATGATCATTTTAATCTGATATTTATCCCATACTCACGTATTCTAACCTTATTATAATCTAACCTTATATAAATCATTGATAGGATTTCCTTTACAGAGCACCTCACTCGTTATTTTTCATTACAATTCCCTTATAAATTATATATAGAACTATGTGTAGAAGGATTATTTATGTAGATATGTTTATAGGAGATATTTAAGTAATAATGTGTATTAATAAATTTATGTAATTGATCTCTAATCATACTAAAACTTTGGGTTTTCATATAGCGACCCGCACTTCTCATAAATAGATTTCACAACTTAAAAGTTTAATATTCATTACATAAAAATGCAATCCATGATATAATTTAATATTTCTAGTATATTTGTAAATGTGGAAACATAAAAAATAGGTTCATGGGTGAACTATACCATCTCCCACTAAGTTATTCATAAATATCAACGTTTTTAGAAATATAATATATAATACATTTCTTCATAACTAGGGTAAAGGAAATATAAGAAAGGGTGATCTTAGATTTATTATAAGGGAAAACAAAGGATATATTAATTACAATATAAGGATAACATGAGTATAAGGTATGATAACATGAGAATACATTTTAAAAAACACACCCAGCATATTATATATCATAAACATGATTAATGGCATAAATCATGGTATTTCATAAGACATGAATCATAATGTAATCAAAGAACATGAGACATGAGAATATAACATTAGCATAATACATTTATTTTTGGTGTACACATAAGAAAAGAGAATAATTACCTTAGTATTCAAGACTAATATACAAGACAATCTTAGTGGATTGGGTTCACTCCCCAAACCATCATAATAGTCAATGTTTGTAGAGATCCAAACTTCTCATACATAACTATTACATATTAATATATGAATATTCATAACATAACATAATTATCCATTCCAAAATCATTTAGGTCTAGTGGATTTGGAAACTAGGACACATAAACAACTAGTCCATGAGTGAGCTATATTATCTCCCCTTAATTTCTTTATAACAGCCACCCTTCTTAAATGTACCATACATAATACATTTCTTTATAACCTTGGGAGAGGAAACATAAGTAAGGGTAAGCTTGAATTCATAGTAAGGGTAAACAAGGGATATAAATAAACAAAATGTGAGCATAATTGTATGAAAATATGATCATAACATTTGAAAACCATACCCTTCATATCAAAGATCATAATCTTGAGTCATGGAATAAATATTGGTAGCTTATAATACATGAATCAAAAGGGAATCAAAGAACATGATCCTTAAGAGAATAACATTAGCATAATACATGGAATTTTTCATATAAAAAAGCACAGACATACATTTTCATAGTATTCAAGGTTTATTACCAAGTCTATTATTGTGAAATGGGTTCACTCCCAAGACTATCATAGTGGTAAACTCCTCTTACTGAACTTGGTTCAATTCCCATTCTATTCGTATTTATCTCATGAGATATAATTCATTACCCAATTCATTGGAGGGAGATATAGGTCCCATTTGACTTTGGTTATATCATAACCATCCAATTTGGTTATAACATAACCATAATCACATAATGATAATTAGGCATAAGTGTTCCAGAAAATCATAAAAAATTCAAAATATTAGAACCTATGAAAAGAAATGGGATTTATACCACATTTATCATATAAGAACCAATAGAAATAAATGTGCTTCAAAAATCATTCCTCATATCAAAACCCATTAAAATTAATGGCATTCATAAAACATTTCATCCTAGAAAATCCTATGGAAAAGAAATATGTTTCATGGAAATATATTCATTATAAACATAAAACATGTAGAGAAAGAATAATTATTGTATGCTTGGATAATATCCCTAGTAAATAATATGTAACATTAATGGATGTCATCTTAGACGATAAATGATTTTTAATGATCACATAGAACATATCTTGAGGGAAATTACTTTTATTTGAAAATAACTTTTTAAAACAAAAAAATTATAGAATATATTGGAAATAATTTTTTTAAAATAAACTTTAAAAATTATAAATGGATATTTTATACATCATTTGGTCATGACTATAAAAAATTCTATATATTTATTACATGTAAAAGAAAATATTCCTTTCACGTTTTTGGTAAAATTAAAATGGTATTTGTTTGTAAAAATACATAAATATTATTTTACAAAATTGTAAAAAGTAAAGAATGGGTACAAATTTCATTAATAAATAATTTTTATAATATTAAAAACATTTTTTATAACAGTTTTATAAATCATGGTTTTGGAAGAATAAGTATTTTTGATACAAGAGATAAATAAATATGATTTTTCTTTAAAACATTATTTTTAATTATTGATTAAATAAAAAGAGGAAAAATTATGGAAAACATGTATTCCCATGAAATAAATCTAGGAAAATAAAACTCATGAGTTTCTTGAGAGATAGATTATAATATTTCATCATCATAAACATAATCATAAATAATCCTGATAAATAATGAGATTGTGTCATAAAACCCTTTCCACTTTGGTAACATTGAATCATAAGACCAAATTAAATAATAACATTAAATGAAACTTAAAATATCATTATAATAAATAAATTCATGACATTACATGTAAATTGTTATAAAAACCTTACTCTTTATTTCACATTTAAACATGATTTATTGCATAAAATTTTAATTTATAAAAATCAGAAGATTGATATGTCTAGTGTATTTGGGAAATTAGGTACATTAAATAACAAATTAAAACATGAAAGAATAATAAATTTATTTAAAACTTCTTTAACAAGACCAAAACATTCTTTTGTACTTAACACTGCATGAGATAACCTGAGGACATACATAAGAAAGGGGTGAGCTATAAATCCTATTAAGGGAATAAACAAGGAATAACTTGAGGAATACAATACATTCTTAAAAATAGGAATATCAATGGATCATAAAAGGAACATGAATAATAATTCATGATATATCTTGATAATTCGAACATGAGATATGTGGAAACAACTTAAAACAATGTATTATAAACATAGGTCAAGGATAAACCTTCCAAGACATCATAGTGGGAAAATTAACATAAAAGAATCAGGTAAAACCCCTTGTACCAGCATGATTTATCATGATACTAACCATTAAACAATTCATTATAACTCTATCAGGGTGTACCATTCATAATCATTTCATTATCTTGCTTAAGTGTGCCACATAGATCATATAACATGGATTCATTTAACATAATTATTTATTCCATGATCATGGAATATGGAATACATACATGTACGTCTCTAATAAATAATTATATTTTCATAAATGGGAATACCCTTGATAGAAAAATGGGTATGGTATTCAATACACAATTATTTTGGAATGGAAAATTGTGGTGCAATTTCAACAGCATAACGATGACATATAAAAGTTCATAAAAATGGGTTGATAAGAGAGAAAGGTAGATCTGGTAATTTATACATGAAATGGATAGTAAGGGGGATATTTAAAAACATATCACAACATAGTAAAAAATGAAAATTAGAATAAATAACATAAAAGGAATGCTTGATAAAAGAAGAGGGTAGAAGATTCCTTACCGAATTTATGCATAGTAACGACATAGGTAATGGTAAAAATGAGAAATAATAAATGGTATGCCATTAAAAAAAATATTAACTAGACAGTAATGGAATGAAAATAATTTAATTAAAACATAATCAATTGAAATTATATAATCAAATTTCAAAAGAAGGTTCTGGAATTGAAGAAAATAGTGGAAGGGTAGGATCCCTTACTTGAGTGTGCAATCCCAATGGTTTGGGAGAGGATTATTGGGATCTTGGGGAACCTTGGGAGGTATATAGTGAGTATATTTTAGAGGGTGTACATGCTTCAAGGAGTTTTAGTTGAGAGAAGTGGGAGCTTGGGTGGGTTTATATAGGAAAGGAGGGGGATTTCTTTATTATTTAGGTTTTAGACTCTCCATAATAAAATATTCAAAACCACAAATCATCCCATGGTTTTTTCCATTGTTTTTGAAATATGGGAGTGATTTAAATTATTTTATAAGGCCAAGGGTTGAAGATAATGAAATAATTACCTTGATTTTGTGGAGGTGAGTCACACTCTCAAAGAAATGATTTTAGAATATTAAAATATATTATAAGTCTTGGTGAATTAATTAAGGCATTATAAATTAAATAAAATAAACATAAAATTACATTATTTTAAAGGTACAACATATATTTGTCATATGATACATTTTCTAGTATTTATTACCTCATTAATGGGCCATTATGACGTCATAAAACACACCATATATTTATACGGTATTTAATTTTTACAAAAAAATTCAACTGTCTCAAGAAATTATAAAACATTCACCGTTGGATAATTTTTGACATCATAATTAAAAAATATATATTCATTTTATCTAAATAATTTTCTAAATATGTGAAATTTTACTTTTAAAATAAAACTAGACATTTATTGAAAATGATGGGTTTTTTTACAAATAACAGTTTTTTGGAACCCTTAAAAAATTACTTTTGACTTCATAAAAATAATATGATCATTTCAAAAAAAATATTAATATTTTATTAAAATATTATTTATTTCAACAAATTATTTATGTTATAAAAATATATATCTTAATTTAATTTGAATATTAACTAAAAATACTATTTTTTCCTTAAAAATAATTTACAAAGTAATAATAATAGGATGAAAATATATTCATTATTATATAAAAAATAATGTACATATTCCAATTTCTAGGGGCTTGATACGTATCACTTTATTACACCACCATACGCCCTAAGAGTATGGTGTGTGATGGTGGGGCTTTCATGGGGTCGTTTGGTGAACATGGTTTGGGTCGTGATCTCGATAAGCTTGAACTTCTCCCATAAACAGTTTCGCTCACTATTAAGATTTAGGATATCATATTGTTCTTGTTCTATGTAAAATCCTATAAATTTTGTCTCCCATGAAAACTCTGATAAATCGGCTTCATAGGGTATAATCCTACTGGTTGAGTCCATCACTTCCTTTTTCTGTGCCAAATGGATTTGTTAAAACCCTATATTTTTACTAGTCATGTGGTCACTGTTCAATGGTTATATTATCAATGATAAAGATACTTAATGGTCATTTAAATCCAATTGGATATAATAAAACAAAATAAGTGCATGTTTTTTCTATAACCATAAGACATTTAATTAAATATAAAACATGGTATTTTATTCATAATATTTTGAGTTGGTGCAATATTCCTCCTTTTAGAAATTTTTCCCTCTAAATTTTCTTTTCCCACACTAAAAAAGATGATGGTAACTCTACTTTATCACTTCCTCTAGTTCCCACGTTTCTTCTTCAAACTTTTTGTTTCTCCACAACACTTTGAAAAGGGGCATTGTCTTTTTTCGTTGAACTTTTTCTCTACATTCTATGATCATCACCAGATTCTCCTCATAAAAAAGGCCATTCTCTAATGGTACCACCTTTGGATTGAGTACATGTGAATGGTATGGTCTGTACTTTCTCAAAAGATATACATGGAATATATCATGTACTTGAGACATGTTTAGTGGGAATTCTAGTTGATAGGCCATTGATCTAATGCGATCAAGGGTCTCAAAAGGGTCGATGTACCTTGGACTAAGCTTTCCCTTCTTCCAAAATATCATCACTCTCTTCTATGGAGATATGTGGAGGAATAATATTTCATTAACAGCAAACTCTAGGCCATGTTGATGATTTTCATCATAGCTCTTTTGTCGACTCTAGGAAGCCTTGATTTGATGATGAATGGTATTAATCTTCTCCACCATTTCCTCAAATATTTCACGACCTAGAATTTTTTTTTTGCACAAATTCATCCTGACATGTTATTTCTCTTCACCTCTTCTTATAAAGTGATTCATAGGAGGCCATTAGGATGCTCAAGTGGAAACTATTTTTGTAAGAGAACTCGACCAGGGAGAGATGTTGGTCCCATCCTCCTTTGAAGTCAATTGAGAATTCTCTCAACATTTTCTCAAGTTTTTGGATAGTCCATTGAGATTGGAAATTAGTTTGAGGGTGATAAGCCATACTAAAGTTCATCTCAATGTTTATAGAATTCTGGAGACTTTTCCAAAAAATAGAGGTGAATCTTGTTTCTTGATCGTAAATAATAGATAGTGGCATTCCATGCAACCTTACCACTTCTCTAATGTATATATATGCTAGTTGATCTAGTGAGAAATCCTCTCAAATGGAAATAAAGTGTGAATTATTTGAAATATTATCCACAAAAACCCAGATATCATTGTTTCCCTTTGATGTGTTAGGGTGTCCAGTGAAAACTTCCATGGTGATATTTTCCCATTTCCATGTTGGTATGGGTAATGGATTCAGCATTCCCTTATACTTATTCTTTTCATCCTTCACTTGCGGACATATCGGGCACTTTTATGTATAATCAGAGATCCCATTCTTCATGTTATCCCACCAATATTTCTCTCAAAGATCTTGATACATATTTGTGTTTTGTGGTTGAATACAGAATGTCAAACTATTTTCATCATCCAATAGTTCCCTCTTTAACTCATGATTTGATGGAACATATAATCTTGACCCAAATCTCACAATTTATTCTTAATTAACATTGAACTTTGAGGATTTCCACTTTCTTATAGTTTTCACTTTCTTATAAATTATCACATCATCTTTTTGAGAATTATTTAACCTTTCAAGAAGATATAGTTGCGAAATAATTTTTTAAATGATTTATGATATTACTCTCTTTATGAATCCCATGTTCATCCTCTTAAAATCTAAGAAGATAAGATCCTTCTCAAATATAATTGATGATAGAATTTATAGATCCTTTGTACTTAGAGAATCTTTAACTTTGTTCTCTTTCCTAGTATGGTAGTGTATTGAGCAGTCATAATCCTTGATGATCTCTAACCATATTTTTTTGGAGAATATTCTGATATTTCTTTGTGAATATATATTTAAGACTTTTGTGATCCGTATATATTATACACTTCACACTAAAGAGATAATTCCGCAAAATTTTCAAAGAGAATATCACCTCTGCTAACTCCAGATCATGTGTTTGATATTTTTCACATGAATTTTCAACTTCTTGGAAGCATAGGCTTTGAATTTTCCATTTTCCATCAACACACATCCTAATCCCCTCTTCAAAGCATCGCTAAAAATTATTAAAAGTCCCTAACTTGTGGGTAGTGTGTGCTCAGGGGCACTGATAAGACTTTTTTTCAAATCCATAAAGCTTTATTCATATTCATAATTATAAGAAAACTTGACTCCCTTACAAGTTATATTGGTAAGTGGGTTTGACAATTGTGAGAAATTTCTCACATATTAGGGATAATATCCAGTTAACCCAAGGAAACTACAAATATTTTTCATAGATGTTGGCCACATCCATCCTTTAATTTCATTTTTCTCTGAAGGATCCCCAATTATTCTATTTATTTTGATTATATTTCCCAATAATGAGACTTAATTCAACCATAACTCACACTTTTTGTACTTTAAATAGAGATTCTCCTTTCGCATGGTCTTTAGCAGGGTGCTCAAATGCTCATCATGCTCCTCCTTAGTTTTGGAGAATATTAGAATATCATTTATAAATACTACCAAAAAAATTCAAGGTAATCTCTAAAGTCTTTATTCATCAATTCCATGAATATGTTTTGATAATTAGTGAGTCTTAATGGAATCAATATGAACTCATACTTCCGGTACCTCATACGAAAAGAAGCCTTGGGGATATCCTCGTTCACAATAACTTGGTAATATCTCAACCATAGATCCACCTTGGAGAACTGTTGTGCACCACACAGATAATCAAAAAAGTCATAAATTTGTGAAAAAATATACTTTTTATTTATCATGATTATGTTAAGCTCGCAATAATCAATGCAATGGCACATTGATCCATCCTTCTTCTTGATGAAGAGGACTGGTGCACCCCGTGATGAAGCACTTGAGCATATGAATCCTTTATCAAGATTATCTTGTAGTTGTTTCATCAGTTCTTAAAGTCCCAAAATAGGCATCATATAAGGAGTCCAGGATATTGTCAATGCCCTATGTATAATCTTGATTGAAAATTCAGCCTATCATCTAGGGGAACTAGGAAATTTATTTAGGAAACACATCGGCATATTCCCTTGCAATAGGCATGTCTTTGAGGATGTTTATTTCCTCAGAATCAATCATTTAAGATAGATATGCTTTATAATAGGGAAATAATAACCATACATGAAATAATGGTGTTAAATAATATTCCTCCTCCTCCTTGTACTTGTACAGAATTAGGGGTTGATTCTCTATATGCAGAGTGATTTCCCTTTCATGGAAATTTATGTTGGATATATAAATGGAAAGTCTATACATGCCCTTAAATATAACCAAGGGAAGTATTATAAGGTTTTATATGAATTTTATCAAAAAAATGTTAATAGGGGAGGATTTATATACTTGGGATGAAATAATTTCCCCATTTTCCATTTTCACTAACATATCTACTTCCATGCTTTTGGTGGTGTTTTGATTATTCTACTAAACTTTAGTGATATGAAGGAATGCATATAACTATGTAGAATAACCCTACCTTTAACTTTTTGATATTTTTTCTACTCGTTAACTCTATCCAGAATATACATGGGGATGATAACTATTAAACACATAAGTGGGAATATATGGAAATTAAAGGGATAACTTATAAATTACATTTGTCTCCATAACTTATGAGTTTATAGGATTCAATATATGTTATTGATAATCCACTTCCTAATGTATATTCTTATGGGTATTTTTTTCTTTTTTACCTTAATCATGGTTCATAATGATCTTATGAATTTACCAAATACTACCCACTAGGAGTGTCAAAATAGATGCGCAGTAAGGCCTGTTTTCATGTACCTGATTACCCTGAGTCATTCCCAAAAACATCTTGTTAGAGTTGTTACCCCTATGTACATCTATTCCAAAACCATGTCCATTTTTAGTATCCAAGAAGGTATGTCTTTGATTTATAAACCACTTACTATATACTTACCAAAATTTAGGGATGTTTTCTTATACAAGATCTTATCCCTAATCCATTCTCTAGAGTTCTCTAATCCTATGTATTTATCTGTAGTTCTCTAATCTTGGTCCCAAAATAACTAAACCAATACATTGATACCCACTATAACAACCCTACTCTTTATTTAACATTTAAACGTGATTTATTACATAAAATTTCACTTTATATAAATCATAAGATCGGTATGTCTAGTGTATTTGGGAAATTAGGTACATTACATAACAACTCAAAACATTAAAGAATAACATAGTTATTGAAAACATCTTTAAAATGACAAAAATGTTCCTTCGTACTTAACAATGCATGGAATAACCTGAGGATGTACATAAGAAAGTGGTGAGCTATAAAACCCAGTAAGGAAATAAACAACTCATAACATGAGGAGGATAGTAAATATTATAAAATAGGCATATCAATTGAGCCTAAAAGGAACATGAATAATAAGTCATGATATAACATGATAATCATAATGTGGTATATGTGGAGACAACTTAAAACACTGCATCAAAAGAATGGATCAATCCTAAACCCACCAATACATCGTAATGGAACATGTTCCATAATGGAATCAGGTAAACCCCCATTTTAAACATGATGTATCATGATACCAACTATTACCCAATGCACGAGAGCACTATCAAGGTGCACCCTTCATAATCATTTCATTCTCATGCTTAAGTGTTCCACATAGATCATATAACATGGATTCATTCAACATCATAACTTATTATGTGATAAATAAATGTGTAATACATAAATTTAAGTTTCCAATCAGTAATTATATGTTCATAATGGTGAATACCCTTGATAGATAAATGGGTATGGCATTCACTGCACAATTATTTTGGCATGGAAAATTGTAGTGTAATTTCGACAGCATAAAGGCATCATATAGAAGTTCATAAAATGGGTTGATGAGAGAAAAAGTGGAATAAAATAACTTATATATGAAATTCAAAGTGGATATTTTAGAACATATACCAATAGGGGAAAAAAGAATATGATAAGATATAACATAAATGTAATTCTTGATAAAAGAGGAGGGTGGAAGATTCCTTATGGAATTTCGGCATAGTAACGTATTAGGTAAGGGTCAAAATTTGAGAGAATAAATCACCTATAATTCAAATAACATAAAATAAATATTAATGGAATGATAATGATTTAAACAAAACATAACCAATTGAAATTATATATGAAATTTTCAAAAGAGGTTCTTGAATTGATGAAAAGAGAGGAAGGTGAGGATCCCTTACTTGAGTGTGTGGCCCAAATGGTTTGGGATAGGCTTCTTGGGAGCATAGGGTGACTTGGGAGGACTATAGGGAGTATAGTTCATAGGGTGTATGTGGTTAAAGGGGTTTTAGTGAAGTTAAATTAGAGATTATGTGGATTTATATTGGAAAGGAGGGGGGTTTTTTTATTATTTACGTTTTGGAATCGTCATAATAAAATATTCAAAACCACAAACCATATCATGTTTTTTCACATGTTTTATTCCAAATTTGAGTGGTTTACATTTTTTATAAGTCCAAGGGCCGAAGATAAAAATAATAATTCACTTTATTATGTAGAGGTGAGTCCCACGCTCAAATAAATGATTTTAAATTCATAAATTATATTATAATTCCTAGAGGATTCATTAAGGATTTATAAAATTAATAAAATAAAAGTAAACATAAATTATTTTAAAGTTGAAACATATATATGGCCTATAACACCTTTTTATATTATTTATTACCTCTCTATTTGTCGCTTATGATGTCATTAAACATACCATATATTTATATGGAATATAATTTTTACCCAAAATTTTGAGTGTCTCATAAAATTATGAGAAAATCACCATTGTATTATTTTGACATCCTGATTCCAAAAATAATATTAATTTTATATAAATAATTTTTTAAATAAGTGAATGTTCACTTTTAAAATAAAAACCAACATTTATTGAAAATTATGGGTTTTTGACAAAATAACAGTTCTTTTTGAACCCATATAGAAATTAAATTTGACTTCATAAAAATTATATGATCATTTAAGAGTTATTTAATAAAAATATTTTGTTAAAAATATTATTTATTTAAAAATACTTTAATTCCTAAAAATATATTTTTTAATTGAATTTTAATATTAACCAAAAATATCATTTCTTCTTTAAAACTAATTTATAAAGTAATAATAATAGAATGAAAATATATTCATTATTCTATAAAAAATATTGTACATGTTTTTATTGGTATGTTCTTGATGGATATCCTTTTATTACACCATTGTACTCCCTAAGATTAAGGTGCATGATGGTGGGGATTTCATGGGGCTGTTTGGTGAACATGGTTTGGGTCGTGATCTCGATGATCTTGAACTTCTCCTGTAAATAGTTTTTACAATGCTTAAGTTGTTGGATCTTTGCTTGGGCTTGGTCTAGGGAACAGCCTATAAATCCTATCTCCATCAAAATCTCTGATAAATTGGCTTCATAGGGTATGATCCTACTATTTGAGTCCATCACGTCCTTTTTCTGTGCGAAATGTATTTTTTAAAACCCTATATTTAAACTAGTCATGTGATCACTGCTCAATGGTTATATTATCAATGGTAAAGATACTTAACAGTCATTTAAATCCAAATGGATATAATAAAACAATATAATTTCATGTGTTTTATATAACCATAAGATATTTAATTAAATCCAAAAGGGATAGTTTTATTCATAATATTTTGGGTCATTACAATGGTACTTTATATACACCTCATAAAATATGATAGGTGCATAACATAATATATGTCTCAAAGAAGGAAAATTGAGACAAAAATCCATTATCTCTTCTTTAACTTTTGAACCGTAAACACCGTGAAAGAGATATCCTAAAATGGATATGTAAATTCAAATAATTTTTAGTAGAAAAATAATAAAATACATTCATGGAAACTATATACAATAAATAAAATAAATAGGTGGTGAATATGGCATGGGTCTCATATAAGTAAAAGGTGTGACAGAAATCCCTTACCATAAGTTTTGACTTCCTTCGTACACGTTTAAAAATCCTGTATAATAAAAATAAGTTTATGATAAATATAATATAGAAAAATAATTAAATATATTATACTATATATGAGTTAATTATGACCTTCCATTACCCATTTATTAACAATTCCTTCTTAAAAAAACATTTCGGGTAATCACTGCCTTGTTTTTTTTGTATGTTTTGATTTTTTTTTTAGTACTATTACTCTGTTCATGGTTAAATCATATCCAGAATTATAAACATGATGTAAATATCATATATGTTCAATATATCTTTATTTATAGTAATCCATAAAATTTAGAGATATAAAATGTAATACATCATTCATGGAGATGGTAGGTTGTATGTGTGCATGGATGTTGTTTCCATTTTATCGATGGATGAAAAAAAGAAAATGTAAAAAATATATTAAATTTATAGAATAATTTATATTCTATATATATATATATATATATTATTTTTATTTAAAACTATCTTTATTATCTTCCATGTAAAATGTACAAGAAGAATAATTAACATCGCTTTGTGAGGCTATAGTCCTCCGTACACATGAATGATGTTGTCGTATCCCCCAAGGAATGAAAATTGAGAAGGTATATGATATATAATAGTATAATTATGTTAACAATATCATATATATATATATAATCTATAATTATTACTATAAAATTATAACATAAATTAAAAACATGTCACATCTGTTCAGGAGGCGGTAGTTCACCCTATACCCGAGCAACGTTATTATTTTCCAATGGGTTTGGATGTTAAAAGGTAGATGTAGAAAAATAGTTAAAGAGTTATAATAATATAATAAATATCATATGTAAACATTATATACATCATTATATCCCTTAATGAGAGGTGGTGATGGAAAATGAATAACATCGGTTCATAAGGTAGTAGTCCACCATACTCATGAATGATAATTTAATTTCCCATTTGATGGAAGTGGATCTGGATACAGGTTATGAAATTAACATAATAACATATAAGTGTATAATATATAATGGTGTAATTATTTTTTCATAGTTTTAAAATATCTTAAGTAATTATAAGTGGATGTAAAAAAACACATAGTTAAAAACTTTACCTCTTCTTCAGACAACCTCCTTAGGTTTAACCTAAAGCCTTATTATATTGGATTTATGATATAACAAAGTACACTAGTATGTTTTGAAGGAATTAAAGAATAAAGTTTTATAGGTATTGGTATAAAAAAATGTTTTTTTAGTCTTGATAGGAGAGGATAGGGGTGGCCTTTTTTAAATTAGGTGAGTAGCACACTTGTAAATTTTTAAAAGAAAATGGTGTAAGCATGTATTTCACCTTCCAAAAAGCTCCAAAATGGTCCATTATTGAACCTTATATGTTATAAGGTTTAAATATATTCATACAATGGGTTTTTGATAATTTTAAAGGTCATTTTATTCCTTATATTTTTTGTTTATCCCTTGGTAAACTGATTTTCACCTTAACCGTACTAATTAATTTTTACAATTTTTACAATTCACTATGGTAAAAAATTAAGTTGAAATTATTATATAATATAAATTATTATGATTCAAAATAAGGAATCATGTTTTCCAAATTCCAATCACATTAATGGAAAATTTTAATTTAAAATTAATCTCGTACACATAACAAAAAGGTGGTTTTCCAAAGATAAAAGTTTTAGAAGTTTTCATAGTTTTTATATCAAAATTGAATTTTAAATTTATTAAAATAAAATAAATTGTATTAATATATAAAATTAAACTATTTTTAATTTCAAAACCAACTTAAAATAATTTTCACATATTTTAATGCTTTTAAATAAATTAAGCTTCTTAATAAAAACCAGTATTTTTTACTATTCATCAAAAAAAATTCGTAGAAAATTCTAAACAAATTTCCCTAAGATAATTCTGAAATTATGATTTAAAAATTAATTTTTTTTCAAATAAATTTATAAGTTTTTTTCAAATAAATTTTAAAAAAATTGTACAAAATGTGATAAAACTGTGTTTCAAACAAATATAGTTTGTATGCATAAAATTGGATTTGTTCTTATAGAATTCCTAGGAAGCACACAATATGAATGTAAAAAGCATTTGTTGAATAAATAATATATATATATATTTAATTAAAACCATTCACCAAAACGTATTTATTTAATTTATTGATATAAAACATGTTTTTTCACATAAAAATAGTTTTTTTAGAAAATTATTTCCTTTATTTTCAAATGGTTTTTAATTTATATTTCCAAATTATTGTTTACAAAATAATTAATTTTATATAAATTTTAAAATCATATATTTCTATAATAAATTTATACTATTCATACCTTCTATTCCAATGGCTAGAAGATTACTACTATATTAAATAATAATATTTTAGTAGTGTGTCACATTTTTTAAGCCTCGGTGTTATGTGTAAAGAAATATTTTGATGAAATTAAATTTATTAGAAGAAAATATTTCATAAAATTTTAGGGTGTTGCATTTTACCCCCAATAAATAAATTGAGTCCTCAAAATTTTAAACAGTTATTGATATTCAAGGGTTTAACGTTTGAAAATCTGACTATGGGAAAACCATATCATAAAAAGGGTTAATAAAACTCCCTCCTAAAAAGAGAGAATGGGATTTATGAAGGTCATATGGAATAAGACATAATAGGTTTCCGTATAGAATAACATAGGTGGGAAGTGAAGATTTGGACATGGAATAAAATATTAATTTCCAAATAATTATGGGGAGTGACAATAATCATTGATCATAAGAAAGTAAATTATCAAGAAAAAATTAAAAACCACCAAACCATAAACCAAATGGGTTTGAAAAAAAACATTGATATCATCCAAAATGATAAAAATTGGAGAAACTTTTATTCCAAGATCCTTTTCTTAAAGTTGGGTAATTTTCATGAGAATATATACATTATTTCATTCCATTATATAAGAACAATATCAACCTTTGGTTGTGCTTCGATCAATTTACACATCATATCTTTATTTAAGAAAATTATTATTATTATTTTCCTAAATCACTATTGGAACATAAGATCCATAAAATAATGATAACCCATTCTATATTTCTCTAATTTTTTATCAAAAACATAATTTTTATCCTAGGTTGTGAAATAACATCCAATGTTCAACTTAATCTATTTCATGGATACTTAACCTTATAACCCATCAAAAATTCCAAATGTATAAAGTGGGTAACTAAATTTCCCAAAAACAACTTAACATTAATCCCCTAAATATCATTAAGTAGTTATTAATTTCACCATACCAAATATTTTAATACCTTGGTCATATATTTTCCTGAAACATGGTAATAACTAGAATTTCCATAAAACATTAATGGAAATATAACTACTTCCTCATTCCTTGAATAAAAACTTATATTATTGAATACATTCAATAAATCCAAAGATTTTATAAACTCTATCAATGATAACATAAACAACTTCTTCCACAAATCGTTAATTAGTTCCAATTTCATCAATACTATCCAACATACTTTATTCAAATACATTATCTCTTTATCCCAAAATAAACACCATTTTATCAATATCAAAAACATATTAATGGTTATCTTCCCTTAACCATGTTGTTTTCATAAAATATTACCTTTAAATTAAATACATTTATTAGTTCATTAGTACCATTCAACATATTATTGAAAATTATTAAATAAAAACTTATACTGAACAATCATTATATATTTCGTGATTCATATAACTTAATTCTTGAATTCCAATACATAAACACTTCAATAATCTCAGTTTATTCTCAAACCATTAACTAGGCTTCATTATCTTATTCCATAGTACACATTTCCTACAATATGAATTATGAATCAGGTCTTAACATTCATCAACTACAATTTAATCTTTCTTCTTATGTTTAACAAAAACAATACTATTAGAATATCTTATATCATTTATATATAATTCATAGTCTCTTCATATTCATAAGTATAAAAATTAATCATAAAACCTTGATAATTTTCATTACAATATTCCATCCTTTAACATTGATTTTCATATTGCCTATACATTCCACATTTAAAACATTCATCTATTGATAATACTTTAGGGAAACCAATATTCTCATCCATTACATTAAATGAACTTTTCATTTTCCTTCAGAAATAGATTACTCTATGTCCTTCTTCTCCAAACATAAAACATTTTCTCATTACTTTGATACAATCCCTAGAGTGTTTCTTCCCACATTCTTAACATATGGGAAACTGAATTATCTTTCCTCGATGATCTTCACCACCCAACCTATCAACAAACTCTATCATTATTTTATTTAGTGAGTCTGAGAGTCGGTTAAGGTTCAAGTTTTTAATCATATATCATGCTAAATGATTAAGAATAATAATAATATCCATCATTCTAGTTATAATCCCATTTGGCTTCCTATCAACACATTGTGCTTCACATTTAATGTTAACCCAGTTCCTTCTAGTTCTCATTATTGACTAAAACCAAAAATCATAGTGTGAGAAACAATAATAATATTGGGAAAAACTTATTCATGAAAAATAACTTATATAATGTCTAAATCATGACTCCTTATTTTAAATATATGACACCTTTGGCTTAACCTAGGCCATTCATACTCATTTTTCAAATCCTCTATGATTTTTTGTAGAGTTTTTTTTAATTTCAAAAGCATATACCCTAGGAGTATCAAACTGGGTGTGCAACAAGGCATGTTTTCATGCACTAGGTAACAATTGATTCCAGATCAATGATCCCTTTTCATTTTTATTACCCCTAGGTACCCCTATTTCCTATCCACATCCACTTTTAGTATCCATACGTGGATATAATTTCTTATTAACCACTCGCTCTATCATTTACCATAATTCCAGGACATTTTCTTATACTTGGAATCATGCTTAGACTTACACTTAGAAATATCCCTATAAATATCCTTATAAATATTCATATGGAATTTCTAATGTTTTCTCCTCATTATTTATAATGTTGAACTAAAACATTATCTAATACTAACTGTAGAGACCCAAAGTTATCATACATAATTATTAAATATTAATAGATGAATATTCAGTATGTAAAATAAAACTCCATGCTAGAATCATTTATGTCTAGTGCCTTTGGAAATTTAGACACATAAATTACAGGTCCATGATGGATAAAAATTATATCCCACTAATTTCTTCATAAATAGAACCCCTATTAAACATATCATACATAATACATTTCTTCATAACCTTGGGAGAGGAAACATAAGGAAGGGTGAGCTCAGATGCTCATTAAGGGTAAACAAGGTATATTTATAAACATAAAATGATCATAAGGGTATGATAAATTAAAAATAACATTTGAAAACCATACCCTACATATCAAATATCATAATATTGAGTCATGTGATAAAGATTGGAATTTCTTAAGACATGAATCATAAGGTAATCATAGAACGTGATCCATAAGATCATAAAATTATCATAATACATGGAATGATGACATATATATAACCATAAAATATCATTTCCATAGTATTCATGGATTATTTTCATGTCTATAATACTAGAGTAGGTTCACTCCCCAAACCATCGTAGTAGTCAAGGTTCACATCCAAACCCATCATAGTAGAAAAAGTAACTTACTGAACTTAGTTCAATACCCATTAGAGTTCTTTTTATCTCATGTGATATCATTTTTTACCCAATGAATTGGATGGTTATGTTGGTATCACCTATATTTTCTTATAACATAACCACCATTCTTGTTTATAATGTAACAACCATCGCATAATGAAAACCATACATAATTGTGAGATGAGATCATGAAAAATCATCATATTAGGACCCATGAAAAGAAAGAGTATTTATAACACATTAATTATATTGTAACCCTTGAAAATAAATGGTCTTCATCAATCTTTCCTCATATCAAAACTTATGATAAAAATGGGCTTCATAAAACATTTCATAATAGCATGACATATGGAAAGAAATTGATTTTGATAAATATCTCTTAATCACAAAAACAATTCATATAGATTATTAATAAGAATGGTATCCTTGGATGAAATCCCCAATAAATCATATTTAATATAAATGTATTTCATCTTAGATGTAAAATGATTTTGAAAGATTACATGGACCATTTCTTAATGAAAATAACTTCTCTTCGAAAATAAATTTTTAAAAATAAAAATTAATAAAATATTTTATAAATACACTCATTGTAAAATAAACATGAAAATTTATAAATTAATATTTAAAAATTTGTGTGTTCATGATGATGGAAAATTACATACGTTCCGTACGCATTAAAAAATTGAGTCCCTTAACATTTTCAATAAAATAAAAATGGGTATTTTTTGGAAAATGACATAAATATTCCTTAAGAAAAATTTATGAAATTAAAAAATGGGTAAATATTTGTATAATAAATCATTTTAATAATTTTAAAACCATTTTTGCAAAAAAAATAGAAATTATGGTTTGGGAAGAAAAGGGGTTTTTGATCGAAGAGAAAAATAAATACGATTTTTCTTATAAGCATTATTTTAAACTCTTGACTACATAAAGAGAATAAAATTAAGGGAAAATATGTATTACCATAAAATATCTAGAGGATAAAAATAATTATTTGTAGATGGATCATTATATTATATCATCAAAAAAATAATCATAAACAATCCCGATAAATGAGGAGATTGTATCATAAAACCTTACCACTTTGGTAACATTGAATCATAATACCCAGTGAAATAATATCAATAAATTAAAATTAAAATATCATGAGAATAAATAAATTAATGATATTTTGTGCCAATGTGTCTGTATATACCCCTCATAAAATAAGATAGGTGCATTACTTGACATATGTCTCAAAGAAGACAAATTGAGAAAAAAAATCCCTTATCGCTTTGGTAAATTTTCAATCGTAAGACCCATGAAATAGAGATACTCAATTGGATATTTAAATACTAATAATTTTCAGGAGAATAATCATAATATACATTCATGTTAATTATATACACTACATAAAATAAATAGGTGGGGGATATGACATATATCTCAGAGAAGTAAAAAAGTTAGATGGAAATATAATACCATAAGCCTCAACATCCATTGTACACATTTGAACCTCCTATATAATAAATATAAGTTTATTATAAATATATTACATAACCATACTTATATAAATAATACCATATATGATATAATTATGTCCTTTTATTACCTATTAATTAAAAATTATTTTTTAATTCACATTTCAGGTAATAAGTGATTTGTTTTTCAAGTATGTTTTGATTTGTTAGTTTTCTTCCTATTATACTGATAATGGTTCCATATTCTCTATAAGTTTAACTAAGATATAAATACCATATATATTCATTATATATGTATTTATTTTAATCTATAAAAATTAGATATAGAAAATGAAATACATCATACATGGAGATGGTAGCCCGTACGTATGCATGAATGTTGTTTCCATTTTTTTGATAGACGAAAAAAAATAAATGTAAATAATAAATTAAATTTAAAAAATAATTATTAATTAATATATATCATATATTTTTATTTAAACATTTACTTATTTTATTCCATGTAAATCGAATGTGAAGAATGAATCACATCGCTTCGCAAAGCGGTAGTCCACCATACATACAAACATTTTCATATCACCCAAAGAATGGAATTAAGAATGTATATGTGATATATAAGTATAATTATTTTAAATATATAATATATACACATTTAATACATCCTTATTACCATCCAAGTAAAATATAAATTAAAAACACATCATATGAGATTGTGAGGTGGTAGTCTGTTGTACACACGAGTGATGTTATTATTTTCAAATGGGTTTGTAGATAAGAAGGTATATGTGGTATTATAATTAAATAGGTATAATAATATAATAAATATAATATATAAACATTAAATCCATCATTATATCTATCTGTGATATGTGGTTATGGAAAACAAACTCATCGGTTCATGAGGTGGTAGTCCGCCGCACACACGAATGATGATTTTGTATCCCATTTGATGGAAGTGGAGACGGATATAAGTAATTCCATTTAAATAATAACATCTCAGTATATATTAAATAATTGTTTTGTTATTTTATCATAGTTGTAAAATATTTTATGCAATTAGAAGAATAAGTAAACCAAACATTCATAGTTAAAAACATTTCCTCTTCTTTGGACAACCTCTTTATATTTAACCAAAAGTATTACTATATAAGATTTTTGATATAATCTGGGCCTCTAGAATGTAGGGATATAATTAATTAAAACATTTAATTTGATATTTTATTAATGAAATGGTTTTGGAAGTGTTAATAGGAGAGAGGAGTGGGTGGCCTTTTATAAGTGATATGGGTGACACGATTGTACTTTTTTAGAAAAAAAATGTGTAACCATATTTCCCAAATGATAAAAGGATCAGAAATATGAAATAATATAAACATATAGGTTATAAGGTTGAAATATATCCATATAATGGGTGTTGGAAAATTTTCTAGGTCATTTTACCCTTTATCTTTTTAGTTTAACCCCTGGTAAACCAATTTTCACCTTAATAGTGGTAATTATTTTTTACTATTTTTACTATTAATAATTGTAAAATTTTAATTTGATAATATTATATAATATAAAATCCGATTATTCAAAATAAGGAATAAATTTCTCTAAATTACATTCATATAAGTGGCTAAATATAATTTAAAATTAATCTCACATACGCGGTGAAAAGGCGGGTTTCCAAAGATGAATGCTTCAAAATTTTAAAAAGTTTTTATATAAAAATTATTTATAAAATTGATTCCATAATCCTAAATTGTATTAATTTATATATAATTTAAGTAATTTTTTTAAAATAATATTAAAATAATTTGTATTTTTTTAAATTCTTTAAAAGAAATGACTATTCTTAATAAAAACCAATATTTTTCGTTATTCATCAATAAAATTATCTTCTCAAAAATTTAAAAAAACATCATTACATAATTATGACTTGATGATTTCAAAAATTTATTTTATTTATTCAAATAAATTTTCTAAAATATTCAAAAATTAATTTTAAAAATAAGTGTGAAAAATGAGATAAATATTCTTCTCAAAAAAATATAGCTTTTAATTATAAAATAAGATTTATTATTATCTCATGCCTAGAAATGGCATAATATAAATGTAAAACAATTATTGAGTATATAACCTATATATTTAATTAAAATAATTCAAAAAAAGTTATTTATTTAATTTATTGATATAAAAAACGTTTGTGTGCATAAAAATAGTTTTCTAGAAAAAGATTTCATTTATTTTCAAATGGTTTTTAAAATATATTTACAAAGAAGTGAACATAAAAGAATTCATTTTATATAAATTTATAAACAAAATATTTTCATAATTTATTTAATCCAATTCACACCTACTATTTTAATGGATAGGTGATAACAATAATATTAGATAATAATATTTTAGTGGTGTTTTGTAGTATTTATGCCCATTTCACTCATAAGTAACCGGTCCTAGTTAGCCACAGGACCTAAACAATTGCTCCCCATACACTAGAGGTTGTTGACTAGTAGTAGAGGTCTATGCTAGCATAATGGGGAGACTATACCCCTGTGATTAGAGTATAGAACAATGGTATATAATAATTGTAAGCAGTGGGAATAGTAGTAAACAATCTATAGTGGAATTATAATAAAACATCCATATATAATCAATAGGTGGAAGCTAAATCAATTTCATATAAAAAATGACGATTATGTAATTTAAATAATCATAATAGAATACACATAGGATACATAGGTACATACATATACAATATTCTATACAAGAATAAAAAATGGCCAAAAACTACCTACAATGGAATCCTGAGCATAGAATCTGCCCTCTACTCCCAAACTCTATCCTAGGACCCAAAGTCAAACATCCAATGTTGGACACTTCCCTTTGTCCCTACCAGTGATTATAAAGGTTATTTTGGTACCAACCGATAGCCTGAATAGGGTGTATGATATAATCAGTTGTCCACCACCAAAAACATATAGAACTCTAGTTTGTGCATATATGATAAGAATTATGTTGGTAAAAATGAATATAATATAGTTAATAAATAAATAAATCATATTGAATCTGCTTCCTCATCAAAAACTCGACTGACACTACCGATTTCAGCCTATGTCGAATGTCTCTGAACAGATGTCACCCTTTATGTACAATCATATATATAAAAAGGTATATATTTATATTTCCCATATATATATAAATATATATGTGAATATAAATAGATACATAGAAACCACCAGGATCCGGGGCATAAGTCCAAGGCATCATTCATTACTTATGAGGGGTTTCACAACCCTCATGGCATATAATCATGGAGATATAATATAGCCTAAATACAATACCAATATAAACCATGGAATAAACCCAAGCATGTTATTTTTCTTTGATACCACATCATTATTTGGATTAATATTCATCCTAAGAATATCCAAGGAATTCCATATAAGGAACCCGATTATAGCTCCAGGTACACTAATAAACCCACCATCATAGGATTCCATCCATGGCATCCATGTAAGGAACCATGTGTCACTTACACAATTATATAAAGCATATCCTTTTGAGTTTATCCATGGTTTACAACATCAATAACCATGTATCGCTCATGGAATTCTATAGTAACAATGCCTATTGATCCCATCCATGGTAATCCACTAGGGAACTATGTATAACTCATGGTAATCATGAAGAAATCTACCCAGTGAGCATGTCCATGTTGTTATATAAAGAAACCATGTATCACTCCCAATATGCTATAATCAATTACAACTTCTAGTTTTTAACCTCTAAGAGACCATATAAGGTGTCCAAAATCGACACCCTTATATCACCCTATTGTGGTATAAAGGAAAGGTCATAGCTACCATTAAACTCATACCATTTTTTAATACTTTTTAATCATGTTTTCCAAGTAATATAATATAGTTAATTAGTCTTTAAAAATGAAGAAAACATCCTAGACATTTAGCCTTCCATTTTTTATTGTTCTACTAAAAAAATATGCCACAACCACAAGGGGAAATTAAATACACCTCAGAAGGTAGTTCAAATAAATTCTAAATCATGAGCCTCTTAAGAATTTAAGGAAGTAACACCCTTATGGGTGGCTCACATGGAGGTGATCATCCTATCATATTGATTCACAGGTTTCTATAATTACACTAAGCCTAGAAGCATCATTTAATTTAATTAATTTTACATTTAGGAGGAATTTCTATAAGGGTTCATCTTGTTTCACAACAACGCACCAAATATAGTAATGAGACTTTAGTGAAAAGGGAATATACTGCCTAAATTAGGTTGGTAGAACTATCTTGGTCCATTTCCATCTTTAAAAACAAGATAGAATGGAAGAAAGTAGAAAAATAAACAAATTTCCTAAAAATATGGCATATTATCTTGGACCAAAACAGTTCCAAATATGGAAAGATAAAATGAGTAAGTAATGAAGTGGAATAAATCTATTGTTGATACACACCCAACACAACTAACAATGAATAAATCAAATCAAGTATAAGGAAGAAACCTAAAATCTTAACGTTAGGCATAGGATAATCTATTCAAATTGATGATTCTATATAAAATAAGGGGATATGTTAAAATAATGGGTTCTACCCCATTTTAAAAATGGTTCATGACATATTCATGATGTGAATTTAATTCACATCATGAATTCCTCAGGTTTTATTTCTCTCCTAGGAAAACCAATTCATGCCAGGAATTGTATTCATGGTGTGCATTTAATTCATGTCCTGTAATAAAAATTCATGGGTTATGGATAGAGAAATTCATGTTGTGAATTTAACTCATGGTGTGAATTGGTTCTGCAGCCTAGCTCTATCCCCATACAACCATAATTTCCAAAAACAAAGAAATATTTCTAAAGGTATGGATACCAAGGTATAATCCAAAAATACAACTTTACAAGGGATTAATATAATTTAAAATAATTTTTACCTATCAAGAAGGTTATTATGTTGCAATATCTCCTCCTTAATACAACTTTTCCTCAATTTTCACTTTCGAGGGTGGTAAAATAATGTCAGGTGAAAGTTTTGGACAATGAAAAAATGCATCAGCCTCTCCACCCTAGGTGTCACCTATTACATGGTCATGCTTACATAGAACCCACAATATAAGAACTGAATTTCCTCATAGAACCTTCATTCTCTAATCAATGATAAATACTAGATGCTACTCAAAGGATGCATCTATATCTAGATCTATATCCTCAGGATCAAATTAATGGTATGAGTAATAATAATTATGGCACAACTATGATTCATGGAAGATGTTATTCATGGTATATTACCTCTAAGGTAAATTCATTGATAGGATACATGATCGACCTTCTCCAATATCTCAAAAGGCCTGAAGTAATGATGTTATATCTTCCCTTGTCTCAAAATCCATCAATGATCTAGTCTAGGAGAATCTCACATAAATACCTAATGTCCCTTTTCAAACACTAGAGTTCAAAAATGACAATCGGTGTACGACTTCTACCAAGACTAAGTTGTAGAAATATTCTATTGAATAATGTGTGCCAACTCCAAAGTCTCATAAATAAGATGAGCTCCCAATATCACTGCCTCGCCTACCACTAACCATCATAGGGTTAAATGACACAACCTCAAATAAGAACCTTGTAGGGAGCCATCTGAATAGTGGCATGAAATATTTTATTATAGTAAATATTTATGAGAAGTCGGCTATTCTCCCAAGAACCTCCAAAATCAAGGGCGCATGCCTGGAGAATGTCCTATAACACCTATATCATATGCTTGGACTGACCGTCATTTTGATGGTTGTATGTTGTACTCAAATTCACATATGAACCCATTTATTTTTATAACCCTTTCCATAACCATGAAGTAAACAAAGTGTACTTGTCCTATATGATGGAATGGTAAACACCATGAATGTGTAAAATCTCCTTAAGGTAAATCCTCTTAAGATCATCTACTGAAAATATATCCTTAATTGGAATAAAGTATACAAACTTGGTTAACCTATCTACGATCACCCATACCACGTCATTTCCTTAAGGGGATCTTAGAAATCCCATTATAGAATCCATGGTTACATCATCTCATTTCCATTCAAGAATGGACATAGCCTATAAAAGTATAGCAAGCCACTAGTGCTCTATCTTCACCCACTAATAGGTATAACACCATGTGATAAAACTTTTGATATTCTTCTTCATTCGTGGTTACCAATACTAATGGCACATATCTAGGTACATGTTGGAATACTTGGGGAGCACTGCCAAAATGGAGGCATGAGACTCCTGAATCAACACTTCCTATATGTATGAATGAATCTAGATACATCCATGGATGTGATGAATCTCATCCTCATAGATAACCAAACCAGGTGGTGGGTACTCTCTAGAGACACTCTCCCTTAGATATAGTCCCTAGGGATCTAAAATCTATCTCATCCTTCCCTATTATATAAGGGAATATGTCACTACCAAAGTTTCTAAAACAAGATGAAAAAAATATTCCCTAACCTTCATGTGAATATCATAAAATAGTTAAATCAATTTCCATTCTATAATACCTCTTGGATGTATTGTGTCTATGCCTTTTGGATCAATGATTCAGCTACTAAATTTCCTTTTTTGTTTGTGTAATTGAGCACAAAGTATAATTAATGTAGGAAATCTACCAACCTATTCTTATTTAGATTCAAATCACAGTATGTTGAAATGTATTTGAGATTTTTTTGGTTTGTGTAATTGAATAACTGCCCCTAATAGATAACGCCTCCAATAGTATAAATCATAAACCACAACTACTGGATAGAGGTCATGCATAGGGTAGTTCCACTCATGTGGTCTATACTAGTGGGGCTTGTATGCCACAAATAGATCTCCCATCATTATAACAAATCCAATCCTGATTCCTAAATCATCAGAAAAAAGTGTATAACCTATTCTTAGCTTTAGAAGAATTAGAATCGACGTTGAATTTTGTCTCCCTCTCATCCCCAGATAGGTTTTTTCACATGTGTTTGGACATAAAAATGTAACACCCTTTTTAGTCAAGCCTTTGAGAGGTTCTTATAAGCATGAAAAGCCCTAAATAAATATCCAACCATCCCTAAGAAATTTTTTATGTCTAATAAATTATTGGGTTTCTCCCAGTAAACTATGGTGCTCACCTTCTATCAGTAAATATACACTCTTTATTATGAGATGATATGACCCAAAAATTGAACCTTATTGATCCAAAAGTAGAATTTGGTGAGCTGATCATATATATGGTTCTCGATCTATGTATTCAAAATAATCTCAAGATTTTTCCAATGTTCATTTCAAGTGAAAGAATAAAAAAGATATCATCCATGAACACCACCACAATTGAATCTAGATACAAGTGTAAAACCTAATTCATTACATCCATTAAAACTACTGGTGCATTCGTGAGACAAAAATACATAACCAAATACTCATAAAATCCATATCTATTATGGAATTTCATATTTGGTATTTCTAAGGGTCTCATATATGCACATGATGGTATCCTGGCCTCAAATTGATCTTGGATAAAACCATCACTCCTTGGATCTGGTCAAAGCGGTAATCCATATGTGATAGTGGATATCTATTCTTAATTGTAAGCTAGTTTAATTGAAAATAATCCACACAAATCTTAAGGGTCTTATCTTCCTTCTTGGAAAATAGCACAGGTGAACCCCATGGTGAAGCATTGGTTCAGATAAGACCCTTATATTAAAAATCATCTAGATACTTCTTAAGTCCCTAAAGATCAATAGATGTCATCCTATAAGGAACAATGGACACTTTCTCTAATCTTATAACTAGATCAATAATGAAATACATCGCTCTCATAGGGGGTAATCCAAATAATTTATCAGGGAAAACATCTCTGCAATTATCCACTATAGGACGTACCTCCACACATCACATAACTTGATCACTCATAAAGAGGCTAGTTGTATGGTCTATCACTCATCCTGTCACATGATGCCTGAGTCCATCTCAAATCGCCTGAACATCCCATTCACCCTTATGAATGTATGTACCATGCTCAGGTGATGTGATAGACAACCTATCGTGATAGATATCACTATGATTAGGATAATTCACTTGTGAATCCACCATAATTATGACATCAAAACATATGATCTTATGGAAAAATAGGTTCCATACAAAAATATAACTTCCTATTTCATGGGGAATCCCTTAAATTGGATTACACTCTGGATATGAATCCCAAATGGTGTGTCGATGGTCATCATTCCACAGAAGTACTCCATTTTCAAGACAATAATTTCCATAATCACCATATATATGAATGAGTGAAAATATAATATATAAATTAAGGTAGAAAATAAAGTTGATCCTACTCAAATAGTACTATAGACTATATAAGGCCCCCAACTCTGCTCCTCAAGAGTAGGTTGCACTATATATATATATAGCTGGATCTGTGGCCCTGAGATGAAACCTGACTAACCTAGGTAAGTCCACTCTATTGGAACTATAATTATAAAGTATGTCTTCCTCAACCACATACACAACCTTGGAATAATTTTATGGTAGTATTAAAACTCCCTACTTTATTTGGATCAACTGATCCTTAATATTAATTTAGAGACATTATAGATCCCTTTTCACAAGGCACAAAAAGGGAAAGTCTAGAGAAAATGCTGAAGGTGCCCCATACTACCACTATAGTGACCCCTCTTATTTTTTACATTACTATTACATAATTTTAAAGACAAAAAGCATAAAAACCATTACACAAAAAGGATCAAAAGTTTTATTTTCTTGGTTAAATTAAGACCATACATAACTTTTAAAAATTAAAACATAAAAAAAATTAATTTATTCTTCTCTAGCTTTTTATTGGACCTTGAATTCTCTTAACTAAATGTAATCAATTTAGGATATAAATCAAAGAAAGGGGTGATCTAAAATCCCAATAAGAGTTTAGATAAGAACATGAGACAATATAAGATGGGGTGATCATAATCATTATCATCCTAACATAGGTATAGGATTATAATCATGAGAGGAAGTATTAATAAAAGGCATGTAATGTGGAAGTTCATAAAAATAAAACATCATGTCTTAGTGTTAAACTAAAAAACATAGTTGTGAAAAAATATAGAATAATGTTCACACATATTTTACTTTAACTCATGAAATTCATCACATTAACCAATTCATTAGACTGCTATATAATTTTTATTTCACGTGTCACATCCTAACATTTAATTTATCATGCATGCCACATAGAACATATATCAATATTGAACATAAAATTAACCATGGAAAGGAATGGGTTTCACTTTATAAGTATAAATACATAAACTTTTTGTTCCCAAATAAAATAGGGAATAACATACTTGATATAAGAATCATCAACCTTAAGTGAAGAAGAAAAAATCTCCAGAATTAAAAGGGGTGTGTTTTTTTGAAAGAAGAGTTCTTTTGGAAAACATTTATTTTCTTCATAAACTCAAGTAGAAATAATTTTTATCTGAGAAAATTAAATATAATGATGAAAAAATTATTTTTAGGAATAACTATTCTGAAAATTATGTGAAAGGGGGAAACCCCAAATAAAGAGAGTTGGGTTCGAGAATTCCCCTTATCTTGTGTCTGAATCATACCTTCACTTTAATATGCTATATAATCACATTAGATTAATTAATTAAAAAATATAGAACCTTTTATACATGAATATTTTTAATTTTGGTTTTTTTAAGTTCCTTTATGATCTTTTGGATGAGTTATAGTATTTAATTTCATCATTCTGGAACATTTATTTTCTTCATTTTTATAACTGGTGCACTTATATACAGGAATGGAAGTTTGTGTAAAATGAGGATAAATATCCATAATGTTTATTATGTGTTATAAATGATATTACAGAAGTTTAAGTGGTTTTATATATAATTTTGTTATATGTAGTGAGGATGAATAATTAGATAAAAATTATTGATGCTTGTTTTAGGTTAATTTTGACAGTTTTTCGATCATAACGAACTTGTTTTGTTTTATTCATTTAGTATTATGTATATAAGTTCGTTCTAGAACATAAAATAGGTTATAAAATAGAAATAAAAATCTTATTTAAACCATTTATTTGTTTTATTAACATCCTTGTAGGTGTTAAAGGAAAATGAAAGTGCATCACCCACGATGTCGGTAAATTGACACATCACAGGGGTGATTTCACTTTTAGAATAAAAGAGGGAGAGGGATGAGTTTAATGATTAATATTACATTAACATGATATAATTATATTATATAAAACATAATTGAGTTATAATTCCATTTATATGAATGGAGGTGATTAGAGAATAAGAAAAGAAATTAAATTGAAAGGAAATTAAATGAAAGAGAGAGAGGATTTATCTCTTGAATTTATCCTCCTTGAGAACCTCCATAGGGAATGATTTTTTGTATTTTGATGAGACCAAGAGATCCTATAAATGGGGGAGGGACTATGGAAGAATATTAGGAAGAATTTATCCAAGGACCAAAGCATTATAAGTGTGAGGAGAATAGGGTGCGAGGTGTGGTATTTATAGTGGAGTAGAGTGGTGTAATCCCATTATTTTAATCATTAGTTTATTTTATTGGATCAAGACTATGAATAGTTTGAGTATTATCTCTTAATATATTAAAATATTGAAGGATATTTCTAGATTTTGGGCTTAAATCAGAAATAAATCATCTATTACTATATAATTAATTTATTTAGCTTTTATTGTAAATTGTCATATTTCACTATTCATAAAAAGTTGAAGTATTTTTGAAAAATACAAAAAATTCACCCTAACAATTTTTTGACATGTAGAATTAAAAAATAAACTCCATTTTAGGAAAATAATTTTATAAATATTAGAAATGTAATTTTTTTTAAATCATCATTTACTTGGAAAATACAGATTTTAAAATTATAAAAAAATTTATAACACATTGAAAAATTACTTAAGGTCTCCTAAAATTATATTAAATCCATAAGACATAAAAATATTAATTTATTAATACTTTTTATTAAAATAATTTTTCTTTTAAATTATTAAATTAATCATTAAATTGTAATTAAATATTTATTACTTATTAAAAATACCAACACTTAAATAATAATTTTTAAAATATGTACTTACTTATACTATGATATAATTATATCTTATTTTCACTTATAAGCTCGCTAAATTTTATTTATACTTTCATGGGTGATGATACTATAAATTTTACTAGTTTACTATTCGTAAAGGTCGTATTACTATTCCTAAGTTCAAGTTACTGTTTCATCAGAATAGGTTCCTTAACTTCAAGAAATAATTATTTTTTCATTAATTCATTATTTATAAATATTGTGTTGTGTTCTACATGTGGTTATACCATAATTATACGATGGGATTTTATATAGATAAAACTTTTGGTCATTACATTTTTTCCCCATTTGAAATTTTTCCCTCAAAATTTTGTTTTACATAAACATGTTAGGGTAATTCTCCTTCATCGCCTCCTCTGGTTCCCAAGTTTCTTGTTCATACTTATGGTTCCTTCACAACACTTTGACAATGTGATTTGTATTTTTTCATAGAACCTTATCTCTCCAATCCATAATTTTTACTGCCAGCTCCTCATAACATAGATCATCTTCCAGTTGTTCCACCTCTAAGTTTAGTACATGTGAGGGATATGGTATGTACTTTCTGAGGAGTGATATGTGAAACACATCATGAACTTGAGACATAGTAGGTGGAAGTGAAAGTTGATAGTCCATGAATCTGATGTGATCAACGATCTCAAAGGGGAAAATGTACCTTGGTTTTAGCTTCCCTTTCTTTGAAACCCCATAACTCTCTTCCATGGTGATATTCAAAGGAAGAATTTATCACCAATGTCAAATTCAAATTCCCTTATAAGGTTTTCATCATTTCACTTTTTCAGAATCTGAGTATATTTGATATGTTTTTGGATGGATTGAACCTTCTCTATCATCTCTTGCACAAGATCAGGTCCAAGTAGCTTTCTTTCCCCAACTACATCCCAACAGGTGGGAGTTCTACATCGATTTCCACAGAGAGATTCTTATGGAGCCATCTGAATAATTAAGTGGAAGCTATTGTTGTATGAGAACTCAACCAATGGGAGATGTTGATACCATCCTCTATTGAATTCTAAAGATAATGATATTAGCATATCTTTTAGCATCTAAATAGTCTTTTCAGATTGGCCGTCAATTTGGGGGTGACAGGTCGTGCTAAAATTTAATTCAGTACTCAAACAATATTGAAGACTCCTCTAGAATTTAGATGTCAACCTGGGATCACGATCAGAGACAATTGAGAGTGTAACTCCATGCAGTCTCACAACTTCCTTCACATATATCTTATCAAGATGTTCAGGTGAGAGATATTCCCTAATTTTATTAAATTGGACAGCCTTGGTGAGTTGGTCCACCACAACCAATATCACATTATTTTATTTAGATGTCTTTGGGAGACCCATGAGAAATTCCATAGTTACATTTCTCCATTTCCACATGGATATAGGAAATGGTAACATCATATCTTTAGACTTTTATCACTTGTATTGAACATGCTAACATATCAAGAAATATAATACATAATCCACAATCCCCTTCATCATGTTGTCCCACTAGAAATTTTTTTTGAAGATCAGGGTATATAATGGTACTCCCAGGATGGATGGAGAAAGATGATCCATGTGCATTTTCCATTTGATCCTTCTTTATCCTAGGTGATTAAGGCACAAAAATCCTTATTCAAAACTGAATTACACCATCATCATTGATATGGAACTCTTTCAGTTTCCCTTCCTTTATTGCATTCACCTTCTTTTGTAACTCTGGATAATCCCTTTGTGAGTCCTTAATATTTACTTGGATATATGGTTGGGTAATAAATTGGAAAAGATAGGGTGTATTCCCCTCTATTATGATTTCCAAATCCATCCTTTGCAATTCCATGAAGATAGGGTATTTCTCAATCTATAACATGGATAGAGTAGTAGGGTCTTTTCTTCTTAGATCATCAGCGACCTTGTTCACCTTTCCAAGATGATAGTGAATAGAGAAATCATAGTCTTTGATTAGCTATAACCATCTCCTTTGACACTTGTTGAGATTATTTTGTGTGAATATATACTTTATGTTCTTATGATCAGTATATATGTCACAAATCTCACCAGAGAGGTAGTTTCGCTGGATTTTCAAGGTAAAAATCATAGATGCTAGCTTCATATCATGCATTTGGATAGTTCTACTAATGGATATTCAATTATTGTGAGGCATAGTCTACCAAATTATCATTTTACATGGGTAAACAACCAAATACTTTCTTGGAAGAGTCACTTTATATCACAAAACATTATCCACTTTTCAGTAATGTGATAATAGGTGTAGTAATCATCATTCTCCTTATCTCCTTGAATATTTCCTCAAATTCTTCTATCCAGGAATAATTAACCCTTTTCACCATTAACATAGTTATGATGCTTTAAAATCCTGATAAATTTTTCAAAAAACATCAATTGTACCCTATTAAGCCAAGAAAACTACAGATTTCTAAGACACTATGGGGTGTGGACCATTCCTCAATTTCCTATGTTTTCAAAGGGTCCATAGAAATTCCCTCACTTATGAACACATATCCCAAGAATATGACTTTATGCATCCAAAAAGTGACAATTAATGAACTCATCATACAACTTATCCTTTCTTAATTTCTCCATCACAAGTCGTAGATGTTATTCATATTCCTCCTTTCACTTTGAGTATATGAATATATCATCGATAAACACTACCAAAAATATTTCTAGTAATTTCTAAAGACTCTATTCATCAAATCCATGAAGATTGCATGGGAATTTGTAAGTCTGAAGGTTATAACCATAAAATTATAGTGTCAATACCTTGTTCAGAAGGCATTCTTCTAAATATATTCCTTATTCACACTTATATGATGATATCTAGAATTAAGATCAACCTTTGATAAGTACTGAGCTCCATGTAAATGATTGAACAAGTCATCAATCCTTGTAAGAGGGTACTTGTTCTTTATGGTGATATTTTTGAGTTCTTGATATTCAATACACGGTTGCATTGATCTATCCTTATTCTTGATAAAGAGAACTAGTTCACCCCAAGGTGATGCACTAGGGAATATAAACCCTTTTCCCAAATCCTCCTGTATCTTCTTATTTACCTCTATCAGTTTGATATGATCCATCCTATAGGGACACTATGAGATTGGAGTAGCTATGTTTATAAATTATTTTGATAAATTTACCTCATGATATAGGGGGATTCTAGGTAACTCTTTAGGAAATACATCATTGAATTCCCATTGATGGTAATTTCCCCTAGGTTGATAAATTCCTATAAATCAACCATTTGAGTAAGGTATGCTTCTTTATAGGGAATAAAAACCCACACTATTAAAGGATTTTCAAAAGGAGATTCATGATCCTTCTTACATTTTTAGAGGGGCATAAGATGGTTCAGAATATGGAAAGATATTTCCTTTTCCTGAAAATTTATTTGTGTGCTATATAACGAGATCTAATCCATCCCCAATATAGAAGCTAATTATAAAAAGGAAATTATTACAAAATTTTATGGACGAATATTTCTACATAAACTAATAGGAGAAGAGTCCAACACTTGGGTTTCAATGATTACACCACTTGGTATTTTTACAGATATCTCTACTTCATGGTTTTGGGGATTTGATTCAATAGTTCTATTAAACTTGCAATATATAAAGGAATGCATAGAACCAGAATAAAATAATACTTTTTTCATTATTTAGTGAATAGAAATTGTATCATGTATGTCTTCATTTTCTTGATCCACTTATGTAGTAGTTATTCCATAATACTTTCCTTTATCCTTTGTATTTGGTGGTTACTAATGTTGATTAACCTCGATGACCCTAGGTTTAGTGTACTGCCTTGAATAGTTTCCTTTCTCTCTATAGGTGTAGCATTGGACCATGGTTGGTGGTCGCCTTTCCTCCACAACATTTTCTTTCTTCCTCATGTCTTTTTGACAATAATGAGCTTGTTGGCCTTCTCTCCCACACTTTAATCATCTCCCCATCCCCTAGTGACAGTTCCCATGATGCTTCTTCCTGATTTTTTGACATGTGGGTGGTCGAGTTTTCTTTCCAAATTTATCATTATATCCTCTAGCTTGAAACTCTATCTTTTGTTTCTTATCACCATAGCCATGGGACCATCATCCAAAATTCTTCTCCATTTTGAGATCAAATAAAAAAACTTCTTTATAGATCCCAAAGTCTTAATTTTCTAGAGCCCTTTAATGGTGTGGTTTTAAACAACTAAAGATTCTATCAATTTTTCTATAATTTTTTATAACACAACCCGAAGTGTACCTTGAAAGCCTTGTGAAATTTTCTTCATAGGCCATCACATATTCACCTTAATTTTTCATTATCTCTATGAATTCTCTCTCCATATTCTTTCAAATAGTTTTATGGAAATACTTGTTAAGAAACATTATATTAAATTCTTCCCACTCCATCTATTAAATTTCATCCTTTGGATTGGTTTTACTAATCAAACACCACCATTGATAGACCTATCCATATTGACGATAAATAGCAAGATTAACCTTCTCCTTATCAGAATAGTGAAGAACAGAAAATATCTTCTCCATCGATTTGATCAATTGTTACTCAACTATTCGATCGAAAAATCCACTAACGGTCTATGGTCATTGTTTCATAAAAAACTCGATAGCTAGTTTTTCCCTATTAGGTGAAGTTGGATGTTCCACATTATTCATATTATTGTTCTTAACCAGAGACAACTGGGTAAGAATAGCCATGAAATTTTGAACTCCACCTCTCAAAGCATTGTGGATGTCATTCGGGCAATTGCTGTATTGTCCCTCGCATGGGTTGTTAGCCTTATTTCTCCAAGTTCCCACCATTTTCTAAAATAGAAAATGTTAGAATAAAACATAAGTCAAAAATTAATGAATAAATAATTTATTCCTTTGTGAATTTAAGTCTAAAGGAATATCATCTGGTATCCCAATGTCTATAATTTTCTAAAGCAAAGCTTCTTGGGTTCTCACTTATACGTAGTCTCATACTAAGGGTTTTCAATAAGGTTATCTAATCCTAATTCCCAAATTAACTAAATCATCCTCTAATACCAACTATAATGACCCTTATTTTTCTTACATTACAATTACATAATTTTAAAGAAAAATAACATAAAAACCATTACACAATGAGGATCCAAAGGTTTACTGTCTTGAGAAAATTAGGACCATACATAACATTTACAAATTAAAACATAAACATTTATTTAATTCCTTCTTCTCTAGATTCTTATTGGACCTTGAATTATCCATAGTACATGTAATCACTTGAGGATATACATAAAAGAAAGGGGAAATCTAAAATCCCAATAATAGGATATATGATAACATGAGACAATATAACATGGGGTGATCAAAATCATAATCATCATACCATTAGAAAAGGATCATAGTCATGAGATGAAGCATTAAGAAAAGTCATGGAATGTGGAAATGCATAAAAATGAAACGTTATGTCTTAGTGGTCAAATACCAAACATAGTTGTGAAAAAATATAGAATAATTTTCACACATATTTCACTTTAGATCATGATATTCATCATATTACCCAGTGAATTGGAGTTCTATATAATTCTGGGCTCACCCATCACATTATAACATTTACATTATCATGCATGCCACATAGAACATATATCAATATTGAACATAAAATAACCCATGTAAAGGAATGGGTTTTGTTTCATAATATTAAATAAATATTATTTGGGTTCCCAAATGAAAGATGTAATACCAAACTTGATATAAGAATCATCAACCATTAGTGAATAAGAAACAATCTCGAGAAGTAAAAGGTGTGTTTTTTAAAGAAGTATTCTTTTGGAAAACATTAGTTTTTTCATAAACTCAAGTATAAAACATGTATATCCCATAAAAGGTTAAGATAATGATAAAAAAATATCTTTGGGAATAACCATACTAAAAATGGGCTGAAATAGGGAAAACCCAAAGAAAGAGAGTTGGGTTCTAAAATTCTCCTTACCTTGTGTCTGAATGAAACCTTCACAATAATGTCCTATATAATCATGTTAGATAATTTAATAAAAAAATATAGAACCTTTTATACAATAATTTTATATATTATTGCTTTATTAAGTTCTTTTATGGGATTTTGGATGAGTTATAGAGTTTAATTTCATCGTTTGGGAGCATTCATTTTCATGGTTTTCATGATTGGTTCACTAGTATACATGAATAGAAGTTTGTGTAAAATGTGGATAAATAACCAAAATTGTTATTATGTGTTATAAATGATATTAAAAAAATTAAATGGTATTATAAATATTTTTTATATATCATGAGGATAAATCATTAGATTATAATTAATTATGATTGTTTTAGGTAAATTATGGTGGTTTTTTTATCATAACAAACTCATTTTGTTTTACCATTTAGTATTATGTATATAAGTTAGTTACATAAAATAAAATGGGTTATAAAATACACATTAAAATATATTTTAAACCATTTTATGGTTTTATTAATAACCCTGAATGTGTTAAAGAAAAATGAAAGTGCAATGCCCATGATGTCCGTAAATTGACATATCACAAGATAAGATTTCATTTTTTGAATGAAAGAGGTAGAGGGAAGAGTTTAATGATTATTATTACATTAAAATGACATAATATTAGTATATAAAATATATTTTAGTTATAATTATATTTTTACTAAGAGAGGTGAGGAGAGAATAATAAAATAAATGAAATTTAAAGGAAATTAAAAGAAAGAGAGAGAGGATTTACCTCATAAATTTATCCACTTTGAGAACCTACTTCGGGGACATTTTTGGGTATTTTGATGAGACCAAGAGATCCTAAACATGGGGTACGGACTAGGGAAGATTATTGGTCATAATTTAGGTAAGGACCAAATCATGAAGGGTTTGAGGAGAAGAGGGTTTGAGGGGTGGTGTTTATAGTGGAGGAGAGGGGTGTTTTCCCAATATTTTAATCATTAATTCATTATTTTATATGGATAAAACTTGGGTTCATTATAACCATAATCTTGGAATTCCATTGGGTCCTTAAAACACGGGGTTTCTCATGGCCTACCCTACCACACTAGTGACATACCATACAACTATTTGTGGATAGAACTTGACTAGAATTTCTCCCATGAGAAGACTTAAAAAAATGTTTCCTGCCTCCAGAAAAATCATCTCCTTATCTCAATGCTAAACCACCCAGGATCACACTGCTATCCTCCCTCAGGATCTGATTGATAATGATATCCTAGTTCAATATCATTGAACTTTTGGTCATCTAAAAGATAATAACCTTTGGTCCGATAGAGTACAGAAGACCAACCTCAAACCGACTTGTTGTCATCAACTCATCACTAGAAAGGGTCAGTATGAAGTGTTACGGCCCATTGAAATGATCTAAATACTCCATCAACGATATGAAACCCCATTATATGTGTAGAAACTTTCTATTGCAGTCTACTCTTAGTATATATAGAAATAAATAGTCATATCAGGATGTCTGGAAGTCCACCTAGACCACACCTTGATGTCAACTAGCTTGAGTGATAGTATCCCACCAATGTTAGGAAGAATAAAAAATAATATAGGTTGTGACCTTGACCCTCTTCTCTGAAGGAATCTCAAAACGCTCAAAGATCAAAAATATGGCCTCTATCCATGACTTATTATCCCAAGGACCACCATACCCCAAGAAGGTGGGTGGATATTGCTACTAGAATATCACATCAACTCTCCCATAATTGGGGTAGGTTATGGAGCTCCCTATACAGACTTCATGAAGATTTGGAAAATATCTTGTAACTAAGAATCGGGACCTGTATTAGTAATAGTAGGAGGTTCCTTGGGAGGCACTATAAGAGGAAACATTGGTGGCACAATTCTCATGATCTCCAAATCATGATCTTCATCACCTTTTTCATGTGTGACTTGAGGACCTCATGGTGCCATATCTCTATAATTGTTTATCATACACCATAGATAATATTTAACAATGGATAAGATCAACAATAATAAAAAAGGATAGGTATAAAAACTTCCTATAAATGATTCACGCCTCTCTACCTGCTCTTAAGGACAAATCTAGGTGACAATAAAGGTCATATAAGTCACAAGAGATATTGCCTACTTCCCACTAAAAATGTTGGTTTAGGGTCAAGGTCTCATATAATACCATAGGGGTTCTGATATATGGAGTTTCATTGAAAGGTGTAGAGGAATACACCCTTTACATCATAATTGGAATCCCCATTTAATGGTAACTATTTCATTTAAAAGTTAAAATTCATTTAATTTCTTACTATTATATATATGTATATATATCATGGTCCAGTTAGATGCGCCACCATTCCCAATTTATAAAAACCTATACTCCATATAAATTTCAATTGGTATTTCATGTAACTATGACCTGGAACTCACATACAGTTATGATATAACATGTCATATTAAATTATTTGATTAAACAAATCACTATTCCCAATTTATAGAAGTACATGGTTCATAAAATATAATTGGAATTCATGTAATCAAATAAACTAAGGTTTCATCCCATGGAACTAGTGGTACATGGCTCAAACATGGAATAATTGGTTAATTAAATTTACATCACTAATATATATCGGGAAAACCCATTTATATTGATTTTGATACTTAAATTAATAAAATTATTCTATCCTTGCAAAAAACCATAGCACATTTCAAATACATAGCAGTCAAGGAACCAGTAATATATAGCAGGAAAAAAAGGTAATGCAAGCAATGAGATATATCTATATGAAATGGAATAATGCATGACATGTGAATTCTTAAGTTCCTATATGATTTAGAAGATTTAACCTCCTTGACTTATCAAGATAAAAAAAATAATTCCATAATGATAATATAAATAATAATAATTTCAAAAAACATGTGTATCCCCCAATGGTGAAATCCGAACAACTATAACATGTGAAAACCAATAACAACAATATCCTATCCCATGGAATTTGGAATTCCCTAGTACGTGGGTAAGCTTCTCCGATGCATAGAATCAATACCAAATTCTTACGCGTAACTAGTCTCCTTTAAAATACCCAAAAAGTAATACAAAAGGAAAAAAGATATTTGATACCACTTTGTAGCATCCCAAGATATTTCACTCATAAGTAACCAAACCCAATTGAGAATGTAACCACAAGTGTGCCTCCATATACTCCAGAGGATGCTGACTAGAAGTGTGGTCTATAATAGTACATGGGGAGACTATACCCCCATGATTATAGTATATCATAGTGGTATATAATAATAGAAAGTATTGTGAACATTAATAAACAATAAATAATGGAATGATAATAAACTATCTAAATATAATCAATAGGTAGAAGTTGAATCAGTGTCATATAAAAAAATGAAGATCATGGCATGGAACTACTCAAAAGCGAATATACACACCACACCAAAATCAGTGTCTAGTAGAGGTTTTTAAGAGGCGGCATAATAAACCGCTGCTATTTTTTTAAATAATTTTGCTTTGGTTTATTAAAAATAGCCACAAAAACTTTTATTTTTTTCAAAAACCCGCCACTTATCCCCCAAACCCCACCCCACCCCCACCCCCCACTCCCCCAACCCCCATAACCCACCGACCCCCCGACGTCCTACCCTCTTCGCGTATCACCACCAGACTTGAGCCTTGCCCCCCCTAATCATTCCTCGTCGCCTGTCCTGAGCCTCACCGCTAGTCCTGATCCTCTCCACCCCTCACTCCCTTTGATTATATTTATTGTGGCTTCTAACCTCTTGGACCATCAAAAAAACATATACCCATTAATCAAGGTACCTTCTTCTACCCATTTTCTCTGTCATTTTCTATTTTTTTGATATTAATTCATGTGAACCCCTCTATTTTGTTTGGATATTCATTCATGAGAACCCCTCTATTTGTTTCGATGGAAATATATAATTACATAAAAATATAAACCATAATAATTATTTAATGTAATGAATTTTTTTTCAATTTTAAATGTGGTATTGTGCATACTGAAATATAATTTATATGTATATATGATTGATGAATTTTTTGTGCTTCATGAGGTACCTGTGGGGATTTTACCATTAGTGGTGGTAATTGGGTTTGAGTTAGAGTGTGTTTTTCAATGAAAAAATGGTTGGTTGGAATGAGATATGATGTTGTATGATGTGTTATATAGTTGTTTGATGATCATGGTTATGGTGATGATGTGTGATGTATGAGAATGGAGTTGGTATTTGAATTTTTTATGGGTTTTGGTATTGGATTGGTTGTTTCCTAGTAGTTATATATTGATTGAAAAGTCTCTTTCCCAAATTAAATTAAATTCACATGTATTAATTTTATTGGGGATGGAAATAAATGGATGATATAATAAATTATATAGTGCATGTTGAAGGTTCATTATGTTTTCCTCTGAAGCATGTTTATTTTTTTTATAAATAAATTATAATAGTATATTGTTTTGATATTTAACATGTAATATCATTTAATATAGGGCATTCTTATTATTTTGATATGAAGAATGTCTATGGTTATGATGTAGAGAATGTTTAGTGTGTAAATATGGAAAACTTTGTGTTTCTCTATAATTAATTTATTCCATTATGATTAACTTAGGTTTCCTTATTTTAAATTTCACATGTATAACCTTGATTTTGTTATGAATATCATATGAAACATTTGGGAATTATCTTATAGGTATCATCTTGAAACATTTCTACTATAATCCATGTTGGTTCATTAGGTTCTAACCTGGATACCCAAACACTTAACCTCACATGTTTTGATCAATTCCAGTAATACACCTATTAAAGCCACAAGTAATTAGAGATACATTAGAGAATGGAATTTTAATATCTTGTACAAAACATAATAAAAATCATAAGGGAAGGTCATCACAATAGGCAGTGCTAATAATATAGAAAATCCATCGCATATAACATGATATTTAAGGATAGGATCTCAATATCCAAACTCTCTCACCAGTTGAATCATTCCCTCTGGGTAGGATCCCATGGATATATCTCATATCACCAGTCAACATAAGAAGTAGTTTGAGGAGGGTATCTCATTTTCCAACCTCCCACGCAATCCAACCCATATCAGTATAAGGTAGGTCCCATGGATTGTTACATAAAGATCGAGCACTAGTAGAAGTGGTGTGAGGATATAATCTTAATATTTGACCTACTGTATTAGCTAAACCACACTAACATGAGGTATATACCATCAATAAACACATATATATAACTCAAGAAAATATGAGAACCTAGGAGATGTAACTCTACACTCTGATCCTTATGTCTCCAATCCTCATCCTCATCTCAAACATAGACATCTACTACATAGAATCCATAATGATCTCATGCCCTTATGTCGCACTTACATCAAATCATGACATTATGATCATACCAATCATTATGACCCTCATGGTATTTTCACTATCCTAGTATCATTGGATTATTTTTCCCCTTCCCATAACTTACTAGGAACCAAGTCCATATATGAACTAACCAAAATCCACTCAGTTCCTCCAAGGCATACCCCTTTCAACACTATCTAAGTCTTACATGACCTTTAAATATGAATTCTTACTTATATAATGATTTCTCCTCACTCCCTCAGAATCCCCACACTCAAGAGAGACTATTCCCCCAATTACAATCACCTAGTTACACGAAACACATCCAAAGAGAGTGAATATTCTCTTCTATTATCCACCAACATAGATACCCCAAGACCAATGACTTATGATGGTCTATTAGACCCATTCCCACATCCCAATCTTCTCACTCAAGGAGTTTCAAGATTTTAAGTCTATTTCCATATCTTATACTATATAATTCTTATGGGTCTACACTAATTACTATATTTCTCTAGGATAGTCCCTTATAATCCCTTCATGTAATTTACTATGGTTCAATCCATTTCCAAAACAACTCATTCCACAATCCAATACAACTTTGGTGTCCTTTAAGAAATTATAAATATCACTTCCCTTGTGGAATAGCCACCGAAAAACTCTCAAATCACCCACCCAAGCATGAAAAAACCACATAACTACGTATACACTATATATCCCAGCTGACTATTAGGAATTCAAAGTTCCACACACCATGGGCATAGTCCTTTTGGATTTAACCATTTTAATATGATACTCCACCTATCAACCATTTCATCATTTACCATGGGTGTAGTGTCTTTTTTAGTCTTTTTCAACTATATATCAACATGTTGCACACAAACTTCTTTTATACTTCAATTTAGACCCAGAAAAAAATTTATATCATTTGTGGATATTTTATAAATACAAAAAATATTTGTATGGAATCCTTAAGAGAATTCTATACAACCCGTTGTCGTAAGAAGGAAATAGAAAACCTTATTTAAAATTATTCATTATTTATCATTGTTATGTATATTTTATTTTTTATTATTATTCATCTGTTATCATTTCTATTTTTTCTGCATAATTTTTTTGAATTATATATTCTGAATTTAATTTAATTTTATTAAATTACACGAATTCCAAAGAGGAAGAGTTATATTGTTCCATTGACCACACTAATAGATGAAGATACATTTTTCACCCTCCCTACAACATCTAAGACACCATCTGTTTTACCCCCTGAACCATCTCTCACACCCTCTGTGAGTATCCCATCAACAGCTCAGTTGACACCTTCTCATTCAGCAGCCTCAACAGTGAGGGAGCAAGGCACCACACCTTGTTCTTTGGGGGGATACTAGAGAGTTACTTTTATAGGTACAAATTTTAAGATGAATAAATTTATCGAACTTTTTTTAGACTAAATGTTTGTTCATAATAGATGGAAATAATGAAACTATGGAGAAAAATATGAAAATTTAAAATGCATCGAATCTTATTGGAATAAATATAGTTTTCCTATTTGATTCTTATAGGGTCCCTATGGATGACGTTGTAGGATTACTTGGCCAGATTCTAGGTCATCTGGTCGCGAAGCTTATTTCCCTTCCAATTACATATGATGATTAGAGTCATATGCCTTCATCTTCTAAGAATGATGTTTTTATTCATAAATAAAGGTAATTTTAATAAATTATGGTGTAAGTGAATGTCAGTATGTTATTATATTATAATATTTTCGAAATGAATTTTTATGTATTGATGTTTTCCCACTTTACAGTTGCTGATGTGATAGAAAAAAAGTGGAAATTGAAAAATCTCAGCAAGAAATGTAAAGAATTTAAATAGATATTATGGGGAGATATCAATGATATTTTGTTGAGTGCCTAACAGATGTATGACAAGGTACACAAATGGGTACTTATAGAGTAATATAAAGTTTTTATTGATAGACACCATGATGAGAAGCACATGGTATTTAAATATATATTATTATATTAATATCATTTTAAATTTATACATGTATATGAAAAGGATATGAAATTACATGAATTTCTATTAAATTAAATTTTATTTATTTTAGGATCTTTCAACGAAGAATTCATCGAGTCGGGATAAGAAAATCATCCCTCACACTGCAAGGTCAAAGATTTTTTCTAGAAGTTGATTGACTCTGGTAATCTTTTCATTTGTTTAATTATTTATAAGATAATATTATGTGTTTAATATATTAAATTTTTTTTTATCTTTGTTTAATTCAGTCAAAAAGTTTAGGGAACCAATCATCCTGATCAAAAGTGTGGTTGAGTGTTCGTAAAAAATCTAATGGGATTTTTGATAATGAGTTTTCCAAAGAAGTTGAGGTGTGAATTCATTTTTCATTATAATAACTTATTATCAGTTTTCACTATGTAAATATATATTTCTTCTAATATGGGTGATATTTAATTTTTTGGTAAAAATTAATGATCTATGGGACATCAATCCCATGCAGTCCTACTACGTCTCCCAAGATGACCCAGTTGGTAAAATGTTTGGGAATGGGCATCTTCGTCGAGTGTGTGCGATGGGTTTGGGTCCCTTACCATATAACGTTTTTAGCAGGCCATCGGGGATTGAAGCTACATCTACTCCTGGTTGTTGTTGATATACTCAGATATATTATGTTTCTATGAAAAAAAATCAAGAATAGGGGGATCAGATATCCAATTTGAAGAACGTTTCGGTCGATTTATATCAGAAGATGACCTGATATGTCCCTGGTGATATTGCAACGATGATGGGTGGTGAGTAGGTAAATCACACAACTTCAAAATAATTTTTTTTGTCAAACATTTATTTGTTTTATGTTTAAATATAAATATAAAACATTATTTAATTTTCAATATAATGGTCTTATAGGATTCGGTAGCAGGAAGTAGAGATGGAGGTGGAGAGGGTGAAAAGCAATGTTCATCATCGGACAATGATTAGTGGTCTTGTTGATATGTTGGAAAAATATGGAAATATAGAGTTTGTTCATATATCATTTATCATGTATCATGTATCATGTATCATGTATCATGTATCATGTATCATGTATCATGTATCATGTATCATGTATCATGTATCATGTATCATGTATCATGTATCATGTATCATGTATCATGTATCATGTATCATGTATCATGTATCATGTATCATGTATCATGTATCATGTATCATGTATCATGTATCATGTATCATGTATCATGTATCATGTATCATGTATCATGTATCATGTATCATGTATCATGTATCATGTATCATGTATCATGTATCATGTATCATGTATCATGTATCATGTATCATGTATCATTTATCATGTATCATGTATCATGTGTGGCGCATAGTAGTCACCTAACATTTTCCTGACCTAACATTTTCATGATTCCCCATGTGTGATAAAGGCATCGGAATTTGATATGGATTGATGATTTAGTAAGGTTGTGAGTCTTGATTAGTGAAGTATGAAGTTGGTGGAGTGTGAATTAATATGTGTTCCATATAGAATATGGGGATATTTAATGGTTTCAATTGAGTTATGTTAGGATGTGTATATTATTATTTTGTACTAACTATTATGTTGTCTATTTGATTCATTTTATTCATTTTGGAGACATAATCCCCTACATCCATGTCATTCAAAGATGGGGCCCACAAATGTTTGGTCGACCATTGACCACATTCAAAACATGGGAATGATCACTTCTCGCAAGATATCATTTGAGGTGTGTTACCTAGATGGTAGGAGAGCCTATTTTGGCCACACATCATCACTATAGGGGAGAATAATACTTGGAGGATGATAGAGATGAAAATTGGGAGCTACATCACTATATGCTTGAGCATATTGAGTGAAACTATATATAAGATATATTCAAACCCATTATCCATGGGAAGGCCCTGAGGTTGGTCATTGTCTGGGATGGGACTAAGATATGATATTTTGCATCTATTTGTATCCCATTAAACTTAGAATCCATCCATATGTAGTTTTGAAAATCAGTGTGGTTGATGACCATCATTAGAATATAAAGTCATATCAGGAAAGGGTTATAATATCATGTTTGTTACATAATGTTCCAAGATGGTCAATATTATGTTGGGTAGTTTAAAGTCTTATAGATCATAAGTTCATGCTCTATAGTTTGAAGGATTATAGTTCATATGTTGGTTGTATACAGTTTAAATTATTTGACTTAGATCTATGAAACATTGTTAACTGTGAGAAAATAATCTTAAAGTCTAGAGGGGAAAATGTAGTTTCACCTCGTTTTAAGGGTTGTATATTTTTGCTGCACGGTTTTCCAAACCATACACAAACCATGAATCTCCCACTACATAAGATCCAAATCCCATATAATATGTTAAATTTTTTATGTAAGTTTCATGCTAACTGTGACTTTGGCACTATCACATCCACAAACCCTACATGGGTTGGGCACACAATTTTAGAAAAATGTGAATATCTCATGCGTACACCTCTATAATAAACTGCCAAGTTATCTCATGGTCATGTTACCATGGGGTCATAGTTTGATAAACCATGTGAAAAAATCATAAGTCCTATATGATTATCTAAGACCTTTTTCATGTTATTTACAAACCATATGCTTCATCAAAATTGGTTTCATGGTCGTATGATATTTATAGTACTAGCCATTCTTTAATAGTGTGCCTAAGGCTATCTCACCCAAAAATGAGATTTCAAATTATGATTCTCTCAAAACTCATTCAGTATTCCAAGACACCTATCAAGCCTCAAAAAATATATAAAAATAAAGATTTTATGTTTTCCATCTATCATAATTTCATTCTGAAGCACAATTTCATATTTTCCATATACACTAAACAAAAAACCTAAATTCATTTGAAAATGTAAACCCTTCCAAAACATGTGATCTTACAACCTTACCACCATAGATATTATCATCACTGAGAATCCACAGATGACATTATAAACAAGAACCAGCCTTCATGGGTTGGTAATTCCAACTCAAAATTACACATCTCATTTCTATCCTACCAATGTTCCTTTAAATAAAACATAGATCTTATAACCCATGAAGTGATAAAACATGAGAAAATGTTTGTACCCAACAATAAAATCACTAAGACGGTTCATAAAAAATCTCATATATACTAATAAATGATCATGTAATCATCCTTTTATCAACTAGAAAATAGATATATCCATAATAAATTTTAATTTTTAATGGATAACGCGGAGTTGTGGTACTCCCACTATTATAATTCCCTATTTCTGTAAGACATCAATGTCCTAACGGTACTCCCAACACATTTAATATGTTACCTAGGAGGATATTACCCCTGGTCCTCAATTTTTTGAAATGGTTGAAATCCAATTGACCAAGCTCATACTGTTCACACTATATTTTCCTTTAAAATATCTCAGAAACCATTAAAATACACATGTCTCAACCCATCATGTGCTTGAAGTGGTTCCACACTGACCATATACTACTTTTCTAAATAACTCATATTGAACTACTTTTGGTTTAGTATTTTTCGAAAACACTCCACTTTAATAGTCAACGTCTTTAATTCCATATTCTGACACCTTTTATCCAATGTACCCCAATATCACTTTGATTATGCTCACCACTGCTTCTAACAAACTTCTAGTGACATCTCTTGATCTTACCAAATATTACTCGTTTATGACAACATTCCAAAACAAAATCTAGTAAATTTTGGATCCAACACACCTAGATAATCAAAAGGTATCCCAAGCCTAATGCCTAGACTTGAGCTTCTCCTAGGTATGTATTTGAACCAGTACATGGAATTCACCATGGAATACAATAGTACCTAGTTCTAGTTATCAAGATACTCAAAATCTAAAATAACCATCCAACAATCAGTCCAACACTCATATGAGTGTTACCCTCCAGTATTTAAATTTTTTAATACATATCTCAAGTCTTTCTATAAATCAATCCTTTTTTAAACCTCCCATGGATTCCTTCTATCAAAAAAAGGCATTGGTTTTAATTATTTATCTTGGTGTATAGACGCTCTCCCAACATATTTAGGATGGTGTCAATATATTGGGAATGACTGAATCTAGAATAGGAGTACACCAAGTTGCTAAACATTACCCATTCCTCATCCACAAATAAAAACAGCCTGCCATTTTTGAAAAATTATATTAATAGACCTATTTAGATCATCTGTTACATGCTCCATTAAAACATGTAATACTTTCCTTGAACCAACCATTGATTCCATGTATCTCGATGATGTGTGACTAGGTCAAATAATGGGTCAACCACCTTAGTGCACCCTAAAACCCTCATTTTACTTATCTGGTATATATTTAAAGGGTTACACCCCAAAATTTTCACATCGTATTTAACTTGATGCATAGATGGAAGGCTCATCTCCACTTCAAAATTTAATCACTAAAGAATCAATAAATCCACTCCACAGATACTTTTTTAAGAGATTCCCATATTAATAGCTGTTGTTTTAATTAATTTATTGATCACACAGTCTTAGATCCCAATCATACCATGTTATTTCATGAATAACCAAAAAAGCCAATAATGAATCTCATCATTCATCAATGGTTGGGAAATAAACCAACTACCCTTCCATTGTGTTTCCATGAATTCATAGACACACTACCAACCAGTCAAAATCATGGATCAATTATTTATCTTTTTCATGAATCTATCATACAGAATTAGTTTAAACTCAAAACTATGTTTTAAAAGTCATCGTCATGTTTGAGATTTGAAATATTGAATATACCAACTCATTGGCTTCAAGAAGTCATTATGAAAATTTCTAATTGGTCTATTACATTTGTGTACCTCTACGTGAAAGGAAATTGTTTCCATAATACTCATCATTTTCTTCACCTTAGGAATTTCCTAGGCAACATTTTATTGAAATAAAAAACATTCCATGGAACATGATTCATCCACTACTGAATGTAGTTCCAAAACTAAGATAACATGATTATATTAATCATCAACCTGAATTTAAAAAACATTATCCTCTTACAAGTGTTATAGTATAGGTTTTATCGTAGAATCATGTGTGATGATCTTACCAAGTCACGTTTAAGCACTTTATCTATATCAAACATAAAGTCCAAACTAAAACTAATCAGTTGTGTTTTCAGACCCAATTCTTTTTACAATATTATCCTGAGCAATAGGATAAATTATACTTATTAGGATGGCTTAGGGATACATCTTATAAGTTCATTATATGTAGTTTGAAGGCTTACAACTCATACATTAGTTCTATAGAGTTTAAAGTCTTAGATTTAGATTTATGAAACATTTTTATATGGTTGAGATGCTATGGTTTAGATTAATTTGTTCTATGTTCTCTGTATATGACTTTTTATGGAACATTGCTAGATTGTTGACTACTAAACATTGTAATATGGTTTCAAGTATTATGTTATATGTTCTCTATACATGGTTTTTTTTTTCAGGGTACTGGTATGGGGGATGCAGAATCTGCTACATTTTTTTACTTATAAATCTACATTTAGTGGTGGTTTAACTATCTCTAATGAAATGAACCTTATTTAGAGGCAGTTTAAACAGCCACTATAGTTTGATATTATCATATTGTAAGTGGTTAAAACCCCCTCTAAATAAATGTTTGTTATTTTTTAGTGGCGGTTATGCTGGTTTTAGCCGCAGTTTTATGGTAAAAAAATGAAAAAATAGAAGTGGTTTAAACCACCGCTAAACATGCCATTTTTTCACATTAACGTGCCGATAAAACCACCAAAACCATAGCTAAATATGTTTACTATGACACTTCATATAATCCACTTATAAATTGAATGAATCACTACATGTTGGATACTGACACCCAATTTAGCATCAGTTATCTTAAACCATCATAGAATCATATGGAGGTGGTTTAAATCGGGGCCATATTAAAAACAATTCTTTTTATGAGGCGCTTTTATTTTAGTGAAATGGGATACATAAGTATAGAAATATATAATATTCTATAAAAAATACAAAAATAAAAAATAAAATTGCCTCCACTAGTATCATGATCATAGGATCAGTCCCCTGCTCCCGTACTCCATCCTAGGATAGTAAGTCAAACATCCAAAACTGCACACTTAATTTTCCCCACCTATAACCATAAGGTCTTTTAAAATACCAACCGGTGGCCCAAATAGGGTGTGAGATATACTGATAATTCCACCACCAATAAAATCTATAAATATCTATTATGTTCATATATGATATGCAGTGTTCAATTAATAATGAATTTAAGATAGTAAATAATTAATTAAATCATATTAGCCAGGGTTCCTCAGGGAACACCTGTGAGACACTACCAAGTTCTTACTAATTTGTATGTCTTTAAACATATGTCACCCTTTATGTACATTCAAAAACATATAAAGTTATGTATTTATATGCCTCATATACATATTAACATATATGTTCATATAAATAGATACATATAATTATTCAGTACCCCATGCATAACCCCAAGGCATCCACTATTACTTATAAGGGGTTTCACAATCCTAGTGGCATATGAGCATGAAGATATAACAAAGATATCATATAAGACCAATATAAACCATGGAATAAACCCAAGAATTTTCTTTGTCTTTGAGAACATAGACTTAGTATTAGATAAATTTTCATATAGATCCCATGCAAGTTATTTCATACAAAGAACCGAGCTATCACTACATGTACACTAATAAATCCATCATCATAGGATTCAATCCAAGGCATCTGTGTAAGGGCCCATGTATCACTTAATACATTGTATAAATAATATCCCTCTTGGTCAATCCATGGTGTACCATAGTGGGAAAAAGTTATCTCTCATGGAATGCTATATTAAAAAATGCCCATCGATCCCATCCAAGGCAATCCACTAGGGAACTAGGTATAACTCATGGGAAGAATAAATACATTCGCTCGATGGGCCCATATAGGGTGTTCTATAAAGAAACCATGTAACACCCCTAATGTTCTATAATTAATTAAAATTTGTAGTTGTTAATATCTAAGATTCCATACAAGTTATCCTAAATTGGGACCCTTGCATCACCTTTGAATTAGTATAAAGGAAAATTAATAGCTAGCATTAAACTCATACCATCTGATAATAATTATCCATCATGTTTTCCAAGTCATTTAATATGATAAATTCAATATAAAACATAAATGAAAAGTCCTATACATATGAAATAACATTTTTCCTTAGTCCAATTTAAAAAATACACAACAACCAGAAGGGTAAATCAAATACGCCTCAAAAGGTAGTTTAAATTAATTCCAAAACATTAGGCTCCTGGGACTTTAAGGAATTCACACCCTTAGGGGTGGATCATGTTGAGGTGGTCATCCTCCGATGTTCATTCGTAGGTTTCTTGAATTACACTATAAATAAAAACATAATTTAATTTAATTAATTTTCTTTTAGGAGGAATCGTCGGAAGGGTCTGGTGTGGATAACAATGGAGGACCATATAAAACAATGAGACTTTAGGAAAAATGAACAATATCACATACCTTAATTTGGTAGAACTCACCTTGTCCATTATAATCTTTAAATTGAGATAGAGTATAATAATTCATAAAAATACACAAATTCCCTAAAAATATGTCATATTTTATCCCAACAAAATAGTGCTGAAGATTGAAAGATAAACCAAGAAAAGAAGGAAGTTGAATGAATATCTTAATGATACACATCCAATGCAACTGATAATGAAGGAATTGGAGCTCAGATGTGGGAGAAACCTTAAATATTATATTTACACATGGGATGATATCTTCACATTGTTAATCTTGGATAAAATAAGGGTATAGGTTAAAATTAGGGGTTATACCCCTTTTTTAAAATGGATCGTGACATATTCACGTCATGAATGTAATTTACATCATGGATTCATTAGGTTTTATTTTTCTTCCTAGAAAACCAATTCAGGACATTAATTGGATTCATGGTGTGCATTGAATTCACATACTATAATAAAACTTTGTGTGGACTATCCATAGAAATTATTATCATGAATTGGTTCTAAAACCATGCTCCAACCCCCTCCTACCTTTCTTTTTTAAAAAACCAACCAGCCTAAAGGCATGGTTATCGTGGTCTGGTACAAAGAGAAAACTCAATGAGGTTTTAACAAAAATTTAAATAATTCTTACCTCTATTAAAGTTATATAAGTTACATGTTTCATGTTTTTTTAAGACTCGGTGTTTCATGTAAGGGAACCTATTGAAGAAATTTAATTTATTTGTAAAAATATATTTCATAAAATCTCAGGGTGTTACAAGGTCCACTCCCAAGATTATCATATTGGATTGTATTTAGTCCCCAAACCATATTTATAGTCATGGTTTACTCCAAACACTAATATAGAGGAAAAATTACCTTACTGAGCTGGGTTGACACCCTATTACAGCCCAGTTTATCTCATGAGATATCAATCTTTACCCAATGCATTGGATGAAGATATTGGTCCCACCCATCTTGTTTGTAATAAAAACACCATCCTTGTCTATAACATAACCACCTTTACATAATTAAAATCAAACATTTGAATTCCATTAAATCATAAAATTTCATAATATCATAACCCATGAAAAGAAATGGGGTTTATAAGCATTTCATCACAGCATAACAAGTGGGAAAGAAACAAGTTTTATAAACATTTAATCATTTTAACATAGTATAACCCGTGAAAAGGGAATGTGTTTCATGAACATTTCATTATTATATAACCCGTGGAAGATAAATGTGTTTTATAAACATCATTTTAGTATAAACATAAACCATTCAATGAAATAATAAGAATGGTATCCATGGATCATATCCCAAGAAAATAATAATTAACATCAAAGGATTTCATCTTAGATAGAAAATGATTTTGAAGGATCATTTAAAATTTTATTGATGAAAAATATCATTTCCACTTTGAAAACCCACTTTTAAAAACTAAAACTTCATAAAACATTTTAAAAATCATTTTCATTGAAAATTACTTTGGAAACTTATAAAGGAATATTTAAAACATTTAGTGGTCATGATAGTTGAAACTACCATTTATTCTATACACATTAAAATAAATATTCCTTTGAAATATTTGTAAGTAAATTAAGATGGTATATTTTTTATAAAATTAAAGGAATATTTCATCTAAACCATTTTTTGAAAATCCAATCATGGGTAAAAATGACTTTAAATAATGATAGATTTTCCATAAAAATTTATTTTCAAATCCTGATTACCTGAAGAGAGAAAAATGAATGGAAAACATATATTTTCATAAAATTACTGGAGTATAATAAAATTTATTTGTTTCTTGAGAGATAGATTGTATGATCTCATCAATGGAAGCATAATCATAAATAATCCCAATAAAAAATAGATTAAAACATAAAGTCCTTACCACTTTTTTATCTTTTGAATAATAATCCCCATTAAAGAAAGAACATTATATGGATATGTATATACCATAATTATCATGATAAGGATCATAAAATACATTCATGTTCATTATATACATGACCTAAAAGAAACTAGTGATGTATAAGGCATGTGTCCCCCAAAAAATAAAGTGAGATGAAAATCCCTTACCACTTTTGTAACTTTTAAATCATAACACCCATTAAATAATAACATTAAAAGAAACATTAAATAGAATGAAAATAAATAAATTCATGATATAACATGTCAAATGGTCAGTATATAAACCACAAAAAAGAAATAAGTGGTTAATATGGCATATGTATCCTAAAAATAAAAGAGAGACTATGAATCTATTAGATTTAGTCTTGAAATCCTTAAAACGAATTTGAACCTCATTTATATTAAATATAAGTTTATTATACATCTATGTCACAACCCGACCCAAGATGGGGCTCGAGCCGCAACTGCCCCAAACCCGCCTCTATAGGCCATGGGATGATGATTAGCATTAAAGGCATAAATAACATAGGGAGACCATTTTCAAAGTACATGTGCACACAAACACATCCATATTGATGAGAAAGTGTAGATTGAGTAAAAGTAAAATAGTCAGAAAGTTAAGGAAACAACCATGCATGACAAACCTCTAGACAATACAAGAGCATGGAAGTGTAAACTGAAAAGTAAAGGTGTAAAATACATGCCTAGCCAAAAATATTTCCCATCCTGATAAAATTTGAAACATAAACGATTGAGAGATCCTAGATCCTAAAATACAATATGTGAACATTGTATGTGGTCTTATGTACTAGGTATCCCTAAGATCCTCTTAATTCATTGTTGACCTATCTGTCATCTTCATGAGACATGACGCGTGTGGGAAAAGCCCATGCAAGGGTGAGTATATACATACCTAGTAGGATGCATCAAAAGATGTAGGGGGTGAATTAAGAGATATAATATGAAAACAAGGATATTAAATGGTACACAGGATACAAGGTGTGGTGAAAGTGGAACACCTCAACCAAAGAAAGATAAAGAGAAAGGGTAACCTCATCCAAGCATAGGGGGGTCAACATGGTGAGTATATGAATTACTCGTCGAGTATTTTCCACCCTTATTAAACGAGTAGACTCATCCAACCATGAGAAACTAAATACATAAATCAGGTGGCATACTCTACATGTCATGACCCCCTCCCTCCAAAGATACACCTCTTGGGATCACAATGAATAAAGGGAGATAATGACCCCCAAGTCTCACCTCCAGTAGCCCCTGGGTTGGAGACTAGCACCAAGGGTGTATAAATCTCCCAATATGGGAGGTATTACCCTCATAAGAAAACAAGATCAGAAGATAAGATAAATTATCCATAAAAAACTTCAATATATATATATGTGTGTGTGTGTGTGTGTTTCATAAAACCCAAAAACCATCCCATAATGCATGTGTAAATAGAAATGATGCAAGTATAATAAAGTCTCTAAAGTGAATACCCAAAAGAAAACTAAGGTAGCAACACAAAAGCCAATTATATATCTGAGATAGTAAGGTCCAACACGATCCATAAAATCCTCCTAGAAACTATAAAATATTTTTATATATATAGGGTGAGCATACAAGTATAATAATTATAAAAACCAAAGTCTCTCATGCACATGTGAAAGAAGCTTATTAATGTACCTGTGAGAAAAGAGAAAAACCAAACAACACATAAACAGGTTTACTAACCAAACCCAACCTCATGAAGGAACACTTACCAAATAACCAAAGACAAGTATTATAATATAATATGTTCACATCGATAAGGGTACCCCGAACCACTTTCCCACTAGTATGCCTCTCTCACACCCAATGTTGTACATCCTGACACTCCCATCCCTTTTATATATCACACCATTCCACAAGCACGGTCACAACACACCTATCCCATAGAAATCTAGGCTTACCACCCGATAATCATGACAACACATATCTCTCCTAAAAAACCTAGGTTTTCGTACAAAAAACATGGTCTAGTCTCACCCAAAAAAACCTAGGTCATCAAACCTCATCCTGAAGACACATAGGACACATATCACCTCACCCACAAACAATCGGGCTATCACATATCGCCCGAAGACACATGTTACATCACTACCACCATCTAAATCAATAATAACTTCCATCCATCACATCTTGGTCCATGTATACCTCTCCTAGAAGAGAGAGTGGGAAATACCGGGTACCCATCCATCTGTACTCCCCACCGAAGGTCGGGAAAAACACCCCATGGGTGAATATACAGGTGTTTGGAATGTAGTTCTCAACATGGGTGGGGTGTGTATAGAAATCACAATAATATACAAGTATATACCTTGTATCAGACACTCAGGCCCAACATATGGTTTCACAACCAAAAAACCCAATTCAAAACACCATCACTTTTTCTTCCACCTCTAAATGAATTTATTAATATTTGAAAAAGTCAATTCAGAAGGTGAAGATCCCTAATTAATTAAAGTGGCTTCACATTTTCTCTACGTTTACCACCAATTCATTTAATTATTTATCATTAACCACATTTAATCACACAACCCATAATTTAATCTTTCGTTAACCATTTCTGTTGCATTAACCAAACCAACCCATGCCATTCCAAAAATTGTTAAAACAATTATTCAATTTATTCCATCACTACTTAGGCATCTGGTGCAACACAACCACATTTTACAAAAATTCCATCATTCTATCGCCTCCTTGTCCCAAAATAATTTCCTAGAAACTATCACCTCATCATCCCAAAAGCACAGCCCAAAAACTATCACCTCACTACCCCAAAAGAATGGTCCATAAACTATCATCTCACTAACCCAAAAGCATGGCCAACATCCCACAAATATCCCCACACCCCATGTAATCACACATCATCATCCAACATTCATGAAACACATAACAACAAAAAATATCATTTTCACATATTTACAAGACGATTTTATCACATTCCACTTTCTTTAAGGGGTGTTATCATACAAACCAAACAAAACTTGGGGAAACCAATTTATTATCAAAGTATAATTAATTAAAATATTTCCATTTAGGGTGATTCCACAACAATAATAATAACAAGGGTTCCACAACACTTGTTAAATAGAGAAAATATAACCACGAATGACCAAAATTTTCAATGGGGTGTTTATCCCATACAATCCATCACATTACAATAACAGTAAATCTATAAAAATATGCAAACAACCCCCTTTACCCTTCAATTTCAACTTAACCAATTTATTTATCTTTGATTAAGACGAAAAAACCATAATCCATAGATAAATAAAATTATAACCCCTATTTCATGTTACACAACAAGGAAAACAAGGGAAATATGACCTTAAAGAATCTTTAAAAACCCATTCTGCACCGTAGGCCAAGGAAGAATGCTAAAAAGCCATAATCACACCACAAGGATCATGGATCAAACTAAAATGCATCCCAAGAGCATCAAACGCAACCCAACACACATCCCAAACCAAGGAAACACCACTACAATGGATCCCCGAGAGAAGAATGGAAGAAAATGGGTGATAAGGATAAGACACCTCACCACAGATAAACCACAGATTTCCAGTGAACATACACTAGGATCAACATATTGAAGAAGGATGAAGAATGGATGTAAGAACACCTCGAGTTGAGTGGGATTTTCCAAAAATGAGAGGAAGGAGAGAGTATAGCCAAATGAATAAAATTTTAGTCAAAAATTATTTCTAAAACTACACATGATCGGGCTATTACATAACGTGTAATCCCCTTTCACGTTGTGTAATACCCAAGGTTTAGTACCACCAAAAAACACATCACCTCTTTATTTTATTTTATTTTTGAAACCCCAAAATATTACACGGTGTAAAACCCTTATCCACATCATGTAAAATGTTTACATACTCTGAAACTTCCTATAAAAACTGTGAAACTGAATTTAACATCATGTAATCCAGTTACACGATGTGTAATATCCCTTCTTCCAGCCTTAAGAAATAGAACTTCTCTAGACCCCCTTAGAGCCTCCTCCAAACACCTCCAAAAACCAAAACCAGAAAAGTAATGGACCAAGAAGATGTGGATTGTTACATCAAATAGATATCAATCAATTCTTGTCCTCAATAATCCAAAACCAATCCTAGAAGGAAGGGGGTTCGAACAACCACCTCGTGATATACCTCTCAAGGATATCATCACCTCAAGGGCTACCACCAACCAAACATGCCAAACCAAATGACCAAAAAACATACTGCACAAACACAACTACAACTTGTCTCCTCTCATACCACCACACTACCACATAATCATTACATAACCACACTACCACACAACCAATGCATATCCATCTCAACCTCTACATATCCCAAACCAATAACTTCTACAACCAACGAAATGAACAGCCACACAACCAGTAAACTACACCATCCTAAACACACGAATCAAGGAATTCCATCTTCCATATTAAGATATTATTCTCTTTGAGGAGAACTGATTCACCCAAACGGGTTTAATCACATTCCAATTAATGCATCATTATTAGTAATCTAGTCCTCCATTTTTCATAAGTTGGGAATTTATCACACATTACATCACACACGTCAAAAACTATGGAAAACAACTCATCTCATAAAACATAGTTCAAACAACACATTATAAAGAAAAATAGAGTAAATAAAAACTCAAAACAACTCTAGGTACTAGGAATTCATATGAATTTATCTCTCCCATGTACTCTCCTTTAGGCCACCATGCCCCCACAAGATACGAAACAAATAAATGGTCCTTCCATACAATGCCTTCTCTTGAAAATCTTGGATCTCTATTGGTCATTCCACAAATGTCACATCATCCTTGATATCCAAATCTCCCTAGTCAATGACATGGGAGGCATCATGAAGATACTGACAAATTTGAGAGACATGGAAGACTTTGTGGAGCCTCTCTAACTGTGGTTGTAACGCCAACTGATACGCCACCTCACCAGTTCTCCCCAACACCTCAAATGGCCCAAAAATCATGGGTGAAAGATCGCTCCCTCTTCCAAAAATCTGATGCCCACATTTAGGGGAAACCTTTTAGAACACATGGTCCCCACACTCAAACTCCATGTTCAACCTCCTACAATCATCCGAATACTTTCTCCGGTCCTACACTACTTTTATCCTCTCATAAACGAGATGAACTTTCTATGTCGTGATCTGTACCACATCGAGACCAAGAACGATTATCTCACCAACCTTTTTCCATCACAATAGTGAATCACATGGTCTCTTATACAAATCCACAAATGGATCCATGCCAATGAAATATTTATAGATATTTTTATAAGAAAACTCGATCAAAGGAAATTGTTGTACCCAAGATCAATAAAATTCCAAGACTCGTGCTCACAGCATATCCTCCATCTTATGGATAGTCCATTCCTTCTTCCCATATTTTGAAGTGTGGAAAGAAGTGTTGAGGCATAACTGAGTGTCAAAAGCATGATGCAATTGTAACGACCCAAACATTCATTAATGGAAGTCCCTCTTGATCTAATTAAATGTCTCTTTATGTAAAATGTTTATATAAAATGTAAACTTCTTTGGTTTTATGTTTTTGGATTTTAAAATACAGTTAATAATTGTGACTATTGTTAATATAGTCATTGAATAGTGATCACATGATTAGTATAAATATAGGGCTTTAGCAAATCCAATTTACTCAAACAGAGGAAGCGATGGCCTCATTAAGAAGACATGCCCCATACAAAGCCCATTTTCCAGAGCTCAAAAAGGAGGTTGCATTTTTGTTCTTCTCTCTTGACCAAGCCCAATCCGAGATTGAATATGTTAAGCTCGAGCAGGACCACCTATGAGAGATATGAAATTTGATAGAGATTACCACCCAAGAAATGTTATCTGAGCCACCCCAAGAGTTTGTCTCCATCACACACCTTACTCGTCGGTCTTATGCGGGTGTTATAAGGGTCTATATAACAAGACCTTAGCACTATGGTTATGTAAATTATTTTTGTATATAATAATTAATATACTTTCATTTTACTATTGTTACCTTGTAAATAGTTTTTAAAGCTCAAATAGTATTTTTAGTTAAAGTTAAACTAAGAAATATATTTTGATGAATTAATGGATTTCTGAATTAAATATTATTTTAATAAAATTTTATTATTATTATTAAATTAATTTTTATTAAATATAAATGATCGTCTAATTTTATGAATGCAGTTGTAATTTTTATTATTGTTGGAAATCCGTTTTAGCCAAAACCCATGAATTTTAGATAAATACCGGTTTTTATTTTAAAAGTGAAAATTAACATATTTAGAAAATTATTTATATAAAATGAATATTATTTCTGTAATTAGGATGTCAAAATTATCCAATGGTGAATTTTTCATAATTTTCTAAAATAGTCAATTTTTTAGGTAAAAATTTAATACCGTTTAAATATATAATGTGTTTTATGACATCATAATGACCCAATAGTGACGTAATAAAATAATTTAAACTTTATTTTCGGAAAATATATGTTTTACCATTAAAATAATGTAATTTTGGGTTTTTTTTATTTTACAAAGCTTTAGTGGACCCTTCAAGACTTATTATTCATTTTGTCTTTTTAAATTGTTTTCCTTGGGAGTGTGACTCACCTCCACATAAGAAACCCCATTATTTTAAGAATTTTGGACTTTGGAATTATAAAATACTATTTTTCACTTCCCTTTTCCTAAAACCATGGTCAAAAACCGGGTTCTGGTTTGTGGTTTGGATTAGTTTAATGTGAGGTGTCCCAAACCAAAATAATAAATAATTCCCTCACCTTTCCTATATAAACCCACCCAAGCTCCCACTTCCTCCTCACTCAAAGCCTTTGGATTTCGTCAAAACTCTTCCCTCCTTACTTTATAATCCTCCAAAGGTGCCTCAAGCTCCCAAGAATCCTCTCTCAAGCCTTTGGAAGCACACTTCCACGTAAGGGTTTTTTTCCTTTCTCGTTTTTGTCCAATATTCTGTAAATTGTTATTACCTTTTAATTTCAATTATAAATGTTCGGGTATGGTTTCTCACCTCCCCCATAATTCCATATTTATGTTTGAATTATGGGAGACCCATTTCTCTCTCATTAAATTCCTCCCTTGTACACATGTTACTATGCTGAAATTCCAAAAGGAATTTCTCTCTCCTCATTTGCATTCAAGCAATTCTTTTGTATCATGAATCTAAATTCCATTAAATTTTTTGGGACATGTATCTATATGAACCCCATACTTTCCATGTCATGTAAATATGATGATACACCCCTTTATCTCTCATCAACCATTTTTATGAGTTCTTATGTCACGTCGTTATGCTGCTGAAATTGCACCACGTTTTTCCAAGCAAAAGTCATTGTGTAGTGAATACCATGCCCATTTATCTATCAAGGGTATTCACCTTTATGCACATTTACTTATTGTTTAAATATTTTCATATATTTATTCCACATTCTTTTATCATGGAATAAAATATTATGTTGAATGATTCAATGTTTTTTGATCCATGTGGCACACTTATGCCTAAAATGAAATGTTTAAGAAGGGTGTGCCCTTACAGTGCTCCCATGCATTGGGTAAAGTATCGTATCATGATGCGTCATGTGAAATGGGTGTTTACTCATGCTAATTCAAGTGCAAAGAGGGTTTACTCGTGCTCAATGTGCAATGAGGGTTTACTCATGCTCCATGTGCAATGAGCCTTGGCTCATGCTAATTCCATGTTAAGTGTTGTTGCCACATTTCCATGTTATGATTATCATGCTTTATCATGCCTTTATGTTTATGATTCTCTTGTGCTATATTGATATGCCTATTGCCTAAAATTTATTGTATTCCTCATGTTATTCCATGATAATTCCCTTACTGGGCTTTATAGCTCACCATTTTCTTATGCATGTCCTCAGGTTATCCCATGCAATGCTAAGTATGAGGGAATGTAGTGGTCATGTAAAAGAAGATTTCAATAAATATTTTATATTTCATGTTTTAAGTTGTTATGTAATGATCCTAATCCCCAAATACACTATACCTCTCAATATTCTATGTTGTATCGATTAAAGTTTATGTAATAAATCATGTTTAATTGTGTAATAAAAGAAGTAGGGTTATCATAGTTGGTATCAGAGGATAGGTTTAGTTATTTTTGGATTAGGATTAGAAAACCCTAGTAAAGCCTTAGAGACAACTCTATGTATAATAAAAACATCCCTAATTGTTTGTGAGTATTGAGTAAATAGTTTATCAAGAAAATGCATCCCTATCTGGATACGAGCAGGTAGAGGCAGCTCTGGCACAAATGTATCCTAGGGGTAAAACCAGGAAACAACGCTTTGAGCTAGACTCGAATGGGAACTGGTGCATGACAACGGGCCTTGCTTTACTCTTGGTTATGAAACTCCAGAGGGATATTCTTTATAAAATTCACAAGCTTAGTATGAACCATTATTAAGGGACTAAAAAAATTCCCTAAGAATATATGTTAGAAAGTAGATCATGGATAACATAGACTGAAGCCAATAGATTCATATGTTAAGGAAATAAAAGTTATTTATAAGTCATCAGTTTTTTCCTTGTATTACCCTTTATGTGTTACCCCTAACTTTCCTTTTATTCCACCCAATGGCTGATAATAGAAGGACTCGGGCTAACAACCAATGTAAAGATCAATATGATTATTGTACTAATGATATGACCAATCCAATGGGAGTGGGAATCGTGAACTTTTCCATGCTTCTCTCTCAGCTAACTCAAGATTTTACTAGAAACATGGGTCAAGAGGAACGTTCAAACCCTCCTAAGAAATAACAAGTCGCTATTGAGAGATTCATGAGACAAAGGCCTCATACTTTTAATGGATCATCTGATCCCTCAATCGTTGAACAATGGATCAAATCCATTGAAAATATCTTCTCCATCCTTCAATGTTTTGAACAAGATAAGGTTCTTCTGGATGCTTATCATTTGTAGGGGGAATATGATCAATGTTGGATGTTGACCAAAAATACAAAGCCTGAGGAGGAGATCAAGACATTGGAATGGATGGATTTTCAGAAGATGTTTTTCGATAAATATTTTCCGCACACCCTATAGCTTAGTATGGAAAGGTACTTTCTTAACCTCATGCAAAAAGATGACAAAACTGTTGGATCATAAAAGGAAAACTTCACAAGGCTTTCATGATACTCTTATGGATTTGTCATTACCCTTTAATGCAAGGTTGACCGTTTCTTTGGTGGGTTGAAACCTAGCCTGCAGAAAGCGCTGGCGATCCATGACTTTGACAGCTATGAGAAAATTTCCTGATGTGCCCTCAAGGTTGAAATGGAGATTGGGTAATCTTAGGGGTATAATGGGGATAAGAAGTGTAAGGTGGACTTCAATGCTGGCAGTCTAATGGATAAATCCAACGGTGCTAAGAAGATCCAGCACCCCACTTGCCAAAGGTGTGGAAAGAAGCACCCTAGAAATTGCCTAAAGGGGTGAGGAAATGCTTTAGGTATGGAAGAGAAGGGAACCTATATATTAACCGTCATCAAGAAAGACTCATGGCTGAGAAAGAGGAGAGTAATGCTCCATTAGAATCTCAAAGTCTCGTTCATTGCTACAACTGCAAAGAACCAGGGCATCTTACAAATCAGTTCCCTAAGCCAAGGGTTTTCAAAGGCAACCAACAACCTCCAAGGCAGTAAGGGGAGCTTTTTCTATAACTACTGTCGAAGTGAACCCTGAAAACAAAGTGGTGATAGGTACACTAGTTATTCATTAAATAATAGTGAACATACTTTTTTATTTAGGTTCCAAACATCCTTTTATATCTCTAAAGTTTAGTAGAACAATCTCATCACCACCACAAATCATGGAAGTGAAGATTTTGATGAGTATGGAAAATGGGGAAATCATTGCATCCCATGAATATAACTCCTCCCATGTCATAATATGTGGATTAAACTTCCCGGTGAACCTCATCATACTCCCTCTGGTGGAATTTTATTCAATTCTTGGCATGGATTTTCTTTCCTTATATAGAGCCAACATAAATTCCCGTGAGAGGGAAATCACTCTCCATGTGGAGAATCAACCCCCGATTCTTTACAAGTGCAAGGAGGAAGAGGAATCTTTATTAGCTCCATCATCTCATGTGTGGATATTACTTCCCTATGATCACGTGTATCTGTCTTAGATGATTGAGACTATGGAGGAAACCATCCTAGAAGATATGAATATTGTGAGGGAATTGACTGAAGTGTTTCCTGAGGAATTTTCTACTCTTCCTCCTAGAAGAGATGATGAATTATTAATTGATCTTATACCTGGGGCATTGACAATATCCAAGAATCCATATAGAATGGTTGTTGTGATGCTTGAGGAGATGAATAAACAACTATAGGAAAATCTAGATAAAGAGTTTGTATGTCCAAGTGCTTCACCAAGGGGTGCACCAGTCCTCTTCGTCAAGAAGAAGGATGGGTCAATGCACCTTTGCATTGATTATCGTGAGCTCAAAAAAATCACGATAAAGAACAAGTATTCTCTCCCATGAATTGATGACTTATTCGATCAGCTGTATAGATCACAGTACTTCTCCAAGGTGGATTTGTGGTCAGGATATTATCAAGTAAGGATGAAGAAGGAAGATATCACAAAGACTGCTTTTCATACGAGATATGGGCACTACGAATTCATAGTAATGCATTTTGGACTCACTAATGCTCTAGAAATATTGATGGTCTTGATTAATAGAGTCTTTAGATATTACCTCAAAAACAATTTGGTAGTCTTTATAGATGATATTTTGATATACTCCAAAACCAAGGAGGATCGTGAGGAGCATCTAAGAACTGTACTAGAGACCTTGCAGAAGGAGAAGCTATATGAAAAGAACAACAAGTGTTATTTCAGGTTGAAGGACGTCTCATTCTTGGGCCACATCATCACAAGCAATGGGATATCTATGGATCCCTCCAAAACAGATGCAATTGAGGGATGGCCAAGGCCAACATCGGTAATGATTATCCATAGCTTCTTGGGGTTAGATGGGTATTATCGGCGATTTGTGAGAAATTTCTCAAAATTGTCCAACCATATTACCAAGATAACTCAGAAGGGAGTAAAGTTTTCCTTGATTGATGAATGTGAATAAGGCTTCAAGGAATTGAAAATAAGTCTTATCACTATGCCCATGCTCACTTTAACCACAAGTGGAGAACTTTTTGTGGTATTCAATGATGCTTCGAAGAAGGGCCTTGGATGTGCATTGATGAAAAATGACAAATTCATTGCCTATGCTTCAAGTAAATTGAAAGTTCATGAATAGAACTATCCAACACATGACCTCGAGTTGGCTGCAGTGATCTTCGCTTTGAAAATTTTGTGGTATTATCTCTTTGGGGAGAAGTGTGAAATATATATGGACCAAAAAATCCTCAAGTATATATTCACATAGAAATATTTGAACATGCACCAACGTAGATTTTTAGAGCTGATCAAAGACTATAACTGCTCAATCCAATACCACCTTGGGAAAGCGAACAAGGTGGAGGGTTCCCTATGAAGAAAGGACCCAGCAATTCTATCATTGATTAGAATTTAAAAGGATTCAATATTCTTAGATTTGATGAATATGGAAATGGGAATCATAAATAATGGGACATCATAAATACTTTCACAAATTATTACTCAAATATCACTTTTGGGAAGGTTAAAAGATGCTCAAAACGATGATGTGGGAATTCAGGAAAAAGTGGAAGCTATCGAAAAAGGTAAATCCTTAGAGTTTAATGTTAATGAAGAAGGAATTGTGAGATTTGGAGAAAGACTATGTGTTCCATCACATCCGGAGCTGAAGAATGATCTTTTGGTTGATGCACATAGTTCAAATTTCTCTATTTACCCAGGAAACACAAATATGTATCGAGATCTCTAAGAGCATTATTGGTGGGATAATTTGAATAAGAAGATCGTTGAATATACATCAAAGTGCCCGGTGTGTCAGCATGTGAAGGTATAGAGGAAGAATTATGAGGGGATGATGCAACCATTTCCCATACCAGAATGGAAATGGGAGAACATCACCATGGACTTTGTCACAGGACGTTTGAAGACATCAAAGGCAAAAATGCAATCTGGGTTGTTGTGGATCATCTTACAAAGGTTGCACACTTCAATGCTATTTGGGAGGATCTCTCATTAAATCAACTAGAATGGATATATATCAGGGAAGTGGTAAGGCTTCATGGAGTAACACTATCTATTGTGTCCGATCGAGATCCAAGATTCGCCTCTATGTTTTGGAAGAGTCTTCAACATGATCTGAATACGGAACTGAACTTCAGTATGTCTTAACATCCTCAAAATGATGGCCAATCCGACCGGACTATCCAAACACTTGAGGACATGTTGAGATCATTCTCAATGGACTTTAAAGGAGGATGGGATCAACATCTTCCTCTAGTTGAGTTCTCTTATAATAATAATTTCCACTCAAAAATCTAAATGGAACCATATGAATCCCTTTATGGGAAAAGTTGTAGAACATCGGCGTGTTGGGATGAGTTCAGTGAGTGTAATCTGTTTGGACCAGAAATGGTTTAAGAAATGGAGGAGAAGGTGAAAACCATTCAGTAGCATATCAAGGCAACCCAGAGTTGACAGAAGAGTTATACAGATAACCATCGACGAGACCTTGAGATTAAAGTTGGAGACATGGTATTTTTATGCATTTCTCCATGGAAGATGTTCATGAGGTTTGGAAAGAAAGGGAAGTTAATTCCTAGGTACATCGGCCCCTTCGAGATTCTTGATCGAGTTAGGGTTGTGGCATATCGATTAGAACTTCCACCTACCATGGCCAAAGTACATGATGTATTTAATGTATCCCTCTTAAGGAAGTACATACTAGACCCTTCAAATGTACTATCTTCAGAGGTGTCACAGTTAGAGTATGTTCTTTCTTATAAGGAACAACTAGTGAAGATCTAAGATTGTAGAGAAAATGTTCTATGAAATAAGACAATGCCCCTCATCAAGGTGTTGTGGTGAAACCACAAGTTTGAATAAGCGACGTGGGAATTGGAGGAAATGATGAAGCAAAGTTACCCAAATCTTTTTTAGTGTGGGAAAAGGAAATCTTGAGGGCTAAATTTCTTAAGGGGAAAATATTGTAATGACCCAAAATTTCATTAATTGAAATACCTCGGGATCTAATTAAATGTCTCTTTATGTAAAATGTTTTTATAAAATTTCAACTTCTTTGGTTTTATGTTTTTTGATTTTAAAATACTGTTAAGAATTGTTAACATTTCTAATATATTAATCGAACAGTGATCACATGATTAGTATAAATATAGGGCTTTAACAAATCCAATTTACTCAGACAAAGGAAGTGATAGCCTCATCCAGTAGACGTGCCACATACGAAGCCCATTTTCAGAGATCGAAAACGAGGTTGCATCTTTGGTATTTTTTCTTGACCAAGCCCAAGCCAAGATTGAATATGTTAAGCTCAAGTGGGACCACCTACGAGAGAAATGGAAGTTGAAAGAGATTACAACCCGAGCAATGTTATCTGAGCCACCCCAAGAGTCTGTCACCATTTTACACCTTACTCTTCAATCTTATGCGGGTGTTATAATGGGTTATGTAACAAGACATTATCACTATGGTTATGTACATTATTTTTGTATATAATAATGAATATACTTTTATTTAATTATTGTTACATTGTAAATATTTTTTAAAGCTCAAATAGTATTTTTAGTTAAAGTTCAACTAAGAAATCTATTTTGATGAATTTATGGATTTTTGAATTAAATAATATTTTAGAAAAATATTATTATTATTAAATTAATTTTTATTAAATATAAATGATCGTATAATTTTATGAATGCAATTATAATTTTTATTAACGTTTGAAAGCCATTTTTATCATAACCCATGAATTTTTAATAAATGTCGGTTTTTATTTTAAAAGTTAAAATTAAAATATTTAGAAAATTATTTAGATAAAATGAATATTATTTATGGAGTCATGATATATAAATTATCCAATGGTGAATTTTTCATAATTTTCTAAGATAGTCAAAATTTTGGGTAAAAATTTAATATTGTTTAAATATATAATGTGTTTTCTGACATCATAATGACCCAATAGTGATGTAATAAAATAATATAAACTTTATTTTCGGCCAATATATTTTTTTAAAATTAAAATAATGTGATTTTGGGTTTGTTTGATTTATTTTACAAAGCTTTAGTGGACCCTTCAAGACTTATTAAACATTTTGTCTTTTTAAATTGTTTTCCTTGGGAGTGTGACTCACCTCCACATAATAAACCCCATTATTTTAAGAAGTTTGGACTTTGGACTTATAAAATATTTTTCCCCACTTCCCTTTTCCAAAAACCATGGGCTGGTTTGTGGTTTGGATTAGTTTAATGTGAGGTGTCCCAAACCTAAATAATAAATAATTCCCTCACCTTTCCTATATAAAACCACCCAAGCTCCCAATACCTCCTCACTCAAAGCCTTTTGAGTTCATCCAACATCTTCCCTCATCTCTCTAGAATCCTCCAAAGGTTCCCCTAGCTCTCAATAATCCTCTCTCAAGCCTCTATCAAGCCTTTGGAAGCACACTTCCAAGTAAGGGTTTTTCTTCCTTTCTCATTTTTTGTCCAATATTCTTTAAATTGTTATGCCCTTTTAATTTCAATTATAAACGTTGGAGTATGGTTTTGTACCTCCCCCATACTTCCCTATTTATATTTGAATAATGGGATACCCCTTTATATCTCATTAAATGCCTCCCAATTATACATGTTACTATGCCGAAATTCTGAAAAGAATTTCTGTCTCCTCATTTACATTCAAGAAAATCTTTTGTATCATGAATCTAAATTCCATTAAATTTGTTGGGACATGTACCTATATGACCCCCTTACTGTAAATTTCATTTAAATATGATAATACATCCCTTTATATCTCATCAACCATTTTTATGTGTTCTTATGTCACGTCGTTATGCTGCTGAAATTGCATTGTGCTTTTCTAAGCCAAAGTCAGTGTGTGGTGAATACCATGCCTATTTCTCTATCAAGGTTATTCAGATTTATGCACATTTACTTATTTTTTAAATAGTTTCATGTATCTATTCCACATTCATTTATCATTGAATAAAATATTATGTTGAATGATTCAATGTTTTATGATCCATGTGGCACCATTATGAATGAAATGAAATGTTCAAGAAGGGTATGCCCTTATAGAGCTCCAATGCATTGGGTAAAGTATAGTATCATGATATGTCATGTGCAATGGGTTTTTACTCATTCTAATTCAACTGCAATGAGGGTTTACTCATGCTCTATGTGCAATGAGGGTTTACTCATGCTCCATGTGCAATGATCCTTGGCTCATGCTAATTCCATGTTAAGTGTTGTTGCCACATTTTCATGTTATGATTAACATGATTTATCATGCATTTATGTTTATTCTTCCCTTGTGATCTATTGATATGCCTATTTCCTAACATGAATTTTATTCCTCATTTTATTCTGTGATTATTCCCTTACTGGGCTTTATAGCTCACCCTTTTCTTATGTGTGTCCTCAGGTTATCCCATGCAATGCTAAGTACGAGGGAATGTAGTGGTCATGTAAAGGAAGTTTTCAATAAAGATGGTGTATTTAATGTTTTAAGTTGTTATATAATGATCCTAAGCCCCAAAGACACTATACCTCTCAATATTCTATGTTTTATCAAGGGATGTTTATGTAATAAATAATGTTTAATTTTGTAATAAAAGAAGCAGGGTTGTCATAGCAATCCCCTCCATACTCATGATGTAAAATGTGTGTCCTGATCCAAGAAAATAGACCTTGGAACTCCATGAAGTTATGACACCTCATCCACATACCTCTTTTCTAAGTTTTCCATTATGCCCGACTCATTGATCACTAATAAGTGGGATGATTTCTTCAATAGATCTACTATCACTCAGATAACATCACAACATCTCTAAGATTTGGGTAACTTTACTGAAAAAATCCATTAAGATGTCATCGCATTTCCACTTGGGGATATCCAAGGGTTGTAAAAACCCACCATCAACATGATACTTGGATTTTTCCTACTAGAAAACTAAACACTTTTCCACAAACTATGCCACTTATCATTTCATCCTATGCCACCAAAACTGAACCCCAAGCCATGTTACATTTTTGGAAACTCCTTGGTGTACCTCCAAAGGTGAGTTACGAAACTCACGAAGGACTCCATCATGCATTGCTACCAGAAAAAACAACCTTTCATGAAAGAACATCCAGTTTTTAACATTCTCCAACCATCCATTCGGAGCATCACCATAGCCAACATGATCACACAACACCTCTACCTCTGAGTCTCCCCACTGAGACTCCTCTACCTACTGCATCAGAGAAGACTACATTGTCATCTAAAATAAACAGCCTCTACCACCATCTACTCTTGCATCTAAGTGAAAGTTTTTCAACTCCTATATTTCTCTACAAGAATCCTTATTCTCTAGTACAACACCCTTCCATTACTTTATCCTCAGATAAAGAGCCAAAACATTCCACTATACTAAGGTGTGGGAGATTTCAAAATCATAATCTTGAAGAAACTCCATCCACCTTCGCTAACGTAAGTTCAAATCACACTGAGAAAAAATATACTTCAAGCTATTATGATCTATGAAGACCACAAAGCAGTCCCCAATGAGGTAATGCTACCAAAAATTCAGTACAAACACAACCACTTCTACCTCTAGATCATGGGTGGAATAGTTATGTTCATGAGGGAGTAACTTCTTGGACATGTAAGAGATCATTTTCTTCTACGGAATCATCCCAAATCCCAATACTAGAAGGGAAGAATCACAAAACACCTCAAACAACACCCCTTCCTTAGAAACTAGAGAACTGACCAAATTCCCCTTAAGGTAACCAAACACTACCTTTCACAGATTACTCAACCAAAAATCTTGGTCTTTCCTAATAAAATCTATCAATGGGGTTGTAACTGGAGATAAATCAGGAACAAACCTCTGATAATAGCTTGAAAGACCAAGAAAACTATTAACTTATTCCATGTTCTTGGGTTATTCCCAAGAAACAACTTCCTAAAACTTCAACAAGTATACCACTACACCATTAATAGACACCACATGCCTAAGGAAATGCCCCTATCATGTATAGAACTTTCACTTGGACAACTTTCAATATATCTGGTGACATTGAAGAACATGCAAGACAGTTCTGAGATTCTTTCCATACTCCTCCTACTACTTTGAGTAGATCAAGATATCATCAGTGAATACAATGATGAACTGTTCTAAGAACTCATAGAAAATAGATTTTATAATCCCCATGAACATTGATGGTGAATTTGTAACACTAAATGTAATGAATATAAACTCAAAGTTCCCATACCTAAATTTGAAGGTAGTCTTCAAGATATCTCCCTCCTTCAACCTAAATTGGTGATATCCAAACTACAAATTGATCTTAGAAAACCAACTCTTCCCTCTTAGATGGTCAAAAAGGTATTCTATCATTGTTGGAGGATAACAATTTTTTACAGTGACCTGATTCAATCTCTGATAGTCTATACACAACCTCATACCACCATCTACCTTCTTTGATAAAAATACTGGAGAACCCTAGATTGACACACTAGGCTAGATAAAACCCATATTTATAAAATCATCTATTTGAATCTTCAACTCCCACATCTCATAAGGTTTCATCCAATATAGAGCCATCTAAATTAGAGAATCACCTAGATTCAAGCTTATCTTGAACTCAACATCACATTGAGGGGGTAGAGTGACAACCTCCTTGGAAAAAAAATCTAGGAACTCCCAAACAACCCTAGGAACCTCTACTGTCACATCATCTACTAATTACACTAAAAATACATAAAATTAAGAAATAAAGGGCTACATACACTGACTTCCCACTTGACAACTCCACTCGCCAACGAAAACCACACGTTGGACATCCACATCTAAAAACATGACTCTCCTCCTAAAGTAGTCAATAATAGAATGTATGGAATTCAACCAATCGATGTTGAGGATTTTATTTTATGATTTCATATATAGTAAGAAAATATCCCCATGGGACTGATGTTTCCACATCATTAGTCTACACCCCTGAAACACATCAAACAAGTTGGTCTAGCCTCTGACTGGCGTACCCAACACGAGGGGCATAGGAAGCCTCTCTATGTTTAGTCCCAAATCATGGAATATAGTGTTTGAAACAATAGAGTGTGAAGCTTTGGAATAAAACAAGGCCCAAACAAATTACTAAATAAACTGATCATATCTATGACGATATCTGGCCAATATGGAACTGCTAACTCCAGCCAGCTCTCTATCTCCACATCTGAAACGCTTCCTTCATACATTCCCAAATAATGTCAGTGGAAATAACACAATGTTCTCTACCACTGATCATCCCCCTCAACCGGATAAAATCTACAGTGATCAACTAAATTATCCTATTGAACCTCAACTACCTGAGGTACACACAGATGATGATGAGGATCCATAGCTGAAAGATAAACAACGATTTCCTTAGCTGGAGTAGTATGAAATTTCATTAAGATTTATTTTACTCATTTAATTCATTTTTCCATTTTAACCTTCCCAAAACATCCCAATTAAAATGATAACATAATTCATCATGATGCTTGTACCTTTCCTAGTTCTCTACCCTGCAAGCAGGTCCATATCACTTGGTCATTTAATAATCTCAGAGTCTATATATTGGATTACGGATGGCCCTAAAATCCTATTTCCTATATAGTCTCCCTATCCTATGTCATACACCAAGGTCAATTAGAACTATTTCCCTACCAACCCATGAAATCCTCACTATGCCTAACTCCAAACCCCATCTATCTCTCAACCATATCTTTGATACCACTCTATCATGACCCCTCCCTCCAAAGATACCCATCTAGGCTAGGAATGAATAATGGTAGATAATGACCCCCCAAGTCCTACCTCTTGTAAGACCTAGGTTGGATACTAGATCTAAGGGTATAAAAATCTCACAATATGGGAGGCATTACCCTTTATAAGAAAACAACATTGAGAGATAAGATGAATCATCCACAAAAAACTACAAAACATATATATTTATATGTCAAAAAACCCAAAACCTATCCCACAATGCATGTGTAAATAGAACAGATTCAAGTACAATAAAGTCTCCAAAGTAAAGACCCAAAAGAAAACTAAGTTCGTGATATAGAATCTCTCCAAAGATCCAAGGTAGTAAGGTCCAGCGTGATCCAAAAAATCCTACTGGAAACCTGAAAAAAGTTTTATATATGTAGGGTGAGAATAAAATTATACTCAGTTGGAAAACCAATTCTTTAGTGCATAGGCGAAAGAAGCATACTAATGCACCTGTGAGAAAATAGCAGAACCAAACAGAACCTAAATAGGTATACTAACCAAACTCAACCTGACTAGGGCACGCTAACCAAATAACTCAATCCAAGTAATATAATATAATATGATCACATCGATAAGGGTACCCCACAACACTTTCCCATTGGTATGTTTCTCTCACACCCAATGCCATACATCCTGGAACTCCCATCCCTTCTGTATATCACACCACCCCACAAGAATGGTCAAAACACACCACAAATGCAAAAACGTGGGCTCACCAACCCACAAGAACATCTAAAAATAACTCTACTAAAAAATACCTAGGATACCACCCCCCAAGCACAGTCATATATTTTCCAAAAACACCAAGGTCATAACACCTCATCCCGAAGACACCGGAGATACATATCACCTCAGCCGCAAACACCTGTGATATCACATCCTACCCGAAGACACCTGATCCATCACAACCACCATCTATAGCACTAAAAGACCTCCTTTTATCATAGAATGTGCCATACCTACCTCTTCTGGAAGAGTGATCAGGAAAGGGGAGGTACCCTTCCATCTGTTCTCCACACCAAATGTTTGTAAAAACACCATTTGTATGACTATAAAGGTTTTTGGTACATAGTTCTCAACATGGGTTGGGTGCGTATAGAAATAACAAGAATATACATGTATATATATAGTATTAGACACTCAGTTCTAACCTATGGGTTCATAACCAAACAAACCAACTCAAAACACCTTCACTTGTGTGGCCACCTATAAATGCATTTATTAATATCTATAATAGTCATTTTAGAAGGTGAAGAGCCCTGATAAATTAATTTGGATTCAAATTTTCTCTATGTTTAATAACCATTCTTTTAATTATTTTTTATCACCATATTTTATTACCAAACCCATCATTTAATCATTCCTTGACCACTTCTATTCCATTAACCAAACCAACCCATTCCATTCCAAACATTTTTAAAAAATTATTCAATTTATTCAATCACTAATCGGGAATCTAGAACAACATAGCCACAATTCACAAGTAGTTTATCATTCTTTCACCACTCTACCAAAAAAGTGTGTCCCACAAACTATCACTTCACATCCCCAAAAGAACAGCCCACAAATTATCACCTCACTCCCCCCCCCCAAACATGACCCACAAACTATCACCTTGACACCCAAAAAGCATGGCCAACAACCCATATATCACCCCACACCCCATGAAATCACACATCACCATCCCGCAAGTACGAAAACACATCAAAATAAAACAAGATCGTTTTTATGGATTTACAAGAGGATTTTATCAAATTCCACTATATTTTGTGGGCATTATCACACAAACCAAAAAAATTAGGGAAACCAATCTATTATCAAAGTATAAGTAATTAACCAATATCCATTTAGGGTGATTCCACAACAAGAACAACAAAAAGTTTTCCAAATAACATGTCAAACAGGACAAAAAAACACACCAAAGGACACATTTTTTTTGGGTGTTTAGCCCATACAGTCCATCACATTACAATAAAAATAAAGCTATAAAACCCTGTGAACAAAGCCCTTTACCATTAAATTTAAACTTAACCAATTTTTTTATATTAAATTAATGTGGAAAACCCATAATCCATAGATAAAAAAATCAAAACGCCTCTCACATGTCACACAACAAGGAGAAATGAGGGAAATCCTACATCAAATAAGCTTTCCAACTAGTTTTGCACCATAGGGTGAGGAAGAATGCTTGAAAACCACAATCTCCCTATGAGGACCACAGATAAACCAAAACTACATCCCAAGACCATAAAACACAACCTAATTCACACCCTAAACCAAGGAAACACCACTACAGCATATCCCCAACATAAGAATGGAATAAAACAGGTTAAAAGGAGAAGAGAACTCACCACAGATCAACCATTGATCTCTAAAGAAAATCCAATGGGATAAACAGATCAAAAAGGGATGAATAAGGGCTCAAAGAATAGTTGGGACTCTTAGGGTTCACCCAAAATAAGAGGAATGAGAGAGCACGGATTAATGAATAAAATTTTGGCCGAAAAGAATTTATAAAACTGCACATGATCGGGGTATTACACATTGTGTAATCCCCTTTCACATCATGTAATCCCTGGGGTTTGGTGTCCACATAAAAACATGTTGCATATTCATTTTATTTTATTTTTCACGCCCCAAAATATTATATGGTGTGAATCCTTTCTTCATATTGTGTAAAAAAATTTGCACACTGTGAAACTTCCCAAACAAGCTGTGAAACTAAATTTCACGTCATGTAATATAGTTACACGACGAGTAATATCACTTCTTCCAGACTTTATCAATTAAACTTCTCTAGACCCCCATTGATCCTCCTCTAAACACCTCCAACAACCAAAAATATCCATGTAATGGATTGGAAGGGTACATACTATTACATCGTGCATCTTTGCCTCTCATGGAAAGAGTGTAACCAATTTCAAGTTTTGGATATAGAAGAATGTATGTATATATATATATATTCTCAATTTGAATAATCCCAAATGAGAGAGTAAGGGGATGTCCATATCATAGCTTAGCTCAAGAAGAAGTGTCGCCAATAGTTCTAAATGTCCATCAACGATGATTGATATTTCACACATCTACTCAAAAGTAACTATGAAATTCAAACCAAGGATCATCACTATGTAAAATAGTTGAGAGGACAAAATCTATAGGTATATCAATCCTACATTGGTATAATAGGATGGTTACACTATGGTATCCATTGATGAACTCCACTGCCTAGCCCTACAGGAGGGTACCGCTCGATAGTCATCGAAGAACTCAACAACCTAGACTTATTAGAAAGTACTGGTCAATATTTCTCAAGGAACTCCACTTATAAACCCTACTTAAGGGTACCACTTGATAGTTGTTTAGGAACTCAACTTATTGGCCCTACTAGAGGGTACCCCTCAGAAAGCATTGAGGAAATCCATTGCACAGTCCTGTTGGATGGTACCACTTGATAGTTGTTGAGGAACTTCACCACCCAACCCTGTTGGAAGGTACCACTCAATAGTAGTCAAGGAAATACACTACCCATCCTTTCTGGATGGTACCACTTAGAACGTATTGAGGAAGTCCACTTCACATACCTGATGGAGGTTTCCACTCGATAGTCATAGAGGAACTCCACTACTCATCCATGAGTGAGGGTACCACTCAAAGTGTCTAGAACATTTCAAATAGTATCTAAAAACCACAATGGAGGGAATCATCATTTTATACATAGAAAAACACTCAAGATAGGTTACTCATAGACTATAATCCAAGTCTCAATAAAGAAAATATGACAGTTGGAAGATTATCAAGAAGTACACAATGTGTAAGGGGTCCCCAAAATGTGCAGTCCTTCACCTATTCTTGGTTGTATCCTTCCCAACACATGGCTTGATAATCAATTAGTACTACATAGTGTGTAAGGGTACTACATGACATGTCTGAACTGAAATCCTGACAAACGCATGACGCTTGTCATCGGTACGAAGGAAAAAAATGTAATGTCACTAATAAACCTCTTCAAACAGCCCCATGTGGATAAATTAATTACACCATTGTGATACTTATATAAAAACACTTAGAAAAGTCTATTCACTTTTCTAAATTGGAAACCCAATGAAAATGTCACATTTCATCACATAATGCACGAACAGTGCTTCATGGGCCCAAGCCACAAACTCCAATTAAATACCCAATATTGGTCTTGAAACTTACACCTCAATATTAGGGTCATGATACCATTGATGGTTTGTTATTCTGACACCGTATAAAGAAGATACATCATATACAAGATTATATAATATTGATAATTTTATTATTATCCGGCATTTTTTTGACCAGAGGCACGAGTCTAAAAAAGGTAACCAACATTGGTCTTAAAATGACCGTCTTAATTCCATAGTTACATTGTCATCATTGGTTCATCAATCTGAATTCAAGTGCAAGATTTATGGTTGAAATAAGGTTTTCCCAAAAAAATAAAAACTAATAATATTTTATATTATTGGTATTATATTTTTATTATTATTTAGAACCTCAACATAATCAATTCCCTCCATTTCATATGCACTCTAGGATACCATGCACCTTTTAAAAAAATTACAACAATAATAAAATTAAAAAAACAATATAATTATTATTATAATATATACTATCATATGAGATGGTTTTTACAGAGGAATAAGTTGGATCACATTCCACGGAGAATGCTTCACAAACCCCCCCCCCCCCCCAATTCTCTTCATGTATAGTGATCCCCACTCTCAATTTTAAATTTAATAATTTAACATTATAATATTTAATAAAGATAATAATATATTTGTAAATAAAACCACTATAAACCCCTTCATGTTGAAACCCTCACACTTAAGGATGGTGCACCCAAATGGATATCATTTTTCAAATAAAATGATATTAATTGAAACCGTTTAATTAAAAAGATTTTCCTTTATTAAATTGAAATCATTTAAATTTTATTAATAAAAATTTAAAACCATTTAATTTTATTATCCAACAACAATTTTTTATTTTATCATCATCATCATTATTTAATATAATAATAATAACAAATCCTTGTTCAATTTTTATCAACTCAATGCCATTATTAATGATTATTATTATTAATTATTCTCACCATGTTGACCATATCCAACCACCTCATCATAGATTTGAGTCTAGTCACCATATCATCCATTCTAAGTAGACTTTTCTATGAGACATTCAACACGGCCTCCACTCAAAATCGATTATGTCTCACCAAACGTCACCGCCATGTGTCATCTGGGAAAATGGGGATCACTGATCCGATATCGAACCACCTCCAATAACAAAACCTACACTCACAGTATTGATCCAATCTGTTCACAAATCATCATCCCACTCATTTATCAATATCTCCCCAAACCATGTCATTCATTCCACCACAACAAATCTGGGGGTTTATCACACTTGAACCCACCCCGTAAAATTTGAATCATGATCCCATGGTCCAATGATGTAGAACGTGAAGAAAATAGGGAGACAATAACCAATATAAGATAAATTCCATTGGTCAATCATTATTGGAGAATGATTTCATAGCAGGGAAACTAGGGTGAGAAACATTTCATGAACAAGAAATAAATTGAAAGAATGATTTATTTTGATACACAGTCTCATGCAAAGGTTTATTTAAACACAGTTCAAGGAAACTATTTTGATCATGCTCAATCTATTAATCAAAAGGGGTGAAAACCATAATTGATGAGCCCTTCTTAGATTATGGATTGATTTTTGGTGAAGAACACATCCACTAGTGATGAAGGTAATAGGATTCAACCTGTGGGTGTTTCCAAATTATAGATAAGAATGTTTTTGAATATTAGATATCTTTTATCCTATCACATAGATATGGATTCATGTGTTTCTCATGGGGAGATATATATTTTATATATATTTGTATTAGATAATTGTTTTAATATTAACATGGAAAATATGTGGTGATTTTTAAATTTAAGATATAATATTGTATATCTTATTACTATTTGAAAAAGGAAATAGAAAAGGATTTAAAATGGGAAGTAGTTGGTGGTGAATTCAGAGAGAGTTTCTCAAGATGTAGTCCACCAATATCAAGAGGAAATAGGTCACCATATTTTCAGTAGCCCATGGGGGTAATCATCAATGGAGAATGAGGCATCGATAGTGGATCTATGTTGGGATGGGATACCGCATTTTTTGTTGCATGTGAAACACTTTGAAATTTTTCAAGTGTGAAGTAGTAGTGATGTGGTCAATGATCAGGGCCATGTATCAAGATTATTCTTGATTGTGGTGTTCAAGTGGCATGTCCAGGTTGATGATCAATAGTACAGCATGATTTCAAGATCAATTTAGAGAGAGAAATACTCCAGGTGTCGTAATACGGTGCGAGGATGATGCATGTTCGGATGAATATCTCTTAGGCAGTGGTGTTTCATTGATAAAAGAGTGATGTTTTGTCATAGATGGAACTATCAATCATGGAATTAGAGAGATTATTTTCAAAGAGAAGTTAAAGACCTATTGGGTAGTGGTTTTCACACTATTTTTTCTACATTCTTATTTTTAATTCAAGTTTGAGAATTACTTTGATTGTTTTACTCTCTGATTAATAATGGATATCTTGGAATTTCATTGTGGTTTTTTAATCCTAACCGTCATAGGTTTTTTCCATGTTAAAAATAATGCATGCATATATATTTTTTATTCTTTATATCACTTTAATATTTAATCGGTTTTCTCACAAATTCTTTTTATATGCATTTTTATCTTGAGATTAGGATCCTTCCCAAACAAGTGGTATCAGAGCTGATGGTTTGGTCTTGCAATTTGATGTGAGAATTATGGAATTTTATGGGAGGATCGATGATGTGTGGATGTGGTAGAATAAAATGTTGAAACAAAGAAGGTTCATAGAATTTTTCCAGGCCTTACACATAATTCTTTTCTTCAGAATGTTTGAATTGTGAGTAAAGAATTAAAATTGCAGATCGAGGTGATTCTCTAGATGCTTTAGATTTGGAGAAGGGGCACTTTTTCTTGTATGTGATCCAGGTTATGTGGAAATAATAGTTATGGGGGAGCCGATATTTCTAGTTTCGGTCTTGTTTTATATGACATTTCATATTCGGATATGGTGAAGACTTCAATGTATGTATTTCTTTTATTGGGGGAGAAGTCAAGTTTCTGTCAGAGTTGCAAAAGGGTGTCGACTTTTTTTCACAGAGGATGATGGTTGGTGTGATGCCAATAGGTTTTCTATCTAACTGAGTATATTGGATGGTATCTTCATTGACATACTGAAGGGTTAGATTGATAGGATTCAACTCATGGGTGTTTCTAAATTTGAGATAATATAGTTTTTGAATACAAGATATCTTTTCTCTTATCACAAAGATATGGATGCATGTGTTTCTCATGGGGAGATATATATTTTATATATATTTAGACAAGATAAATGTTTGAATATTAATAAATAAGATAAATGGTGATTTTTAAATGTAAGATAAAATATTCTATATCTTATATGTATTTGAAAATGGAAAAGTGAAGGCTTTAAAGGGGGAAGCAGCTGGTGGAAAACGTAGAGAGATTTTCTCAAGATGTAGTCCATCATGATCAAGAGGAAAGGGTGAACCACATCTGTATTAGCCTATGTGGGTCTTCATAAATGGTGAAAGAGGAATAGATGGTGGATCTATGATGTGATGGGATACCACATTTATGGTAGCATGTGTATAGCATAAAAATTGAGCAGGTATTAATCAGTAGTGATGCGATCAATGATTGGGGCCATCTACTGAGAGTCTTCTTGATTACGGCAATCAAGCAGTGTGTTATGGTTGATGATTAGTGGTACATCATGATGGTGAGATCATGTGAGAGAGATAAAACATTTTTCTGTCTCAAGACGGTGTGAGGCTGATGCATGTTCATATGAATATCTCTAAGGTAGAAGTGTTTCATCGACAAAAGGGTGATGTTTTCTCATATATGGATCTTTCAAGCATGGATTATATGGGATGATTCTTAGAGAGAATAAAAGATACTATCATGGTGCTATTTTTATATAAATTTTATTATTATCTCATTTTGTATTCACGTTTGATAATTGATTATATTTTTTACACTCTGATTCAGAGTAGATATTTTGGAATTTCCCCATGGTTTTTTAATCCTCCACATCAGAGGGGTTTTCCTCATTAAAAATAATGTGTGTTGATTTATTTATTCTACCTTATATCTCTTCCATATTTCATCGGGTTTCTAAAAAAATTATTTCACGAGAATTTTTATCCCAAAATTTTGATTCTCCCCTAATATAAGGTGATCCCATACATCTGATTCTTGTTAATCCATCTCGATCATACCACCAGTTGTCATCCAGTCTCAATTCTCTAATGAAGGATGCTCTCTTCCTTCTCTTAGATACATAAAGGGTTATGCATCCAACCCTTGGAAAATTTTAATAAGAGGGTATTTATGGAGGATTTAATTATTTAATTTGATAAAAAAATTGTTTATTTATTTTAATTAAATGTACCCATCAATGGCTGCCTCACCCGAACAACCCACGCCGACCAATTTTAGGTAAGACTTAGTGTAAATTCTACTTTCTAAACTCAATGGTTGTCTCAAATTTCCCATTCAAGTATCATTTTGTGAGTTATTTGGGTTTGGGTTATTAAATAAAAAAATTAAATTAATCAATTTATCCAATGCACCCACCAACAGATTCCCCAACGGATGCCCCATCTGAATATCCCATGCTTACCAACTTTAGGTCACACCTAGGGTAAAGTATTTGTTTTAGATTCAACCAGGGTCACATATTTCTGATTTGAAACTCCATTTCTGATATGGTACAATTTTTTTAGGAAAATTGAGTGTGCATAATTAAAATATATTTAATATTCTTATAAAATTAATTTTGAACTCACTGGACCCCAGAATTACATGTCATCTCAACGTCGAGCTCTGAAAATATTACTAGGAATATTTCAAAGTCTTATATGGAAAAAATGGATTCTCTACATTATTTAATTATTCGAATCATTTCATCCTATAAAAGTATAAACTAAGAAGAAATTTGGGGATACTAGGTTCACTTCTATATTTTCCATACATCTTACCTACACCAGGATGTACTACCAAAGAAGAAGTGTGATTCTCCGTAATTACCTCCTCTAACAATGTGATTGGAATCACCACCTGTCCTAAAAAATGATGATGTGATTCCCTTTATTAGAAAATACATTAGGTGAAACTCTTAAGGATATCTAGTCACATAAAATTTGTTGGTTTATATCCCCAAGTTGTGCCTCCCTAACTCAATAAGGAAGTGGAGGGGTAGCAACCATAGACTGGAGGTATGTTGCACCATTCTCACCCACAAGTGTTAACTACAAATAGGTAAACTTCTTTGTCACCTCACTTGATAACTTTAGATGGAAGACCTTTTTGTGAGAATATTCTTCCATGGCCATGCCCTAGGTTTCCCTCAAGATCATGATGCCTTAACCTCTGTAGGGTCCAATGTCACTTCTATGTTGGAGAAGTCGTATCCTAAGAAATGGACATTCAAATCTATAACTGTCTCCATGAGAGATTCCATACAACTAAAACACACTGAGCATATCTAGAACCATCCTATTGTATCTCATTTGATCCAACTCTGACTATAAGGACATGAGGGTTGTAACGACCAAACGTTTTTTAATGGAAATTCCCTTCTCATAAGTATGTCAAAAAATTTAACAAAAACACAACATAATGAACTAATAAGGGCTAAGTGACCTTTAAACATAATTTTGACACTTCTGTTTTTGGAATTTCGAAAATCCGGTATACACAGTTGTAATCAGTAAGTTATTTGGAATCTGATAATGAAAACGTAATTTTTGGGGAATAGTAACCTAACCTAAGGAATAGTAACATACACTTATGAATAGTGATATAACCTAATGAATAGTAACCTCACCTATGATATTATATAAAAATATTCATCTTCGATGTATGATATACCTATATTTTAGAATAAGTTGAGGAATGTTTTAAAACTGGTTTTGATAGTAAATTATTATTTTAATTAAATATAAAAATAATCGTATTTAAAAAATTATTTCTGAAAAATGGACATCATTTTTTGATTCTACATGTCGAAAAATGGTTAGGGTGATTTTTTGGGATTTTTCTGAAATACTTGAATTTTGATGAATAGTAAAATACGATAATTTACAATAAATGCTAAAAAAGGGATTTATTGAGTCATTGATGATGTTCTGCTTATGTAAGTACACTTGGTTTGGGATCACATGATAAAATTACTATTCTTGTTCATGGAATACTTATTATTCCTTTTCTTGTAAAGAAATAATAAATTAATGATTATAATATTATGAAATCCCTCCTCTCCTCTACTATAAAAAACCCCCTTCACTCCCTCTTCTCATCACTCCTCTAAAACCTTGTTCCTTGCCATTATTCTATCCAAATCTCTCCCTAAGATCCTCCCCCATGTCCAAAATCTCATAGCCTTTTCAAAATACCAAAACCTCTCCATTAAGAGGTTCTCAAAGGAGGAAGTCTCAAGAGGTAAATTCCTCTTTCCAATTCCTTCATTTCTTTTAAGTTCTCTTTCTTTTTGTTTCTTTCCTCACCTCCCTTCACCATAATAGTATGATAAATCTAGTAACATACATGTAATGAAATTGTTTCATTCTAATGGTATATTTCATTATTTTATCTCCTTTCCCTACCCTTTTATTTGAATGGAATGAAAGCGCCGTTTGAGATGTGCTAATTTAGCACATTCAAGGACAAAAGTTTATCAATTTCTATTATTATATTTAATTATGGTCATCAAACTATTTGTGTTATGGTTGAACCAGATTATTATATATGTAATATATCCTGTTTTTTGTTCTGTAATCCTTTTTGTACAAATAGTATTAAGTTATAAAGCAAAACATGTTCTTTGTAATCAAATCCACCGATTAACAAAAACGGTTATCACTAAGGTTATATATATAATAATTAGACTTCACTCCAAGTAACCTAAATAAAATTAAAACCATGTAATATCCTGTATTTTCACTAAATAATATAACTCCAATTCTGGACAACCACTTTCATCTTACATATAATCCAATATTGAATATAAGTGAACCGATCTTTTAATACCAAGTAAACAAACGAGCCCGAACAATGAAATTGAACCTTATAACTAATAAAAAAGGCTTTGAATGAACTAAAAAGGGTTATAATAAATAAATTAAATATAGAAGATGTTCTGGAATTATTAATTAATAATCCTAAATTTGTGTATTCAGGTCATTAATATCTAGTGGAGAACACCAACGGATTTAAGGTATAGGATTCTCTCCATGTCTCTCTTAATCAAGATTGTCCTCTATGCTATGCCTTTTTATTGGTATTACTAAATGGTTTGGTGTGTTTTTTCACCTCAACCATACTTCCATCCTTATGTATAAGAGATGATAAACCCTTTCTCTCTCTCATCAATCCTTCTTGGGTACACCTGACACCATGCTGATAAAACTGTAACGAATTCTACCCGAACCTTCTTTGTTCTTTCAGGTTGCCTTATCTTGATTTAAAAATGGTGTTATCTTATCTATTTATGTGAATATTTTGAATTATGTTTATTTATACAATATTCTTATATCAATACTCCTTTCATCACTTTCTTTTGAGGATATACATATTTTTAAAAGATTCCCTCCTTAGAACTTTCCGATAAGCAAGCCTATTTTAGGGGAACTTACCGAATGGTTACCCAATTTCAAGAGCACTATATCCTCTGTTGTAAGACATAATTTTATTTGTAAAATCATTATTTTATTATGAAAACCTTCTTGGTTAAATTTTGGTTTTATATAAATGATTTTTCTATTTTCTATTTAAAAATCTCTATATCTTTTTCCTTAAAACCACACAAAAATGTTTTAATGCTAATGTTTCTAAAATACATTTCTCATATGTTTTCAATTATGTTTGAAATAAATTACCATTTTATATGCCTATTTTACCCTATGAACTTCCATGTATTTTATAATTATTTTCTTACATGGAAACTTTCATGATACGCCCATTGGTTATGATTTATGTCCTGATTGTGGTGCCCAATTCTTTCCATGGGTACCCTTATGTTTATGTATGGTTGATTATGTATGATTGTATACGTGGTAAGAATATTTATGTGGAAAGAATATTCATGAAAATTTTGAGATGGGTGCACCCAGATAGCACTCCAATGCATTGGGTAAGGTTAAGTCTCATGAGATGCGATGTGAAACGGGATTGGCAGTTAGGCTTGACCCGTGCTGAAATGGGAAATGGGATTGGCGGTTAGCCTTGACCTGTAATAAAGAAATGTTTTATGATTCTGCCACATTTATATGATTCCATGATTATATGATCCCGTGATTATATGATATTATTTCATATGTTCCATGTTTTGGATATTAATATGTCGTGCCTCTTAAATCGTGTTCTTAAGATGTATCCTTATGTTCATTCCCTTACTGTGCTTTTTATCTCATCCCTTTGTTCATGTGTTCCCCAGCGTACCCTCTGTAGATGTAAGGGATCAAAGGAAGTTAGAATCTCTTTATGGAGATTAAATAAAGAACTGTTTTTTAGCCCCATGTTTTATGTTATATGTACCTAGTCTTCCAAGACACTAGAATTAATGATCCTTGGCTTGTAATATGATGATTAATTATACTTAAAATCATAAAATTTTATATATAAAAGGCTCAGGTCACTATAGTTGGTATCAAAGGATGGTATAGTTATTTTTGGAGATTGTGAATAGAGCACCTTAGTGAGAACCTTAAGGATGAGACTAAGTATAAGAAAACATTCCAGAATTTTGGTGAGTATTCAGTAAGAGTTTTATCAATAAAACACATCCATATCTAGATACGTGCCGGTAGAGGTGGATCTACCACAGATGTATCTAGGGGTAAAACCTGAAAAAACTGCTTTGAGCTAGACTCGAATGGGAACTGGTGCACGACAATGGGCCTTGTTTCACTCTTGGTTATGACACTCATGGGGGATATGCTTTGGTAGATTCACAAGCTTAGTAAAAACCATTATTAAGGGAAAAAAATAAGCCCATAAGAATATAAGTTAATAAATAGATCGAGGATAACCTGGATATAAACCTAAAGAATCAGAAGTCAGGATATAATTATTCTTTATAAGTTTATACTTTTATGTTTAAAGTTTCATTTTTATGCTCAATAGATAAGTATTCAAGACCTCTAATTATACATTCTTTTTCTTAGTTAATGGAGGGAAATAGAAGAACATGTTCTAACAACCAATGTGATAGGCAATGTGATGATTTTCCTAAAGATATGCCTGATGTGATGAAAGTGGGTGCTCAAAACTTCATGGCAGTACTTGCCCAACTGGCTCGAGTTATGAATAATAACTTAAATCAGGTGGAAAATCCTCCTCCTCCAAGGAAAGATCATGTTGCCATAGAATCCTTCATGTGGAAAAGGCCTCCCATGTTTAGAGGGTCTTCTAATCCCCTCCTCATAGAACAATGGATAAACTCCATTGAAAATATTTTCTCCATCCTCCAATGCTTGGAAGAAGAGAAAGTTGTACTTGCGGTCTATCATTTTGATGGGGAAGTTGATCAGTGGTGGAAACTAATCAAGAATACAAACTCCCAAGAGGAAATTGATTCCAATGATTGGGAGGAATTCAAGAGGATGTTTTTCAACAAATATTTTCCTCAAACCCTCTGTCTCAAGATGGAATGAGATTTCATTGGACTCAAGTAGAAGGAAGATGAGGCCATCAGGGCATATGAAGAGAACATTACAAGGGTTTCAAGGTACACCTCTGAATTTGTCATGAACACCAAATGTAAGGTGGATCGCTTATTTAGCGGACTAAATCCGAGTCTACGAAAGTGTTGGTGATTTGATACTTCGAAAATTATGAGGATATTGTCCTTTTTTCCCTCAAGGTTGAAATGGAGATTGGAGAATCTTAGTGGTCTCCTAGGCCTAGTGACAAGAAGTGGAAAATGGATAACATCATGGGTGGTTCATCAAAAAATCCCATGATGGAAAGAAGCCTAACTTTCCCCTTTGAAAAAATTGTGGGATGAAACATCTTGGTGACTGTCTCAAGGGAACCAAGTATTTCTTAAAATGTGGATAGTTTGGTCATATAGCCAAGAACTGCCGAAGGGATATAAAAAATCTTGCTAATGTTGAAGAAGAAAGGATGGTTCAGATTAACACTTAGCCAACAGTGTAGTGTTGCAACTACAAGGAGCTTGGGCATTATGCGAACAATTTCCCTAAGACGAGGGTTGTCGGAGGCAATCAGCAACAAGCTCCAAGGCAACAAGGAAGGGATTATGCTATCACTACTACAGAGGTAGAGTCATAAAACGATGTGGTTATAGGTACGCTTATTATTCATTCAAGAATAGAGAATGTACTATTATATTCTAGTTCTATTCATTCTTTCATATCTTGCAAGTTTAGTAGAACTATTCAAACACCACCTCAAAATTTGGTGGAAAGTTATTTGTGAGAACATAGAATGGGGAAATTATTGCGTCCATGGTTTATAACTCCTCCTCGGTTAATGTTTGTGGACTGAACCTCCCAAGAAATCTCTTCATACTTCCTTTAGTGGAGTTCGACGCTATCTTGGGCATGGATTGGGTATCTTTGTACTAGGAAAACATCAATTGTCGGGAAAGGGAGATCACTTTCCACATACAGAGGCTTCCTCTGATTCATTACAAGGGTAATGAGGAAGATGAGTCTCCTTTAGAATCTTCATCTCAAGTTTGGATACTGCTTCCTTGTGATCAAGAATATCTTTCTCAAATGTTTGGGACAAATGATATAATCATGCTTGAAGTTAAGCCCATCGTGAGGGATTACACTGATGTATTCCTTGAAGAGTTTCTTGATTTTCCTCATGACCGAGAGGTTGAGTTCTCAATTGAACTTATCCCTGGATCTCTACCAATCTCAAAGACACATTACAGAATGGCCACTATAGAGCTGGAAGAGTTGAAGAAGTAGTTATGGGAAAATATGAAGAAGGGTTTTATACGCCCAAGTGCTTCAAAATGGGGTGTTCTAGTCCTCTTCATCAAGAAGAAGGATGGATCAATGTGCCTCTGCATTGATTATCATGAACTCAATAAAATCACGATAAAGAACAAGTATCCACTTCCACAGATAGATGACTTTTTTGATCAGTTTCGTGGGGCCAGTTATTTCTCTAAGGTGGACCTTCGGTCATGATATCACTAACTAAAGGTGAGGAAGGAAGATATTCACAAGACTGCCTTTTGAACAAGGTATCGACACTATTAGTTCATAATGATTCCCTTCAGACTCACTAATTCCCTAGAAATTTTCATGTTTTTAATGAATAGAGTCTTTAGAGATTACCTCAAAAAAAATTGGTGGTCTTTATTGATGATATTCTGATATACTCCAAGGGCAAGGAGGAAGATGAGATGCATTTGAAAACTCTGTTAAAGACATTATGATGGGAGAGGTTTTATAAAAATTACAGTAAATGTGAGTTCTGGATGGAGGAAGTATCATTCTTGGGGAATGTTATCACCAGAAAAGGGATATCTATGGACCCTTCCAAGATGAAGGCAATTGAAGAGTGGCTGAGGCCTACTTCTATAACGGTGATCCGTAGTTTTTTGGGTCTAGCTTGGTATTATCGACGATTTTTGAAGAAATTTTCACGATTTTCAAACCCAATGAACAAGATCACATATAAGGGAGTAATGTTTGTTTGGACACAAGAATGTGAAGACTGTTTCAAGGAGTTGAAAAAGAGGTTTATCACTACACCTGTACTCACACTCCCTTCAAGTGGAGAACTCGTTGTGGTGTATAGTGATGCTTCTATGAAAGTCTTAGGTTATGTGCTAATGAAAAATGATAAAGTGATATCTTATGCCTCAAGGCAGCTGAAAATCCATGAGAAAAACTATCCTACGCATGATCTGGAGTTGGCAGCTGTGATATTTATGTTGAAAATTTGGCGGAATTATCTCTATGGGAAAAAATGTGAGATATATACTGATCAAAATATTCTCAAATATATATTCACATAGAAATAACTTAATATGGGCCAGAAAATATGGATAGAACTCATCAAGGATTATGACTGCTAAATCCACTACCATCTTGGTAAGGCAAAAAAGATGGCGGATGCTCTAAGTAGAAAAGATCCTGCATTTTTATCAATGATGAGAATTGAAAAGGATATGATATTCTTAGATTTACAAAGGATGGACATGAGAATCATTAAGGGAGGAACATCATCAATACTTTCTCAAATGATTGTTCAACCATCCCTCTTGGAGAAAATAATGGATGCTTAAAGGAAGGATGTGGAAATTCAGAAAAGGGTGGAAGCTGTTAAAAATGGGAAATCCTCCAATTTTAAAATTGATGAGGAAGGAGTTGTAAGATTTGGGACACAATTGTGTGTACCATCTGATCCAAAGATAAAGAAGGAGCTATTGAGTGATACACATAGCTCGACCTTCTCTATCCACCTAGGGAGCACAAAGATGTATAGTGATCTCTGAGAAAACTTTTTGTGGGACAATGTGAAAAGAGAGATTTCCGAATATACATCAAAGTGTCTCGTATGTCAGCATGTGAAGGATGAGAGAAAAAAGTCTAAGGGGATGATGCAACCACTACCCATACCATCATGGAAGTGGGAGAACATTACCATGGACTTTATCACTGTACTTACAAAGACATCTAGAGAAAACAATGTTATATGGGTTGTTGTGGATCGTCTTATGAAGACAGCTCACTTTATCGCGGTTCGAGATGACTTCTCATTAGATCAACTTGCATAGATTTACATCAAAGAAGTGTTAAGGCTGCATGGAGTACCAATATCTATTATATCTGATTGTGATCTGAGGATCGCCTGGAAGTTCTAGAAAAGTCTCTAACATGATCTAAGCACTAAACTGAACTTCAGTACAGCCTATCATCCTCAAACTGATGGCCAATCTGAGCGAACTATTCATACATTGGAAGACATGTTGATATCATGTTCAATGGAGTTCAATGAAGGATGGGACCAATATCTTCCACTGGTTGAATTCTCCTACAACAATAGTTTCCACTCGAGCATCTGAATGGCACCATATGAAACCCTTTATGGGAAAAGGTGCAGAACACCGGCATGTTGGGATGAAGTCAGTGAGCGTCAGCTGCTAGGACCTAAAATGGTTGAAGAAATGGTGGAGAAGGTGAAAACCATTCAGCAGCATATCAAGGTAGACCAAAGTCGACAGAAGAGTTATGCAGATAACTGTCGAAGAGACCTTGAGTTCAAAGTTGGAGACATGGTATTTATATGCATATCCCCATGGAATAAGGTCATGAGTTTTGTGAAAAAAGGAAGTTAAGTCCCAGGTACATCGGCCCCTTGGATATCCTTAATCGAGTTGGAGTTGTAGCCTATCGACTGGAACTTCCACCTACCATATCGAAAGTACATGATGTATTTAATGTATCCCTCTTAAAGAAGTACATACAAGACCATTCACATGTACTCTCTTCATAGGTGGTACAGTTGGAGGATGAACTCTCTTACGAGGAGCAGACTATAATGATCTTGGATCGTAGAGACAAAGTTCAATGTAACAAGACTACTCATCAGGTCAAGGTACTATGGAGAAACCATAAGTATGAAGAGGCAACATGGGAACTAGAGGAATCAATGATGGAAAAGTACCCACAATTGTTTTTGGCTTAGAATGTAAAATGAAATTTCGAGGGAGAAATTTCATACGGGGGGAAAAATATAACGACCCAACGTTTTTCAATGGAAATTCTCTTCTCATAAGTATGTCATAAAATCACATGAAAACACAACATAATGAACTACTAAGTTCTAAGTGACCTTTAAACATAAGTCTGACATTTCTGTGTTTGTAATTTCGAAAATCCTGCAAACACGGTTGTAATCAATAATTTATTTAGAGTCCGATAAGGAAAACATAATTTGTGGTGAATAGTAACCTACCCTAATGAATAGTAACATACCCTTATGAATAGTGATATACCATAATGAATAGTAACCTCACCTATGATAGTATAAAAATAAAATTCAAGTTTGAAGTATGATATACCTATATTTTAGAATAAGTTAAGGAATGTTCTAAAACTGGTTTTGACAATAAATTATTATTTTAATTAAATATTAAAATAATCATATTTAGAAAATTATTTTTGAAAAATGGACTTCATTTTTGGATTCTACACGTTGAAAAATGGTAAGGGTGAATTTTTGGGATTTTTCTGAAATACTTGAATTTTTGATGAATAGTAAAATACGATAATTTACAATAAATGCTAAATAATGGATTTATTGAGTCATTGATGATGTTTTGATGATGTAAGACTACATGGTCTGGGACCACATGATAAAATTACTATTCTTGTTCATGGAATACTTACTATTCCTTTCCTTGTGAAGAAATAATAAATTAATGATTATAATATTATCAAATTCCTACTCTCCTCCACTATAAAAACCCTCCTTCACTCCCTCTTCTCTTCACTCCTCTCAAACCTTGTGCCTTTCCATTATTCTGTCCAAATATATCCCAAAGATCCTCCCCCACTTCCAAAATCTCCTAGCCTCTTCAAAATACCAAAACCTCTCCCCTTAAGAGGTTCTCAATGGAGGAAGTCTCAAGAGGTAAATTTCTCTTTCCAATTCCTTCATTTCTTTTCAGTTCTATTTCTTTTTGTTTCTTTCCTCACCTCCCTTCACCATAATAGTATGATAAATCAAGTAACATACATGTACTTGAATGTTTTCATGCTAATGGTATATTTTATTATCTTCTCTCCTTTCCCCACCCTTTTATTTGAAACAAATGAAAGCACAGTTTGAGATGTGCTAATTTAGTACATTCAAGGACAACTGTTTATCAATTTCTATTATTATCATTAATCTTGGTCATGAAACCATTTGTGTTATGGTTGAACCAGATTATTATATATGTAATATATCCTATTTTTGGTTCTGTAATCCTTTTTTACAAATGGTATTCAGTTATAAAGAAAAACATGTTCTTTGTAATCAAATCCACTGATTAACAAAAACAGTTATCAGTAAGGTTATTTATATAATAATTATACTTCACTCTAAGTAAACTAATTAAAATTAAAACCATATAATCTACTGGATGTTCACTACAGAATATAACTTCAATTCTAGAAAACCAGCTTCATCTTACATATAATCCAAACATGAATATAAGTGAAAAGATCTTTTAAAGTCAAGTAAACAAACGATATCGAACATTGAAATTGGACCTTATAACTAATCAAAAATGATTTGAATGAACAAAAAAGGGTTATAATTAATAAATTACAGATAGAAGAGGTTATGGAATTACTAATTAATATTCCTAAATTTGTGTATTTAGTTCTTTAATAACAAGTGGAGAACACCAACGGATTTAAGGTATGGGATTCTCTGCATTTCACTCTTAATCAAGATTGTCCTATATGCTATGCCTTTTATGGTTAATAATAAATGGTTTTGTATGTTTTTTCACCTCCACCATACTTCCCTCATTCTTTATAAGTGATGATAAATCCCTTCTCTCTCTTATCAAGCCCTCTTGGGTACACCCGACACCATGCCCATAAAACTGTAATGAATTCTACCCGAACCTTCTTTGTTCTTTCGGGTTTCCTTATCTTACTTTAAAAATGGTGTTATCTTATCTATTTATTTTAATCTTCTGAAATTTGGTTAGTTCTACAAGAATCATATATCAATACCCCTTTCATCACTTTCTTTCATGGATATACATGTTTTTAAAAGATTCTCTCCATAGAACTTTCTGATAATCAAACCTATTTTAGGGGAACTTCCTGAATGGTTACCCATTTTCAAGAGCACTATATCCTCTATTGTAAGAAATAATTGTATTTATAAAATCATTCTTTTATTATAAAAACATTCTTGGTTAAATTCTGTTTTTATATAAATGATTTTCCTCTTTTCTATTTGAAAAGATCTATAGCTTTTTCCTTAAAACTGCACAAAAATGTTTTAATGCTAATGTTTCTAAAATACATTTCTCACATGTTTTCACTTCTATTTGATACCACATACCATGTTATATTCCTATTTTACCCTATTAACATCCTTGTATTTTCAAATTCTTTTTTACATGGACACTTTCATGATACGCCCATTGGTAATGATTTATGTCATGATTGTGATATCCAATTATTTATATGGGTACCCTTATGTTTATGTATGGTTGATTGTGTATGATTGTATATGTGGTAATAAAATCTATGTGGAAAGAATATTCATGAAAATGTTGAGATGGGTGTGCCCAGATAGCACTCCAATGCATTGGGTAAGGTTAAGTCTCATGAGATGCGATGTGAACTGTGATTGGTGGTTAGCCTTAACCCGTACTGAAATGGGAAACGGGATTGGCGGTTAGCCTTGACCTGTACTAAAGAAATGTTTCGTGATTCTACCACATTTATATGATTCCATGTTTATATGATCCCATGATTATATGATATTATTTCATGTGTTCCATGTTTTGGATATCAATATGCCATGCCTCCAAACTCATATGCTTAAGATGTATCCTTATGTTCATTCCCTTACTGAGATTTTTAGCTCATCCCTTTGTTCATGTGTTACATAGGGTACCCAATGTAAGTGTAAGGGCTCAAAAGAAGTTATAAGATATTTATAAAGATTAAATAATGAAGTGTTTTTTAGCCCCATGTTTTATGTTATATGTACCTAGTCTTACAAGACACTAGACTTAACGATCCTTGGCTTGTACTCTGATGATTAATTGTGCTTAAAATCATGAAATGTTTAATGTAAAAGTCTTGGGTCACTATAAGGTTACCATCAAAAAAATACTACCATGAACCGTCCCAGGAAAGGTTAAGGATTTGGCCAATAAGTCTTGTGAACTCTGATGGGGAATTCATAATGCTAAAGTGTATCTCCAAGAACTCAAACTAATTATAGAGGCTCTGGGAATCCACACTAAGTACATCCACCTATTAAACCAGGAGTTCATGACTACCCATCTTGAGGTCAAACTCTAAGATCCACTTTTCTCCATCCAATGGATAAGGAGTTAATAAATTCTAGGGGTGGATACTCTTTCCCACATCACCTGGTTCTAGTGACACTAATCCACACATGACCTTAAGCTCTCATCTACCTCTTAGGAAAACTACACATGGGTTCCCAAGTGAAGACATTGGGACTCAAAAAGATCTACCACTATAGACCCTCCATCCACACCAATAGCTCTCACATCCCCACGGGGTCATTCGATGTGCTAGTGAAAATATCAGGTCATCCATGGTGGAAGTAAAAATAGAGGTCAATCTCATATTGGGGAGTTAAAACTGACACTTCATCATACCCCACCATTATTGTATGTAGTAGAGATATCACAACATCCATTAATACAAGGGTAATTCTATCCAACTGATAAGTTGGTTGTAACCTCCCATGAAGGAGAACATCCTGTTCTATTCGGGGATCACTCCTCGCCAAGGAGTAAATATCCATCCCAAAACCTGGAAGAACTAATAGTCACTAGTGGAAATCATTTGAACATGGATGCTAGATGACCAGTCCATGCTGCAGAATTCATCAGAGAGTCCCACTACTATTATGGAAATATTTCATGTGACTCTCTCTCTCTCCTAGTAAATTCAAGTCACACTATCGGCATAAATGTGGGACCACTAATGTTCATTGTAAGATCCTCTATAAAAAGGTCTATAAAAAAGGCCACAAATGGTATCACTTGGTCTTGAAAAGGGGATAAGTCTAGGGAAATGTGTCTTTAGACTCTGTGCTAACAACTGCAGCTAAAGTAGTAGTGACATAAGCGGTACCTCTAACCACACTCAAGCCTCCCATCTAGAATCCCCATCCTCAAAGAGATCATTATTTACTTTGCTTGGATTTATTCCTCAACTAGGGCCTACTTTCATACCCCATCACATCCATACATCCTGACCATGAAGGTCAATGGAATTCTTCCGCCACAACTTGATACTATCCTCTTTGGGGTGGCACTAACTCACCCACATGGTTTTGAATTGTGTCACAAGGATGCATCTTGATGGGGAAGGTACACTCTTCCTTTCATGTCTAAGGAAACACTAAAACATATCCACCATAAGACTCTATTGATGACCAACATCATCCTAGACAAGTCTATCCATGAGGATTTCCATAAAAGGGATCCTAACTGAGTGGGATATCCAAACCACAGGATCGGGCATGACCTCAACCCCCTTATAAGGGATTCTAGATCAACATGAAACCTAGTTGATTCCTATTTTTAGAACCTAATATGCATACTCAGCACAGGTGTATCATTTTTTGGTACCATAGGGACCAACTATTGGTCTATGAAGAGTACTGGCTGTGAGTGAAACCATTCGATCAGTCAGGATCTACACAAGTCTGAAAACATGGATCACCAACTCAAGCCAAACCCATGCTGCATGGGGATATGGTTCATCGCACAACCTCAGTGAACTTTAGTGCTAGATCTCATAGATTACGCTAATAATTCATGAATCCTCAACATTCTATGCTAGTTCCAACTACTGCTCTATGGGAAGGGGTGTTACTACCTATCCACATGGAGGAACATATCTTATGGTATTGAGCCTGAACTAAGTCTGCATCGCTTATTGGATTTTCATCATGATCCAAAAAAATGATAACCTAGTTGTCTGACTTCATAGAGGCATCTCGAAAGTGATCAAGATGTACCATGTTCAAATGATAATATATATATAATAATAATAATTGGGAGCTAAATCAATAAGGATAGTCAAATAATCAATCCTATATGATGCATGTACCATTGATCCCTGCAAACAATGTCTCAATATTTTGAGTCATCAAGCAGGTGGTCAAATGAAGAAGATACGAGAGGTAGAAGATTCTCAAAATGTACGTAGTCGGTAATGGGTCCACCTATCATGTGTTATGACACCTATGTCTAGTCGTTTCCTTTAGAACACATGTATTTCTAACCATGTAGTACTACACGGTGTGAAAGGGTACAACGTGACATGTCTCAGTCGAAATCCTAACAAATACATGAGGATCATCATGGATCTAAAGGGAAAATTTGTAATTTCACTAATAATCCTCTTAAAACAGCCCTATATAGCCAAATTAATTATACCGTTATGATTCTCATGTAAAAATTCTACGGATAGGATACTCACATGGTCAAATCGTATACTTGGTGAAAAGGTCACATTTCACCATATAATGTATGAATGATGCTTCATGGTCCTACTTTAGGAACCCAAATTAGATACCTAATATTGGTATTGAAACATCTACCTCAATATTAGGGTCATGATTCCACTAATAGATCATTATTCTGACACCTTATGAAGAACATACATTAGATACAAGATTTCGCAATAATAATACTTTTATTATTATTGGGTGTTTCGTTTACCTGAGGCATGAGTTTGAAAAAGGTATCCAAAATTGGTCATAAAATGACTATCTCAATTCTATATTCATGTTGCCACTGACGGTTCATCTATAATGTCCCCGAAATAGAATCCCCTAAATTGATTCTCTGTGCCGGGTTGCCACATGACCTGAAGTGTGCCTCCTCATACTATAGAGGTTTCCGAATAATGATGAGGGTCTAATAGATCATAATGTGAGACTATACCCTATTTACTAGAGTAATTCATATAAGACAACATGTTAAATAGAGGAAACAATAATAAAGAGCCAGAAACATACATTACCAACCAATTCTCCAAACATGTTACAAGCCACAACTAAATAATAAATATTCCATATCAATATAATAGTGCCAAAAGTGAAGAAAAAAATAAAATAAAAACAAAAATCCAAATCCCCAAAATAGCCTTGACTCCATGTTTGTATCCTCAACCATGCACATCCCAAGCCCAACTCAATTCCCTTGCATAGGTCTTTTTCCCTTATCATGAACTGTAATAGTGAAGTCTACTTGGGTACCCAACGGCGGCCTAAGCATGGTGTGAGTACAACTTAGTAGTCCATCACCAATGGTGTCTACAAAATATCTGGTCTAAATAGATAGTGCATGAAAGTATGAAATGAATGACAATATAAACAAAAACAACTTGGTTTCCATTAATTAAAAATATTCACTTTAACCATTTCCATCATTATTTCCATTTTCATCACTTACACCATCTTCATTACTAAGGTAATTTTCAACACATGTTATATGGGTTAGGAATTTACGTCATTTACAAAACGGCCTAATCTAGTCAATTATCATGCATAAGGGAATAAGTCAAGTTCCCTATCTCTCTAGGGGTAAACATTTCATAGAAAAATACATCACACTTAATTTTGATCCTCGGTTCATGTAGTCTCATCAAATGAAACCATCAAAGGTATAGAGCCCTAGTCCCCTTCTCTAACCCATACATTATGGGGTGGGTTTTAGAGCCTCTACCTAACCTGAACCATGGAAGTAGATCGTTAAGTCCAATATCCCCTAACTACCAATCCATTTTCACATTATTATTTATCTAATAACTATATATACCATATCATAAACCATACATAGTCAATTCACAAAACAATCAAAATTCATACTAATTTTCAAATAACTCAATATCAATCCATAATCCATTAACAAATTTACAATTTATATCTCTTATCCCATTTAACATATTCAATTATTCCCATACATTAACCCATTTAACCCATTCCTCAATTTACATGCATTATCTCATTTATCACATTCTTCATTTCATATTCCTTAATTCATTTATGCATTTCCATTACAAATTCACAATCCATTTTCCACATTCACGTTAATCCTTTTAACCATTTTTTACATCATTCCAAACAACACCTTATACCATTTTTGATATCTAGACACAACTAAAACTGGTGAATCTTGTGGATTAAATTAACATGTCAATATTTTTATCATTGGATCTATTTCAACACAAAACAACCTTATACTTAACATTACAATTTTCTGCGTTCAAGAATGTTCGTGCACCCTATGGGTGGCCCAAATCTGGTTTATAAATCTCAATGCATCCAACGGGGATCATGATAGGTCTAAATCATCATTTATCCAACCATTTTACCAAATCTACTGAAGGAATAAAATGAACATCAATAGGTAATTGATATCACAGCAACTCATGCCCAAATCTATAATAAAACAATGGGATATAACTTGTATACCACCTACCTAAAATTTGAAGATGACACACCTTTAACCTTATCCTTAGATCCTAATTCAATAACCCTTTGAATCCCCAAACTAAGATCCTCCGGAAAAAATAGTTTTTGAGGGATTTGTATGAAGAAGAACAAAATCATAATCCTTAATCAGGAAAAACGAATCAAGAGGAGAATTAGACTTACCTGAAGATTCAATCCACAATAAATGATGCTCTAAATGGATTTGAATCGAAGGATATTGATCCTTGGAAAGATTGGGGGAGTTCTCTTCATCACTAGGGATGGAGGAGGAAGAAATGGGGATAAAATATCATGCAGAACATAAAATCATGAGGAATAAATTTGTTGATTTTAAATTTTTAATGGGGTGCACGGTTTGTATCCATGGTTTCCCAAACAATGCACAAACTGTGTGCCTGCCTCTATCCAAGAGGAGTCCAAGTTGAATGGTTTCCCAAGAATCTTACAGGGTTTGAAAAAACGTTTTCCAACAACTTGAAATACATCAATCCAAGGTTGAATGGTTTGGAATTCCCCCTTGCATGGTTTACTATAAATGTGCGGAAATCGTGCACCAACCGTGATATATGCACTGGATGGACATGTTTTCACTTTATTTCATCTCCCAAACCCCCAGAACACCCTCGAGCTTCCTCAAACACCTGGTAAACATAGATTAATCCAAAATTAGGGATTCTGACCAAAATTTAAATAATAATGTACCTCCATGAAGTCTGGGATCTTACAACCTCCACACCTTGTGATGGCTCATCCTCGAGTTGCACTCCCAAGCATCACTAATCTTATGAAGCAAAGAGATCTGGCCATGGGACCATATATCTGACTCTCTTTCCCATGTTTCTTCTTGAATATTACCATGTTTCCACAAAACTCAAACCAAGTTCATAATCCTACCCCTCAAGACATTCTCACTACAATCCACAATACGTGTAGAATGCTCCTCAAAGGAGGCATCAACCTCAAGCTCAACATCCTCAAAATTAATAAAATTAGATGGTTTAGGGTGATATTTTCAAAGATAAGTCACATAAAAAACATAGTGCATACCACTATAATGTTTTGGAAGATCCAATTGGTACACCATAGGTCCGGTCCTCTCCACACTCTCAAATGGGACCATGTACCTAGGTTCCAACTTACCATGATTCTGAATTTAATGGTGATCCAACCTTAGCGACACCCAAATAAACAAATGATCACCCACCACAAACTCAAGTGGTCTATAGAGCTAATAAAAATATGACTTATGCCTCCTATGATCCATTTTTATATGTTTTTTGAATCAAAATAACCCATTCTGACATCTCTTGCATGAGAATTGGTCCTAACAACTCTAATTCCTCAGCTTCCATCCAAAACAATAAAAATGTATATGGCCTACCATATTGCACCTCATACGGTTCCATCTGAATTGTATCCTGGTAACTATTATTGTATAAAAACTCTACCAGTGTTATATTTTTTTACCCATTATCCACCAAAGTCAGAGACACATGCCCTCAATATATCCTCTAGTACTTGGGTAGTACGCTTTGATTTCACAACATTCTATTGGTGTAAATCCGTACTCAGAAATACTTTTATACCCATAACCTTTTGTAATATATTCTAGAAGAAATATGTGAAACATGAATCATGATCTGAAACTATGGTTAGCAGTACCTCATGCAACTACACTACCACTCAAACATACAACTTTCCAAAATTATCCATGGAGAAAGTCTCTCAAATTGGAAATAAGTGAGCCACCTTAGACAAAAAATCAATAACTACCCTGTTCACATCATTCTTTTGAGGAATCCTCAGAAGACCCACCAAAAAATCCATTGTCGCATCATACCATTTCCATTTCAGAATGGGAAATTGCTACAACAAACCACCCAGTATCCAATGCTCAGACTTCACCTACTGATAGGTAAGGAATCGCGCCATGAAACCTGTAACTTATTTCTTCATCCCTGGACACCAATACTACCTTAAAATATCATGATACATTTTGGTCAAATCAGGATTCACTAACCACTTAGATGCATGAAAATCACACATAATCTCTTCTCGTATACATGTTGGCACAACCACACAGCCACAAACATAAACGATCCCATCATCACCAAAGATCTAACTAGAAGGTGACTCCCCAACTTTAAGACTTTCCCTTAAATCCAAACAATTAGAATATTCATGTTTTTTCTACTTGATCTGGATCTTAAGTACGGAATAAACTACCAAGGATGAAAGGTTCATCTTTGCTTTACCATCTTGAACCTCAAGATGCATCTCGAAAAACAACACTAACATCTTCTACTATAAACTTGATTCACGAACCACCTTATTTTGAGTCTTTATGCTAAAATAATATGCAACACTATTTCTATTCCATGAAGTATATTCCATCTCAAAATCAAAAGACTTCATGTATTCAAACCATATTCTCTAAAAAAGATTTAAATCGAACTGATAGAATATGTAATTTAGGATTTTACGATCAGTCTACACCGTAAACCATTATCCAATAAGTAATTTCTCCAAAACTTCAGGGAATAAAATACTAATGCCAATTCGAGATCATGCGTAGGGTAATTTCTTTCATGAGGCCTCAAATGTAATGACCCTGATGCCACAACCCGATCATAATGCATCAACACTACTCTTATCCCAACACCATACACATCAAAAAATAAGGTATACTTCTTACTAATCTCTGAAAAAATAAAAATTTGTGTGGTATTCAACCTCGTCTTTAACTCTTGAAAAGAATTATCACATTCCCCATCATATTAAAACTTGAAACCATTCATGGTTAGTTCTGATAGTGGTGTTATCAAACAGGAAAAGTATTTAATGAACATTCATTAGTAAACAACCAATCCCATAAAAATTTATACATTAGAAACATTCTTGGTATACTCCCAAGAAAAAACTACTTTGACTTTCTTTGGATCCACTAACACACCTGCTTCAGAGACAATGTGACCCAATAAATTCACACTTTCAATCGATAAATGACACTTGGATAGCTCATCATATAGCATATTATCTCTTAGTGTACTCAGGACGATGTCAAGATGTTTGTCAGGATAGTCTTGAGTCTTAGAGTACACCAAGATGTCATAAACAAAGACAACTACAAACTGATCCAGGTAACGGTGAAGGATTCATTTCATTAGGGACATAAACACATACGACAAATTGGTTTACCCAAATGACATCACAATAAACTCATACAACTTGTACCTTCTTCTAAAGGTAGTCTTTGGCATATTATATGGTTTCAACCTCAGCGGACAACACCTCGATCTCAAGTCAATCTTGGAGAACACTAAACCACCTCTCATCTGGTCAAAAAGATCGCTGATTCTAGGAAGAGTGTATCTATTCTTAATTTTCATCTGATTCAGCTTCCTATAATCGAAACGTAACCACAATGATCCACTGGACTTCTTGGACAATAGTATTGGATATCCCCAAGGTGGTGTACTATTGATTAATAAATCATTTATTCTCCAATTCTCAATCTGAGTTTTAGGTTCCTGTAGTTTTATCGATACCATTATGTAGGTTGGAATAGAAATTGGTTATTCTCTCAGGAGAAACTCTATCGTGAACTCACCATCTCTCTTGGGTGGAATCCTTATGAATTATTTAGGAAAGAAAACCTAAAACTAGCCACCCTATGATGAAAAACAAGTTTCTCTACTCCCCCATCTTCAAGAATAATACAAGCCACTTGGGATGTGATTTCACCCAACTACTGACAAACTCAACCTGCATGGCCTACTTGGATATCCCATTCCTCATGATATACATAATTGTATCTATCAAGGGATTTGAACATTACCCTATGGCGGTAACAGTCAATATGGTCTTGGTGCATCACCATCTAATGTATTCCCAAAATCAGAACAAAACAAAACATTTCAATCACAAACAGGTCCCATAGGAAATGGTACCCACCAACCTTGAGCGCACACCCCTTAAATTACCAAATATTCTTTTCTCGTACCCATAATGGTGTATCGATTGACATGACACCACACACATGTTCCACCACTAGTTTCAATACACTCACAAACTGATCAGATATAAAAGAATATAGATCACATGTATCAATCAAAGAACTAGAAAGTGTGGAAGCCACAAGAATCATACCTTGAATAGTATATGGTTTATCCTCAGCACCTCTAGGTGTAGACTGAACTGTATGAAGTTGACCTACTCTTCTACCCTGGGCTTCAGTCTAAGTTACTAGTGTTGTACTACCTTACTGATATGGAAACTCTCACCTCAGAGTACCATATCCACCACCTCAACTGGTATGACCATTCAAGCTCTAATTGATTTATTGATATGGGTTAACCGGCCCCCTACCTGCACTCTATATCAATATTGGTCCTCCATTTGTACACATATTATAAGGGTTCTTATAGAACCTTTTCACATATCCCATTCTTCATCATTCTCGGTACTCAACTAGTGATTGGGGACTCTACTCACAAATGTTCCCTAGCCTCCCACATTGATATAAAAACACTTGATTAACACTTTGAGAGTCTGATCCTCTCATTTAACTACCCTGCACACTTTCACCATTATGAAGATTCCTAAAACAATGCTTTCTACCCTCAGAAGTCGCACCATTGGTACATCCATCTAGAAAAAAATCCACCACCTAAAACCTTTTTTAAGTTTCCTTATGAAATAATGTATTAATTCCCCACATATGTAAACCTATTTAAATGGAAGATGTCTTCCTAAGACTTAATCTCTTGTCTAAGACCATCCTAGAAACTTCATGTCACACTGGACCTATCCCCTTCCAACATTAGAAAAAAGCATTGAAAGTATATGAAATGGCCCACATAATCCATCAATGGCATGGTTCCTTGGGTTAACCTCATAAACTCTATATCCTGCTCCTATATCAGTGTCTCTAAATAGAAATTATCCAAAAAAATTTCTTGAAAATCCTTCCATATCATATCATTAGCCTACTGAGTCTAAACTCAGATATCCCACCAGTTCTTTGTTGGTCCCCACAAAATATGTGTTTCCAAATTGAATCTCTTCTATATAAGAGTATCTACGTAATACAAGTTCTTCTGAATGGACTCTATCGAGAACATTGTAGCCTCTAGGCCAACCTCTCTAGAAAATGTTGAAGGGTGCTATAATAGAAACTCTCTGGTCAGATCAAACATTCCCATCACAACCAACCTAAGGTCTCATTACATCTTCTACATAAAATGAACAAAGGTCACATGTAACTACTCCTCTCCTTAGTTATTTTGGACAAACTTATTTTCTTTCTCTGCTACTAATGGAGTATTTTTGGTGATATCCTCTTATCGTTGAACCGGCACATGTCATTATGGTGAAATTTCACTATAATTACAAACATGAGTCTTATAAAACATAACATATTTATTTCACAATTTAAGTAAATGAAGTATCCCTATTAATCATAAATATCCAATTTTTCATACACTATCCCAACAGAAATTGGTATACTTAGCACACTAACCTCGACCAGCCTTACTGCAGGTCATGGTCAACATGGGATAAACAAACTTACATTTTCATGACGCTTTCATTATACACCCTTATTAAACCATTTATACACTCATAACATAAATATTCCTCTTAGTCCAAATTTCCTATCTACAACTTGTTACAACCAACATTTTAACTCATTTACAACCCTTTATCAAGCACAATTTCTTAAACCATTATTTAACATTCTTTCCATTTACCCATTTATATCATCTTTATTAAACATTATTTTATTCAATTTATTAATAAATGTAAAATACATCCTACCCTTCACTTCCTATACACCCATCCTATGTGTTCCTATCATGATTCATTCCACCTATATCCCTAGGTGCCTACAATTGTGCATGAATGCACAACCTCATGACATTTCGACCATGAGAAAAAAATATCATAAATAGTAATATCACACCACAAGTGCATCACCCAAAGGTAAAATATCACCCAACTATAGAAACACACCCCAAGAGAAACATTTCCCGCCCTGGTTACTTGGATTTTACCTTGTACATAGGTTAGTTACTCCCAAGCACAAGCTCATTGCCAAGACCCAACACATCTTAACTTCTCATCTACCATTCTAAATAGTAAGACCACATAAAAGAACCACTTTGATACCACTTTGATACCAATATTTAACATCCTCAACATAGAAGATACTAAAATGATACTCCATGTTGGGTCACCATATGACCTCAAGCACACATACATGTATTCTAGAGGTTGTTGACTAGCGGTGAGGGTCTGATAGATCACATAGGGAGACTATACCATATTTACCAGAGTAAGACACAACCGAAAACATATGAAATATAGGAAACAATAAGAAACAACCAGGAACACGCATTACCAACCATTTCCCCGGATAGGATACAATCCAAAAATAAAAAATAAATATGTGATATCAATCTAATAGTTCCAAAAGTGAAGGAAACTACAAAATAAAAAAATAGTCAAATCCAAAAAATAGTCTTGACTCCAAGTCTGGATCCTCAACCATGCACATCCCAATCCCAACTCAAGCCCCTTTAAGTGGTAATTTTCCCTTATCTTGACCTGCAACAATGAATTCATCTCGAGTACCCAATGATGGCCCAGGAAGGGTCTGAGTACAACTCAGTTGTAATGTCCCGAACCAGATTCCCTAAGCTGGTTCACTGTATGACCTCAAGTGAATCTCCATGTATGCCATGTTCCACTGACTAGAAGCGAGGATCTATTATAGATCATGGGGAGACTATACTCGCTTTTTTAGATTAAAACACTAGAAAAAAATAAACAATAGAAGAAGAGTATATAATCATAAATAATACCAATGTCACAAGATAACCAAAATCGGAAATACAGTACTCAACTAAAAGGGAAACAACCCAAGACAAAGTTTCAAAGTGTCTAAAATGAAAAAAAAAAGGCACTGATGACTCCAAAGAAGGTCTCGAACCACATTTGGTTCCCACATACAAGATCCATCTCTAAATAATATATCCAACGCAGAGCCTTTTCCCTTAACATGTCCAAAAAACACAAAGTCTATTTGGGTACCGATCAGGAAGCCCAAGTAGGGTTTGAGTACAACTCATTAGGCCACCACCAATGGTGAATAAAACCAATACAATCAGATGATAGTATATTCAATTATATAAATAAATAAGTATAATGCATAAATAAATATTTATCACATCATCGTCATTTATTCTTTATTTAACCACATTAACTCTAGGGTTCCCAATGACACTTGTACCTCAATACTAGCTTCATCTCGTGCAGAAGACCAAAATTTTCCCTAATTAATATCATATCTTAATACATTCTTTTAAGTCATTCTAGAGCTAAAAGCGTTCAAAAGAGATATCATATCAGAATTCCTGATTCGACTCATGCTGGAGTTCGAAGTATTCTCATGTGAGGTCATATCTTAGAGTACCATTATTAACAGTATTATTTTACAATGACTGTCCATGTTACCATTCATTAAATCACACATTTTGGATAATCATGTTACCATCCTTGTTTTACAATGAATGACTATATTACCATTCATTAAATCAAAAAATTTGGATGACCCTATTACCATCCTTATTTCACAAATGAATGACCATGTTACTATTCATTTAATCACACAATATGGATGACCATGTTATCATCCTTTAATTCATGTTTAATTACCATGTTACCATTCACCACTTAATAATACATAATTGAATGATCATTTTACCATTCATAATAGTTGGTCAAATGAACATGTTACCATTAATCGTTTAATAATACATAATTGAATGAGCATGTTACAATTCATAATAGTTGGCTGAATGAGCATGTTACCATTCAACATTTCACACACAACACATGTATCTCATTTATTAAGGTTAATAAACATTAACCACATTACCACATATAGCACATCATCACATCAAGTTGGACTAATCAACATAAACCTCTTACCCCAATATCACATTGATTAATTTATCAAATAATTAATCATATCATCCTCATTGCAAATTCAAAAATCAGTCTTTACTTGAAACACCTTAATTAATTCCCCAATTAATTAATCACATCAATCTATTTAATTAACCCACCCTTTTATTATTCACTTACTTTCTCTAGTTAATTAATTAATTAACTAATCTCATTCATTACTCTAGTTAATTCAACAATTAACTAATCGCATCGACTACTCTGATTAATTCAGTAATTAAATAATCACATCAATAACATTACTAATGCAATAATTAGTTTATCACACAAATACCTTTAATTAATTTCCCCAGTTAATTAAGCATATCTACCCCATTAATTAATTCATTAATTAATTAATCAATATTCACAAACTCAAAATTCCCATAATTAATCCCATAATTGACTATCACACCCATGATCTCAATAACTCATAATTAATTCTATAATTAATTATCTCTAATCATCTATCTCAATATCACATAATTAATTATACAATTAATTATCTCAAATCAGTAATTCAATATCACATAATTAATTCTACAATTAATTATCTTAAATTTACAACTCAATATCACATGATTAATTCTCCAATTAATCATCTCAATTAAAAAATTGAATATCTAATGATTAATTATACAATTAATCATCTTAAATTGGAAACTAATTATCTCAATGATCGAGTTTAATCAATTTACTTATTAATTAATCTAATTCACTCAATCGCGTCATCACAATAATCCCCATTAATTAATTCACCAATTAATTAATCTAACTCATTCAATTTTATTTACAAAATAACCCCTATTAATTAATTCACTAATTAATTAAACTAAACCATTTTTCATTAAATAATTATACAATTAATTAACAAATACAAACCCTCCAATTAATTTAATAATTAATTTTCCACATCAATCCCATTAATTAATTCATAAATAATTAATCTCATTCAATCCCTTCAATTAATTCCCCAATTAATTTCTCATGTCGTGTTCCATTAATTAATTATTAATTAATTAATCTAATTCACTCCATTCAACTAATTCTCCAATTAGTTGTCCATGTCACATTCCATTAATTAATTCATAATTAATTAATCCCCTTATTTAATTCAATAATTAAATAATCTCATTACCCACATTAATTAATTCATCAATTAACTAATCCCTTTATTTAATTCAACTATTAAATAATCACATGGCTCATATTAATTAATTCTACAATTAATTAATTCAAACCCACAATCACAAAATCTCGTATAATTAATTCTTTAATTAATTATTCCAACTTAATTAAATCAATAACCCTAATTAATTCCTTAATTAATTGTTTTATCTTAATCAATTCAATATCCCTAATTAATTCATCAATTAATTATCCTATCTCTATCAATTTTATAATAATAACAATCTCGGATAATTAATTCTATAATTAATTATACCCTTTTGACAAATTCAATATAATAATAATTAATCAGTCCATTAATTATTCAATTTCAAAAATCTCTATCTCACCATAATTAATTAAATAATTAATTATCCAAATCAAAATTTCATAATATAATAATTAATTTACCAATTAATTATTCATGATCTAAAATCTCAATATCTAAATTTCGCATTTTCATTAATTAAATAATTCACTAAATTAATTAATTTAATCAAGACCGCATTTGCTAAATATCTAATAGAAATTCTATAATTACATACACATAATTTTAAACAAGACTATGGGATTGAATTTTAGACCGCCTACCTCAAGATCGGTGACAAAGAATGATCACCAATGAATATTCCAAAATTGTGCGTAATCAATCAAGAACATGTTGGAGAACATGATTTAGATACAACTCCTTGAAAGTATAGGAAGTGGTGAAAAAATACCTACATCTATGATAGCAATCAGATTTTGGATACCTCTCAACAAGAACTAGGTAATCTGTTAACAATGGATCTATAAGTAGATTAATAACTTAAAGGTATACCTTAAAAATCTAGGTCCGAATATCCAATATCTAATGTGAGATCACTTAAGGATCGAAGCGGAATCCTAGAAATTAACGGAAGAAGACATTTAGTAATGAGGGAGGTGCATTGAGGGTGTTTAGTTGAAGATCGCAATGAGCGGAGGTGTTTTGGTCCAAGGAAGAGATGTTCATAACATTTTGGGTCCAAGAAAGGTGGTGTGCAAAGCTTCTTTAGACAAGAAAATGTGTCTAGATGGTTTATGTGATGCGGAAATGCGTTTTTAAAATACTGGGTTTCAAAATTACACATGGTGAAATATAATTACATGTGGTGAAAGCTTAAATGTGGTGAAATCTAATTTCATGTGGTGAAATGTAATTTTAAGTAGTGAAATCCAATTTCACATTGTGAAATATTATGGGTGTAAATTTTCAAAGTGTTAAATAACTTTAATCCATGAATTAAATTCAAAAAAACCCATCTTGATCAAAAATTTAAAGAGTCATACTTGGAAAATACGGGATCATATAGTATCCCCACCTTATAATAGCTCATCCTTGAGATGTACTCCCAATAACCTTTATGAAAAATAAGGTTCTTATAATCTCCCCGCCTTATTATAGCTTTTCCTTGAGTTGTACTCTCATGGATGTATAAGATTGAAAGTAAAAAAGGATTAGACAACTGAGCTCTCACATTCACTTCTCACTCACACATTTCCTCTTGAACCCATCCAAGTCTCCACAATACATGAACTATATGAAAGGTTTTTTCCTGCAACACCTTACCACTATGAACCAACACATATATCTAATGCTTCAGAAAGGACAAAAAAGTCTCAAGATCAACTTCTACAAAATACCTAATGTGTTTCCCAACTCACTATTCCCAATAACTACAAGAACACAATCCAACATTAGCGCATAGCCTTTCCATCAAAAACTACCTAGAAAGGATGTACATACATCACCTCCAAGGACCACTTGGCCTTTCCCAAGGAATATAAACATGAACCATACATTTTCCACATTGTAATTCCTCATTGGTCCTGATCAATGTATCTATTACTTATATAATGCTCCCCAACTTTGGAGCATTTTTAACACTACTTGTCAAGAAACTCCACTTCCATGGCCCATGAACTTCATCTATACACTATAGATGGAGTACCTCACACCATCCAACTCCACATATATACTGATTCATAATCACAAATTCTAGGGGGATTCATATCTATCCAAAACACATTTAGATATCTAGGAGTAAATCCAAAGCTTTCTCATCATACCTGGGATGATGTCAAGGTAAGGGACATGATCGTCACTAATTAAAAGTACACGAAGAATTTTTCAATGAATAACACTATAATTTCTCCATCACTGATGTTACCTCCCACTATAGAAATATATTAACATGTCAAAAGTCTTAGTCTTCCCTACCTTCCATCATCTTACCACACCGATCTAAAACCAAAAGGTCCCTTACATAACCCAAAACCAAGTTCTCAAACCCGGTAATTCTCACTACCCAGACTTACCCACATCAAGGGACAAATAAAAATACAAAGGATTTTTTTTCACAAAATTAGCATAGTTAACAAGAGGAATTTATAAAAAATCATAACAATTCTTTTCACCCATTTCATGCCACATGGTCAAGACTGAGGTGCTATCACTACCATTAACCATCCTACACCTAGGTTTTACGAGGGTGAACACATTCTTATTATTCATTTTTCTCATTTTGACACCCATTTATTCTCATCTTACATCATTTTAAAATATTTATCAATTTCATGTGAGGAACCATTTTCATTTTAATTTCACAATCAATGAAAAATAGTTCAAGTTCAAAAACATACCCAAAACATTTTATTCATGTGTGCCTATAATGATGTATGTCAAAAAATATCATGAGTGCCTAGAATGATTCATGAATAATTAACACTAATTCCACTTAGGTCCATGAGTCAATCTCAAAAAATATCAGAAACAATTATCACATCACACAACAAGTGTGTCACCCAAGGTGAAATAATATTCAACTTTAATAGAAAACAACAAATAAAATAATCCCACCCTTGGTACTTGGGTTCTCCCTCATACATGGGGTAGATACTCTCATGCACGAGCTCATAACCAAGCCTCAAATATTCCTAGTATCATGTCCACATTTCCTAAACAGAAAGACAAAAGAAGAAGACTGAAAATTAGACCTCTCATACCACTTTGTAATGTCCCGGCCCAGGTACCACACCCCAGTTCCTCGAGCCAGTTCACCACATAACCTAAAGCACACCTCCCCATACGTTAGAGGATACCGACTAGAAACAAGTGTCTAATATCGATTATAGAGAGAATATGATCTTTTTTATCAGAGTAAAACACAAATATAAAGTGAATAAATAATAGAAGAAGTATATATAATCATAGACAATACCAATGTCACAAGATAACCAAAACTGGAAATACAGTACTCAACTGAATGGGAAACATGCCATACCAAAGTGTTAAAGTGTCTAAAATAAAAACTAAAAATAAAGACACTAATGACTCCCAAGAGGGTCCCAAACAACATCTAATTCCCTCATCCTAGATCAATCCCTAAATAATCTATCCAATGTGGAGCTATTTCCCTTAACCTATCCAAAAAACATAGTCTATTTTGGTACTGATCGAGAAGCCCGAGTAGGGTGTGAGTACAACTTAGTATTCCACCACAAACAGTGTCTAAAATATATCTATTCAGATAATAGTGTATTCAATTTTATAAAGAAATAATCACAATTCATAAATAAACAATTATCACATCATCATTTTTTCTTTATTTAACTACTTTAACTCCAGGGTTCCCAAGGACACTCGTACCTCAATACTAACTTTGAATCGTGCTGGAGCCTGATGTTTTCCCTAGGTAATATCATATTTTAATACCTAATTCAACTCATGCTGAAGATCTAAGTGTTTAATGGTGATATCATATCTCAGTACCTAATTTGAATCATGCTGGAGTTCGAAGTATTCTCATGTGAGGCCATATCTCGTAGTTTCATTATTACCATTATTATTTCACAATGAATGATCATATTACCATTCATTAAATCACACAAATTGGATAACCATGTTACCATCCTTATTTCACAATGAATGACCATGTTACCATTCATTAAATCAGACAATTTGGATGATCGTGTTACCATAATTATTTCACAAATTAATAAACATGTTATTATTCATTTAATCACACAATTTTGATGACCATGTTACCATCATTTAATTAGTGTTGAATGACCATGTTACTATTCACAATTTAATAATACATAATAGAATGATCATGTTACCATTCATAATAGTTGGATGAATGAGCATGTTACCATTCACTATTTAATATTACATAATTGAATGAGCATGTTACCATTCATAATAGTTGTCTGAATGAGCATGTTATTATTCACCATTTCACACACATCACATGTATCTCATTTATCAAGGTTAATCAATATTAACAACATTATCACATATAGAACATCATCACATCCAGAAGGATTAATCAACATTAAACCTATTACCCCAATATCACATTGATTTATTGATCAATTATTTAATCATATCATCCTCATTACTATTTCAACACTCATTTTTCACATGAAACCCCTTAATTAATTCCTCAATTTATTAATCACATTGATCTCTTTAACAAACCCAATCATTAATTAATCACATAATTTCTCTAGTTAATTCCTAAATTAACTATTCTCATTAATTACTCTAGTTAATTCAAAAATTAACTAATCATATTGACTCTAGTTAATTAAAAAATTAACATATCACATCAATAAAATCACTAATTCAACAGTTAGTTTACCATATAAATACCTTTAATTAATTCCCCCAATTAATTAAGCTTTTTAATCCCATTAATTAATTCATCAATTAATTAATCAATATCCACAAACTCAAAAATCAATAATTAATCCCATAATTAATTATCTCACTCATGATCTCAATAACTCATAATTAATTCTATAATTAATTATCTTGAATCGTCTATCTCAATATCGCATAATTAATTCTATAATTATTTATCTGAAATCAATAATTCAATATCTCATAATTAATTATACAATTAATTGCCTTAAATGTACAACTCAATATCACATGATTAATTTTATAACTAATCATCTTAAATCAACAACTCAATATCACATGATTAATTATATAATTAATCATATCAAATCAAAAACTAATTATCCCAATGATCCACATTAATTAATTCACCAATTAATTAATCTAATTCACTCAATTGTATCACCACAACAATCCCCATTAATTAATTCACCAATTAAATAATCTAACACATTAAATTGTATTAACACAACAACCCCATTAATTAATTCACCAATTAATTAATCTAACACATTTTTTATTAAATAATTCTAAAATTAATTAATGCATACAAACCCTCTAATTAATTCTCCAATTAATTGTCCATACCAATCCCATTAATTAATTCATAATTAATTAATCACATTCAATCCCTTCAATTAATTATAGAATTAATTTCCCATGTCACATTCCATTAATTAATTCATAATTAATTAATCTTATTTAGTCCCTTCAACTAATTATCCAATTATTTCTCCATGTCACATTCTATTAATTCATTCATAATTAATTACTCTTATTCAGTCCCTTCAACTAATTATCCAATTAGTTTTCCATGTCACATTCCATTAATTAATTCAAAATTAATTAATCCCCTTATTTAATTCAACAATTAAATAATATCATTACTCACATTAATTAATCTTTCAATTAATTAATACATTTATTTAATTTAATGATTAAATGATCACATTACTCACATTAATTAATTCGTAAATTAATTAATTCAAGCCCATAATCACAAAAACCAATATAATTAATTCCTCAATTAATTATTTCAACTAAATAAAATCAATAACCCCAATTAATTCCTCGATTAAATATTATATCTTAATCAATTTAATAACCCATATTAATTCATCAATTAATTGTTCTATCTCCATCAATTTAATAATCATAATAATCTCTGATAATTAATTCTACTATTAATTATCCCTTTTCGAAAACTTCAATATAACAATAATTAATTCATCCATTAATTATTCAATTTCAATATTCTCTATATTTCTATAATTAATTCAATAATTAATTATCCAAATCACAATTTCATAATTTCATAATTAATTTACAAATTAATTATTCATGATCTAAAATCTCAATATCCCAATTTCACATTTCCCTTAATTAATTAATTCAACAAATTAATTAATTTGATCAAGAATGAAATTGGTAGAAATCTAATATAAATTCTACAATTACATACACATAATTGTAATCAAGACTATGGGATTGAATTTTAGACCACCTACCTCAAGATCGGTGATGAAGAACACTCCCCAAAATATTTCCCCAAATTGAGCGTAATCAATCAAGAACACGTTAGAGAACAAGATTTACGTATGACTCGTAGGAATAGGAGTAATATGCATAAAAATCCCTCCATATGTGATAGAAATCGACTTCAAGATACCTATAAATAATAATCAGGTAATCCATTAACAACGGATCTAGAAGAATAATAATAACTGAAATTCATATCCTAAAAATCTAGGTCCATATATCTAAGATCTGATGCGAGATCACTTCTATATTGAAGCATGATCTGGGAAATTAATCGTATAAGACCTGAAATAAAGAGGGAGGTATGCGGGGGGTCTTTGATCAAAGATCATAATGAGTGGAGGTGTTTTATTCCAAGGTAAGGGTACGTGGGACGTTTTGGGTTGAAGAAAGGTGGTGTATGGAGCTTCTCTATCTAAGAAAAAGGGAGTATAGGTTTTAAAAGATGATGAAACACATTTTTAAAATAATAAGCATCAAAATTACATGTTTTGAAATCAAATTACACAAGGTGAAATCTTACATGTGTTGAAATCTAATTTCACATGTTGAAAGCTTACATGTGGTGAAATCTAATTTCATGTGGTGAAATCCAATTTCACGTGGTGAAATCTTATGGGTGTAAATTTTCAATTTTTTAAATAAATTTAATCTATTAATTAAATTCAAATCAACACATCTTGAACAAAAATTTAAAAAAGTCATACATAGAAAAATAATGGATCTTACACAGTAGGCCACCAATAATAGTGTCTACAAAATATCCAGTCTAAATAGAGAGTTCAAGAAAAATGAATGAAAATATAAACAAGATACAACTAGAGTGACATTAATTAATAATATTAACTTCAATCATTTCCATCATTATTTCTATTTTCATCACATGTTCCATGGGTTAGGAATTTACATCAATTACACGACAGCCTAAGCTAATCAATTATCATGAAAAAGGGAACAAGTCAAGTTTCCTATCTCTCTAGGGGTAAAAATTTCATAAACAAATACATCACACTTACCTTGGAGCCTCAGTCTAGGTAGTCTCATCAAATAAAACTGTTATTGGTATAGAGCCTCAATCCCCTTTGATAACCTATGCATTATGGGGTGGGGTGTAGAGATGCAGTCTATCCCGACCCATGGCCATAGATAATCAAGTCCAATAACCCACAACTACCATGCCATGTGGATATGGTTGTTTATAAAATAACCATAAATACCATATCACAAACCATACATATTCAGTACACGTAACACTCACAATTCAAATTCATTTTCATATAACTTAATATAAAGAAATAACCCATTACCACATTTACCATTTATATTTCCTAACCCATTTAACATATTAAACGATGTCCCATATATTAACCAATTTAAATCATTCCTCAATTTTAATTCATTATCCAAGTTATCACACTCGTCAATTAATATGTCATAATCCATTTAAGTATTTTCTTTACAAATTTATAATCCATTTTCTACAATGATATTAATTCATTTAACCATTTTTCAAATGATGCCAAACAATCCCTTATCCCATTTTAAAAAACTAGAAAAAACTACCATTGGTTCCTCTTATGGCTTAAACTAACATTAAAATGTATTTATCATGGGATCTATTTCAACACAAATCAACCCTATACTTAACATTATAGTTTTCCATGTTTGAGAATGTTGGTGCACCCCACAGGTGGCCCCAATCTAGTCAAATCAATCGCAATGCATCCCATGGAGATCATAAGGGGTCTAAATCATCATTTATTGAACCATTTGACCAAATATAAAAAAGGAATAAAATGCACATAAATAGGGAATCAATAAAATAATCACACATTCACAAATTTATTTAAAACTATAGGATATAACTTGTAGACCATCGACCCAAAATCTAGGGATGAACTCACCCTTACCCTTTTCCTTAGATCCATATTCATGCACCATTTGAATCCCCAACCTATGATACACTAGAAAAAGGGGGTTTTAGGGATTTAGATGAATAATAACAAAACTACAATCCCTAATTCATAAAAGAGAAGCAAGAAGAGAATTAGACTTAACCAGAGATTCAATATGAAACCAATATTGTTCCAAATGGATTAGAATTGAAGGAGATTGATCCTTGCGAATATTGGGGAGTTTGGTTTGTCACTAGTGTGGGATGAGGAAGAAGTGGGGAGAAAATTGAGCGATGAACTTAAAATCTGAAGGTGGAAATTTGGTAATTTTTCAGTTTCTAATGGGGTGCACGGTTTAGCCGCATGTTTTTCCAAACTGTGCACCTGCCTCTATCCAAGAGGAGTCCAAGTCACATAGTTTCTAGGAATCTTGCATGGTTAGAAAAACCATGTTCCAACAATACAAAATGACTCTATCCAAGGTCACACAGTTTGGATTTCCCCCTTGCAAGGTTTACTCTAACCAGGCAACAACCATGCGGTATGCATTGGATGACCATTGTTTCCCTTCCCATCATGCCATGAAACCCTAAAACACCTTAGATCTTCCTCACACACCTGTTAAACATTTATTTATCCAAAATAAGGGATTCCAACCAAAATTTAATCAAGATCGTACCTCCAAGAAGTCCATGATCTTACATCATCAATTCAAAGTTTCATGGATAAGTTATGGTCAAAACAAGTTTTTCCCAATAAAAATAATAATAATAATAATTTATATTATTATTATATTTTTTCATTATTCAAAACCTTAATATACTTAAATAAATCCATTTATTGTGCACTCTATGATCCCACACCCCTTCTAAAAAATCATAATAATAATAAAATAAATAATAATAATAATATCATTATTCTTATAATATATACTGTAACACCCCAAGAATTTAAAAATAAATATAACCTATAATGCACAAAACACTGAGTCTCTGTGAAAAAAACACTTTTTTATTATAATTATTTACACAAGATAGTTATAACCTAGCCATGAAACATAATTTTTCCACTTCTCTAATTTGAATTTCAAATAATAGACATACACTGTTAAAATTAGTAAGTTTTTTAGAGTCTAATAGGATCAACATAATTTTTTGTGTGTATTAACTTGGCCATTATGAATAGTAATGTTTCCCTTATGAAGATTAACTTGACCCTTATGAATAGTAACCTCACCCATGAAAGTATAAATAAAATTTAGGCACCTTATAAATGAGAGTGAATGTTTTAAAACTTAATAATTAAGTGTTGGTGTTTTGTGAGTAATAAATATTTAATTAAAATTTTAAATTAATAAATTTATTTAAAATAAAATTAATTTTCATAAAATGTATTCCTAAATAAATATTTTGTTTTCCTATTATTTTATTATAATTTTATGAGACCTCAGTTAATTTTTGAATGTATTATAAAATCAATTTAAAATTTAAAATTTGTATTTTTCATGTAAATAATGATTTTATTTAAAAATTCAATTTCACATATTTAGAAAATTATTTTGATACAATTTATTCAACTTTTTAATTATAAACATCAAAAAAGGGTTAGGGTAAATTTTTTGGGATTTTTCTGAAATACATGAATTTTTGTGAATAGTGAAATTTGATAATTTAGGAAATATGCTAAGTAATTGAATTTATGCATCATTCTTGAGTCATGGATGATGTAAATTTCCATTGTTTCAAACTCACATGCACTTATTTATTTTTTTATTCACAATAATAAATACTATTCATAGTCTTGAGCCAAAAAATAATGATTAAAATAATGGAAAAACCCACCTCTCGTCTACTATAAAAAAACACCCCTCACTCCCTCTTATCTTCACTCCTATAAGCCTTGAATATTCTCAACATTTTGAAAAAATAATCTTCCCTAGTACCTCCCCACATCCAAGATTCATTTTTCTTTCCAAAAGATCAAAACCCTTTACATTTAGGAGGTTCTTAGGCAGGTTATTTCAAGAGGTAAATAATCTTCCTGTTTCATTTAATTTCATTTCAATTTATCTTCTTTTATTATTCTCTCATAACCTCATATGTACAATCGATCATGATAACTCTATTATAATCTATATACTATAAATATATAATTTTAATTTAATAACCATTATCAATCTTCTTACTCTCCCTCCTTTATTTTATAAATGAAATTTTCATCTCAGAGGTGCCAATTTACAACCTTCATGGACGGCAAAGATTCATTCATAAAATTATTCTTCAAAGATATTAATGAAAAAAATTTAATGGTTGATACAGATTATAAAATTTATAATATATCCATTTAATTTTTCTATAAGTAACATATTTACATAATGCTAAATGATAAAACAAAATAAGTTCATTATCATCAATAACTGCAGTAATAATCTAAACGACTATCACTAAATGACTTATATAGTGATTCATCCTCATACCATGTAACCAAATGATATATATAACCATTTAAAATTATTTATGTTCATTAATAACATATAAATTTAATTCTTTTTAATTATATCCATTTCACATGAAATTCTATACTCATATACAAGTATGTCGATAGAGAAAACCAAGGAAACAAACACTCCCGAGTGATATATTTTTATCTTATAACTCATCCAAAAGGCAATAAATGATCTTAATAAAATAATAAAAATAAAAATAAATTTATTTAAGCTTGTTAAATAATTAATTAATGGATTTAATTTGATTATCCATGACATTAAGGTCAAGTTCAGAACACGTTCATACATAAGTTAAGGGGTTTCTCATCTCACTTTTATTTTCATGAGATTTCTATTATTCACCAATTATTTCTTGAATTTTTGGAATGTATACTTATATTTGATATATAATATCATGAATATATATATATATATATTCATGGTATTAAATGATTCATTGTATCATTGTTAATTTTTTGAAAAACAATTCAATTGATTATAAGTTAGTAACGGGTTTCTCATCTCACTTTTATTTCCGTGAGATTTATATTATTCGACAATTAATTCTTGTATGTGGTGTATGTATACTGAAATTTGATATATAATATCTTTTATCTCTTTATATTCATGGTATTAAATTATTAATTGGATTATTGTTAATTTTTTGACATACAATTCAACTGATTACAAAGTAGTAAGGGGTTTCTCATCTCACTTTTATTTCCGTGAGATTTTCATTATTCGCCACTTATTTATTGTATGTGGTGTATGTATACAGAAATTTGATATTTAATATCATTAATCTATTTATATAAATGGTATTAAATTATTTATTTTATGATTGTTAATTTTTTTACATACAATTCAATTGATTACAATGTAGTAAGGGTTTTCTCATATCACTTCCATTTTTGTGAGATATTTCTTATTCACCATTATTCCTTATATATGTTGTATGTATACCACCAATTTATGTAAAATAACATGAATATATTTATTTACATGGTATTTAATTTATAATTTTAGTATTATTAATTTTAGGTTATATGTTTTGATTAATTACAAACTAGTAAGAGATTCCACCTGAACCTTCATTTTTTCATCAGGTTATACTTTCACTATCTTTACCCCAATGTATTATTTATTTATTTTTGTGTAATTATTATATATTCTGTTTATATGTTCCAAAATAATATATTCAAATCTTTTCATCTTTCATTTATGGGAATTTTATGTTTTAAAATGGTTCCCTTCTCGGTTCTTCCTGATAAAAAGCCTGATTCAAGGGAACTTCTGGAATTGTTACCCATTTACAAGTGAAATATATTATATATTTTAAGACATAATTATATTTCTAAAATCACCAATTTTATCATGAAAAGGTTATCTTTTTTCATTTATGGTTTTATGAACTCAAACATGATTTTCCACTTTAAAATCTCTTTAATATTTCCTTTAACCCGCACTAAAATGATTTATTTCTAGAGTTTCTTAAAAACTATTTTTACATGATTTCACTTAAATGGGACATAAATTATGACTAAAATATACATTTCAATGTCATTAAATTTTATTTTTTTTATATACATGTTTAAAATCTGATTTTATGACAAATAGAAATTATTTTCCAAAAAGAACTCCTCTTTCCGAAGTAAAAAAGGGATTTTTTTTCTTATATCACTTTAACTTTTATAAGATATATGCCTTGTTCACAACTTGTTAATTTAATGTGGTATATGTACTACCCTTTGATATATCATATAAATTGTTTCCTTATTCTCATAATATTCTAATGTATTAGTATTTGAATGTTTCAAAGTGGTATCGGATACTGTGGAATGTTTGAATAATATTTCCTTATGAACTTTTCAATGGCCTCATTTAAAACTATATTCATCTATGTTAACATAATTTGTTGAATATTTTACTTCATTGAGTTATATCTATTATGATATCATATAACATATGTTTTTTAAGGTTTTATGATCAGTTTTACTATGGATATGCTAATTTGATACCATTAATGGGTTATAGTTAAAGTATTCACATTTCATATGCTAGTTTTTTAAAATGAATGTTTATGTTTTTTATGTTTCAAACATTGCATATAAGGAATGTATTAGACTTAGTAAGTTATGGGTGGGTCCTTCTATATCCCATCGATGTGTTGGTAGGTATTATGAGACAAACTAGTTTGGGTTTTTAACCGTTTATGTATCGTCTTGGCATGAGACCATGACAAAATGATTATGATGTCCCGCATTATGCATTCTCTCATTATGAAATAAGATATTGATAGTTCATTTTACTATTATAATAGTAGAATATCCATGGTTATGTTTTATGTAATTATTTAATCATCTTTAATTCCTACCATATTATTCTAAAGTTTATTTTTAAAGTTATGTGTTTTTATCTATTCATCATGCTTAGTGTTTATGTTTATGATTACTTTTGTTGTATTATTTACCATTACTAAGCATCTGATCTCACCCCTTTCTTATGTTTTATATTTCACCTGCATGTAAAGATTTTTATTATGAATGACTTTTAAGGATAATATAGGAGTTATGGGAGTTAATAATGGATCTTCTATATTTTATTTCATTTAAAGTTGCAATGTTGAACTTATGTATGTATCTGGTTTTCCAAGAATACTAAACTACCATGTCCTTCGAGATACGACTTTTTTGTAATCATGAAAATGTAATAAAATATTGGACTGGATCTAGGATTCTAGGGTTGGGGTGTTACAGTTTGTATCATAGGATGTTTAGTAGAGTCCTTGGAAAACTAGATTTAGAAAATGTATACTAGAGAAAAAAACCCTACGATGGAAATTGTGGATAAGAATACAAGAACATCCTATAATTTTGTAAAGGTATAGATTATGTGTATATTCATAGAAAATACATACATGTCTGGATATTACAAGTTGGTGTGGTTCTAGAATAGATGTACCTCACAGTAACAACTCTGACAAGGTGTTCTCAGCTTTAATCGAGGTAACTTGGTACACAACAATGGGCCTTACTATACACCTAGTTTGAAATTCCCAGGGGATATGCTTAGGATAATTCTCATTTTATTTAAAAACCATTATTATGTATTTAAATTTTTAATGGAAACGAATAACCTAGGTTAAAGCAAAGGTTTTTTAGGTTGAAAATAAGTTTTAATGATATTCTATAAATGAATATACCTTTTTCTGACTATTACTATCATTACTCACACTATGATTTTTTGTTTTAGTCAATAGATGGAATCCAAAGGATTAATGTTAACATTAAAAAATATGGATGGTCTGGTGGTGATGAGCAGCAAAATGGTATGTTGATAGGATTTAAATATATCTTGTTCATTCCTAATCATTTATTCTACAATATTATTAACAACATATACCTTAACCAACACCTAAACCCACCAAAGAAGAGAAGAATGGAGTTTGTTAAGAGATCCAGTAGTGGAGACCAACGAGAAAAGAAGTCTTGATTGCCAACATGAAATAAATGTGGAAGGAGACACCCAGAAAAGTGTCTAGAAGGAATAAGTAAATTCTTTATGTGTGTGAAAGAAGTACATAAATAAAATAATTGTCAAGGAAAAAATGAAGTGTGAAACTAAAGGAAATAAAACTAATCCTAATAATCTATTTTTAATTATTTTCCTTAAATGTAAGGGACCTGGTCATTACCCTATTCAATTTTCTATTCTATAGGATAACTATTAGACCAAGGAAAGACCAATGTGGAAATAAATGTATGATATTTTCCTTTATTGAGTTTTTATGGAAAAATCCTAGTTAAAGGAATGTTTAGTAATTGACCTTATTTCAAGGACGTATATCATATTTATTTTAGAAGATAGATGGTTTTAGAAAAATTATATCCCTAATTTTGGGTAACAACCCACTGAATTCGGTAAGGTCTCAGTGTTTGAACCCTCAACTGAAGAGCGACAACGGTGCAGTGCCTACAACTAGCCTATGGGAAGTCTTAGTTATCATGACTATTTTTTTAGTTAAAACATCTAATGGATAAATGTTATTTTGATTTTAGGGACTTTATTTTTACCAAATAAATAGCTTTGGGATTTGAACAGGATTTTTTGGTTAAGTGATTAATGTTATTTTGGAAAACATTCACAATTTTGGGAATCCTATAAGACTTTGGTAAATGGAATATTTTTTAGGAATAAATGTTGAATTGTATTTTAGATTCAAATATGATTTTATTGTGGATATATAGTAATATAGGTTATTTATGTAAATGGATAGAATATCTTAGAGATTATGTTGTAGCGGTGGAAGGGCACTATAGCAAAGGCGGGTACTATGCAGTATTGTATCAGTATAGGTACTGTAGCATTACTATTCACAGAATGGGCCTTGGGTCAAAAACTTATGCCAACGGGCTATGTAATGGGATAATTGAACACTGGGCCTTTGGGCTATGTAATGGGTCTCCCTCTACCCATTTAAAAAAGGACTTTACTTTCATTTCATAATAAATGAGGCTTCGACACCAACCTTTTAAAAAAATCTATGTTGAACCTTTAGCTTTACATTTGAATTTTGGAGATTAAGGTTTATTTTCATCTTATGAAGTTTTATTATTTTTGGGGATTTATCTTATTTTATCCTAACTATTTTGGATTCAATTGATTTATAAGGATAGGACGAATAGATAATTATAATTTTATAAAATCTGTGATCTATAAAATTTAATTTTAATTTCTCATATATGAAAAAATCATCTTGTGCATTCATTACCAGGTGCAGGGAATGAACTGAAAATAGATAGAAGAACAACAAAAGGATGATATTATTCTTATGACATGGAACGTAATTAAGTAAGTTTAATTTTTTAAGTGATTATCTAGATAGTAAAAGAATCCCTCAATTCAAGGAAAAATATTTTGTAACAAAAACATTATCCATGTAATTTTATTACTAAGAAATAAATGTTATTTTAAACGATCATATGATTTATGGATTTTTTAAATTTAAAATTATAATGACCATGTTTTATATCACTCTTAATTAGAACATGATGGTTAGATTATTATATTATGTACATATTTTCACTTCACACTAATGTTACCCTATTAAAATATATAGTTTTTTAGTGACCTATGAATTTTCTTCCCCCTCTTATTAAGAATATATTTTATTAACCCTATTTTTTATGTGGGTTTCCAAAAAATTCGAATTTTAAAGTATCAAACTTTAACTTTTGGAGTGTGATTTCAAATTTCAAGGACACAATTTATTGAGAGAGGGGAGAAAATAACACCCCAATAATTTTAAAAAAAATATAGCATGTAATGCACACAACTCTGAGTTTGTAAAGAAACACTTTTCTACTATAATTATTTATAAAATATAGTTATAACCTAGCCATGAAACATAATTTTTCCACTTCTGTGATTGGAATTTTGAAAAACAGATATACATCGTTGCGATCAGTAAGTTTTCAGAGTCTAATAAGATCTGTTTAATGTTTTTGGTGAATAGTAACTTGACCCTTATGAATATTAATGTACCCTTATGAATATTAATGTTACCATTATGAATATAAACTTGAACTGAATTAATATTAACATCACCCATAGAATTATAAATAAATTTCATGCACCTTATAAATGAGAGTGAATGTTTTAAAATTTAATAATTAAGTGTTCATTTTTTGTGAGTAAAAAATATATAATTAAAATTTTAAATTAATAAATTAATTTAAAATATAATAAAATTTTATAAAATTTATTCCTAAATAAATATTATTTTCCTATTATTTTAGGATAATTTTATGATATATCGTTTAATTTTTGAACGAATTCTAATATCAGTTTTAAATTTAAATTCTGTATTTTTCAAGTAAATAGTGATTTTATTTAAAAATTAAATTTCAAATATTTAGAAAATTATTTTGATAAAATGGAGTTCATTTTTTAATTCTACATGTCAAAAAATGGTTTGGGTGAATTTTTGGTATTTTCTGAAATACTTGAATTTTTAATGAATAGTGAAATTCGATAATTTACGAAATATGATGAATAAATGAATTTAGGCATCATGCTTGAGTCATGGATGATATAAATTTACATTGGTTGGAACTCACAAGCACTTATTAATGTTTTTCGTCACAATAATCAATACTATTCATAGTCTTAAGCCAAAATAATAAAATAATGATTAAAATAATGGAAACACCCTCCTCACCACCACTATAAAAACCATCCCTCACTCCTTCTTCTCGTCACTCCTCTAAGCCTTGAATATTATAAAATTTATGAAAACAAATACTCTTACCAAGTCTATCCCCACATCCAAGAGCCATTTTCCTTTCCAAAATACCAAAACCACTTCCCTTATAGAGGTTCTCAAGGAGGTTATTTTAAGAGGTAAATCCACTTCCTTTTCATTTAATTTCAGTTCAATTTATCTTCTTTTCTTATTATATCCTAAAATACTCTATAAAATTGATAATTAAAACTCCAATATCAACTATATACTGTAATTATATCATTTTAATATAATAACCATTATCAATCTTCTTGTTTTCCCTCTTTTATTTTATAAACAAAATCATCTGGGAGGTGCCAATTTACAACCTTCGTTGATAATGAAGTTTCATTCTTCGAATTATTCTTGAAAGATATTCATGAAACCATTTTAATTGTTGAGACAAATTTTAAAATTTATAATATATCCATTTTTATTTAATGTATGTAAAATATTTACATAATACTAAATGATAAAACAAAATGAGTTTGATATGATCAATAACCACCGTAAGAATCTAAATGATTATCACTAATGGACTTATCTAATGATTCATCCTCATACCATGTAAAAAAATCATATATATAACAATATATAATTATTTATTTTAATTAATGATATTTAAATTAAATTATAGAGTATTATATCAATTCCATATGAACTTCTTACTCATATACAAGTATGCTGATCATAAAAACTAAGGAAACAAACACTCTCGAGCGATAAATTTTTATCTTATAACTCATAAAAAAAGAAATAGATGAACTTAATAAAATTATAATAAATAAAATACAGGTATATAAGGTTATTAATTAATTAATTAATTAATTTAATTTTATTATTAAATATGTTAAGGTTAAATGCAGAACACGTTTGGACATAAGGTAAGGGGTTTCTCATCTCACTTTTACTTCCGTGAGATTTCCATTATTCACCACTTATTTGTTTTATATAGTGTATGTATACTTAAATTTTATATATAATATAATTAATATATTTATATTCATGATATTAAATTATTCATTGGATTATTGTTAAATTTTGGACATACGATTCAACTGATTACAAAGTAGTAAGGGGTTTCTCATCTGACTTTTATTTCCATGAGATTTCCATTATTAGACACTTATTTCTTGTATATGGTGTATGTATATTGAAATTTTATATATAATAATATGAATCTTTTTATATTCATGGTACTAAATTATTCATTGTATGGTCCTTAATTTTTGGACATATGAATCAATTTATTACAAAGTAGTAAGGGGTTTCTCATCTCACTTTTATTTTCGTGAGATTTCCATTATTCACCACTTATTTCTGGAATGTGGTGTATGTTTACCTAAATTTAATATATAATATAATGGATTCATTTATCTAAATTTTATTAAATTATTATTTTATATTTGTTAATTTTTTTACATATTATTCAATTAATTACAAAGTAGTAAGGGTTTTCTCATCTCACTTCCATTTTTGTGAGATATTCTTTATTCAGCACTATTTATTGTGTATGGTGTATATATAATTAAAATTTATATAAAATATAATGAATATATTTATTTTCATGGTATTAAATGTATTATTTTATTATTATTAATTTTGGGTCATATGTTTCGATTGATTACAAACTAGTAAGGGATTCCACCCAAACCTTCATTTTTTCATCAGGTTATTATTTCACTATCCTTACCCCAATGTAATTTTTATTTATTTTTGTTTAATTATTCTATATTATGTTAATATGTTCCATTATAATATATTCATATCATTTCATATTTCTTTTATGGGAATTTTAGGTTCTAAAATTGTTCCCTTCTTAATTCTTCCCAATAAACAAGTCTGATTTAAGGGAACTTCTCGAACTGTTACCCATTTAAAAGTGAATAATATAATATATTTTAAGACATAATTATATTTCTAAAATCACTAATTTTATCATGAAAAACTATCTTTGTTCATTTCTGGTTTTATGGAACCAAACATTCCTTTTCTCTTTAAAATCTCTTTAATGTTTCCCTTAAACCGCGCTAAAATGTTTTATTTATGAAGTATCTTAAAAACTCTTTTTACATGATTTCACTTTAGTGGGACATCATGTATGCCTCAAATATAATTTCAATGTCCTTAAATTTTCTTCTTTGGAATATACATATTTAAAATCTAATTTTATGACAAATACAAATGATTTTCCAAAAGAACTCTACTTTCCAAAGTAAAAAAAATAATTTTTCTCATCTCACATTTACTTTTATGAGATATGTGCCTTGTTAACCACTTATTAATTGTCTGTGGTGTTTTTAATGACCTTTGATATATTATATCAAGTGTATCATTATTCTATTAATATTCTAAGGTATTGTGATTTGAATATTTCTAAGTGGTATGGGACACTTTAGAATGTTTAAAGAATATTTACTCATGAACTTTTCAATGGTATCATTTAAAAGTATCTTCATTTATTTCAACATCCTTTGTTAAATATTTCACTTCATTGAGTTATATCTCTTATGATATCATCTGACATGTTTTATTGAATTTTTTAGGATCATTTTGATTGTGGATATGCTAATTTGTTATAGTTAAATTATTCACATTTCATATGCTAGTTTTTTAATACAAATGTTTATGTTATTTATGTCTAACCATTTTCATTTGACGAATGTATTGGAATTATTAAGTGATGGATGGGTCCCATTATAGCCCCTCTATGCATTGATAGGTCTCATGAGGCAAACTAGTTTAGGTTTTAAACTGATTATTTGTGGTCATGGCATGATTCCTTGACAGAATGATAATGATGTTCAGAATTATGCATTCCCTCATTATGAAACTAAATATTGATAGTCCATGTGATTATTAGACTAGTAGAATATACATGGTTTTTTTTATGGAATTAATTAATAAATTTTTATTCCTACCATATTATGCTCAAGTTTATTTTTAAAGTCATGTGTTTTTAGTTATTCATCATACCTAGTGTTTATGAATATGATTACTTATACTATATTATTTACCCTTAGTGAGAATTTTTTATTACCCCTTTTTTATGTTTTATATTTTCCTAGGAGTTGAAGAAGTGTATTATGAATGAATTTCAGGGATGATATTAAAGTTATGGAAGTTACTAATGGATATTCTATATTTCATTTCATTTCAAGTTATAATGTTGAACTTATGTATGTATCTGGTTTTCCAAAACTACTAAACCACCTAGTCCTTTGGGATAAATTTTTTTTGTAATCATGCCAATGTAATAAAATAATGCACCATCTTTGAGAAATTGGGGTTGATGCATTACATATACTATTATATGAGAGGGTTTTTATAGGGGATAAGTCAGATCACACTCCACATGGAAGGCTTCACATTCCCCACCCATCTTTCTTCATGTATAGCGATCCCCACTTCCAATTTTGAATTAAATAATTTAAAATTATTATATTTAATAAATATAATAATACATGTTTAAATGACACCACCATTAAAATCTTCACATTGGAACCCTCATGCCAAAGGTTGGTGCGTCCAAATGGATATCATTTTTTTAAAATAAAATGATATTAATTAAAACCGTTTAATTAAAATGATTTTCCCTTATTAAATTAAAATCATTTTAATTTTATTAATAAAAATTTAAAACCATTTAATTTTATTATCCAACCACACTTTTTATGTCATCTTCATTATTACTATTTAATATAATAATAATAATAATAATAACAAATTCTTGATCAATCTTTATTGACTCATCACCATTATTATTATTATTATTGACTCCCACTACATTGACTAGGTCTAATCACCTGGTCGAAGATTCAATTTCTGTCACTATCTCATCCATGACAATTAGCCTCCTCCATATAACCCCACACCTAGCCTTTGATAAAAACTTATTCTGTTACACTACACATCATTCTCATGTGTCGCCCAAGAAAACAGGGCTCATCGATCCGATCCCAAACCACCTATGATCACAAAAACCACACTCATGGTACCGATCCAATCTATTCACAAAATATTATCCCATTCATTTATCAATTTATCCCCAAATTCTCAATATATATGTTGTTTTTTAAACCTTAATTAATCTGTGGGTTCGATCACACTCGAACCCGCCTCGGCAATGTCGAATCATGACCCCATGGCCCAATGATGAAGAACATGAAAACGGTATGGGAAATCACCAATAAAAAAGGTGAAAAACATCATCAGACAATAAATATTGGCCAATTTTTTCATAGTGAGAAATATGGGTTGGGAAACATGGAATTAACAAGAAATAAATTGAAATAATAATTTAATTCGATACACGAGCTCATGTGCAGGTTTATTTAAAAGCATATCAAGGAAAAAAATGATCATCCTCAATCTTTTAATAAATATGGGTGAAAAAAATTAAAAATTCCTACCATAATTATGAATCGATCATTGTTGAATAACACATAATCTAGTGATGAAGTTGATCTACTATGCTTATCACTTGTCGATCCACCTCGATCTGATCACTGGTTGATATCCGGTCTCGATTTTCCAACGAAGGACGCTCTCCTCCTCCTCTTAAATCCAACAAGGGTCATGCGTCCAACCCTAGTTAAATTTTCAAAATAGTTTATTTATATAGGATTTAAGTAGTTTTTCTAATAAAACAAATAAATAAATTATTTATTTATTTTAATTAAATGTACCCTCCAATGACTGCCTCATACAAACATTTGGCGCCGATCAACTTTATGTCGTGCTTAGGGTAAACTCTGCATTATGAACTCAACTGTGGTCTTGGATTTCTCATATGATTCTTTGTATATGAATTATTTTGGTTTAGGTTATTAAATAAATAAATTAAATTTATTTATTTATCTAATACATCCACCATCAGCTTCCCAATCCTAATATCTCGTGTTGACCAACTTTAAGTCAATCCATGGGCAAACTCCAAGTTCTGAATTGAACCATGGTCTCAGATTTCCAATATAAAATCAATTTATGAAATGGTCCATTTTTTTAGGAAAATTGTGTGTGAGTAATAAAAATATTTCATATTTTTATAAAATTAATTTCGAGCTCATTGGGCCTCAGAATTATGCATCATCTCAACGCCTAGTTTCAAAAATATTCCTAGAAATATTCCAAAGTAATACACAGAAAAACAAGAGTCTCTACAATCTACTATAAAACATTTATCATGTGTATCATACAATATATTATTTACTTATTACCTCTTACTACCCATTTATTAAAAAATTATTATTAAAATCACATTTCATGAAAAAAGTGTTTTGTTTTTCATGTATATTTTGGTTTGGTATTATTAGTTATTTTAATTTGATCATGGTTACATAATATTTAGAATACTAAACATAATATAAATACCATATATATTCATCATATATTTATTTATAGTAATCCATTAATGTTATAGATAGAAAATTAATTACATTGTTTGTGGAGATGGTAGTTCATACGTACACATGAACGTTGTTTCCATTTTATTGATGGATGAAAAAAAGAAAGTTGAATAATATATTACCATTAAAGAATAATTTTTATGTCATATATATTACATATATTCATTAAACCTATACTTATTACCTTCCATGTCAATAGTAATTGAAGAACAAATCACATCACTTCATGACGCAGTAGTACATGGTACACATGATCAATGTTATTGTATCCCCCAAGGAATGGAAGGTAAAAAAGGTATATGTGATATTATATTTATATAATTATAATTATGATAAAAATATAATATATATTTTATATTTTATCATACCTAATCTTTAGAGTTGTCGGTGGAAAATGAGTTTCATTGGTTAGTGAGGTGGTGGTCTTCCGTACACACGATCGACGTTTTAATTTCTCATTTGATAGAAGAGAGGAAGGATATAGTTTATTCAATGAACATAATAAAATTTAAATATATTATATATACTGTTTTTATTATATTTTAATTATTAATACATGATTTGATTTGTTAATAGAAAATGTTAAAAGAAAGAGTTTAGTAAAAAAATTACCTTTCCTTAGACCAACATCCTTTGGATCTGTTATTAAGGACCATATAGTTAGTATTTTGGGATGATAAAAATATCAAAAACATGGATAATTATGTTGGTGAAATATGTTTGTAGGGTTGGTTTCAGACAAATGTCTTATTAGGTGTGAATAAATGAGGGGAGGAAGTTCCCTTTTATAATTGAAGACGAGTGGCATTCTTGTAAATAACTAAAACTATTCAATAATGGGAAGTCACTCTCACCCCAAGTACCTATAAAATTAATAATTAAAGTATTGGAGGGAATATATAGTCTAGAAACACATCCACCACAAAGAAAAACACATACTTTAAATATGTTATTCCTTAGCCTAAAAGTTTACTTAATTTTACCATTTTAGTTTTCACCAAGGAAACTAGTTTTTTTATTATTTACCTAGGTGATTTATGCTTTAATTATAAAAAATAAAATGAGTGTTATTAGATAACTTATACCCAATTTTTAAAAATTTAAAATCCAATTTACTAAAGAATAAACCTATGTGTTTTTAAAAATTAATTTTAACATAAACACGTGTAAAGTGAAAAACCCCATTTTAACATGAACCGAAATAATTAATTTTTACTTTTTTTATTATTCATTAAGATGAAAAATTAATTTAAACTTATTAAATAATATTAATTATTCTTATTTAAAATATTTAATATTTTTTATCAAATTCAATTCAAAAAATGGTATAATTTAATTTAAAATTAAGACCGCAGACGTGATGGAAAAACAGTTTTACAAAGGTTAAATTGTAATAAGTATAGAAGGTTTTAATATAAAAATTCAATATAAAATTTATTATAGTGACATGAATTGGATTAATAAATATATAATTTTACTAATTCTACTTTTAAAACCATATTAAAATAAAATATATTTTATAAATTCATTAAATGAAAAGGTTGTTTTCAAATGAAAATTAGTATTTTTAACTATTCATTGAAAAATTAATCTTTTAAGAAAAGTGCCAAAAATTTTCTCAAAAATAATTTTAAAATTAAGATTTCAAAAATTAATTTAAATTTACAAAATTAATTTTCTAAAATTGGAAAAAAATTAGATTTATTTTCACAAAAAAACTAATGAAGATCATCTTTTAGAAGAAATGTATTTTTGATGTATATAAAGTCTTTATTAAAAATTAATTAATTTTTTATCAATATGCTTTATTTACAAAAAATCATTATACTTAATTTTAAAAATGTTTTTATTCCTATTCATACATTCATGTTTAATTTCTAGTTTATAATGGTCAAGTTTAAAGAATAATATTAATAAAATATTGTGGTTTGTTAAAACTCGGTGTTGTGTGTATCTCAAGATATCAAAGAAATTAAATTTATTTTTAAAAAAACATAAAATATTAGCATTTTAATTTTTACCCCCATTACAATTAATTTCTACCTTGAAATTATATCATACTTCTACAAAGAAAATTAGGGTACTTTTTCCTCATTGCACCCTGAAATTCCCACATAGCTTATTTGATTTTATGATAATGCCACAAAATTTTGACCAGGTAAGTGGTCTTATTTCATAGAAATTTCACTATATGATCTAGAATACCTATTGGTTTTTCCTCATGAGAAATATATTGATCTAGGGGTATGAACTCTAATTTTAGTACATGTGATAAATCAAGTATGTACTTCCTTAGAAGAGATACGTAACACACGTCGTGGACTTAAGAGAGATTTGGTGGAAGCACCAAATGATAAGAGATTATCTTGATATAATCAAGAATCTCAAGGGGACCAATATATCATGGTCTCAACTTTCCTTTCTATCATAACAAAATTTTCATCTTTTGGTGGTGCTTCAAATAATTTCCACTTCATCTAATACTCTAAGAAATTATTTTTCAAAATGAATTTTTCTTGTATAAAAAAATTAAAGTAGGTTTTAATATATTATAAGATCCATAAAGAAATGAAAATTCATTATTTATTTTTATAAATATTTTACAAGATAAAAATGGTTAGTACAAATTATATTATATGGATATAATACATTAATCTCTAAAACCTCAACAATAACACCCATAGTTTAACTTAATCCATTCTAAAAAAGGTTAACCATAAGGATCCTCCAAAATATGTTTGTCCAAAATTAAAATACAAATACTTAGAAAGAGGGTTACTAAATTTTCAAAATCAACTAATCATTAATCCACTAAATAACATGAAGTAGATATTAATGTAACATAACACATATATGAATACCTTGATCATATATTCTCATGAGATGTGGTAATAACCTAAATTACCATAAAACATTAATGAAAACATGAATGATTTCAAAAATTAACTCTCCTATTTTTCCTTAAATAAAACCACAAATTGTTGAATATATACCATGAATCCAAAAAGTTATAAACTCCATCAATGATTTCATAAACCACCTTGTGATCAAATCTCTAATCAGTTACAAATTCATTAATATTATCCCATTTACTTTATCACAATAAAATATCTCTTGATCTCATTATTATCTTAGTACCATGCACATATTAGTGGTTATATTTCCCTTAATATTTTGTTTTATAAAAATATCACCTCACCACTAAACACTTTTCTTGGTTATAGAAACAATTCAACATATGATTTAAAATCCTTAAAGAAAAACTACTACAAAAAATACTGTTAAGTTTCATGATTCTTATAACTATAATACTATTGCTAAAAATACTTTTTATAGAAAAACAAATTGAATCCTAATACATAAAAAATTAAACTATTCCACTTTAATTATCAACATAATGTAGACCATTCCTTGGTCTATAATTTAGCTCTTTTATTATTACATTGACTTGGATAATGTCCATATTCCCCACATATATGACATTGAACTATAAATGGTACCTTATAATGAACATAATTTTCTTCCATTAAACACTTCATTTTTACTTGGTAATTACATTCAATATTCCCTTATTTTCTAAAAATAAAACCTCATATAATTCCTTTTAGATAGTCACTTGAGTTATTCTTCCCACATTCTTGACATGTAGGATACTAAATCTTCTTTCCTATATAGTCTCCACCACTGAGATCTCAATGAACTCTATCATTCTCTTTACTGGTGAGTCCAAGAGTTTGTTAATGGGAAATTTTTTATCCATATATCATGATAAATAATTATAAATAATCAAAATATATTTCAATATAGTCATAATTTAATTTGGTTTCTCATAATCATCATATTCCCTATCATATTCACTATTAACCCAGTTTCTTCTAGTTCCATCCATTGACTAAAACGAAAAATAATAGTGTGAGAGACACTAATTATATTGGTAAACTGAATAATCATAAAAATAACTTATATGATTTCTAAATCATGAATCGTTATTTTAAATCTGTGAAACCTTAGTTTTAACCTTGGTCACATCTGGTTGTCAACTATTCAAATCCTTCATGATGGTTTGTAAAGAGTTTGTGAATTTCCAAAACATATCCCTTGGGAGTGTCAATCCAGGTGTGAATCAAGTCCCATTTTCATGTTCCAGATGATTATTGAGTCCAAATCAATGTTCCGTTTTCATATTTATTTCATCTAGGTATAATTTTTCCATAGAAAAGTCCACTTGTCACATCTAGATGGTGATGTTTTTCTAGGTAAAACACACTTCATTCTTTACCATAACATAGGAGATTCTCCTATAATTAGGATTATTCTAAGGTTTCTCACTAATGTATTCTCATCCTAGTTTTATAATGGTTAACTCAACCTTTTTTTAATACCAATTATAGTGACCAAATCTTCTCATAAAATAATATTACATCTTAACAGATGAATATTAATTACATAACATAACAATCCATGCCAAAATTGTATAGGTCTAGTACCTTTAGAAACATGGAAAAATAAACAAAAAGTTCATGGGTGAACTGCATCCTCTCCCACTAAATTCTTTATAACTGGCACACTTCATAGACATATCATACATAATACATTTCTTCATAACTTGATGAAAGGAAACATAATAAAGGGTGATCTTAGCTGCTCAGTAAGCATAAAAAATGCAGATATCAATGACCACATAAACATAACATGATAGTAAGGTTATAATAACATTATAATACATTTTTAAAAAAATACCTTGTATATAATAGATCATAAACATTAGTCATGGAATATATCATGGAAGTTTATAATACATGAATCATAATGTAATCAATGAACATGATCCATAAGAATATAAAATTATAATAAGACTTATATTTTTTGCGTACACATAATCCTAGAATATCATTTCCTTAGTAGTCAATACTCATTACCCAGATTATCATAGTGAACTGGGTTCACTCCCTAAACCATAATAGTATTAATTGTTCACTACCAATACTATAATTATGGATTGGGTTCACTCCCTAGACCATCGTTGTAGTCTTGGTTCACTCCCATGATTATCATAGAGGAAAAATTCCCTTATATAAATGGGTTCACTACCCATCATAGCCCGATTTATCTCTTGTGATATCAATATTTACCCAATACATTAGAGGGATATATAGGTCCCATACATCTTGGTAAAAACATAACCATTGTCATTGGTTATAATGTATCTACCATCACATAATGAAAATCATACACATGTGTTCCAAATGATCATAAAGAATTCATCATATCAAAAAGTTATGAACATAAATGAGTTTCACCAAAATTTCATCATAGTATAACCAATGTGAATGAAATAGGTGTCATATTAATTCCATTATTTCATTATAGAATAACCCCTAAAAATGAAGGTGTTTCATACACATTTCATCATGGTATAACCTGTGAAAAAAAACTAAGTTTCATAAACATCTTATCCTTATAAACATAAACCATTATTGAATAAATAATAATGGTATCCTTGGATAATATCCCCCAAAAATCATAAGTAACATCAAAGGATTTCATATTAGATGTAAAATGATTTTTAAAGATCACTTAGAAAATTTCTTGAGGAAAATATCCATTTCACTTTGAAAATAACTTTTTAAAACTAAAAATTCATAAAAAATTAGAATCATTTTATTTGAAAATAAATTTGGAAAATGTTGGGAAAAATCCCTTAAGGTAATATTGATGAAATTTTGGTTTGATTGGGTTCATTGAAAGAGTGTTTTCATGGTCAGCTTTGGAGTTAGAGAGATATTATTTACCTTCTATGTTGACAAAGATCCAAGATAAAGGAATGGATTATTTGGAGGTAGTACAAAAATATCATATATAAGGTGGTTTGGAATGTTGCGTGCAAGGAATTTTTTGGGATCACCACATCAAAAATATGAAAAATGAATGAAGTGCGCGAAATATTTTTATTTTTGTGAAAGATGAGTTTTTATGAAAGAGACTTACACACCCAATGCAATATCAAATAGGGTTTTCTACACTCGAGGAAATGTTGCATGCAAGGAACTCATTGGGAAAGAATCTTATGCGTAGGGCTAACGATACCTATAAAAAGAGGGATACCCCCTCATTTCAGTAGCTCAACACTTAGAGATAACTCTGGCTCTAAAGCGAGTAATAATTGCATATAAAGGGAGTTTCACATAAGAAATGAGTTTTGTATAAGAAGGAAGTTATGAAAAATGGATTTTCCATGAAAAAAATTAAATTTTGTGTGCAAGGCATTAAAATTACGCCTAAGATGCCCAAAAGGTTGTGCAAAAGTTTTTAGTTTCCCAGTTGTTCTATAGTAAAGTGGTATTCATCAGTTGAATGAAAGTGGAACTCAATGATACAATAAATGAGTTGTAAAACATATTGATTCAACAAATCAAAAGAGGGTCTCTTTATGAATTTGTGGGCACACTTAAGTTGAGAGATCAGTGAGCTTTTAAATTGTGATTGGTTGTAAATGAGGAGGTAAAGTGAGTCCACTCCAAACATTGTAAACATCAGTGCAATTTTAGTGGATTTGGTACATCAGCACATTGTCATTGTATGCTCCTTGTACATATACCATTGAGGGTAAACCAAGTAGAACTGACATGTCTTGTGCATGATTTAATTTATATTCATACTTTTTTGTGGGAAAGATAGAGAAGATTTTTTTGTTTAATAAAAAAACAATATCAAAACGGGAAGTTGTTTTAATCTAGCATACCCTGATTCACCCCCCCCCCCCCCTCCAACATAGGTTATTTTACCTAGTGGTCCTAACAGAAACTTATATGGTAAACTTTAAAATAGTGAGTCTTCATGAGGGTAGAAAATATCATTCATACCGTATATGTTAAAAAATCAATCCTTTCACATTTTTGTAAGAAAATGAAAAAGTAACTTTTTTGGAAAATGAGAAAAAGATTTATTTTAAACCATTTTGTTAAAATAAAATCATGGGTAAACATGAATTAAAAAAAATAATTGTAAACAATTGTTGGAATATTTTTAGAAAACATGGATCTAGAAGAAAAATAATTTTTCATCGAAAAAAGAAATAATGTCAGTTTTTCATAAAAACATTATTTTAGAATCATGAGTACATAAAGAGAATAAAATTAAAATAAAAAAGAATTTTTATAAAATAACCATAGGATAATAATATTCAATTATTTATTGAGAGATATATTATAAGATCTTATCATTGGAAGCATAATCTTAAAAAATCTAGATGAATAAAAGGATTGTAACATAAAGTTGTTACCACTTGGTATCTTTTGAATAATAAGCCTCATGAAAGAAATAACATTATATGGATAGTTATAACACATAATTATCATTATAAGGATCATAAAATACATTAATAAGTAGTATATACACCACAAAAATGAAACATGTGGTGTATAAGGCATGTGTCCCACAAAAATAAAAGTGATATGAAAATCCCTTACTGCTTTTGTAACATTTTAATCATAAGACTCATTAAAGAATAAAATAAAATGGGAATTTTAATATCATTAAAATAAATAAATTCATGATATGAAATTTATAAGGATCATTATATACACCACACCAAATAAATGATTGGTTAATATGGAATATGCCTCCTAGAAATAAAATCGGGACTATAAATCTCTTAACTTAAGTCTCAACTTCCTTCACACACATTTGAACCTACTATATAATAAATTTAATTTGATTATACATATATTAAAGAAAAAAATCATATTTATCATATCATATATGATTTAATTATGACATTTTATAACTTATTTATTAATAATTCTATGTCATAATCATGTTTCGAGTAACAACTATTTTGTTTTTCATGTTTATTTTGGTTTGGTATTATCAGTTATTTTATTTTTATCACAGTTAGATCATATAAAGAATGTGAAGAAATATAATAATATCATATATATTCATTATATATTTATTTATAGCAATATATTACATTTATAGATATAAAATTAATTACACCATTCATAGAGGCGGTAGGTCGTACATACGCATGAATGTTGTTTCCATTTTCTCGACAGATGAAACAAAAGAAAATTAAATAATATATTACCTTTATTGAAAAAAAATTATTTAATATATATCACATATTTTCATTAAAAATATCCTTATTACCTTCCTTATAAATCTTAATTTAGGAAATGAATCACATCGCTTCGTGAGGCGGTAGTCTGCCATACACATGATCGACGTTATCGTATCCACCATGGAATGGAAAGTAAAAAGGGTATATGTGATATAATACTTATAGAAGTATAATTATGTAAAAAATATCATATATATATTATCTATTATCATAACCAACCATGACAGGTGTTGATGGAAAATAATTTACGTTGGTTCTCAAGGAGGTTGTTTATCGTACACTTGATCGACAGTTTCGTTTCCTATTTGATGGAAGAGGGGGTGGATATAGTTTATTAATTTAACATAATGACATCTCAAAAAATGATAGATTCTATTTTTTTTAATTTTAATTGCTAGTACGTGAGTGAATGTGGTAAGAGAAGAAGTAAAAAATAATGAGTTTAGTGAAGACAATTACCTTTTCTTAGAATAACCCCCTTTGGATCTATTATTAAGGACGCTGGGGTTAGTATTTTACGAAGACCAGAAACTCTATAACATTATTTAAATATTATTATTATTATTTTAAAAAATAATTTTATGTTCTCCAATACCAATTAAGGGATTAAAATTTCATAGAAGATAAATAAATAACGGGATGTAATAATAATCAGTTAATATTAAAAAAAATGCCAAGAATTTTTTAAAGTGTTGTGTATTTTTATCTTTAAATTAAATTGACTAGTTTTAAAAGAATATTTTCATATTTTTTTAAAATTAAAACTCATTTAAATATAAATTTATATAAAATAATAATAGTAACACTTAATGATTAAAAGGTTATTTTTTAAAATAAAAATAGTTTTTTGATTTATTTTACATTTTCATTTTCATTTTTAGTTCCTAAATTTTAATATTTAAATTAAATAAAAATAAATTCATCTTTGGATTCAACATGTCAAGATTATATTAGGGTTTAATTTTTTTGTTTTTTCTATACATTTTGTAATTTTAATGAATAGTAAAAATATATTTTTTAGAAAAACCACAACTTTTATGTCATCATCATGACATTTTCATGAATTAAAAATTTTAGAAACATTTTTATCAAACAAATATGTATTTAAGGAATAAATAATACATTTAAAAATAATATTTTGAATTTATAAACCTATGAATGACAATTTACAACCTAAGTTTTATTTTATTCAAATAAAAAACTATTTTTGGTTTTTTCCCTTTAATTAAGTACACACATGATTCCATTTAGTTTTGAATTTATTTGAAAATAAAATAACATGTATTTATTTAATAATTCCTAAGTAAATGTCATAATAATTAATTATGTTCATAATCGTTTGCCTAAATAAGTACAAATTCATTTTAATGCTTAAAACTACTTGTTTTATAAATATTATTTTTGTTGTGTTATGATTATTATATTAAAAAAATATTTTATCAATTTAATAAATAAAATTAAATAAAATCTATTTTATATTTTTAATTATAAAAATAATTATTAGTTTTTAAGGTAAATTTAATTTTTGTTCAGGGAAATAAGTTACCAAGGTAAAAATTTGTCACCATGGTAAAGGTTAAAATGAGGTCAAAGAGTTTAATCGAGAGGTAATGTGTCAAAATATATCAAAACCTCATCTAAAAATGGAATAATGAAGGATTTAATGAAATTAAATTATATTAAATTCACTAATTATCAATTTTGATATCCAATTTTCTTGAATAATACAATCCTTTTAATATTTAGGAATTAATATTTACAAAAAATATCACCCCACTCATGTATGAAAGGACCCCTTCACTACTACACTTATCACAAATAAGGACACCTCTTAGATAAAAAAAATATAAAACAAAAACATTTAAAAAATTATTAGATACATCATATAGTTTTTGGTCTCATTACAAGAATACCCTTCAAAGGCTTAATCCAGTTAGTAAAGGAGTCATCCCAAGGAGTAATGTAATAACTCATAATCACTCATTTTCATTCTTATTCATTTTATTATTCTTATACCTCATAAAAATTCATTTTATCCATCATAATATAATTAAATAACTATCATAAATATACTAAAATGTTATTGTATTTATGGAATAGATATTATATACCTTTCATCCATTTGTAAAATGATAATTTCACCTATGTTATGGTCGGTTCATCGCCACCATAGATGACGTGATTCATTTTTCATTACTTCCTTATATGATTGGTTATAAAAATATATTTAATTAATAAATATTATATTTATGAAATTATTAATATTATTGAAATATATACTTTCTATTCTATTAATTTTATTAATAATAACTTATCATAGTGATTTTAACCACCAAAAATAAGCATACTGAGACACATTTTATAATTTAAATCTACTTTAGAAAATCTATTAAGATGCATAACCTTGTAGATAAGAGTATAATATGAATAATAAAATAATTTCTTGTTTTTTGGCTTCTTTGAATAGTAATATTTATATTTAACTCATTATTAATATAGAACCTTTTTATTTATTAAAAATTACTTAAACAAACACATTATTGATTTCATATTGAATAATCATACCTAAAACTCCCATAGAGTAAACTGAGAACCTATTGAATTATTATGAGACTTATATTATAGTACCTTTTTTTATTCTTTGGATGATGAAATCAAGATCATAGAATGAAAACTGAATCATTACACCAAAATAGAAAAGTAACGGTAAAAACTACTAACACTGATGATCAATATTGTCTAAAAATAAGTAATAACTATGTAATAAATGAAAATAAAAAATTAATATAAATTCTATTAACTATGAATAAGTTTGTTAAATAGATGGTTAATGAGTCTTAGTTTTTTATATAGGATGATAGAGCATGTTTTTCATGTAGAAATCCCTAGTAAGGGTATCATCGACTAAATTTTCGTTTTCATTAAGTCACAAACTTCCTCCCTTCAATATACACTTCTTAGATTCGTATGTTATACCATTTATTTATTTCATACGTTATTTCCTCTTTATCTCTATGGAATTTATATTTTCACATCAAAATATTGTTCTTTTATGGATCCCTTTCACTATAAATTTTTTTTACATTATCACAAATAATTCTTAATTGTTCTAAAGATTATTTCCCCTATATGTCCATATTTATTATTATTTAAAATTTCCTATTTTGTTATTATAAAATTAAAATATGTATTATCTTATGTATTCCACATATTTATTTTTATCTATTTTCACAAATAAATTTTCAACTCATTCATTTATGTGACTATTTCGTTAAAAATTTATAAAAGTTTAAAATACATTTTTTATGTATAAATATTTTATCTACGACTCTACACTTATTTACATAAGCATAATTTGTTTTCAAAGTTACATTATTAAGGATTCTTTTAAATTTATTATTTATAATTCTTTGTAGAATCCTGAACCGAGGTCCACTGAAATAGTGCCTCAATACGGTTGGCCACTAAGCCTCTAGAACGCCTCCCCATATACCATAGGCTACTGACTAGAAGTGATAATGTAAAGGTGATACAGTGTGAAGACTATACCCTCTAGATCAGTATAAATATAGCAGAAGAATACATAAATTAATTTAAATTAAATATAACATTATAATTAAAAATATATATGAGAATGTGTGTCCATGCATAAATATAATACAATGTACGGCAATAGACATATAATAGGTAATAGGTAACCAATAAAAAAATAATAGAATAAATCCCAAGGGGATATATCCATGATCATCCTGAGCTCCAGCTCAATATTGTGCTCCTAATATCCCATGTACAAGTGTAATAGTACATAACACAATCCATTATCCTAAACCTACAAACATGAGGTATGTCCGAGCATCAAATGGTAGCATGAATAGGTTGTGTGATATACTCAGTAGGCCACCACCAATGATGTGTACACTAATAAATTGTATGATTATACAATAACCAGTGTGTAGGTATATCAAAATGAAGTCATAAATAATAAATAAAAACATATCAATCTCATGTTCCTCTAAGACACTTGGCTAACCATACCTAGTTCGGCCTAAGTCGTAATGGCTCTTCAAACCTTTCATCATGAATATATATACATACATAAGACAATTGTATGAATAAATATATATGAACCAACATGGAACAGATTTTTATTATCAATGCATCCACATGAGGGGATCACATATCATATAAGGGACATCATTCCTAGGGTTACATACCCTTTTATCACAATATAAGGAATGCTATTCTTAGGGTGTCATACCCATAGATCAAAATATAAGGAACAACATGCCCACGGTTCCATACCCATAACCTTAATAAAAGGGGTATCATGCCCAGGGTTCCATAACCATAATCATAATGTAAGGGACACCATTTATAGGTCTCTATACCTATAATCATAATATGAGGGATTCTATTCACAAGGTATTATACCCATGATCCTAATGTAAGGGACTTTATTCCCAAGGTTATATACCTGTAATATTAATATACAAATTAAACTAATTAATTTTAGGTTCATGTTTGTTTCCATTTAATTCTGAAATTTTCTTTCCATTGTAGATGAAAGAGGTTTATAATAGGTTTCAAAACATTAATGTTTATATTCATGATAAATGTCTCAAGTGAAGTATGATCCATTTCACATTTCATTAAAATATCTTATAGATAAGATCATAAATTGCCATTTAACTAGTGGCATTTAATACAATTAAACCATTTAAAATTTCAATTTAACCCCAATTAGTGGTGGGAATAAATCACGATTAATATGGTAAGGTGGCATGGGCATGCTATTCACAATTAATCATTTGGTATTTAATGAATCATTTACCTCAATCTCCCTATTAGGACATTTAAAGATCACAACCCAAGGGGTAATTTAATTAATGATCAAAGACAATACAAGAATCATGTAATAAAACTCACCTTAGCTGGCGTTTCGGGTTGAGGTCATTGACCTCCAACTATACAAGAGTGTTCAAGGTCATGGTCTAAGAATTTAATCTAATTAATTTCTTGTTTTATAAGTGATGCATGGAAAACCTAACACACGGAAAAATGAAACATTTCATAAAAGATAGGTATTTAAGGGAAAATATATAGACCACTTATTTCATGTTTAGGAAAGTATACTTATCCAATATCGATCCTTTATTTGATCTGGAATGGTAGAACTCAGACGATTAGACAAACACCCTAAAAATAGGGTGAATTATCTTGCATGAAGATAGTTCCAAAGATGGTGAGATAAAATGAAATAATAAGTAATATGAGTTATAGTTCATTGGTACACTTCCAATGAGATTGATGGAGCTTGATTCCGAGATCAAATGAGGGAGATACACCATAGAGGAGGAGTGGAAGAAGACGTGCACACGGGGGAGCAGTTGGGAGAACTGGAGGAATAAAATGGGGTAAAACCTATTTATGGTTAGATAGGGAAATTAGTAAATTTACCCTTTTTAAAGAGGTGCATGGTTAGGATTCATGGTTTAACAAACCGTTCACCAATCATGAGGGAGAACTATCCCAAGGCTCCCGACCTTGTATGACTTGGAACATGATTTGACTAACTATAATGTCCCCTGATCCAATACTCTCTCATGTGGACAAAAACGGTTTGTTACAAGACCTCAAGCATGACTCCTCGTATGCCAGAGGCTGGTGACTAGTAGCGGGGGTGTGAAAAGTATAGTGGGGTGACTATACCCCTGGTATGAAGTGTCGTTGTAGCAGAAATAAACCATATAAAAAATAAAATCAAAGTATAGACATTGTAAAAGACAATAATAATAGACAACTGAATAATCAAATAAATAATCAGGAATAACGTAATGACATACTAGAATGTAAATAAATTTCATGCTAGAAAAAATAAAAGTAAAATACTAGACTCAAATAAAGACTCAAAAGTCCCTGACCCCAAACCCCATGTCGATCCCACCTCCAAACTCCAACCCATCCAGGAAGCAAACAGTCAACAACAAGGTCTTTTTCCATTTTCCAACCCTACATCCACATTGTATTCTTAGGTAACAAATAGAATACCAAATAGGGTGTGAGTATAACTCAGTAGGTTGACACTATTGTGTCTAAACTAACCTGTAAGATAAGAATTGTATAAAATAAATCGACAAACATGTGTATTTATTTAATTCAATAATTAATAAAATACAATAACCACCTGCTTTGTCATTATGTTAGAATATCTCTGAGCATGTCATATGACTATATCCACCAAAACCATTTAAACAAGGTAAAATAACCTACTCTAACACCATTATGAAATATCTCTGAGCATTTCTTATAACCATGCCAACCACCACCATAAAACCGTGGTATATTTACAAAAACTCAGGTCAAATCCCTATAAGCATTATAACGTTCAGGTCAAAGCCCTATAATATTTACAGCATGGGACCGGGAATAGAACACTCTATATAAGCATTACAACATGGGATTGGGTTGATCCCACTCAATATTATAATTACAGCATATAATTGTGCAAGTGGCATGGTTGAGACTGATATATAGGTATTTCATTATGGAACACATGTCATGTCATATAGTATGGACATCATAATATCACATAATATATCTCAATGGTTAATTATGTGAATTACCATTTATATTTCAAATACCAATTTAATTTATATCACAATTTATTAACAGTTATATCAATAAGAAAATAAGATGAAGTTTAGGTATTCTATAAAAAGAAATCACCTGAGGTCAAATGTCATGCTAACACACTTTAATACACTATCCAAGTCAATTATTTTCTTTTCTCGCCCAACAGGTATGAATAATCCAAGTCATAAGAAAATTAAAACCAAAGGACTCCAAGGAATAATCCATTAATTCATTTAGTTGATTCGGGTGCTTGCTATATTGGCGCAATCACAATATTGCATAAACATGGAAATTATCAAACCATAGGGTTAATATTTAGACCCCCTGCCTTTAAATGAAAATCCAAGAATGCTTTCCATGGAAAAACCCACAGGGAATAAGGTTTGGATGATCAAAAAAAGGTTTCAGGCATTTATCACACAAATGGGATGTCCATAAGGGAGGTTGGAACTCTAAATACACTTAGAATATTCCCTAGGGTTGAGAGGAGAGGAGCTACCATGGATTAGAATGAGAATAATCCTCACTGCATGTTTAAAATAGCAGGTCGGGGAATTACATGGTGTGTAATGTATTTACACATCATGTAAATATTTTTAATCTAATATACTAAAAAACCCGTCACATTGGATTTATTTTATTAAAACACTTGAATAATTACATGATGTGTAACCCCTTTACACGGCGTGTAAATTTATTACGAATAGTTTTTAGCCCATTTTCCCTTTAAACAACCTAAACCCCTTTTAAACCTCCTAAAGTTACATATAACTCATGTTAACACTTTACCCATTTATACTGGGACTCCATTAATTCAAACAAGAATACATCCTCGAATATTAGGTCATTTTCCCCAATAAATATCTCCATATGGATCTGATATGGTTTTCTCAAGTTTTCTCACAACTTGAGACTGTTTTTACTCAAATTATAGACATCCAAAATGAAAAAAAAACTAAATGAAAAGTTAAAAAACTTAGAGATAGACATACTTGGAAAAATGGGATCTTACAACCTCCCCACCATATAGCAGCTCATCCCCGAGCTGCTCTAAGTATCACTGTGATGTATCAATGAACAATTCTAACCACTGTGTTCGAATATCATACTCCCACTCTTAGGTCTCCTTCTAAACTCTCCCTTGCTTCCACTACACTCAAACCAATGATATAATCTTACCCCAAATATATTTATCACTATAATTTAAAACCCATATCGAATGATTTTTCAAAGGATGGATTATCACAATGCTCAATTCCTTCTATGTCAATCGCATGGGAAGGTTCTGGATGATTCCTCTATAACATTTATACATGGAACATTTCGTGCATGGAATTGTGGTGTTGTGAAAGGGATAAATGATACGCCATTACAATAACCATTTATTTTATTTCAAATGACCTAATAAACCCAGGTTATATCTTTCCCAATTTCTTGATACGATGTTTCCCCAACCGAGGTGACACTTGAAGGAAAATATGGTGACCAACCTCAAATTACATAGGTTGTATATAATGTTCATCATACAATTTTTTTCTACTCTACAAGGTCACCAACCATTTTATGATCAAATGAACCTATTTAGATGTCTCATGCATGAGATAAGGCCCCAAAAGTGTTGAATCACCTTCCTCCAACCAACAAAGAGTTGAATGGTACAACCTGTCATAAAAAACATCAAAAGGTTACATTAGGATCGATGCATTGAATCTATTATTATATGAAAACTCTATAAGGGCCATATATTGCTCCCATAAACCACTAAAATCCAAAACACAAACTCATAACATATCCTCTATAACTAGAATATCCCACTCAGATTGACCATCAGACTGTGGATGATAGGTTGTTCCTAAAAACCCCTTGATCATAGATCCTTCTAAAGACCCTTCTAGAAATGTAATGTGAAACGAGTATCTATGTCTGAAATGATACTTCTTAGAAAACCATGAAATTGAACCACCTCGCATATGTAAAGAATGTTGAGATCATCAATTGTTAAGGTTTTCTTAATAGGTAAATAGTAGACTACATTAGTCGTTCAATCCACAAAAACCCATACAACATCTTCTTATAGGTTATCCTAGGTAATCCTGTCCCAAAATCCATTGCAACATCATCCCATTTCTACTCAATAATAGGAAAAGGCTGTAAAATCTCAACAAGCCTCTGATTCTCGGCTTTCACCTACTGAAAAATGAAGTATATTGCCACAAATATTGCCACCTACTTCTTCATTCCTAACCACCAGTAATGTCTATGGAGATCATGATACATCTTTTTTATAAAAGGATTCACCACCCATCTAGAAGCATGAATCTCCCTCATCATATCCTCACATAATCCTATAGGGACTCATACTCAACCATGAAAAGAAAGATAATTTCCACTGTCAAGAGACTATATTGATGGTTCCTCCCCCACCATATAATGTTTCACTCAGAATTAATCCCTACAGTATAGACAATTGCTCAGTCTTAATATAGTCCAAAATAATTGTTATAACATATGTCGAATTTCAGGCTACCAATCCCTAAGACTCCTAAAAATCTCGATACATGTATTCAAAAAGGTCAATTATCTTTCACTCATCACAAGATCCACATACTACCTCAATCTATGTCTTTCAGCTCAAAGCATTGGAAATTATTTTTTCCTTTCCGAGTGTATAATCCAATTCAAAGTCAAAGGACTACAGATACTCAGCTCACCTCCTCTGTCGAAGGTTCAGGTCTCACTGGAAAAAGATGTGCTTGAGGATCTTGTGGTCCATGTATACCACAAACATCTCACCCACTAGATAGTGTCTCCAATATCTCAGGATATGTTCTAAAAATACTAACTCCAGTTTATGAGTAGGGTTATTCCAATCATGCGATCTTAGCTTCCTGGAGCCATAAGCAACCACTCGATCCTCTTACATTAGAACTGCTCTGAGACCAACTTCGGATGCATCACAGTACATGTTATATGCTTTACCCAACACATGTAATGTGAGGATAGGTTTTGAGGTCAGCCTTCCTTTCATCTACTAAAAATCCTTCTCATAATAATCATACCAAACAAACTTTACACCCTTCTTAGTCATCCCATACATTGGTGCTTCCAAACAGGACAAATCTTGGATAAAGTGTTGGTAATAACCTACTAAACCCAGAAATATATTAATTTCAAAGATGTTCTTGGGTTGTTCCCAATATACCAAGGTTTTAAATTTCTCTGGGTCTATTGAAACTCCTACCTCTAAGATTACATGGCCCAAGAAGTGAACTTTATTAATCTAGAAACTTTATTTTGTTAGTTTCGCATAAATTTTATTCTCATTCAATGTACTCAGGAGGATGGAAAGATTTTTGGAATGATCATCTTCTAACTGTTAGTACACTAATATATAATTAACAAAAACTTCCACAAACTAGTCCATAAAAAGATGAAAGATCATATTCATGAAGACTATGATCTCCATAGTGCGTTAGTCCACCCAAATGGCATCACTACAAATTCATAAAAGTCATAGATGCTCCTAAAATCATTCCAAGGTATGTGAAAAGGTATCACCCTCAACTGGTGGTAACCTGATCTCAAATCAATCTTGGAGAAGATCTTATCACCTCTTAACTTATCTAAAATATCATAAATTCGTGGAAGAGGATACCAATTCTTGACTGTCATCAGGTTTGACCTTTGATAATTCACACATAAGTGCAAAGACTCATCATCATTCTTTCCAAATGGAACTAGAGAACCCCATGTAAATATTCTAGGCCCTATAAAGCCATTAGATTATATATCTTCCAACTAAACTTTCAACTCCCAAATCTCTATTGGTTCCATTCTATAAGGTGGGATAAAACTGGCTATACCCATGGAACCTACTCGATCTCTTTCTAGGGAGGTGAGCCATATAACTTTTTAATAAATACATCCTAAAAATGATCTACCATTGGAGGAAAAAATCCTACTGAATTCAACTATTATCAAGAGTGATACCTATTATCTGAGTCATGATACAATCTAATCTGAACTAAATTGGTCATGCACCACCATCCTAAATATCCCACTCACCTTGGTGAAAATAGATGCCCCTTATAGAGATAAAAAGGTAACTCTCCTCCTATAACAGTCGATACGATCTTGGTATATAACTAACAAATCCATACTAATAATCAAGTCAAATCCTATCATTTCAAGAATGAATGGTTCCCAAAATAAATAGTTGCCACTAATTTATAGAGAACACACCTGGAAACATTTGATATTCTCTAACGACACTCTTGACGGTGTGTCTATGGTTAAAAAACCATCCAAGATTTCCATATATAAGACCATACCATTTTCAAAAAGTGAATACAGAAAGGAATTTAATTCTTATATATCAAAAAAAGATAAGTTAAATGATACAGTAATTATACATATGATGGTAGACGACCCTACATCCCCAATATCTATAGTAGCCTACATAATGTGTAGCTAACTTTTCCTTATTCACTAGGCTCCAGTATGACTACCCTGAGCTATTTTTCATGCATGGTACTGCTTCCCATGTACTGGGGTATTATTATGCATTCAACATAATAATACAAAAGAAAAAAGACAAAAATAAAGGCGGCACTTCAATCAATCCCTAGCTATTTGATGTCTATTTTTAAACTTCCTGATGTGGTGCTTTCAAAGATTCAATCCAGCACATCTAACTTCTGGTGGGGTCGAAAGGACGGAAAAAATAAAGTCCATTGGATCGCCTGGTCTGCTCTCTGTCAACCAAAATCTGAAGGCGGAATGGGCTTCTGGGACCTTTCTCTTTTTAATGATGCTTTGCTGGCCAAACAAGGCTGGCGTTTGATTAATAACCCAACATCCCTATGCGCACGAGTTCTCCGGGATAAATATTTCCCACATAAGGATTTCTTGGATTCCCATCTTGGATATCGACCCAGTTTCCTCTGGAGAAGTATTTGGGGTGGTCGTAATCTGTTGAGGAAAGGACTTGGCTGGAGGATTGGGAATGGTTTAACGGTCAAGTTGTGGACTGATCCCTGGCTTATTGATCAGACAGGTACGAAGGCGTCATCCCCTTTTTTTCCAGGATCCGAACATGCCACAGTTTTTTGTCTTTTTGATGATCAAGGGGCGGGTTGGTGTTTGGAAAAACTCTTCTCATGGTTTAATGAGAGGGATAGGAGAATTATTCTGAGTATCCCCTGTATGCCAGACGCGGGGCAAGATCATCTCTACTGGATTAACGATAGCTCAGAAGAGTATACGGTGAAAGCTGGTTACCGGCGAGCTCTGACTGCCCAAATTACAGAAGGGGATGCGAGGCCCTGGACAACAATTTGGAAGCTTAACGTTCCCCCTAAAGTTCGCTTTTTCTGGTGGCAGGTGTGCACCGGTATCCTTCCAACTATGAGCCTCCTTGCCTACAGACACTTTTCAAACGACAACTCATGTCCTTTCTGCCCTTCTTTGACTGAATCCCCTCTCCATGCTCTTTTTCAATGTCCCGGGGCTCAGGAGGTTTGGAATGGCTGGGGATCAACTATAGAGCTGTCCCTGGACACCGCCTCGGATCTTACATCTCTCCTGATGCGATGGTGCTCCTCCTTTTCGCCGGCTAAAGCAGGCGCCCTGTGCATTATGACTTGGATTATCTGGGACAGGCGGAACGAGGCCATTTTCAATCATTTCCGGAGGCCCCCCAGATTTTGGATTGACCGGGCATTGTCATGGATTGCGGTTTGGCAGAACCATCCTGAGCAACAAAGACTTGTCACCCCCTCTCCTCTCCCCCAACATTGGTTCCCCCCACCGGAAGGGATTCTTAAGATCAATGTGGATGCCTCTCTCCCTAAGGATGGCCCAGTTGGACTAGGTCTACTGGCCCGTGACAACCTGGGAAATCTTATTGCGGCCAAATACGAAGCACGTTATGCTCTTTGGGAGCCCTCAGTCGCAGAGGCCGCCGCCATCCTTGCTGGGTTAAACTTCGCGAAAGATCGCGGTTGGGAGTCCATTCACATCGAATCTGACTGCCTTACTGTAATCAATGCTATCAATCTCACTGACGGAGGGTTTCAACCTTTCGGCCCCATTATCCGGTGTATTCACGCGTGGAGACAAGGCTTCAACTCCTGCAAGTTCTCATTTATTAGAAGGGAAGCGAATGAAGCCGCTCACAAGATGGCAGGCATTGGTCCTCCTTACGAGGATTTGCTTTGGTTCAATCATTTTCCATCGTGGTTATGCTACTGTATTTCTGCTGATCTACATCATTAATGGATCCGTCTTATTTTGTCAAAAAAAAAGTATAAGTAGAAATGTAAAATAATGCAGAATAAATAAATAACTATGCCACTTAGGTTCCTAAGGGACACCTGATGGCTCTATCTGTCTTAGCTCATTGCTGGAAGTGATTTCTGAAAAAATTACTATATATATATACTAGTAATATATATATTATAATAATATATATTACATCCACCTATATGAACCAAGTATGTTCGGACGTAAGTGGCCATATACCTGGAATACTAGTGCTGACTGGACCGGGATGTAACATAGACATATATTACCAGTCTATGAAGCCTATAATCTCATGCAATAGGGTACCTTCCCTACATACCAATATAGTGAGAGTCTTCATGATACAACACTCAAGATGTAAATTGAACCTCCATCTAAACACTATAATCATGGAACATGGTGTGTAAATCCCAACATCCAAATAATATCACTGGTGAGATGTCATGCTCAACACCTGATTTAAGGGGGCATGATAATGTGCCATGTTCAACAGTCCCTTACCATCGCACATGGCCTTTATGAAGGTGTAATCACATTTAATATTAAATATTAGGAAATACCTATAATGTATTATATTTACCAAGATTTTAAATATAAATAAATAATATTCATGTTTATAACATAACATATGAGACAATACCTCTCACATTTCCCTTTATTCAAGTTCAATTCCATTTCAAACATTACAATTCCAAAGAATCATTTTATAAAGCATAAAAAAAGGGGCATGGTCTTACTATACCTTAGGTTCAATCCATTTAATCCAATTAAGGAAATAAAATCCATTATTCTTAATCCAACCAATATGACCAATTCCATTTAATTTACCAAAACAAGAAAAGTTCAATTATAAGGCTCAAGGGTCAATTAGAAGGTTAAATGGTCAATTAATTTAAAGGATTCCACCATATTTCATAATCTATCATATAAAATCCATTCTCTACATCTAATTCATTTAATTGAATAAGAAATGGAAAACAAGTCATAAGGCTCAAGGGTCATTTAAGAGATGACCTGATCATTAAGGCAATTTCACACTTGATAAAATTATAACTATAATAATTCCAAGCACCTAATTGGTGCCTTGGTTCATGTTTAATTCTCATATATTAAAGGAAAAATCATTTAAAAGACAATACATAAACTATTCAGGAGTTTTTGAGCATTTGAGCCAATTGACCAAAATGGTCATTTTCAATGTCACACCCACGGGGTGACCGTGTATGGTATTTGTAACCTCTAAACCACCCAACAAGAATAGAATAATATGTACATAAAGAAATTAATATAAAATTAATGCTTGAAAAAATATATAATGTTTCATAATTTTTTAATTATGAAACATCAAAACTTAAAGTGAAAATGACCCGACCACCTACCTCAAAGCCTTAGATGACTCCTCACTCAATATTGGCCTCAGATTCGGAGTAGGTTGGAAGAGATATGAGAAATATTCCAATGCCTTGAAAATGGGGCATATGGGTCAAAACCTAAATAGTTAAATGGATAGAAATATTGACCTTGATAAGAGTTGAGAGACTATGGGAGTTTACCAAGATGGATCAAACGCTTCTGATGGATTGAGAATCGAACACCAAAGCGAGGAACTAGCTTGATGCCTAGACTTGTGGTAATTTGATCTCAAAGGGAGAAGGAACTTGTGTTTCAGATTATAAAGAACAATGGAGTATAGAAAATAAGGTTAAGGTTTAAGTGGGGGAAAATTAGACATTTCACCCCAAAAAAATATCAAGGTGCGCAGTTTGACTGAACAGTTGGGAAAAACCATGAAAAAACCCATGCTTAGCTCACTGCTACTTGGGTAACACCACATGGTTAGGTACATGGTTTGACTAACCATGCACAAACCATGAAAAATGGATTTATCCCATATCTATAATTGATTGCATGGTCGTGCGTCCTGGGTCGAATAGTTGTAGAAAAACCGTGCAGTCTAGACTATTTTTTCCATTTTGGAGCTTTGGGCTCTGAACGAGCCTCAAATGCTCTCATGACCTCCTTATCTTGATTATACATAATTATTAGGGACACTTAAGGAATTAAAATTTAAAAACTAATTATTTGTATCTTTTTTGAAAATGCGGGTCATTAAAACCTCCCCTCCTTAAAGAAAATCATCCCCAATTTGGAATTATGAGGGTAAAGAGGTATCATCAGCAAAGAGTTATGATCATTGATAATTAATATCATATTCCTACACTTTGTTCTTGTCATGTACTTAATCTTGCTACCATAGCACCCATACCAAAGGAATAGACCTTCTTTAGTGTGTCTTCATTCTCCGATCAACTATACATACTGGATAATCCTCAAAGGAAGCGTCCATATCCCATTCAACCTCATAAGGCTGAAAGAAATGTGTCAGTAAGGATAGTATCATCAAATATGAGATACCTGAAATACATAATACATAGACTGGTGTCTTTGAGGGAGTGGAAACTGGTAATCCACTGGTCTGGTCTATTTAACAACCTTGAAGGCTCCAATGAACCTTAGTGAAAGCTTACCCTACTTCTTAATACATTTATGCCCTAACCTGGGTGAGACTCGCAAGAAAACTTTATCTCTGACCTCAAACTCAAAAGGTCACTAGCGTTGGTTTCATAAAACTATTATGTGGACTGAGAAATCAATGTGTGATTTCTGATTAGTTGGACCTACTCTTTAGTCTCATGCATGAGATGTGGTCTAAGAATAGCTTCTTCCCCTACCTCTATCCAACACATAGGTGAGCAGCATTTCCTACAATACAAGAATTCATAGAGATTCATCTCAATGGTAGCCTAAAATATTTTATTATTAGATAATTTTATTAGGGGAATGTGTTTCTCCCAATAACATCTAAAGTCAATGACACGAGAATGGATCATATACTCTAGCACCTAGATTGTATGCTTCATTTATCCATCATTATGTGGGTGATAGGTCATGCTCAAAAGTACTTCCATACCCATGGCCTTATACAACCCCTACTATAACTGTGATGTGAACTGAGCATCTTTTTTAGAAATGATAGAATAAGGATATCCATGAATACATATAACCTCTATAATGTATATCCATCCAATCTCGTCTGTCGAGAAGGTATCTCACACAGGTAATAAGTATGATACCTACATTAAATGGTCAATTATTACCCAAATTTTATTATTTCCATGATGTGATATGGGTTGACCAATCATAAAATCCATAGAAACATCTTCCCATTTCCACTCAGGAATGGAAAACAGCTGAAAAGCCAATCTAGTCACTGATGTTCCACCTTCACCTACTGACAGGTGGAAAACCAAGTGATGAAGCTGTAAATCTTTCCTTTCATATCAGTCCACCAATACTGGTGTTGAATATCTTGAAACATTTTTTTGATACCGGAGTGAACCACCAAAGATAAGGAATGGAATTCCCACACCAAGTCCTCTCTAATGCCTTCTATGACCCATACATGCCCGTGGAACAATAAGGTATCATCCCTATCCACGCTCCAACCAAAATATGTATCATCAACTGAAATTATATCCCTTATGACATGGCCTTAAAGATAAAATAATTGTCACATTCTTACCCATTCTAAGAGTGTAGAGGCCACTGTTAAGGCTTAGAGGATAGTACGACCATGTTCCTCCTGAAGCTCAATAAGCATCCCTAATAATAAGGCCATAATATGTCATTCAATACAGGATTCCCAAACCACCTGTTACTGATTCTTTAAGTTCAAATCATCAGCTACTGAATTTCTATTTCCAAGCATGTAGGCAAGATTGAAATCAAACGACTATAGGTACTCAACCCACCTGCATTTCCTAAGATTCATATCACACTATGTTTAGATATATGTGATTATTTTTTGATCATTTAATGTAAAAAACACTCTCCCAATAGGTAATGTCTCCAATAGAGTAAGGCATGAACAACAACAATGAGCTCAAGATCATTCATTGGGTAATTCCCCTTATGAGGCCTTTGCTGATGAGACCTGTATGTGAAGAATCACTCATCTTGCATCAAAAAATCTCTAATACCAATACCCGATGCATCACAATATAAAGTACAACTTATACCTAGATTTAGAAGAATTATTATCGACATTGAATTCAATCTTCCCTTAAACTTATGAATGGTTTCTTCATACGTTTATGACCATACTAATTTCACACCCTTCATCTCCAATCCCATAAGCAGTATTGAAAAGCATTATAAATCCTATATTAAGTGTTTATAATAGCCATAAATCCCCAATAAAATCCAAATATCAAATACATTTTTGGGATTCTCCCAAGAAACTATAGATCTCACTTTCTTTGGGTCTACTGAAACTCCTGACGCTAAGATAATGTGACCTAGAAAGTGTAATTTCTTGATCAAAAAGTGTCATTTATTGAGCTTAACATAGATATAGTTATATCTTAGTGTATTCAGTATGATCTAAAGCTAGGTTGCATGGTTGTTTCTATAGTGTGAATACACCAAGATATCATCAACAAATAAAACCACAAATGAATCCAAATATGGGTGGAAACATGATTCATAAGAGCCATTAAAACCATAGGTGTGTTCATGAGTTCGAAGAGCATAACCAGGTACTCATAGAGACCATACCATATCTTGAAAGTTGTGTGAGGTATTTCTGACATCCTGATAAACACCTGATGATATACCATCCTCAGATCTATCTTTAAAAACACCCCCCCCCCTCCTCAGAGCTAATAAAAGAGGTAATATATTATAGGAAATGGATACAGGTTCATGATCATAAACTGATTCAACTGATGGTAATATACACAGATCCTAAGGGTACTATCTACCTTCTTGGAAAAAAGTACTGTTGAACCATAAGGATAAGTGATAGTGTGTATAAATCCTTTGTCCTCTAGATCCTCCGACTACTTCTTAAGATCTATAGCTCCTTATATTCCATACTATAAGGAGTAATGGTCACTCGTGATTCCCTTGATGATAGTTCAATTGTAAAAACTACCCATCGCACAGGAGGTAGACCAAATAAGTTGTCAAGAAAGACCTCTCTGAAACACTCCACTATATGAGGAAAGAAAGTGAGTCATAACCCCTAGTCATTGCAGAAAAAAACTGGTGATATGATTTGTCACATTACCCAGCCTCTACTTCTCGAGTCCTACTCATGTCACATTAAAATCCCATTCACCATTAATCATGTGCCTAATTCCCTCTAGCGATGTAAATTCCACCCTCTGATGATAGCAGTCAATATGGGCTCAATAGGGAACTAACCAGTTCATCCTGATGATGTAACACCACAAGACTTTACAATATTTAAATTTTTGAATAAAATAAATTTTTTTACTATCTTTATTTATATTCAACACCTTTTAAGGCTTATTCTACACACAATAATGAGTTTTCTTACATTACATGCAAGCCCGAGTTTTACCAAACAACAATATATTATTAAAATATTATTATTTAATATAATATAACCTATCTGCTAAGTTTGGTAGTTATGAATAGTATTAACTAACTTATAAAAATATATGGTTGAATTTATTGGTTACAAATTAATTATAAATGAATATACTAACCAACTAAATATATAGGAAATTCATTTAAAAAGAACTATTTTTATGCTCCCAAAGGAGTTTTTTATTAATAAAATAAATTAATTGCTATTAGTAAATTATATTAGTGGAATATATATATTATATATTCAATCAAATATTTTTTAAATTATTCCAATATATTTTATAGGCATAAGATAAGAATAAATACATTTTTTTGTTTAAAATTGTATTTTTCTAAAAATGCAATTTTGTCGCCTTTTAATGGAGAACCAATTTTAAATACTATTTTTTGAAACTTTTATATATTCTATTTGAAAAAATAAACTCAATATTTTAAATAGGAATATAAAAATTTACTTTGGTATAATTTTTGGTATTTTTCATATAAGTTTCTTGTTTTGATGAATAGTGAAAAATACTAATTTTTATTTGAAAACAACTTTTTTCATCAAAACAATTTGTAGTGTTAAATCATATTATTGATTGATTTTAAAGTATAAATATATTATTTTTCTATCATTTAATCTAATTTAGTTCATTGGAATAAATTTTAAATTGAATCTAGATATAAAAATGTTTCAATATTTTGCATGTTTAAACTTTAATAAACCATTTTCTCACCCCATTAACAAGATTAATATTAAATTAATTATCGAAACGTATGTGTTTTAAATTTTTAAAAATGGATTCCATAATTGGAATAATTGATGTAAATATGTTTATTTTTTTCATGTGAATATTAAAATTTAGTAATATTTTAATTACCACGGTTAAGGGTAAATCATGTAATTATAGGTAAAAATAATATTATAAACACTATAAAATTACCCTAACACTTGTCGTAATTTAATTGGATGATTTTTTTAAAAACAATAGGTTCGTTTGGACTAAATTATAACCATTTTTAATAGATTTGTGTGAGAATATAAAATATATTATATTTTATTTAAAGAAGAGTTAAAGATGTCATACTCATATTTTAGTAACTACACTAATTTTAATATAGGGTTATATAGAAGATAAATTAAACTATAAATATAAATTTTAAAGATAATAAATTTATATTCATCATTATTATTTATTTGTAATTTTTATATATTATATAATTTAATAAAAGGCTTTCATAATAATGGTACATTAATGTTTTAATCAATGGAAATATCAAATAAATGATACTAAAAATATTAGAATAAATATAATATTATATAATTAATGAAATAAATGAATTTTATAGATAACTTATTCATATTAGTGGTATATTATAAGTTTTATTTCAAATTTATCACGTTTTTATGATATTTGTAAAAAGAAAAATAATGAATAGTATCAAAATTGACATAAATGATACTTTATAATAAATAATATTTTATTAAATGATATAAAATTAATAAAAATATAAAATTAATCCAAATAACTATAATAAGGTTAAATATTTCATAAAGGATCCATTTGGGGTTCTTTTTTCATTTTATAGTAACTATATTAACCCTAAAGAGTAAAAATACAAGTTTTCACGATAAGAGTTAAAGGGTTTAACTAAGGGTTAAAGTCAAAAGATAAGGTTAATATTTTGACCTAAACATGTCTAAAAACATTAGTTGAGATAATTTAGACCCATAATAATATTTAATTAGAAATAACACACTTTTTATCTATTTTAAATCTAAAATCAAATTATATTAATTTAATATTTTAAAGGATTCTAAGAGTGCCCCTCCCCTCTCTTATAAAAAGGCATGTCCTCCCTCACTTCATCACACCACATTGAGCCCTCTAGATCGACCAAAACCTAAAATTTTATCCTCCCAACATTCTTATTTATTTTATATATGTTATTTGCTTCTAAAAAGACCAACCCTAGTGTCCCTAATATAATATCCAAAGAAAGTCCCCCGAAGAAGAGGTAATTGTTTTACCAATTCATTGTAGTTTACTTCTTCTTATAATGTCTCTTCCTATGTTTTATCATAATAAAGTAATAACTATACTATAATATATATTATGAGATGTTATTATGATTATTGTACAACCATATTCCTCCTTTTATCCATCCTATGAAAAAAAATCACTATTTGTGCATGCGTACGGCTTACCGTCTCCATGCTATGGTGTAATATGTTTTTCAACACCAATTTATTTGGATGGGTATAATAATGAATATAATGGATAAAATAATAAATATGATATAATATTTATTATTTATAATTAATACACTATACATTTCCTTACCACATTATCATTAAGGTAATGATACTATCGCTCGTACGTATGTACGTCTTATCGTCTCCCGGACGCGATGAGATTCATTATCCATGTTAAACATTCAAAGAATGATTATAAAAAATATATATGTTGAATGAATAAAATATTTATAAACTTTATATCATTATGTATATGAATAAAATATATCCTATGCATAAGAAATAGGACTTACATGACAAAACAAACATAATATAATGAAGTAGTTAACACCCAAAACAATGGTAATAATGAAATATTATTAACAAAACAATATAAGAGGATCGTATATGATATCATAAATATGAATATAGTTTTGGTGTAATTTAATAACATTATTTAACCATTATAAAGTAATTTAACTCACCCTCAACTAAATAAAATTACAAGGTAAGGGTTAACTTCACAATCTCATTATTATCTGAGATTGTTTATACGTAACTATTTATTGGGAAATATTTATCATCTATGTCCATGATTCCTAAAAATGTTTTTCAAAATATTTTTACTATTATACTACAAATTTTTAAATTTTTTAACCAATATTGACTTTTTATAAAATTATTTAAAGGAATATTTTTTTTGGTTTTCTAGATGAGATACTTTATGGCATTTCAATTAAAGGAATTTTTTTTAAACATATGCAGCATGAGCAGGATTTTCTACCTTCATGATGCCTTAAAATTTTGAAGCTTCTCTTACATGATTTCAAGATTATTTTCAAGGGAAATTTTTTCTTTTATAATTGAATAAATTTTAAATAAATTATTTCAATATAAAAAATTGTATTCGTATCAATAATTTTTAATGATTTTGTTAGAGTATTATAATCTATGTCAACATATTTTGTTGAATATTATGCTTTATTAAGTTTGATCTATCATGATATCATTTACAATATTTCATTGAATGGTTTATGATTTAGTTTGACAGTGTATGTGCTATTTTGATACTATTCAAGGTTTATGGTTTATGTATTCACATTTTGTATGCCAGTTTTAATACAAATGTTTATATTGATTTTTTTCATCACATCTTTCATATGAGGAATGAATTGGACTTATTAAGTGACAGAAAAAGCATACTATATCCTCTAGATGCATCAGTAGGTCTCATGATACAAACTAGTTTGGGTTTTTACCCGTTTATGTATGGTGTCTTGGTCGAAGCCTTGAAGTTATGTTTATGATGTCTAACATTATGCATTACATTATTATGAGATTAGTTATTGATATTCCAAGTGATTATTGGACTAGTAGAATATCCATGGTTATGTTTTCTAGCTCATATGATTATTTTACATGGTATTATTTATTCTATCCATATTATGATCAATATTATGTTTAATGGTCTTGTGTTTTATTTATACACCTTGCCTTAAGGTTTATAATTATTTATTCATAATAACTTCCACTATATGAATACTCTTAATAAGAATCAGATCTCACCCCTTTCTTATGTTTTATTTTTCCCAGGATTCCAAGATGTGTATTATAACTGATATTTCAGGTAAAGATGTGATGATAATGGCATTCTCAAAGGCTTTTCTATTTTGTATTTTAGGTTTTAAATTTTAATGCAAGGTTCATGTATGTAATATGTCTTCCAAGACTACTAAACTGATTAATCCTTTTGGATTAGAGTTTTTTATCTATACCAATGTAATATAGTAAAACATTGACTTTGGGTTATTGGGGTCATGGTTGTTATAGTTGGTATCAAAGCAATTTTAGTAGAAACCTTGGAAACTAGATTTAGAAAAACAGAGATTTGGGAACATAACCCTAAGATAGACTTTGAGGATAAGTATAGATGAACATCCTAGAATTTTGGTAAAATAGATATTATGTGGGTATTCCTATAAATACATACCTATCTGGATATTATAAGTGTACATGGTTCTGGAATAGATGTACCTTGGTATAATAACTCTAACAAGGTGTGTCAGACCTAATTTAGCGTAACCTAGTACACGACAATGGGCCTTACAGTGCACATATTTTTACACTCATGTGGGATATTCTTAGGATAATTCACATTTTATTTACAAACCTTTATCAAGGATTTAAAATAAAATATGTCCCTATTGAAACAATGTTTATGATTATGATATTAGCTATGTATAAATTTTTCAATTTATATTAAGTGTTAATAGTTTAAAATTATGCATTATGATTCATAACCTAACCCAATATATGCCATTTTTTATAAACAACTCTTAGAAGAAGGAACATGAACCTAAACAGTGCACATGATCCAAAAAGTAAGAAGGATCATATATTTTGTAGTCCTAGGCCAATATTTAGAATGGAAATATTCACCCAAGATTCCTCATCATTTTTAGAAATAGTATCATGTGATAATGAGAAGGGTAAAGAACTATCCTATTCATATGGCAGTGATGGAAAGCAAGAAAAGAAGAGGATGACTGGTTATAATATATATAAATGGAAGAGGGGAAAGAATTATTTTCCCACATGTAAAAATTATGGAAATAAACACCTCGGTGCTTGTTTGAATGGAATGGGAGTTTGTTATAAGTGTGTTGAAAAAGACCACTAAGTTCACGATAGATAGGGAAAGAAAGAAAATTTAAATGTGTAATGCTTCTACTATAATGATATGGAAGACTATGAAAATCAATGTCTCATGTGACAAAGTAATATATCCCAAAAGAGGCTAATGTATCATGGTCAAGATTATGCTACTGCCATAGACAAAGAGGAATGATTAATGTGTTTACGTTTAAATTCAAGAATTATTTAATTTTAGTATTTTATCAATGATGTATTGGTTATAAGAATTGTGGAATATATGAGGATTGTATTATATTACTTTTTCATTAAATATTTGAGATCATATTCTATAACACCCTAAGATTTTAATGGCATGTCCTTTTTAAATAATTTTAACTCATTAGATAACTCAAAATGCATATAACAATGATTCTATGTGAAACGAACACTTTGTTATAACCTAGACATTAAATTTAATTTTTCCAATTTTGTTATTTTAATTTCAAAAAATAGGTATGCATGGTTAGGTTTATTAAAATATTTAGAGTCTAATAGGATCAACTTAATTTTTATTGAATAGTAACTTACCCTTATGAATAGTAATGTTTCCCTTATGAATAGTAATGTCAACCTTATGAATATTTATGTACCCTTATGAATATTAATATGACTGTTATGAATACTAACCTCACCCATGAAATTACGAATAAAATTTAGGCACCCTATAAATGAAATTGAATATTTCAAAAAATTAAAAATTAAGTGTTAATACTTTTTAAGAAAGAAATATTTAATAAAATTTTATAATTAATAAATTTATTTAAAATAAATTTCATTCTCATAAAAAATTTTCCTAATAAATATTTTTTTATCCTATGATTTTAGGATAATTTTATGATACCTCAGTTGATATTTTAAAGTATTATAAAATTAGTTTTAAATTTAAAATCTGTATTTTTCAAGTAATAACAGATTTTATTTAAAAAAATAAATATCACATATTTAGAAAATTATTTTGATAAAATGGATTCCATTTTTTTAAATTCTACATGTTGAAAAATGGTAAGGGTTAATTTTTTGGAATTTTACTGAAATACTTTAATTTTTAGTGAATAGTGAAATTCAATAAGTTACAAAATATGCTAAATAACTGAATTTTTGCATCCTTCTTGAGTCATGGAGGATGTAAATAGACATTGGATCGAACTCACATGCACTTATTTTTATTTTTATTCACAATAATCAATAATATTCATAGTCTTGAGGAAAAATAATAAACAAATGGATAAAATAATGCAAAAACCCTCCTCTCCTCCACTATATAAACCACATCTCACCCCCTCTTCCTCTCACACCACTAAAGTTTTGATTCTTGACTAAATTCTAAAAAATACTATTACCAAGCCCTCCCTTTATGTCCAAGACCTTCTGGTCTCACCAAAATTCTAAAAACAATGGCTTTAAGAAGATTCTCAAGGAGGATTACTCAAGAGGTAAACCTCTCATCCTTTTTGTTTCAACTTCTTTTACAAGTTCCATTACTTTGTTTCTCTCTCCTAAAATACCCTCATACAAATTCTATGATATTTATAGTACCTTAAATTTACTATAATTTTATTATTCTAATGGAATATTTCATCATCATTTCTTTTCCCCTTCCTCTTATACTAAAAATGAAAACACAATCCGAGATGTGTTAATTTATCACATTCAAGGACGACGAGTTTTCAATTTCTATTAACATATATAAATATGGTAATGAAACCATTTTTATGGTTTAAAAATTTCATAATATATTTTATATATACTATTTAACATTCTGTAATCATTTCTTACACATGGTATTTAATTATAAAACAAAATGAGTTTGTGGTGATCGAAAAAACATCAAAATAATCCAAGCGTTTATCATTAAAATTTTATATAATGATTGATCCTCTCCCAAATAAAAAAAAGGTATTTATATAATCATTTAAACTTATGTATTATCATTAATAACTCATAACTTCAATTATGGATTTCAATTTTCATTTTACATGAACTTCCATAATCTTATACAAACGAACCAAACATGAAAACTAAGGAAATATGCACTCCCAAAAGATGAAATTGAATCTCTTAACCCATATAAAAGGACATAAATGAATTTAATGAAGATATAATAAATAAATTACATGTATATAAGGTTCATTAATTCTTAATTAATGAATCTAATTTTATTATTTTGCATATTAAGATCAATTCCATAATACTTTCAGACTTAAGGTAAGGGATTCCTCAACTCAGATTCCATTCATTGAGTTAAACATCTATTTCATTGGTTTTTTTTCAATAATATGTGTGAATGACCTTTGATTGTTTTATAATATATATATACTTATATTTTTGTTTTTTTATTTGTCACTCATAATTATTTCATTGATGTATCCTCACGCTAATGATATGATCTTGCATGGGTTTCCTCATCTCACTTCCATATTTGTGAGATATTCTTTATTGACTACTATTTGTTGAGTATGGTGTATGTATACTTCCTGTTGATGTATCATATCATTATTATATTTATTTTTATGGTATTATATTAATTATTTTAATTTTTTGGTCATATAAATTGAATGATTACAAAGTGGTAAGGATTTTCTACCCGAACCTCCATTTTCATTCGGGTTACTCTTATTCTATACTTACCTCGATGAAATTATTATTTATTATTATATAATCCTCAAAAATTCTGTTTGAATTTTATATATATGTTTACCAATCATAATCCTTCTTTATTTTAGGTAGTTACATGTTTTAAAACAATATTTCAAAAATTCATCCCGAAATACAAGTCTGATTCAAGGGAACTTCTCGAATTCTTACCCATTTCCAAGTGAATTGTACATTCTATTTTAAGACATAATTATTTTTGTAAAATCAAAAAAATTATCATGATAAAATATCTTGGTTAATTTATAGTTTTATAAAATCAAACATTCCCTTCCTCTTTAAAATCTCTTTATAATTTTCTATAAACTGCACTAAAATGTTTTATTTTCTAAAGCTTCTTTAAAAACTCTTTTTACGTGATTTCACTTTAGTGGGACAAAATTTATTCCTAAACTATAATTACAATGAAATTCCATTTTATTTTTTGGGATATACATGTTTATAATCTAATTTCATGAAAAATACAAATGATTTTCCGAAAGAACTCTTCTTTACAAAGTAAAAAAGGATTTCTCTCATCTCACTTAAACTTTTATGAGATATATGGCTTGTTAACCACTTATTCCATGAATTTGGTGTAGGTACTTAACTTTATAATATCATATCAATAGTCTCATAATTATCATTATATTTTAAGGGATTATTATTTGAATGTTTCAAGGTGGTATGGGACACTTTAAAATGTGTAAGGATTATTTCCTCAAGAATTTTTCAATGGTCACATTTACTAGTATCTTTACCTTAGTCAAAATCCTTTTTTGAATCTTGTACTTCATTGAGGTTTATGTCTTAATATATCATATAAAATATATTTTTTAAGGTTTTATGATTATTTTTATTATGGATGTTGTATCTTGACATCATTCACCATATTAATCTGAATAGTTAGTGTTTATGTTTAATGATTGGGAAAAGTTATTTACATTTCATATGTTAGTTTAAATATCAATGTATATGTTTATTATGTTAACCCCTTTCATATGAGTAATTCTTTTGACTTATTAAGTGATGGGTGGGGCCCCCTATATCTCATCGATGCAACGATAGGTCTCATGAGACAAACTATTTGGAGAAAAACCCTTTGAGTTTGTTTCCAAAAATTAGATGGGTTTCTACCCATATACTTAAACCCTCTTGACGGTATGATGGTTCATGTTACAGATACATGATGTCCAAATAATAATAATTCCCTTTATTCATAATTTATTTATTACTATCCATGAGGTTTTCACTATGAAAAAATATATGGATGCACTTTCATTATTAGTTTATTGATGGTGTGTGTTTTTTAAATATTAACCTAGCCATATTGATTATATTTAATTGATTATTTTTTGAATATTTTTTTATTATTATTGTTTCATTTTTCCACTATATGTAACCCTTACTAATAATTTTATATCACCCCTTTCATTTGTTTTTCTTCCACAGATTATGAATAATAGATCATTCATTGAGTTTTGAAGGATGTTGTTTTTTAGATTTTATTATGTATTATATGTTGTTTTCTTCTCCTAATGTAAAATGGGTTCCATATGTGTATCTGGTTTCTTCAATACTACTAAACATATCAGTCCTCTGAGATTTTTATTCCTTGTAATTATGCCAATGTAATAAAGTAATGCACTGGATCCAGGATTTTGGGGTTGGGGCATTATAGTTGGTATTAGAGGAATTTTAGGAGAATCATTAGGAACTGGATTTAGAAAAAATAGATTAAGGAGAACAACCCTAAGATAGACATTGAGAATATGTATACAAGAGCATCATAGAAATTTGGTAAGGTAGATATTATATGGTAATTTCTATAAATAAATCTCTATCTAGATACTACAAGTGGACATGGTTTTGGAACCGATGTACCTAGGACTAACAACTCCAACAAGGTGTTTCGAGCCTGACTTGGGGTAACCTTGTGCACAAAAAAAGGACTTACTATGCACTTAGTTTGACACTCTTGGGTTATATTAATAAAATAATTAACATTTTATTTAAAAACCATTATAAAGGATTTATACGTCCAAAGTAACCAAAGTATATGGTTATAGGATTTAAAATTAAAAAATTTATGTTTTATACCATGCTTAGAGTTATAAAAATTTCGTAATTTTATGAGATAATCTAGTATATGGAATTGATTAGAAATGGTGCCTAGTAGAAGTAATGAGAACATCCCCAATAAACATGATAAAAAGAGTAAGAAGGATTATATCTATCATGGTCTAAAGCCATAATTTCTAAGGGAGATAGTCTCCCAAGTATCCTCATAATATGAGGAAATAGTATCAAGTGTTATCTATAGAAAGAATCACCCTGGTAAATTTGTGAAGGGAATGGGAGTTTTTTATAAGTGTACAAAAAAAGGACACCATGTTCATGTTTGTAAGGGTAAGAAAAAGGTTTCCAATACACTACGCTTCAACTTAAAAGTGATGGGACACTATATGAATCAATGTCCCAAAAATCAATGGAATATACCCCAAATTATGTTACTAGATAATAATCAAGTTATGATTCTTCTGCAGATGAAGTCGAATGATTAATATTCCTAGTCAAGAATCATGTCATTTGAATATTTTATCATCAATGTACTGGTAATAAGAATAATGGAATATATAAGGATTGTATTGGAGTACTTTTTCATTGAGGACTTGAGACCCTAAGTTGAAAGGTACCATGAAAAGATATTCAGTGGAAAGTTAACTTTTTTGGAAAATACATGTTTAAGGGAAGTAAAACCCAAAATATATTCCTAATGTTGTGATAATGATGAAGAAATGATCAATTTGGATAAGTGTTGACTACCTTAGAACTGATTAATGACTTATCAAAAGGTGTTTTATTTTATCATTGATGGAGTTTACAACACTTTTGGATATAATGAATATATCCAATAGCATGTGTAAAGGTGAATGTAGGTTTCCAATAAGGTGTTATGGTAAATCGAGTTATTACCATATTTCAAGAGGGAAAATGATGAAGTTATTCACATGTTTAGAATGTGAAAATTTAGAGAATCTTCATGTTTATTAAAGGAAAATAAGGTAGCTGATTCATTGAGCGGGTTGGACCACAGAGTTTTAAAAAATGAGGATTTCCAAGGACCCCGGGTATAGGGATCTACCAAGGATAGATATGGGTATTATCAATGAAGGCTGTTATAAAATTTGGGAAGAAAGGTAAACTGATCCCCATGTACATTGTTCCTTTTGAAATTCTAGAGAGAATAGGAGTTGTGGATTATCATTTGGAAATTTCTTCCTAGCCTTTATAAGGTACAAAATGTGTTCCATGTCACTTTTTTAATAAATTACATGTTAGGACCAATTCATGTACTCACCTATGAAGAAATAGAACTTAAACCTGATTTTTCATATTTTGAAGAGCCTATCAAAATTCTTGGAACAAGAGAGAAAGTATTGAGAAATCAGAGAACTCAATTGGTAAAGGTTCTTTAGAGAAACCATAAAATAAAGGAAGCAATGTGGGAACCTGAGGATGTTATGAAGAGTGACCATCTACATCTTTTTAGAGGGATATATACATGAAAAAATTTGAGGATAAAATTTATGGAGGAAAGAATGTAACACCCCAATATTTTAATGGCATGTACTTCTTAAATAACTTCAACTCATTAGGTAGCTCATAATGCAAATAAAAATGAGCCTCTTTGAAAAAACAACTTTGTTATAACCTAACCATTAAATTTAATTTTTCCAATTCTGTTATTTGAATTTTGAAAAATGGACATACACCATTGCGTTCAGTAAGATATTTATAATTCGATGGGATCAACTTAATTTTGGGTGAATAGTAACTTAACTTATGAATAGTAATATTACCATTCTGAATTGTAATGTTACCCTTATGAATAGTGATGTAACCTTATGAATAGAAATATGACCCTTATGAATAGTAACCTCACCCATGAAGGTATAAATACAATTTAGGCACCTTATAAATGAAAGTGAATATTTTAAAAAATTAAAAATTAAGTGTTGGTATTTTTTAAGAAAGAAATTTTTAATTACAATTTTATAATTAATAAATTTAGTTAAAATAAATTCCATTCTCATAAAAAATTTGAAATAATTATTTTGTTATTATATGATTTTAGGATAATTTTAAGATACCTCAGTTAATTTTTGAAAGTATTATAAAATTATTTTTAAATTTAAAATCTGTATTTTTCTAGTAAATAATGATTTTATTTCAAAAAATAAATTTCACATATTTATAAAATTATTTTGATAAAATGGTTTCTGTTTTTGAATTTTACATGTCCAAAAATGGTTAGGAATTTTTTTTAAGATTTTTCATAAATACTTGAATTTTTTGTGAATAGTGAAATTCTATAATTTATAAAATGTGCTAAATAAATGAATTTCCGTGTCATAATTGAGTCATGTATGATGTAAATGGCCATTGGTTTGAACTCACGTAGACTTATTACTATTTTCAGTCACAATAATCAAGACTATTTATAATCTTTAGGAAAAATAATAATCTATTAATTAAAATAATGCAAAACCCTCCTCTCATCCACTATATAAACCACCCCTCACACCCTCTTCCTCTTACACCTCTCAAGCTTTGAGACTTGCCTAAGTTCTGTAAAATATTCTTCCCAACCCTCCCCCCACATTAAAGATCTTCTGGTCTCACCAAAAGGCTAAAAAAGGCCTTAAGGAGATTCTCAAAGAGGATTACTCAAGAGTAAAACCTCTCTTTCCTTTTTCTTTCAACTTATTTTAAGAGTCCCATTATTTTGTTTCTCTCTCCTCATCTCCACTCATACAAATTCTATGATAATTATATTACCATAAATTTATTATAGTTTTATTATTCTAATGGAATAATTCACCATCATCTCCTCCTCCCCACCCTCTTATACTAAAAATGAAAACGTTGTCCGAGATGTGTTAATTTATCACATTCAAGGATGAAAGGTTTTCAATTTCTATTATTGTCTCCAATTATGGTTATGAAACCATTTTTATGATTGAACCAGATAATAATATATGTAATATATCTTATTTAATGTTCTGTAATCATTTTTTACACATGGTATTTAATTATAAAACAAAATGAGTTTGTAGTGATCGAAAAACCATCAAAATAATCCAAGTGTTTATCATTAAAACTTTATATAATGATTCATCCTCTCAAAAAATAACCAAAGAATTTATATGATAATTTAAAATTATTTATGATAATTAATAACTCATAAATTTGATTCTGGATTTCAATTTTCATTTTACAGAAACTTTCATACTCTTATACAAGAGAACCAAACATGAAAACTAAGAAAATGTGCACTCCCAAAAGATGAAATTGAATCTATTAACCCATATAAAAGAACATAAATAAACTTAATTAAGATATAATAAATCAATTACATGTATATAACGTTTTTTAATTTATAATTAATGAATCTAATTTTATTATTCATTACATTAAGATCAAGTGAAAAATACTTTCGAACTTAAGGTGAGGGATTTCTTAACTCAACGGCCATTCTTTGAGTTAAACATCTATTTCATTGGTTATGTTTTTACAAGAATATGTGTGAGTTACCTATTATTATTTTATACTATATACCCACTAATATTTTGTTTATTTTTTCCACACATAATTATGTCATTGATTTATCCTCACGCTAATTATATGATCTTTTAAGGGTTTCCTAATCTCACTTCCATTTTTGTGAGATGTTCCTTATCCACTACTATTAGTTGAGTATGGTGTATGTATACTTCCCATGGATTAATCATAAATCTATTTATTTTTATAGTATTAAATGTAAAATTTTATGATTATTAATTTTGGGTCATATTATTTTATTGATTACAAAGTGGTAAGTATTTTCTACCCAAATATCCATTTTAATTCGGGTTATTCTTATTCTCTACTTACCTCAATGAAATTATTATTTATTATTATATACTCATCATAAATTCTGTGTAAATTGTCTATATATTTTTACCAATCATAATCCTTATTTATTGTGGTGATTTATATTTTTTAAAACAATCTCTCCAAAATTCTTCCCGAAATGCAAGTCTGATTCAAAGGAACTTCTCAGATTCCATCCCATTTTCAAGTGTACTGTATATTTTATTTTACACCATAATTATTTTTTTAAAATTACACATTTTATAAGGAAAACCATCTTTTTTAATTTCTATTTTTATTAAAAAAAACATTCCATTTTTCTTTAATATATCTTTACTATTTTCCTTAAATAACACTAAATTGTTTTATTTCTAAAGATTCTTTAAAAAAAACTTTTTACATGATTTCACTTCAGTCGAACAACATTTATGCCTCAAATATAATTTCAATTTTATTCCATTTTCTTTTATAGGATATAAATTTTTAAAATCTTATTTCATGAAAAATACAAATAATTTTCTAAAAGAACACTTCTTTCCAAAGTAAAAAAGGATTTTTCTTGTCTTACTTTAACTTTTGTGATATATATTCCTTTTTAACCAATTATTCCATGCACTTTGTGTATGTATTACCCTTTGTTATATCATATAAATAGTCTCATTATTCTCATGATATTATAAGGGATTATTAATTTAAAGTTTCAAGTTGGTATGGGATACTTCGGAATAATTAAGGATTATTTCCTCAAGAATTTTTCAATGGTCTCATTTAATGGTATCTTCACCTATTTCAATATCCTTGTTGAATATTTTACTTAATTGAGGTTTATATCTTAAGATATAATATAAAATATATTTTTTAAGGGTTTTTGATTAGTTTGAATTTGGATGTTCTATATTGATACCATTAACCATATTACTATGAATGGTTAGTGTTTATGATTAATGATTGGGGAAAGTTATTTACATTTCATATGTTAGTTTAAATATGAATTCATATGTTGATTATGTTCACCCCTTTCATATTAATAATTCATTAGAATTATTAAGTGATGGTTGGGTCCCTCTATATCCCCTTGATGCATTGACATGTCTCATGAGACAAGGTAGTTGGTGACAAATCCTTCAAGTTTGTTTCCAAAAATCAGATGGATTTCTACCTATAGACCTAAACTATCTCAATGGTATGATAGTTCATGTGCCAGATACATGACATATAAATAATAAGTATTATATTTATTCATTATTAATTTCTTACTATCTATGAGGTTTTGACTATGAAAAACTCTATGGATGCACATTCACTCTCAGTTTATTGATGGTGTGTATTTTTTTAATTATTCACCATGCTATATTGATTATGTCTAATTGATTATGATTAAATTATTATTGATTAATTATTACAAAATATGAAACTTTTACTGAGAATTTGGGCTCACCCCTTTCATTTGTTTTTCCTTCCCCAGGTTATGGAGAAGAGATAATTCACTGAGTTTTCAAGGATGAAATTTATTAGATTTTATTATGTATTATATGTAGTTTTCTTCTCCCGATATAAAATGGGTTCCATGCATGTATCTAGTTTCTTCAAGACTACTAAACTTATCGGTCCTCTGGGATGTTGATTCCTTATACTCATTAAAATATAATAAATTAAGGCACTTTCTCTAGGCTTCTGGGGTCAGGGTGTTACAATTGGTATCATAGGAAGTTTACTAGATTCCTTTAGAACTAGATTTAAAAAACAAAGATTAGGGAGAAATCCCCTAAGGTAGAAATTGAGGATAAGTATAAAATATCATTCTATAATTTTGGTTAGGTATAGATTATGTGGGAATTCCTAGAAATACATTCATGTCTGGATACTACAAGTGGATGTGGTTTTGGAATAGATATGTATGGGAGTAACAACTCTAACAAGGTGTTCTGGGCTTGACTCAAGGTAACCTGGTACATGACAATGGGCCTTACTGCGCACCTGTTTTGGCACTCTTGGTGGGTATTATTAGGATAATTCACATTTTCTTTACAACCCATTATTAAGGATTTATGATTCCAAAGTAATCAAAGTATATGGTTCTATGATTTACGGTACATAAATTTATGTGTTATACCATGTTTATAGTTATATAAAGTTCATAATTTTTTGAGCTAATCTAGTATATGGATTTTTTTTTGAAATGGAACCTAGTATAAGGAATGATAACTTCACCAATGTATGTGATTAAAAGAGTAAGAAGGATCATATATATTATGGTATGAAGCCGTCATTTTTAAGGGAGATAGTCTCCCAAGTATCCTTATCCTAGGAGGAAATAATATCATGTCTCAATAAGATAAGTAAATAATTCTTTGATTCTTACGTATTTTAAGGGAAAAAAGAGAAGAACGAGATGTTAAATAAAAAGATAGATAAAGGGAAGAAGGGAAAGAAGGGTTTTCCCATATGTGATAACTATGGAAATAATAACCCTCATAAATGATTGAATGAAATGGGTGTTTGTTATAAGTGTATAGAAAAAGGAAACCAAGTTCGTGATTTCAAGGGTAAGAAAGAGGTTTCCAATGTACAATGATTCAACTACAAGGTGATGGGACACTATGAGAATCAATGTCCCAAACATCAAAGGAATATACCCCAAATGATGTTACTGTATAGTGATCAAGTTATGATTCTACCATAGATGAAGTAGAATGATTAATATTCTTAGTCAAGAATATTGTCATTTAAATATTTTATCAGTAATATACTGTTTATAAGAATTATGGAATATATGAGGATTGTACTATAGTACTTTTTAATTAAGGACTTGAGACCATAAGTTGAATGGTACCAAGAAAAGATATTCACCGGAAAGTTAAACTTTTCGGAAAATGCATGTTTAAGGGAAATACAACCCTAAATATATTTCTGATGTTGAGATAATGATGAATAAATGATCGATTTGGATAAGTGTCGAATACCTTGGAACTGATTAATTACTTTTCAACAAGTATTCTATTCTATCATTAATGGAGTTTAAAATAATTATGGATATAAGGAATATATCCAATAGCATGTGTAAGGATGAATGAAGGTTTTTAATAAGGTTTTATGGTAATTTGAGTTATTACCAAATTTCAAGATCACACATGATGAAGTTATTTACATGTTTATAATGTGAAAATTTAGATCTTCTTCATGTTGATTAAAGGCAAATAAGGTAGTTGATGCATTGAGTGGGTTAGACCATGGGGTTCTAAAAAAATGAGGATTTCCAAGGACCACAAGTACATGGATCTAGCAAGGATATATATGGGTATTATCAATGAATTTTGATATAAGATTTGGGAAGAAAGGGTAACAGAGCCCCAGGTACATTGGTCCATTTGAAATTCTAGAGAGAAGTGGATTTGTGGCTTATCATTTGGAAAATTCTGCCTAACCTTTCTAAGGTACAAAATGTGTTCCATGTCACTTTGTTAATGAAGTACATTCCATACCCAACCCATGTACTCACCTATGAAGAAATTGAACTTGAACTTGATTTTTCATATTGTGAAGAGCCTATCAAGATTCTCGACACAAGAGAGAAAGTATTGAGAAATCGGCCAACTCAATTAGTAAAGGTTCTTTGTAGAAACCATAAAATGGAGGAAGCCACATGGGAAACTGAAGATGTTATAATGAGTAACCACCCACATATTTTTAGAGGGTTATATACATGAAAAATTTCAAGGATGAAATATCTGAAGGAGGGAAGAATATAACACCCCAAGATTTTAGTGGTATGTCCTTCAATAATTTCAACTCATTAGATAGATCACAATACACATAACACTCATTCTCTGTGAAATAAACACTTTTTTATAACATATCCATTAAATTTAATTTTTCCACTTCTATGATTTTAATTTCTAAAAATAGACATAATCAGTTGCATCAAGTAAGATATTTAGAGTCTGATAGGATTAACTTAATTTTTTATGAACAATAACTTACCCTTATGAATAGTAATGTTACCTTTTATGGATAGTAATGTTACCCTTGTGAATAGTAATATAACCTTATTAATAGTAATATGACCCTTATGAATAGTAAAATAACCCATGAAAGTATAAATAAAATGTAGGCACCTTATAAATGAAAGTGAATATTTTAAAAAATTAAGAATTATATATTGGTATTTTTTAAGCAAGAAATATTTAATTAAAATTTTATAATTAATAAATTTATTTAAAATAAATTTAATTCTAATAAAATGCCTTCCAAAAATATTTTTCTTATCCTATAATTTTACGATAATTATATGATACCTCAATTAATTTTTGAAAGTATTATAAAATCAGTTTTAAATTTAAAATCTATATTTTTCAAGTAAATACTAATTTTATTTAAAAAAATTAAATTTCACATATTTAGAAAATTATTTTGATAAAATGGATTCAATTTTTTAATTTTACATGTTGAAAAAAAATCGGGTTCATTTTTGAGATTTTTCTGAACTACTTGAATTTTTGGTGAATAGTGAAATTCGATAATTTAAAAAATGTGCTAAATTAATTAATTTTTGCATCATGCTTGAGTCATGTCTGATGTAAATGGACATTGGTTAGAAGTCATATGTACTTATTACTATTTTTAGTCATAATAATCAAGTCTATTCATAGTCTTGAGGAAAAATAATAAACTAATGATCAAAATAATGAAAAACCCTCCTCTCCTCTACTATATAAACCACCCCTCACCCCCTCTTCCTCTCACGCCTATCGAGCTTTGATCCTTTCCTATGTTCTACCAAATACTCTTCCCAATCCCTCCCCCCACATAAAATACCTTCTGATCTCACCAAAATTCCAAAAACAAAGGCCTTAAGGGGACTCTCAAGGAGGATTACTCAAGAGGTAAGCCTCTCTTCCTTTTTCTTTCAACTTCTTTTACAAGTTCCATTATTTGGTTTCTCTCTCGTAAACTTCCATCAAAAAAATGATATGATAATTCCAATACCTTACATGTACTATAATTTTATCATTTTAATAGAATATTTCATCATCATCTCTTTTTTATCCTCCTCTTATACTAATAATCAAAACACCATCTGAGATGTGTTAATTTATCACATTCAAGGATGATGGGTTTTAAATTTCTATTTATGTCTCCAATTATGGTCATGAAACCATTTTTATAGTTCAAACAGATCATAATATATGTAATATATCCTATTTAATTTTTTTTAATCTTTTTTTACACATGGTATTTATGTATAAAACAAAATGAGTTTGTGGTGATTGAAAACCCATCAAAATAATCCAAGCATTTTCCATTAAATTTTTATATAATGATTCATCCTATCCCCAAATAACCAAAAGATATATATGATCATTTAAAATTTTGTATGATAATTAATAACTCATAAATTCAATTCTGGATTTCAGTTCCCATTTTACATGAACTTTCCTACTCTTATACAAGCGGACCAAAAATGAAAACTAAGAAAACATGCACTCCCAAAAGATGAAATAAAATATCTTAACCCATATAAAAGGACATAAATGAAATTAATGAAGATATAGTAAATAAATTACCTATAGATAATTTTCTAGAATTTGTTAATTAATGAATCTTATTTTATTATTCATGGAATTATGATCAATTAGAGAATACATTCAGACTTAAGGTAAGGGATTCCTTAACTCAATTTCCATTCTTTAAGTTAAACATCTATTTCATTGGTTATTTTTTTCCAAGAATATGTGTGAATGATCTCTGATTGTTTTATACTGTATATACATTTATATTGTGTGGATTTATATTTTTTACACATAATTATGTCACTAATTTATCATCATACTAATGATAGGATCTTTTAAGGGTTTCCTCATCTCACTTCCATTTTTATGAGATATTCCTTATTCAATAATATTAGTTGAGTATGGTGTATTTATACTTAAAATGTATGTATCATATCATGAATATATTTATTTTCATGGTATTAAATGTATCATTTTATGATTATTAATTTTGGGACATATGATTCGATTGATTACAAAGTGGAAAAGGATTTTCTACTCGAACCTCCATTTTCATTTGGGTTACTCTTCTACTTACCTCAACGAAATTATTATTTATTATTATTTAATCTTGATAAATTATATTTGAATGTTTTATATATGTTTATCAATCATAATTATTATTTATTATGGGAAGTAACATGTTTTAAAATAATCTTCCAAAAATTATTCTCGAAATACAAGCCCAATTAATGGAAACTTTTCGAATCATAACACATTTTTAAGTGAATTGTATATTCTATTTTAAGCCATAATTATTTTTTAAAAATAATAAATTTTATAAATAAAAAATATCATAATTAATTTTTAGTTTTATGAAAAAAAATATCCCCTTCCTCTTTAAAATCTCTTTATTATTTTCCTAAACCACACTAAATTGTTTTATTTCTAAAGCTTCTTTAAAGACTCTTATTAAATTATTTCACTTTAGTGGGAAAAAATTTATTCCTCAAATATAATTTCAATGCTGTTCCTTTTACTTTTCAGGGATATACATGTTTATAATATAATTTCATGACAAATACAAATGATTTTCCAAAAGACCTCTTCTTTCCAAGGTAAAAAGGGATTTTTCTCATCTCACTTTAACTTTTATGAGATATATGCCTTGTTAACCACTTATTTCTTGAATTTGGTGTATATACTAACCTTTTTTATATCATATCAAGATTATCCTTATTCTAATTATATTCTAATGTATTATGATTTAAATGTTTCAAGGTGGTATGGGACACTTTGGAATTCTTAAGGATTATTTCTTCAAGAATGTTTCAATGGTCTCATTTAATAGTATCTTCACCTATGTAAACATATTTTGTTGAATCTTGTGATTTATTGAGGATTATATCTTAAGATAACGTATAAAATATTTTTTTGAAGGTTTTATAAATTTTTTTATTGTGGATGTGAAATCCTGATACCATTCACCATATTACTTTGAATGGTTATTGTTTATGTTTAATGATTGGGGAAAGTTATTTACAATTCATATGTTATTTTAAATATGAATTTATATGTTTATTATGTTTACCCCTTTCATATGAGGAATGAATTGGACTTATTAAGTGATGTGTGGGGCCTACTATATCCCCTCGATGCATTGATAGGTCTCATGAGACAAACTAGTTGGTGATAAACCCTTCGAGTTTGTTTCCAAAAATCAGACAAGTTTCTACCCACAGACATAAATTGTCTCAGTGGTATGATGGTTCATGTGCCAAATACATTAATTCTAAATAATAAGCATTATATTTATTCATTATTCAATTATTAATATTCATGAGTCTTTCACTGTGAAAAAATCTATGGATTCACTTTCATTCTTAGTTTGTTGATGGTGTGGGTTTTTTAATTGTTCACCATGCCATACTAATTATGTCTAAATAATTATGACTCAGTTATTATTGTTTCATTATTCTAATATACGTAACCCTTACTGATAATTTGACCTCACCCCTTTTAGTTTTTTTCATTCGCCATTTTATGAAGAAGAGATCATTCATTTAGTTTTTTAGGATGGAGTTTATTAGCTTTTGTTATGTATTATATGTTGTTTTCTTCTCCTAATGTAAAATGGGTTCCATATATGTATATGGTTTCTTCAAGACTACTAAATCTATCGGTCCTTTGGGATTTTAATTCCTTGTAATCATGACAATGTAATAAATTAATGCACCGGCTTTAGGCTTATATGGTTGGGGTTCTACATATGTTGAATGGTACCAAGAAAATTTATTCGGTTGAAAGTTAATGTTTTTAGAAAACACATGTTTGAGGGAAAGATAACCCTTAATTTGTTCCTAATTATGAGATAATAATGTTGGATAAAGAGATTATTTATATTGATAAAGTAATTTTTATACTACTAACTACCATGGAAATGATGATAAAGCGTTGGATCATGATCTTTTGAAAATGTTGAAAATTTATTAAATGGTTTAAGTTGATCATTGGAATATGTTTTAGAGTTTAATGCATTACTTCACCATATAATAAGTAAATTATAAATAGTTAAAGGCGCAACCAAAGGATACAATTGTGCTTATGAAATAGAAACATATCAATTAATTATATTTAGTTACATTATTAGAGAGTGAAAGAATTTATAAACTCTATGAAAAGGGTCTCAGAACAAAATATTTGTCCAATTATCATCATTCTTTATGATATCAATGACATTTTCCACACCACTGGTTTATGGCTCTATGGTCAAAAAATTTCTCATGAACACGTTCTCTATCATTCTCCATCATAACTTGATGATAAGATTTTTCTTTCATGTCTGAATTTTCACTAATGTTCTCCTATTTAAATATCTTGTTTTTATGTTTACCTTCACATTTAAATTTCCCTTTTATTAATAAGATGTGTTAATAACACTATGTGTGATGTGGTTTTTTCAATAGTTGTTTATTTTCAATCATCAAACCCTACACTACTGAGATCAAGTTTTAATTGCGAGGACACAATTTAATTACGGTGGGGAGAATGTAACACTCCAAAAATTTAAAATATTTTCATTTTTTAATAAAAGTAATATTTTTTTCTATATTTATTTATACACAACACATTAATCTTACTCTACACACAACAATGAGTTTGATTGTGTTACACACGAGGTTGAGTTTTACCAAACAATAATATATTATTAAAATATTATTATTTAATATAATATAACATAGTTGTTAAGTTGGTGACTATCAATAGTATGAAATAACTTATGAAAATATATGGTTGAATTTATTGGTTACAAATTAATTATAAATGAATATAGTAACCAATGATATATACAGGAAATGTTTTTATAAAGAACTATTTTTGTTCCCCAAAAGGAGTTTTGTCTTAATAAAATAAATTAATTATTATTATTAAATTGTATTGATAGAATATATATATATTATATATTCAAGAAAATATTTTTCTTGTATTCATCCAATAGATTTTATAGGAATAAAATAAGAATAAATCTAGTTTTATGCTTAAAATTTTATTTTTCTAAAAAGGCAATTTTTTCACCTTTTAATAGAGAACATATTTTAAATACAATTTTTTAAGATTTTATGTAATATATTTTTAAAAGAAACTTCTTATTTTAAATCATAATAAAAAAAATTACTTTGGTTGAATTTTTGTCATTTTTTTGATAATTTTCATGTTTTGATGTATAGTAAGAATACTCATTTTTAATTGAAAAAAAACTTTTTCATCAAAATAATGTATAGTGTTAAATTATATTTTTTATTTGTTTTAAAGTATAAATAGATTATTTTTTATCATTTAATATAATTCATTTCATTGTCATCAATTTTAAATTGAATATATATATATATAATGTTTTAATATTTTGCATGTTTAAACTTTAATACGTGTTTGCTCACCCCATCAACGAGATTAATTTTAAATTAATTAATAAAACTAATATATTTTGAATTTTGAAAATTTAATTCCTTATTTGAAATAAGTGGGTCCAAATTATGTAAATAGGTTTCTTTCTTCAGCATATGAATAGTAAATATTAGTAATATTTTAATTACCATGGTTAAGGGTAAATCAGGTAATTATGGGTAAAAATAATATTATAAAGACTATAAATTCACCCTGTCACTTGTACAAATTTCATTGGATGAGTTTTTTTAAACCAAAAGGATCATTTGGACGAAATTATAACTCTTTTTAATCAACTTGTGTGAGAATAGGACATTTATTATATTTTATTTAAATAATAGTTAAAGATGACATACTCATATTTTAATAACTATATCAATTTTAATATAGGGTTATAAAAAAGATAAATTAAAATATAAATAGTCATTTGAAATATAATAAATTTATCTTCATCATGATAATTTATTTTTAATTTTTAGATAATAAATAATTTAATTCAAGGTTATCATAATAATGATGGAGTAATTGTTTAATCAATAGAAATATTAAATAAATGATTTTTAAAAAACATTAAAATAAATATAATTTGACATAATTAACGAAATACATGAATTATATATATACCATAGATATGTTATTGGTATATTATAACTGTTATTTAGAAGTTATCATGATTTTATGATATTTTTAAAATGAAAAATAATGAATATTATCAAAATTGACATAAATGATACTTTAAAATAATAATATTTTATTCAATGATATAAAATTCATAAAAACATAAAATTTTTCCAAATAACTATAATAAGATTAAATATTCCATAAATGATCCATTTGTGGTTAGTTTGGAATTTTATAGTAAATATATTACCATAAAGAGTAAAAATCCAAGATGTCACGGTAAGAGTTAATCGGTTTAACTAAGGGTTAAAGACAAAAGATAAGGTTAATATTGTATCCTAAACATGTATAAAAATAATATTTTGACTGTATTTATACCCTTAATCATCTTAAATTATAATTAACTCACTTTGGAACTATTTTAAATCAAAAATCAATTTATATTTACTTAATATTTTATAGGATTATAAGAGTTCTCATCCCCTCTCTTATAAAAAGGAACCTCCTCCCTCACTTCCTCACACCACATCGAGGCTTCTAGATCGACCAAACCCATACCTTTTATCCTTAAAACATTATTAGTTATGTTCTAGAGGTCATTTTCTTCTTAAAATACCAAAATTAGTGTCCCTAATGTGAGATCTAAATGAAGTCCACTGAAGAAGAGGTGATTTTTTTACCGATTCATTTAAGTTCATTTCTTCTTATACTTATTAGTCCTATGTTGTTTCTATACTAAAGTAATAAAAAAATGTCAGGTATATACTTAGATTCTATTATGATAATTGTACAACCATATTCATACTTTTTATCCATCCTATGGAAAATAATATTACCATGTGTGTGTGCATACGATGTGTCGTCTCCATGTTGTGGTGTAATTTTTCTTTCATCACCACTTTATTTGGATGAGTATACTGATGAATATAAAGGATAAAATAATAAATATTACATGATATTTATGATTTATAATTAATATATCATCCAATTACTTACCACTTTATTATTAAGGGAATGATATCGTCGCTCGTACATACGTACGACCTACTATCTCCACGACGTTGTAGGATTCATTATCTACGTTATCCATTCAAATAATGGCTCTAAAAAATATATATGATGAATGAATATAATAAATATGAACCTAATATCATTTTTATATGAAAACAATATATCTTATTTATAATAAATTGGACTTACATGAAAAAATATATAATATAATGAAGTAGTTAACAACCGAAAGAATGGTAATAATAAAATATTATTAAAAAATTATATAAGAGGATCATATATGATATCATAAATATGGATATAGTTATGATATAATTTAATAAAATTCTTTAACCATTATACATGTGGTTAACTCTCCCTTAACTAAAGGAAAGTACATGGTAAGGGTTAACTTCACAATTTAATTATTATCTGGGATTGTATTTATGTAAGTATTTACGGTTATATATTTATCATCCATGTAAATGTTCCTTAAAAATGTTTTCCAAAATATTTTTACTATTATCATACAAATGTTTAAAGTCTTTTACCCAAGTTTAAATTTTTATAAAACAATTTAAAGGGAATCTTTTTTTCATTTTCCAAATAAGGTACTTTATGGATTTTTCGACGGAAGGAATGTTTTCTTTAACTTATGCGGTGTGAGCGGATTTTTTTGCCATCATGAAACCTTAACATTTTGAAGCTTAACTTACAATATTAAAATTTTATTTTCAAGGGAAATTTTATCTTTTATAATTTAATGAATTTTAGATAAATTATTTTAAAGTAAAAAAAATGGGTATTTATTTCAATAAATTTTAATTATTTTTATAGTATTTTCATTTTTGTCAGCATCCATTATTGGATCTTATGCTTGATTGAGTTTGAACTCTTATGATATCATTTATCATATTTCATTGAAATTTTTCTGATTTAGTTTGACTATGGATGTTATATTTTTATACCATTCATGATTTATGGTTTAAGAATTCATATTTTGTATGCTAGTTTTAATATGAATATTTATATTGACTATGTTTCCTAACACCTTTAATTTTAGGAATGAATTGGAATTAGTAAGTGTAACACCCCGAGCTTCCACAATACGCTTCTCTTTCAAGAATTCCATAGCTTGCATTGTACGCAAGTTCGAGTTCTCACACACCGCGACTAATCAAAGTAGCCGTTATGAATATTAATACCCACTTTTTAAAATTATAGAAATTTTATATTTCAAAATGGACTTCATTTTTTTATTTGTAATATCCAAATTATCCTAAGTTGAATTTTTTGAAATTTTCTGAGAACTTACAATTTTTTTATGAATAGTGAAAAATACTTAAAACAAATTTTTTAATAAAAATAATTTATAGTGATAAATTATACTATTTATTGGTTTTAAAATAGAATTAGAATATATTTTTACCATTTTATCCAATGGTGGTCATTATAATTAATTTAACATTGAAATTGGACATGAACAATTGTCAATCTTTTGATATATATTGTTTCTTAAAAACACGCTATTTGTTGTGACAGTGGGAATTAATTATAAAATTAATTAATCCAACTTATATGTTTGGAATTTTGTAAAATATACATCATTTTTGAATTCGGAATATCAATTATAGCTTAGGGTGAAATTTTGGCATTGTTCTGAAAAACTTCAATTTTTGATGAAGAGTGAAACCACTAAGTGGTAGTTAAAAAACTGATTTTTCGTTTAAATGAAACTTTACCGCTTCTATGAATTGAATTTCAAAAATCCGACATACATGGTTGTCATTAAGATGTAAAATGTGGTTCAATGGGATTAAAATAATTTTTTTGGTGAATAGTAACTTTTAAGTTTTATTAATCGTGATTAAAGGTAATTAGTGAAATTTAAGGTAAAAATAATATTATAAAAATATGAAAATACGTTTACACTTTTCCTACCCCTATTGGATGAGTCATGTCCGACCAAGACAATCCATGGGTCAAATTGGGGACCCCATGGATCCACTTTGGTAGTAAAATGACATTAAAAACTTTTTATTTAATGTTTAAATAAAAATGTCACAAACAATAGTTTTTTTACTAAAACAATTTTTAAATGGGGTTATACAAGTCATATTTTTTACTATAAATATTAATTATAAAGATAAAAATATTTCCTAAATCATGATAATTTTTTTATAATTTTTAGACATTAAATAAATTAAATTATTTATGACATCATGATGATGCAGCGATTACCTCATTAATTAACAATTTAAATAAAATAAATATATAATGTAAAATCTAAGGCTTAAACTTGTCAAAAACCTATTTTATTAGTATATTTAGAACCCTTATCACCTTATCCTAGAAATATATAAGTTTGGGATCTTTAAAATCCGAAACTCATTATATAATAAAGTAACATTTTATAACTTTCCAAGAGTGCGCTCCTCTCCTCTTATAAAAGGCCCCCACCACTACCACCTTATTCACACCTTCCAAGCCATTTGGATCATCCAACCTCTTCCAAAATACTCTCTCAACTTCCCTCTCTTACTCCTAGAAGCCTCAATTTTGGAATAATTCTTCCCAAGGAAGCCTTTGGCTCAAATCAAAAAGAGTTACCCGATTTAAAGGCAATGTCTTCTTTTATGTTCTTTTGTTTTATTTTGCTTCTCCAACCCCATAAACTCTTTTTATTACTTTCTTTTGTAAAAATAACAGTATATTCAATATACTAGGATTTTTTTATGATAAGGATTCGATCTACACTTACAAACACCTTCGTCTAATGGTTAAAGAACATACTATTTCTGTGGGTGGTGAATTACTGCCTCACGAAACGATGATTGTTCAATATTCTTTTAACACCTCTCATGGTGGACATTATGATGACACTATTTCTATATATGATATATATTATTTTTATGTTTTCCTTATACTTCTGTATTTTTCATTTATGCAATACCTTTATGATTTCCATTATGGGTAAACGCGATAATTTCATTTTAGGAAGTGCGGATTACCGCCCCCTCAAAGTAATTTGAATCGTTAATGCCATATGTGGGATCTATAAAGGATAGAGTAAATGGTATTATATATTATATTATACTGGAATTATATTATACCTTTATATAATTATAATTTTATTCCATTAAATATGAAATAGAATTGAAAGTAGTGTTCATGTGTACGTACGGCTTACCGTCTCCATGAACGGTGCATTTCATTTCTTAACTCTAAATGTTATGTAATATTATAAATGAATGTATATACTGGATATATAAGATATACATGATATCTACATTATGAATATAATTATGGATATAATGGGTATTTTACCACATGAACAACTTGTAATTATAAGAAGTTTATTTTTGGATCAAGTACCAAAGATCGAAAAAACGACCGTTATTAACTTAAATAATTACATAATGTTCATAACATGGTAATAAGTGATATGAGAGGAATAATGAACTTGAAAATGGTTCTTAAGCAAGTATAAATTAACTCTAGTTTATTATTCAGGAGGTTAAAGAGCGGTCGAGTCAAGTCGGACACGAGGTAAGGGAACTTCTTAACCCAATTTATGATCTTTGGGTTAATCCCCTACTTTAAAATTATGTAATGATATTATTATGTCCTATCTTGTATTTGTACATTATTTATGTGTATTTATAGTGAATACACATAATATATCTATTTTATTTTAAAAAATGATCTTTGTAAGGGAACTTCTTAACCCAATTTCTATTCTTTGGGTTAGTCTCCTACATTCAAATTATGTCATGATATTATTATGTCCTATCTTGTATTTGTACTTTATTTATGTTTACTTATAGTGAATACACATAATAGATTTATATTATTTTAAAAATATTATCTTTGTAAGGGAACTTCTTAACCCAATTTCTGATCTTTGGGTTAATCTCCTACTTTCAAATTATGTCATGATATTATTATGTCATATCTTGTATTTGTACTTTCTTTATGTGTACTTATTTTGAATACACATAATAGATCTATTTTATTTAAAAAATGATCATTTTAAGGGACTTTGTCTCAATCTTCTTTCATTGAGGCATATTTTGTTTTATACACAACTTTATTTTATACAGTGTATAAACCCCTTTGACTTTTACGTTTATTCAAAAGTTTTTATTTAATAATTATATGATTTTTAAATGATTTAAAAAAAAGAGATATTTCTCTCAAATATATGAAAATACATTGCAAATGTATACGTATTTAACGCAAGCTTAAAAATGTTTTCAGAAAACCCGACTCTCGAGTGTGGTAGACAGGAAGGGATTGGGTGTGGACCCATCATGGCCTGTAATTAGTCGAGCAGTCTCAGAATTAGTTATTTTGTTTTCATAATCTTGCATAATGTTTTCAGAAAAACACTGGAGTATATTTGTGCAATTTTAAATGTAAAAATCTTCTAAAAAAATTGCATCGGTAGGTCTCATGAGACAAACTAGTGTCTTGGCACGAGGCATTGACAAAATCTTATTTGTATTCTTGGCACGAGGCCTTGGCTACGTGGTTATGATAGTCTGGCATTATGTATTCCATCATTATGAAAGTGGTTATTGATATTTCATGTGATTATTCGACCATTAGAATAACCATGTCAATAAGTAAATGGCATTATTTCATTTTACTTTTTCCATATTATGTTGAAGTTCATGTTTAAAATGTTTTTTTTTAGTTATGCATTGCCTTAAAGGTTTATGTTTATTTATGAAAGCTTTCGCAATATTGTTATCCTTACTGAGCATCTAATCTTACCCCTTTCAATGTTTTAATATTTTCCAGGATGTGAAGAAGTATTTTATGAATGACCTGTAGGGATAGTCAGAAGAGGATATGAGTTCTGACTATGGAGACTTTATTATTTTAGTTTTTCACTTTATGATGTAATGAAATATTTATGAATGTATCTAGTGTTTCCAAGGCTACTAAACTAATCGGTCTTTCGAGACTTGATCTTTTGTGGTCATGTCAATGTTATGCAATAATGCACCGACTCTGGGTAACTGGGGTCAGGGCGTTACAGTTGGTATCAGAGGAAGTTTAGTACTAACCTTGGAAGCTAGATTTAGATAAACTCTGATTAGAGCACATAGCCCTAAGATAGACTTTGAGGATTAGTATAGAAGAACTTCCTAGAATTTTGGTATTATAGAGATTTTGTGAGTTTTCCGAGCAATACATACCTTTCCGGATATGAGCAGGTAGAGGCAGCTTTGGCATAGATGCACCTAGGGGTAAAACCCGACAACACTACTTTGAGCTAGACTCGAATGGGAACTGGTGCACGAGAACGGGATTTGCTGCACTCTTGGTTACGACACTCCCGGGGGATATTCTTAGGATAATTACCATTTTATTTACAAACCATTATGAAGGGTTTATGAGTATATACTTCTTCAAAGAAAACATTTATTTTTATGATTATGGATTATATCCATAAATAGTTCAATTTATGTTAAGTGTTTTACAAGTATGGAATTATGTATTTTGATTCATAAACTAATCTAGTTTATGCTATTGTTTAGAAATGGCACCTAGTGGGAGGAATGGAAACCGTATAAATGCACGCACTCCATGTAGGGATTTCCCTCCTGCTCAAGATAATTATTGTGGGGCTGGGGATACAACTGGTGCTGATCACCTTATCACCATACTGGGAAAACTCACTCAGGTTATGAATAATAACATTACTCGTATGGAGAACCCTGATCCGCAATATGGAGGATCAATGTTAGATCGTTTCATGAGGCAACAACCGCCAACATTTAATGGGGGTATAAATCCATTAGTATCTGATCAATGGATAAACTCCTTAGAGAAAATATTCCACGCCTTGGGGAGTAGCGAAAGGGAGAAGGTTGTCATGGCATTTTACCGCCTTACTGGAGAAGCCGATCAATGGTGGTCGCTGATTTAAAACACAAAGGAAGATGAATAAGTATCAAATATGGAATGGAGGGAGTTAAAAGAGCTTTTCTTAGAAAAATACTTCCCTCGTGACCATAGAGCAGATATGGAAAGGCAATTTCTGAGTCTCAGGCAGAAGGAGGATGAGAAAGTCACAAAGTATGAGTCTAACTTTACACGGTTAGCAAGGCATGCTGCAGATTATATACGTAACCAAATAATTAAGATCTATTGTTTCTTTGATGGGTTAAAACCATTTCTTTGTCAAGAATTATTCTCACAAACCTTCTCATCGTACGAAGATATTGTATCGTGTTCTATCAAGACGGAAAAGGAATTCTCTAAATCTTAGTACAATAAAGTAAAGCAAGAGAAGAAGAGAATGGTGGAACAAGAGATAGATAAAGGGAAAAGGGAAAGAATGATTTTCCATTATGTGATAATTGTGGGAAGAATAACCCTGGTACTTGCCTAAAAGGAATGGGAGTTTGTTATAAATGTGGAGAAAAAGGTCACCAGGCTCGTGATTGCAAGGGAAAGAAAGAGGCTATCAATGTTAAATGCTAAAATTGTAGAGAAATGGGTCATTATGAAAATGAATGTCCTAAGCGCCAAGGAAACTCACCTTAGAAAAGGCCAAGAGATCAAGGCCAAGCTTATGTTGTTGCTACAAATGAAGTTGAATAATTAATATATTTGTGTTTTTGGAATCAAGGATTATATTCTGGTTATAAGAATAATGTGATATATAAGGATTGTACTACAGTACTTGTTGTTTTCATTAAGGTTTTAATATGATGAAGGTAATCATATTTTTAGTATGTGACAATAAGTGAAACTTTACTTTTTTTGGGGAATCTAATGTTACAATTGATTTTGGAATTTAAGGACCTTTTAGAGAAAGTCTGGATGGAGGTATTTTGGATAACTATAAAGGTTGGAATGGATTAAGTTGAACTTTGGATAGTATTGTTTAAGGTTAAAACATTTATGAATATTAATTTTTTAATATAATAATACTATAGTTTTAGAAAAAGGACAACCTGCAGGTCGGGGGATAACCTATCACGTTGGATAAAGCTGCAGGAATCGAACCCACAACCATAGTGTGACAGGCCTTTATTACCTACCAATAGCCTACAGGAAGTCCCTGGTTATTACAAAATAGTTTTCCTAATCTAAATGGTATGTGTCAATATTTTCAACCTTGTACAATTAGGATAAATATAATATTTTTGAGTTCTATTATCTTTTTGAGTAAAAGATGAGTTTGTGGTAGAAATTAGTTGAAGGTTGAAACTCTACTTGTCAAGCATAAATATATATATACCTATCTCTTATTCTATGAATAAATTAATTCTTAAACTTTAGTAGAGGGATATTAAAACAAAAAATGTGTTATCCTAATACCTTATGTCTTGTTGAACTGATGATATTTCAAATCAACATAGATTGAAGGATTTGAGGCCCTCAATTTTACACTTGTTTGTGATTGATGACCTCAATCACTCCCTACAAATATTTAATTTTTTCCTCCAATTATATGACTCTAATTCCACCAATGTTCTCCTTATCGAGATCATAATTTGGTGGTGACTTTTTCATTTCTTTTTCCCTCTTATTAATGCAAAATTTTATTAACCTTATTTCTGATGTGGGTTTTCCACAAAGGTATTTTATATTTTCAACCTTTTATTTTAAAAGGAAAAATTTCAAATTGCGAGGACATAATTTATTGAAGGAGGGGAGAATGTAACACCCCGATCTTCCACGATACGCTTCTCTTTCAAGAATGTCATAGATTGCATTGTACGCAACTTTGAGTTCTGACACACCGCGACTAATCAAAGTAGCTGTTATGAATATTAATACCCACTTTTTAAAATTATAGAAATTTTATATTTCAAAATGGACATTATTTTTGTATTCTTAATATCCAAATTATCCTAAGTTGAATTTTTTGTAATTTTCTGATAACTTCCAAATATTTATGAATAGTGAAAAATACTTAAAACAAATTTTTTAATAAAAATAATTTATATTGATAAATTATACTATTTAGTGGTTTTAAAGTATAATTAGAATATATTTTTACCATTTTATCCAATGGTGGTCATTATAATTAATTTAACATTGAAATTGGACATGAACAATTATCAATCTTTTGATATATATTGTTTCTTAAAAACACACTATTTGTTGTGAAAGTGGGAATTAATTATAAAATTAATTAATTCATATTATATGTTTGGAATTTAGTAAAATAGACATCATTTTTGAATTCGGAATATCAATTATAGATTAGGGTGAAATTTTGGCATTGTTCTGAAAAACTTCAATTTTTGATGAATAGTGAAACCACTAAGTGGTAGTTAAAAAACTGATTTTTCGTTTAAATGAAACTTTACCGCTTCTATGAATTGAATTTCAAAAATCCGACATACATGGTTGTCATTAGGATGTAAAATTTGGTTAAATGGGATTAAAATAATTTTTTGGTGAATAGTAACTTTTAAGTTTTATTAATCGCGATTAAAGATAATTAGTGAAATTTAAGGTAAAAATAATATTATAAAAATATGAAAATACCTTTAAACTTTTACTACCCCTATTGGATGAGTGATGGACGAAAAATACAATCCATGGGTCAACTTGGGGACCCCATGGAGCCACTTTGGTGGGAAAATGACATTAAAAACCTTTTATTTAATGTTAAAATAAAAATGTCACAAACAATAGTTTTTTTACTAAAACAATTTTTAAATGGGGTGATACAAGTCATATTTTTTACTATAAATATTCATTATAAAGATAAAAATATTTACTACATCATGATAATTGTTTTATAATTTTTAGACATTAAATAAAGTAAATTATTTATGACACCATGATGATGCAGTGATTACCTCATTAATTAACGATTTAAATAAAATAAAAAGATAATGTAAAATCTAAGCCTTAAAATTGTCAAAAACCTATCGTATGAGTATATTTAGAACCCTTATCACCTTATCCTAGAAATATATAAGTGTGGGACCTTTAAAATCCGAAACTCATTATATAATAGAGTAACATTTTATAACTTTCCAAGAGTGCCCCTCCTCTCCTCTTATAAAAGGCCCCCACCACTACCACCTTATTCACACCTTCCAAGCCATTTGGATCGGCCAACCTCTGCCCAAATACTCTATCAACTTCCCTATATTACTCCTAGAAGCCTCAATTTGGGCATAAGTCTTCCCAAGGAAGCCATTGGCTCAAATCAAAAAGAGTTACCCGATTTAAAGGTAATGTCTTCTTTTATGTTCTTTTATTTTATTTTGCTTCTCCAACCCCATAAACACTTTTTATTAATTTATTTTGTAACAATAACAGTATATTCAATATACTAGGATGTTGTTATGATAAGTATTCGAGCTACACTTACACACACCTTCATCTAATGGTTAAAGAACATACTGTTTCTGTGGGTGGTGAATTACTGCCTCACGAAACGATGATTGTTCAATCTTCTTTTAACACCTATCATGGTGGAAATTATGATGAAACTATTTGTATATATGATATATATTATTTTTATGTTTTCCTTTTACTTCTGTATTTTTAATTTATGCAATACCTTTATGATTTCCATTATGGGTAAACGCGATAATTTCATTTTAGGAAGTGCGGACTACCACCCCCTCAAAGTGATTTGAATCGTTAATGCCATATGTGGGATCTATAAAGGATAGAGTAAATGGTATTATATATTATATTATACTGGAATTATATTATACCTTTATATAATTATAATTTCATTCCATTAAATATGAAATAGAATTGAAAGTAGTGTTCATGCGTACGTACGGCTTACCGTCTCCATGAACGGTGCATTTCATTTCTTACCTCTAAATGTTATGTAATATTATAAATTAATGTATATACTTGATATATATGATATATATGATATCTAATTCATGAATATAATTCTGGATATAATGGATATTTTTTCACATGAACAACTTGTAATTATAAGAAGTTTATTTTTGGCTCAAGTACCAAAGATCGACAAAACGACCGTTATTAACTTAAATAATTACATAATGTTCATAACATGGTAATAAGTGATATTAAAGGAATAATGAAATTGAAAATGGTTCTTAAGAAAGTATAAATTAACTCTAGTTTATTATTCAGGAGGTTAAAGAGCGGCCGAGTCAAGTCGGACACGAGGTAAGGTAACTTCTTAACCCAATTTATGTTCTTTGGGTTAATCCCCTACTTTAAAATTATGTCATGATATTATTATGTCCTATCTTGTATTTGTACATTATTTATGTGTATTTATAGTGAATACACATAATAGATCTATTTTATTTTAAAAAATTATCTTTGTAAGGGAACTTCTTAACCCAATTTCTATTCTTTGGGTTAATCTCCTACATTCAAATTATGTCATGATATTATTATGTCCTATCTTGTATTTTTACTTTATTTATGTGTACTTATATTGAATACACAGAATAGATTTATTTTATTTAAAAAATATTATCTTTTTAAGGTAACTTCTTAACCCAATTTCCGATCTTTGGGTTAATCTCCTACTTTAAAATTATGTCATGATATTATTATGTCATATCTTGTATTTGTACTTTCTTTATGTGTACTTATAGTGAATACACATAATAGATCTATTTTATTTAAAAAATGATCTTTGAAATGGACTTTGTCTCAATCTTCTTTCATTGAGGCATATTTTGTTTTATACACAACTTTATTTTATACAGTGTATAAACCCCTTTGAATTTTACGTTTATTCAAAAGGTTTTATTTTATAATTATAAGATTTTTAAATGATTTAAAAAAAGATATATTTCTCTCAAATATATGAAAATCCATTGCAAATGTATACATATTTAACGCAAGCTTAAAAATGTTTTCAGAAAACCCGAATCTCGAGTGTGGTAGACAGGAAGGGATTGGGCGTTGACCCATCATGGCCTGTAATTAGTCGAGCAGTCTCAGAATTAGTTATTTTGTTTTCATAAGCTTGCATAATGTTTTCAGAAAAACACTAGAGTATATTTGTGCAATTTTAAATGTAAATATCTTCTAAAAAAATTGCATTGGTAGGTCTCATGAGGAAAACTAGTGTCTTGGAACGAGGCCTTGACAAAATATTATTTGTAGTCTTGGCACGAGGCCTTGGCTACGTGGTTATGATAGTCTGGAATTATGCATTCCATCATTATGAAAGTGGTTATTGATATTGCATGTGATTATTTGACCAGTAGAATAACCATGCCAATAAGTAAATGGAATTATTTCATTTTACTTTTATCATATTATGTTGAAGTTCATGTTTAAAAGGTTTTTTTTTAGTTATGCATTGCCTTAAAGGTTTATGTTTATTTATGAAAGCTTCCGCAATATTGTTATCCTTACTGAGAATCTGAGCTCACCCCTTTCAATGTTTTAAAATTTTCCAGGATGTGAAGAAGTATTTTTTGAATGACCTGCAGGGATAGTCAGAAGAGGATAAGAGTGTGGACTATGGAGACTTTGTTATTGTAGTTTTTCACTTTATGATGTAATGAAACATTTATGAATGTATCTAGTGTTTCCAAGGCTACTAAACTAATCGGTCTTTCGAGACTTGATCTTTTGTGATCATGCCAATGTTACGCAATAATGCACCGACTCTGGGTAATTGGGGTCGGGGCGTTACAGTTGGTATCAGAGGTAGTTTAGTACTAACCTTGGAAGATATATTTAGATAAACTCTGATTATAGAACATATCCCTAAGATAGACTTTGAGGATTAGTGTAGAAGAACTTCCTAAAATTTTGGTATTATAGAGATTTTGTGAGTTTTCTGAGCAATACATACCTATCTGGATACGAGTAGGTAGAGGCAGCTCTGGCATAGATGCACCTAGGGGTAAAACCCGAAAACACTGCTTTGAGCTAGACTTGAATGGGAACTAGTGCACGAGAACGGTCATTGCTGCACTCTTGGTTACGACACTCCCGGGGGATATGCTTAGGATAATTACCATTTTCTTTACAAACCATTATGAAGGGTTTATGAGTATATACTTCTTCAAAGAAAACATTTCTTTTTATGATTATGGATTATATCCATAAATAGTTCAATTTATGTTAAGTGTTTTACAAGTATGGAATTATGTATTTTGATTCATAAACTAATCTAGTTTATGCCATTGTTTAGAAATGGAACCTAATGGGAGGAATGGAAGCCGTATAAATGCATGCACACCATGTAGGGATTTCCCTCCTGCTCAAGATAATTATTATGGATATGGGGATACAACTGGTGCTGATCACCTTATCACCATACTGGGAAAACTCACTCAGGTTATGAATAATAACATTACTCATATGGAGAACCCTGATCCGCAATATGGAGGATCAATGTTAGATCGTTTCATGAGGAAACAACCGCCAACATTCAATGGGGGTACAAATCCATTAGTAGCTGAGCAATAGATAAACTCCTTAGAGAAAATATTCCACCCCTTGGGGAGTAGCGAAAGGGAGAAGGTTGTCATGGCATTTTACCGCCTTACTGGAGATGCCAATCAATGGTGGTCGCTAATTCAAAACACAAAGGAAGATAAATAAGTATCAAATATGGAATGGAGGGAGTTCAAAGAGATTTTCTTAGAAAAATACTTCCCTCGTGACCATAGAGCAGATATGGAAAGGCAATTTCTGAGTCTGAGGCAGAAGGAGGATGAGAATGTCGCAAAGTATGAGTCTAACTTTACACGGTTAGCAAGGCATTCTACAGATTATATACGTAACCAAAGAAGTAAGATCGATCGTTTCTTTGATGGGTTAAAACTGTTTCTTTGTCGAGCATTAGCCTCACAAACCTTCTCATCGTACGAAGATATTGTCTTGTGTGCTTTCAAGATGGAAAAGGAATTCTCTAAATCTTATGACAATAAAGTAAAGCAAGAGAAGAAGAGAATGGTGGAACAAGAGACAGATAAAGGGAAAAATGGAAAGAAGGATTTTCCATTATGTGATAATTGTGGGAAGAATCACCCCAGTACTTGCCTAAAAGGAATGGGAGTTTTTTATAAATGTGGAGAAAAAGGTCACCTGGCTCGTGATTGCAAGGGAAAGAAAGAGGCTATCAATGTTCAATGCTACAATTGTAGAGAAATGGGGCATTATGAAAATGAATGTCCTAAGTTCCAAGGAAACTCACCTCAGAAAAGGCCAAGAGATCATGTCCAAGCTTATGTTGTTTCTACAGATGAAGTTGAATAATTAATATATTTGTGTTTTTTGAATCAAGTATTATATTCTGGTTATAAGAATAATGTGATATAAAAGTATTGTACTTCAGTACTTGTTGTTTTCATTAAGGTTTTAATATGATGAAGGTAATCATATTTTTAGTATGTGACAATAAGTGAAACTTTACTTTTTTGGGGGAATCTAATGTTACAATTGATTTTGGAATTTAAGGACCTTTTAGACAAAGTCTGGATGGAGGTATTTTGGATAACTATAAAGGTTGGAATGGATTAAGTTGAACTTTGGATAGTATTTTTTAAGTTTAAAACATTTATGAAGATTATTTTTGGAATATAATAATACTATAGTTTTAGAAAAAGGACAACCTACAGGTCGGGGGATAACCCGTCGCGTCGGACAAAGTTGCAAGAATCGAACCCACAACCATAGTGCGACAGGCCTTTATTACCTACCACTAGCCTACAGGAAGTCCCTGGTTATTACAAAATAGTTTTTCTAATCTAAATGGTATGTGTCAATATTTTTAACCTTGTACAATTAGGATAAATATAATATTTTTGAGTTCTATTATCTTTTTGAGTAAAAGATGAGTTTGTGGTAGAAATTAGTTGAAGGTTGAAACTCTACTTTTCAAGCATAAATATATATATACCTATCTCTTATTATATGAATAAATTAATTCTTAAACTTTATTAGAGGGATATTAAAACAAAAAATGTGTTATCCTAATACCTTATGTCTTGTTGAACTGATGATATTTTAAATCAACATAGATTGAAGGCTTTGAGGCCCTCAATTTTACACTTGTTTGTGATTGATGACCTCAATCACTCCCTACAAATATTTACGTTTTTCCTCCAATTATATGACTCTAATTTCCACCAATGTTCTTTTTATCGAGATCATAATTTGGTGGTGTCTTTTTCATTTTCCTTTCCCTCTTATTAAGGAAAACTTTTATTAACCTTATTTCTGATGTGGGTTTTCCACAAAGGTATTTTATATTTTCAACCTTTTATTTTCAAAGGAAAATTTTTAAATTGCGAGGACACAATTTATTGAAGGAGGGGAGAATGTAACACCCCGATCTTCCACGATACGCTTCTCTTTCAAGAATGTCATAGATTGCATTGTACGCAAGTTCGAGTTCTCACACACCGCGACTAATCAAAGTAGCTGTTATGAATATTAATACCCACATTTTAAAATTATAGAAATTTTATATTTCAAAATGGACTTCATTTTTGTATTCGTAATATCCAAATTATCCTAAGTTGAATTTTTTGTAATTTTCTGAGAACTTCCAAATTTTTATGAATAATGAAAAATACTTAAAACAACTTTTTTAATAAAAATAATTTATAGTGATAAATTATACTATTTAGTGGTTTTAAAGTATAATTAGAATATATTTTTACCATTTTATCCAATGGTGGTCATTATAATTAATTTAACATTGAAAGTGGACATGAACAATTGTCAATCTTTTGATATATATTGTTTCTTAAAAACACGCTATTTGTTGTGACAGCGGGAATTAATTATAAAATTAATTAATTCAACTTATATGTTTTGTAATTTTGTAAAATATACATCATTTTTGAATTAGTAATATCAATTATATCTTAGGGTGAAATTTTGGCATTGTTCTGAAAAACTTCAATTTTTGATGAATAGTGAAACCACTAAGTGGTAGTTAAAAAACTGATTTTTCATTTAAATGAAACTTTACCGCTTCTATGAATTGAATTTCAAAAATCCAACATACATGGTTTTCATTAGGATGTAAAATGTGGTTCAATGGGATTAAAATACTTTTTTTGGTGAATAGTAACTTTTAAGTTTTATTAATCGCGATTAAAGGTAATTAGTGAAATTTAAGGTAAAAATAATATTATAAAAATATGAAAATACCTTTAAACCTTTCTTACCCCTATTGGATGAGTCATGGAAGACAAATACAATCCATGGGTAAACATGGGGACCCCATGGAGCCACTTTGGTAGGAAAATGACATTAAAAACTTTTTATTTAATGTTAAAATAAAAATGTCACAAACAACAGTTGTTTTACTAAAACAATTTTTAAATGGGGTTATACAAGTCATATTTTTTACTATAAATATTCATTATAAATATAAAAAGATTTACTACATCATGATAATTGTTTTATAATTTTTAGACATTAAATAAAGTAAATTATTTATGACACCATGATGATGCAGTGATTACCTCATTAATTAACGATTTAAATAAAATAAAACGATAATGTAAAATCTAAGCCTTAAACTTGTCAAAAACCTATTGGATGAGTATAGTTCGAACCCTTATCACCTTATCCTTGAAATATATAAGTTTGGGACCTTTAAAATTCGAAAATCGTTATATAATAAAGTAACATTTTATGACTTTCCAAGAGTGCCCCTCCTCTCCTCTTATAAAAGGCCCCCACCACTACCACCTTATTCACACCTTCCAAGCCATTTGGCTCGGCCAACCTCTGCCCGAATACTCTATAAACTTCCCTATCTTACTCCTAGAAGCCTCACTTTGGGCATAATTCTTCTCAAGGAAGCATTTGGCTCAAATCAAAAAGAGTTACCCGATTTAAAGGTAATGTCTTCTTTTATGTTCTTTTGTTTTATTTTGCTTCTCCAACCCCCTAAACTGTTTTTATTACTTTCTTTTGTAACAATACCAGTATCTTAAATATACTAGTATGTTGTTATTATAAGGATTCTAGCTACACTTACACACACCTTTGTCTAATGGTTAAAGAACATACTGTTTCTGTGGGTGGCGAATTACTGCCTCAAGAAACGATGATTATTCAATCTTCTTTTAACACCTCTCATGGTTGACATTATGATGACACTATTTCTATATATGATATATATTATTTTTATGTTTTTTTTATACTTCTTTATTTTTCATTTATGCAATACCTTTATGATTTCCATTATGGGTAAACGCGATAATTTCATTTTAAGAAGTGCGGACTACCGCCCCCTCAAAGTGATTTGAATCGGTAATGCCATATGTGGGATGTATAAAGGATGGATTAAATGGTATTATATATTATATTATACTGGAATTATAGTATACCTTTATATAATTATAATTTCATTCCATTAAATATGAAATAGAATTGAAAGTAGCGTTCATGCGTTCCTACGGCTTACCGTCTCCATGAACGGTGCATTTCATTTCTTACCTCTAAATGTTATGTAATATTATAAATGAATGTATATACTGTATATATATGATATATATGATATATATGATATCTACATCATGAATATAATTCTGGATATAATGGATATTTTACTACATGAACAACTTGTCATTATAAGAAGTTTATTTTTGGCTCAAGTACCAAAGATCGACAAAACGACCGTTATTAACTTAAATAATTACATAATGTTCATAACATGATAATAAGTGATATGAAAGGAATAATTAACTTGAAAAGGGTTCTTAAGCAAGTATAAATTAACTCTAGTTTATTATTCAGGAGGTTAAAGAGCGGTCGAGTCAAGTCGGACACGAGGTAAGGGAACTTCTTAACCCAATTTATGTTCTTTGGGTTAATCCCCTACTTTCAAATTATGTCATGACATTATTATGTCCTATCTTGTATTTGTAAATTATTTAGGTGTATTTATAGTGAATACACATAATAGATCTATTTTATTTTAAAAAATGATCTTTGTAAGGGAACTTCTTAACCCAATTTCTATTCTTTGGGTTAGTCTCCTACATTCAAATTATGTCATGATATTATTATCTCCTATCTTTTATTTTTACTTTCTTTATGTGTACTTATAGTGAATACACATAATAGATTTATTTTATTTAAAAAATATTATCTTTTTAAGGGAACTTCTTAACCCAATTTCTGATCTTTGGGTTAATCTCCTACTTTCAAATTATGTCATGATATTATTATGTCATCTTGTATTTGTACTTTCTTTATGTGTACTTATAGTTAATACACATAATAGATCTATTTTATTTAAAAAATGATCTTTGTAAGGGACTTTGTCTCAATCTTCTTTCATTGAGGAATATTTTGTTTTATACACAACTTTATTTTATACGGTGTATAAACCCCTTTGACTTTTACGTTTATTCAAAAGGTTTTATTTTATAATTATATGATTTTTAAATGATTTAAAAAAAAGATATATTTCTCTCAAATATATGAAAATACATTGCAAATGTATACGTATTTAACGCAAGCTTAAAAATGTTTTCAGAAAACCCGACTCTCGAGTGTGGTAGACAGGAAGGGATTGGGCATGGACCCATCATGGCATGTAATTAGTCGAGCAGTCTCAGAATTAGTTATTTTGTTTTCAGAAGCTTGCATAATGTTTTTAGAAAAACACTGGAGTATATTTGAGCAATTTTAAACGTAAGTATCTTCTAAAAAAATTGCATCGGTAGGTCTCATGAGACAAACTAGTGTCTTGGCACAATACCTTGACAAAATCTTATTTGTAGTCTTGGCACGAGGCCTTGGATACGTGGTTATGATAGTCTGGCATTATGCATTCCATCATTATGAAAGTGGTTATTGATATTTCATGTGATTATTCGACCAGTAGAATAACCATGTGAATAAGTACATGGCATTATTTCATTTTACTTTTTCCATATTATGCTGATGTTTATGTTTAAAAGGTTTTTTTTAGTTATGCATTGCCTTAAATGTTTATGTTTATTTATGAAAGATTCCGCAATATTGTTATCCTTATTGAGCATCTGAGCTCACCCCTTTCAATGTTTTAATATTTTCCAGGATGTGAAGAAGTATTTTATGAATGACCTGCATGGATAGTCAGAAGAGGATATGAGTGTGGACTATGGAGACCTTGTTATTGTAGTTTTTCACTTTATGATTTAATGAAACATTTATGAATGTATCTAGTGTTTCCAAGGCTAGTAAACTAATTAGTCTTTCGAGACTTGATCTTTTGTGATCATGCCAATGTTACGCAATAATGCACCGACTCTCGGTAACTGGGGTCAGGGCGTTACAGTAAGTAATGGGAGGGGCCCGCTATAGCCCCTCGATGTATCAGTAGGTATCATGAGACAAACTAGTTTGGTTTTTTACACGTATATGTATGGTGTCTTGGCCGAAGCCTTGACGATATATTTATGATGTCCAATATTATGCATTCCCTCATTATGAGATTAGTTATTGATATTACATATGATTATTTGACTAGTGGAATATCCATGGATATGTTTCCTAGATCATGTGATTATTTTATATGGTATTATTTATTATTTTCATATTAGGATCAAGATTATGATTAAATGTCTTGTGTTTTATTTATACACCTTACCTTAAGGTTTATGGTCATTTGTTCATAATATATTTTGTTGTACTCATACCCTTACTGAGTATATGATCTCACCCTTTCTTATGTTTTATTTTTCATAGGAATCCAAGATGTGTATTATTATTGATAATCATGATTAAACTAGGAGATTAATGGCATTATCAAAGGGTTTTCTATGTTGTATTTTATGTTTTAAATTGTTATGTGAGTTTCAAATATATAATTTCTATTCCAAGACTTTTAAATTGTCATTTCCTTTAGGGTTCAAGTATTTTATCTATGACAATGTAATATAGTAAGGCACCGATGTAACGCCCTGACCCCAGTTACCCAGAGTCGGTGCATTATTGCGTAACATTGGCATGATCACAAAAGATTAAGTCTCAAAAGACCGATTAGTTTAGTAGCCTTGTAAAAACTAGATATATTCATAAGTCTTACATTACATCATAAAGTAAAACAAAACTACAACAACATCTTTTCTTCATATCCCCTCATACTATCCCTGTAGGTCATTCATAAAATACTTCTTCACATCCTGGAAAAATTAAAACATTGAAAGGGGTGAGCTCAGATGCTCATTAAGGATAAAAATACAGCGGAAACTTTCATAAATAAACATAAACATTTAAGGCAATGTATAACTAAAACAATAGCCTTTTAAACTTGAACTTTAGTATAATATGGAAAAAATAAAATGAAATAATGACATTTACTTATTCACATGGATATTCTACTAGTCGAATAATCACATGCAATATCAATAACCACTTTCATAATGATAGAATGCATAATTCCAGACTATCATAACCACGTAGCCAAGGCCTCATGCCAAGACTACAAATAAGATTTTGTCAAGGCCTCGTGCCAAGACACTAGTTTGTCTCATGAGACCTACCGATGCATCGAGGAGCTATTGCGGGCTCCACCCGTCACTTATTAATTCCAATTCATTCCTCATATTAACAGGTTTAAACATATCATAAACCATAACATAATCGTATCACATAAAACATTCATAAAGGAAACATAAAATTTCCACATTTCAATAATAAGATATCCATAAAACACATTGATATAATAAAAACATTATCAAAACCATTTTCATTACCAAAATAAAAGAAAATTAAAACTTGGTATTTATTTTTCATTTAAAAATAGTTATGGCTTGTAGAGGAAGCCGAAACTCAAATAATGGTCACGGCGGCAGAGAAGTCGTTGCCGCTGCATACATATGACAAGAAAAATATTCCTTTTTTTCATTTATTAAAATGATTCATATAAAAAGATTCATTTTGAATAAACGTAAAATTCAAAGGGGTTTATACACCGTATAAAAGAAATTTGTGTATTAAACAAAATATGCCTCAATGAATGGAGATTGAGACGAAGTCCCTTACCTCGTGTCCGACTTGACTCGACCGCTCTTTAACCTCCTGAATAATAAACTAGAGTTAATTTATAATTCCTTAAGAACCATTTTCAAGTTCATTATTCCTTTCATATCACTTATTACCATGTTATGAACATTATGTAATTATTTAAGTTAATAACGGTCGTTTTTTCAATCTTTGGTACTTGAGCCAAAAATAAACTTCTTATAATTACAAGTTGTTCATGTGGTAAAATATCCATTATATCTGGAATTATATTCATGATGTAGATATCATATATATCATATATATCCAGTATATACATTCATTCATAATATAACGTAACATTTAGAGGTAAGAAATGAAATGCACCGTTCATGGAGACGGTAAGTCGTACGTACGCATGAACGCTACTTTCATTTCTATTTCATATTTAATGGAATGAAATCATAATGATATAAAGGTGTATTATAATTCCAGTATAATATCACATATAATATCATTTACTCCATCCTTTATACGTCCCACATATGGCATTAACGATTCAAATCACTTTGAGGGGGCGGTAGTCCGCACTTCCTAAAATGAAATTATCGTGTTTACCCATAATGGAAATCATAAAGGTATGCCATAAATGAAAAATAAAGAAGAATAAAGAAAAAATAAACATAATATATATATCATATATGAAAATATTTTCATAATAATGGCCACCATGAGATGTGTTAAAAGAATATTGAACAATCATCCTTTCGTGATGCAGTAATTTGCCACCCACAGAAACAGTATGTTCTTTAACCATTAGATGAAGGTATGTGTAAGTGTAAACAAAATCCATCTCATGAAAACATCCTAGTATATTTTAGATACTATTTTTGTTACAAAATAAAGTAATAAAAAGAGTTTAAGGGGTTGGAGAAGCAAAATAAAACAAAAGAACATAAGAGAATACATTACCTTAAAATCGGGTAACTCTTTTTGATTTGAGCCAAAGGCTTCCTTAGGAAGACTTCTGCCCAAAGTGAGGCTTCTAGGAGTAAGAGAGGGAAGTTGAGAGAGTACTTGGGTAGAGTTTTTCTGATCCAAATGTCTTGGAAGGTGTGAATAAGGTGGTAGTGGTGGGGGCCTTTTATAAGAGGAGAGGAGGGGAACTCTTGGAAAGTCATGAAATGTTACATCATTATGAAGTGCTTTTCAGATTTCAAAGGTCCCACAATTATATATTTCTAGGATAAAGTGATAAGGGTTTGAAATATACTAATCCAATAGATTTTTGACAAGTTTAATTCTTATATTTTACATTATCGTTTCATTTTTTTTAAATCGTTAATTAATGAGGTAATCGCTGCATCATCATAGTGTGACAAATAAATTTATTTATTTAATGTCTAAAAATTATAAAAAAACTACCATGATGTAGTGAATATTTTTAGATTTACAATGAATATTTATACTCTAAAAGTTAACTTGTATAACCCCATGTAATAATTGTTTCATTAAAACAACACATGTTTGTGACAATTTTATTTTTACTTTAAAAAAATGTTATTAATGTCATTTTCTTACCCAAGTGGATCCATGGGGTCCCAAAGTTGACCCATGGATTGTCTTGGTCGGCCATGAATCATCCAATAAGGGTAGGACACATGTAAAGATATTTTCATATTTTTATAATATCATTTTTAACTTAAATTTCACTAATTTCCTTTAATCGCGATTAATAAAACGTAAAAGTTACTATTCATCAAAAAATTATTTTCATCTCATTGAACCACATTTTACTTCCTAATGACAACCATGTATGTTGGATTTTCTAAAATAAAATCACAGAAGTGGTAATGTTTCATTTACACGAAAAATTAGTTTTTAATCTACCACTTAGTGGTTTCACTATTCATCAAAAATTGAAGTTTTTCAGAAAAATACCAAAAATTCACCCTAAGATATAATTGATATTCTGAATTCAAAAATGGTGTCTATTTTAAAAAATTCCAAACATATAAGTTTCATTAATTAATTTTATAATTAATTCCTGTTGTCAAAACAAATAGCGTGTTTTTAAGAAACAATATCAATCAAAAGATTGACAATTGTTTATGTCCAATTTCAAAGTGAAATTAATTGTAATGACTTCCATTGGATAAAATGGTAAAATTATATTCTAATTATACTTTAAAACTACTCAATATTATAATTTATCACTATTAATTATTTTTATTAAAAAAGTTGTTTTTAATTAAAATTTAGTAATTTTCAGTATTCATCAAAATATAAAAGTTATCTGAAAAGTTCCAAAATTTCACCCGAGGCTAAATTCGATATTCCGAATCCAAAAATGAAGTCCATTTTTAAAGATAAAATTTATAAAATTTCAAAAAGTAGGTATTGACTTTCATAACTGCTATTTTTATTAGTTGTGGTGTGTGTTAGAACTCGAAGTTGTGTACAACACACACTACTGTATTATTCAAAGAAAAGCGTACCGTGGAAGCTTGGGGTGTTACAACCGAAATTTTGAAACTGGGGTAGGGATTGTTGCAAATGATTATGTAAAATCCATTCATGTCGAGGATATATAGATTCCACACTAAAAGGTAACCAACTATATCAAGGGGACAATTATTACAATGGATAACTCCCTCTAAATGGATACCTAATTGTGTTTTTAGCATCATAACACCATGAAAATGATTGATCTCAAGGCACATACTTCCCATAAAAGTATCAGATTTAAAAGAGTGATACATGCCTATTTCAAATAAAGTAGACACTAAATTGGAGGCTACCATAATAGTACCTCATACAGTAGAAGGTATAACACTCTACTCCTTAGGAATAGGATAGACTGAATATAACTGGCATGTGTCGCAGCCTTGAGTCACTTCCTGACTTCCTTGAGCAAGCCCACTCTGCTGGTGCTGAGAATTATAAGTTTGATTGCCTCTGCCTCGACCGCTACCTTAACCAGATCAGCTGGTGTTATTCCAGTGTCATTCCTGATGTAATCTTACTGGTCTATCTCTTGAACAAGGAGTAAGTTAAGATCCCCTCTTTATAGGAACTGGAGGGAAATTCCTGCATAAGAACTTGATATCCCTCATCCTATCGCTGCCTCTACACTCGAATGGATCAACCAAGGGCTGTGGTTTTTTATTCTCTATCATCCTGCACTGGTGAAAGATAAGAAATTTATCTTCACAGGGAGCCTGACTGCTGCTACCTCCATTAGTAGCCTCAATGCACTTATTTTTTCATAAGATAAACCACTAATAGCTGTAGGTTCCAAATCACCATGACTCGCACCTTTATCTTCCCTCAAGTTTCAATCTGTAATAAGGGTACGGTTGATTATTTAATAAATGTTCATCAACTTAAACATGTTTACCTATGATCGAATGTCATATACCAACCCATCCTTGAATATCCTAGATTTCATAAGATCATCAGCAACTAGAGAAGGAGATAAACACTATATCTCTATTAAATGAGCAGAATATTCTATAACTAACATGCTCCCCTACCACAGGTTCATGAATTTTCTAGCTCTATCAACCCTTAGAGTATGGGGAAAGAAGTATTCATAGAATATGGTTTAAAAATCCTCCTAGACCATTTTACTATGCCAATATTCCTGGGTGATGATGACCCACCACCGCTTGGTTTAATCTCATAGCATATATGCCGCTAGATTGACCCTCCGCTCTGGAGGCATCTCTAGAAGCTCAAATATCAATAAGATTGCCTCAATCCAAGACTCTACAGCATATGGTCCACCATCCCCTTAGAATGTGGTAGTAGTTTTCTACTAAAACTCACAAATCAACTCTACCATACTCAAGTTAGGTCAAACTACAAATTTTATGCTCTAAATCATATGTAGGAATCCCTCCCGAAATTGAGCATAAATGCCCATTTCAGGTATAAGAAGAGGTTTCACAGGTGGAACGAAAGGAGGAATCACTGATGGCTCATATCCCTCCAACTTAAGAGCATGGTTGTCACTGCCTTTAGGGTGTGAAACTAGAGGACATCATGAAGGCATGACACTAAAATTATAAACATACACCTTGGAAGATATTTATGAAATTAGAAGATCTCATTTAAGAAACTAGGAAATGTATAAATCCTTCCTATAAGAATGATCATACCTATTTTCCTGCTTTATATTCCATGTCTAGATGGTAGAAAGATACCATAATAGTCCATAAGAACACATGATACACCACACTACCCACTACTATGGTCGAGTTCTTGTATAAGTGTTTGTTTCAAAGGTATAGGATAACCAATTTCACTTTATATGACATTTTTTTTTGAATTTTTTATTGTCCAATTATATAATTCACTTTAAAATGGTTGAATTAGATGGTATACCACTCTCTATCCATAAGGTCCCATACTCATTATGAACCCAAATATGATATTCATTCAACTCACACCATAACATGTTCCATCTCATGTGACCAATGGTATAAGGACTGAGCCTTAAAACAATACTTAATCTTGAATTAAATGGATAATTCACATTGAGGGTCTTTTCAAGTTTATAGTTTTAGAGAATTAGTCCATAAAAATTACATTACATCTCAAAAATTGAAAATTATACACTTATACTCAGTTTCCATTTTTTTCACAAAATAAAAACTCTTGAAAAAAAGAGTCATGTCTACTTCCATGTTTTAGACAGCAAGACTTTTCCTTGTTCCCATCCTTGACCCTATTCATCTTTAAGTCCTGTGAAAAACATTTCAAAACTTGGGATGAGCATAAAAAGCTCAGTAAGGGTTATAAAATAAAGAAATTAAACATTAGTCCATCAAAACATAAACTTTTTAACATACCTCAGGAAATCATAAGATTTATTAATAACACACAGAATATATAAATCATAAAGATAACTTGTGGCATCCATAACATGCTTACATTGTAGCTATCACAGCTTATGTAGGAAGCTACAGTTAGAATATCCAACACAGTATATTCCTTAAATCTCTTAAGAGAAACATTCATGTTTACCTCTGTCACATTACCCAATGTATTGGAAAGATATCTCAGGATCACCCACCCTAGTTTTATCACAGAACCACCAGTATACGTAAACAATTCCCAAGAACCATAACATATTCATAACACATAAAATAAACATAAAGGAAAGATAAAATTTCCACATTTCAATCAAAATATACCATTTAAATATATTAACATAACAAATACGTTATCAAAACCATTTTCAATACCAAAATACATAAAAAGGGTATATGGTATTTATTTTCCTTTTAAAAATGTTACGGCTTGTTAAGGAATCCAAGATCAAATAATACTCACGGCGGTGGAAAGGTCATTGTCACCACATACATTAAAAAGAAACATTATTTTTTCATTTAGTAAAAAAACTCGTAGAAAAAGATTCCCTTTGAATGAAATGAAAATTCAAAGTTTTTTATACAATGTATAAAAGAAAGTCATGTATTAAAACAAAATATGCCTCAATGAAAGGAGATTGAGACGAACTCTTTTACCTCGTGTCTGACTTAACTCGATCATTATTTAATCTCCTGAATTATAAACTAAAGTTAATTTATACTTTATTAAGAACCTTTATAAAGTTTATTATTCCTTTTATATCACATATTACCATATTATAAACATTATGTAATCATTTAAGTTAATAATGGTTGTTTTGTTGATATTTGGTACTTGAGTCAAAAATGAACTTCTTATATTTACAAGTTGTCTATGTGGTCAGAATTCTATTATCTCCAGAATGATATTAATTATTTAGATATCATATATATCTTATATATCCAGTATATATATATGTATTTATAACATTACATAACATTTGGAGGTATTAAATGAAATGCACCATTTATGGAGACGGTAAGCCATATGTACGCATGAACGCTACTTTCATTTCTATTTCCTATTTTAATGGAATTAAAACATAATAATACATAGTTATATTATAATTCTAGTATAATATCATATATAATATCTTTAACTCCATCCTTTATACTTCCCACATATGGCATTAATGAGTCATATCACTTTGAGGGGGCGGTAGTCTGCACTTCCTAAAATGAAATTATCGCATTTACCAATAATGGAAACCATAAAGGTATGCTATAAATAAAAAATAAAGAATAATAAAGAAAACATAAACATAATATATATCATATATAAATACAATTCCATATTAATTTCCACCATTAGAGGTGGTAGGAGATAATTGAACAATCATAGTTTCGGGAAGCATTAGTTTTCCATCCACAGAAACAGTATGTTATTTACCCATTAGATTGGGGTGTGTGTAAGTCTAGTTCTAATACTTCTCATAAAAACGTCCTAGTATATTGAGGATACTTTTTTTGTTATAAAATAAATGAATAAAATGAGTTTAGGGGTTGGAGAAGTAAAATAAAAGAAAATTATTTAAGAGAAATTGTTACCTTTAATTCGGGCAATTCCCTTTGGTTTGAACCAAAAGGACTTATTGAAGTTCCTTTTGCCTAAGGTAAGGCTTATAGGTGGAAGAGAGGGATATTGATAGATTATTTGGGCAGGTTTTGGAGGATCTAAAGGGCTTGAGAGGTGTGAGTAATGGGTTAGAGGTGAGGGCTTTTTATAAGGGGGAGGAGCTCTTCAGGAAAGTTTGAAAATATTATTTTATTATATAATTATTTTCAGTTTCTAAAGGTCCATAACTAATTAAAGTTGAAGATAAGGTAACTCATGGTAGAAATAAAATCATTTAATAAAAATTAGATAGGTTTTGGATATTATTTTAATCTTTATAATCTTATTTATTTAAATCATTTATTAATGAGGTAAACACTGCATCATTATTGTGTCATAAATGATTTAATTTATTAGATGTCTAAAAATTATTAAAAAATACCATAATGTAGGAAATAATTTTATCTTTAAAAATAATATTTATAGTTGAAGATATAACTTATATAACCCCATGTAAAAATTGATTTACTAAAAGATATTTGTTTATGTCATTTTTGCCTTTACTTTAAGTAAATTAAAATAAAGTGTCATTATCACTCTTAGTTGGCTCTATGGGGTCCCAATATTGACCCAAGGATTCCCATGGTCGGCCAGGAATCATCCAATAAGGTTAGGATAAGTGTTAAGGTAATTTTTTATTGTTATAATATTCTTTTTACCTTGAATTGCCCTATTTACCTTTAACTGCGGTAAATAAAAGTCAAAAGTTACTATTCACCGAAAATTATTTTCACCTTATAGAACCACATTTTAATTACTAATAACAACCATGTATGTCAGATTTTTAAAATTCAATTCACTGAAGTGGTAAAATTTCATTTAAATGAAAAAGTCAGTTTTTAACTTCTACTCAGTGGTTTCACTATTCATCAAAAATTGAAGTTTTTCAGAAAAATACCATAAATTAAGCCTAAGCTATATTTGATATTATGAATTAAAAAATTATATCTATATTACCAAATTCGAAACATATATTTTGAATTAATTAATTTAAAATTAATTCTCATTGTCAAAACAAAAAAGCGTGTTTTTAAGAAATATTAACTATCAAAAGATTGAAACTTGTTTTTATCCAATTTCAAAGTAAAATTAATTCCAATGACAAAAATTGGACTAAATGGTAAAAATATAATCTAATTAATCTTTAAAACCAATTAAAAAGATAATCTAACCATATAAATAAATTAGATTAAAAGTCAGATTTGAATTAAAATACAGTATTTTTCACTATTTATTAAAAATTGAATTTTATCAGAAAAATTCTAAAAATTTACCCAAAGTAAATTTTGATGTCCTGATTCTAAAGAAGAATTTTATTTTGTCAAATATTACATATAAAAGTTACCAAAACTAGATTTAAATAGGGTTCCCCATTAAAAGGTGGTAAATCGACCTTTTAAATAATATTAGAGTATTTATGCTTAAAATCGAATTCTTTCTTATTTTAAGTGTCTAAATTTAATTTGATAAATATAAAAACATTTAACAAACATGTATAGTCATATTGTAGTTAGTTATATTTATTCCCTCCATTACAATGGCTATGCATTAACTATCATTTAAAATAATAATATTATATTATTAGTGTGCAACGTAAGATTTCAAAAAAAACTCTTTAATGCGTATTGGGTATGCCATCGAACATAGCATCCCCTTTAAAGTAAAATTAATATTTAATTCAAAAATATTAATAAATATGAAAATATATTATTTTTTATTTACTTGGGAGGTTACATCCTTCCCCCCTTTGGGGAATTGTGTCCTCACAATTTTTATTCACTTATCAAATAAGTGGGGGTATTTATCCCTCATAGAATTTTCAGATTCCCATGTTGACTCTTCAACCCTATGGTTTTTTCACAAAACCTTTACCTGATTAATTATCTTATTCCACAACACTTTCTCTCTTCGGTCAAGAATCTAGACTGGTTGCTCCTCATAAGAGAGATTCTCTACCAATTGAACTACCTTTGGACCCTAAACATGAGATGGATCTGGCATATACTTTCTCCACATTGTAACATGAAAAACATTGTGTACCTAGGATAAACATAGAGGTAAAGCCACTCTATACGAGACTGATCCAAAATTTTCTAGGATTTCATAAGGTACAATGAACCTCGGACTCAACTTTCCCTTCTTACTAAAACGCATCACACTTTTCCATAGAGAAACTTTGAGAAAGACATGATCACCTACCTCAAAAGAAAGATCCTTCCTCCGGTTATCCACATAACTTTTCTACCTACTTTGAGTTGTTCTCATGTTCTTCTGAATCAACTGAACTTTTTCTGCCATCTCTTCTACCAATTTTGGTACCATCAGCTTCCTTTCACCTACTTCATCCCAAAAAGCTGGAGTTCGACACCACTTCACATATAATGCCTCAAATAAATCCATCTATGTAATGGAATTAAAACTGTTATTATAAAAAAAATCGACCAAAGAAATATGTTGGTCCCAACTTCCTTGGTAATCTGGTGAACAAGCACGCAACATATCCTCCAAGGTCTGAATTTTTCGTTCTGACTACCAATCTGATTGTGGAAGAAAAGTTGTACTAAAATTTAATTTAGTACCCAAGGACTTCTAAAGGCCTTTCCATAAGTTTGAAGTATATATGGGATAACGATCAGATACAATGGATAAAAGAACTCCATGCTACTTGAATATCTCTTTAACATACAACCGAGAAAGTTTATCTAGAGACAAAGTATCTCTAATAGGAAGGAAATGATCAGATTTAGTCAATCGATTAATAATAACCCATATTGCATTATTACCTTGAGATGTCTTAGGTAATCGCAAAATGAAGTCCAGGGATATATTTTCCCATTTCCACTCTAGCACCGGTAAAGATCGAAGCATACCTTTCGGTAACTACCACTCTACTTTAACCTACTGACAAGTCAGACACTTCATAGTAAAATCAGCAATATCTCTTTTCATTCCATCACACCAGTAATACTTCTGAAGATCTCTGTACATCTTAGTACTACCAAGATGAACTGAAAATGAGGAACTATGAGCTTTTCATAACAACTCATTCTTCAACTATGAATCACAAGGCACACATAATCTTTTCCCAAACCTCAGAACACAATCATTATCAATGTTAAAATCAGGAAACTTACCCTTATGAACCAACTCTACCTTTTCTTGTAACTCATTGTCTTCTTTATACGCTTGCTTTATTCTGTCTGATAGAGATGATTCCACTGACACCTGAAACAAAATAGAAGAATTTCCTACACCAACAACTTCTATGCCAAAGTTCATCAAACCCAAAACTAAAGGATCTCATTCTAAACATAGCATGGTTAATGAAGCATTACTATTTTGACTCAAAACATCAGCCACTTTATTTTCTTTTCCTGGATGGTAATAGATTGTGATATCATAATCCTTGATTAATTCCAACCATCGCTTCTGTCTCATGTTCAATTATTTCTGAGTGAATATATACTTCAAACATTTTTGGTTAGTATATATTTCACATTTTACTCCATACAAATGATACCGCTAAATTTTTAAAGCAAAAAAATAGCAGTTAATTCTAAATCATGGGTAGGGTAATTTAACTCATGAGGTTTCAACTGACGTGAAGCATAAGAAATTACCTAATCATTCTGCATAAATACAAAACCAAGTACTTTTAACGAAGCATCACTATAAATAAAAAACTTACCATTTTTGGAAGGCAGTGCCAAAAATGGAGCATTCACCAATCTTCATTTCAATTCCAGAAAACAATCAAAACATTATTTTGTCCAAATTAACTTAACACCTTTTTGAGTTAACTTAGTCAGTGGGATAGATAACCATGAAAAAACCTCAAAAAACCTCCAGTAATAACCCACCAAACCAAGAAAACTATGGATCTCGATTATATTTGTGGTTTTTTCCATTCTTCAACAACTTTTATTTTAGCAGGATCAACATTTATGCCGTTTTTGAAACAATGTGACCAAGGAAAGAAATTTGTTGTAACCAAAACTCACACTTTCTAAATTTCCCAAATAGTTTCTTTTTTTAAGGTTTGAAAGACAACCCTTAAATGAATTTTATGGTCCTATTTACTTTTATAATAAACCAAAATATCATCAATAAACACAACCACCATTTATCACCTGAGTCAACTGATCCATCACTACATCAAACAGTTCAGTTCCGATTCTGGCAATCTCAGGTTGCTGATTTGGAAGGTTGTCTTCCTCCTGATGTCATCCCAACATAGCTACCCTATTTCCTCTACGGAAAACTCTTTTGAACATAGAAATATCTCAGGCGAAGCAACATGGTAATCTGTAAATGTTATATCATTTAAATATTAACATAAATTAATTTATGGATATTAATTTAACAATAACCTAACTCATAAAGTTATCTAAAGTGACTTTTGATACCAACTATAAGGAACCACCCTTAAAAAATTAATTAATCTTGAATTAAATGTATAATTCATATTGAGGATATTTATAGTTTTAGAGTTTCAGAGAATTATTCCATAATAATTACATTACATCTCAAAAAATTTAAAGTAGACACTTCTAATCAGTTTCCATTTTTTTCACAAAATAAAAACTCTTGAAAAAAAGAGTCATGTATAATTCCATGTTTTAGAAAGCAAGACTTTTCCTAGTTCCCATACTTTACCCTATACATCTTTAAGTCCTTTGAAAAACATTTCAAAACTTGGGATGAGCATAAAAAGATCAGTAAGGGTTATGAAATAAAGAAATTAAACATTAGTCCTTCAAAACATAATCTTTTTAACATACCTCATGAAATCATAAGATTTATGAATAACACATATAATACATAAATAATAAAGGTAACTTGTGTCATCCATAACATACTTACATTGTAGGTATCACAGCTTACGTAGGGAGTATCATTTGGAATACCCATCAAAGTATATTCCCTAAATCTCTTAGGAGAAACATTCACGTTTACCTCCATCACATTACCCAATGAATTGGAGAGCTATCTCGGGCTCACCCACCCTAGGTTTATCATGGAACCACCTGTATATGTAAACAATTCCCAATAACCATAACATATTCATAACCCATAAAACAAACATAAAGGAAAGATAACATTTCCACATTTCAATCAAAATATATCATTTAAATATATTGACATAAAAAATCCATTAACAAAACCATTTTCAATACCAAAATATGTACAAAGGTTATATGGTATTTATTTTCCTTTTAAAAAACATTATGGCTTGTTAAGGAAGACAAGATCAAATAATACTCACGGCGGCGGAAAGGTCATTGTCACTGCTTACGTTAAAAAGAAACATTTTTTTTGTTTAGTAAAAAACCTTGTAGAAAAAGATTCCATTTGAATGAAATGAAAATTAAAAGGTTTTTATACATCATATAAAATAAAGTTGTGTATTAAAACAAAATATGCCTCAATAAAAGGGGATTCAGATGAAGTCCCTTACCTCATGTCCGACTTGACTCGATCGTTCTTTAATCTCCTAAATAATAAACTAAAGTTAATTTCTACTTACTTAATAATATTTTTCAAGTTTATTATTTCTTTTATATCACATTTTACCATGTTATAAACTTTATGTAATCATTTAAGTTAATAACGGTCGTTTTGTCGATATTTAGTACTTGAGTAAAAAATGAACTTCTTATATTTACAAGTTGTCTATGTGGTAAAAAGTCCATTATCTCAAAAATAATATTAATGATTTAGATATCATATATGTATTATATATCCAATATATATATGCATTTATAACACTACATAACATTTGGAGGTAAGAAATGAAATGCACCGTTCATGGAGATGGTAAGTCATATGTACGCATGGACGCTACTTTCCTTTCTATTTCCTATTTTAATGGACTTAAAACATAATGATACATAGTTATATTATAATTATAGTATAATATTATATATAATATCATTAACTTCATCCCTTATACATCCCACATATGTCATTAATGAGTCATATCACTTTGAGGGGGCGGTAGTCGGTACTTCCTAAAATGAAATTATCATGTTTACCCATAATGGAAACCATAAAGGTATGATATAAATGAAAAATACAGAAGTAAAAAAGAAAACATAAACATAATATATATCATATATAAATATAGTTCCATCTTAATGTCCACCATGAGAGGTGGTAGGAGATAATTGAACAATCATCGTTTCGTGAGGCGTTAGTTTGTCATCCACAGAAACAGTATGTTCTTTACCCATTAGATGGAGGTGTGTGTAAGTATAGTTTGAATCCTTATCATAACAACATCCTAGTATATTTTTGATACTATTTTTGTTATAAAATAAAGTAATGAAAAGATTTTAGGTGTTGTATAAGTAAAATAAAAGAAAATAATTTAAGAGAAACGATCACCTTTAATTTGGGTAACTTCCTTTGGTTTGAACCAAAAGGACTTCTTAAAGTGCCTTCTGCCTAAGGTAATGCTTCTATGTGGAGGAGAGGTATCTTGAGAGATTATTTGGTCATGTTTTGGACAATCCAAGGGTATTTAGAGGTGTGATTAATGGTTTTGAGGTAAGGTCTTTTTATAAGGGGGAGGATGGGCTCTTTAGGAAAGTTTGAAAATATTATTTTATTATATAATGATTTTCAGTCTCTAAAGGTCCAAAACAAATTAAACTATAAGATAAGGTGACTCATGGTCGAAATAAAATCATAAAATAATAATTTGATAGGTTTTGGATATTATTTTAATCTTTATAATCTTATTTATTTAGATCATTTATTAATGAGGTAAACACTACATCATTATTGTGTCATAAATAATTTAATTTTTTTTATTTCTAAAAATTATTAAAAAATACCATAATGTAGGAAATATTTTTAGCTTTCAAAATAATATTTATAGTCCTAGAGATAACTTATATAACCCCATGTAAAAATTTATTTACTAAAAGATATTTGATTATGTCATTTTTGTCTTTACTTTAAGTTAATTAAAATAAAGTGTCATTATCACTCTTAAGTGGATCCATGAGGTCCCAAAATCTACCCAAGAATTCCCATGGTCGTCCATGACTCATCCAATAATGTTAGAACAAGTTTTGAAGTAATTTTATATTATTATAATATTCTTTTTACCTTGAATTACCCAATTTACCTATAACTGCAGTAAATAAGTCAAAAGTTACTATTCACCAAAAATTATTTTCATCTTATTGAAACGCATTTTACTTACTAATAAAAACCATGTATGTCGGATTTTTGAAATTAAATTCACAAAAGTGGTAAAATTTCATTTAAATGATAAAGTCGGTTTTTAACTACTACTCAGTGGTTTCACTATTCATCAAAAATTGAAGTTTTTCAGAAAAATACCAAAACTTCAGCCTAAGCTATATTTGATATTATAAATTCAAAAATTATGTCTATTTTACCAAATTCAAAACATATATGTTTCTTTAATTAATTTAAAATTAATTCTCATTGTCAAAACAAAAAGAGTGTTTTTAAGAAATATTAACTATTAAAAGACTGACACTTGTTTATATCCAATTTCAAAATGAAATTAATTCCAATGACCAACATTGGATTAAATGGTAAAAATATAATCTAATTAAAAATTAAAAAAAAATTAAAAATATAATCTAACCATATAAATAAATTATATTAAAAGGCAGATTTGAATTAAAATACAGTATTTTTCACCATTCATTAAAAATTGAATTTTATCAGAAAAATACTAAAAGTTTACCCAAAGTAATTTTTGATGTCCCAATTCTAAAGAAGAATTTTATTTTGTCAAATAAAACATATAAAAGTGACCCAAAATATATTTAAAGAGGTTTTTCCATTAAAAGGCGGTAAATCGACCTTTTAAAGAATATTAGAGTATTTTTTCTTAAAATCATATTCTTCTTATTTTGAGCCTCTAAATTTTATTGGATAAATGTAAAAACATTTAAAAACATGTATAATAATGTTTTTGTTATTTATATTTATTCCCACCATTAAAATAGCTAGATGTTAACTGCCATTTAAAATAATGTTATTATATTATTAGTGTGCAACGTAAGATTTCAAAGAAACTCGTTGTTGCGTATCGGGAACGCCATCTAACATAGCATCCCCTTTAAAGTAAAATTAATATTTAATTCACAAATATTAATAAATATGAAAATATATTATTCTTTATTTACTTGGGATGTTTCAAATGGTCCATAGATCAATATGCCATAATTGCCTTCATAATGTGTTTTCTTTAACCTATTCTAGAAAACACTATTAGGTTAAGGAAAGAACTTTAGTATCAATTATGTTATCCCATCCCTGCAAGAAGTTTTGGTGTGATTAAATCTAATCAAGGCACTAATTATATGAAACATTAAATTACATGTTAAAAATAAACATGACCTGGAAAAATGAATGGCATATAATTCATAGTGTTCCTAATAATGATTCATGTAAAATTTCTCCATTACCTCATATCATAGGGATAAGGATGAAATAAATCCTCAATAATAACAATAATAATAACCACAACACATCATGTGTGTCACCCAATGGTGAAATGAAATCAATTGTGATTAGAAAAAAAAACAATTATAATTAAGGTAACTCAACCTTTACCCCAAACATGGGTTTTTGATGCCCAAGAAGGAATTATGAACAAGTTCTAAGAATTACCAAATCTCCAATATATTGTCTCCAAATATTAAAACAATAAAGAAACTTATTTGATTCCACTTTTTAATGTCCCGACCTCGAATCCACTTAAAATGTTCCTCAAGCTAGTGGGTCACGTGCCTCAAGCACACCTCTCCATATGCTAAAGGATATTGACTAGCAGCAAGGGTTTAAATGTGGTATATTGGGGAGACTATACCCTCATATCAAAGTGGCACATAAAATAAAAATAAATATACACAGTAAAAGAAGCATATACAAACAAATAGAATCAATAAACTACATAAGCATAAATATATAAATGATTAAGTAGTGGAAGATAATAAACTAATAATATAATAGAAAATCCTCTATAGAAGTGTATGATACATGGATTCATGGAATGATATATTACAAAAATGAAACATATAGATATAGGCATGCTACACAGTAGTACAAAAGAAAAAAATGACAAAATAGCTCCAAGTATCTCAAACATATGCCTGATCATCTACTCCTAAGCTCCAACTAATAGTAAGAAAGTCAACATTTAGTAGCAGGGTGCTTTCATTTATCAATACCAGAAAATAGATAATATTCTAGGGTAACAAAGAAATCCCGAGAAGGGTGTGAGATAAAAATATAATTAGGCCACCACCAAACGTGTCTACATGTAACCCAAGCAGTGATTGTAACTAAACAGTGTGCAGGTATAAGCATTAAATTAAAACAATATTAAATAAATAAATATCCAGGCTTCTCAAGTTTCTATGGGACACATGTGACACCATTAGAGCCCAAATATCCATCCAAAAATAACACATTTAAGTGTTATAACTTTCATAATTTCTTTCCAAAGCGTGGTTTAAAAATTAACCTATCCACAAAATAGAAATTTAAAATTCCTTTGGAAAATATACTAGTTTATAACACGAGACATTGTAGTATTCCTTTAACTTTCTTGGAAATGAATTTTGAAAGTGACTTGGAAATTCGAATTTTATAGTAATGATATAAATGAATTATAAAAACTCTTTTTCATGAATTCACTTCAATTTTCCTCTCTATATCCAAATTTTATATATTTTATAGCTTGATTTTAATGATAATTCTATTAATGGTTTTGTAATCCTTTTTTAATAATGAATTTTGAGTATCAACTGATCTACTCTTGATTACCTTATATGTGTTACCATTTGGAAACGATATAAAACCCATTTTCAATCCATGGGTTTTCATGATACAATTAATGATTTATTTTATATGGAACACATATTTATGTAATATCATTATATAATGGGTGGGGTCATATACATTACATCAATTCAATGGTTAATGATTTATATATCATGAGATAATTATATAAAATGATTTTTGATGATTAATACACTATGAAAAATAGGTAGGGATGTCTGATCCACTATACTATGAGAAACATGTAGTTATTCTTGATCCACTATGTTACGCTGGTATTAGTATCCATCCTTGACATATGTTATGATTTTATATTCTTGTGCATGTGAAACATTTTCTATTTCATGTATCTATGCTATATTTCTATGTTATTCTCCATGGATAAAGATTATTTTCCATTTTTCCAACACCCTTATTCCATGGTATATGTTTGATGATTTTTTATTGTATATCCCTCTATCATGATTTATAGACAACTCTAAAGATTCAATGATACTTTTAATTAGATATTTATCCCATGATCATGTTTTCTCGCATGCTTGTAATCTAACCTTCTATTACTCGCTGATATATTTTCCCTTACTAATTATTTAAGATCACTCCTTTTGTTTTATACTTCACTAGAAAATTACATGTATGACTATGTATAGAAGAATTTTTTATGTAGATATGTTTGTGGGAGATGTTGAAGAAATAATGTGTAATAATATATTTCTTTAGAAAATATAAAGATACAATAAAGCTTTGGGTTCTAGGATTTTGAGATTATTTATTAATTTTAATGTTTGAATTATGAAAATAATGTAAAATATATCCATTTTTAGGTTGGGTTATCTCAATTATCTCTATGAAGAAATTCACTAGGGTTTTCCCTCAATCTTGAGAAAATCTATTCCACCTCCCTCCTCTATATTGATATCAGTAGAACAAGAGTCAATACATTAAAACCCAAGGATTGTGTTGTGATCAAAGTCTAGTGATCAAGATGATCGATAACACCACACTAGCACTAATAGTACCATCGATGATGCTTTGAGATTGAAGGATCACACATAGATCACTGTTAAATGGATTCCAATTTGGATCCTCTTGATACAAGGATGGTACAAATAAATAAAGGTTTGAAAAATACTCACCTACATCAAAAAAAGAATTCAAGACCAAGATAATATCTTGTTATTAAATTAATTTTAAATTTAATGTGAAAAGATTATCTCTAGAGTTCTAGGATTCTTTCTTTATGGCCTTTTAGATTTAATCATGAGACGTTTAATTTTCATCATGTTATTATGAATATTTCATTACATTCAATGAAAAACCATCATTGGTAATAATATCAACTAGCTTATACTTTTCCTAAAACCTTTAAGTTGTATGAGAGTGGCCACATTCGAATTTATAATTATTGATTAATTATTGACTAATTTATATATTTTCTATTGTTTTTTCATTTTCAATATTTTCTATTTAATTTCAGAGTTAAGATATATTATTATTTTAACTTTATATAATCAAAATAAGTGAATAATAGATAAAAAATATAAAGAATCTATTTGGAGGTGTCAAGGATTTTGGTCAGATAACATAGAACTACACATCACATAACACATAGGTACACACATTGTATCAAATTATTTTCACCATGATGAGTCTCGAATTAATTCAGATGTGTCACTTAAAGAAAAAAAATGTGACGTAATTACACTCTATCTATTGATTTTCCCAGTCTATCACATTACTTATTGGATGACATGAGGTATAGGTGGTATACACATTGTGTAGTCCATACACTTTCAAAGTTAAATTCCAAGAAACCACATGGTCAAATATTCACTGTGTATTTATTACTCAACATTTAGGGATTAGCTACCATGAAACAAAAAGGTTGCATGGAATATAGATGGTCTACACACTATGTACCTCATAAATTTCTACCATGAAATACATGCCTATTCTCTAGTTGTGTATTTAATAAATACGATGAGTATAATACATAGCGTGTGGCTGGCTTGTACTTGTCGTTCATCTTGTACCCATTAACATAGAAATAAAAAATAATTGATTGTACCATTAAAACCACATTATCACATGTCATTGTGTTATTAATTGATAGTAAAATTTGAGTGAAAGGTTTTTAATAATAGTAAATGATTGATTATTTTTTTTATTAAAATCATATCTATATAATGTGTATGGTCATCATTACATAATGTGTATTACACATGTTCTAAATGTGGTATATGCCACATAAATTAATATGTGTGTGTGTCATTATTTAATAATACATGACATATATTTTTGTGACATTCCATGTACACTACATGTTGTGTGAGAACACAATACATGATAATAACCACGTTTTGTAGTCCAAAAGGATACACACCATATTGCCTCCAAGTACACATCGTGTACTTAATGAATTTTCAATATAATTAATCTAATCAATTTGTTTAAAATTATAGAATATTGTAATAACTATGACTATTTGGATGGATATTAATATAAATGAATTAATTAAATAATAACATAATTAATTTATTAATTCGATTAATTTTTATTAATAAAGAATTATCAAAATGAATTCTAGATAATTATTTTAAATGTGTATTCATTACATGCATGTGGCTGATCATGATCATGATTCACCATTGTATATGTCAGATTTTTTTTAACTTAAATGAACAGTTTTCATTAATATTAATTTATAATAATGGCCTACATGTTATCCCTCTCACTTTTATTATGTAGGGCTTGTGTGTCCATGATTTTTTTATACAAACTGCTTAACCATTCCAATGGTTACCCTCACTTCTGTGTGAGTAATAATATGTAAAGGATGGATCTCTAAAGATAGAAGGAAATTCAGGACTCGATATGAGATTAAATCAACCCAAAAGATACAAATATTGATGGTCGGATATTGTAACTCAAGCGAAGACTGACTCAAGGAGTTTTTTTCTCTAGGTACATTGGTTGATTTATTTCCCACCCAATAAATCTAACATTATATATCTCATGATCAAGTCATTTCATTTATTTTATTTCTATCTATGTTATTGATTAATTTTATACATGATTTATCATAATCATATAAATTAATGAATTAAAAATCATGCAAGATGGAATTAAAATAAATTGGATTATTCAAAAATTGATTTTATAAAAAAAACATGGTTTATTAATTATATAAATCCTTATAATATCAAAAAGACATGTTTAGACATAATAAAAAATCCCTCAAGAATATATTATGTCAATAATCCTTTTATCATCTAACTTAAGATGAATCCACAACTAAAAGTGTTAGTAAGGCTAAATTTGAGGGTACTTTCAATTATCAGAAATCTTGACAAAGATAATGGGTTGCCATAAAAAAATGGAATTTATTATAATTGAAAAATTATGTTTAACATATTTATGAATGAATTTATTGATGAAATCCTAGTTAGGATTTTAGGATTAGGGAGTCCACTCAATAGATCAAGGAGCCAATAACTAGTAGTTAGAAAGACCTCCAACCAAAATACCTTCAAATAACTTATCAGGATAAAATTTTTGTTATGAAAATGGAAATATGGAACCTTTCCACTATAATTTTCATACGATATGAAATTCTAAATCCAATAGTGAGGTATATTGAGACTTGATAAAATAGAGAGAGACAAATATTGAGATTAAATTATTTCATCCCACATATTTCGATAATCAAAATAAAGTACTAATAATTTGTTTTAAATATTATAAAAATAATGGCAAGTGAAACCATTTCAACGCTATGAATATTTATTGACTCATGCCATGTCCTCACTGATATAAATTTCACTAAGTGGTATAATTTTTTACACTGAAAACTTTAATATTATATTTTTTTATGTGTTAGAATCCCCTATAATAGATCATCCCTCCCACTAAGTTGAAAATGTAAAAGGGAATCCCACCAGATATTTATGGTAGATGTTTCTTATGTTTGTTTCATCATGTTAATAAGCTATGTTTGAAGAGATGATGATTTCACATAAGGACATGGATGCATAAAACATTAAAAATAATCTCCTTGAACTTAAAAAATATAATGATATGATTAATATAATTGATAATGTCACTACAATATACCAGTGTAAACTAGAAGACTCTAAAAAAATCTAGTGACTATGCCTTCAAAATGTTGGAGTATTTTGATCAATTAGAAAATTTAGGTTTTAATGTAAATAAAATAAATCAATTAATCTTGTATTATTATCCATACCTTCCAATTTCTCTATATCCATCAAGAATTATAGGATGAAATTCAAAAATTAGCTTCTCATAAATCGTTTGACTATGATTCACCATGAAAATAATGATTGGAAAAAAACTAGGTTCTTCATCCTTTCTGCTGAAAAAAATAAAATGAAAAGTTCAAAATCTCATGATTGAATCATGGTCAATGGTACCTTTACATAATCCTTCAATTAAACAAAATATTCATGTAGAGAGTATTGAAAATGAGGCTATTTGGTTCTCATTTGGTAGTAAGGGACACTAGAATAAAAAATTCCATGAATTGAAGAAGAAGTGATTAGATACATCTAATTTAGGTATTTTAATCATAAGTAATAATTATTTCTTACTTATTTTGTATTAAATAAAACATTTTCTCATATGTGTGTTCAAACATAAGAATCAAGTAAGTATAGATAGATTACAATAAGTTTGGTTCAATCTTAAAAGAGGTTCAAGAAGAGTGGTTCCTAGATTGTATAATGAAGTTTAAAACTTTTTGATTTCTCAATGGATTTAAGTTAAAATATTTTTTGAATTTATTATTACCAAAAAAATTATCTCAATGTCGAATTAGACACAATGATACATTTTTTCCTATTAGGAAATAATTCTTTTATGGTATTTCATACTAAACTAATTATTTTTTAATTCTTTAATCATTGATATTCTAAATTAGCAATCAATAAAGACTATAAACATAAAACTTAGACAAAATATCTATGGAAATATAATTATTAGTTAAGTAAAAATATTAGTGGTTGAAAATTATGTATCTATAAGGGTGTTATAGTATCTATTTGAGATATAACACTAGGTATAATAATTAATTCACTACCATGTTTTTGAAAAAGAAACCTTTAGATATAAATATATTCCACAAATCTACTAGAGTGATTTATTATAAACTACATAAATTATTATAATGGGGAAGATAATAGGTAAGTTTATATATTTTCCTGAGTTTTATTTAATAGATTTTAGGAATTGTCAGTGAATAAATTAATACACTTGGTAAAGTATACAAGATTCTCCGGCTATCTTTTCATAGTGTATCATAACAAAGTATTCTTTGATAATTAAAATGTGGAGTAAATGTAATCATTAAATCACATTACATTTTACATTTACCTTTTGATGTTATTTTAGGGGGTTGATTAAATATCTTATATATATTGAAAGTATTCTATAATTTCTTCCATGACATTTTTTGAAACTAGAAAAATAAAAATTATCCATATACCAATTATAATGAATAATGGATATCATATTAATATGATAAGGAATACATTTGGTATAAATTCTAATTTTAATGTAATTGTTTATTAAAACCTATATTTATATATAAAAACATTAATGAAACAATAATTGCATCTCTATAAATTATCCAATTACCACTAAGGATATTAACCTTTTGTATTATTCCAAACCAATGTTATTTCAATAATAGGGAATCTATTCTCATTTTTTAGATAGTGGATACAGGATATAATACTATAAACTATGGGGTCTATATTTATATGATTTGGAATAGGAAGATAAAATTAAATAAGATTAGTGAGAGGAGTGTTTCCAAGTGATACATACTATGTAGGAAGATAATACCAAAAGGTGGTTTTAGATTCACCAAGACAAGTGGCATATTGTTTAATATGACTACTGCATCCTATAGACAAAAAATCAATGTAAAACTTATAAGATTAATAATTATGTATTTTGAAATGGAATCTATGTACCAAAATTCAGTTGAACCATATTTCGGATGTTTCTTGATACTGCTAGTGAGTGTTCAAGAAAAATAGTAAATTGATGGTACAATTTGGTACAAATAAAGATTGATTGATTATTAAAAGGAGTTATAGTACATAATATATGGAAAACATTTACTCAAATAATAATTCTAAAAAATATTTGAATTCTACTTGTCATAGAAACATTTTAGTATCATTTTATTGGGGGTTGGATATCAAGTCCATTTTCCTTAATGGATAACCTATGGAAAATTTCAATATGACATAACCAAAGGGGTTGGTGAAAAAAATGAATTACAATAAGATATGAAAAATGAGTATATAAATTTATGGTTAAAACTAAACATAATTATAATAAAATATTAATTTAGAACTATGTAGTGCAATGTATCAACAAAGGGTTAGTGGGAGATCTACTATTTTCCAAGACAGATATGTCGATAACATATGAAAATAGATAGTAATTCTTACCATATTTTTAATATTAAAGAAACAATTTTTTCTAAGAATGACTTAAAATAGAAACATGGTATGCCTAATAGTTATATCTATACTCAACATAATCATGTTTTACATGTGATAACTAACTAGTCTGTTAGTGGTTAGCTCTAATTCAAGTGGGATTCTATTGGAGTTGGTTCCCTATAAATAACTAATTTTTAGTTTATATTTCATATATATTTATAGAATTTAATATAGATAAATATTTTATCACATATTAATTATTATAATATATAACATTAATGTTATAATGTCTTAAAATATCTGTCATGTTGAAAAAGACATAGCATTTCCCCACTATAATGACAACATTGAAATGCTATGATGATTTTCTTAAACTATATATCCTTTGTTCATATGAAATTATTTAAGGGATATAAATGATGTATGCTGTTATGTGTTAGTACTCATAATATGATGTGAGTCCATCTCATTAAGTTCATAATTTTTAATCTCTAAGGTGGGATATTATGAGGGTAGACCATTTGGTAGGAAATGTATATGTTTACGTTTCATTGGATATTCATGTCTATAAATTCATGCAATGATCCTTATACTTAAATATTATCATCATTACATATTATGAGTCTCATACTTATATTTATTTCAATAAATTGTGATTAAATATATTCATGATGAATTTGGGTATATTGGGTGCATCACGAATGATATGTTATCAATGAATATATTGAGGAATGATTTAACGCTTCCATATTTATGTGAGTTGATATATCATTTATTTGAATGAAATGGAACCATTGAACTAAATTTCATGGCCATGTTGTGTTGAAAAATTTATTTCATGAATCCAAAGAAAGTCACATCAAGAATATAGGTTGATGACACAAGTATGTAACCTGCTTGATGAGATGTTAAGAAAAAAGGATTATATTACACAGTGAGCAATCATATGTGGATTTCAATATTAAAACATATATGTATTCCTCTAAGGTTTCCTTTATGTGTTTATAAATGTTGATATTGGACTTTTGAAAAATTCTCCTAATGCCGCAAAGGAAGAGTCTTAGAGAGTCACACACTTAGTGTTTTCCATTGATCTTAATTAAATTTTATTTAAATTTAATTATTGGAATATTTAATATTCTCCAGACCATTGAATAATATTTATTATAGATTTATTGATCACATATAATTTGTCACTATTTTATGTGAGTTTAATATCATAATAATAATAATAGGTAGGTTATTAGGTATACAATACAAAGAAACACATACACACACACCCACATGCTAGAATGATAGGTCATAACCCCCAAGGATAACCCATCCATCCATCCATTTTATTAAAAAGAGTGTCCTGATGGTCCATTATTCTTGAAAAATCATTACAGGGTTTAAATTATCTACACAACATCAGTATTTAATTGGGACTTCCCCCATGCATGAGTCAATGTGCTTCCATCATCTTGCATCATTGTTTTCCTATGTCGTCGCCTATGTCACTTCATTCCTACATCACCATCCCCATAATTATTATATTTATTTACATATCACATTAATAATATTTATTATTCAAGTTTTTGGTAAATTCCAAGCAATATAGATAGGTTGAGTTAGGTTTCCTTTAACGGGAATGATATACAAAATATTATTTAAATAAATATTAATTTATTTAATTATAGTTATATTATCTATTAGACATGTGCTCTTTAAATAAATAATAATAGTACTAATTACCATAATAATAATAATATAGGTGAGATTTGTTAAGGATTAATATATTTCTTAAAGGACTTTGGTAAATTACCAATTCTCTAACCCTAACTATATATATACCTGAATATATCATTTTATGAAAAGGTCAGAAATCACATGGTTGTGCGTAATGATTTTCTCTCTAGATAATTACCTCTATGAAAAACATCTATAGGGTTTTATATCAAGATTAAGATTATATCTTACACAAACCTCCTCTCCCTCAATAATGAGAAAGCAAGAATTCATCCATCAAACTCGAAGGATTTTTTTGTGATAAAGGGTGGGTGACACAAGATGATCAGTACTACTGCACTAGCACCTGGTGTACTATCGACAACACTTCAAGTCAAAGGAGAATGTGTGAGTCACCACTAGAGTATTATAATTTTAATCCTATAAATTTAATTATGGCACAACCAAACAAATTTTTGAATGATCAACACCTACATTAAAGAAATAACTCAATATTGAGGTAATTTCAAGTTATTAAATTAATTAAAAACTAAATGTGAAAAGATCATATCTAGATTTATAGGATTATTTTTTTATTTTATTCAGATATATTCATGTGAAATGTCATTATTAATCATTTAATGATTTATTTATTGGATTCAATAAAATACCATCATTGGGCAAAAGATCAAATGGATTCTTCTGTTCTTAGAACCTTCAATATAAATATTAAGTGTTTATATTTAAATTATAGAATGTTGATAATGAAATGATAAATTATAAAATGTTTAAAATTTATTAATTTATTAATTTATGAATTTTTTATAAATATTATTTCTTTTATTTTAATATATTAATTGTTTAATTATTTATTTTATTCTAGACTTCATTCACAGATATAATTTTTATATTATTAATGGATGTATGCTTTAATTAAAAGTTTTAAAATATTTTTATAAATTTTCAAACATGTATATAACATGTTACATGTTAGGTACGATAATTGATTTAGTTTTATTTTACCTTTTTTTGGATTTTATTTGGTTATGATATTTAATTTAAAGGTTGATTATAGATTAGATGTTAGAATTATAATTGAATTAAGGTATCTCTTGAGTAAAGTATCCATGGGTAGTGTAACTTTGGGATTTATTACTCATCATAATACAGTCTTATGAATTTTCTATAAGAGTGGTGGTTACATATTTGTCACTTCAATCTTTCCCTTTTGGGAATTATTGATTTCATATGATTTTAATCCTTTACATAAAAGGTTTTCATGTACCTTATTCATAAGACACATAGATATATGTGTTAATATATTTCAATTTTAATTTGGGTTAGTAAAACAAGTAATGATTTATATAATGAGTTACACATAAATATGGTTTGAATAGATTGATTTGGTGGAAGGAATAGAATTATAAAATAAATATCTAGAAGCTTGCATACATGTAACGGGAATAATATGAGATAAGATGGAATAATTGGATCCCTTTTAAAAATACTAAGTGTTATATTCCTTATAAAGGGAAAACTTATCAATACCTCAATTATTCAACTGAGTAGGTTCTTCCAAATAAGAATTCCTCTGAATTATATTTTGTAAGGAAAGAAAGTTATGAGGTTACCTCAAGGTAAGGTTCCTTGTTTTTGTCATTTTATTTCGGTTACACTTATCTAGGAAACCCTAAGTGTTAGGATACTATGGTGATGATGTTGGGTTAATATATATGATTCATTGTGCAATGAATTTTCCTCCCAACCATCCAAGAATCATATATGGTATTATTGACATGATATCCCACCTAAATAGCTATATAGTTATAGGGTCACCAAACCAGACTGGTTACTTAGTAAAATATATATTGTGACCTACTAATTGATATGATGAAAGAGGTAATCATTTTAGTGGGAGAAAATTTAATAGAATTACTTATTAAATTAATTTAAAACATGATACTTATCTGATAAAATCTTATGTTATAGATATAATGGCATAAAAATCATATTCGAGCTTAACGATTTGATCTATCTTTGAGAAAGAAAAACTAAATAGAATTAATTTCTTAAATTGGTTTCAAAACTTAATAATAGTTCTTAAGAAAGAACAAAATTTCCATGTGTTGGATAAATCCCTTACATAGAAACCAATAGGAAAATCCATTCAATAAATAGATATTGATACATAAGATAAGTTTCTAAATGATTCACTATAAGTATATATTATAATTTTTGTAATAATGGAACATAATATGTAAAAGAAACATGAAAACATAGAAGCATACAAGATGATAGATAACCTAAAACGTCTCTATCAAGAACAATAAAGGAATAAGAGCTATGAGGTGTTAAGGCTCTATTTTGGTGAAATATGTTAGAAGGTATATAATTCCCCACTCATGTACTCAATATAGTTGAGTACATCAATGAATTGGAGAGACTGGGATCACCTGTCATGATGGATTTGGCCACTGATTTCAATATATAGTCATTTTTAGAGTGGTTTCAAAATTTTATTACGAATAATAATATGAATGAGTTCAACAAAATCACTTGTTATCCTTAATATATTGTGAATTTTTTAGGACATAGGAGTCCCAGGAACATGTTCCATGATAATGGTGTAAAAGGAAAAGGGTAAAAAATTTAGCTAGAATGATAAGAAGAATGGTTGCAGAGAGTCCACACCAACATATAAACCAATGAAACATAAGTATGTATAGTGATTTAATTGTTACAAACATGGACATTAGTGATAGTAATATTTAGAATACATAAATAGTTGTAATAAACATTGTATAGAGTCTACATCATGTATTAATTTAATAGGATTAAATTCTTCTATTCTGAAGGTTATATGATACCAACTATATGTTTGACAATTACTATAAATATATATGAGATAAAAATTATTAGATATTAGAGCTTAAATTATGCATTTGATATATATATTAATGGGTTAGTAAATTTAGCTATTGGAAAATGGATTGCTAAAATCACGATTTAATCAAAATAAAGATTGTGTTATTATCATCTTTTTTACATATTATATGATAAGAAGAGTTTTCATAAAAAAATTGTTATAAATAAATGAGATTATTATTTTGATACACATTGTTTTGAATGATACAATTCTATTACTTGTTTGAAAATAATAAAATAATATTTTATAAAATTTCTCTAAGAATATAGAATACCATATATGATAGGGAAACAATAATTTTTTTGTTATATAATTTGACTTAAGTAAATGAATTTTATTTACCAAAAAAAGGAGTTTTTATACCTAAATATGATATTATAAAGAGAATATATTGGTGAATAGTCTTGTAAGAATATGTTTGGACTTATAGAAGTTCAAAGTTCCCAAATAAAATATTATACCAGTCAAAATAAAAAGTGGATTTCAATTAATATATTAAATGGTTTAGGATATGCTGATAAAATATTAATGTAAACAGTTACATTAGTGACCAAAAATATTTCACAAAATAATTGATAGAATAGGTTCCAAAAAAGATAATGACAATGAACTTATAAATCATTTTATAATAGACAAAAGTAGTTATTAATGTCATAACATTTTATGTTGTTAAGTAATAGAGTTTGAATACTATATAGAATGATTTGGACATTAGGAATATGATTCTTATGTCTCACCATTATTCAAACTAATTTTTTTATAGATGTTACTCATTGAATAGTTTAAAGGGAAGGCTTTTTTAGTTAGTAACATAGAGATATGTTAAGATTTATATATATATCTAATGATTTTAACAAAACCCTAAATGTAAAAGAAAATATAAGGCTTATCTAGAAGTATGTCATATGTGATATGATGAGACAAGTGATTATGTATGGTTTTGTAAAAAATATTAAATGGATTTAAGAATATAAAATGCTTCATTTTATATAAAATTTAGTCACCAATTTATCATTACTTGACATTTTTTGAAGTGTAATGATGCTTGACATCTCAAAGTATGACTTTGAGTTATCCCTAACTATTGTTTATCAGGGAGTATTATATGATTTGATAAAATGTAGGTTAACATGAGTAAAATTGTTATATTGTGATATAGAATATGCTCATGAGGCACAAAATTAGTTTTGTGTTCTAGATGACTCATAAAGTATACCACATGGAGTGTTATACACCATGTCATTCATATACTAGAGGTGAATATTTCAAGTTGAATCCTCGTACCTAAGGATCAAAAGATACATAACATGATAACCTTTATACTTTGATAAATTTCTTATACAATCCTTTAGGATTAGCTAATCAGGGGTGATTGGGTATGTTTCCATCATGCCATCAGCTAGGGATTGACTAATATGTGATTTGTCTTCTTGTATGATTATCATGACATATGAGACCTCAATTGAGATATACTAAGGAAATTTATGTATATTTATAGAAGGTACATGCGATGTGATTATCTACTTTGATGTGGGTAATGTGTTGTTCTCATTCATATAGATGAATGACATGTGATGTATTTATCAAAATAGTTAATATTTACTCTATGAATCAAGAATGTATAAAGTGGCTATATGGGATTAAAATATATGTTTCCCATGGTCACTCAAATTCTCTAAAAAATGAATTATATGCTTATGCATGATTTTATATAATTCATCTAGTGAACATATATATAGAGATATATACATTTTATATAGATCACACTAGATCCTTTTTTATCTTGAGTGGAACTAGTGTATTTTTAGAGGTCTCTCTCCATATATTTATAATTTAAAATTTTCATTTTATTCAATGATAGTCCCATGGGGTTAGACTTTGTAACTAAATAAATATTTATTGAGTTTTACCTAGAGATATGCATTAGAATATTTTAGATTTTATCCAAAGAGATTTTTATATTGGTATTCATGAAGTATTTCATATGATGTGGTAAAAAATTAAAGTTAATGATTTCTTTCCAAAAAAATGGAAGATATCAAAAAGTTTTTTTGGATATGATTTCACAAGTTATTGTATATGATATATTATAACGTTAAAGGGTATAAATTCTATATGGATTTAATTTAAGTTGGATATTTATTTAGATATTCCTTACAGCTTGTGTACATATGGTGCATTTAGGCTATATTGTATGAGATGGTATAAGTGATGTAATATTATAGGATATCCTTGAAAAAAAGGAATATTTCATACCTTGTGTATATATAATTTAATATTTTATAGATATATCATATAGATACTTCTCAAACCTCTCATACAATATAATATACTATATTATAAGGCCTGGTGAATTATAATGAATGATTCACATTACACACTATTGTTGGGATCATGGTTAACATCCAAATCCCATAAATTATCTATCAAAACTTATTAGTAAAAACATATTACTAAAATTCACCTCATGTTATAATGCACTTAAAATTAGAATAAATGTCACACATGTATCACCACGTCATAACACTAACTTTCGAACGAACACAAATATGAATTTTAGAAGACAACGATTAAAATAATGAAATAAAAAGAACAAAATAAGTTTATGTAGTTCATAATTGAGTCTTAATACATTGGGGGAACACTGCAATACATTTATTCAAGGAAATATAAGATGATTAAAATGATTTATACGTCTTTACACTAAGTGATTTAGCCCACCTAATATAGTATATCCCACGCAATGAAATTGATCGCCACTAACATTTGATCTTTTCATGGGTGAGTCCAAATTACTCAGATATATGCATACATGCCACCATTTGGTCAAGGACTCCCACCAACGTAGCTCCATATTATGATACATAGGTCCCACTTCCAAAAGATATTTAATAAGGATCATATATATACTCCCTAAAATTTCTTAGGTAATCCCTTTTTCATTAAAACGTGAGTGAAATGACATTATATATCCTTCATAGATAAAACATATGTAAGTCCTTTGAGTCTTCCACACCACTTCCATTAGAACTTTTCATGGGTGCCTTTTGTTCATCCAATTACAACTGAAATATTTTTTCCAGATATCTTTTATATGTCCCTACTACATAGTTGCCACTCCACCACTTCCATCCAGTATCAAAAGTTATACTTCTGTAACTTCTCCTTCCTAAAGATATAAAATATATTCCTAAAATAGTTTTCACAACTTATCCTAACAATCTCCCACTTGAGAATCATTTTCCAAGACTCATCTCCAAGTCCTCCTGCAGTGGTTTGAGTTTTTCCATATATAGGGCTTGACTTGTTTTGGGATTTTGGATCCCTAAAATTTTAAATAAAAGGTTAAAGTGGTTAATTTATCCTAGAAAATGGAATCTAAAAAATAATCAGATTGTTCCATTAATTTTAAAACATGGTGTTTACCCCATGGCTTGTCTTTCATGGAAAGGAAATCATGGAAGGACCTCAATAAAAATGTATAGATTATGAAAATATTTTTTTTCTCACACACATTTTTTTTGTGATATATTATATATATATTCTCAATGGGGTATTCAATGGGAAAACTAGGATTGTGGTTGGGTCCAGAATTCAATTTTTACCCTCAAAGCACTATAATTTGGGTTCTCAATTGGGTTCTGAGTCAAGCATATTTTTCAAGAATATTTAATATTTAATAAATAACTATTATTTATTCCTACATACATGAACATAAATATCTCATAAAAATCTCGATATAAGAATTTTTTATTCACATTTGAGTTTTAAAAAGGGGGTTTTACCTAGGTGAGGTATAATCATACTTAGATTTTGTGTTTCAGAAAAGGAATTTTTTAGGTGTTTTTATTTAATATAATTAAATTTTTATATCTCAAACTTACCTTATATCTTCCATATATGTGTGTGTGGTATGGGGAGATTTATTTATTTTTCTAGGATTCTTGGTGGATAGTGAATTAAGTTTCTTTTGAGTAGACTAACCGGATCTGGATTAGTAAGTGGCTTCGATTGAGCATGAAACTAGATCCCAACTTTAGCATTTCACAATGATGTTGGAATAATCATTTCATTTAAGTATTATTCTATTCAATTTGGTGTTTTATTTCTTCATTTTCTATTATTTTTGGTTTGGCATGGATCATGGCGATGATCAGTGATGGTCGTATAGCTAACCAAAGGCGATGGATCAAAATGGGGCCCTCAAGATCGAATGAGGGTGGATCAAATCATGTTCAATCAGATGGGGGTATTGATTATGTTCAACCATGGTGAATGGTAGTGTAACATCCTATTTTTTATAGGTTTATGTTTTCATAGAGAATTTTAATTTTTGACTAGTGGATGGGCTAAATTTTAAATAGGTGATTTGAGTAGAATTTTAAAGGTTGGAACCTCTTAAAAAGAGTTTTTTAGAAATGAAATTGTATTAAAAGGGTTCTTGGGAGTAGTATGATAATATCAAAGGAAGGATGGGTGTATGGGGATAGACCCTACATCCACGGTTTAGGCACTTATTGTCCATCATCTCTCCAGTGTCCAGGCCAATGGCCTTGTTAGACCCATAAGGTCCACCGGTAAGTCGATGGCCCTATCGCGGCTAGATAATGGTGCATAGCAGTGGAAGGAGCCACTTCCTAAAAGAACTTAATATCTAGTGTGATTTTATAGGTAATAATTACAATTCATCTCTACTCAGGTTTTAGGGGTCATCCCTCCTTCTCCTCTTCTATTTGGTCTCATTGATAGGGATGATCCCCCTTCCTTACTCCCTTAACCCCCTCCATTTTAGGGAAATTTTTTATTGTTTATTCAGTGATTTGAGGTATTTATCTCCCTACTTTGATATATTTAATTACTTTTATCATTTATTCTAATTTTCTTCTTCCTCTAATTATGTTTTTTGAGATGATTCCGTCGAAAAATAGTGGAATCATTTAATTCTCATGGGGTTTTTGTTTATCCTTGGAAGAGGATATCCTGTAACGCTTTCTACAAATGAAGAATCATTGATTTGGTAGAGGTATGTCACATCATAAATTTATTTATGTTTTTCCTTAAAATTAAATTAAATAACTTTTTATATCAATTCGAGTTGATAAGTATTTCACCCGGGATGTTGCTGAGGGCATGGCATGGACCTCCAATGTGTATTTATTTGTCGGTGGGGTATGATGATGCACTCGGTAGATGTTTCTTCGATTATACAAAGTTTTAAAAATTTGGAATTATATTATAATCTATTAAATTAAATGTTTTATAGTTTCGATTAATTAATTTGGAAGTTTTGGCTTTGGATGGATTCTTGGGTTATGTCTCAGCCTTGGGTGAGGTGTGCTTGATGCTTAGAATCAATTTTCAGGCAGTGAAATTAAAAGTAATGGGTGGGATTACTAAGGTATATAGTCTCTGTACATTACCTATGGATTATTTTCTTTTTTTATGGTTTATGTGGATGCTCATTCACACCACTAAATATTGTCAACCCCTACTAAATAATCAAATTATTAGATTAAAATTTAAAAGGTTTAAATTGTAATATAAATTATTAATGTATACAAAGAAGGTATAGTCTATTAGGGGCCCAATCCTAATCGGAGTCTCGATCAAACCAAAAAAAAGGTGGTTAGATAACTAAAGGAAGTCAACCCCTGCTTTAGAAAACACCTTAGGGGTGGTGTTTATATTAATTGTGATAATATATGACCTTGGGGGGTTTTATATGATATGGAAACTGACCTTGAGGTGGTGTTTATATCAAATGGAATGGAAAAAATCCTTACAAGTGGTCATAAATACTCCTATCAGGGAGGTTGTAAGCACTCCCAATAGGGAGTTTGATAGTACTCCCTAAGGGGAGGTTATGAATACTGCATACTAGGAGGTTTTGAATACTACCTATGGAGAGATCAAGAAAACTTCCTATAGGGAGGTTATTGACACTACTGGTGAGGCTTCCAAGAATTTGGAGCCAATATTGTCAGTTCTAGGTATAGGATAGAATTACTAACAGATGATATACGTATAGGGATTGTGGGGTATTTAATAGGTGTATTAGATCCCTCTTCATAGTCAGGTCTTGTCTTCTAGAAACCATTTTATGCTTGGATAAATAATTTCCTATGGTTTTTAGTCTAGGATGGTTAAATACCCAGGTCATTATACTGTATATCGAGGATAATAAGACCCCAAATTCAATATATGTATACCTAATTGAAATACCCTTAGGTCATTATATGGTCATCATGGTCATCATGACTTGCTTAGAGACACCCAAACACTAGGTGAAACTGGTACGGTCGATCAGGGTGACATACCTGAGATTGAAGATGGTTTATTTTTGATGTATTTATTTTTAGTGGTCTATTTATTTATTTATAGCCAATAACAAGAATATATCACTACCTTATTGGTATGTACCAGAACATGATGGTGGTTCCCTACTGAGTTTTTTACTCACACCCTACTCAGGCCACCATCTCACTTGCGTACTTGAGTAACCCTCTCTTATTTTATGTTCATGTTGGGCTAAGGCTTAGGACTACATGATCAAGCTAGAGTACCTCAAGTGGGATAGGAAATAGGGATTTATCTTGGCTTGGTGATGTATTTGGGCCTCATTTATGTTATATTACCTTTTTTATATTACCTTTTGTATGACTACATTTCATTTTTTATAGCATGTTCAATTTATTTATTACTTTCTCATACTCTAATGTGATCAATATTTTTTATATTTTTTTATTTCCATTATTATTGACACTTTATTAGAGGGTTTATAATCTCCCCAAGACACTACCTTAGACCTGTGTTATTATTCATAAGCCTCTGGAATATGAGGAGTTTCTCCTGAGATCATTTGGAACCTTTGATCTAGTTACTATTCATATTGACCTGGATTGGGATGCTTCAAATTTTTCTTGAAGTTTTTTTATTTGACTTATTATTTGTGGAATGGTATCCATGAGATATAGGAATGTGTCGAATCTTGTAATGGATATCGAGCCAATGTGTCATGAACACATGTTTCAATGGGAATTTCAAGTTTCTTTGAGTATGGGATTAATTTTAATAGTATGTGATGTTCTGTTGTATATGATTTTCACCTCATTTATCACATATGATATTTAGATTTATGGTTGTGATTTATTATAGATTTGGATATTGACCATAGAGGCAAGTGATTTCTCATGAATATTTTTAGGAATGTTGGATTCACATGATATGTAGGCATGATAGTGTAATTTTATCACTAATGACATAGGTTTAACTATTTAAAGTACTAGAAAATACTCATACAAAGTTTTAAAGTATAAGTTCTTGGATAAATTCTACTCAGTTTGACCAAAAAGTGTATTTATTTCCTTCAGATGGTAGGACATGTGGATCAATAGAAAGACACTTGATGATTAGGATGATGATATAGTCCCTCAGTGCAAGGGATGGATGGTGACCCTATTAGGTCTAGGAACTTGATTCCTTATAGACAGACTTTTTGTGGGTTGTTTTCTATAGTTTTGGTTATTTCATGTACCAATAACAAACTATGTTGTGTATTTCCATATATTATAATGGAATTATAATTAACCAACCCATGTGGTTATGGTCCTCAAGATATAGACCATTATAGAGAAATTCTGGTTGTGTGAGTATGCTTATGTGATCCTTGAGGGGATAGTTTTGTGTGCGGATGTTCATGAGAATTAGTGCTTGATAGAAAGATTACTTGGCTTAAAATTCTTGATATATGTTTTTGTGAGGCCCTCTGAGTGGGTGGTGGTTTTTGTAATGGGATTGATTTGTTATGTATACATGAGACCCTAAAGGGTGTTTTAGAATGTGAGTTCCCCCATATGGACCCTTGTAAATTTTTGGATTGTGAGGTGTTGTCTTGATTTTTGATCTTTGTGAGTTTTTATACAGATTTGGAAAGATAGTATCATCTTTATATGGATAAAAATTAGGAATTTAGTGATTTTGGTGATATTTATGACGTAAGGTGTGATGTCTGAGGAAAAACCAAGTGAAGGGTTATCCTGGGAATCACAGGTAGGTGCTTTGAGTATGAGATTAGTGTATTTGAGGTTCTATTGTGGACAAGATGTAGGCATAATTTTTCATTGGGGGATTCTGAGGTAGTTCACCATGAGTGATAATTCTTTTGGTTTGAGTCTAGTTTTAATGGTGGTATTTTCTAGATGCCAAACCCTATTGTTTCAAGATACACTTTATAAGCATAGTGAGGGAATGGGTGGACGCTTTAGGTTTTAGAATGGAACTTAATAAAGGCTTTTCATGTGTTTATGCTTTTCATATGATCTAAAATGATTTTTAAGTGGAGTTATAATGGATCTCTTATTTGGACAGAGTCGTCATACAGTAAGTGCATTATCAGTGGTTCTGGGTGGCGAGCCTTGGAATAAGTGAGGTGTTAGACCTATATGTGTATTGTATCAAGGATAACTCATTCTTAATAAAATTTACATGAAACAGGACATGGTAAGTCTGGTTTTGATGATGTGAGACTCATGGATTCTTGATTTAGGTTTCATAACTGGTTGTATAAGGAGTGTGTGACAATTTGGTTTCAATCAGATCAAATCATCTTAGATTAGAGGCATGTGATACCGATTGCTTTTTGAATTTATGAGCATTCATGAGAAGCCAAGGACTAGGGGATCTGATGTGGTGTTTATATTAATGATGATATTATGTTTTAGATGAGTATTAGAATGTACCTATATGGTATAGGAGACATAAAAATGTATTAGATACCATGGTATGTCCAAATTGTTTTTGGGACTTAACATGAACCTCTAATGAGGTGTAGTTTCAGAAGTTAGCAATGGATGGGTATGGCTCAGTAGGAGAGACACTTGTGTGATCTTGAGAACTATAGTAGTGGTTCTTGAGAAGTGTTATAAGGAAAAACATATGGTTGGGATCCTACTGTAGGCCTTTGGATGGTGTGACCCTCACCTCAGGTGAACTTCAAGGGGTCGAGGATGGATTCCTTGTAAAGTGAGAACAACTAGTGTTTGGTGTTTGAATGGAACTTAGGTATAAGCATGAAGACCACATCTAAGAAAAATCTTTACTGACAGATTGATCATGGGTCATCGTGACCGAAATTATTATTTCATAAAGTCTAAAATGGGGATACCACCAAGGAAGGGGTAATGAATTAGTCATAGGTGGTATGACCCATGTGTGTTGGGTCGTGACCTTTGTGGAATCAGTCTTAGAAAATCATTTTGTCCATCAAATGCTGGTGACTATATGAATATTAACTTTCCTATATTCTTAGAGAAATTATAGAGTTGAATTAAGATGTGGAATTGAATGGAGTGTGAGTGTTTTCATTAAGCTAAGGATATTTTGAGATTTTTCAAACATGATTAGACTAGATATGCATTAGATCTCATGGTAGGATAGACCGTGATAGAATTTTTTTGGGTGATTGATCAACCAGTCATAAAATTACCATTGGGGTAGGATTAAATTTTAGTGGGTGTGTTGGGATGATCACGATATTCTTACGAGGATAAAGGCATCTTTATTTTTTAATTTGGAAGAACATTGGAATCTAAATATTATTTTCCTTGATATAGGTCATCCGAAGGAGGTCAAGATGATGTATTTGCATGTAATTGGATGCAGTAGGATAGAAATCATATCGGGTACATATTTCTAGACATGAAAAGTGTGTTTTGGGTTTTGAACACGGATTTTTTAGGAAAATTTGGTGTGCCTCGATTCATTTCATGAATAATGGAGGATTTTCCAATTAAATTAAAATCAGGGATGATGCTTTGTACTAAAAATTAAGAAATTTTCTCACCTATGTTGAGGTAATGTGTATTGAAATCCATGTTGAGTGTATTATTGGATTTCTATAAGTGTATTTCATTAGGTAATATTGATGGTGGAAGGAACCGCACTTCATAATTGGTCGCCATAAGTAAATCTGTATGGTGGGGCGCCCCGTGGACTATATGATACATTAGAAGAGGAAACCTTTGGTGTCTAATCATATATGGTCATAGATAAGATTTCTCTCATTGTTTCAGTAATGAATTTGAGTGATGGTTATGTTTTGGTGGGTTGGGTGCTTTATATTGGAATTTCGCCTTAGAGGAACATTAACATTCAAGGACAGAATGAGTTTATTTGGATTTTAATTGATGAAAAACATGGGTCTAGATGTTTATTGGAAGGATCTCCAAGACTTCTCAAGTATGATAAGTATTATAGTGGGGATGTTGTAAGATCATGTGTCCATACAGTTTTGTATTTCTAGAGATAATTTTAATTTTTAGTTAGTGGGTAGGATGAATTTTAAACTAGTGATCATAGTAGAATTTTGATGGTTGTAACCTATTAAATAAGGATTTTTAGTTATATAATTAGTATCATAGGATACCTAGGATTAGTGGGAGAGCATCAAAGGAAGTTCAGGTGCCCATGGATGCAACTACTACCTATTCATTGGTTGTTCATTAGCTAACTGGTGGTGTTTTAGGGGTAATAATTACAATTCTTCCACCCCTAGGTTTTATGGGAAACCTACCCCCCCCCCCCCAATCTTCTATTTTTTCAAGTTATCATGGATGATCCCCCTCCCTTCCTCCCTTGGACCCCTATATTTTGGGGTGTTTTCTTGGTGTTTGTTCATCTATTTGACGTGTTTTTCTCCCTTCATTGATTCTACACTTCCTATAATCCTTTATTATAATTTTATTCTTCCTTAGGTTATAGTTTTTGAGGTGATTCCACCTAAGAATGGTGGATTCATCTGATTATCATTGGGATTTTTCTTAGCTTTGGAAGAGATCATCCCATAATTTCATCTACACATGAAAAATCATCGATTTGGTGAATGTGTTTCATGACACCAATTTATTTAAGGTTTTTAATAAAAATTAAATTAAATTAAGTATTGTATCAATGTTTTTTGATAGGTATCTCATCTGGGATAGTGTCGGGGGTATGATATGAACCTCTCATGTGTGTTTGGTTGTAGGTGGGGTGAGATGAGCCCACTTGGAAGGTGTTTCATTGATTATGTTGAGTAGTATAAATTTATAGTTAAATTATAAATTGTTAAATTAAATATTTTTTGGTTTTAATTAATAATTTTTATGTAACAAATGATGGTATATTCTTGGGTGATGGATCGGGTTTGGGTGAGGCGTGGTCGAGGATTGGTGATAGCTGTTGTGTGGTGAAATTGAAAGGAATGGTATAAATTACTATGGTAGGTGTTCTTGGTACTTACCCTATGGATTACATGATTCTTTTTATTGTTCATGTGGATAATTATTCATTCCACTAAGGGATATTAATCCTTGATAAATAATTGAATAGTTATATTTAAAATTAAATGTTTTAAATTGCAACATAAACTGTAAACTATTTGGAAAAATGGAATCCCGAACAAGAGAAGAATACCAAATAATCAATAGGACTAGATTGAATTATTTTTTGAATGAAGTTTTGTATTACATATTTATAAAAACAACATATACGAAACAAAATAATGAAAAAAATAATGAAGAAAATTAGGATTTAATGTGATTTAGTCCTGTGGGGACCTAAGTGCACAGCAAGAACACCACCACCCATACACACGTTTTATTAATCGAAAAGAAAACTAATGATATAGGGTGAAACTAATGAGAAAGAAACAGATAAATGAAAATAGGAACAATGAAGAAGAAACTAAAAATTTAATATTAAACCAAAAAAACTAATGCTTATAGTCCTAGAGTTTGAAGAAACTTCGACAGTCCTATTATTTTGTTGTTGGATGGATGAAGCACAACACGTATAGATTCGAGTTCTTCTAATCCTTATTCTCTCCCTTGTAGGGCCTTCATCAATAAGGCATGACACACATCTTCATTCATAAAAGGGGTCATCCTCATCAGAATTAAGGCAACAAGGTGTCTATGGGGAGATCGAAAGACAGAGAACACTGGTGTTGCAGCTCGGTGAAGGAAAGATAAGTTTTTTTCTACGATGTTTGAGAGCTAGAACAGAGAGAGTGACTGAATCACTAGAAATCTGGTGAGACTGGGGTATAGGGGTCATCACTCCCCTGACACTGGCACATCATCAAAATTGTGCACCCAACGAGAGCATGCCACACACATGTATCCTAAATAGAAACTGGTCACCTAGGTAAATCAAGCAGGACACTTGGACAACATCAAGAAAATAGGTGGTGAGAAAGATCAACAACTAGTAAATAATTGCTATTGGATATCCAGTATGGTAGGGGAGCTTTGGGACAATAGGACGGACAAAATTCCAAGGACCAATAAAATAGAGCCCATGCGGAATAGCAACCAGCGAGCCATAATGAGCCCAAAAATATAAAATTGAGTATTTAAATAATCAAACAATATACATTTTTCATGCATGGTTAAACATATGGATTGGATAAATGAAACATGGAACGATTTTAATCTGAAAACATGAGATAAAATACATTCCACAATTCAAAAATTTCCACCATTTTCAATTGAAAACGGCGATGTTCTTGCACCTATGGTTATGGAATAGGAAACAAGTTCATCCTATCTAAACAGATATTTAACTTAGACAAAACCATGGATTTAGTCAAACTATCAGCCGATTTTATGTCAGTGTGTATCTTTTTGAAACACAGAGTTCCAGATTCCACAACATCTCTAATAAAATGAAACCTAATGTCTATATTCTTTTATTTACCATGGAAAACTAAATTTATAGATAAATTAAGTGATTATTGACTATAATAATAGATATTAATAATATAATTATACATGTGGAGTTCAGAGGAAAACCCCTTCATCCATAAGGACTCTTTCACTACTTCTATCAAGGAAATATATTCAGACTTTTTGGTTTAAAATGCAACCACATACAGCATGTAACACTTCCATTAAATGAGACCGCCATAGGCAGTGAATATAATACCATTAAGGGACTTTCTAGTATCTATATTACCTGTATAATCAGTATTTACATATCCAGTAATAAGTTCATCATAATTTATATCTTTACCACAACATAAAACAACATTGGAGCTATTAGATAGGTATCTTAAAATCCACTTAAGGGTATGACAATATGTCTTCCCAGGTGTTACCATGAATCTACTTAAAGTAGAAATTTCATATTAAATGTTTATTTGGGTTCATATCATACAATAAATAACATTGCCTACTATATCAGCATAAGGTATTCGAGACATAAACTTAATACCATCAGTATCTGTGGGTGCTTGTGTTAGAGATAGATTAAAATTTTGTTCAAGAGGTATATTTACTAGTTTGAGAGATTCAAACATATATCACTTAATAATTTTTAAAATATAATCATGTTGAGATAAGTATGGAAGTTTATTTGGTATATCCCTTATGATTTGAACACCCAATATTTTCTTAGTTGCACCTAAGTCTTTTATTTCAAACTTTCCTTTTAGTTGTGATTTAATAACAAAAATGAGTTACATATTTTGATAAATGATAAGCATTTCATAAACATATAAAATCAAATAAGTAATTCTATTTTTGATTGATTTAAAATAAACACATGCATTATATTGACTTCTAATGAACTAGTTAGCTAACATAAATGAATCTAATTTTAAATACCACTTCCTAGAGGCTTGTTTTAGGACATATAGTGATTTATTAAGTAGAAACACTTGTTTAAATTGAAATTCATTAGGATAACAAGTAGGTGGTTCCATATAAATATTCTCATTCAAATCACCATGAAAAAAGGAAGTTTAAACATATAACTGTTCAATGTGAATATTTTTATAGGAAGAAAAGTCTAATAAAATTATAATCGAAGAATCGTTTAAAACATGGGAAAAAATTTCAAAGAAATTAATTCCATATCTTTAGAGGAAACCTTTAGTAACCAACCTTTATTTATAATTGATTTTATTTCCCTTGATGATATCTTTATTTATTTTAAAGATCCACTTGGAAACAATTATTTTTTCATTAGTTTGATTGTTCATAATATTCCAAGTGTGATTCTTCTTTAAATATTTTATTTATTAATTCATGTAAAATACCCATTGTTTTGAGCCTTTTTCTTTTAAATCTTGCCTATAGGTTTGAGTATCATCATCAATAAGATCCTAGGAAACATGAAAGGAATAAAATTCCATGTTATACTAACTAAACCAAGAATAATGTCTAAGAACTCTCCTTTCATTATCTTGGGTTGGATGGTAGTCCCTATCAAGGGCTACAGATTAAGATTCGGAATCTAAATCTGAAGAAGAATCAGCATGTGCAACAGGCTATTCACCAGGTGGAGAGGCCTGAATAGGGGCCTCAAACTGAGATGGAAGATTGGTTTCATTATCCTTTTCATATATTGCTTCACTACCTCCAGGAGTGGAAGCCATGGTTTTGGGAGAATAAGACTCATGAAAGACAATATCCCTACTTATAATTCACTTTTAATAACAAGGTTTATCTACCTAAATTTTATACCCATTAACACCCTCAGGACACCAAAAAAATAAACTTTATATTACTTGGTTCTAACTAGTCATACTTGAAATGATAATAGGTTGTACAACCAAAGAGCCTTAAGTAAGAGTAATAAGGGGGAATACCAATACATAGCTCTTCCGGTGTTTTAAATTGGTTTGCAAAAGAGGTACACCTATTAATTAGGTGGAAAAAATTGCTAGAGGCCTCATCCCAAAAGGATTTGGGGAGGCTTGTGTAATGACCCAAATCCGGAGCCACAAAACTGGTGCCCCGTACCTAGTTTTCCACATGACCTCAAGCACATTTCCACAAATTCCTAAGGCTACCGACTAGCAGCGAGGGCCTTTGTGAGTTAGTGGGGAAACTATTCCCTCATTTGGTAAAGTATACAGCAGAAGAATAAACATAATCAATAGAGGAATCAGTAAATAGCATACAACGATTGAACTAAAAGTAGAAGCAATGTCTGATATAATAATGATTCAGTATGGTACATGTATCTATGGAAAGCAGTAAACAAATCAACGTGCTGAAATACAACTAAAACCAAAGTACTAAACGTAAACAGCAACTCCAGTAGCATCGCGAGCCAAAGCCCAATCCCATGCTCTCCAGCTCCAACCAGCAATCAAGTACCTGAGGTAGAAGGGGCATAATCCCTATATACACCTACAACCATAAAATCTGTTTGGGCCAAAAAGCAGGACCCAAATAGGGTGTGAGAGTAATCCCATTAGGCAACCACCACAAGATTTGTTCCCTACTATTAGTAAGTAATATAGAAAAAGTAAAGGAAAATAAGTATAGTAATGGACTAAGAGTACACCAGTAAAATAATCCTACCAATTACCATTCACATTTATTTAATTAAACAACTAGAGAAAACTAGAAAATATTTCTATTCCAAGGTAATCAAGTAACACATCAGGTATCTAAAAAGACTACCAAAACACAAACAATAAAAAGCCCAAGCTTGTTCTTTGTCTTGATGGAATCATCACAACCAACCATCAAAATTCACACTAACTCCCTCAGTGGATCAAACTAGCAGACCCCTATAGTCTAGTAATCAAACAAGGCATAGACACTCTGGGAAGCTCTAACGTCAATTCCTCTATGGTCTTGCAAAGAGAGCTACAGACTCTCTAAGGAAGAACTTACATCTAATTCCTCATGTGGTCTTGATGCGTGGGTAAACTAAGAACACTCTTGGGAAGCACAAATTCCTATTCTCGTAGGTCCTGCATATGAAACTAAAACCAACAGACCCTCTAGAGAATCACTTAATCATCTATTCCATCTTTGATCTCCCGCACCAGGTTCTCACAGCCCCGAGCAGTCCAGTCATGCGTAATTGACTGTCAGCAGCCCTAAGTAAGTTCAACAACTACTTGGATAATAGCTACCATGCATCAAAATCATTTAAACAGTAGGAAACACATGCAATCGGTGATAACAAGTAAACTAACAATTGAACCAGGGCTTTCCTCACATGAAAACGGTGCCAAACGACGATAAACAGCCAAACAGTGGGAGAAACACCCGTGGGGTGATCCTAAATCATGAAACCAAGCATATATTAGCAACAATTAAACATAATCTAACAAGAAACCTAGGGTAAATAAACAATAGGATCAAAATCCTAAACCCGGGATACCCGATACATGGGTATCTGGCACTTTTGCAACCAAAACTCAAGGAACTTCAACGTAGGGAAACAAACCACCTACCTTGATCCTCAAAGATCGATATACTTGAACCTCAGCCTGTGAATCGTCCTATAATGGAGTATATCTGCAAAAACATCTAAAACGTTCAACCTAAGATAAATCACATGAGAGAAGGAATCAGGAAATGAGGCCAAAGAAGAACCAAGAACTCACCGCTGTGATTCTTCTGAAATCGATGGAGTTCGATTCGAACAACCGGTGACGGATCGGTGGCTTGGAGAATAATCGGCCTCCTTGGATGCTCTATATGGAAATAGGCGAAGAATAAGATGTTAAAGATCATTAGGCGTGACCCCGGTCCGATTAATGAAATAAAAAAGAAAGTACATGGCATGTACTTTTAGAGTACACGGTGTGTACTTGGGTTTTCCTTACTCTTCTTTAAGTGGCCCCCACATCATCCTTACACACCATGTGTGTGGCCCGGACATGGCCAGCACACAGCTTTAAGCGGCAGAGGAGTAGACGGCTTGTACTCATAAAGTACATGGCGTGTACTCTGAAAATTTCCAGATTCTTCATTTTTCCTTAAAAAACCCATAAAAGAGATCCGTACCTAAAACTGAAGATCCAGGTTCTTACAAAATTCCCCCCTTAAATAAATTCGTCCCCGAATTTCCCTAAAAAGGCATATAAGAAGAAACCTCAAACAACTCTAGCCACTGTGATCGCACATCGGCCTCCCTCTCCCAGGTCTCGTCCTATACTCGCCCATGCTACCATAGCACCCATACTAGAGGAACAGACCAGCCACAGAGAACTTTTGTACTGAAATCAACAATCCTGATAGGATTCTCCTCGAAAGATGCATCCCGCTCCAGCTCAACCTCCTCGGGTTGAAAAACATGAGACGGGTTTGAGAAATACCGTCGAAGCTGAGAAACATGAAAGACGTTGTGCATAGTTTGGTACCTCTGAGGTAACTGCAACCTATAAGCAACCAGCAAAACATTCTCCAGAATCTCAAACATCCCAAAGTATCTCAGTGAGAGTTTCCCCTATCTCCTAATCCTCTTATGTCCTAACCTCAAGGAAATATGCAGGAAAACCTGGTCTCCAACCTTGAAATCCAAAGGTTATCTCTGCTAATAAGCATAGGACTTCTGTCGAGACTGTTCTGTAACCATCCTCTTCCGAATCAACTCTATCTATTCTGAGGTCTCCTAAACAAGACGAGGTCCCAGAAAAGTTGTCTCTCCTACCTCTAACTAGAATAAAGGTGATCGGCATGGCCTACCGTACAAAGCCTCGTAAAGTGCCATCTGAATAGTCTCATGAAAACTGTTTTTCTAGGTGAACTCCACCAGAGGGATATGCTTCTCCCAAGTACCACCAAAGTATAGAATGCAAGCTCGGACCATATCCTCAAGCACCTGGATTGTACGCTCGGACTGGCCATCAGTCTGGGGATGGTATGTTGTACTCAAAAGTACCTGTGTACCCAAAGCCCTCTGCAGCCCCTGCCAGAAGTGCGATGTAAAACGTGCATCCCTGTCTGAAACAATGGAGTGTGGAACTCCATGCAGATGTACAATCTTCTAGATGTACAATCGTCCTATCTCATCAACACTAATGGTCTCCTTGATCGGCAATAAGTGTGCAAACTTCGTGAGACTGTACACTACAACCCAAACCACGTCATTTCCTCTAGGTAATCTTGATAACCCTGTCACGAAGTCCATTGTGACATCATTCCATTTCCACTCAAGAATGGGTAACTACTGTAAAAGCCCTGCTGGTCGCTGATGCTCTGCCTTCACCTACTGACAGGTGGAACACTGCCTAAAAAAATCAGCCACATCCTTCTTTATACCTGGCCACTAATACTGATAGTGTAAGTCTCGGTACATCTTGGTGACACCAGGATGAACTTCCCAAGCTGAAGCATGAAACTCCCGCATCATCTCCTCACGTATGTTCGCTAAAATCCATATGCGGCCATGAAAATGTAACACCTCATCATCGCCCACTATCCACCTTGGAGTATGGTCTCCATCTGACACACCCTCTCGTAGGACTAGGCCTTCTGGTTCTGATAGCTGCCTCATTCGAACTCGATATAAAAGAGTATAGGTAACATCCATAGAATAAAGAACTGTCTGCCCCTGTCTGTCGTGCACCTCCAAATGCATCTTAGAGAACAGATCCATAAGCTGCCACTTACTGTTGGCCTCCTGAACTTCCATCAAATGAGTCCTCCTGCTCAGTGTGTCAGCCACATCATTGCATTTCCCAGGCGTATAAGCAAGCTCAAAGTCGAAAGACTGTAGGTACTCGAACCACCTTCGTTGTCTCAAATTCAAGTCACACTGTGTGAAGATATACTTGAGGCTCTTTTGGTCAGTATATACCAAAAAATGCTCTCCCATGAGATAGTTCCTACAACAATGCAAATCATGAACAACCGCAGCCAACTCCAGGTCATGCGTAGGATAGTTCTTCTCATGGGGCCTCAACAGCCGAGATCTGTATGCAAAAACACGATCTTACTATATAAGAACTTCTCCAAGAACGATGCCAGATGAATCACAGAAAACTGTATAACTCTTTCTCGACTCTGGAAGAACTAGAATCGGTGCTGAATTCATTCTCCCCTTCAGCTCCTGGAAGGCTGAGTCGCAAGCTTCTGACCAAACGTACTTCACACCCTTCTTAGTCAAGACCGTCAACGGTGCTTCTAAGAGTGATAAGTCCTGTATAACCTTCCTATAATAATCAGCCAGTCCCAAGAAACTCTTTACCTCGAAGACATTCTTCAGATGCTCCTAAGTAACTACTACTCTCACCTTCTCTGGGTCTACTGAAACACATGTCTCTGAGATTACATGACCCAAGAAGTAAATTTCATCCATCCAAAAGTGGCAATTTGAGAGCTTAGCATACAACTGATGATCCCTCAGTGTACTCAAAATGATCTCAAGATGGGTAGCATGGTCGTGTCGAGTGTGACAGTACACCAAGATATCGTCCACAAAGACAACGACGAAAGAATCTAAGTAAGGATGGAAAACTCTATTCATCAGTGCCATGAAATCTGTCGGTGCATTCGTGAGACCGAACAGCATAACCAAATACTCTTACAGACCATACCTGCTTCGGAAATCTATGAGAGGTATATCATATTGTCTGACCTGCAACTGATGATAGCTGGATCTCAAGTCGATCTTCAAGAATACCCTGTCTCCTTGAAGCTGATAAAAAATATCATCAATCCTCGGCAATGGATATCGGTTCTTGACCGTCAACTGGTTCAGCTTCCGATAGTCCACACAAAGTCATAAGGTACCATCCACCTTCTTCGCAAACAACACAGGAAAACCCCAAGGGGAAGTAATGGATCGGATAAAACCCTTCTCCTGAAACTCCTCCAACTGCTTCTTGAGTTCTTGCAACTTAGGCGTAGCCATTCTATAAGGAGGTATGGATATCAGTGCTGCTCCTGGCACAAGCTCAATAGAGAAGTCTACCTCATGCTCCGGAGGCAAACCTGAAAAGTTTTCTGGAAAGACATCCGGAAAACGGTCAACTACCGAAGGGAAGTCCATCTGTAAAGTTACCTAATCATACAGATATAAAAAATAAATTTGGGTTGTAACACTACCCAACCCATGATGCTCTGGTCCAGCTCTACTTGCCTGGACATCCCATTCGCCATTGTGAAGAAAGGACCCGCCCTCTGGTGACGTGAAACTCACCCTATGGCGATAACAATCGACAAAGGCCTGAAAAGGAACTAGCTAGTCCATTCCAAGAATGACATCATAACCCATCATCTCAAGGACATAAATATCCCACAAGAAGTGACACCCACCAACCTTAAGGGGGAACTACTTTCACTGACGCACACTAGTAGTTCTATGTCCCAAGGGAGTGTCTAGTGCCAAAGTATCCTCAGAAGTAAGGACAGTAAGTATAAGGCTCTCCACAGTGTTCATAGAAGTAAATCTATGAGAAGATCCAGTATCAAAAAGTAAAGAAGATAAAACTGAGGCTACTAAGATCTTACCTCAAACTGTGGAAGGTCGAGGATCCTACTCCCGATGGATCTGCTCTACTGCAAAAGTCTGGCCAGTACCGCGGCCCTGTGTAGCAGCCTGATATCCCTGAGCTGATCCTCCCTGAGCTTGACCATCGCGTCCGTGACCTCTAACCTGGCCTGAACGACTTGAAGAACTCCATCCCCCAGTTTATTGTGGAACTGGTAATCCTACTCCTATATGAGGAGTATAAACCGATCCTCCTTCACTAGCTGATGGAAGAAGAACCCTGCAAAAACGCTGCAGATGACCCATCTTGATGCAAGCTCAGCACTCCACTTGATCTCTCGGGCACTGAGGCTTCTTATTCCTACTCTTTCCACACTGATAGCACACCATATGGTTTCAATAAGGAATATCCCGTCTTCCATAATAATTACCTCACTTCCTCAAGTCACCTCGAGTAGACTCTCGGTGGCGTTTCCTGCTGTCAGTATGCAATAAATCCACCTTGGATGTTGAACCGCCCTGGTCAACAGCTCCAGTCTCCCTCATATTCCATTTGGTGATCAGTTCCTGGTTGACTATTAGGGTAATATAAGTCAACTGGAAGACGTTCACCTGTGATCTGATCTCTAGTTTGAGGCCTTCCTCAAACTTCCTTGCCAGAAATAGCTCGTCATTTCCCAGAACAGGAGTGAAACATTGTAACTCAGTGAAACAGGAGGAATACTCCATAACCGAAAGTGTACTCTGTTGTAGGTTCATGAACACTCTGGCTCTGTCGGCCCTCAATTTCATCGGATAGAAGTAGTCGTAGAATGTACGCTGGAACTCATCCCAAGACATAGTCTATTGGTGCCCTGCCTGCGAGACTACATCCCACCATCTCTTGGCAGAATCTCTCAGCATGTAAGTCGCGAGATTCACCCTTATATTTGGGGGTGTCTCTAGATGCTCGAAGATGGAAAGCATGGTTTCTAGCCATGACTCTGCAACTTGAGGTCCTCCATCCCCTGTGAAAGTGGGAGGATGCTGCTCCTGGAAGACTCGCGTCACCTCTTCCATAGATGGGGCAGGATGCTGAGCTCCCTAGAAGGTCTGCATAAACCTCATGAAACCCTCTCTGAACTGAGAATCGGCACCAGTGTCTGGAATCACTACAAGTGCCATGTCCGGAATGATCAGTGGAACTACTAGTAGTCCCTGGTCTTCCATATTAGGCGTACGGTCACTGCTTGGTTCCTGACGGGAAACGGGAGGATGTCTTGGTTCCATGGCCCTGAAAGGTCAAAAACACGCCTCAGATTTAGTATTAACAAGGATATAAAACACAAGAGTAAAAAACGGGAACAGGAGAGAGAAAAACTTAAGTTTTCAAAACAAGACTACATGGCCTCTATTTAAACAACACGGAATGTTTTCTAATCCTTCCACATGGACGTGTAACTCTGCCACCACTGGTCATGTAACATCCCAGACTACACGGCATGTTGTCCCAAAACACGGCGTGTACTTGAACTCCACTCCCATGCCTGATTCTCTTTACACGGCTAACCCACATGGTCCTCCTAATTCAAAACTACATGGCATGTTCACTAAGGACACGGCGTGTACTAGACAGGCTCGGTGACCCGTGTAGCAGGTTACATGGCCGGCCTCATGGCTAACCCTTACACGGCGTCTTCCAAACAAACACAACATGTATAAGAATATATAACATCGACCCGTGTTGTTCGTGACACGACCGGGTACCTAGAATAAAACTACACGGTGTGTTCTTATAACACACGGTGTGTAGTAGACAGGTTTCAGTGACCCATGTAGCGGTTACACGGCCGACTACATGGCTGACCCCTACACGGCGTGTTCCGAACAAACACGGCATGTATAAGAATAGATAACATCGACCTGTGTTGTTCGTGACATGGCCGGGTACCCAGAATAAAACTACACGGACTGTTCTTATAACACACGGTGTGTACTACATGAGTTTCCCCGGCCCGTGTTGTTAGTGACACGGCCAGGTACATGGTTGACTACTCCACGGCGTATACTTATGGTACACGGCATGTCCCCGAAGACTCTCCACCACCCCGTGTCTTTGTTCACACAGTTAGTAACATTGTTTAAAAACTACACTTTGTGTATTTATAAAGTACATGCCATGTATTCTGGGTTTTTCCGGGCAGTAGCTCAGAAACTGCACCAAATTCCAGAAAGACTGAAAAACAAAACATCTATGTGCCAAATTCCAATCCGTGGGGGCCCATACTCCCTGCAAATCAAATCTTGGCATCATAACAATTCATATATCAAGTAAAATAGCATAACAAGTATGTCCGTCATAGAATCTATCACAACAGCATGCATAATTTATCACGGCATCTATCACAATAGCATGAAATTCTAATGCACCCTAGATGGCATGAAAAAATGCATGACATGTGATTTCCTACCCAGTGCCTATATGATGCATGAGATGGAACACCCTCATCTCATCGGGTTGCAACAAAATAGAACCACAATCATATAAACTATAACAGCACAAAACATGTGCATCACCCAACGGTGAAATATAATAAACTTTAATACTTTCAAAAACTGAAAATTGCAGTTGTGAGGTAATATAGCTTTTCCATGTACATAGGTCAATTACTCCCGGGAACAGTTAAGTACTAACTACCCATTTCTTCCAATCCCTGTCTATTGTTTCCAAACAGTAAGGCAATAGAAAAGAAGAAAACCCCTCTGATACCACTTTGTAACAACCCAAATCTGGAGCCACAAAACTGGTGCCCCGTACCTGGTTCGCTACATGACCTCAAGCGCGTTTCCCCAACTGCCAGAGGCTGCTGACTAGCAGCAAGGGATTTGTGAGTTAGTGGGGAAACTATGCCTCATTTGGTAAAGTATCAAGCGAAATAATAAACATAATCAATAGCAGAAGCAGTAAACAACATACAGCGACTGAACTAAAAGTAGAAGCAATGTCTAATATAATAATGGTGCAGTACGGTACATGTATCTATATAAAGCAGTAAACAAATCAACGTGCTGAAATACAACTGAAACCAAAGTACTAAACGTAAACAGCAACTCCAACAGCATCACGAGCCAAAGCCTAGCCCCATTCTCTCCATCTCCAAACAGCAATCAAGTACCTGAGGTAGAAGGGACACACTCCCTATCTACACCTGCAACCATATAATCTGTTTGGGCCAAAAAGTAGGACCCAAATAGGGTGTGAGACTAATCTCAGTAGGCAACCACTATAAGATCCGTGCCCTACTATCAGTGAGTAATATAGTAAAAGTAAAGGAAAGTAAGTACAGTAATGGACTAAGAGTACACCATTAAAAAAATCCTACCAATTACCATTAACATTCATTTAATTAAACAACCAGAGAAAACAAGAAAATCTTTCTATTCGAAGGTAAGAAAGTAACACAATATGTATCTAAAAAGACTACCTAAACACAAGCAGTATAAAACCCAAGCTTGTTCTTTGGCTTGGTGGACTCGTCACAACCAGCCATCAAAATTCACACTGACTCTTTGGGTGGCTCAAACTAGCAGACCCCTATAGTCCAGTAATCAAACAAGGCACAGACACTCTGGGAATCTCTCACGTCAATTCCCCAATGGTCTTGCAACGATAGCTACAGACTCTCTAAGGAAGCACTTACATCTAATTTCTCTTGTGGTCTCGATGCCTGGGTAAACTAAGAACACTCTTTGGAAGCACAACGTCCTATTCCCATAGGTCCTTCATACAAAACTAAAACCAATAGACCCTCTAGGGAAGCACTTAATCGTCTATTCCCTCTTTGATCTCCCGCACCAGGTTCTCAAAGCCCTGAGTAGTCCAGTCGTGCGTAATCGACTGTCACCAGCCCTAAGTAAGTTCAACAACTACTTGGATAATAGATACCATGCATCAAAAGCATTTAAACAGCATGAAACACATGCAATCAGTGATAAAAAGTAAACTAACAATTGCATAAGGGCTTGCCTCACAGTAAAACGGTGCCAAACGGCGATAAACAGCCAAACAGGGGGAGAAACACCCATGGGGTGATCCTCAATCATGCAACCAAACAAATATTAGAAACAATTAAACATAAGATAACAATAAACCTATGGAAAATAAACAATAGGATCAAAATCCTAAACTTGGGATACCTGATACATGGGTATTCGGCACTTTTGCAACCAAAACTCAAGGAACTTCAACGTAGGGCAACAAACCACCTACCTTGATCCTCGAAGATCGATATACTTCAACCTCGGCCCGTGAATTGTCCTAGAATGAAGTAGATCTGCAAAAAATTCTAAAACTTTCAACCTCATATAAATCACACGAGATAAGGAATCAGGAAACGAGGTCAAAGAAGAACCCAGAACTCACTGCTGCGATTCTTCTGCAATCGACGGAGTTCGATTCGGACAACCAGTGATGGATCGATGGCTTAGAGAAGAATCGGCCTCGTTGGATGCTCTGGACGGAAATAGGCGGAGAAGACGAAGTTAATGAGCATTAGGCGCGACCCCGGTCCAATTAATGAAATAAAAAAGAAATTACATGGCGTGTACTTTTAGAGTACACGGCGTGTACTTGGGTTTTCCGTACTCCGCTTTAAGCGGCCGCCACATCATCCCTACACACCGTGTGTGTGGCCCGGACACGGCCAACACACGGCTTCGAGCGGCAGAGGAGTACACGGTGTGTACTCCTAAAGTACATGGCATGTACTCTGAAAATTTACAGATTCTTCATTTTTCCTTAAAAATCCCATAAAAGAGATCCATACCTGAAACTGAAGATCTGGGTTCTTTCAGCTTGGGCATTCAAGAATGCTCCAAACTCTTTCTATAATATTTCTATTCATCCTTTCAGCTAACAAATTTTTTGGGGGGAGTTTACCTGATATTTATATTCCTTTTAACACCTTGAGATTCACAAGATTGTATGAAATCAATGAATATATATTCAATCCCATTTTCTGTTCTTAGAGTTTTTAGTTTCTTCTCAAATCGATTTTCAACCAAATTTTTCTAGGATTTAAATTTTTGGAAAACATTATATTTGTTTTTAAGAATATAAATCCACACATTTCTACGGAATTCATCTATAAAGGTGACAAAATAGAAACCTCCACCATGGTAGGAGGTCCTAGATGGACCCCATAGATCAGAGTGTACATATTCTAAAGAGATGGTTTCTTTGAAACAATACCTACCAAAGCTAACCCTTTTGGCCTTTACTATCACAAAATCTTCACAAAATGGAAGATTTATTGGTGTGATGACACTCAACAATCCTTTATTTTTGAGTTACTCAAGGGATTTGAAGCTAACATTCCCCAATATCCTATGTCAAATCGTAGTATTATTAGCATTTGTTTAGTAGATACTACCCAACTACCTTGAATGGGTTTTTCCATTCAAGACATGTAGCCTAATGATTGGAGATCCCTTAAGAATGGATATATATATCTTGGACATTATAAGATAACATGTTTCAGACCTAAAGGTAAATCCATTTTGGTTTATGAATCCTAAGGGAAAAAGGTTTTTTTGGATTTTCGAAGCCCACCTAACATTAAAAAGGTTAATGATAGTATGGTCATCAAGTTATAACAAAATAAAACCTCTGACCTCAACCTTACACCTCTTGTTATTACCTAAGAGGAAATCTCCTTCTACCCTTTCAACCAATCCTAGAAAGGAATCTCTAAAGGGAAACATATGGAAATAGAAACTTGAATCAAGGACCCACTCTTGATTTAGTGAATAGGTGGACACATTAACAACCTCAGCAGTTCCATAAACATATTCTACAAGGAGGGACTGTTTAGTGGGTTTTTTAGACTCTAACTCTTGCTTTAGTTTCCTACGTTTGGTTTTAATGTGTCCTAGTTTACCACAATGAAAATAAGTGACCTTTTTATCCTTGGGATTATACCTAGGTTTATGTTTTTTGTTACTTTTGTTCATATCTTTGTTAAAGTATTTATTATTGGTTTTAGTTGGAGGTATACCCTTAGAGAACAAGATCTTAACTTCACCTATAATTCTACGAGTTAAATGTAGTTACTTATAAAGAAGGGTTGATTTAACCTTTTGAGGGTTAAGGAGTCTTGACCATACATCATGGTCTCTACTAGGGTGTTTTAGTCATTATCTAATGAGATTAAGAGGATAATTTATTGATCCTCATCATCAAAAAACATTAATGTTGGAAAAATATAACATTAATTTATTAAATTCATATAGATGGGATTTAATTGAAGTACCAAGTTTCATTTTAAATTTAAACATGCAGTGTTGTTTAAAAACCTTCCTAAAATTGAAGTAGTCATGTATAATTTTTCAATATTAAGCCAAATTCTAGAAGTAGTGGGCTCATAATCCACTTACCTAATAACTTTATCACCTAAAGAAATAAAAATGGATCCATGTTACTTAACTAAAACATCAGGGGAAACATCAAAATATTTTTTAATGGTATGTTTAGTTTCATTCATAGTTATAATAGACTTCATAAGCCCACAAATGTCATTAATTAGGCATTATTGTACAAGTAGGGATCTCATCTTAATTTTACGCAAATTAAAGTCATTATCATCGTTGAATTTTTTGATTTAATGTCTCATTGTGGAGATGTTTACCCACATATTAGATGTTGAGTTCTAGTATACAATGATAATAATATTCCTCCAACAACTGACCAATCCCTTGGGTAAATGATATTTTATTAAAGGAATATAAAATTTGGAGAAACAAAACAAGATGATGGATTTAGGTACTATAATTAAGAAAATTGTGATGATTTAAGAATGAGTTTAAAATGTGGAAATACAAAAAAACCATAATTTTAAATAGATAAAATAGGAAATAATAGATTAATTTGATAGCAAAGGAAAATAAGGCAAGCTCTTTTACCACTTTGTTAGGTAGAATAGTATCCCGAACAAGAGCAGAATTACAAATAGCCAATAGGACCTATAGAAGCCCTAGTCATTTACACATATCATTAAATGATTTTATTCATAATTAAACATCATATTAAATTCAAAGTATCATAAATTCAAGTGTCTTGTAAGACTAGGTACATAAAATTGAAAGCATGGGACTAAAAAACATTTCTTCATTTATCATCCATTATGAGATCCTAACATCCTTTTATCCCTTACATCTGTATAGGATAACCTGGGGATAACATGAACAATGGGATGAGATAAAAAACCCAATAAGGGAATAATCATAAGAATAAATCTTAGCACATGGGTTATAAGGCATAACATAATGAAATAAAAAGGCATGGAACATAAGGAATCTTAACATATAAAACATGGGATCTTATAATCATGGAATCATATCAATTTGAAAGCATCGTAAAACATTAATTTAGCATGATTAAAGGTTCTTTTCACATAGAGGATCATGATTCAAGGATCAATTAACATAAATGATCATGTATCAAGGCTAACCACCAAGATCGTAGCACACGGAGCACGAGTCAACACTAACCACCAAGACCATTGCACATAATGTCTCATGAGACTAAACTTTACCCAATGAATTAAATCACTATATGGGTTCACCCATAATAACATGTTCATGAATATGTTTACCATTTAACTAATCTTATGTAAGGAATAAAACATAAACATAAATTTTACCCATGGAAAGAAGCGGGTATCTTATTCATGTCATAAAGCATAATAATTGGGCGTAATATAAAAGTGACCATGAAAGGAAGAGATTAAATCATAAATGGACATTAATAAAGTATAATAGGCATATATCATGATAGGTTATGTCAAACTTAAGTGATAATATGTGAAAATATTATTTAAGAGACATTATAATTAAAACATTTTAGTGCAGTTTAACGAAAATATCAAAGATCGTTTAAAATGGAAAAAAGAATAATATTTTATATAAAACCATAAGTGAAATAAGAATGTTTTCATAATAAAATGAGTTTTTTTATAAAAATAATAGTATCTTAAAACAGGTTATGTAGTGCACTTGAAAATGTGTAAGAATTCGAGAAGTTCCCTTAAAATGGCTTGCTTATCGAGAAGTATTGAGAAGGGAACCACTTAAAACGTGTATATCCCAGAAAAGGAGGGTGTAAATATCTTGATAAAGGAGTTTGAAAATTTTCAATAGTATTTTTAATATTTACATAAAAAATAAAATATTATTTCATTTGGTTAAAAAGAGAGGAATAGAAACTCAAAGGAATAATGGAGGTTTAGGTAGAATCCCTTACCTTAAGTCTGAAGGTGTCACTCACTTGATCTTAATGTCCTGGATAACAAAATTAGATTCATTAATTAATAATTATATAACCTATTCTACATTAATTTTATTTATTATAATTTTATTAAGTTCTTCTATGTCCTTTTTGATGAGTTATAGAGTTCAATTTCATTATTCGTGACTGCTCGTTTTCTTAGTTTTTGTGATCGGTTCACTTGAATAAGAGTATGGAAGTTCATATAAAATGGGAATTATTTTATAGAAGAGTAATTATATTATATTAATGAAATTAAATAAGATAAAATGGTTATACCATTCATTTGATTAAATGGTATGAGGATGAATCATTAGATAAAATTTTATTGATAATCGTTTGGATTAATTTTCTAGTTTTTCGATCAAAGCGCGCTCTTTTTGTTTTATAAATTAAAATCATGTATAAAAAATGATTCTTGAACGTTAAATAAGTTATAACACATATATTATAATCTTTTTAAACCATAAAAATTGTTTCATGACCAGCCTTGAATATGGTTATATAAATTGAAAACACATCGTCCTTGAATGTGACAAATTAACTCATCTCAGACGGTGTTTTAATTTTTAGTATAAAATGAGGAGAAAGTAGAGATGATGATCATTTATTAAATAAGAATAAAAAAATACAGTATATGTGATGTATTTAAGTTATCATACCATTTTTATTAGGGGATTTTAGGAGATAAAAATAAAATAAAGGAACTTGAAAATAAAATAAAAGAATCAGAAAGAGGAATTTACCTCTTAAATTTATCCTCTCTAATAGCCTTCATAGGGAAAAGTTTTTGGTCTTTTGATGAGACCAAGGGATCTTAGAAATGGGGTAGGTTATTGGGAATATATTTTAGTAGAATTTGGACAAGTCAAAAGGCTTGATAGGTGTGATGGGAATAGGTGGTGAGGTGGTATTTATAGTGGAGGAGAGGAGTGTGTTCTCAATATTTAATTCATTGGTTTATTATTTTTCTTAAGACAAGAAATAGTGATGATTCTTGAGACCAAATACAGTAATTCTATCATATTATTTCTAACCAATGGTGCTTACATCATCCATGACTCAATGAATAGTGTATTTAACTTATAATGTATATATACCTTAAATTACATATTTTACTATTCACCAAAAATTCAAGTATTTCAGAAAAATACCATAAAAACACCATAACCATTTTTTGATGTGCAGAATTAAAAAATAAAATCCATTTTTAAAAATAATTTTCTATATATTAAAATTGTAATTTTTAATTAAAAGCATAATTTACTTGAAAAAATAAAAAATTTAAAATTAAAACTTCTTTTCTAACACTTTGAAAAAAATAATTATGGTATCATAAAATTATATTATAATAATAATTCATAAAAATATTATTTTATGAATACATTTTATGAAAATAAATTTTCTTTCTATTTATTAAATTAATCATAAAATTGTAATTAAATATACATGACTTACAAAAATACAAACAGATAATTAATAATTCTTAAAATATTTATTTTCTTATACTATGATATAATTATATCATATTGACATTTATAAGATGGAAAATTTTTATTTATACCTTCATTGGTGAGGTTACTATTACATTGGCTGGTTTACAATTCATAAAGTCGCATTACTATTCTAAAGGTCAAGTTACTATTTCATCGGTATGTGTTCCTTAACTTCTAGAGATACCTTTTATTTCACTATTTATTCATTTATAAAGTTTTTTATTGTGTTCTATATGTAATATTATGTGGTTATACTATAATATATAATTATAAGAAGAGAAATCCATTGATAAAACATTGGGTTGTTACATTCTTCCCCCTTTTTGAAATTTTTCCCTCAAAATTTTGTTTTAAATTCTAGGATGAAAAAAGATGTGGGTACTTCTCCTTCATCACTTCGTCTAATTACCATGTTTCCACATCATACTTATGGTTCCACTATAGTAATTTGACCAAGTGAGTAGTCTTGTTGTGTAGAACTTTATCTCTACTATTCAAGATCTTCACTGGATGTTCCTCATATGAAAGATCATTCTCCAGTTGTATCACCTATAAAAATAGTGCATGTGAAGGATCTGGTATATACTTAAGAGGGATATGTGGAATAAATCATGTAATTTAGATATGGTAGGTGGAAGTGCTAGTCGATAGGCCACATGTAACGATATGCATTTTGGACCAGAATAAAAAGTGATGGTTTTTGAACTTTTTCAATTACTAAATTTGTTGTTTTTAAAACTGAGCCTCGAAATGGAATTATGAGATTTGGGTTACTTAATAGTAATTTTTTGGACTTTGGTGAAGGCATGTTAATTTTACCAGGTGGTTCAGAGAGTTTAGGGAGCACTGGACCTGGAAAACATGTTTTTTGGAAAACTATGGAGGGTTCACTGTTTGTCTGAAACCATGTGGCCCACTGTAGGAAACTATATAGCTTAATTCTGGTGGATAGAAGTTGTCGCACAATCTATACATGATTTTCCAAAATGTGCACCTATCTCATGTGATGGGGGTATCTTAAGTATAGGGGTTCTGCATGTTTGTTACACGGTTTGGCTAACCGTGTGGCCCAAACTGTGAGGTGTATTAATTTTAAGAAATTAATTAAATTAAAATAAAAAAAATGAAAACCTAAACTAATATATCCCTCACCCCTCTCTTTTTAGACCTGCAATGCAGCACCCCAAAAGGGGTTCCTCCCTTCACTGCATGATCCCCCTCCTACATCCTTCTATCCTTCGCCGATTCTCACTAGATTTTCACCTATTCCTCATCTGAATCACCAAGGTAGAGTCTCTCCTCCCTTATCTTACCTATTTATGACTTTTTTTCATCCTATTTGTCTCCCCATAGGGTTATCCCAAACCCTAGGTCTTTGGGTAATCTGCTTTATCGATCTTCTTTTGTTCTAGGCTTGTGTGAATGGCCTCTTGGGACCCTTGGATGCGTGTTCCGACAAACGCCGCTAAAGTAAAGGTTGTTTGGATTGTTCAGGTTGTTCATCGTTATCCGAGGTGATTATTTCTCCTTGATACTTGGTTTCTCACCTGATAAATTAATGTCTTTATGTGTTGTAAGGTTAGTATTATTTATCTTGTAGTGTATTGGTCGCTACTTTGTGATTTCGAGTCGTTGGGTCAAGGGAGACTCACCTGCATGTGCATAGGTAAGTAAATATATATATGTGGATTCCCCTAATATGTGTATAATCATACATGGTAGTGATTGTAGATGTATGGGTCTAGGTGTTCCCATGTATATATATGAAAATTCATATGTAGGTGAGTGGTGACTAGTATATTCATATAAGCATATATATAAGGATCCCCTTGCACATGTTCATGGACATGAGGATGTGTGCATAGGGGCTAGGTGTCCTTAAATGTATGTGAAGATTCATATTCTTAATGAGGGAGAATAAACTTTTAGTTATAAAGCATTAAGAACTGAATTGGACGACTTGGTTCCACTTTGAGGTAGGGTCTCATTCCATGCCCTTTTAATTTATAAAAGCATTAATTAGTTAGTTAATTGTTTGTGATTACATTATTATTAAAGCTTTACCATTTATAGTAGTTTCTCATGAAATATTCTCTATGGTGAAATATAAGAGATTCTTAAATAAGATAAAGGGTTGTTTGTTAACAAAGTCATGATTTCATAATAAAACCCCTCCAACGGAGGTGCACTACCTTCAAGCTAAAAATTTAGTGATATACTTTTATACATGTTTAGCTTATTGAATTGGTCTTTCACTATGCTTTTTAATTTTTTTATGCAAGGTTTGATAGCATGTTTAGCACATTAACCTTATGTATATTCTTAAAAAAGAGTTTCCCTTATTGGTCCAATGCTTGATTCCCTAAACAACTTCTTGGTTTCAGATTAACTATTAAATGGTATTGTCTGTGTGTCAAGAGAATATAACAAACTTGATTAGGATGGGTTAAATGAGGAAGTTACAGCCTTCACATGGAGTGACCTCAACACTTGACCCTTATACCAATTTTCCATGTTTAGGAAAATTGGGTAAGATGGACTTGAGGGGAATTACTCACACCTAACGACATGCATGAGAGGCCCTTGACTCGTTAGGTGAATTGAATGATATCACTATGTTAATGTTTTGATTAAATTACTTAAGATTTTTTTCCTTAAGTATAAATGTGAATGAGGTTTTTTATCAGTGTTTATGGTGTGGATATTTGAAATTCATATGAGGTAATGCTATATGAATTATATTATAATTATGATGATGGTTGTAAATGACTATGTATGGGAGGAATTCATACCCCATTCCATCTATGTAAAGGACTATGGATGGGAGTCATTCTTACCCCATTCCATCTATTGTAAATGATTATGGGTAGGGGGAATTCTTACCTCATTATATGTATATAATCTCTTATGTAAAAGAGGCATTCTTACCTCATTCCATGTATATAATCTTCTATATATATGAGTCATTATTACCTCATTCCATGTATATAATATCTTATGGATGAGAGGAATTCTTACCTCATTCCATATATATAATCTCCTATGGACGGGAGCCATTCTTACCTCGTACCATGTATATAATATCATATGGATGAGAGGAATTCTTACCTCATGCTATGTATATAATCTCCTATGGTCAAGATTCATTCTTAACCTTGTGCCATTTATATAATCTCTAATGGATGAGAGGTATTCTTAACTCATGCCATTTACATAATATCCCTTGGATGAGAGTCATGATTACCTCGTGCCAAGGATAACCTATACATACATACATATATATATATATATATATATATACATGGTGACTTGATCAAACATACCATCCATGGGATGAAGCAGGTATTTCCGTCAGGTGTTCCTTAGAAACCAGGATGGGTGTTAGTTATTTATTCTTTAGTTTTGTCATTACTTCTCAATACCTTCACACTATCTTAATTATATTGAACTGGATTGGTATTGACACTATGGGTGCCGACCTACTGGTATTTTATCTCACACCCTTCTTGGGTACCCGTGGTACCTGAGTGGACCTTATAATTTCATGTCTTAGGTTGATTATTGTATGCTTGTACAGGTAGAGTTAGGAGAAATGGACCGAGATGGAGATCAGGATGCTCATGGAGATTGCCTATGGGGATTTTTGTCTTTTCACTATTTTGTACTATATTGAAAAGAATGTTGTTTTGATTGATACTTTTGATTATGTAGAGTCACTATGTCATCCAAGCATGCATTGTATAAACTGGCGTTGGCCACTTTTATTTAATTGAATATAAGAATCTATCTTCTGTTGTTTATCATTGTTACTTATTGCTTATGTGGTTAATTTTATTTACTCTATTATACTACTAAGCAAATATTATAAGAGTTTATAGTCTCCCCACTATCACCTCTTGAGACCCTCACTGCTAGTTGGCAGCCTTTGGTGTATGGGAAGGCATGCTTGAGGCCATGTGGTGACCAGTCTGGTCACCATCTTAGTGGTGAGATGGGTCGGGACGTTACAAAGTGGTATTATAGGAAAATTTTCTTTTTTAATTCTATTTTGGGTTGGTAGATATGAGACTAGTAATGTGTCAGTGCTTTCTTAATAGTCATTATTGGGACTAATCACCCCATGTACAGGAAATGACTAAGTAACCAGGGATGGGATTATTATTTATACTAGTTGTTGTAACATATGATATGATTTCACCTAGAGTGACTATTTTACTTTCCACTGCTTATGATTTATTTAATTTATGGTATTTCTACCCTTGGTCTATTATGTCAAGGAAGTTTCATTCCATAAATCATACTAGGTACATAGAGATTCACATTCCATGCATAGTGTCATGCCATGTAGTTGCATATGTAGGATGCACGTTGATTTGATTAAGTATTATTCCATGACTTGTATTCTTTATCATGTATGTTTTTATAACAAGATTTTGTGTTAGCTGCTTATAATTCCATACTCTTGTGTTAGTTCTTGTGATATCATGATTGTAGTATTTTATATGTATAAACTGGTTACGATTACGTCAAGAGCCAATTTTCAGTTGTAAGGTGTATAAGCACCATATAACTAGGAAAGGGTAACTCTTATATTTGAAACTTTGTAAAATGATGCTAAATTAAGATTCTAATGTGAATTTCGTTTAATTAAATGGATCCAAATAACAAACTATAAAGTGTATGGGTGCTTTACAAGAAGGTTGGTGGACACCCATATGTTTGAACCATGGCTTATGAGCATGTTAAAATTATGAATATAATTAGTATCAATTAATGGGATCCAATTTTCAATCCATGATGTGTATGGGTGCTTCATGAATTGGGAAATGGAATCCCACATTAAAATTAATGGCATTATTCTTTCTGGGATGTTTATAAATATGAAAGTTGTTTAATTTTGATCTGAAGTAAATTGGTTTAAATCATACCCTTTTAGGTCACCTTAGTTGTTAAAAAAGAATTTAGATGCTAAATTTCCTATCATTATGGGATGTCTAAAAGTGTTTAATGGTTGAAAATGAAGTTTTATGGAACTCGCCTATCTTTCTTGTGTTGTTTGATAAAACTTAGGTGCCTGGTGGTTTCATTTGAAATGGGTACTTGATGTTGGTTTTAAATATTTAAATTATTAAAGTTTAAATAATAATAATAAATATAAAGGTCTTGGAAGAGGAACCTATAGTGTTTTTTTGATACCCTCATGGAAGGGTAGCTTTGAGTTTCCCTTTGAGTGCCTTGGAATTGAACCGTAGGTGTTCTCCATAGGTTTTTTTCCTTTTAGAAATGACTTAAATGTTAGGCTTTGAGCCTGTGATTTATGTTTGGCATGACCCAATGCTCAGGTCGGTTCTTGTTCTTCCTAAGGGGTTATCCTATGGAATTTAGCATCCTTATAATTTTATTTTCTTTCTATTGTTGTAATTTTTCTAGAATTTGGTGCATTCGGGGGTTGTTTTCCTTAGTAGGACTTACAGTTTTTTTAAATGAAACCCTTGTTTGGATGGTGGTAATTTTTTTATGACCTTGTAATGGTCTTGAGCATTGGGTAATGCTCATTTTAGGTATGTTAGACATGCCTTGGGCATGGTCGGCTCCTCCTTTGGTCATTTGATCCCTTCTATTTTTCTCAGGTAGTATACATTGATATACACGGTATTGTCGAGTGTTAAATGAGATAACTAACCAATTGAGTTCGGTTAAATCTTTGGGTTTTGTTCCTATGAGTGCGGTCTTGGGTCATCTCAAGGTAGAGTGACCTGAGAGTTAAATAAATAGATTCATCCCAATGCTTTGGGTGAGTTTCTAAAGACTTGGGTGTTTTCACACACCAGTCATTTTGATTTTGGTTTCAATTGGTCCATGATCATCTTTTTTACACTTGACATTGTGATGGTATCTCATAGGAGAATCACATGTCCATTTGTGTTGTTCTGGTCTAGTGTTCTCATGATCGGCTAGTTATTATCTCTTTGGTAGCTAGAACACTCTGATATCAGGGATATCCATGCCGAATCTAGTAAATGTGGCCTTCCACATAGAAGGGACACTACTTAAAATGCCTTTTTGAAATGGTTGATTGAGTATGAATACCTTTTAGGATTGCAAGTTTTGGAAATGTGGTGGTGTTTGCTTGGCGGCGTGATTTTGTTGAGGTTGGTTGTGTATGAAACCTTTGAAAACGTCATTGATCATTATTAGACTCCAGTGGTTAAATATAGAACATTCATGTAGTGCCTTGGATGCTGAGGGATTGTGATCATTTGTAGTGACGTGTTGGAAGGTGAAGTTGAGTTTCATATTTGAAGTCGACCGGTTGTGGTTCAACTATTCTCATTTCCAATGTTTGGGTACATTTGACTAGAAACCATTTCAATCCTCTTAGTGTATTCTGCTAAGTGACGAACATGTCCCCTATCTTGTCTTCATCCTAGATTCACTAAGAGAGTTTTGATCTTACTCTGCATTGAAAGCTTTAAATGTTTTTGATATTTTTGGGTAGTTCTATTAAGAATTTGTACACAGGATGCATGGTTTCCTTTGTGTTTTGATCATAAAAACGTCATCGGAAGTCGGTGTGGTCTTCATTGAACATGTTTGTGAAAAAAAAAGTGATCTACCTTGGGAGAATACACGGTGGTTCATATTTTAAAATGTTGTCTTTCTAAGCTAGGAGTCTTCTTAATTTTTCAGTCGTAGTGTCTTGACTCTTTTCCTCTCTTGTTAAGTGAATACAGTTGGTGAATAACTATTTTAAGGTAAGTTGTTAGGTGAAGACAAGTGTGGTTGGTGTCGGTTGGAGCCATTCATGAAAATATGTCTTGACATGGTCTTTGGGTTCGATGGTAAATCAAATGTTCAATCATTTTAAAATCACACCATGAGCATCTTAAAATTATTAGGGAATGATTTGGATGACAATTCAAACAATGGAGGAGCTTTAGTTTGAATTTTAACATTTAATTTTAGAGCCTAAGTTGGGATGTAGGTTTGGTCAGTTTCTTGAAGAGATGACGACATGGTCATGTCTCTAGTTGGACAGGCTTGGGTAAGTGTTGTCTCAATGTTTTAGTTGGAAAATGAGCATTGTCTTGAGTTTTAAATGGCTCTAGTGTCTCTTGATATGTGGATGCTTAAGATTATGTTGGGAATTTGGGAACACAAAGTGAAATTTTTAATGAATCTCCATGACCCTTGTAGGTCAGGTGATGTGTTAATTTTTTCTTGAAGGCTTCTTGGGGATTATAATTTCAAAGGTGGGAAGGTTTTAACAATCTGCATTTTGGACCGGACTAAAAAATGAAGGTTTTTTAACTTTTCCAATTACTGAATGGGTCATTTTTAAAACTGAGCCTTGTAATCTAAGAGTTGGGTTGCTTAAGAGGGATGTTTTTGGACTTGGGTGAAGGCCCGTTAAGTTTCCTAGGTGGATCAGAGAGTTTTGGGATCACCAGAACCAGAAAATATGGTTTTTTGGAAAACTACATAGGGCGCACGGTTTGTTTGAAATTGTGCATCCCACTGCAAGAAACCATGTGACTTAATTTTGGTGAATAGAATCTATCACACGAGATGTTCACGGTTTTCCACACCATGAACCTTTCCCGTACAGGGGGATTCTCTTAAGCATAGGGGTGTCACATGGTCAGCATATGGTTTGGCTAACTGTGTGGCCCAAACCATGCGGTGTATTAATTTTAAGAAATTAATTAAATAAAAATAAAAATAAAATGAAAACCTAAACTAATCACTCCCACACCCATCTCTCACTAGACCCATGATTTAGCACCCCCAAATGGGATCCTACCTTCACCACATGTTCCCCCTCCTATGGCCCCCTCTCCTTCATTGATTCTCACCGGATTTCCATCAGTTCCTCATCCAAATCGCCAAGGTAGAGACTATCCTCCCTTATACTCCCTATTTCTAGCTATGGTTCGGCCTATCTATCATGACATATGGTTCGGCCAAACCCTAGGTCTTTTGTGTAATCTTATTTATTGGTCTTATGTTGTTTTAGGTTTGTAAAAACGGTCTCTCAGGACCCTTGGGTTCATTTTCTAACAACTGTCGCCAAAGGTAATGTGGTTCATCTTGTTTCAGTTGTTCTTTGTTATCCAAGGTGATTATTTCTCCTTGCTATTTGATTTCTCACCTTCTAAATTAAGGTCTTTAGGTGTTTTAAGGTTCATAGTATTTATCTTATAGTTTTTTTGTCATTTCTTTATGATTTCAAGTCATCAAGTCAAGAGATACTTGCCTACATGTACATAGGTAAGTAAATATATATATATATATATATGTGGGGTTCCCCCGTTATTCGTATAATCATCCATGATAGTGATTATACATGTATGGGGCTAGTTTTTCCCATTTATATATATGAAAATGTATATGTAGGTTAGTAGAGACTAGTATATGCATATAAGCATATATGTAAGGATCCCCCTGCACATGTTCATGTCCATGAAGATGTGTGCATAGGGGATAGGTGTCCTTGAATGTATGTGAAGAGGCATATTCTTAGTGGGGGAGTTGCATCTTTTAGTTAGAAAGTGTTAAGATCCAAAGTGGACATCTTGGCTCCACTTTGTGGTAGGATCCCTTTCCATACCCTTTTAATTTATAAAAGTATCAATTTGTTAGTTAATTATTGATTCTTATATTCTTATTAAATCTTTGACATTTATAATAGTTCCTCATGAATGATTATCTATGGTGAAATATAAGAGATTATTAAATAAGATTAATGGTTTTTTGTTAACAAAGTCATGATTTTGTAATAACCCCCCTCCAATGGAGTTGTGCTTCCTTCCAGCTAAAAATGTAGTGATAGAATTTTATACATGTTTGGAATATTGAATTTGTATTTCTCTATTCTTGCTTCTTTTTTATGTAAATTATGATATCATGTTTATCACATGACCCTTATTTATATTCCTAAAAATTATTTTCCCTTAATGGTCCAGTGCTTAATGCCCTGAACATCTTCTTGGTTCTATCTTAACAATTAATTAGAATTGTCCTTGCATCATGAGAATCTAACAGAATTGGTTAGAATGGATTAAATGAGGAAGTTATGTCCTTCCCGTGGAGTGGCCTCAACACTTGACCCTTAAACCAATTTTCTATATTTAGGAAAATTGGGTAAGATAAACTTTAGGGGAATGACTCACACCTAACGACATGCATGAGAGGCCCTTTCCTCGTGTGGTGAATTTAATGTGATCACTATGTTAACATTTTGATTGAAGTACTTAAGATGTTTTTACTTAAGTATAAATGTGATTGAGGTTGTTTATCAGTGTTTATGGTGTGGCTATTTTAAATTAATATGAGGTAACTCCATATGCATTATATTATAATTATGAAAATGGTTGTAAATGACTATGGATGGGAGGAATTTATACCCCATACCGTCTATGTAAATGACTATGGATGGGAGGCATTCTTACCCCATTCCAAATATTGTAAATGATTATGTATGGGAGGCATTTTTACCTCATTCCATGCATATAATCTCTTATGGACGAGAGGCATTCTTACCTTGTTCCATGTATATAATCTTATTTGGATGGGAGGCATTATTACCTCATTCCAAGTATATAATCTCCTATGGACGAGAGGAATTCTTACCTCATGCCATGTATATAATCTCCTATGGAAGGTAGGCATTCTTACCTCATACCATGCATATAATATTCTATGGATGTAAGGATTTATTACTATGTACCATCTATATAATCTCCTATGGACAAGATGCATTCCTACCTTATGCCATTTATATAATCTTCAATGGACGAGAGGCATTCTTACCTCATTTCATTTACAAAATCTCCCTTGGATGAGATGCATTCTTACCATGTTCCAATGATAACCTCTATATATATACACGAAGGGAAAAGAGGCATGATTACCTCAGCCCAGTGATAACCTATACATATATAAATTTATTTATTTATTTATTTATACATGGTGACTTGATCAGACATACCAGCCATGGGCTAAATCATGTATCACTGTTAGGTGTCCCTTAGGAACTTGGACGGGTGTTAATTATTTATTCGTTAGTTCTATCATTACTTATCTATACATACACACTATCTTAATTATATTTCACTGGATTGGGCTTGACACTGTGGGCGTCGACCTACTAATATTTCATCTCACACCTTTCTCAGGTACCCATGGTACCTAAGTAAGACTTTATAATTATAGGTCATAGGTTGATTGTTGTATGCTTGTACCTATGGAATTATGAGTAAAGAATCGGGATGGAGCTTGGGATGCTCATAAGGATCACCTATGGGGTTTTCTATCTTTTAATTATTTTTTCTATATTGAAATGCATGTTATTTTTCTTACTAATTTTTATTATGTAGAATCACTATGTCATCCATGCATGCATTGTATAAACTTGGGTTAGCCCCTTTTATTTAATTGAATATAAGAATTTGTCTTCTTTTGTTTATCATTTCTACTTACTACTTCCATGGTTGATTGTTATTTAATTTTTTATACTTCTAAACAAATCTGATAAAAGGGTATAGTCTCCCCAATATCACCTCCTGAAACCCTCATTGCTATTCGGCAGCCTCTAGCATATGGGGAGCCCCACTTGAGGCCATGTGGATACCAGTCCGGCCACCGTCTTACTGTTGAGTTGGGTCGGTATGTTACACCACAGCTTCGTTACGATCAAGAATCTCAAAGGGTCTGATGTACCTAGGAAATATCTTTCCTTTCTTCCCAAATTTCATGACCTTATTTCATGGATATATTCAGAGGAATACCATTTCTACAACCTTAAACTCAAGGTCTCGTTGATGATCATCTACATAGCTATTTTGTCGACTTTGGACTGCCTTGATGTGTTGCTGAATTTTTTTCACCTTCTCTGTCATTTCTTTGACCATTTCAGGACCTATCATCTTACGTTCACTAACCTAATCCTATCATGATAGTGTTCTACACCTTTTCCCATAAAGGGATTAATATGGATCCATTTGAATGCTCAAGTAGAAACTATTGTTGTAAGAGAACTCAACCAGAGGAAGATGTCGATCCCATCCTCCTTTTAAGTACATAGAAAATTCTCTCAACATGTCTTCAAATTTATAAATAGTTCACTCATATTGGCCATCAATTTGAGGATGATAGGCCATACTAAAGTTTAGTGCAGTGCTTAGATCATATTGGATATTTTTCTAGAACTTCGAGGTGAATCTCATATCTCGATCGGATACAATCGATAGTGGTAATCTATTCATCCTTACTAACTCTTTGATATATATCCATTCAATTTGATCCAATGATAAGTCCTCTTGAATTTTGATAAATTGACACAAACCATAATGACCCATATAGCATTGTTTCCTCTAGATATCCTTAGAAGTCCAGCGACAAAGTCCATGGTAATGTTATCCCACTTCCATGTTGGTATGAGAAGTGGTTGAATCACCTCTTATACTTCTTTATTTCAGACTTCACTTGTTGACATACCAATAACTTTGATGTATATTCATCAATCTTCTTATTCATATTGTCCCACCAATAGTTCTCTCAAAGATCTAGATACATCTTTGTGCTCTCTAGTTGAATAGAGAAGGCTGAGTTATGTGATTCATTTAGAATATCCTTCTTTTTCTCTAGATAAGATGGTACATATAATCATAACCCAAATATTACAACTCCTTTCTCATCAATCTTGAACTCAAAGGATTTCCCATTTCTAATGGATTCCACCCTTTTTAGAATTTTAACATCTTTTATTTGAGCATACTTTATTTTCTCGATAAGGGATGGTTGAGAAATAATTTGAGAAAGTATTGATTATTTTCTTTTATTAATGACTTCAATGTATATCCTTTATAAGTCTAGGAATATTGGATCCTTCTCAATTCTCATCATTGATAAAGATGCAGGATCTTTTCTACTTAGAGAATTTGCTACCTTATTTTCCTTACTAGGATGGTAGTGGATTGAGCAGTCATAATCCTTGATGAGATATAACCATATTTGTTGGTGCATATTAACCTTATTCTATGTGAATATATATTTTATAATCTTGTGGTCTGTATATATCTCAAACTTCTCCCCGTAGAGATAATTTCACCATATTTTCAATGCAAAGATCACAGCTGCCAACTTTAGATCATGCATGGGATAGTTTTTCTCATGAATTCTCAACTTTCTTGAGGCTTAGGATATCACTTTATCATTTTTAATTATTACACATCCTAATCTATTCATTGAAGCATTTCTATACACCAAAAAGAGTTCTCCACTTTTTAGGAGTGTAAGTACTAATACAGTGATAAGCCTCTTTTTGAGCTCCATAAAGCTTTCCTCACATTCTTAAGTCTATACAAACTTTACTCCCTTCCGTATCATCTTGGTTATTGGGTTTGAAAATAATGATAAGTTCTTCAGAAATAGTCAATAATACCCATCTAGACCAAGAAATCTATAGATCTCCATTACAGATGTTTTCCTAGGACACTCTTCAGTTACCTTTGTCTTAGAATGGTCCACAGATATGCCTTTGTTGGTGATAACATGCCCCAATAATTATACTTCCTCTATCCAAAACTCACATTAACTGAAATTTTCATAAATTTTCTCTCTTTAAAAATTCTTCAACACATTATTAAAATGCTCCTCATGTTCCTCCTTACTCTTGGATTATATTATAATGTCATCGATAAATACTAACACAAATTTTTCGTGGTAAACCCAAAAGACTCTATTCATTAAATCAATAAAAATTTCTAGAGCATTAGTGAGTCTTAAGGGAATCTCTATGAAATCATAGTTTCTATACCTTGTTTGAAATTTAGTCTTTGGAATATATTCCTTCCTTGCCTTTAATTGTTGATTTCCCGACCGAAGGTCCACCTTAGAGAAATAACTGACCCCACATAGCTAATTGAATAATTAATCTATCTATGGCAGGGGATACTTGTTCTTTATCGTGATTTTATTTATCTCATGATAATAAATTCATAGGCACATTGATCCATCCTTCTTCTTAACGAATAGGATGGGTACACCCCATAGTGAAGCACTCAGACGTATAAAACCCTTGTCCAAATTCTCCTGTAACTGTTTCTTCAGCTCTTCCAACTCAATAGTGGTCATTCTATAAGGTGTATTTGATATAGGAAGAGATCTAGGAATAATTTAAATTGATAATTAAACTTATTGGTCAGGGGGAATACTAAGAAACTCTTCTGGGAATACAGAAGTGTAATCCATCACGATGGGGATATCTGCGAGCATGATCATCTCCTTTGTCTCAATCATTTGAGCAAGATATGCTTTCTCATTAGGCAATAATATCCACACTTGAGACTATGATTATAAAGGAGATTCATATTCATCCTTACACTTATAAATAATTGTATTATTATTTTGGATATGAAGAGCTATCTCCCTTTCCCAACAATTGATGTTGGAATTGAATAAAGATAGACAATCCATGCTCAAATTATCATCAAACTCCACCAAAGGGATTTTGACAAGATTTTTTGGGAGTTTCAATCCACAAGAATTAATTGGGGAGGAGTTATATAATTTGGATGCAATGGTTTCCCCATTTTTTGTTCTCATAGATAACTCAACATTCAAAAATTGAGGTGATGATTGAATATTTCTACTAAAATTTCAAGATATGAAAGAATGCATAGAACCAGAATCAAATAGTATGTTCACTATTCTTGAATGAATAACTAGTGTACATGTCATTGTATTGTTGTTCGACTACACATCAATGGTAGTTATATAATATTCACTTCCTTGTTGCCTTGGAGGTTGTTATTTATTGCCTCTGATAACCCTGGGTTTAGGGCGTTGATTTGAAAAATGGTCATGTTACTTGAAGTTGAAGCACTACACTACAGGATGAGTTTTGATCTGAAACATCTTTTCATCCTCCACATTAGTGTAAATCCCCATATCCCATCATCATTTCTTAGACATATTCCCCATTCTTCCACATTTGAATCATTTACTGGTTCCCTTTAAAAAATTATCAGGATGCTTCTTCCCACAATTTTGACACGTGGGTTGTTCAGTCTTCTTTCCAACATGAGATTTTTTTATTGATCCACCAATGTTAGACTTATATTTCCTCTTTTTTTCACTAGTCCCACAAGACCATTAAGAGTCTCTGATCTCCATTTTAACCTTAAGGGAACAATGAACAATATCCTCATATCTATCTCGAATCACAAATTCTTTTCATATACTTATCTTTAGTATACTAAATAAGTGATACACCTTGATTTTGGTGTTCATGAAAAATCCAGAGGCGTAACTTGCAAGCCTTGTAATGTTTTCTTCATATTCCCCAATAGACTTATCTTTTTTCCTTAAGTCCAAGTGATTACCTTTCTATCATGAGACTAAGTGTTCAGGGAAAATATTTATTGAAAAATATTTTATTTAAATCTTCCCATTCCATGTGATTAATTTTCCCCTCATACTTTTTGTTCTTCATCAGTTTACACCACTGATCAGCTTCCCCATCTAAATGATAGGCCTCCAGCACAAATTTCTATTCTTATGAGCACTAGATGAAATAGAATATACTTTCAATGGAGTTAATCCATTGTTTCATGAGGAGGGGATAAGAAGATCCACTAAACATGGGAGTCCTTTTTCTTATGAAGGATTCAATGGAAACTTTCTCTTTCTTTGGAGAAGAAGGGTGTTCCACATGATTCATGTTATTATTCATAACTTGATCCAATTAAGTGAGTACCGCCATAAATTTTTGAGTACCCATTCCCATCATATTTGGCCTATCATTAGGGAAATCGTCACATTACCTAACACATGGTTTGTTGGAATGTGTTATTCTATTTATTTCCATTAACTAATAAAAATAACGTGCAATTATGGAGCTTTAATACTTAGCTAATAAGCATAAAAAGAAACTTTGAACATAAAAGGATAAAATTGTAATGGAAAATTATATCCTAAATTGTGATTCCCTAGGTTTCAATCTAGTTTATCCGTGATTTATTTTTAACATTTATTCTTATGGTCATTTTTTATTCCCTTAATAATAGTCTATAATGAGCTTATGAATTTACCAAATTATATCCCCTAGGAGTGTCAAACTAGGTGCGTAGTAAGTCCCATTGTCGAGTACCAGGTTACCTCGAGTCAGGACCGAAACACTTTGTCGAAGTTGTTACTCTGATTTAAATCTATGCCAGAACCATATCCACTTCTAGTATTCAAACATGGATATATTTTTTTATAAACCAATTACTCTATACTTACAAAAATTTAGCGATGTTTTATTATACTTAGTCTTATCCCTATGGTTCTAACTAAATTGATTTATTCCTAATCTCCAAAAATAACTAGGCTTTACTTTGATACCAACTATAGTGACTCTATCCTTTTACACATATCATTATATGATTTTATTCATAATTAAACATCATATTATAAGCAAAGGATCATAAATTCTAGTGTCTTGGAAGACTAGGTACATAAAACTAAAAACATGGGACTAAAAAACATTTCTTTATTTATCATCCATTATGAGCTCCTAACTTACTTTGAGACCTTACATATGCTTATGATAACTTGGGGAAAACATGAGAAAAGGGATGAACTAAAAGACCAGTAAGGGAATAATCATAAGAATAAATCTTAGCACATGGGTTCGAAGGTATAACATAATGATATAAAAAGGCATGGAACATAAGGAATATTAATATATAAAACATGGGATCTTATAATCAATGAATAATAGTAATTTGGTATCACTATAAAATAAGAATTTAGTAGGATTAAATGATATTCGCACATAGAGGATTACGATTCAAGGCTTGTTGCACATAGAGTAGCAAGAGTCAAGGGTAACCACCAAGACTATTGCATATAGAGCACAAGCCAAGGGTAACCACCAAGACCATTTCACATAATTTCCCATGAGACTAAACTTTACCCAATGAATTAGAGATCTATTTGGTCACACCCATAATAACATGTTCATGAATATGTGTGACACAAAAATAATCATAAATAAAGAATCAAACATAAACATAAAGTTTTACCGTGGAAAAAAGTGGGTATCTTATTCATGTCATAAAGAATAATAAATGGGCGTAACATAAAAGTGTCCATGAAAGGAAGGAATTAAATCATAAATGACATTAATAAATGATAATAGGCATATATAATGATAGTTTATGTCAAACTGAAGTGATAGCATGTAAAAAGAGTATTTAAGAAACTTTAAAATAAAAATATTTAAGTGTGGTTTAAGGAAAATATCAAATATAATTTAAAACCGAAAAAGGAATAATATTTTATATCAAAACAGAATTTAACCAAGAAGGTTTTAATAATAAAATGAGTTTTTTTATAAAAATAATGGTAGCTTAAAAAAAGTTATGGAGTGCACTTGAAAATTGGTAAGAATTTGATAATTTCCCTTAAATTGGCTTGCTTATCGAGAAGTGTCGAGAAGGTAACCACTTAAAACATGTATACACCTAAAGAAGGAGGATCAAAATATCTTTATACATGAGTTTTTAACATTTAAATAGTATTTATAATATTTAAATAAAAATATAATTTAATTTAATTTGGTTAAAAAAAAGGGAAGAGAAACCCGAAGGAATAATGGAGGTTCGAGTAGAATCCCTTACCTTAATTCCAAAGGTGTCATTCGCTTGATCTTAATTTCCTGGATAACCAAATTAGATTCATTAATTAATAATTAAAGAACCTATTCTACATGAATTTTATTTATTGTCATTTTATTAAGTTATTTCATTCCATTTTTGATGAGTTATAGAGTTCAATTTCATCATTTGTGAGTGCTCATTTTCTTAGTTTTCATGATCGGTTTTCTTGAATAAGAGTATGGAAGTTCATGTAAAATGGGAATGATTTTACATAAGTTTAATTATATTATATTAATGAAATTAAATAATATAAAATAGTTATACCATTCATTTTATTAAATTTTATTATGATGAATCCTTAGATAAAATTTTAATGATGATCACTTGGATTAATTTGGTGGTTTTTCGATCACAATGAACTGATTTTGTTTTGTAAGTTAATATCATGTATAAAAAATGATTCCATAACATTAAATAAGTTATAATACATATATTATAATCTATTTCAACCATAAAAATGGTTTCATGACCAGACTTGAAGATTTCAATAGAAATGGAAAACTTGTTGTCCTTTAATGTGATAAATTAACACATCTCAGACGGTGTTTTCATTTTTAGTATAAAAGGAGGGGAAAGGAGAGATGAAGATGAATTATTCCATTATAATAACAAAATTCTGGTATATGTAAGTTAATAGAGTTATCATACCATTTTTATGATGGTATTTGATGAGATAAAAAGAAAAGAAAGGAACTTGAAAAGAAAATAAAAGAATCGGAAAGAAGAATTTACCTCTTGAATTTATCCTCCTTGGGAGCCTCCTTATGGAATATTTTTTGGTATTTTTTTGAGACCAAGGGATATTGAAAACTAGGGAGTGTTTTGGTAAGTTATTTTAGTATAATTTGTACAATTCAAAATGCTTGATAGGTGTGAGGAGAATAGGTGGTGAGGGTGGTATTTATAGTGGAGGAGAGAAGTGTGTTCTCAATATTTAATTCATTGGTTTATTATTTTTCTTAAGACAAGAAATAGTGCTGATTCTTGAGACTAAATATAGTAATTAGATCATGTGATTTTGAACCAATATTTCTCACATCATCCATTACTCAATTAATAGGGTATTTAACTTATAATGTATATATGCTGTAAATTGCGTATTTTACTATTCACCAAAAATTCAACTATTTTAGAAAAATCCAAAAAATTCATCCTAACTATTTGTTGACCTGTAGAATTCAAAAAACAACTCCGTTTTTTAAAAATAATTTTCTAAATATGAGAAATTTAATATTTTATTAAAATCATAATTTACTTGAAAAATAAAAATTTTAAAATTATAACTACTTTTCAAACACTTTGAAAAAAAATATTTAAGGTCTCATAAAATTATATTATAATAAAAATACATCAAAATATTATTTTATGAATACATTTAATGAAAATAAATTTTCTTTTAATTTATTAAATTAATCATAAAACTGTAATTAAATATACATGACTTACAAAAATACCAACACTTGATTAATAATTTTTTAAAAAAAATTACTTATACTATGATATAATTATATAATATTAAATCTTATAAGATGGAAAAATTTTATTTATACCTTCATTGGTGAGGTTACTATTACATTGGTCGGTTTATTATTCATAAGGGTCGTATTACTATGTCAAAGTTCAAGTTATTATTTCATCAGTATGTGTTCCTTAACTTCTAGAGATACCTTTTATTTCAATAATTATTCATTTATAAAGTTTCTTATTGTGCTCTATATGTAATATTATGTGATTATACTATAATACATAATTATAATAAGGGAAACCCATTGATAAAATATTGGTTCATTACAGGACCAAACTGAATTATTTAGAAAATGAAGTCGAGTAATATAGATTTATACAAACATAATACAAGAAACAAATAAATACAATAAATAATAAAGAATGCCAAGATTTAATGTGATTCGGTCACATGAGGACTTACGTGCATGGAAAGAACACCCCCACCCACACACGTGTTTTATTAATATCAAAGAAAACAAATGTGAGATGGTGCAAAGAACGAGCAAGAATAAGAGAAATGAAAATAGGAACGATGAAGTAGAAACTAAAAGTTTCACAGTAAACCAAAAAATTGATGCTTACAGTGTCAGAGTTTGAAGAAACTATGTCAGTCTTGTTCTCTTGATTCTAGATGGCTAAAGCAAAGAACATATGGATCTAAGTTCTTCTTCTTCATATTCTCTCGCTCGCGGAGCCTTTATCAAGAAGTAAATCCACACATCTTCTTACACGGAAGGGGGTCATATCTGCCAAAATATTTGAAATAAGGTTTCATCGGGGAGATCGGCATGCATAGAACACTTTTGTTTCTATGCGGTGAAGGTGAGCTAAGATTTCTCCTATGAGAGTTGAGATCCAGAATTGAGAGAGAGAGAGAGAGAGAGAGAGACTGAATCACCAGAGATCCGAAGAGATTGGGGTACATGGGTCATCACTCCCATAACACCATAATATCCTAGAATACATATTCCCAATGAGATCACACATGTCACCAGAACAGAAATCGAGGTCACGGTTTACCCTTCAACAATAGCTTGTTTAACTAGGTCATGACTATTTTAGTGATTTCCTATGGCATCCATACCTCTAGAGGGTGTTACTAAGATAAGTATGGTATAGTGGACATTATATATGATGAATTGAGTGGATCATCCTGATTAGACCATGTGAGGACCCTTGAGATACCTTAGACTCATTGGCTCGTTGAGTATGGTTTGGGGAGTGTGATATCCTAGAGTATTGGGTTTGACCCTTGGGATGAGTTGGATTATTAAAGGACCCAAGAAGGGTTCCTTTGCTATAATTTGTCCTGAGGGATCTAGGTAGGGTGTCATGTTGTGTGGTGACTAGGATAATTTGATTGTGGTGTCTTTCATATGTTAAAACCTTAGGGACCCTGGTGGGTACCCCAATGATAAGAGACCCTAGTGAGAGGGTAGATATGATATTGGGCAGTCGCGATCGTGGGTGTCACCTTGGAACTTGAATCTATGTTTTAGGCCTATTATTCTATGGAAATATCAGTGTTCTAAGGTATGGATAGTGATGAAAGATTAATTCATTTGGGAAACCCATGTTTTCCTTTATTTTTTTATAAATAACCTGTAAAAATCTATTGGGGCTGGTGCTTATATTAATTGAGATGGTATACACCTTTGGGGAGGTTTTGATGTGAATGGAAAATTTCCTTGAGGTGGTGTTTATATGTAATGTAATGGAAAATACCCTAATGTTTGGTATTTAATACTCCCTATTAGGATTTCATGAATACTCCCTAGGAATAGGTTGTGAATACTGATCGCAGTATGATTCACTGTTTCATTTTCACCCTTACACCACTGTGCTAAACTAGTTTTGTATTGAAAATTATAAAAATAATAAATAATTTCATTTCATGTTGGAATAATTTATTCTTTTTATCACTTTTAAAAATGTAAATGATACTTGTTTTGATAATCTCATTGAAGGTGGATGTGATTTTGAGGGCTCATGATGAGTTCCAAGAAAAATGGGCCAAACTGTACAGGATCCATGCACACCAGTGGACTCATCCACACACTGCTACTGAACCGTGCATCTAAATGGGCTGAAATTTTGTGTTCTAGCCCAAAATTTATTTGGATACATTTATAATGAAGAAATTCAACACTCATTCAGCCATCTGGTGGCCCAACTGACCTGATCTTTCCAGCACACAGAATCTACATGAAGTCAAAAGTGGTGTGCTGTGATCTGTCCATATCTCGGGATTTAGTTGTAAATTTTGTTCAAAACTTTCAGTGGATACATAAAAGAGGTGGGGTGACACCTTTTTTATTTTATTCAAAGCGATATAAGGCTTTTTGGAGGTCTAAACCCATGTGACAAGTGGTTTTATGAAATCAGTGTGCTCAAAACCACCTTCCCATTTTCCTATAGAATGGATCCTTGGGATCCCCATTTGGAAGTTCGATCTAGAAGTAAATATATGACATTTTGGAGTCTTGGAGGAATCTACTCCTCATCCTTGAATTTATTGAGACCCCTATCCTCATAGGGGGGTCAATAATGAAGAAGGAGTTCCACTCGAGCTTCCTCCCCCTCCCAATATCGAGCTAAGCGGCGGGTGATCATTGTGAGGGAGTTACACACTTGAAGAGGGAGTTCTAGCACCTTATATTATACTATTTTTGTGTAATTTTTGTGTGAATTATTTAAATTATGTTTAATATTTATATGATTCTTCTATTAATGCATTTATTTGGTTTAATTAGGTGAAACATTTCTCATTTCAATATCGATTGGGTTGAGATTTAAGTGGGAATCTTGAGTTGTTCTAATTGGATAACACAAGCATCCACTTTATCTCACACATACATGAGATTTAAGTATTCTTTGGTAAAACTCACTATATTCTTGAGTTCCAAACCTTTACAACACGATTGTTGTGTCAAGGGGTGGTTCTTTGTGCATTATTTTAAGAGGAAAGAGGGGATTAATGATCTTGGTCATCCCTCAACCAAAGGATTACAACAAAATCTAATAACCAATTGAGAATAAGGAACTTATAAAGTTATGTATTAACTTATAAATTATCACTTATTTGTCTCATATTTTTCAAAATCCACTTTGTCTTTCAACTTTACAACTCTTTATGTTAAGTTACTTTCTTAAAATTATTTACAAAATCACCCCCTCTTTTATTCTTATTATTAAAAATATACACTCAAAACCTATCAATGCTCCTTGAGAGAGGACCTAGGGTCTTACCTAGACTATAAATCAACCTTAAAATATAATAAATTTTACATTTCATGATAGCACGGTCAAATTTTGGCATCATTTTCGGGGAGAGCTTTGGTTTTAGTGCGTGTTTTTTATAAGTTTTTTGTTATTTTTGTGAATATTTATTTGTTTTATCTTATACCTCTTCATATATGTTTGTGTTCTGATTTATTTCATCTATAGGTTATGTGAATGATGAATTCTACTTAGGGAGACTTACCACCTTTTGAACCTGAACCGGAGAGGATCTTACGTCAGTAACCCTGAGATGCACAAGACAACCCTTTCAAGGAGGACACACCACAACTCGAAACTTTTCTAAATCCATCTTCTTATGGAACCAAATTAGAACATGAAATTAACAAGTTTAAAATGGCTAAAAAAATATAAAACTAAAAGAATTAACCTCACCAAATGTTGATATCCAACCCACTTTCATTCAAATTCAAGGCGAGGCACCCAATTTTGAACTTAAATATGGTTTAATTCATTTATTACCAAGATTCCAGAGACTTGCTAGATAATGTCCACACCATAATCTTAAAGAATTTCTTATCATGTGTTCTACATTAAAACCTATAAATATGTATAAAGAATAAGTAAATATTAGAGAATTCCCATGTTCATTGTAAGACACTGAAAAAAAACTGGATTTACTATGTTAATTCGCCAATTAGAGGTTGGGCGGACATGAAACGCATTTTTCTTGAAAAATATTTCCCAACCTCTCAAATTGAAACTATAAGGAAGGAAATATGTGGTATAGAGAAATAACATAGGGAAACATTACATGAATTTTGGGAACACTTTAAAAGGTTATGTCCAAGCTGTCCACACCACCAAATAAGTGATCAACTTTTAATTTAGTATTTTTATGAAGGTTTAATTCCTATTGACAGAAATATGATTGATGTTGTTGTAGGTGGTTAGCTAGTTAATAAAACCTCAATCGTTTCAAGGACCTTAATTGAGAACATGGAACATAACACTCAACAATTCGGTTCAAGGTCCAATGTACCCATTCGAGGTGTCCATGAGGTGTAAAGTACTGAATTCAAGAGGAAGGTGGACACGAAGTTCAAAGAGGTAAGTACCCTTCTTCGACAAATTTCTCTTTCCCAAGGGAAATCTCAATATCCTCCTCCCATCCATTGTGGTATATTTTCTTCTAACACCCACTAATCTGATCAATACCCCCAACTAAGATAAACTTCTGAGAGTTGTGAGGAAATCTTTCCAGGCTGCCCCTATAACCAACCCTTTTGGAAAAAACCATACTATCCATCCAATCCTGGGTGGAAATACAACCAATCCTATAGGAAAGGTGGGTATTCAAACCAACCTCAACAACCATGGAACCAACTGGGGTAGAGTATTCAACCACCACCACCAAGAAATCCTCAACCACAACAAAGTTATTTCCAACAAACCCCTCTAAAACCTGAGCCTAGCTTAGAATACATAATGAAACAAATGGCTTCCAACAATATCCAATTCCAAAAAACCACCCAAGCTACCATACAAGACCTAAAAACCCAATTAGGTCAACTTTCCAACTCGGTGGGGGAAATCCATAGCCATGGGTTGGGTAAAAAACCTTCTCAACCCGTATTTAACCCTAGAGATAAAAGAAATTTCAGTTCCATCACCCTTCGTAGTGGAACAAAACTAAAAAGCCAAATGTACCCTCCACTAGAGTCATCCCCTCCTAAAGAAACCACCATACCAACTACTAGATATTCTTCAAATGAGGTAGAACCTTGTCCTAAGAGAATCCCCTACAAAGGAAAGAGTGTGTTTATTGATAATTCACATATCCCAACAATCCCTCTTCCATTTCCATGAAGGGCCACCCAACCTAGAAAACAAAAGTAAACTGAACTCGATAAAGAAATTTTGGAGACTTTCAAAAAAGTACAGGTAAACATTACCTTGATTGATGATGTGAAAAAAATTCCATGATATAAAAAGTTTCTAAAGGATATGTGTACACACCAAAGGTGACTTTGAGGTGATGAGAAGGTGATCTTAGGGAGGAATGTTTTATCATTGATAGAGACATCACTTCCCACCAAGTGCAATGATCCCAGAACATTATCAATTTCGTGCACCATAGAGGAGTATTCTTTTTCTAATGTTATGCTTGATTTTTTGTGCTTATATAAATGTGATTCCTCACTCCATTTACTCTACATTATAGGTCAGGGAACTGAATCCCACTGGAATTATTGTTCAACTGGATAATTGGAGTACCACACACCCCTATGGTGTGTTAGAGTATGTTCTTGTGATGGTTCAAATTTTAATTTTTCCTACTGGATTTTATGTGCTTAAAATGGAGGATGATAGGATGAATGGACATGCCCCAATTATATTGGGAATACCCTTCTTGAAAACTTCCAAAACCATAATTAATGTCCACAGTCGTATATTATCTATAGAGTTTAGTGGTGACATTGTCTACTTCAATATCCTTGATTCCATGAAGCACCCCTCAGAAGAACATTCCTTTCTATATTTTAATTCTATAGATGTACTCCCTTCCATTGTAAAACCTTCATTTCATTCCCCTAATCCCCTTTATGAGTTTTCTTCATTGATAGAAATGCTAGGAAATGATTCATGCATTGATTATTATGGTGGTCTAGAAAAGTGTAATGTGTGTTCATTGATTGATTATTTCTTGAATACTAAGGATCCAATGACTATCTATGATACTGATAATCTTGTAAAAGCTCATTCCTCATCTGAGGATGTACCATTGAGAAGTTAGATAATATCAGTGACCTCTCACTTTCACACACACTCCCATCAATCCAAAATACCACTGAATTGGAATTAAAACAACTACCTCAAGATTTAAAATATTCATATCTTGAGAATGCAAACAAGTTTCCTGTCATCATTGTTAATTCACTCCCTCCTGAGCATGAATTGCGACTGCTTGAACTTTTGAGGGAGTATAAAAAAACTTTGGGATGGACAATTTCTGACATTCTTGGTATTATCCCATAAATCTGTACACATCATATTTTATTAAATGATGAGGATAAACCAATGATTCAGGCACAACGTTGACTAAACCCAAACCTCCTAGAAGTTTTGATAAAGAGGTAACAAAATTATTGGCTTCTGGAATCATTTACCCCATCTCTGACAGCCAATGGGTTAGTCCCATTCAAGTAGTTCCTAAAAACTGGCCTTACAATAATCAAAAATGAAAACAATTAATTGGTTCCAACTTGTGTGCAGAACAGTTGGCGTGTCTGCATAGACTATCACCGACTAAACCAACACACTAGGAATGACCATTTCCCTTCTCTATTCATTGACCAAATTATAGAGAGGCTAGCGGGTAAGTCCCACTATTGTTTCCTTGATGGGTATTCTGGATACTTTCATATCCATATTTCCCCTGAGGATTAGGAAAAGACAACCTTAACTTTCCCCTTTGTCACATTTTCATATAAGAGGATGCCATTTAGTCTGTTCAATGCTCCAAGTACTTTCTAGAAATGTATGGTTAGTATTTTTTCAGATTACCTAGAGAATTGCATGGAAGTTTTCATGGATGATTTCACTATTTATGGCTCATATTTTGATGAATGTTTGAGTAGTCTTGGTTTAGTTCTACATTACTGTATTGAAAATAATCTTGTATTAAATTATGAGAAATTCTATTTCATGGTGCGAAAAGGTATAGTTTTGGGACATGTCATTTCTTGGGATGGTATCAAAGTAGATAAATCAAAAGTGGATGTCATTTCTTCCTTACCATTCCCCAAAAATGTATGGGATGTGCGGTCTTTCCAAGGTCATTCTTGATTTTACCGTCATTTTATTCGTGACTTTAGTAATATTGCACTCCCACTCTCCTGGTTAATCCAAAAATAAAAAGAATTTTTTTTGATAAAGAAATTTAGGAAGATTTTAATAAGTTAAAATGGAGTCTCACACCACCCCTGGTAATCCCACCTCCTCAGTTGGATTTACCATTTGAGCTCATGTGTGATGCCTCTAACTATGAAGTTGGGGCAGTCTTGTCATAAAGGGTCGATCGAGCTCCACATTCCATTGCCTATGTCTCACGTACTTTGGACCCTACCCAAGAAAACTACACCATAACTGAAAAATAATTCCTTGCTATAGTGTTTTCCATGGATAAATTTAGGCCTTATCTTTTAGGGTCCAAAGTCATTGAATTCTCCGACCATGCATCCCTCTGGTATCTCCTTAAGAAACTGGAAGCCAAACCACGCCTCATTCACTAGATGGTCCTCCTTCAGAAATTCAATCTAGAAATTAGAGATAAAAAAGGAGCAAAGAATGTGGTGGAAGACCATATCAGTAGGATCCACCCATCCTCAGACATTTACTAATCTCCCTGTATTCCTATAAATGAAATTTCTCCTGATGAGAAATTGTACCAAGTATAAGATGTTATTCCTTGGTATTCTGAAATTGTAAATTATTTGGTAGCATCTTGTATTCCTACTGATTTTAACAAAAATCAGGCCGACCATCTAAAGCATGAGTCTCTTTGGTACATTTGAGATGACCCCTACCTTTGGCGCACTTATAATGATCATGTCCTTAGGCGTTTTGTTCCTGATAGCAAGTTTCAGTCCATCCTTAGGTTCTATCACACTCTTGCTTGTGGGGGACACTTTGGTCCCCAACAGACTACTCGCAATGTCCTCTTTTCTAGTCTCTTTTGGCCCACATTGTTTCAGGATTCCCATGACTTCTGTAAATCTTGTCCTCACTGTCAAATAATGGGGAATGTCTCTAAAATAAATGAGATGCCACAAAACCCCTTTCTCTTCCATGAAATTTTTGATGTTTGGGGCATTGACTTTATGGGACTATTCCCCAATTCATATGGTAACATGTACATTCTTTTGTCAGTGGATTATGTTTCCAAATGGGTAGAGTCACAAGCTACAATGACTGATGATTCTAAGGCCGTTGTAGAATGTTTGCAAACCCAAATTTTAGGTAGGTTTGGCTTACCTAGGTTCATCATCAGTGACCAGGGTTCTCATTTCTGCAACTGAACAATGCAATCACTTTTTTGTCGGTATGGGGTCGGTCATAGAGTGTCTACTGCATATCAACCATAGACCAATGGTCAATAAGAGGTGTTAAATAGAGAGGTAAGACAAATTCTTGAAAAAACAGTTCAACCCAATAGGAAATATTGGGTTCTTAGACTCGATGATTCATTATGGGTTTACCGTAATTCCTTTAAGACTCCCATTGGCATGTCACCATATCGGTTGGTGTCTGGAAAGAGTTGTCACCTCCATGTTGAGATTGAGAACTGAGCCTATTGGGCCATCAAACAATTCAATTCTAATCTTTTGGTTTCATGTTATAAAAGGAAGTTACATGTTTAAGAGCTATAAGAAATGAGAAGATATGCATATGAGAACTCCATGATTTATAAGGAGCATACCAAGGCTTCTCACGACCATCTCATCCTTCATCGTTAGTTCTTCATTGGGCAGAAGGTCCTCCTCTACAATGCAAGGCTGAAGTTGCATCTAGGTAAGCTTCATTCCCACTGGTTTAGACCATAAATTGTTACTAATGTATCTCTATTTGGTGTTGTCTAGGCTTAAAATAAAGAAACCAAGAAAACCTTCACTATCAATGGGAAGCGGCTGAAGCACTCCCATGAATCCATTCTGGAGTCCCCGATGGAGGAACTCCATGTTCAAGAAGCAATCTATGAATGAAACTCACCAGGTTTTATCCTTCCTTTCCACATTCTCTTTTCTTACAATAAGGACACTACACACTTTAGGTGTGGGGGGATGGGTATATTCTTGGGTTATTTAGGAATTTTTATCATCTTTCTTATTTTTCTCTTTTTAGCTTGCTGAATTGTATTGTTACTTTCCCCCTTCCCTTCCCCTCACTTTTTTTCTGGAATATTACTTTCTTTTATGCCCACTTTATCATGGAAAATGATTCCCATTTAATCATGGAAGTTATTGAAAATGATTGTGGAATGTCTGTATTTCATTCTTTTTTAACATTCAAAAAAAATTCTAATGAAATGTGCATTTCAGCAAGAATTCAATACCATGGTGTGACTTTATTTTTAAATTTAGTTGTTTTTCGATGATATAAATGGTTGTATCATTTTTAAACCTTTTAGAAAAATGGTGCCCTTTTTTGAAAATAGTTTAAGAAAAAATTGTAATCTCTCCACATATTTTTTCACCCAACCATGAAATGTGAAAATTTCTTAGTTAATGGTAGGTAAATATAAGTTAGGTTGATTTTTCTCTAATTTAAAAAATAATTTTTCCATACGTTCTTTCCTTATCTGATCTATTACATTACTATACCAGATTGACATATGTGTGTGTACCTATTATCTGACTATTATACACCCTAAAAATATTAAAAAAGGTTTTATATTTGGAAGGTCAAAAACCACCCTTCCTAGACCTTTGATCTTGTTATAACTATTACAATTAGTGTCATCAAGAGATCAAACATGGGTTAGGAGAATAGTGTGAGATTTGTTCCAAGTGCAACTTTTGAAATATTAATAAATGAGGGGAGTGAAGAAATGTACAACATATGGGGATATCTAGGTTAGGAGCTTATGTTTTTACTTTTGGGAATTCTTAATTGAGTGGGTATTGAAATTTGATTACAAAGTATTTGGGGAAAGTTTGGTGGAAAGGATCTTGTAAGTAGACAATTATTAAAATAACTTATATTTACTTGATAAAAAAGTGGAAATAATAGCATGAAATTGTTGTCACACACACATGTGGAGAATTAGTGACATGATTAACTTTTCAATTATTTTATTTTATTGGTATCATGTATCTCTTGGAATTTCATTTGGATACAATTTTTGAGACATCTTTTTCAATGATCATTGAGAATAACTTCTCGATGTGATTTTTGATTTGATCACATTTCTATCATGAATTAAATTTTCATTGAATGTTAAATATTTATGAAGTTGAAAATATCTACATTCGTAATTTTTGGAATTATTACTTTGCACATGAGTGAAAATGTTTAGGTGTGGGGGTGTGATCGAACTACGATTCACTGTTTCATTTTCACCCTTACACCACTGTGCTAAACTAGTTTTTATTGAAAATTATAAAAATAATAAAGAATTTAATTTCATGTTTGATTTATTTATTTTGTTTTTATCACTGTTAAAAATGTAAATGACACTTGTTTTGATAATCTCATTAAAGGTGGATGTGATTTTGAGGGCCTATGATGATGTTCAAGAAAAATGGGCCAAACTGCACAAGATCCATGCATACCAGTGGACACATCTGCACACTGCTACTTAACCATGCATCAAAATGGGATGAAATTTTGTGTTCTAGTCCAAAATTTATTTGGATACATTTATTTTGAAGAAACCAAAGACTCATTCTACTATCTTTTTACCCAACCTACTTTATCTTTCCATCACACCGAATCAGCATGAATTCAAAAGTGGTGTGTTGTGATCTGCCCATATCTTGGGCTCTAGTTGTCCAATTTGTGCCAAACGTTTGGTGGATACATCCAAGAGGTGGGTATACAACTTTTTTATTTTCTCTAAAGCGACATAAGGCTTTCTAGAGGTCAAAACCTATGTGACAAGTGGTTTTAATAAATCTATGTGTAAAAACACCTTCCCATTTTCCTATAAAATGGAACCTTGGGATCCCCATTTAGAAGGTTGAGACATAAGTGAAGCTAATCTATTTTGGAGTCTTGTAGGAGTATCCTCCTCATCCTTGAAGTTATGGAGGCCCCTATCCTCATAGGGGGTTCAATAATGAAGAATGAGTTCCACCAGAGCTTCTTCCCCCTCCCGATGTCGAGCTAAACAGTGGGTGATCATTTCGAGGGAGATACACACTTGAAGAGGGAGTTCTGGCACCTTATATTCTACTGTTTTAGTGTAATTTGTGTGTGAATTATTTCACTTATGTTTAATCTTTATATTCTTCTTCTCTGAATGCATTTACTTGGTTTAATTAGGTGAAACATTTCTCATTTCAATATCGATTGGGTTGAGATTCAAGTGGGAATCTTGAGTTGTTCCAATTATAAAACACAAAAATCCTTTTTCTCTCATACATACATGATATTTTAGTATTCTTTGGTATACCTCACTCTATTCTTGAGGTTCAAACCTTTACAACATGATTTTTGTGTCAAGGGATTGTTCTTTGTGCATTATTTTAAGAGGAAAGAGGGGATCCAAGATCTTAGTCATCCCTCAACCAAAGTATTACAACAAAACCTAATAACCAATTTAGAACAAGGAACTCTTCAAGTTTTTTAGTAACTTAGAAATGATCACTTATTTATCTCATGTTTTTCAAAATCCACTTTGTCTTTCAACTTTAAAACTCTTTATTTTAAGTTACTTTCTTAAAATTGTTTACAAAATCACCCATGTTTTGTTCTTATTGTTGAAAATACACACTCAAAACCTATTAATGCTCCTTGAGAGATGACCTAGGGTCTGCCCTAGACTATAAATCTACCTTAAAAACATAATCAATATGACGTGTCATGACAACACGGTCAAATAATCCCCATAGGGAGGTCATGAATACTCTATATGGGGAGGTTGTGAATACTCCCTATGAGGAGGTCATTGACACTATCGGTGGGGGTGCCATGGATTTTGAGCCTATATTATTGGTTTTGGAAATAGGATGGCATTCCTACCATGTTCTATTTGTTGGGGTCTTGTGGGGTCTTCAGTAGAAGTGGTAGAGCCTTATGGATACTTAGGGATTAGTTATTAGGAATAATTGTATATTGGGATGGATAATTTACCTAGGTTGTTATTCTAGGATGGTGAATTACCTAGGTTATTATACTATATATTGATGTGGATGAGGCCCTTAGGTCATTATCTATATACTGTATTTAAATACCCTAGGGTATTTATATGGTTTTCATGGTCATCATGACATGATTAGGGACACCTCAACACTGGAAGAAGTAAGTATGGTCTATTCGGTTCCTAAACCTAAGTATCGAAGGTAGTTTATTTTTTTATGTATTTTTTTCAATAGTTTATTTATTTATTTAGATCATGCACATATCACTGTATTATCGGTATGTATGGTTCCACATTTGTGATTCCCTGTTGATTTTTTTACTCACACCCTACTTGATTTGTTGTAGCACTTGGGTTCCTGATCATCCCTCACTTGTTTCGATTTGAAGTTAGGTTGAGTCCTAGGATTGAATTATTGAGATATAGTATCTCAAGTGGGAAAAAATAATGGGATTTGGTATGTGTCACACCCAGTTTTTTTTTCTTTTCATGTCATGGTTTTGATCTGGTTCATTGAAAATCCTGATCCATTTCTTGGGTGTTTAGTGAGATTAATTTTGAGTTTTGAACTATCATATATGTCTAATAACTCTAATTTTGGTTCCTAATTGCTTGTTTAGGAGTTTTTGGAGAAAGAGTGGTTATTTCATGATTTGGGCCAACCGTGAGCCCATTTCCAAATTTAAAATCCAAATTTTTTTCTTTTATAAATCCTTAATTTTTCAACATTATCCATTAATTAAACTTCCCACTTTTCCTCCACTGACATATTAAAACTATCATATCCTTTTTGACCCCTTAGAAATTCATAATCATTGTGAATTTGGGTTACTTATTTAGGTATTGGGCCAGCCTATGGGGCCATTTCTGGTTTAAAAACATAATTTTTTTCTTTTATATCTTTTTCATTTTTTTAATATTTTTCAGTGATTCCACCTCCCATTATAATCCAACATACCTAGTCTCACCCTCATTTTCTATTTTACCTATTTGGAGCTCATTTTCATCGCATATTAGTGCGAAAGTTCTCAGGTTTCCTCAAAACGTCCAGAATTGAGGAGTTAAATTGTTTCATTCCCAAATCATTCAATTCGTACTCTTTTTCACACAAATATTTGTTCCCTGGTTCTTCCATACCTTAGGAGCCTATACAAGAAGTTACAAGCCATTCAATTTTCTATAAGGGTGCATATCTAATGGAATGCGAAGAGTTTTCTAGGTGGCAAGGTGAGATTTCTTCTCCTTTCTCCTCCCTCTTCCTCATCATTTCATTATTTATTGGTTTTATATTATATAATAGTCATTTTAGACCTATTTTTATGTTATACCATGATTTTTTATGGGTTTTTTATTCTTTTGCGGCTGGTCTTCATAGGTTTAGGGTTTGTAAACCCTCAGATGGTGATTTTGGGTGTGTGTTTCCATTATGCCAAGGATTTGAGGTAGGATATCCCTTGAACAAGTCTTTATCATTTAATTTTCATAATTATCATTCTATCCTAACCTTATTTATATGATATTTTCTGCTTTGAAACCTTGGTTTTAAAGTTTTTGTGTGCAAATTATGTTTTATGACTTATTTTGTTAAAAATATAGTTGTTTTTGTATAAATGTGCACTCCTCTTGTTTGATAAATTATTCCATGAGATTTCACACTTGGTTTATGGTATTTTGAATATGTTTCAGTATCTTGAATAAATTTATGGCATGAAAATGGTATTTTATATCTTTTAAAGTTCTTAACATAATTTGTTTTGTTAAAGAGTGTATGCCATGTGTTCGGTAAATTTCCCAGTTGGATTTTATGTGTCTAGTGCAATTTAAAATGATTTTTTTGGATTTATAAATACATTTTCATCATGAAAAAAAATTATTTTGGGATCCTTTTATGTATTTCCAATTTGGATTTTGTTTTACTGACAAATGGGTTTTGGTTTAAAACATGTTTTGGCCTGAGTTGCCGGAAAATGACCCGTTTCACATCCTTATGAAAATGGTTGTGTTTTGAATATGTAACCTGAGTATTTTAAGGGATTTATGAATATATTTCTCTACTATAAATTTTTTTTATACACCTCCTTAATAAAATTGAAATGCATAACTTTTTCAAATGTTAGTTTTGAGAAAAAAATTAAAGGCCTGTTTGGCCTTTCCTAAAAATGAAGAATGAGTGTTTTACATGTATATACCATGTTGTGTCAATTGGGATTGTTTTATGGTCCATGAAATGATTTTATTAAATGTTGTTATGGATTCCAAATATGTTTGGGTATGGTTTTGTTGTGTGTTTATACTTAAAATAGTGTTTTTGTATGATTTTTATGTGCAAAGTCTCAATACACTCCTTGAAATTGTTTAGCGAAAAAGTTTATTGGTTTATTGATTCGTGAAAGAAATGTGAAGCAAGTTTGTTGGTTGTTTGTGTTTTTATGGTTTGGGAATGGAATTTTTATGTGAAATGTGTATTTAATTATATGTGTAACTTGATTTATCACTAAAGGGAATCCCAGGTGTCTAGGTGGGCGAATGTGTACTAGTATGCTAGTGATCCCGTGGGGTTTGACCCCTGTTTCACATAGCAAGTTTGACGATGAAAACACTAACTAAACTATGATGATGATGATGATGATGGAATACCACTAGGTTATGGGTATTCTCCCTAATAGTGGATCATGTGCATGAGAACGGATACCTATTATGGTTACTTTCACTGACATATGAGGTACCTGGGGCTCACAACTAACCAGTGCCTAGGGGTGTTCTATGAGTTGTGATCATTGGATATTTTGTACTCACTGTCAGTATACAGTGTGTTTGGTTGATGAATTCAGCAGTGTGTGTGATTTCTTTGAAATTTTAAATTCTTTAAATCATCCCTCTTTAAAACTATTGTCATTTTGAAGTTTCACCTCTTTGAAAATTGTTACTAGCATTCTTGTTTATAAAACATGCATGTTTTTGTCTGGTAATTTTTTTTATAGCATGGGACCTTATTTGGAAAAAATAATTTTATATTTGTATTTAAAACTTGAAATTGATGTTTCTTTTATTTTAAATTATGTGCATTGGGAATAGAATATCCGGATAACCTACTGAGTTTTAATACTCACACCTATAGTCTTCTTCTGTTTTTATCCCTTGTGCAGGTTTCAGCTTGAGTTTGATCGCCTTGGGTGACTTGTGATCATTTTTTTGTAGAGTTACTAGAGGGGTCACATTGAGTTATTTTGTTATCGAGTTTGGTCAGTTGAGTTGTTGTTTTAGTTGTACTATCAGTTTCTTGTACGAATAATGTTCAGTTCAATTTTTATATAAATGTATTTTGGGTTGTCCATTTCTTTCCACTGTTTGATTTTTTGTATATGGGTGAAATTATTCTCTTGTGTACTCTATTGATGCCCTTTGTGCTTTTTTCCATCCCGAGAGGATCAGGAACGCCTCTCGGGACTTGTCGCGGGCTGGCTTGGGTGACCAATTCAGGGTCGAATCAGGATGGTTCATGATAGTGTAGATTTATGATTTATTTTGGCCTTGTTTATATTTTATTACTTTTATTTATTCTATATATTTGATCATCCCAGTGAAAGATCGTTCCTATACACTTGTATGGGAATATTTCATTTTGTTATAGCATGTATAGTCTATTTATTTATTGTGAATACTCTGATGTGATGAATTTGTTCAATATTTTTCTATTTCTACTATTATTGACACTCTAATATAAGGGGTATAGCCACCCCAAGGTTCCACCTTAAACCCCTGCTATTAGTCGGCAGCTTTTGTCATAGGTGATGTGTGCTTGAGACCATGTGACACCACTGGTCTAGTTGCTATTCATACTAATCTAAGATGTGACATTACATGTAGGTCAAGATAGGGGTGATTGATTAGTATATGACATAGGGAAAGGTCGGGATGGGTGATATAGTCTAGTATATAGGTGTCTATCCACATGAGCGGCTGACGGTTTGAAGCAATGACTAGATTGGCTACTGCATTTTAGAGAAAACTATTTTGAGGGGTGTGGTTTTTTCTCTCCCCAATCAATATAGAATAAAAAATAAAAATAAATTAATAAAAAATGAAATAAATTAAATGGTTTTATTTGAGAGAGATGGGTGAGGGTGGGTTGTATGACATGTGAAGGAGGGAGTGGAATGTGAGTTAACCCCTGTATCATGTAAATATATTAATAATAGTAATAATAGTGATAATATTAATAGTAATATTATTATTATTATTATTATTGTAAACTATGTTTTCAGTTGTAACAACTTTATATGATGGTGGATTGATGGTTTATCTATGACATCAATTTCATGGCATCGAGAAGAACGTTTCGAGACCAATACGTGATATATAATTTCGAACCATGGCTTGATCCCTAGGGCCCATCACGAAGCACCTACTGTCTATGATATGATGAAATACATATTTATCTATATATTATATTTTTTTAGTAAATGAATCGACTATTCTTAGTATTTTTCAATATAGAATGTAATGGTTTAGTCTGTTCAGACATTCGTGGCCATTTATATAGAAAGATAAGAATTTATTGAATTTAACTCCATATGGATAACTTTAGAGTTCACATTAGTCCTCATAGTTCCCTCTATATAGTAGGCTAGCTTGATAAGACTTAAGGATGAGTGGGAGAGTTGAAGAGATTCCCTCCTTCCCTTTCAGCTTTGAGCAAAGGGTGATGTACACAGTTCGTATTAGAGTATGGGAAATTAGAAATAACCTCCCTTTCAAATAGCCTTTAAGACCAATCTATATTATAGAAAAAAAATTGAGAGTGGAAGCCACATAACATTATTAGTGGCCCCTTTACATGGACTGATAGTTTCAATAATGATGTGTGATAGTGGTATAGAGATAGGTTTTGTGTATTCCCTCAATCAGATCATATGTGTGGGTGAGGCTTATTTTCCTATTGAGTTTTTGAGTAGAAATGTTTTGATTGTGATGATCATGTAACAAAAAATTTTCATATGTTTGGGGTTTATGATTGCCCCTCTTAGCCAGTTGATGTCCCCTCATTGGGGATCAAGACCCTCAGTGGTGGTATTTGGACCAGTGGAATGATGTTGGTGGTGTTTATGATATATGTATTATGATTAGGTTCTAGGGGACCATGTTATGTGGGGTCTCTAGTTTTCCCCTTCATTACCCCACTCCTGGTAAACAGGGTTAAGTTGATAAGGAACCACCAAGATTTTGGTAGATCACTTTCCCTTGAGATTTCTTGGGTTTCAAGACTTACCTGAGTCTGATCATGTTTAATAAAGGGTAATTCTTATCTCATAGGATAGAAGGGGGTGTGATACACCCATTTTTAGAGTCAGTATACCCTAGTGTACCATATCTCTCTCAAGGTTGTGGGTCCTCTACTCTAATCAGTATTTCTTGTAGACATAAATCATGTGATTTTCACATTCACCTTATGGAATAAGGTGTTTTGGTAATTATGATTTCATCAATGAGTTCTCATGATAGGCAAAAATTATAAGTGAGTGATTATGTGAGTGTATATGGAGTGTACCATGGAAGAGAATAGAGGTTTACCTCATAGGCACATTGTGTATCTTCTTTGGATGGTAAGGGAGGTGTTTTTTCCTAGGGTTTTTTAGAATGGAGTTGTTTTCCCCTAAGGCATGAGATTTTTTTATGGATTCTTTATTACATTGAATGAGTTGACATTTGGGGTCATCCTATGGTATTTTACCATGATTTCATGTTGGGTTCATACTAGGAAGTGAAGTCAATGATTCTTCCCTAGAAATTTGTTTTCCCCTTTATCGAGTTGGGTGATTGTATTGTTTGTTCCTTGGTTTTTTGATGACCTACAACTTTGACACCCTTTTTGTTTTAAGGCATCCAACTGAGTATTTTTATACTCACCCCTATATGTGACTTTTGTATACACTTGTTTTATTTGTGCATATGGTGAACAAGTCGACAATGATATCGAAGGGAATGGAGATTGTGGAGCTAGTGGAGCTATATATTAGAAGAGTCAGGGGATTTTTGGTTGTTAGTGCTTAGGATAGGGTTGTCATGACATGGATATCCCTTATTCCTAGTTTCTATAGGTTGGTTATTTGATATTATTGGGCCATGTATCTTTTTCCCTTTTTATATTGGCATTTATATTGTATTCTTTTGGTATTTATAATGAGTTTCATACATTTTACTTTTTAGATATTTATGTATTCCTATATAGATGTGATGTTATAGTTTTTTGGTGATGTATGAATGTGTAGGTATATAGGATAATTCCTCTTATATGTGATATATTTCGTCTTGGTGAAAGTCACCAACCCCAGGCCTATTGGTGGCAGGCTTAGTATGGCACACCTAGCTCACTATCAGCCCAGGTGGGGACTCAGTGGGTTGAATCATGTTAGGGTGGTATTGAGTGGGGTTTTCCTTATGATGGAGTTTATAGATAGGTGTATCATGAGTTTGGTTCAGGATACGTGGGGAGAAAATACTTTAAAGTGTTTAGTTTTGGTTGAAAAATAAGGGAACCAAGATAGTATGTGGAATCTGATGCATTCCAATGCAAGGAATCTATTAATTTTATAACTAACTTGATTGTATAGGTCATTAGTTTCATGGTATATTTGGTTGAACCATGTATCATATAATGGCATGTTCATTTTTGTTTTCATGGAATGACATCCTAATTTTGGATATTAAATCATGTAATAAGGATGTTTATTCCCTTGTAACGATGATTTTTGTAGAGGTAACTAATGGAAATCCTATTGATGATGCTAGTAATGGAACTACTCAAATATGTGTGACCTCCCTTGGAAATTATCTCCCAATAACAAAGTGATCTACTACATGGAGAACTTTCTCATCATGATAATGTGTAGGATAGAGATCCTGATCATTTGGGAAGTTTGGTTTACCTGGGGCCAATACTCCCTTGAATGAGGTGTCTTTAAAGAGGTATGGATCGCCCCATATGAGATTGTGGAGTTTAGAACACCCTCATAGATATATGGGAACATAATAACATCCATGTGGTGTGGGTATTCCATTTGAGCATGAGGTTTGATACTCCCATTATTGTGATGAGGTGTGGCTCCCTTATACTATATCCAGGTTGATACTCCTCAGGTGTATAGGGTATGAATCCTACATTTTCAATGTGTATGTTTTATATAATATGAGATATGGTTCTTCTATCAATGTGAGAAGGTATTTCCCATAGGTAAGGAGTGTAGACTGCCATTTTTAGGCACATGGATTCTTCTCCTGGTTATGGATTTTTTACTCCCTTGGTCTGGATGTGTTGATATATGACCCTACATGTATTGAATTTAAATGAATTCAATTTATGATATTCGGTTGGTTCGTTATTATGGATTTTGAATGGGGATTAATATTTGTTGCATGGGACTGTTCACATTGGTTTTATTTTGTTTTCCAATTTTCAGATTATCCTTATATCGCATATTTTGTTTTCCTTAAACTAGTAGTGGCTCATTTTCTCTAGATCATTGATCAATTATGGTCCAATGGCCCATTTGAACTCCCGGTGTGTTTCTTTGATCGGTTGCGATCTATTGGTGCTACCATCCCACCTATCTGGGCATGTCACTTGTCCCGTGAGTTGTCCCACTATTTGTTATGTGAATTGTTGTGTTGATCTTATCCATCCACACAGACTTCATCCCAAGAATCTGACTAATCCGTTATGATGCACTTTGATTGTGTTTTGCGTGTATTGATGCTTGATGGTGTCTCTCTCTTCTCCAAAGCTTGGGTCTGCTGCATCATGTCTGGATTGAGGGTTTTCAGAGGTGAGGATCAGTCTTGATTTTGTGGAGAAGAAGGAAGGGAACTGGGTTTTCCAGAAACCCACACTCTCCTTAGTCAAGTTGTGCCACCTCCTATAACCGAAGTACTTCTCTGGTGGAGATTCAGTGGGGAATCCCCACTGTTCTAGGTTTCAGATGACTACGCTTCAAGAAGGTTCATTTTTTTGGACATATCTTCAATCGTAACCAAGTTCTGGTATATTGTTCTTGGATATGTAGTGATTTACCTTTTTTATCATGTATGTTGTTGTATCCTTCACTGGTGTGTGCATGAGTACATCTAGGAGTGGATGGGGTTGACTTTATGTGATAGGATTGATCACTCCCACCTAGTTCAGAAAGTCTTGCCTCCTCAGATAGTTTCTATGGTCCTTTATTATTCTATATTCGAGTCTATAATTGTTTCTTGTTTCCTTTTCTTGATACTTAATAAAATAGTTACTCTAGTGGTGTTCTCTCCCTGTACGTACGTCCCCAAAGGGGCCGAAGCATGTTATATCTGTTGTTATTTAATTTCACACCTGTTGTTTTATCTTTCCAGTGTTTTTTTGCAAATGTTTATTTGAATTGATTCATTCACTCTCACTTATTTATTCAAATACCTAAAATATGTTCCATTACACATTATAGTGGGTCTTGGTAATTTTAGTGTTTAAGATTTTAACCCCAACAAGAGGTATCAGAGCCTAATATAATGTTTATATGGGTTATACTAAATTTGATATTGATAAGTTTGATGGTGAGAATGTCTTTAATCTCTGGAGAATTAAAATGACAGCCTTATTAGATCATAATTACTTAATATATTCCCTTGAAGGTTCTAAAAAAAGGTTACCACTACTGCCCTTGATGGGAAAGTTACTGTTTCTTATATAGATTCTTCTAAGGAAACCCTTAGGAAATCCTGTAGTCTGATACTTTTATCTTTACTAGATAAATTGTTAAGAGAAGTTTCATATGATTCCTCTGTTGTTGGTATATGGTCTAAACTTGAATCCCTTTATATGACTAAGTCTCTAGTTATTAAACTGTATAAGAAAATGAGATCGTATACATTCAAAATGCATCCTTGAATTGTAGTCAGGATACATATTGATGAATTTAATAAAATATTATTAGATCTATCCAATATATACATTAATTTTGATGATTAAGACCAGGCCATTATTTTATTAATAGCATTAGATGGTTCCTTTAATTATGTTAAAGAATCTATAATATATGGAAAAGATACACTTACTCTTGAAGAAGTAATATTTGTTTTACTCTCTAAATACCTTCAAAGGAAGAGTAGTATTAAGACTAATGCAGAAGGTTTAAATTTTTGTGAAAGGAGTGAATATAGGGAAAGAAATGAATCTAGAGGCCGAAGTGAGTTAAGGGTTGGAAAAAGGAAAGGGTTCAATCTAAATGACATAGAAGAAAGTCTAAAAGAAATGTTGTAAAATATTTCCATTGTAAACAAACTGGAAACATTAAGAGGAACTTCCCTGATATGAAATGTGACTATAAAAATAGTAGTAATTACAATTCCATGTTAGTTGAACAATACTTTGACACTGCTAACGTTTTGAATATATCTGACATTTCCATCCTTGATGAATGTATCCTGGATTTAGGATGTTCATTCCATATGTTTCCTAGGAAGGAGTTACTTGCGTAATTGAGGTAAATTACATATGGTGAGGTTTTTCTGGGGAATAACAGGAGCTAAAACATCATGGGAATAGGTTATTTTTTGTTATAGCTTCATGATGGTACTATCAAGTCTCTTGAGGAAGTTAGGTGGGTACCTAAATTGAAAAGAAACCTAACATACCTATAAAACCTTGACCATAGAGGGTATATCTTTAAGTCAGGGTATGATACCCTCAAATTAGGTTGTGGATCCTTCGTTGTTATTAAAAGAACCCTTCAGAATGGCTTTTATGTGTTAGATGGTAAATTTTATTTAAGTTAGTTGAATTCCTCTTATAGTTCAGAATGTGATTCCACCACTTTTTGGCATAGGATACTAGGGTATGTTAGTTAAAAGGGTCTTAGTGAGCTTAAGAAATGGGTCCTCTTAAGTAATTTCATTCATAGAATCCTACCATTCTATGAGGACTATGTATAAGGGAAGTTCGGAGGAGTTAGTTTCAGTAGGTCCATGTATAAATCCAAAGAACCCCTCGAGTGTGTACATTTTGATTTATGGAGTCCTTCTAGGGTTACCTCCCATGGTGGAGGCTAATAATTTGTGACTTTTGTTGATGATTTCTCTAGGAAATTCTGGATTTATATACTCTATATTAAGTCTGATAATTTTCAGACTTTTAAGAAGTGGAACGATGTGGTAGAGATTGAGTCTAATAGGAAACTTAAGGAATTAAGGACAGATAATGGTTTGGAATATCTATCCATATAATTAATTGAATTTTTTAATCCTATGAAATTAAAAGATATTCGACTATTGTGGAAACATCACAATAAAAATGGGTTAATAGAGAGAATTAATAGGATTGTGCTTGAGGTGGTGAGGTGTATGCTATCCCACTAAAATCTCCCCAAGTCCTTTTGGGCCAAAACTTCTTCTACAGTAGTGTACCTCATTAACTATTTCCCATCTTCTGCTAACTCTTTTAAGACACCTGAATAACTTTGGAAAGGTTCACCCCCAAGTTTAGCACACCTTAGGATATTTGGATCCATAGCTTATTCTCACACTTGTAATGATAATCTAGATCCTAGGGATGTTAAGTGTATATTTTTGGGTTATCTAAAGGGTGTTAAAGGGTGTCATTTATGGATAGATAAACTGAGATATCAAAAGTGCATCATTATCCGAGATGTTGTGTTTTATGAATCTGGTTTGTCAAACGATAAGAGTCCTGAATTTATTACAACTTCTAATGATGTTGTTGAATCTTCTGAAGTGTCGACACCTTTAGGTGTTAAAATCCCATTTGAACCTAGTTTCCATCCCCAATACTATACTAGTCATGCTGACCAGACCCAAGCTGAATTTGATTCTAGTTCAAACTCTGATCTCGAGGCTGAGGGACCTGGTGATCTGAGTAATTATCAGCTCACTTGGGATAGAGAGAGGAGGGTTATTAAACCTCCATCTTGTTTCAATCAAGAATACATTATTTCCTATGCATTTAACGTAGAACAGGATTTTTTTGATGATTAAACTCAAACATATAAACAAGCTATTAAGACTAAAGAATCCACTAAGTGGATGAATTTAATGAAAGAGGAGATTAATTATCTTCTTAAGAACAACACCTGGGTTGTTGTTCCTAGACCCAATAACCAGAAATTTATAGTATCTAGATTGATATATAAGAAGAAGGAGAACAATGTAGGAGAAAATCAAATCAATTTTAAATCTCAAATCGTTTCTAAAGGATTTATTCAATGTGAAGGTATTGATTATAGTGAAATTTTTTCTCCAGTTTTTAAGAATTCATCCATCAGAATTCTTCTTTCTTTTTCTACTAAGATTGATTTTCATGATGGACAGTTAGATGTAAAAAATGCTTTTTTACATGGATCCCTTAATGAAAAAATTTATATGACTCTTCCTAAAGGGATTTCAAAACTGTTCAAACGTAATCATGTTTTTATTCTTAATAAGTCCTTGTATGGTCTTAAACAATCTTAAAGATGATGGTATAAAAGATTTTATTTTTTTATGATTGAAAATCAATTTTCTAGAAGTAGATTTGATGCATGTGTATATTATAAAACTGTTAAACATTATTCTATTTACCTGTTATTATATGTTGATGACATGATTTTAATCTGTAAGAATATGAGGATAATAAATTCTATCAAGAACTAGTTTAATTGTGCCTTTGAAATGAAAGAGTTAGTTCAGACAATCAAATTCTAGGCATGGACATAATTAGGGATAGGAAGACTAAAACCTTGTACCTATTCCAATCTAGTTATGTTAGGAAGTTATTAAAGAGAAACCTATTTGAACATATTAAACCTTTTAGTATTCCCTTAGGAAAAAATTTTAAACTTACCTTGAACTAATCCCCTAGGAATGATGATGAAGCCACCTTCATGAATAAGATTCCATATGCTGATGTTGTAGGAATTCTTATGTATTCCATGGTCTGTTCTAGGCCAGATATTTCATTTTTTTTGTGCATTGAGCATGTTTATGGGAAAACCTGGTAAGCCTCATTGGCATGCTTTAAAAAGTCTCTTAAGTTATGTTTCTATGTCAGAAAAACTATGCATTAGATATGGTTTAAATAGTAATTTTGATAATGATATAGTTGGTTTTGTGGATTTAGATTATGCTGTAAATATTGATATATGAAATTATATTACTAGTTTTTTGTTTCTTTCGTATGGAGGACTGGTCTCCTAGAAGTGAAATATGCAATCAGTAGTTGCAATTTCTACCACCGAGGTAGAGTATATTTCCTTAACAGAATCCATAAAAGAGGTTATATGGCTGAAAGGTTTTCATTATGAATTATCATTATATGTCGATAGCATTGTAGTCTACTATGATAGCCAATATGATTTAAATTTATCTAAAAATTATGTATTTCAGGGTAGTTCTAATCACATTTAAATTAGATTTCATTTTTTTAGGGATATTATAGAATCTGGGAAAGTGAGTGTCATAAATATACCCACTGAAGATAACTCGGCCGATAGTTTGACTAAGGTCATTCAGTTATCTAAATTCATGCATTGTCTTAAACTTATGAATTTATTCCCAATTCTATAATATAGGTTACAAGAACATCATCATTATATTTATTTTAATTGCAAGGTGGGGTTTTGTTGATATATGTCCTTGCATGTATTGCATTTAAATGAATTCAATTTCTTATATTTGGTTGGTTCATTCTTATGGGTTTTTCATGGGGCTTCATATTTGTTGCATGGGACTATTCGTATTGGTTTTGTTTTGTTTTCCAATTTTTGGATTATCCATATATCGCATATTTTGTTTTATTTAAACCTATAGTGGCTCTTTTTTCTGGACCGTTGATCAATTAGGATCCAATGACCTAGTTGACCTCTAGGTGTGTTTCTTTGATCGGTTGTGATACGTTGGTGCTACCATCCCACCTATATGGGCATGCCACTTGTCCCATGAGATGTCCCACTATTTGTTATGTAAGACCCCAGTTTTTTCAATAAAATACTTTGGAATATTTTTGATATTATTCCAGAGCAGCGCCTTCAGATGGCGTGCGATTCTGTGCCCCGGTGTGGCCGGAATTAAATTTTCAGTGTGTTCACATAGGACACACCAAATAAATGGGATAACTACTAAATGTTGCTTCAGATCCTAAATATGAGTGTACAGATGGGTCCATAATGGGGTGTTTACCCTAGGAACAACATAAAACGTGTCGGCGCGAGGCGTTTGGACCCCTCGCTCGCTTCCGGAACGTTAAACGGATAAATAAAATAATTTATTTATTTTTTTAATGGTTAAACTCAAGTATCTCTTAAACAGTGACTCGTATTGGAAAATTGAGGGCACTGTTGAGTCCGGAGCATTCCCTTTACCCTAGGAGGGGTGTAACTTTCGTGGGTGCAGGCCTTCTGTGAAAAATGCCACCGAGGGCGTTTTTATAATTTGGCGTCTTTGGGCGTTTAGTTTTATAACTTTTGAATGGGGCCTCGGATTAAAATTTTTTAGAGCTCTGTTGTGCTCGGTAGGTGGTGTTTACCCTAGGGGAGTCTTAACCTAGACCCCATCGAGAGTTTCGGGTGCAGGTCTTTTCGGGGGGTGTTTAAGTTAATTGTTTTTTTATTATTTAACTCTCTATTTAAAGACCTCACCCTCTCTCCCACCCTTGGTTGATACTCTGGAAGAAGAACCCTCAAGGCAGCCCCCTCAAGATCCTCCTCCCTCTTTCAAGATTTGGCAGTTGTGGATCCGGCCGGCGGATACATTACGAAGCATCGGGCAATGCCCACGAGGTAGGAGATCGTCGCTTTGTTTTTAATTTCATATATCCTACTTTGAGATCAATTTTCATTGTTGATTCTCTGTCAAAACTTCGATCAAAGCCCATAATTTCATAACACATATTTCGGCATTTCCAACTCACATTTCGGTTTTGAATTTGGAGTCATGTGGCCTCCTCAATCACCCGCCAAAGATTCCAGGTTTTTTAGGGTTTCTGAAGGTTTTTGGGGCGTTCCGGCGAGAACAGGGTGGTGGTCCGGTGAACCAGTGTGGCGGTGCGGTAGGCGGTCCTGGCGAAGGTGGCAGCTCAGCATCTCGGTCCGGGCGGCGGTCTTCAGCGGAGCAGGCGGCTCCGACCGGTCATAGGTGAGCGGAGGCGAGCGGCAGGGAGGAGCCGCGGGGAGCGGGGCTGTGGCGGCGGTCCGCTGGGGCTGCAGGCGAGCGGCCAGGGCAAGGCGGTCACGCGGGAGGAAGACCTGCGATCTGCAGGTCTGGTCGAAGGAGACGACCTGGACTAGAGGAAAAAAAATAAAAGAAATAAAAATTAAAATAGAATTTTAAATTAAGTTTATAATAATAATATTATTATTATTATTATTATTATTATGAAAATGGCTTATATTTAATAAATCATAAATCGGGGGTTGGTTCCGCGTTCCGTCAGCAGCGACGTGTCCCTTAATTTGGGAGTAATTTTTGAGATGGTTTCGGGGGTTTTAATTCCTGAAACGAGGGGCCTCGGTGGCACGATACGCCTTTAAGTAGTTTGACGTTTTTTTGGGGGTTCGTGTTCTGAGCGGCGCAGACACATCTGACGTCCAATTTGAGCGTCGTCATCGGTGTTGCAACCCTGGTGTCGAGGCGGGGTTTTCTAGTGTGATTTTGGGTGTCAAAACCGGAGTTGAGGCAGGGGGACCCATGGGCCGTCTTTCGAGCTGCACACAACTTTTTGTAACTTTTCCATCGGATGTCCGTTTAGGGCGTCCGAGTAGTTGATCCTGGGTGTTTTTCCAAGGGCATTGCAATGGTGAAATCTGCCCGCTTTAATTCAGCATGCTGGTGTGGGCCCCACGAGTGTCGTCTTGGGAGTTGGCGATGATTTCCATCTTTATCGTCAGGTGTCCGTTTTGGGCAAGTGAATAGTCCATCTTGTGTACTTTTTCGAGAGGATCGCAATGGTGCGATCCATTATTTGTGCTTCGAGACCAAGGTGCAGGTCCCACGTAGAACTGCTCATGTGTGGTTTTTCAAAATGCGTCTTTTTCTCCGAATATACATTCCACTCAAGTGAGCAGTCCTTTTGACGTGCTTTTCTGAGGAGATCGCAATGGTGCGATGCGCCCGAATGTTTTTGGGGTCGAGGCTCGAGACCACGGGACGACGTTCGGGCGTAAAGTGTTGTTGGATGACTTTTACATCGGATATCAGTTGGAGGTGAGTAATTAGTCGATCTCGCATGTTTTTTCACGAGGATTACAACGGTATAATCTGTTCAGGTGAGCGGAGCCTCTTATGTGGTCTTATTAAATGTGGAAATATAAAGGGTGATCAGGTGGCGGTTCTTCTTACTATGTTTAGAAGCGAACCCTTGGCATACGATCGCATTCACTTTCATGTGAGTGAAGTAAATGCTTGAAGAGATGTGGTTGGTCATTCCTCAACTGTTGAGGTGGCAAGTTAGAGTTGTTACGTTTACGCCCTTCACGTTGATGTTGGGTGTCATGAGCACGATAGCCTTTGGGCTAGAAATGTAGTATACTCTTGGAGTATATAGGAATGGTTGGAGGTACACGTTTTGGTTTGTACCCAAGTACATTTATGCGCTTGGTTTGGATATGACATAGGGTCACACGTCATGTGGTCCCCTTGTACGTGTCGTGTTTTGCTTTACGTACCTTTGACCTCTCACGACATAGAGGGTCCTTCTGTTAGCAATGTTTAGACCAGAAGGGTTGAGTGGGTCCCCCTTGTCCTGTCCTTGATGGTTTAGACTAGCAGGGTTGAGTGGTTTCCCTTAGTCCTGTTCTCGACGGTTTGATCGGCAGAGTTGTTTGGGTTCCCTTTTTCCCTTTAGCCATGTGGGCTTTCAGTATCTTATCCCTTCGAGTTCCCTGGTAGGGTTTGTGGATTTTGGTGTGACCAATACATTACACGAGCACCGATCCTCTACTCAGGAGGTTGTTCCCAGTAGGGATGGACAGAGCAGTTTCGGGTTTACCCTCCAGCGGGGCTAGGCAGTGGGTTGCTCATTGACATTTTCGGGTTTACCCTCCAGCGAGGCTGGGCAGTGGGTTGCTCATTGACTTCTTTGGGTTTACCCCCCAGTGGGGCTGGGCAGTGGGTTTCTCATCGACTCCTTCCAGGTCTACCCTCCAGCAGAGATTGGGTAGTGGGTCTCCTTTCGACTCCTTCCAGGTCTACCCTCCAGTAGAGACTGGGCAGTGGGTCGCATGTCGACTTGTTCCAGGTTTACCCTCCAGCAGGGTTGGGCAGTGAGTCGCTTGATGATGTATTAGGGTTTACTATCCAGTAGGGATAGACAGTGGGTCGCCTGATGATGTATTAGGGTTTACCCTCCAGTAGGGCTAGGCAGTGGGTCTCCTGATGATGTATTAGGGTTTACCCTCCAGTAGGGCTGGGCAGTGGGTCACCTGATGATGTATTAGGGTTTACCCTCCAGCAGGGCTGGGAAGTGGTCACCTGATGATGTATTAGGGTTTACCCTCCAGCAAGGCTGGGAAGTGGGTCTCCTGTTGTCCTTACAGACTCAATCCTTCTTATGAGGCTAGTCGGTGACTTTTCTCCATGACTACCGGAGCGGGACCCTTGGTTGTACGGGTTAGTGATGGGACGACCTTGACTTTGAGGAGACCTCTCAACTGCGGGGCAGTGACGAGATGTGTTTTGATGTTCCCCAAAACTCTCAGGTACGAGGGTCGCTTTCCGCATCAAGATGTGTCCTTGATGCGCAACCTAAAACCGTGCGGGTGAGACAGTGCCGCCCAAAGCGGATAGTATCAAGGTGCGGTGATTTGATCCCCTTGACTTGCTGTTCGGGGAAGACGTACGGGATGCTAGGGATTGATGGTGTTTACTTCTGGGACTGATAGAGACTCACTTTCTTGGGCTGAGCTACGGGACGGATATCCCCTTACGATCTTGTTCGGGCTTCTTGACCGAGAATATGTATACACCTTGTTCTAGTACCCACTTCTTGGGCTTGGTTACTCTCCCTCCAAGATAGGCGAAGATGCACGGGGTATGCCACGTGCTATCCTTTTCTATCTTCTCGTGGTTGGGCAACTCTACTCCCCTGATATAGGTAGAAAAGACTATATGATAAGTTCATCTTCTCACTATTTTTAGCTCCTTATGTTAGGACGATTCTACTTCCTACCTCTTGTTGGGTTGATCTGTACTCCTTACTTCACTCTCAGTTGTACTCCTTTACTTTTCCCTATTTGATCTACTGCTCACCTCTTCAGTACCTCCTTTGTTTCTCCCTCAAGCCTTCGGGGCATCCTACTGAGTATTTTTTTATACTCACCCCTGATTGGGCTTTTCCCGCACTTGGTGTGCCCTTGCAGATGACGGACATGTTGGTCGTGACTTCAGCAGAGATTAGGAGTTCATGAGCTTGGACCATGTATGGTGTTCATAATCAGGTTCTAGGTGTGGGACCCTCCCAGTTGTTTTACTTTTGTTTACCTGTTTCCGAGTTGTGACACTTTTTTGGTTGGGCGTGTGTTTTCCCCTTTTCTTTTTCATCTACTTTCAGAACTTGTTTTGTACTGTTTAGAGATCGATGCACTTTGTGGTTGTTTATATCAGTTGGTACTTTACTTTCTCTTTTTACTCTGTACTATTTCATTGAGTGGGTTGTGTGTGTGTGTACAGGTACTTAGGAAAAGGCATCCCTGAGTTGTTTATCCTTCGGCGCTTATCACCAGCCCCTGGCCTATGGAGGTGGTCTTGGGGTAGTTGCAGCACGAGCCCGGGTAGGGTCGGGTCGTGAAAAAGTGGTATCAGAGGTGGTTCATTCCTTGGGATGTTGTTCAGACATCCCTAAAAAAGGAATTGGTTGGGATTTAGGGCAACGGTGTTAACGTGTCTCAAGAGAGGCTCTCAGTCCAGGGAGTCCAGTGATGGTACGGCGGCTGACGTATCCATTCACCAGGACCCTGATAACCCGCTTGTCGACTTGGCATGCTGAGACACTTGTTACAGGGGAAACATTGGTTGTGCATCACATAGTATTGAGGCTTTTACTGTCCTTCTTGATCATCTCCCCATCGTTGTTGTTGTTGTGATATACATATATGCTCATCTGACCGTGGCACTCCTTGATAACATTCAGAATGTCTCCGCGAATACAGCCAACCAGGATACCAACTTTGGTTCGTGTCGATGACCCTGTGAGCTACGAGGCCTCTGTCCAGGACCCATCATGCGAGCCCCTTTCTCTGGGTGGGCCGGTAGAAGCACCCCCACCTGGTGAGCAGTAGACAGCTCCAGCAGAGCAGAATGAGCTTGAGCATAGGTTGAGCGTGCACCGTGAGTTCCAGCGGTAGAGACTGCTGAGGTTCATTGGTGAGCCAGACCCTCAGGCAGCACAGGTTTGGATTGAGACAGTCGCTCACCTTTTCAGGCTTGTGTAGATGCTGGCAGCTCTTATGGTGGATTTGGCCGCCAACCTTTTACCCAGACCAGCTTGGCGTTGGTGGAGTCTGGTGACTCAGTTTCTTAACGAGTCGTCGCTTTTGTGGGGAGAATTTTAGTTTTTGTTTCATGAGGAGTTTTTTCCCTCCTGCTTACGCTCCATTCGGATTCAGGAGCTCCTACAGTTTCAGTAGGGAGGGATGGCGGTGGCCGAGTACGTGTCTAGTTTCGCAGACCGTGCATGATTTTACCCGGACTTGGTCCATGACGGAAACTTCCGAGCGCAAAAGTTTGAGCAGGGTCTCCGCTGAGAGTTCATGCTATCATCGTACCCTTGGGAATTCCCACTTATATCGGGGTGCTAGAGCAGGTGCTGGTGACAAAGAGTATCCTGTCGCATTCTATAGTTGGTGGTGGTAGCAGGCTCGATAGAGCCGAGACATCTACCGCAGCTAGCGGGCGTCGTCTGACAGGACCTTGACATGGGTGCCTTTCCGATAACCAGACTCAGGGGCGTGGTCATACACCAAAGTGGCGCCGGAGGGCACCAGTGCAGCCCAGAGAGCACTGATGCTATGCTTGCGATGGGCGAGGTCACCTGGGGCATGACTGCCCGACCAGGAATGCTGAGAATATCGGGCAGGTAGCAGGTGCACCACCGCGGTAGAGGCATCGCAATGATCGGAGTAGCGCCCTGATAGGTGGTGCTATCAGAGGAGCGGGAGGAGATGGTAGTGGGGGACGGCTTTACATGGTCTTCCCGTCACCACTAGGTGGTCCATGTCAGGCTCTAGGTGCTGACAATTGGGATCGCAGACAACCGCGAGCTTTGGATTTATATGATCCTGCAGGGCATGAAGTGATAAGAGGTACGCCCTATAGCCATTCTACTTTTTGCAGTAGAATTGTTAAACTTTCTGTGTGAAATGCTTTTCTCCCTGCTCCTTGCTTGGGTTGTTACCAGGGTGACTCAGGGCGTCGGCATGGCCCTATGTTGGTAAGGTAAAAAGGCGTAGGACCTTTTCTTTAGTCGATGGTGTCGACTCCTCCGCTTTCCGAGCATGTAAGAGAGTCTTGGTTGCGAGACATCGACTATGAAACCTTGTGTGACCAGATATCCTTGGGTGTTTCATCATATGGATATTATAAAGGAGGGAATCACCGGGCCTTGTTCCAGGTGCGGGCGGTGATTCCAGTTGCATCATGTGACGTGGAGGTTCGATCGGGGAGGTGAGATACCCCTGAGGTCCTTCGCACCGTTTAAGAACGTGCGAAGGGATGGCGAGGTTCCCTACCGCCTTGAACTAACCCCAAAGTCTGGAGTGGGTGCATGGCGTCTCCCACATGACTTACCCAAAAAGATGCGTGCATGATCCTATGCACATCATCGGCGAGGTCAGACCTCGCGTGAACAGATCAAATCCTTTGGTCTGTGTGCAGTGGTACAGAACGGTGCAAGAGTTCTTCTGGATACGTGAGAGCCAGGTGTGGGCTTAGTACCCTGGGTTGTTCCCTGGATTTTCTTTTTGGGGATTAAAATCTTGAAGGAGGGAATGATTTAAGAACCCAATTTTTTCTATAAAAGATTTTGGAATATTCTTGATATTATTCTAGAGAAGAACCTTCAGACGGCGTGCGATTCCGAGCCCCGGTGTGGCCGGAATTAAATTTTCAGTGCGTTCACACTGGAAACGCTAAATAAATGGGACAACTCCTAAATGGTGCTTTGGATCCTAAATATTAGTGTACGGATGGGTCCTTAATGGGGTTTTTACCCTAGTAATGACATAAAACATGTCGGCGAGGGGCGTTTGGACACCTCGCTCGCTTCCGGAACGTTAAACGGATAAATAAAATAATTAATTTATTCGTTTAATAGTTAAACTCAAGTATCTCTTAAACAGTGGCTCAGATTAGAAAAATGAGGGCACCGTTGATTCTAGAGCGTGCCTTTTACCCTAGGAGGGGTGTAACTTTCATGGGCGCGGGCCTTCTGTGAAAAATTCCATCGAGGGCGTTCTCGTAATTTGGCGGCTTTGGGCGTTCAGTTTTATAACTTTTGAATGGGGCCTCGGATTAAAATTTTGATACCTCCTTTGTACTCGTGATGTGTTTTTTACCCTAGGGAAGGCTTAACCTCGACCCCGTCGAGAGTTTCGGGTGCAGGTATTTTCGGGGGGTGTTTAAGTTAATTAATTTTTTTTATTATTTAACTCTCTATTTAAACACCTCACCCTCTCTCCCACCCTTGGTTGATACTCTGGCGGAAGAACCGTCAAGGCATCCCCCTCAAGCTCCTCCTACCTCTTTCAAGCTTTGGTAGTTTTGGATCCGGCCGGTGGATCCTTTGCGAAGCATCGGGCAACGCCCACAAGGTGGGATATCGTCGCTTTGTTTTTAATTTCATATATGCTACTTTGAGCTCAATTTTCATTGTCGATTATCTGTCAAAACTTTGATCAAATCCCATAATTTCGTATCACATACTCTGGCCTTTCCAACTCACATTTCGGTTTCGAATTTGGAGTCTCGAGGCCTCCGCAATCGCCCGCCGAAGATTGCGGGTTTTTGAGTGTTTCTGGCAGTTTTTGGGGCGTTCTGGCGAGAACAGGGCGGCGGTCCAGCGAGCCAGCATGGCGGCGCGGCAGGCGGTCCTGGAGGAGGTGGCAGCTAGGTGTCTCGGTCCGGGCGGCGGTCTTCAGCAGAGCAGGCGGCTCCAGCCGGTCGGAGGTGAGCGAAGGCGAGCGGCAGGGAGGAGCCGCGGGGAGTGGGGCTGCGGCGGCGGTCCACTGGGGCTGCAGGCAAGCAGCTAGGGCGAGGTGGGCGCGCGGGAGGAAGACCCGTGATCTGCGAGTCTAGTCGAAGGAGACGAAGTGGACCAGAGGAAAAAAAATAAAAGAAATAAAAATTAAAATAGAATTTTAAATTAAGTTTATAATAAAAATATTATTATTATTATTATTATGAAAATGGTTTATATTTTATAAATCATAAACTAGGGGTCAGTTCCACGTGTCGTCAGCAAAAATGCATTCCTTAATTTGGGAGGAATTTTTGAGATGGTTTTGGGGGTTTTAATTCCCGAAACAAGGGGCCTCGGAGGCGTGACACGCCTTTAAGTAGTTTGAAGTTTTTTCAGGGGTCAGTGTTTTGAGCGATGAGGACACATCCGATGTCCGATTTGAGCACCATCAGCGGTGTTACGACTCTGGCGTCGAGGCAGGGTTTTCCAGTGAGGTTTTGGGTGTCGAAACCAGAGTTGAGGCATGGGGGCCCACGGGCCGTCTTTCGAGCTACACACAACTTTTTGTAACTTTTCCATCGGACGTCCGTTCAGGGCGTGCGATTAGTCGATCCTTTGTGTTTTTTCGATGGCATTGCAATGGTTCAATCTACCCACTTTAATTCAGCACGCTGGTGTGGGCCCCATGAGTGTCATCTTAGGAGTTGGCGGTGATTTCCAGCTTTATCGTGGGGTGTCTGTTTTGGGAAAGTGAATTGCCCATCTTGTGTACTTTTTTGAGAGGATCACAACGGTGTGATCCATTCATTGTGCTTCAGGACCGGGGTAAGGGTCCCACATAGAATCCCTCGTGCGCGGTTTGTCAAAATGCATCTTTTTCTCCGGATATATGTTCCACTCAAGTGAGCAGTCCTTTTGACGTGCTTTTCTGAGGAGATCACAATGGTGCGATGCGCCCAACTGTTTTCGGGGCCGAGGCTCGGGACCACGGGACGCCGTTCAGGCATAAAGCGGTGTTGGATGACTTTTACATCGGATATCCGTTGGAGGTGAGTATGTAGTTTATCTCGCATGTTTTTCCTCGAGGATTACAACAGTATAATCTGTTCAGGTGAGCGGAGCCTCTTACGTGACCTTATTAAATGTGGAAATATGAAGGGTGCTCAGGTGGCGGTTCTTCTTGCTATGTTCGGAAGTGAACCCTTGGCGTGTGATCGCATTCACTTTTTTGTGAGTTAAGTAAATGCTTGAAGATATGTGGTTGGTTGTGCCTCATCTATTGAGGTGGAAAGTTGGATTTGTTACGTTTACACCCTTCATGTTGACGTTGGGTGTCGTGAGCACGATAGCCTTTGGGCTGGAAATGTAGTATACTATGGGAGTATACGGGAATTCCTGGAGGTACACATTGAGGTTTGTACCCAAGTACGTTTATGCGCTTGGTTTGCAGATGACATAGGGCCATACGTCGTGTGGGCCCCTTGAACGTGTCGTGTTCTGCTTTACGTACCTTTGACCTGTCGTGATGTATAGGGTCCTTCTGTTAGCGATGTTTAGACTAGCAGGGTTGAGTGGGTCCCCCTGGTCCTGTCCTTGATAGTTTAGACCAGCAGGGTTGAGTGTTTCCCCTGGTCCTGTTCTCGACAGTTTGATCGGCAGAGTTGTTTTGGTTCCTTTTTCCCTTTAGCCATGTGGGCTTTCAGCATCACATCCCTTCGAGTTCCCTGGTAGGGTTTGTAGATTCTGGTCTGACCAATACTTTACATGAGCACTGATCCTCTACTCAGGAGGTTGTTTCCAGTAGGGATGGCCAGAGCAGTTTCGGGTTTACCCTCCAACGGGGCTGGGCAGTGGGTTTCTCATCGACATCTTCGGTTTTACCCTCCAGCGGGGCTGGGTTGTGGGTTTCTCATCGACTTATTCAGGTTTACCCTCTAGCGGGGCTGGGCAGTGGGTTTCTCATCGACTCCTTAAAGGTCTACCCTCCAGTAGAAACTGGGTAGTGGGTCACCTGTCAACTCCTTCCAGGTTTACCCTTCAGCAGAGACTAGGCAGTGGGTCGCATGTCGACTTGTTCCGGGTTTACCCTCCAGTATGTCTGGGCAGTGGGTGGCCTGATGATGTATTAGGGTTTATCCTCCGGCAGGGTTGGGCAGTGGGTCTCCTGATGATGTATTATTGTTTACCCTCTAGTAGGGTTGGGTAGTGGGTCACCTGATTATTTATTAGGGTTTACAATCCAGCAGGGTTGGGCAGTGGGTCGCCTGATGATGTATTAGGGTTTACCCTCCAGCAGGGCTGGGCAGTTGGTTGCCCGATGATGTATTAGGGTTTACTCTCTATCAAGGCTAGGCAGTGGGTCGCCTAATGATATATTAGGGTTTACCCTCCAGTAGGGCTGGGAAATGGGTCGCTCGTTAGCCTTACAGACTCAAGCCTTCTTATGAGACTAGTCAGTGACTTTTCTCTGTGACTACCAGAGTGGGACCCTTGGTTGTACGGGTCAGTGATGGGACGACCTTGACATTGAGGAGACCTCTCGACTGCGGGGTAGTGACGAGGTGTGGTTTGATGTTCTCCATAACTCTCAGGTACGAGGGGTGCCTTCCCCACCGAGACGCATCCTTGAGTTGAGACCTAAAACTGTGTAGGCAAGACATTGCCGCCCAAAGAGAATAGTGTCAAGGTGTGGTGATTTGAGCCCCTTGACTTTCAGTTCAGGGAAGATGTGTGGGATGCTGGGCATCGATGGTGTTTACTTCTAGGACTGATGGAAACTCACTTTCTTGGTCTGAGCTTTGGGACGAAGATCCCCTTACGATCTTGTCCAGGTTTCTTGACAGAGAAAATGTATACACCTTGTTCCAGTACCCACTTATTGGGATTGGTTACTCTCCCTCCAGGAGAGGCGAAGACGCGCGGCGCATGCCATGTGATTTCTGTGTCTATCTTCTCGTGGTTGGGCGAGTCTACTCTCCTACTATAGGTAGCGAAGACTCGATGAGAAGTTCATCTTCTCGCCGTTTCTAGCTCCTTGTGTTAGGACGAGTCTACTTCATACCTCTTGTTGGGTTGAGTTGTACTCTTTACTACACTCTCAGTTGTACTCCTTTACTTTTCCCTATTTGATCTACTACTCACCTCTTCAGTACCTCCTTTGTTTCTCCCTCGAGCCTTCGGGGCATCCTACTGAGTATTTTTTTATACTCACCCCTGCTTGGGCTTTGCCTGCACTTGGTGTGCCCTTGCAGACAACGGACAAGTTGGTCGTGACTTCAGAGGATCTTAGGAATTCGGGATCTTGGACTGTGTACGGTGGTCGTAGTTGGGTTCCAGGTGTGGGACCCTCCCAACTGTTTTACTTTTGTTTACTTGTTGTCGGGTTGTGGCACTTTTCTGGTTGGGCGCGTGTTTTCCCCTTTTCTTTTTCAACTACTTTCATCACTTTCTTTGTACTGTTTAGAGGTAGATTCACTTTGTGGTTGTTTATAGCAGTTGGTACTTTACTTTCTCTTTTTACTCTGCACTATTTCATTGAGTGGGCTGCGTGTGTGTGTATAGGTACTTAGGCAAAGGCCTCCCCGAGTTGTTTAGCCTTCATCACTTGTCGCCAGCCCCTGGCCTATGGAGGTGAGCTTGGGGTAGTTGCGGCTCGAGCCCAGGTAGGGTCGGGTCGTGGCATGTTATGTGAACCATTGTGCTGATATTAGATGTATACATGGCCTTCATCCCAGGACTCTGACCGATCCATTCTGATGCACTTTGATTATTCTGTGAGCGCATTGATTCTTGATGGTGTCTCTCTCTTCACCAGAGCATGGGTCTGCTACATTGTGTCTAGCTTGAGGGTTTCCAAAGGGGAGGATCGGTCATGATTTTTCGGAGAAGAAGGAAGGGAACTGGGTTTTCCGGGCACCCGCACTCCCCTTAGCCATTTTGTGCCACCTCCTATAACCAAAGTACTTATCTGGTGGATATTCAATAGGGAATCACCTTTGTTCTGGGTTTCAGATGACTGCACTTTAAGAAGGTTCAGTTTTTTTGACATATCTTCAATTGTAACCAAGTTCTAGTGTATTGTTCTTGGTTCTATAGAGATTTACCTTTTTTATCATGTATATTGATGTATCCTTCACTGGTGTGTGTGTGAGTCCTTCCAAGAGCGGACAGGGATGACTCTACGTGATTGTATTGATCACTTCCACCTAGTTCAGCAAGATCGGCCTCCTCGGATAGTTTCTATGGCCCTTTATTATTCCCCATTCGAGTCTATAATTTTTTCTTGTTTCCTTTTCTTGCTATTTACTAAAATTGTTACCATGGTGGTGTTCTCTTCGTGCACATGGGTCCTCAAAGGGGATGAAGCATGTTATATATGTTGTTCTTTAATTTCTCACTTGTTGTTTTATCTTTCTAGTGTTCTATTTTTGAATGTTTCTTTGAATTTATTCATTCCCTATCACTTAATTATTTGAATACCTAAAATATATTCCATTACATGTGATAGTGGGTCTTGGGAATTTTAGGTTTTAAGAGTTTAACCCCAACACTATGTGGTACAATCCTTCCATACTATAGGGGAGTCAATATTCCCCTAAGACAGTTCACATGTCCTACATCTGTAGTGATCAAGGTGTTGTAGATACACCACTGGTGAGGTCGGTTATCCCCCAAATTTGGCCGATTTATGGATACTTAGTGAGACATAACTCCCTAACTTTAGTTCAACAGTTGGTAGGAGTTTGGATGATGTGTGAAATTCATTTTTGATCCCCTTATTGATAGAATATCTCTAGGATAATCCATCATTAGGGTTGGTGTATCATATCAGGCTCTTTTATACTGAGGATAGTGAGTATGATGAGCCTGATTCTAGTATTGGGTGCCTTGATTGGATGAGATATTCCTTCTCATGTATGTGAGACATCCTTTATTCATAGTTCTTATCTCATGGTTGATATTCATAGAATAGATGATGATATCCATGATGATGATCCCCCGACATGATCTATGGAGTGCTTTGATATGGTAGTGTCTGATATAGCTCGAGGTGACATATATATCCATTTTCCATTTAACTAATATTTTATTAGTAGCATTGCATCCTATTCTCTTGATGTTGTCTGGTTGATCAAGGTATGAGAGATCCCAGGTGAGTATATAGATCAGTGTATTATGACTAAAGACTACTTCCAAACGAGAAAATATTCCCTCATTTATTTCATCAGTGTGAGATATTTTTTGCAGATAGTTTTCTCCTCAGATTATTCTAAGGAATAATTATACCTAGTGGTGATATCATTGGTGACAGATAATTACCCACATCTTCAGTCTGGGTGGATGGTTTTCCTTATGCGGGGTTTTGACATTTATCATATGGTTTTCAATCCATATTGATGGGGAGTTTGACCCATATGATGAGTAAGTTAAACCTTTCAGAAGCACAATTAGTTCTATCACATGTTGGAGAGCTTTTCCTCAAACACTACAGTTTCATCAGAGGATTATTCATAATTTTTTAGAGTTGTAGATGGTCATTTTCCTTGGTAGATTTCCCAAATGAGCTTGGGAGATGTATGTTGAAATTGTGGGAATAGTTAATTTTAGGGTTCCAAATAAGTTGATTTGGAGGAGGATATAAACTCATATTTTAATTCTTATAGTGGGCAGGACTTCATGTGAAATTCATTTTTATTTCCTTAGCAGAGTTCCTCACTATGTGATAAGGTTAAGGAGAGATAGAGTGTGTGAGATCGACCATTGGTAATATCTGATCGACAAATAGTCAGTTGTAACGACCCAATCTTTTTGAGTAGTATATTAACTTACTCTTAATGATTTAATAAGATGTTAATGGTTAATTCAGAAAGAGGATTCGATGGCTTCATCCAGTAGACCTGAACCTTATGAATCCCACTTATCAGAGCTTGGGAAGGAGGTAGCATTTGTGGGCTTCTCTTTAGACCAAGGCCAAGCCGAACTCCAGCGTGTCAAGCTTGAACGGAAACGCCTGCGGGAGAAGTTCAAGTTAGTAGAGATTACTACTAGGGAAATGTTATCTGAGCCTCCCTCAGATTCTCTCACCATAGCACACCTTACACTTAGGTCATATGCCGGTGTTATAAGGGGTTATGTGATGAGACCCTAGCTTCTTTGTGTAATCCTTTAGGATGAATGAATTGAGATTTCTTCCTTTAGTGATGTTTGTGAAATTTCAAATGTCCAGATAATTTTAGGATGTGTTTTATTGATGAATTTTAAAAAAAAGGATATTTTAAAATATTTATGTAAACCCTAAATAATTAATGATGTGTAATGATTTTCAAAAAACGGTCTTCTAAAAAAGTGTTCAGTAAGGAATTTGGAGTCTAATAAGATCAACTTAATTTTTGATGAACAGTAAATTATGAATAGTGATTTTACGCTTAGGATTAGTAATGTGACTAAATGGATTAGTAATTTCACTCAAAGAAAGTTTTAATATAATTTAGACACCTAGATTAAGTAATTTGATTCGATAAAATGGGTAAATAACGGTTTCATAAATTATTAGCCAAGTATTAGTTTTTTCGGATGAATAGTGTTTTTTAATTAAAAATTTAATTAAAAATAATTAGAAAATTATTTTTATAAAAAGAACTTTATTTTTTAACTCAGAGCATCGATATTATGTTATGGTAATTTTTGGGGATTTTTCTGGAAAAAATGAATTCTCGGTGAATAGTGTTTTTATTTAAAAATTAAATTAAAATTATTTAGAAAATTATTTTTATAAAATGGAGTTTATAAATTTAATTAGAGCATCGATATTTGGTTAAGGTGAAATTTTGGTATTTTCTGAGAAAGATGAATTTTTTAGTGAATAGTAAAAATGCAGTTTTAGGGTTTTGGTATGTTTAATGACATCATAACTATTTCATGATGATTTCATGAGATATTTTAAGGGTTGGACGGCCAATGGTGATGAATTATTGTTTTGGGGGCCCCATGTGGCCTAACTCCATGGTAAATTCCAAGGGAGAGCACATGGTTTTGAGAAAAGCACTTGTGAGGTGTCCCATGGCCATTAATGCCTTGTCCCCTCACTTTCCCTATAAATACCCACCCTTTCCTCCTTTATTTTTCACTCCCAACTCTCCCCCAACGAATTTTTGGTCTCCTTACCTCCCAAGGAGTCATCCCAAGGTGCCCCCAAGCCCTCAAGGTCCAAACCTTTGAGTTTTAAGAGTTGGGTTTTAAGGTAAGGGATCCGACCTCTCTCTTTCTTTTCATGTAATCTCTTTTATGACATTCCTTTTATGCTCCATGTTATTATGTGAGAGGATGTTATTTTATATTCCTCTTACTTCCCTTTTCATGTTTTTATGATGAGAGATCCCCTCTTACTCTCATCATTTCATTTTATGAAAGTTTAAGTGACGCCGTTAGGCTGCCGAATTTTTAAGGGATTCTTTCACCCTTCTCATTTTTTCAAGATCTATTTTCATGTCAAGTATTTCAAGTTCCTTTTTATTATTTTGGGGTATGATCTCTATATCTATCATACTGATATATTATGATCATATTATGAGAGACCCTATTTGATCTTGTCAAATCTTTTTTTATTGAATTTTAAGTGACGCAGTTAGGCTGCCGAATTTTCCTAAGAGAAATCTTATTTTTGTCTCACTTCCATGTTTTTCATTTCATATGGTATATCTTTCAAATTTCATTACCATGTTCTTAAATCCCTTATATTCTGTCCCCCTACTGTTTTATGGATCATTTATGAGTGGGTGACCCATTTTCCCTCTCTTTTCAATGTTTTCTAAAACCTTGTAACATAGCCGTTATGCTGCAGAATTTTCGTCTCAAAATGCCTCTCTCTTTTCTCAAAATTATTTTATGTTATAAAGTGAATACTCAAAGCTCTTATTTATAAAAGGGTATTCACATATATATCAAAATGTTCTATTTTAAATTCTGGTATTTACATACATGATACCCTCTTTCCCTTTCCGTGGGTTTAAAGTGACATTAAGATCATGTCTTTAAAGCAGTTTTTAAAACGTTATGATTATGAAATGAAACCCATTTATTTTGTGCTATATGGGTTCTTTATGAAATTTTTGATGATGATATATGTGTCTCACATGATAATAAAGGAAAATTTAATGATGCGCCCTGATAGCGCTCCAATGCATTGGGTAAAGACTTAATCTCTAGAGATGACCATTTTAACGACGCCTTGGTGAATAACCCTGGTAATTTTTTAACGACACCTTGGGGATGGACCTTGGTGAAACGAAACGATTGTCAATATTAAATGTTGTAGCCACATCTTCAAGTTATGAAAAATTTTATTTTTATTATGATGCATCTCATGATTTCTTTCTCATGCCTTAAAGTTCTTTTCATGTCCTTATTGAAGTATCTCAAGTTCACATGTAAAATGTTTCTCTTGTTTCCCTTACTGGGCCTTCTGCTCACCCTTTCTTTTGATGTATGTCCCCAGGTTATGAGATGCAGTAATGAACCTAGGATGAACTTAAGGAGAAGCCTTTCAAGTGTTTAAGGATAATGTTTTATGTTATTTTCATGTATTATGTTCCTTGTTTCCAAGACACTAAACCGTAAAGATCCTCAGTTCCGTGTATTGAAATGAAAGTTATGTTATAAAAAGATGGGATGCTATATCAGTCAAATCAGATATGATTTCACCTTAGAGGGGAAATATTTTTGGTCGGATATTCATCATATCCTCTTAAGATACATGATGAGGCATAGAACACTATGGGATTGTGGTTACATATGTTTGATTTTTGGGAAGGTGTCAGCCTTGGATACCAAAGTGATGCATTAGATCATCTATCATGGAAGAGAACCCGACTAAGGTCACTAGTGTAGGTGTGTTCCAATATAGTTGTTCAAAAATAAAATGATGAGTAGATCTATTTTATCCTTTTTCCTTGATCTAGACAACATATGTGAAGGGGCAGGGTGAAATGGATAGTATAAGAACATAAAACTAAAAAAAATCCCATTGATTTAATTCCAATAGAATACCACAATTACAAACTAGAAAACCAAGATGAAATAAATTAAAACAAAGAGCAATGAACACCAGTATTTATTTTCTTTGGTCCCATGGGGACCTACATGCATGGAAAAAACACCACTCATCACACACTTTTTATTAATGCCTAAAAGAAACAGAACAAGGTTTATATTATACAAGAAAAAATGAGAAAGCAGAAAATAGAATAGCTTCTGGAACCAAAAAACTATCAATCTAAGAAATGGGATGAAAATAAAGCTTAAAATGCTGGACTTGAAGGTCCAACCATCTGAATCTCTTGATTCTCCTTGAAATACAAAGTCACTTCTACATTTGGACTTTTCGAAGGAATATCACACCAGGTCTGGTGTTGTGGTTTTCAAATATGGATATTGACTGCACTTCTTCACAGGGAAGGACACTGATGAGACTCCACCACAAGGTGCATACCAATGGTATGAATAGAGGTTAGTAGTCCACTAGATTAGATCCTACAATGAGGATTAATCCACCAAAACCAGAGATCTTGGGTGAGAAGATGAAATCCAACGGTGAGGTAGAGAGAGATTTTTTCGTAATCTGCTAGAATGAACAAAATATAGGGTTCATCAATCCCCCTTCTAAATCCTTCAAATGGTTACAAAACCTATAACCATAGGGTTCCATGAAGCCAAGCCATATTTCCCATCGAACGACTCATGAAAATTGCTAAAATGAATGAATTTTCATGATCAAATGGGAGGAGACACCAATGGATTGCTAGATATGAAGTAAACAAAACACCTAGAATTCCAAGGTGAAAACCGAATAATGAACAGGACAAACCAACCAAGAAAAGATAATGACCCATTAAATAAGCCCAAAAAAATAGGTCCATGCAGAAAATCCAAAACCTGTAGAGATATTAAATTGAGAAAATTAAAATAATTATCAAACATGTTTGCATGCATGTATTAATAAAAATTAAAATGGCAGAATAATATAAGGTAAATTTTCAATATGAAAACATAAATTGAATACCCATAATTCAAAAATCTCCACCATTTTCAATTGAAATTGTATATGTTCTTGTGTATATGGTTATATAATAGAAACCAAATTCATCCTATCTAAACAAAACTTGAACTTAGATAATACCATGGATTTATTCAAACTATCATCTGAGTGTTTATCAGTGTGTATCTTGTTGACGCACATGATTTCAAATTCTATAATATATCTAATAAAGTGTAGTCTAATATCAATGTGCTTTGATTTACCATGAAAAACTAAATTTCTGGACAAATGAAGTTTTTATTGACTATCAAAATATACATTTATAACTGAATTAAAAAAATTAAGTTCATAATCCTAGACTCTAATCCATAAATATTCCTTCACTACCTTGGTAAGGGTAATTTACTTAGATTCTATGGTTGAAAGAGAAACCACGAATTGCATGTTGTATTTCCAAGAGATAGGTCCACCATAGGGAGTGAACACATATCTAGTCAAAGATTTTCTGGTTTTAATATTACCTATGTAGTCAGAATCTACATATCCAACCATAATTTTAGAAGCATTAATATTTTTACTATAACACAAAGATAGTTTTGAACTAAATGAGAGATATCGAAGAATCCACTTAAGTTCATGTTAATTTGGCTTCCTAGGAGTGACCATAAATCTTCTTAGGGTGTATATTACATAGGTAATATCAAGTCTGGGGAAATTCATGGAGTATATAATGTTTCCAATAATATTAGCATAAGGAATTTTAGACATAAATTGAACATCATCTTCAGCGGTGGGTGATTTTTTCAAAGATAGTTTAACATTATGTCCAAGAGGTATATTGATAGGTTTGAGAGATTAAAATATGTATCTCTTTAGAATATTTAAAATGTAATCATTCTAAGATAAAGAAAGCAATTTATTTGGTTTATATCTAATGATTTTAACTCCTAGTATTTTCTTAGTTGTACTTAAGTCTTTCATTTAAAACTTTCCTTTTAATTGAGATTTAACAGAAGTGATTAAATTCATATTTTTACAAATAATAAAAATGTCATCAACATAAAGTATCAAATAAATCATTCAATTTTGAGTAAATTTAAAATATACACATGCATCATATTGGATCTTAGTGAATTGGTTATCTAACATGAAGGAATAAAATTTCTTATACCATTTCCTAGATTCTTGATTTAAACCATACAATTATTTAATTAATATGAATACTTGATTTAGTTGGAATTTCTTAGAGTAACAATCAGGACGTTTCATATAGATTTTTTCATTTAAATGTCCATGTAAGAAGGTAGTTTTAACATAAAATTGTCCAATATGAATATCACTATAGGTAAAAAGGAAATTAAAAGACTAATGGAAGAATGCTTAACAATAGGGGGAATTTAGACTAATCAATGCATTATCTTTGAAAGAAAACCCATAGCAACTAACCTTTCTTTGTACTTATTTTTTTCCCTTAGTGTTGTCCTCTTTTATCTTATAAATCCCCTTGGAACCAATTATCTTACCATTAGGTGGTTTGTTGACAATGGTCCATGTGTGGTTTTTTCTTAAAGAGTGCATTTATTCATTCATGGAAAAGACCCAATGGTTTGAGTCCTTTTCATTTAAGGATTTCCTATAGGCTTGAGGATCATAATCTATAATATCTTGGGCCACATGAAAAGAATATGAAGCCATATCATATTGGATAAACCAATAATGTGGCCTTGGAACTCTCCTTTCTCTGTATCAAGTCAATTGGTAGTCCTTATTAGTGGGATAAGGTTTAGATTTATAATATGAACTAGAACTGGACTCATAATCATCCACAATAGTGGGATGAGGAGTAGGTGGAATGGTATGAACATCAGCCTTGTAATGGTCTGTATAACTACTTCCATATGTGGAAGCCTTGGTTTTGGGAGAATAGGATTCATGGAAGAATATATCTCTACGTATAATGCACTTTTGGTAAACTGGGTTATCAACTCAAATTTTATACCGCTTAACACCCTTGGATAACCAACAAAGATGAATTTAAGTGATCTTGGTTCTATATTCTCAGTTTCAATGTGAGAATAAGCTATGAAATCAAAGAATCTAAAGTAGGTATATGAATTATTCTTACCATTCCACAATTATTCATGTGTTTTAAATTCATTTTAAGATGAGGGATACATATTAATAAGGTTAAAAATAGTGATAATATCCTCTGTCCAGAAATATTTAGGGAGACCTGAGCATGTAATCATGCTTCATAATCTATCTAAAATAGTTATATTCATCCACTATGTAAGGAAATTCTATCAAGGGGTTTCCCTAACAGTCCTACTCCTTTTAATATCTTCATACTAAAAATAATTAATTAATTCAGTGGATAGGTATTCCAACCCATTATTAGTTCTCATGGTCTTTATTTTCATTCTAATTTGGATTTCAACTAAATCTTTCTAGGTTTTAAAGGTTTGTTAAACATCATATTTATTTTTCAAAACCTGAATCCTAACCTTTCTATAGAATTCATCTATGAAGGTGAAAAAATAGGAACCTCCACCATGAGAGGTGTCCTTGATGGCCCCCATATATATGAATGGATGTATTCAAGGGGGATAGTAGATTTAAAAGAGGAACTATTCAAGGTAACCCTCTTAAATTTACCAATCATACAATTTTCACAAAATGGAATATTAGTATGTGTGATTTCACTCAACATCACTTTATTGTTGAGTTCCTCTAAGACCTTAGAGCTAACATACCCCAATATTCTATGTCATAGCATAGTGTTTTCATTATTGGTGTTATAGACACTACCCACTTTCTTTTAATGGGTCTTTCCATTCAATACATACAACTCATTGGTAAGATATCCCTTAATGATGGTTCTTGATCCTTTAGAGATCCTAATACAACATATTTCATATCTAAAGGCAAACCATTTTTTATATAGTACCCCTAATGAGATTAAATTTCTATGAAGGTTAGGAACCCACCTTACATCAAGTAAATTGATGATGAAATGATCATCTAGTTCTATAAGAACAGAACCTCTTACCTCAACCTTGAACCTCTTATTATTGCCTAAGAGGACATCTCCTTTTACCCTTTCAACCAATTATATAAATTACTCTGTATAAGGACACATGTGAAAGAAACAGCCTAAGTTAATGACCCACTCTTGACTAATTTCATGGCTAGACACATTTAAGACTTTAGTAGTGTCATAAATTGAGTTAACTAAATGGATTGTTCATTGGGATTCTTGGATTCTAAATCATTTTTGAGTTTCCTACATCCAGTCTTAGTGTTCCCTAGTTTTTCATAATGGAAACAAGTGACATTTATTTCCCTATAGTCATATTTGGGTTTAGGTTGTTTATTCTTCTTGTCATTATCATTAGATAAATGTTTCTTTTTACCTTTTTTTGAGGTTTTCCTCTAGTGAATAAGCTCTCTACCTCACCTTTAATTCTCGATTTTGGAGTGTATTTCTTAAGAAAGGAGGGATGAATTAACCTCTTAAAGGGTTAGTGAGTCTCATCCACACATCATGGTTTCAACAAAATAACTGAAATTATTATCAAGATAAATTAAAAGGATCATTTATTGATCCTCATCATCGATAGTTACATTAATTCTAGAAAGAACTAATGTTACTTTTTTAAATTCATCAATATGATATTTTATTTAACTATTACTTTTCATTTTAAATGTGAACATATGATGTTTTTTATAAATCCTACCAACTAGTTAAGCATTAATGTACAATTTCTATAGCTTAATCTAAATACCAGTAGTGGTAGACTCAAAGGAAACCTCTCTTAGAACTTTATCTCCTAAATATAGTAATAAAGAGCTATGTGTTTAAACTAACACATCAGGGGGTACATCTATGTATTAATTACTGGTCTTCCTAGTATCATTTATAGTAATAATTGGCTTCATAGGCCCCTAGAGAGCATCAATAATTCCATGATGTATAAACAGCACTCTCGTATTAATTCTCCACAAATTAAAGTAATTGTTACAGTCTAATTTCTTGATTTCATATCTCATCATGGATATGCTTACCCATGGAGTATATGTTGAGTTCTTGTGGACAAAGCTAAGTGTACACCCTCAACAACCAACTAATACCTTGGGTAAATGATGTTTTGTTGAAGGGATATAAAATGAAGAGAAAAAAATACATGATAATGACCATAAGTAATTATAATTAATAAAAAAGTGGCGATTTAAGAGTGATTTTGTAGTATGGAAACAAACAAAATAATTAGAACTATAAATAATAGATAGGAATCATAAATTTAGGGCAAAAGAAAATTAAGATGGATCTGATAACACATATAAAGGGGAAGGATACAATGGAAAGTAGTATAACACCGAATGAGAAACAAGACCGGTTGATTTAATACCAATAGAATACAATGATTACACACCAGAAGAACCATGATGCAAGAAATTAAAACAAATAGAAATGAACACTAATATTTATGTGCTTCAGTTCCATGGGGACATATGTGCACAATAATAACACCACTTGACACATAGATTTTATTAATGCTCAAAAGAAATAGAATAAGGGTTACAAGATATAAGAAAAAAATAAGTATAAAATAGAATAGCTTCGGGAACTAAAAAACTAAAAATATGAGAAACAGGATGAAAAGAAAGATTACAGTACAAGAATCGAATGTCAGGTCATCTGAATCTCTTTATTCTCTTTAAAAGATGAATTTTTTGCTCTGTTTGGACTCGTGGAAGGAAGATCATACTTTTTCTAGAGTTGTGGTTTTTGAATCTAGATATTGATCAAACTTCTTCACAGGGAAGGATGCTAATGAGACTCCACCATAAGGTGTATAATATCAATATGCATGGAGATCAGCAATCCACTAGATAAAATCCTCTAATGAGGATGAATCCACTAGAACTAGAGATGTTGGGTGAGAAGTATAAATTCAGTGGTAAGGGAGAGAAATATTTTCACTCAATCTTCTCGAATGAACCAATTGTATGGGGTCATCAATCCCCATGACAAACCCTGATAGTGGTTACAGAACCCCCAACTAGAGACTACCAAAAATCCAAGTCAGACTACACATCAAGAGAAATATGAAAAAATTTCAAACAAATTAATGGCTTCGATCAAATGGGAAGCAAACCCAATGGACAGACAAATATAAAGTAAAAAAAATACCTGGATCGCCAAGGTGGAAACCAAATACTGAGCATGCCAAACCAATGAATCAAAGATCATATACCATTAAGAAATCCCAGACAAACAAACCCATGTAGAAAATCCAAAACCAATATAGATATTAAATTGAGAAAATTAAAATAATTGTAAAACATTTTTTCATGCATGTGTTAATACAAATTAAAATGGCATAATAATATGAGTAAAAAATTCAATATAAAAACATAAGTTGAATAAAAATAATTCACAACATCAATGTGAATGCATATTAATGAATGAATCATAGTGGAAGCATTGTGGGCCCTTATGGGGTGGAGTGACTACTTGTTGAGGAACTGGATGGTGGAGATGGTTGTGGTTAGATTATCTTAGTATGACAATATTTATAGTTATCCTTTTAAAACGTGGTTTACATGAATCACCCATAAGGAATTCCTTTCTTGATGGACCATATCTGAGTGATATTGATAGTTTGTGTTAGTTCTTTGTGCTAGAATTGTTGGAGGCCCCATGGTTGAAGGAAAACACTTTTGGTGGAAAGACTTGGTGAAATTTTCATGGGAGAGACATGATAGTGTCATGAGATTCCCTTGTGGTTGAAAAAAAATTTTGTAATTCATTGAGGAATGAGAGTTTTGGATGTGGTGTCTCTAACCTGGGTGATATAAAAGGGATGTGTCCCCATGTGTGGTTGTATTCTAGGTCCTTGTGAATATATAGACATATAAAATCATGAAGATCTCATGAATGGGAATTTATCTTCCAATGTGAGGGTGGATTATTTGATTCTCCAAAATCCATTGAAGTTGTTTTCTTTTTTAGGATAAAATTCATGATAGTGGAGAGAAGAATACATCTAGATTTTCCCAAGTATAGGACTTGGCTCATTTTGGATTATGATGACCCAATTCTTTAATAAAAGATTAAAATAAAAAAATTACCTTGTACAATGACCTCAAAAATTAATCTGATGGTTTTATTGATTTAGGGTCATAAAGTTTACCCATGGGCCAAGACAGTGTAGAAAAATGATCATAATAGGGCCTTGATAAAATTATATAGTGTATAAAAATAAATTTTTTGTCATGCGCGTGTGTATTTTTTGATATTCTTATATATTAAAAATGAGTTCTTGAATGGGAAAACTGAGACTGTGGTTGGTTCTAGAATACCAAATTTACCCTAGGAGTGAAATAATTTGGGTTTCGATAGGGGTTTTGAGTCTGATGTGATTTTAAGGAATATTTAATATTTAATGAATTGCTATTTTTTATTCCCACATGAAATAATGTCAATATTTCATAAACTAATATCCATATGGTAATTATAGCTATTTAGTTGAGTTTAAAATATGCAACCAAGCCTCCCCCCTCCCCAACCAATGTACTAATAAAAGGGGTAGGTGAGGCATAATTCCACTTGGATTTCAGGTTTCATATCAAGATTTTTTTATAATTATTTTAATTAAATTGAATTAAATTTTTATATATCACTCCCCTTGTATTTTCCATATGTTCACTTGAGATATGGGGAGATCCATTGTCGGATCTAAAAGGAGGGAGGATATATATATTTTTGAGGATACCCATCAGAGCTAGATTAGGAAGAGGCATCAATTGACCATGGAGTCGGATGCCAAGTTTTGACATTTTACCACAAGATATGAATCATCATTTCATTTTAGTCCCATTCATTGAAATGTGGTATATGATTTATTTTTGCCCTGTGATTTTTTATCCAGTGTAGATCATGGAGATGATCATTGTTGGATGGTCGGTCATCTGAAGGTTATGGTTAGTCATGGGACACTCCAGCTCATATGAGGGTGGATTGATGCATGTTTGGTTGGACACAGGTGTCAATTATGGTCAACCCCTATTATATTTTCCCCTTTTATCAACACTATAAAAAACCTTTATTATCCCTAAAACAACATTAATAATCTAAGAGTCATTAAAATGGGGTCCCTTTTATCAGCACTCAAAAAATCATTGATAAAGGCCCCATTTATCAGTGCTAAAAAATGGATAAAATCACCCTTTTATCGATGCTAAAAACACTTTGATAATAGACCCCTTTTATCAATGATTGTTTTTAGAACTAATAAAATGGGACTTTATTGAAGCTAAAAAACACAAATAAAGTTAAAAAAATTGTTAATTGATGAGGGATTCGCAGGGAGGTCACAACCCCCCCCCCTTTTATAAATGCTCAACCCCTCTTTTATTTATGCTCGCCTTGGACCCCCTTAATAATTATCAGAACTAGACCTCCTACTACTACAAACATGCAATATATAGTGCTAGTCTTTATCAATGCTAGTGAAAATCATTGAGAAATTCTACCTATATTGACACTAAAAAAGCACTAATAAAGGTTCTAGTCCCATTTTCGAGTCCCACATCAAAATAGCACAAGTGCAGACATTTCTTTATATATTATTCCACCGAATGAGAAGCCTATTTTGGGGATGGGTTCCCACATACACTCTTCACACACACTCATATGGGCTTGTGGGTCCACATGGGCCTTGTCCCACCCATTTCTTCCCATGGTTTAGACCACCCCCATATGGTCGGGTCATGACCTGACCCATTTTTTTAATATATACCAATAAAAATAAAAATAAATAAGTGATATAAATATTTAAAAAATATTAAAAAAATATTAATTAAATAATTATTAATAAATTTAATATATATATATTAAATATGAATAAATTGTATATATATAATGATGAGGAGATAGATGTAGTTTGGGAGTTTCTCTCTCTAAAAAAGATGTAGATTCATGAATCATACTATGGAACTGGATCTTGACTGCTTTTTTATCCTAAAGATGTCTTCATAGGTCTGAAAAAGAGGATTTATCCTACTACCTCTTCCAAGGCTCAAGGAGCTTCAACAGATTTGAAATAAGGGTCCCTAACTACTGGAAACCTTCACTTATTTTCTAATTTGTGGAATTATTTGAACCATTCTATTAAAATAATCGCCATAAATAGATCACTTGCAGTCATTGGGGAAAACCATGAAATCCTCATGGCATAAATTGAGGAGTGAAATCACTCCATTATTATCTATCTGACACTTCCATTGGAATCCAAAGACTGGAATCTTGGGGATTTGCGGAAGCGATTGCTCTCGGTCTAGGGATTCTAAGTCTAGATAATCACCTATATTGGTAAGGTATTTTTCCATGTTGATTTTTCCTTGAGTGATATTAAACCCAAGTCCTAGGTTATGGGTTTTGTTCTCCACAATCTAGGTTTCCTTCGTATTCAAGATTGGGACCCTTTCTTCAATCTGGATTTGGTTAAGACTGAAAATTAATTTTTTTATTATCAAACCACTTTTAAGGAAAAGTGAGAAACCACAAAAATAGTTTGAACAATAGATAACAACACAATCTGAAAATAAAAAACCAAAACCGACTACCGAACCTGCCCCACCCTAAAAACAGTTCCATGACAATAAGCCTTCACCAACACATGACCCTTCGGCAAGCAGTCCCTGCAGAATGCATGGGCACTTTACTGATGGCCTAGTCATACCCTCTCAAGCCTTCCGATCCAAAAGTCATGCACTGATGATGACTTCACTCTCTTATCCCCTTCCGGAACAGATTCAAGTAGATCTCTGGACACAAGAACCATGCATCCAAACAAAGGTAGAAAACAAGAAGGACCAAAGGACAACACATCACGCAAAAACAAACCTATCAAAACAACTGACCAAGACAAACAGCTTAAACAGAAAAATTAAAGAGAAACTTAATATTACCATAATCCCTCTCCCTAAAAAGATTCCAGGATAAGGCTGAAACTTGTAGGTCAGAAACCTATAGAATCCTCTTCTCCAACCCAGAAGCAAGTTGATCCCAGGTCTGAATGTACTCCTCAACGCTGATTTCCCATCTGTTGAAACCTCCAACCAGAATTGAGTCCTGGCTATCAATCCATGACAGTTGTTCTTCATTAAGATACACCTCTAGAGACCTCCCCATCATTTTGGAAGCCTCCTTATCTGGTGCATTTAGCATCAAGACCTGCTCAATCACTTCTTCTTCAGAGCTTAATAGGAGAACCAGGTCTTCCTCATGTTCCCCTGGCCTCTGAAGGTGCAGAGACTCCATGGCCCTCTTCTTGTCATTCAACTTCTTTGCAGAGCGGGTCTCTAAAGGTGGGGGTAGCAAGGAGTAGTCCTTCCTCCCCTTCTTTTTTTTAATTCCCATGCTACTCTTTGGACTTGAAGCCTCCTCATCTGAATGGTCAAGTTCACTCCCATTGGGTTCCTTCACGCCGACCCCATCTCCCTCTCCTAGAGAAATGGGATATAAATTCGCATTATCCTCTAGCAGACCTTCAAAACTATTACACAGGGGACCTGAGATCTGAGTCAAGTCTAGAACCGTTCCCTCACCCACTATTCGTAAGTCCCTTTGAGTTATATAACCAATGCCACCCAAAGGATTCTTCTGTGTACCCAAGCTAGCCCCCCATCTAGCGACATCCAGCCAATATCCTCAGCTTGACTGGGCTGTATGAAGCCACGCCCCATGAACTGAGGCTGTTAATTAGTGTCCTCTAAATCCACCTCCTGGTTTGCACAAGCTGCTTACACTATAGGACCTTCCTCAGTGTTTTCAGATTGAGAATCACCTGCAAGGATAGGATGGTTGATCCTGTCAGCTGTATTACCAATCAGTATTGTGTCTGGCCTGCTCACTCCATTGAGATCACTTAACAATCTTGAAAAGACATCATGAACTTTAGGGTCAGGAGGCAGAGCAAGTGGCTGCACCAGACTCACCTGATTGTCAGCACATGAGATCATTGGGCCCATGCCAACTGAATTTACACCTTCATCTTGTTCATCCTGTACCAGACCATCATTCTGGACAACTCGAGCAGTGCCTGATAAATCACTGCCTTTAGAGGATCTATTGTAGAGTTACCCACCTAGTCATTCAGCCAACGCGTTCACCGCCGTGATATTATTAGAAAAGCTAAGATCATCATTTCTCACAATCTTCTGAAATCCAGTGTTCCTTGTCCCTCGCCTACAGTTCTCCCATGAATGGCCCAACCATTTGCAAGTAGAACAATAATAAACCCATGATTCATATACAACCAGCTGATCTGGACTTGGTTAATAATTCTATAACAAAAACCTGGATCCACATTCATGGTCTTAGTTATTTTTTTTAGAATCCTCAAATTCATTGGGATGTGGTAATGGTTATAGGGATTCCAATAAAAATCAATAAGGAATTTGAGCATTCCATGTATGGGAGTTTTTCTAGAGTCCTTATGGAAATTTATCTTTAAAATGTCCCTATCAATAATGTGGTTTTAATGGACTCTGGTCATAGGTTTTAATTATGCATAGAATATGAGAAGGTTACTATTTTCTATCCAAAATGAAATTTTATTGGGTATTTTTTAGAAAAAATTTGCAAGAACATATATTGTGGGGGTTTCTTGAAGACTGGGCACTTGACCACAATGAAAATTCAGGCCATTGGACTGTAAAGTGAACAAGAGATTGGTTATTCAAATATTCCTTCCCCTGTAGTTTTTAATCTTATTACTAATGCACAAAGGAAAAAATTTATGTAATGTAATAGAGGGACATTCTAATTTAGAGTGCCATTAGAAGAAGAGGCACAATTGCTTGTCTTAGGCTAACATGGTGAGTGAGGGGCTTGAAATCCCAGTGATGATGACCAATCAGTGTGTGAACCTGAAGCATAATTGGTTACTAATGCTACCTTCTATAAGGAACATGATATTCTAACCTAAAAAATTAATAATTATAGGTAAGTATCTACAACTGTTAAATCAAAGGAGTATGGGACTATACACCAGAACAGGTTCCAAAGAGGGGGTGTTATTTCTGAAATGGATCTTCCAGAACATGAGTCCTAATTACAGAAGAATCAAATGGCCAGATATGGCTTTGTGTTGGGATTCACCACTTTGTGTTACACTAATCTAAGTGTTGACATTGATAATGTTATTATTAATCATCATATTGACCCACAAATAGAGAATATAAAGGTACATAGAACTTTATCTAAGAAGGTATCTCCAATGTCACCCAATCAAGTTGATGCTATAGAAACATCAACCATGGTTTTTTTAAGAATCGGGATTCCCTGTTATAAGGTAATACAATATTAGTGGAAGAAGAGGGATTCCAATGGATTATATCTCAAAAATAAAAACCATTCATGCCTCCATCTGAGTTTATGACGACATCTCTTGAACAGAACTTTTATCAAATTGAAGAAGTGGCTCACAACAGTAGGCATGGGTAGGACCTATTTCCCTTCAATAGTTCCCAAAAGGACCATTAAGCTGGGTAGGTTTTCTTATAGCATCCCGTCTTTTTATAACATAACTTTTCATTCCATTACACGAAACTGAGGATCTTTAAGGTTTAGTGTCTTGGAAACAAGGAACATAAAACATGAAACAAAAAAAACATTCTTCTTAAACACTTGAAAGGCTTCTCCTCATGTTCACCCTAGGATCATTACTGCATCCCATAACCTGGGGACATACATCAAAAGGAAGGGTGAGCAGAAGGCCCAGCAAGGGAAACAAGTGAAACATTTTACATATGAACTTGAGATACATCAATAAAGTCATGAAAAGAACTTTAAGGCATGAAAATGAAATCATGAGGCATATCATAATAAAAATAAAACTTTTTCATAACTTGAAGATGTGGCTACATCATTTAACATAGACAATCATGAACATATCACCAAGGTCCATCCCCAAGGTGTCATTTTAAAATTACCAAGGTTATTCACCAAGGTATCGTGAAAATTGTAATCTCTAGTGGTTACATCATTACCCAATGAATTGGAGCGCTATCAGGGCGCACCCTTAAATTTGCCTTTATTATCATGTGAGCCACATATATCATCATCAAACATTTCATAAATAACCCATATAGCATAAAATAAATGGGTTTCATTTCATAATCATAACGTTTTAAAAACTTCTTTAAAGACATGATCTTTACGTCACTTTAAACCCACGGAAAGGGAAAGAGGGTTTCATGTATGTAATTCCCAGAATTTAAAATAGAACATTTTGATATATATGTGAATACCCCTGTAGAAATAAGAGCTTTGAGTATTCACTTTATAACATAAAATAATTTTTAAAAAAGAGAGAGAGGCATTTTGAGACGAAAATTCTGCAGCATAACGGCTATGTTACAAGGTTTTAGAAAACATTGAGAAGAGAGGGGACATGGGTCAAACATTCATAAATGACCCATAAAACAGTAGAGGGACAAAATATAAGGGATTTAAGAACATGTTAATGAAAGTTTAAAATATACCATATGAAATGAAGAACATGAAAGGAAGAAAAAAAAATTTCTCTTGTGAGAATTCGGCAGCCTAACGGCGTCACTTAAACATCAACAAAATTCAATTGACAAGGCCAAATAGGGTCTCTCATCATATGAACATAAGAGTCCAGTATGATAGATATAGAGATCATACCCCAACATAATAGAAAGGAACTTGAAAGAATTGACATGAAAGTAGAACTTCAAAACGAGAATGGTGAAGAACCACTTAAAAATTCGGCAGCCTAACGGCGCCACTTAAACTTCAACAAAATTCAATTGACAAGGTCAAATAGGGTCTCTAATCATATGAACATAAGAGTCCAGTATGATAGATATAGAGATCATACCCCAACATAATAGAAAGGAACTTGAAAGAATTGACATGAAAGTAGAACTTCAAAACGAGAATGGTGAAGAACCACTTAAAAATTCGGCAGCCTAACGGCGCCACTTAAACTTCAACAAAATACTGAATTGAAGAGATCAAATGGGGTCTCTCATCATATGAACATAAGAGTCCAGTATTATAGATATAGAGATCATACCCCAATATAATAAAAAGGAACTTGAAAGAATTGACATGAAAGTAGAACTTCAAAACGAGAAGGGTGAAGAACCACTTAAAATTTCGGCAGCCTAACGCCGCCACTTAAAACTTCAAAATACTGAATTGAAGAGATCAAATGGGGTCTCTCATCATATGAACATAAAAGATCAGTATGATAAATTTAGAGATCATACCCCAACATAATAAAAAGGAACTTGAAATACTTAAATGAAAATAGATCTTGAAAAATGAGAAGGGAGAAAAATCTGTTACAAAAATTTCGGCAGCCTAACGGCGCCACTTAAAACATCATAAAACGAAATAATGAGAGTAAAAAGGGGACTCTCATTATATGAACATGAAAAGGGAAGTAAGAGGAGTATAAAAGAACATCCTCTAACATAAGAACATGGAGCATAAAAGAAATGACATAAAAGAGATCACTTGAAAAGAAAGAGAAAGATCGGATCCCTTACCTTAAAATGTAACTCTTAAACCTCAAAGGTTGGGACCTTGAGGGCTTGGGGGAACCTTGGGAGGACTCCTTGGGAGGTAATGAGGGGACAAGGCATTAATGGCCAAGGGACACCTCACATGTGCTTTTCTCAAACCCATGTGCTCTCCCTTGTCATTTATCATGGAGTTAGGCCACATGGGGCCCCCAAAACAATAATTCATCACCCTTGGCCGGCCAACCCTCAAAAAAATCTCATGAAATCATCATGACACCGTTATGATGTCATTAAACATACCGAAACCCTAAAACTGTATTTTTACTATTCACTGAAAATTCAACTTTCTCAGAAAAATCCCAAAATTTCACATTAACCAAATATCAATGCTCTGATTTCAAAAATAAAATCCATTTTATAAAAATAATTTTCTAAATATTTTTAATTTAATTTTTAAATAAAAACACTATTCATCAAAAATTCATTTTTTCAGAAAAAACCCCAAAAATTACCATAACATAATATCGATGCTCTGAGTTCAAAAATAAAGTCATTTTTATAAAAATAATTTTCTAATTATTTTTAATTAAATTTTTAATTAAAAAACACTATTCACCCGAAAAAACTAATACTTGAATAATAATTAATGAAACCGTTATTTAACTATTTTATTGAATCACATTACTTAATCAAGGTGCCTAGATTATTTTAAAACTTTCTTTAAGTGAGATTACTAATCCATTTGGTCATATTACTAATCCTAATCATAAAATCACTATTCATAATTTACTATTCATCAAAAATCAAGTTGACCTTATTAGACTCTAAATTTAGTACTGAACAAAATTGCAGAAGACCATTTTTTGAAAATCATTACACATTTTTAATTATTTAGGGTTTACATAAACATATTTAAAATATCCTTTTTCTAAAATTCATCAAAAATATGCATACTATATTTATCCGGTCATTTCAAAATTCATAAACTTCATCATAAGAAGAAATCCCAATTTTTATTTAAAACAAGGATTACACAAGGTAGTTACGGTCTCGTTACATAACCCCTTATAATACCAGCATAGGACCTAAGAGTAAGGTGTGCTAGGGTGATAGAAGCTTGGGGCGGCTCAGTCAACATTGCTCGAGTAGTAATTTCTATCAGTTTGAACTTCTCACGAAGGCGATTCCGTTCCAGCTTCACATGATGAGGTTCGGCTTGGATTTGATCCAGAGCAAAGCCCAGTGGTGCTACCTCCTTCCCAAGCTCTGTTAGATGGGCTTCGATCGGTCCAAGACTACTAGGTGAGGCCATCGAATCTTCTTTCTATAATAATTAACCAAGATTACTTATATCAAAACATTTTGTTCACAGCGGTCATATTGACCGATGGTTATATAATAGTCAAAACCCACTGATCTCATTTTAATTATAATCATGTTTATCAAATAAAACTTTTTTGTTGAGTATAACAATAACACATAAAATTGGGAAACAAAATTTATTTTAAAAAATTTCGGGTCGTTACAATCTTCCCCCCTTAAGAAATTGCGTCCTCGCAATTTTAAAATTGGGTTTTGAAATTTCATTGAAAGTCCCATATCGGAAAAGGAGTCAGTAAAACTATTACTTTAAAATAAAGAAAGGGAAGTACAAAGGTCACCCGAGTTAACCCACACTAGGGTTCCATGTAGGAAAACATGGACATGGAGGAGAAAACAAAGGGTCAAGTTCTGAGGGAGAGTGATAGAGAACATGATTAGGAGAAAGTTAACCATGAGAAATCCCAAACTTATGATGTGTGTAAACGGTCTTTGATTACCTAGTCGGAAACGTAAACCAACAACATTTTTGTTTTACGTTTCTTTTCATAATTTTGAGGATTTCATTTACTACATAGAACAAAAACATAAGAAAATATACTTACCTTCAAGTAGAGTTTCATCCTTTAACAAGTCCCTACCAACACTAATCTTTTCTCCAAATGATGAGAATTCAAAAACATTTGGTCTCATAAAAGCACAAGAATCATCTTCTATAGAATCACATAATCTACAAAAGTTTAACTATCTATTTATTCTATCTTTAAACATTATCCCAAAAACAGAAAGGTTAAGGTAAAACAACTCTTCAAAAAGAAAGAATCCCATAGGAATGGAAACTACTTTTAAATCATCAAAGTTCCATGGTACTACCCAAATTTCATCATAGACCATTCCATAAATAACGGTCCTTAAAATTCCTCAAAACAAACCAAACTAAGATTGAAACCCAAATACAATATGGATTTGATAACATAGTCTTCCAAAACAACTTCATTGTTCATCTCCAGACAACATCAACCACTCCTAACATCTTATAAAAAAAAAGTAGCTAACCTAAACATATTTTACCCAAGATAGGTTAGTCATTCCCATAAGTAACCTAAATTACTATAAGTTCACCTTAAATTCATCGATTCTTCAAAATATAAGTCAACCTTACTCCTCAATGAAAATACCGTAGTAATCTATTTACCTCGATCAAATATGGTTCCCAAAATAATGAACGTCTTCCAAAATAATAATCATATTTTAATCCCCTAATCATCCCTGTCATATTAATACGAAAATCGTCGCATTTCCTATCACATTGGTTGTCGGAACATGTTCTTCCATTTCCCACCATTAACTAAGAAGAGAAAGCATAGTTAGGGGCTTAAGTACTTAGCTAATAATCATGAAAAGGAACTGAAAGCATATAAGGATAATTTTTATATGAAAGGTATACCCTAAATTGTGATCTCCTAGGTTCCCATCTAGGTTATGAATGATCATATATTCTTATGTGAACCTTTATTTTATTTTATCTTTGTTCCTTTAACAGTGGTTCATACCAAGCTTATGAATTTACCAAAGCATATCCCCCGGGAGTGTCGTAACCAAGAGTGCAGCAAGGCCCGTTGTCGTGTACCAGTTCCCGTTCGAGTCTAGATCAAAGCGGTGTTTTCGGGTTTTACCCCTATTTACATCTGTGCCAGAGCCACCTCTACCTGCTCGTATCCAGACAGGGATGTATTTGCTTGGCAACCCCTTACTCAATACTCACCAAAATACCAGGAAGATTTCCTATATTAAACTTTTCTATAGGGTTCCTCCTAGAGTTTTCATATCCTAATTTCCACAAATAACTAAACCATCCTTTGATACCAACTATAGCATCCCGTCTTTTTATAACATAACTTTTCATTCCATTACACGGAACTGAGGATCTTTAAGGTTTAGTGTCTTGGAAACAAGGAACATAAAACATGAAACAAAAAAAACATTCTTCTTAAACACTTGAAAGGCTTCTACTCATGTTCACCCTAGGCTCATTACTGCATCCCATAACCTGGGGACATACATCAAAAGGAAGGGTGAGCAGAAGGCCCAGCAAGGGAAACAAGTGAAACATTTTACATATGAACTTGAGATACATCAATAAAGTCATGAAAAGAACTTTAAGAAATGAAAATGAAATCATGAGGCATATCATAATAAAAATAAAACTTTTTCATAACTTGAAGATGTGGCTACATCATTTAACATTGACAATCATGAACATATTACCAAGGTCCATCCCCAAGGTGTCATTTTAAAATTACCAAGGTTATTCACCAAGGTATCGTGAAAATTGTAATCTCTAGTGGTTACATCATTACCCAATGCATTGGAGCGCTATCAGGGCGCACCCTTAAATTTGCCTTTATTATCATGTGATCCACATATATCATCATCAAACATTTCATAAATAACCCATATAGCATAAAATAAATGGGTTTCATTTCATAATCATAACGTTTTAAAAACTGCTTTAAAGACATGATCTTTACGTCACTTTAAACCCACGGAAAGGGAAAGAGGGTTTCATGTATGTAATTCCCAGAATTTAAAATAGAACATTTTGATATATATGTGAATACCCCTGTAGAAATAAGAGCTTTGAGTATTCACTTTATAACATAAAATAATTTTTTAAAAAGAGAGAGAGGCATTTTGAGACGAAAATTCTGCAGCATAACAGCTATGTTACAAGGTTTTAGAAAACATTGAGAAGAGAGGGGACATGGGTCAAACATTCATAAATGACCCATAAAACAGTAGAGGGACAAAATATAAGGGATTTAAGAACATGGTAATGAAATTTGAAAATATACCATATGAAATGAAGAACATGAAAGGAAGAAAAAAAAATTCTCTTGTGAGAATTCGGCAGCCTAACGGCGTCACTTAAACATCAACAAAATTCAATTGACAAGGTCAAATAGGGTATCTCATCATATGAACATAAGAGTCCAGTATGATAGATATAGATATCATACCCCAACATAATAGAAAGGAACTTGAAAGAATTGACATGAAAGTAGAACTTCAAAACGAGAATGGTGAAGAACCACTTAAAAATTCGGCAGCCTAACGGCGCCACTTAAACTTCAACAAAATTCAATTGACAAGGTCAAATAGGGTCTCTCATCATATGAACATAAGAGTCCAGTATGATAGATATAGAGATCATACCGCAACATAATAGAAAGGAACTTGAAAGAATTGACATGAAAGTAGAACTTCAAAACGAGAATGGTGAAGAACCACTTAAAAATTCGGCAGCCTAACGGCGCCACTTAAACTTCAACAAAATACTGAATTGAAGAGATAAAATGGGGTCTCTCATCATATGAACATAAGAGTCCAGTATGATAGATATAGAGATCATACCCCAACATAATAAAAAGGAACTTGAAAGAATTGACATGAAAGTAGAACTTCAAAACGAGAAGGGTGAAGAACCACTTAAAATTTCGGCAGCCTAACGGCGCCACTTAAAACTTCAAAATACTGAATTGAAGAGATAAAATGGGGTCTCTCATCATATGAACATAAAAGATCAGTATGATAAATTTAGAGATCATACCCCAACATAATAAAAAGGAACTTGAAATACTTAAATGAAAATAGATCTTGAAAAATGAGAAGGGAGAAAAATCTGTTACAAAAATTTCGGCAGCCTAACAGCACCACTTAAAACATCATAAAACGAAATAATGAGAGTAGAAAGGGGACTCTCATTATATGAACATGAAAAGGGCAGTAAGAGGAGTATAAAAGAACATCCTCTAACATAAGAACATGGAGCATAAAAGAAATGACATAAAAGAGATCACTTGAAAAGAAAGAGAAAGATCGGATCCCTTACCTTAAAATGTAACTCTTAAACCTCAAAGGTTGGGACCTTGAGGGCTTGGGGGCACCTTGGGAGGACTCCTTGGGAGGTAATGAGACCAGAAATTCGTTGGGAATGAGTGGGGAGTCGAATGGATGAGAGGAGGGCTTGGTATTTATAGGGAAAGTGAGGGGACAAGGCATTAATGGCCAAGGGACACCTCACATGTGCTTTTCTCAAACCCATGTGCTCTCCCTTGTCATTTATCATGGAGTTAGGCCACATGGGGCCCCCAAAACAATAATTCATCACCCTTGGCCGGCCAACCCTCAAAAAAATCTCATGACATCATCATGACACCGTTATGATGTCATTAAACATACCGAAACCCTAAAACTGTATTTTTACTATTCACTGAAAATTCAACTTTCTCAGAAAAATCCCAAAATTTCACATTAACCAAATATCAATGCTCTGATTTCAAAAATGAAATCCATTTTATAAAAATATTTTTCTAAATATTTTTAATTTAATTTTTAAATAAAAACACTATTCATCGAAAATTCATTTTTTCAGAAAAACCCCAAAAATTACCATAACATAATATCGATGCTCTGAGTTCAAAAATAAAGTCATTTTTATAAAAATAATTTTCTAATTATTTTTAATTAAATTTTTAATTAAAAAACACTATTCACCCGAAAAAACTAATACTTGAATAATAATTAATGAAACCGTTATTTAACTATTTTATTGAATCACATTACTTAATCAAGGAGCCTAGATTATTTTAAAACTTTCTTTAAGTGAGATTACTAATCCATTTGGTCATATTACTAATCCTAATCATAAAATCACTATTCATAATTTACTATTCATCAAAAATCAAGTTGATCTTATTAGACTCTAAATTTAGTACTGAACAAAATTGCAGAAGACCATTTTTTGAAAATCATTACACATTTTTAATTATTTAGGGTTTACATAAACATATTTAAAATATCCTTTTTCTAAAATTCATCAAGAATATGCATACTATATTTATCCGGTCATTTCAAAATTCATAAACTTCATCATAAGAAGAAATCCCAATTTTTATTTAAAACAAGGATTACACAAGGTAGTTACGGTCTCGTTACATAACCCCTTATAATACCAGCATAGGACCTAAGAGTAAGGTGTGCTAGGGTGATAGAAGCTTGGGGCGGCTCAGTCAACATTGCCCGAGTAGTAATTTCTATCAGTTTGAACTTCTCACGAAGGCGATTCCGTTCCAGCTTCACATGATGAGGTTCGGCTTGGATTTGATCCAGAGCAAAGCCCAGTGGTGCTACCTCCTTCCCAAGCTCTGTTAGATGGGCTTCGATCGGTCCAAGACTACTAGGTGAGGCCATCGAATCTTATTTCTATAATAATTAACCAAGATTACTTATATCAAAACATTTTGTTCACAGCGGTCATATTGACCGATGGTTATATAATAGTCAAAACCCACTGATCTCATTTTAATTATAATCATGTTTATCAAATAAAACGTTTTTCTTGAGTATAACAATAACACATAAAATTGGGAAACAAAATTTATTTTAAAAAATTTCGGGTCGTTACATGTCTCAAACACCGTCAATGGCATGGATTTTTAGATTCATCTTGAATCCCCTTTGTAGGTGGAACATCCAACTAACATCCCTTCATGCAGGAGAAGTGATGATGTGGAATGGTCTTTTCCACCCCAATTTTTTGATTTTATGAAAAATGCATATGATTCTTTTGGTAAGGCCTCAGTCAAGGAATGTGATAATGCACGTGTCAAAAACTCTAAAGTCAAACCACCCCTGGAGAACCTTGAAGGTGAAAGGTATCCTGAAATCCCTAGGGAGTAAGCGGTTGAATGGTTTGATACACAGCTTGAATTCATTTTTTCCATGATGGAATCAGGTGTATTCATTTACCGTGACTACGTCATGGTGTAGAAGTTTCTATCAATAAACATTGAAGATGGGTTTAGTTATAATTTAGAGATGGATTTTCAAGACATATCTTGGAAATTCAGAATCTCCTCCATTCCAGATGACTGCCCTGAATTGTCATCGGATGAAGAGTGTGATCCTACTCAAAGGGCCAAGATGTGGTGGAGAGGTCAACGTCCAAGGGGAAGAGGTCGACATCCTAGGAATTTGGGAACTAGAGGGTCTTGTAGGAATTGACTTTTATTGTTTGATTTTTTCTCTTATTGTGGGAATTTTGTACCTTCTTGGCCCCCATCCCTTCCTTCAATACCTTTCTTTTTTATTAATAAAAGGGTTCAGGGATTTTTTCTATGCTCCCAACCAGTTTAAAAAAATATTATATATTAAATATAGTTATATAAATGAATAAATTGACATTATTAAACAAATAAAAATTAAAAATTAGTAAATTTAAAAAAATGTATTAAAATTGTTATTAATTAAATAATTATTAATTAATTTAATATATATATATATATATATATATATATATTATAAATATTAATAAATATTATATATTAAATATATATATATATATATTACGAATAAATTGAATTAATTAAACAAATAAAAAATAAAAATGAGAAAATTAAAAAAAAGTATTAAATATTTTATTAATTAAATAATTATTAATAAAAATGAATAAATTAAAAAATCATTAAAAAATTTTTAATAAAAATGAATACATTTAATATATATATATATATATATATATATATATTAATTATAAATAGTAATAAATAATATATATTAAATATAAATATTGAAACTAAATAAAATGTAATAATTAAAAACATATTAATGCCTTATTCATTTTTAATGGTTTTTATACGTAATTATTCATTAATAAATTTTATTTTTTTTAATATAGAAATATATTCAAATATATTTCTTTATATATGTCAATATATGCTGTAGTTGGGGTTTGGATAAGTGGTAATCACCTCATAATAGTACATTGAGGTTGGGGGTTCAAAAACCATTGGGCAAAGGTACTGTAGCAGCATTGTATCAATATAGTAGTAGTGGTGGAACTGTAATGCTGGTGACACTATAGTGATGGCGAGCACTATAATAGGAACTGTAAAAATGGCAGTACTGTAGCGAGAACTATAGCAGTCCAAGTACTGTAGCAATACTATTTACCATTGGGCCTTTGGGGTAAAAATATGGGAATTCAGGACCATGTGATGGGATTTAATGCTTGCTTGGCCTATAGGCCATGTAATGGGTATCCTCAAGCCAAAAAAATCCCTTTATTTCAATAAAAAATAGGTTTTTTCCCCAACTTTAATGTGTGTGTGTGTGTAATATTTCCTAAAATATGGTTTATATAATAAAAAATATTTATGCTTACATTAAATAAGTCATATATTTAGTGAAGAATGGTTTATAATTAAAAAATGATATTAATTAAAAATATTGGCTAATTGTATCGAGTAATGGGAATTTAATTGAATGTTGTTTGTTTTTTAAATTTAACATATATCAAATGTTTGTTACATTGATTTCACACATACATATACATAATTAATGCAATTTTATATACAATGCACACACACAAATATTTACATTGTCACACCTCGACCGCGAACGTCCGTATTTTTTTCTTCTTTCTTGGTCCTGATTTAAATTTTTCGAGGTTTTGTTGTGTCGGCAGTTTCGCGTCGGTGCGCGGTCATCGCATCGCTGGCGGTGATCGTGCGTTTGGCCCGGGTGACTATGTGTTCACCCGGCATTTTAAATATTAAAGTTTTTACATTGACCTTTTATTATTATTACTATTTGAGTTGCGTTATTATTATAATTAACTAACTTTTATTTACTTTAATTATTTTATTGTTATGATTATTATTATAAAGTATTATTAATATTATTATGAAGGTTTGTTATTATTATTATAAAGCGATTATTATTATCATAACATTTTATTATTATTATTATTATAAGGTCTTATTAATATTATTGTTAGAAATTTTTATTATTATTAAGATTAGTTTTCATTCTTTTATTTAGTCTTTTATTATTATGATTATCAATTATATATATATATTTTTTGACCCTAACCTAACCCTATTCTACCCAGCCGCTGCCCCCCCCCCTCCCTTCTCTCCTCTCATCCCGCATCACTTCACCCTCTTCTCCGCGTGGCTCCCCAGCGCCCCGGCCTCCCGATCCGTAGCCTCTGTCCGGCGCCCCGCTCCCCGCCGCCACACCACCTCCATCCCGGCTTCACCTCCGGCCAGACCCGCCGCCTGCCCCTCCCTGTTCCAGCACTCCCCTCCAGCCTTCCTCCTGCCGAACCGCCGCCGGCCTCACCCTCGCTGAACCCGGCCTCCGGCACCTCCCCCTGTCCTGGCCTCCTCCGGCGAACAGCCGCGACGGCCCTCTCCCTTTCCTCTCTCTCTCTCTCCCCCTCGGTGCCCCCTGTTCAGTGCGCAATCCCCTGTTCCAGCCCGACTCCGGCGTCCGGCCTCCGCCGCACCTCCCGTTCCGGCCACCTTCGGCCACCGGCCCACCTTGCCCACACCTCCCGCATCTGGTACCGCACCACCGGCTCCCGCTCCCCACTCTCCGTCGTCGTCCCAGTGACCCGACCCCCCCCTGCTCGCCGTGCCCGCGCCCGACCGCCGCCCCAGCTCCCCTCGCTGCACCGCCCCAGACCCCCGCTGCACTGCCTTGCCCCTGCCTCCTTCGTCCGACCTTCCCGCCGGCGCCTCAGCCTCATCCCGGCGTCCCGGCCCCTTCGCCCACCGCCGCGCCTGCCCCCTTCCCAACTTCCCGCCTCACCCCGGCCACACCGTCCGGCCGCCTCCTGCGCTCCCTCCCCCTCCCGCGTAAGTTTTGTTTTATTTTTATTTTTATTTTTTTTATGTTAATCTCATTTATTTACGTTTTTTTTTATATATATGTTTAACGTTTTAATATTTTTGTTATATTAATAATAATAATATTATTATTATTATTATTATATTATTATTATGTTATTATTATTAATACTATATTATTATTATTATTATTATTATTATTATATTTATTATCATTTTAATTATTAACATCTTATTATTATTATTATTTATTAATTGATTAATTAATTAATTATCTATTTATTTATTTATTCATTTAAGTATTTGTTAATTCATCAATTATTTAGTTATTTACTTATTTGTTTATTAATTAATTGATTAATAAATTATCTATTTATTTATTTATTTGTTCATTTAGGTACTTGTTAAATTAATAAGTTATTTAATTATTTACTTATTCATTCTTTCTTTCATTTATTAATTTATCTATTTAATTATTTGTTTAATTATTTATTTATTCATTCAATTATGTATTATTTTAGTTATTTATCTATTTTCTTATTCATTTGTTTATTATTTTGTTCTTTTGATTATTTATTTATTATTGTAATTATTGCTTATTGTTTACTTACCTTTCTCTTTATTCAATATCGGTGTTTTTATTTATTTTGGATTAATCCTTTTTCTGTCGCGGGTTGAGTAACATGTACCTTTTTCACTGTTCAGCGTACGCAGTTTGTCCGCGAAGGATTTTCCGACTTTCCGTTGGGGTTCCATCGCGTCCGCTCCTTGTTTGAGGTAGGCAAATTCAACTGTTTCCTTTCCGAGTTACCCTGCTGATGCTTGAATTGTTTTAAATAAATTTTATTCCATGATTCGCGTGTTTATGATATCCTTGCGCGGCTTATTTTGGTATTTTAAAATTTATAGCTTTTGTTCGAAAGTTAAGTTTGAAGAAATTATATTTTATGCCAAGGTAGTTGTGCACTAGATATTGTCCTGCACTTTTTATTGTTTATATAGTGAACATGTTTAGGCGTTTCCAGCTAACGTGGAACTAAATGCTTATGTTCTCTTATGTTATCATTGGTTGTCTTGAGCGGTGTTTTTTTTTGTAAAGAAAGAATCATTCTTGGATCTCATTATCCTGTGCTGGTTAGTTTTATGAAATTTAGTATCATTTGGAAGTGTTGTTGTGCCCCTTTGCAGGTTTGACGCACCATTGGATGTTGACACATCCATGGGTGCACCAGGTGCACACATGGATGTGCCCTCAAATGAAGATGGTGTTTGAAATTGTTACCTTTTATTTTTATTTATTTTTATTTTCTCGAAATCGCGACTTTTCTAAATGGTTCTTAGTTTCAAAATGTTTTCGCCTCTTTTTGAGACACATCGAACTTGTTTAAAAAGAAATCTACGAAGATATTCCCGTTTGGCCCTTTTACTTAATACAAAAACAGTGTTTAGAGTTATTTAAAATGATACTGTGAAATATTCGTGTAAAGTTGTTTGTTTTTGAAAAACCAAGTGCTCGCTTGACAACTCCAGGTATTTTATAAAATAGTTTTGATAATCAAATGTCGTGAAGGCCCGGTTGGCACTTTATTAATTGTGAAGTGATTGTACATATATATATATATATATATATATGCGTACTTGTGAGGGAATCTCTACAGGGGGACTTCCCTTTGAGGGTTGTCGTGTAGCGATGTCCGTGTAAGGGGTTGGCAAGTGCGGTGAGATGAGTCACGCGTGCGTGGGCCTCCCACTTACACAGTGTTACTAAAACCACCATGGGTTCCTAGGCGTCTTGTAGATTATCGAGTGACGGTTGCTTGCTAACCCTGATTAGACGGGTTGGTACCCTCTGGAGTTGTGGACAGGCCAGGTGGGATGTGCCACTGGTTGGCTATTAGGGCGGCCAGTTGGTTATTGACTGTGGAGTACCATGCCGGCAGGTAGTCTGAACCCGAGTACGTCCAGGGGTTTTCTAGGGATGTTTAGGATCACCCATGGTTACTTGTTCACCTTGATTGTTTACTTTCAGTTATTCTTTACATCTTATAGTGTTACTTGTGTCCTTTTGCACTACTATCATCTTGCATTACTTGGTTACTTTCTATTTCACTGGTTTGCTTTCAGCCTATACTGTTTACCTGTTCCTTTTTAGCACAGTCGTAGTATCATCTGTATTTGGTTTTGTTTATAAAAACATGAAATGGTTTTGAAAGTGATTTATAGTGTGCGTTGGGTTTTCAAATGGGGAAAACATGTTGTTTATTTTTAAATGTGAAAAATCTATTTTATAATTGTATTTTTCAAACCTGTGTCAACGGATTGCTTGGGAAAGGAAGATTTTGGATTCAGTGGTTTACTTTGGCTTACCTACTGGGCATTTTTAATGCTCACGCCTATATTATCATTTCAGTTGCAGGTCTTCCCTTGCTCAGGTCTTCTGTTTTGAGTCGCTCAGTGTTGGAGCGAGGTTGCTCTCTAGTTGGGTGGTGACCTGAGAGGTCACATGGAGGTACGTGGTCGTGTGGCTTTTATTTCTTTTCCATTGTTAGTGTTTATTTGTTCTGTTCTATTTACTTTTGTTTGGGCTCAAATCGTTCCCACCTGCTTAATTTTGATGCCCGACACTTGTTGCCATCCCGGGGGGATCGGGAACGCCCCTCGGGACTTGCCGCGGACCGGCTCGGGTGACCGGTTCAGGGTCGACCCGAGCTGGTTCGTGAAAAAATGGTATCAGAGGTGGTTCTTGTTATTTGGGTTGTCCGGTAGAAGGAGATTAGGATTGTCGGAACTCGAGGGGTAAGTGCGGGAAGAGCGTCACGAACTCTTGCTCGCACTGATCTTCGAGTTACTAGGGGTAGTTCGGGAATTGTGTCCTTGTCTTTTCTGGTTTGTCTTGGATTGAGAGATGATAATGGAGGAAAGCCGACGTTACATCGTAATTTCACATGGAGTAGTGACCCATGTGGAGTCCGAGTACGTGGTTTGAATTCCTCCTAGTGGTCGACGCTGACTTGGGACATGGCCCACTACCATGTCGCCAGGTTGAGTGTGACTACTAGTCCCTCATTTCAGTGATTGATGCAAATTTGGATACTTCCGTTGTTTTGGTCGGTGTAACTACATTGTTGGAAATGAAAAAGGTTTTTCAAAAATTGGACTGGTTTCTTTTAAAGGACTTTAAATGTATGAAATGGGTTTTAGAAACTGAAATCTCTTGATTTGGAAATCTGTTGTTTGCTTGGAATTGGTTAAGAATGATTTGGGATGAAACCCCAGGTCCTCTTTATGAACGTTTGCACATGTGTGAGAATGCATGGAAAGTGTATGTTGGTGCGAGTATGAATGGAAAGTGGATAAAGACATGTGAAACGGTTCATGAGATTACCTGGGTGTGTATTTTAAATTAATGGCTTGACCTTGTTTTCTAAATTGGTCTTAAAGGGGAAATGGTTTTGGAAAGTTTTTGGTTTGAAAGTGGATTGGTTTTTGGAAAGTGATCTTGAGAAAGGGTGGTTTTGAAATCAAAAATGAAAAGGGGAATTTTAAAGAGGAGATTTTGTTTTGGGTTGTGTTGTATTTGTTTGGCCCTTGTGCTGACTGTTTTTGATGAAGGCGCTTTTATTGATGTTGCTTCGATTTGATGTTGGTTTTGGCTTTGTGTTTTATATATCGCTCAGGAAATGCCGCCCAGAAAGGTCTCTAAGGATTCAGATATGTCATTCCCAGTTTTTGGTCCTCCTCAGACTTTGCCTATTCTCCATGGTGATCAGGGTCCGTTAGAGGCGGTGAAATGGCTCGAGGAAGTGGAGCGTGTCTTTAGAATGTTGGGAACTCCCGATAATGTTAAGGTTCGTGCAATTATGAAGTTGTTCGAGGGTCCAGCTCTGGACCAGTGGAAGGTGGTTTCCCCACCATCGACGCAAGTTGAAATGACGTGGGATGTCTTTAGAATCGTTTTCATCCAATGGTTTGTACCTGAGGAAGTGAAGCTGTAGAAAAAGGGAGAGCTTGTGCATATTCAACAAGGTCAACGGACGGTGAAGGCATATGTTGACCATTTCAAGGAACTGCTTTTCTTTTCTCCTGAGATAGCGTCGCATGAGCTCATGAAGGTCTCTCTTTCCACTGGGGGTCTTTGTCCAGAGATCAAGGAGCGAGTCCTCCCTTATAAAGACCTTTGTTTCGAGAAGCTGGTGGAGGAAGCTTTCTTGGCTGAGTTGGTTTCCGGTGTGCGGGTGGTTAATACTTCAGCATCCCCTGTTGTTCGTAAGAGTCCCCCCCTCTGGTGAGGAAAAGGCGCCAGAGATGCCTGTTCCTAATGAGTTATCCCCTTTGGTCCCAGCTTCCAGTTCATCAGATCGTTCGATGGTATGCTTTCAGTGTGGTCGTTTCGGGCATTTAAAGTCGTCTTGTCGCAACCCTCCGAATACGTGTCATCGTTGCGGTTGTCTAGGTCATCTGGAGAAGTTTTGCAGGAAGCGTCGCTTGAAGAGGACGCTGTGATGGGAGAATGTCAGTACCTGACTGTGAGGCAGAAGATGCTTCAGCCATCAGAGCCCCAGCCACAAGTCTCGGGGTGAAGCTCGCGCACAGTCAGGAGTTCCCAGGGTTATGAAGCCTTAGTCCATGTTAGGTTTTTTCGTATTGACGGTGGAACAATTAATATCATTTTGTGCTTGTTAGCTGCTGTTAAGGTTTTAGTATCGCTGTAAGCATGTTGTTTCGATATGAAGTAATGATGGACTTGTTCTATTATAATCAAAGTAGACGGGTCTGTGTGGAGGTGATATTCTAAATCGTGTGTCCTTCTTAAAAGGGTGTTTGACTCTCGTGTGGGTTGACCTCGTTTTAGTTATGCTTAAGATGTGGTTATGTTTCGTGGACTTCGGTGGATCATGTCTCCAATTTGATGTTGGTTAAATGTTTTTCTATGGGTTTTCCCTGGTGTTGAAGGTTGTTGACTCTAGTCGAGGATTCAATGTCTTGACGGAGGTGTTGTTTTAATCATGCTACAAGAGTTGGTTTGAATTGGTTGGGAGTTCCCACGTCGACCCCCCCACCTTTTCCTAGGGTTGTCTATTTAGATGGTCAACTTTCCTGCACAAGTTGAGCTCTTGTGGTGGGGAGAACCCCTTCGTGTTCTCCTCTCAACCTCGGACCCCAGTTTTCTCTTGAATCGGTCGGGTGTGACCTGTGTAGAGTAAGGTCATCCCCGAGATTCTCAATTCTCTCTGGTTCCTTTAGTTCCGTTGGGGAATGGACTTAATTTTTAACCGACTTTTGGCCTGGTGACTTTCTGGGGGCAGAAAGTGTCTGTGGTGGGGAGAATTGTCACACCTCGACCGCGGACGTCCGTATTTTTTTCTTCTTTCTTGGTCCTGATTTAAATTTTTCGAGGTTTTGTTGTGTCGGCAGTTTCGCGCCGGTGCGCGGTCATCGCATCGCTGGCGGTGATCGTGCGTTTGGCCCGGGTGACTATGTGTTCACCCGGCATTTTAAATATTAAAGTTTTTACATTGACCTTTTATTATTATTACTATTTGAGTTGCGTTATTATTATAATTAACTAACTTTTATTTACTTTAATTATTTTATTGTTATGATTATTATTATAAATTATTATTAATATTATTATGAAGGTTTGTTATTATTATTATAAAGCGATTATTATTATCATAACATTTTATTATTATTATTATTATAAGGTCTTATTAATATTATTGTTAGAAATTTTTATTATTATTAAGATTAGTTTTCATTCTTTTATTTAGTCTTTTATTATTATGATTATCAATTATATATATATATATTTTGACCCTAACCTAACCCTATTCTACCCAGCCGCCCCCCCCCCTCCCTTCTCTCCTCTCGTCCCGCAGCCCTTCACCCTCTTCCCCGCGCGGCTCCCCAGCGCCCCGGCCTCCCGATCCGCAGCCTCTGTCCGGCGCCCCGCTCCCCGTCGCCACACCACCTCCATCCCGGCTTCACCTCCGGCCAGACCCGCCGCCTGCCCCTCCCTGTTCCAGCGCTCCCCTCCAGCCTTCCTCCTGCCGAACCGCCGCCGGCCTCACCCTCGCTGAACCCGGCCTCCGGCACCTCCCCCTGTCCTGGCCTCCTCCGACGAACAGCCGCGACGGCCCTCCCCCTTTCCTCTCTCTCTCTCCCCCTCGGTGCCCCCTGTTCAGTGCGCAATCCCCTGTTCCAGCCCGACTCCGGCGTCCGGCCTCCGCCGCACCTCCCGTTCCGGCCACCTTCGGCCACCGGCCCACCTTGCCCACGCCTCCCGCATCCGGCACCGCACCACCGGCTCCCGCTCCCCACTCTCCGTCGCCGTCCCAGCGACCCGACCCCCCCTGCTCGTCGTGCCCGCGCCCGACCGCCGCCCCAGCTCCCCTCGCTGCACCGCCCCGGACCCACGCTGCACTGCCTTGCCCCTGCCTCCTTCGTCCGACCTTCCCGCCGGCGCCTCAGCCTCATCCCGGCATCCCGGCCCCTTCGCCCACCGCCGCGCCTGCCCCCGTCCCAACTTCCCGCCTCACCCCGGCCACGCCGTCCGGCCTCCTCCTGCGCTCCCTCCCCCTCCCGCGTAAGTTTTGTTTTATTTTTTTATTTTTATTTTTTTTTATGTTAATCTCATTTATTTACGTTTTTTTTTATATATATGTATAACATTTTAATATTTTTGTTATATTAATAATAATAATAACAATATTATTATTATTATATTATTATTATGTTATTATTATTAATACTATATTATTATTATTATTATTATTATATTTATTATCATTTTAATTATTAACATCTTATTATTATTATTATTACTATTATTATTATTTATTAATTGATTAATTAATTAATTATCTATTTATTTATTTATTCATTTAAGTATTTGTTAATTAATCAATTATTTAGTTATTTACTTATTTGTTTATTAATTAATTGATTAATAAATTATCTATTTATTTATTTATTTGTTCATTTAGGTACTTGTTAAATTAATAAGTTATTTAATTATTTACTTATTCATTCTTTCTTTAATTTATTAATTTATCTATTTAATTATTTTTTTAATTATTTATTTATTCATTCAATTATGTATTATTTTAGTTATTTATCTATTTTCTTATTCATTTGTTTATTATTTTGTTCTTTTGATTATTTATTTATTATTGTAATTATTGCTTATTGTTTACTTACCGTTCTCTTTATTCAATATCGGTGTTTTTATTTATTTTGGATTAATCCTTTTTCTGTCGCGGGTTGAGTAACATGTACCTTTTTCACTGTTCAGCGTACGCAGTTTGTCCGCGAAGGATTGTCCGACTTTCCGTTGGGGTTCCATCGCGTCCGCTCCTTGTTTGAGGTAGGCGAATTCAACTGTTTCCTTTCCGAGTTACCCTGCTGATGCTTGAATTGTTTTAAATAAATTTTATTCCATGATTCGCGTATTTATGATATCCTTGCGCGGCTTATTTTGGTGTTTTAAAATTTATAGCTTTTGTTCGAAAGTTAAGTTTGAAGAAATTATATTTTATGCCAAGGTAGTTGTGCACTAGATATTGTCCTGCACTTTTTATTGTTTATATAGTGCACCTGTTTAGGCGTTTCCAGCTAACATGGAACTAAATTCTTATGTTCTCTTATGTTATCATTGGTTGTCTTGAGCGGTGTTTTTTTTTGTAAAGAAAGAATCATTCTTGGATCTTATTATCCTGTGCTGGTTAGTTTTATGAAATTTAGTATCATTTGGAAGTGTTGTTGTGCCCCTTTGCAGGTTTGACGCACCATTGGATGTTGACACATCCATGGGTGCACCAGGTGCACACATGGATGTGCCCTCAAATGAAGATGGTGTTTGAAATTTTTACCATTTATTTTTATTTATTTTTATTTTCTCGAAATCGTGACTTTTCTAAATGGTTCTTAGTTTCAAAATGTTTTCTCCTCTTTTTGAGACACATCGAACTTGTTTAAAAATAAATCTACGAAGATATGCCCGTTTGGCCCTTTACTTAATACAAAAACAGTGTTTAGAGTTATTTAAAATGATACTGTGAAATATTCGTGTAAAGTTGTTTGTTTTTGAAAAACCAAGTGCTCGCTTGACAACTCCAGGTATTTTATAAAATAGTTTTGATAATCAAATGTCGTGAAGGCCCGGTTGGCACTTTATTAATTGTGAAGTGATTGTACATATATATATATATATATATATGCGTACTTGTGAGGGAATATCTACAGGGGGACTTCCCTTCGAGGGTTGTCGTGTAGCGATGTCCGTGTAAGGGGTTGGCAAGTGCGGTGAGATGAGTCACGCGTGCGTGGGCCTCCCACTTACACAGTGTTACTGAAACTACCATGGGTTCCTGGGCGTCTTATAGATTATCGAGTGACGGTTGCTTGCTAACACTGATTAGACGGGTTGGTACCCTCTGGAGTTGTAGACAGGCCAGGTGGGATGTGCCACTGGTTGGCTATTAGGGCGGCCAGTTGGTTATTGACTGTGGAGTACCATGCCGGCAGGTAGTCTGAACCCGAGTACGTCCAGGGGTTTTCTAGGGATGTTTAGGATCACCCATGGTTACTTGTTCACCTTGATTGTTTACTTTCAGTTATTCTTTACAGCTTATAGTGTTACTTGTGTCCTTTTTCACTACTATCATCTTGCATTACTTGGTTACTTTCTGTTTCACTGGTTTGCTTTCAGCCTGTACTGTTTACCTGTTCCTTTTTAGCACAGTCGTAGTATCATCTGTATTTGGTTTTGTTTATAAAAACATGAAATGGTTTTGAAAGTGATTTATAGTGTGCGTTGGGTTTTCAAATGGGGAAAACATGTTGTTTATTTTTAAATGTGAAAAATCTATTTTATAATTGTATTTTTCAAACCTGTGTCAACGGATTGCTTGGGAAAGGAAACTTTTGGATTCAGTGGTTTACTTTGGCTTACCTACTGGGCATTTTTAATGCTCACGCCTATATTATCATTTCAGTTGCAGGTCTTCCCTTGCTCAGGTCTTCTGTTTTGAGTCGCTCAGTGTTGGAGCGAGGTTGCTCTCTAGTTGGGTGGTGACCTGAGAGGTCACATGGAGGTACGTGGTCGTGTGGCTTTTATTTCTTTTCCGTTGTTAGTGTTTATTTGTTCTGTTCTATTTACTTTTGTTTGGGCTCAAATCGTTCCCACCTGCTTAATTTTGATGCCCGGCACTTGTTGCCATCCCGGGGGGATCGGGAACGCCCCTCGGGACTTGCCGCGGACCGGCTCGGGTGACCGGTTCAGGGTCGACCCGGGCTGGTTCGTGACATACATAATTAATGAAATCTTATATAGAAACATATACACATAATATTTATGTGATTTATTCCCCACGCACTCGGTTGTGGTGGTTGGGGGGTTTGGGGTTTGGGCCGGAGGTCGCGGGGTCGAGTCCCCGGACCTGTTTTCTTCTTGTGTGCATTGTAATACCCCCCCCCCCTTTAATATTTATGTGATTTATTCAAATTTTAATATTCATTTTAGAATTTCATTTAGTAACATGATATATTTTACATATTCTGCTTTTAATCTTTAAATTTTATTTGTTCATTTTTAATATTATTACATTTAGTATTATTTATTCATTTTTGATATTTTTTTATTTTTTTGTAATTTAATCATTTTCTAAAATTAAAATATATATATATATATATTATGTTTTATTATTTTAATTATGTATTCATCTTCATTTTAATATATATCCATATTTTTTTAATAATTTAATTAATTAATAAGAATTATCCATTTTTTCAGTATATTTAAAGTGTACTCGTTTTTAATGATTTAATTTCACTCATTTTTAACGTGTAAGCATTTAATATTATATATTCATTAATAGTATTAAAAATATATTTATAAATAAATATATTTATAAATGTATATTTACTATATTTATAATTATAAATAAGTAAATATAATTTTTTTAAAAAGAATTTATATAATTATAATTAAATAATTATATATTTAAATAATTATAAAATTATAATAAATATATATAAATAATGAATATACTTACTATATTTATATCTATATTAATATTTATATTTATATTTATATTTATATTTATATTTATATTTATAGTTATATTTATATATATTTATTAAATATATATATACAATTATATAAATATATATAATGATAAAAATATATTTATAATTATAAAATTATAATAAATATATTTAAATAATGAATATATTTATTGTATTTATATTTATATTCATATTTATATTTATTTATTATATATATAATTATATAAATTTATATAATGATATAAATATAATTATAATTATAAATTTATAATTAATATATTTATAAAATTATATATTTATAATTATAAATAAATAAATATAATTTTTTGAAAGTATTTATATGATTATAAATAAATAATTATATATTTAAATACTTATAAAATTACAATAAATGTATTTAAATAATGAATATATTTAATATACTTATAATTATAATTATATAAATATATATTATGATATAAATACATTTATAATTATATAAAAATATTTGTAAATATATTTACAAATATATTTATTAATAATTATAATTACAAATCTTTATCAAAATAAAATCCATCTTTATTAGCACTAAAGAAGTACTGATGAAAGGTATCTTTATTAGTGCTAAAAAAGTTTCTAATAAAGAGAGTTGTTATTAGGGATTATGATTTTAGTGCTGATAAAACTCATCTTTATCAATTCTTTTTTCAAAGCACTGATAAAACCCTCCTGATATTTTAAAAAGAACCCTAACTGAACTAATTGTCCTCATGTTGATCAAGCTCTCGTGGAAATCCACTATTGTTGATGCTCCCCCCTGACCTTCTCTCAAATGAATCAAGCCTCAAATAAAAGGTAAGTTATTTTTTTATCCTCGTCAATTACTTTTTTGGGTTCAGTGGTATATGATAGTGTGGGGTTATCTTGGATCGGTGATCACATGGTTCCAAGTTTAGGTTATCAACTCCTACTCCTTCATTATATCCTCCATCCATGCTCTTATTTCTCCTCCCTCACTACTTTTCACTATTTTCTAAACCCTAGTTCAGTTTGGATTCTAAATTTTTAATGTCTCGATCTATAGGGTCTTTTGATTCTATTTAAGATCGTTGCATCATCATTTTTAGGGTATTTCTTCATATGTGCATGTTCCTTGTTGGCTATTCCATGTTTCCCCCTTTTTCACAGCATACCTTGGTTCCTTGAATTTTTTATCACATCTTTCATTAAGAATTATGTTTATTTTGTGAGTAATCATTAGTGTTACATAGAAACTTAAAAGGTTACAAAATTTTTGTTTTGTTTCCACTATCTTGAATCCATTAATACTCCCTTTTGTGAATATTCTTATTCAACTTTCACAATAGAATCATTCTACCTTCCTTTATTCTTTTTTGTTTTGTACCTTTTTATTTTTTTTATTTTTTACTTTACTGGTAGGATGGTAAGATAATTTTTAGCTTTGTGGCATGGTTTATCACACCTTCCATAAAGTTATTTCAATATATAAATTGATTCTCCACCTTCACCTTAAATATTTCTTATTTCCTCTAAACTTGTCTTCTTTGAGTTGTTCAAATATCCATTAAATATTTCTACCCCAAACCACTACAATACCAACAATATCCATCAAATAAATACCTTCTTCCATAAACATATTATTTTATGGACATCATCACCTTCTTTTATTTAGTCTTTTAACCTTTGATTTTGGCTCCTTTTTATGAACCCAAATTAATAGAAATTCCTAATACATTCCTTTTATCATCATATTTCTTCATTAAATTTTACATCCTTATATTTTTAGTATAATTTTCATTTAATTTGGTATTTTAAAATCTTTATATTTTTATAATTTCTTTTCTCTTATCATAATCATTACTTGCTTTATCTTCAACTTTAAATAAAATTCTCTTCCATACAAACTTGCTCTTATAATCCTATTGAATGGGATATTTTCTAATTAAAAAAACCATCATAGTTTTTTAGGTTTCACCGTCATTTAATTTTACATTAAACATTCTCAAACATTTTGGAAAGACTTCTCAATGTTAAACTTGAACTTATTAAATCGAATTTTAACTTCCAAATTTTTTTTCTAAACACTTTCACATTCCTTTTTTTTTATATAAACATCTTTTCTATAGCCTCTTTTATTTTATTCTCTTTATTGAGTGAAACTTTATTATATTAAACATTCTTTAACATCATTGATTCCTTTTCAACATGTATAGAATCAATTTTTTTATATATTTGAGAATATCTCTTTAATTTTTTATTCCCTCACTCTAGTTTTGAAATCTTTGAAAGTCACTCCTTGAAATTTATATTTAGTATAAAATCCATCTTAGTATATTATTATTTGTTATCAACTTTTTCTTCATCACCATTTAACTCATCCTCATTCACCGTGGTGATAAAAAAATTCTCCTCCACTTCACTTGAAGTTTCAACTTCAGTTTTTTTTTTCACTACTTTCTTTATCATCCAACTTTAACAAAAAAATCTTTTTGAATTTTGAGAAGTTTTTGAATTTTTCCATGAAGGGGAACTTTTTCTTATTGAATTTTGAATATTTCTTATTTGAAGATCTTCTCGATGACTCTACTTCATCATAAATTTATTTTTATTTAAAATTTGGAAAATTATCTGTAAAATATCCAAATAGCTCCACATTTGAAATATTTTTGTGAAATATTTCCTCAGTACTTTCCTTTATCTTTTTGAAAAAAAACTTTATATGAATGAAATAAATTTGTTAAACTTCATATTTAAATATTTTTATCTTTTAATTATTCTCTTCCTACTTAAAATATTTTTGACTCTTCTCCTGCTTCATAGATTTAAAGGATATTTCCTTTTTTAGAATTAATCTTTTTCTTAAGATCACTTTCTTTCAACCTTTTATAACTAATCAATAACATATATAGATTTCCAATGGATGTGTTTTAGAATCTTGATCCTCAAGTTCTGAAACCTTCGCATCAAATTTATTTTATAAGATATATAGTATCATTTTTGAAACCTTTAATCTTTAAGAGTCTCACCAAAACCTCTAATGGTATACACCACTTCATTAACTCATATAGAGTACTCATCAAAATCATAATCATTCATTCAAATGTCTTAATACTTGACATGATAAATCTATATTTTAGCTTTTTTCACTTTTAAATTTCCTTAATAAATATTCTCCAGATTATCCCTTGTGATTTTACTATCTTTATCCCTTTGAATTTAATTAATTATTGATCTTACAGTAATGAATGTATTAAATTTTTTGTCTAACCAATATTCTTTATCTTCTTTGAATCAATTATGATCAACAAAACATTCTCAACATGAGAAATATGCCCATTTTTCACTTTAAGAACATCCAAACCAATGTATAATAGGTATGGAAGAATTCTATATTTCTATATTTGATCATTCTTACCCTAAAATGTCAGAACTCCCTATATATTCATTGAATTAATATGATCTATTATTGTCATAAAATGTATACCCAACCCGATTTCAAAAAAAATGAGGATATAAATCACTTCCAACCAACAAACTAAAACTATTATTTATTTTATACTCAAAATTATACTCTTGTACTAATTTTTTTGGATTCCTAGACATAAATAGTAATTAATATCATCATAGATTTAGAGGTGGGGGGATTAGTGAATCTTTATTTTTATATGCCACTGTTGAAAAACCATTTCCACCTACCAAAGTGATCAACTTGATTACTATTTATCCGTTCCTACAACATCAAGAGACACAAACATAATGGGAATGAATTTTAAAGTTTCACAACTCAAAAAAATGGATAAATATTTTTCATGATCTAAGAAACCTGAGAGCACAAGATCTACTAATTATTATGGATATAAAAAAAGTAGGAGTTTTCCTTGAACTCAGTTTACATAAAAAAATGTATCCAAAATTATGTAACATAAGTTTTCATAATCAATATTATTATTATTTTGATATATTTTTTATCATTAGGAATGGTTTGAATATCCATTCTAATTTAATTTTTTGGAATGTTTATTAATAGAAATTATTTGTGGTGTTTTTAAGGAAATTGAATAGAGGTTTTGGATATTGTAGAAAATGTGAGATATACCTTAGATTGTTAACTCTATTATTTATTAAATATGGGTTTGTTGGTGGGTTATATTAAAAATATATTTGTTGGTATTCCTATAATACATGGTCTAGAATAATATACATAAAAAGAGACTAACATGGAATCCAAATTCACTCTTGTCATCAATAACTGTTTCATCCATTGGTTTCATGAAAATCCAATATCCTTGACCCTGTGTCGAAATTCGGTGATTACATGACCTCGTATTTTCTGAGGAAGGATATTTTTATGAAAATTTATAATGCTAGTTCAAAATTAAATTTCAACCAAGATCAAGAATCTCCAAGGTAATCCTTCCATCCAATAATAAATAAACTATTACTCGGCCTATGCATTTTCACGGTATAATGATTTAATTACAAATTCACATACATGTGCTCATAATTTGAAGTCATTAAATCCTTTAGATAATTTAAATATAGAAAGATAAATAAAAATAAGAGTAAATAATAGTTCATACATAAAAAAAATCTAAATCACAAATAAAAGGTTCAACATGGTAAGTGAATTTTGGTGGGTCTATTCAAATTTCCTTTTCATCCTCATGATTTTAATAAATCTTGATAAATAAATTCATTATACAATGTTTCTCATTTTTTTGAACCTTTAGTGGTTTGAAATGTAGCTTAATAGACTGTGTATCTCACATTTTTTACCGAACTGTGTATGTGTGGTGAAAATATTGGAGATTAAAGGTGGAGAAAAACACAAAATTGGATCAAACATAAAATAAAATCAAATAAAATTAAGGAAAAACAGAGATAGAATTGATCAATTTAAAAAATAATATAAAATTGAGATCGGGTGGAGCTTCCTCAGCACCACATTTATTCATCTACCTCTCACCCTTTCCACACCACCCTCACGAGATTAAATTGAGATTCCGGTTACCACCCATTAAAACCCAAGTGATGAGAAATTACATTAAAACCCCAGATGAAGAGTAAATTTTCTAAAAAGATATAGAAAATCCTGAAACCCATGTCTAATCCATATAAATATTATAATATAGATACACATATCTATTTTGATTTTATTTCTAAAAATAAAAAATGGAATTTGGATAATAAGAACCTAAATTATTCCATAGAAATGGATCCTGAATCTTTTAAAACAAAATCCATAAACCAATACTCTAATATAAAAAATCAATCATTTATCTAAGGTAATATCATATTTCATCCACTTCTATGCCATTTATAAATAATACCTTATCCTTTGTTATCAAATATTGGTCCAATTAAAAGGGCATGACTTGTAATGCCCCAAAAACTTGTTTCTCGTGTATTGGTAATATTGAGGTTTTATTTTTTTATCCGAACAAAGTAAAAACTTCAATGTAAATAATATCACACTTTGTTTAAAGAATAAAAATAACTATTATTGTCAAACATAATTTAATCTTATCGAATAATTTTTTTAAAGAATAATTTAAATAATAATTATAATAACATAACTAGTTTTTTTGTTTTCCAAAATGTGAAATATATATATAGGTATATTTGTATATTGTATTTGAATGAAAATACTATTATAAAAATTATAATTTTAGATGCGGTTATACATGACATCGAATATTTTTATTTTAAAATATTTTAATGACATTATTTTTGCACTATTTTAATTATACGAACAATTAATTGATCTATTATATGAGTTTAAAAATATGTTATATACACATGTATATATATAGAATTTAATAATGAATTCAAAACATGTTGCAATTAATGAAAATATATTATAAAGATTTTAATTTAGTGTTTTTAAGTTATGTTAAATTTCTTTTAATTAAACTATATTCTTGATTAAATTAGTTTTGACTACTATTAATACAAAAGATTTTAAGTGGTTATACCAAATTTCAATTCATGTTAAAGCTTTGGTGCTATAAATAGATCTAGAAATATTATTAGAGAAGGTATAGTTAGGTGTTCATTAATCCTTCATCAAGCTTAAATAAAAAGTCATGTTTGAAAAAGGAAATTTCTATAGAGTATTATTTACCTTAAGACTTCATATATATATATATATATATATATATTCTCTTAAGGTTAAGTTTTTGTAAAATTTTGGGCCCACTAGGTCCAGCCCTTTATGGCTGGGCCAAGGGAGACATCTCACGCTTGGTGGCTGAGCCTAGCCCTTAGCCCAAGCCTGGGCCAGCTGGAGACCGGGCATAGCATAGGTCACCCGAGGGGCGCACAGGAGCATGGGATCGAGCACACAAGCGCGCAGCACGGGCGCAAGGCCGCGGTGATCATGGGTAGGACGAGGCTTGAGGGGGAGGCGGGAGCGCATGTGTAAGGCCCCCTTTGTGTTTTTTGTGTGATTTCTAAGTGTGGCATCAGAGGCTCGTGCTTATAAGGGAGGTTAAAATAGCCCGCCGATTCGATTTGGGAAGTGTTTTTTCAAGAGAAATGAGATCGTGGTCATTGGATCACGTATCGTGCGATCTGGGCCAACGATTCACCGCGGTTTTCTTGGGCCATTTGATCAACTCAGATTTAATCTGAGTTGCTCATTTTTTTAAAAACCCGCGGACACATCCCATCCCTTAAATCCAAACCAGATCTGATCCTAGCCGTCGAAATTCCTCCCGGTTCTCTTCTCTTGGCGCTATCTTCTTCCTCCCATGGCGTTCTATACACCATTACCCTACTTACCTTTTGCACCATTTTTCTTCACTCTTATAGTTGTTGGGCCCTCCACTCACACGGTTTCCATAGAGACCTTTCACCCTATTATTTTTATAACTCAATTTGGCCTTAGATCCCTCTCATCTTACATTAAAATAATCACCATAGGAATAGTATATACAACTACACCCAAGCATCTGAAGAACCTTCTCGGTTCATTGTACACAAGTCTCCAGTGAACCTCAACGTGTCCTCTGGAATTTCCAGCGCTTTCTCGAGCTCCACCTCCTCTTCCTCCTCAATCTAAGGTAAGGGATTAGCCTTTGTCTTACTTTCGGTTTTAGGTTGTATGAAAATATATATATATATACTTTTAAAACAATATACATCATCATACAGTTAGAAATTGATTCTTTTAAGTTGCAGGATCTTGAGTTACAATGTTTTAATAACCCTATTCTGGTTATCTAAAAGTATTTTTCAATGTTTAACCAACAAAGTGGTACTCGTTTTGGTTGTGAAATTCAAGGTTCAGATACTTAATTCAATATATATATATATACATATGGTTTATAGCTACATATATCATCTATAAGTGAATTTAGTTTTTTTTCAAAGGTTAAAAGTTGTATGTGTAAATATTTTCTAAGGTCGGAAATTATACTTGGGTGTGTTTAGTATGAATTGTTAATTATAAAAAACGGATAAATGCTTAGTATATATTTTTACATGTACACATAATTCAATATAGTTTTATTTTATGCTAATAAATATGATTTACAACTATTAAATAAATTCATGGATGTGAATATAGTTTTGGGTTCAAATAGTTTTATAATATTAATCAAAACATTAGTTTTTAAATATGTACGTCCTATTTCAAACTTTATTTAGTTAAAGAACCTTTAATGGTATTAGCCTTGTTATAATTTTATATGACAAACCCTTTTTATCTATTATTTGATATGATTCAGTAATTGCCTCATGTGAAAAGAATGTGTAATAAACAATGAATACCTTCGATAAATTGAAATGGATACATTTTCAATGTAATCTATTATATTATGTATATTTGGATTAAATGGTTTCATTTTCCATTTTATTTATAGTGGTACTCAATTATTCATGCATGTATACAAATGACATCTATCTTAATTTAAAATTGGTTGTTTTCAACTATAAATATTCACTTCTATAAATCATGGATTATAAAAATTAAGGAACTATAATTTTATGTGGTAACCTCATCCATTCATTACTTGTGTGTTTTAAATTAATATCACATACGCAAAGGAATGTTTACTATGTTATGCATGTCATTGGGAAAATTACCATTTAAATAATAAATGTCATATTATGATTTAGTCCATTTCCAATTCCATTTATTTTACAATGAATAACGAACATGTATTTTAATGCATTAAAAGTTTATTACTATCAAATAGTTGTAAGGTTATTATTTTATGTGATAATCAAACAATTTATTATTCATGATAATTGATGAAATAAGCATTTAATTATTCAAAGTGGTATGGGACACTTTGAATAATGTGAAATGAAAAACCAAGTAATATGTGTACTTGAAATGATAAGTGATTTAATAAATCAAAGTGGTATGTGTGCTTTGATTTAGAGATATGAGGAATGCATTGGACTTAGTTTGTTCTAGGTTGGGGACTAGTAAGAGTAAGCCCTTCGGGTTGAGGTCCGGTTACAGAAAACCCTCAGGGTTGGAGTCTGGTTATTAGAGGCTCTCCAGGGTGGAGTCCGGTTATAGAGGCTCTCTAGGTTGGGGTCCGGTTACAGTTATCCCCTAGGTCTTGGCATGAGGCCTTGACACAGTCCAGCATATGCACTTTATTCATTATGACTATGTAAATTAATTAACCAGAGGATTATTCAACTAGTAGAATATTCCTAGTTAAAGATCTTATGATTATGATAATCAGAAGAAGATTAAGTGTGGTATATTTATTATTTATGCGATATTCAGAAATTTAATGGCTAATAGAAAATGATGAAATTGAAGTTATTATTTTTAAGCGTAGATCTGATGATGAATTACACTTATTTATTAATTTAGTACTTTCATTTTAACATGAAATTTCTTTTATTTTCTATTCTGAATGAGCATTATCATAATTGAATTTTGATAATGTTAGTATGTTTAAATTATGCACTTATATCCCTTAGAAAATTGTCATGGTATGTTTAATGTGTTACATCATTTTAAAGAAAATAGTTTATGGAAATTTTAAATAATGTTTTCAAAAGTATTTTGGGTATAGTATGTTATTTTTAAACCCCTTATTGGGCATTCGTATGTTCACCCTAAGTTTTTAATTAAAATTTTTCAGGTAAGAGCTTTTAGCAGATGAAACATTTTAGTAGTAGCTGGTTTTCCAGATCCTGAACTGAATTCGATCCTCTGTATGGAACCCACTTCAGGTACTCAGGATCTAGGGTGCGACAATTGGTATCAGAGGATTCAGTTCAGATAACTCTAGAAAACCATAACTGAACAATGAAAACCTACTTAAGAAATACTAAGAATGATGTTTTCTTAATTTTTAGATGGAAAACCAAAGTGCTAGTCTTTTTTCTCTTCCAATAGAAGTATTAGATACCATAGTGGGAAAATCATGTGTAGAAAACTATGAGACTTTTGAAAATATTCCCTTATCATGAAAAACCCTCTTTTGGGTATCTAACCCTCCTTGTGTATTCCAACTTCACCAAGGAGCAAGTTTCGTCTATTACCTCATGATGAACACTCAATTCCTGTTCTATGTATGATAAGAGAAATACTTTGAGGGTATCTTTAAATGTTTTACCCTAGCTAATAATTTCATTTCCCTTGAGGACTTTGAGGAGGTTGCACAAGGGGGTGACCTCCAGCCAGCATATCTATGTCATATTTTGACCTACGGTCTCCATGGTCAAGTTATGGACTTTGAAGCCCTTGAGAAAAAGAATACTCATTTTCATTATCAGCATCAAGTTCATGCTGATGTCGCTCAACTTGATACCTGACATGCTTCTCTCAATTTGAATTCTAGATGCCCACACGCGGTGGATCCTAGTTGCACACATTGCATCTGGACCAAGGAGATAGAATAATTTAGAACCGCATTGGGGATCCGTTTGTCTGAGAACTGGGGAAATACCCAACATTGGTGGAATCTATGAGGAGTCATCTTAGAAGACATCAGGAAATCCATACTAGTGTTTTGTGAGAGGGAGCAAGAGATTACATAATTTCTTGAGTTTTATAAATCATGTCTAAATGAATGATGTTGTATACTCTATTTTGATATGATTTTAAATTAAACAATGACTCTGATTAAACTAGAATTTACATACTGAAGGATGACTTCTTAAAAAAATTCAGATAGAAGATGTGAGTTAACAAACCAATATTTTATCGCTACCTATTGAGCTTTTAGAGACTATAATTGTTCGGACATTTCTGAAGAGGACCAACCCTATGCCAACTTACATCTGACTTGTAAACTAATCTATCGGGTATCGAATCATCCAAACATTATCCATCTTTACCAAGTAAGTAATCTGGTCTATTTCCATATTACATATGCACAATTTACTGCATATAGGAAAAGAGGTAAGTATCATGAATCTATTTTTCTATGTTTCACTTCAGCTGATAACTACCGAGCTGTAGGTAAATTCCAAGAAGCTTCTTTGGATGGTGACCATTGAGTGCCCTACCTATTCCAGGTCCTGAGTTTTAGTATGTACGGAGAACTCTACAACATCAATATTTTCAAGAATGACATGGTTTGTGGGACTTATAGGGATTTAGTCCACTCATAACTTTCTAACCTCTACACCTCTCGTGCATCTTTATGGAAGGCTAAGTGATTTAGGCACAATTTTGACCCTATCTGCTCACAGTGTGTCTAGGCCAGGGAAATCGAGCAGCTATATACTACATTAGGAATCCATTTGAGGTCATCAGCATCCTAACATTGGTGGTGTTCCCGGTGAAGGGAATTTGGGAGTGATGCGTGTCTGGTATTGTTGTGGTTTGTGTACGATCATTTTAGAATTGTGAGGACGCAATTCCTTGTAGGGGAATAATGTAATGCCCCAAAAACTTGTTTCTCGTGTATTGGTAATATTGAGGTTTTATTTTGTTATCCGAACAAAGTAAAAACTTCAATGTAAATATTATCGCACTTTGTTTAAAGAATAAAAATAACTATTATTGTCAAACAAAATTTATTCTTATCGAATAATTATTTTATAGAATATTTTAAATAATAACTATAATAACATAACTAGTTTGTTTGTTTTCCAAAATGTGAAATATATATATAGGTATATTTGAATATTGTATTTTAATGAAAATACTATTATAAAAATTATAATTTTAGATGTGGTTTCACATGACATCGAATATTGTTATTTTAAAATATTTTAATGACATTATTTTTGCGTTATTTTAATTATACAGAAAATTATTTGATCTATTATATGAGTTCAAAAATATGTTATATACACATGTATATATATAGAATGTAATAAGGAATTCAAAACATGTTGCAATTAATGAAAATATATTGTAAATATTTTCATTCAGTGTTTTTAAGTTATGTTAAATTTCTTTTAATTAAACTATATTCTTGATTAACTAAGTCTTGACTACTATTAGTACAAAAGATTTTATGTGGTTATACCGAATTTCAATTCATGTTAAAGCTTTGATGCTATAAATAGCTCTAGAAATATTATTAGACAAGGTATAGTTAGGTGTTTATTAATCCTTCCTCAAGCTTAAATAAAAAGTCATTTTTGAAAAAGGAAATTTCTATAGAGTATTATTTACCATAAGACTTCATATATATATATATATATATTCTCTTAAGGTTAATTTTTTGTAAATATTTGGGCCCGCTAGGGCTAGCCCATTATGGCTGGGCTAAGGGAGGTAGCTCACACTTGGTGGTTGATCCTAGCCCTCATCCCAAGCCTTGACCAGCTAGAGATCGGGCATAGCATAGGTCACCCGAGGGGCACATAGGAGCATGGGGGAGAGCGCACAAGTGTGCAACACGGGCACAAGGCCGCAGTGAGAATGGGTAGGTCGAGGCCTGTGGGGGAGGCGAGAGCCCATGTGTAAGGCCCCCTTTGTGTGTGTTGTGTGATTTCTGAGTGTGGCATCGGAGGCTCAGGATTATAAGGGAGGTGAAAACGGACCTCCGATTCGATGTGGGAAGCGTTTTTCTATGCGAAATGAGATCATGGACATTGGATCACGTATCGCATGATTTGGGTCGATGATTCACCGCGTTTTTCTTGGGTCGTTCGATCAACTCAGATTTAATCTGAGTTGATCATTTTTTTTAAAAATCAGCAGACGCATCCCAGCCCTTGAATCCAAGCCAGATCTGATCCTGGCTTTCGAAATTCCTCCCGGTTCTCTCCTCTTGGAGCTGTCTTCTTCCTCCCACGGCGTGCTATACACTAGTACCCTACTTACCTTTTGCACCATTTTTCTTCACTCTTATAGTCATCGGACCCTCCACTCACACGGTTTCCACGGAGACCTTTCACCCTATTATTTTTATAAGTCAAATTGGCCTCAGATCCCTCTCATATTACATTAAAATAATCACCATAGGAACAGTATATACAACTACACCTAGGCATCTAAATAACCCTTTCAGTTCATTGTACACAAGTATCCAGCGGACCTCAATGTGTCCTCTGAAATTTCCAGTGCTTTCTCGAGCTCCACCTCCTCTTCCTCCTCAAGCTAAGGTAATGGATTAGCCTTTGTCTTTATTTCAGTTTTAAGTTGTATGAATATATATATATATATATACACTTGTAAAACAATATACATCATCATATGGTTAGAAATTGATTCTTTTAAGTTGCAGATCTTGAGTTACAATGTTTTAATAACCCTATTCTGGTTTTTTAAAAGTGTTTTTCAATGTTTAACCAACCAAGAGGTACTCGTTTTGGTTGTGAAATGAAAGGTTCATATACTTAATTCTATATATATATATACATATGGTTTATAGATACATATATCATCTATAAGTGAATTCAGTTTTTTTTTCAAAGGTTAAAATTTGTATGTGTAAATATTTTCTAAGGTCGAAAATTATACTTGGGTGTGTTTAGTATGAATTGTTAATTATAAAAAAATAGATAAACACTTAATATATATTTTTAATTGTACACATAATTCAATATAGTTTTATTTTATGCTAATAAAGATTATTTACAACTATTAAATAAATTCATGGATGCAAATATAGTTTTGGGTTCAAGTGATTTTATAATATTAAGTAAAACATTAGTTTTAAAATACGTACGTCCTATGTCAAACTAATTTTAGTTAAATAACCTTTAATGATATTAGACTTGTTATAATTTTATATGTCAAACCCTTTTTATCTATTATTTGATATGCTTCAGTAATTGTCTCATGTGCAAAGAATGTGTAATAAACCATGAATACCTTCGATAAACTGAAACGGTTACATTTTCAATGTAATCTATTATATTATGTATATTTGGATTAAATGGTTTCATTTTCCATTTTATTTATAGTGTTACTTAATGATTCATGCATGTGTACAAATGAAATATATCTTAATTTAAAATTAGTCCTTTTAAACTATAAATATTCACTTCTATAAATCATGGATTTTGAAAATTAAGGAACTATCATTTTATGTGGTAACCCCATCCATTCGTTACTTGTGTGTTTTAAATTAATATCACATATGAAAAGGAATGTTTACTATGTTATGCATGTCATTGGGAAAATTACCATTTAAATAATAAATGGAATATTATGATTTAGTCCATTTCCAATTCCATTTATTTGAGCATGAATAATGAACATGTATTTTAATGCATTAAAAGTTTATTACTATGGAAGAGTTTTAAGGTTATTATTTTATGTTATAATCAAATAATTTATTATTCATGATAATTTATGAAATAAGAATTTAATTATTCAAAGTGGTATGGTACACTTTGAATAATGTGAAATGAGAAACCAAGTAATATGTGTACTTGAAATAATAAGTGATTTAATAAATCAAAGTAGTATGTGCACTTTGATTTAGAGATATGAGGAATGCATTGGAATTAGTATGTTCTAGGTTGGGGACTGGTAAAATTAAGCCCTCCGGGTTGGGGTCCAGTTACAGCAGACCCTCTGGGTTGGAGTCTGGTTATTAGAGGCTCTCCAGGGTGGAGTTCGGTTAAAGAGGATCTCTGGGTTGGGGTCTGGTTACAGTTCGCCCCTAGGTCTTGACACGAGGCCTTGACATAGTCCGGCATATGCATTTTCCTCATTATGACTATGTAAATTAATAAACCAGAGGATTATTCGACTAGTAGAATATTCCTGGTTAAAGAGATTATGATTATGAGAATCAGAAGAAGATTAATTATGGCATATTTATTATTTATGCAATATTCAGAAATTTAATGGCCAATAGAAAATGATGAAATTGAAGTTATTATTTTTAAGCATAACTCTGATCATGCATTACACTTAGTTGTTAATTTAGTACTTTCATTTTAACATGAAATTTCTTTTACTTTTTATTCGGAATGATAATTATCATAATTGAATTATGATAATGTTAGTATGTTTAAATTATGCACTTATATCCCTTAGACAATTGTCATGGTATGTTTAATGTGTTACCACATTTTAAAGAAAATATTTTATGGAAATTTTAATGAATTTTTTCAAACGTATTTTGGGTATAGTATGTTATTTTTAAACCCCTTACTAGGCATTCGTATGCTCACCCTATGTTTTTAATTAAAATTTTTCAGGTAACAAATTTTAGCATATGAAACATTTCAGCAGTAGCTGGTTTCCCAGAGCTTGAACCAAATTCGGTCCTCTGTATGGCACCAGCTTCGGGTACTCGGGAGATGGGGCGTGACATGAATTCCCTACCGGTGCTTCATTATTATCTCTTGGAATGAAAACCTTCTCTAAAAACTCATTTTTCAATCATTCTGATAGCATCACCACTTCCACTGGTGTAGATTCTTCTAGAGTTTCATATAGTATTCCCACCCTTATGAGAGGGAAGACTGGTCAACTGATAAAAATAACTTTTTTTATAAAAAAATATAGGAATAGATACAATATATAAAGAGAAACAAATTCAATAATGAATAGTAAATTAAGAAAACTTAACAAATAACATTGATTTTATGTTATATGCATAGGTTATGCATACAATAATTTCACACAATATACAATGTAATTGTCTAATGTAAAAATATTCATACATTTGTAATTTCACTAACTTGATTTTCTGAAAACATGTGTAAAAATATGCATACATGTGTAAAAATATGCATGCATATGTAATTGCACTTACTGATGAATATGAGTATAGGTGTAAAAATAATCATATCAGTGTATGCATATTATTTCACCAATTGAATCTCTGTGCATTTTGTAATAAATAAGGTTATTTTTTAATTTTTTTTATGTGTTATGCATATTGTAATTGCATAAAATATATAAATTATGCATACAATAAGAATTATATAGTATAAAATGTATGAATATTACAATTTCATGTTGTATGAATCTAAAAGAGACATAGTAGGAATGATATTATGAAATTATAAACTTTAAAAAATATAAAATATATGTATAGGTTCTTGTAATTTCAAACAATGTATGCATAGTGTATTCATACACATTTATGAGCCTTTGGTTATTAGAAATCATAAATTAGAAGAAATTGAATAAATTATAACAAAAAACATTAGAAATTATAAATAAATTGGTAAATTTTAAAAATAAAATCATAAATTATAGTTATATAAATTTTTAAAATGTAACATATGGAAGTAATACTATCTAATAGTAATTTGAACATTGTACTATAACATACAGAAGTAATTTTGTTCCTTATCATGGAAACAGGAGTCCAAAAATTGTGCAATTCGAATGGTAAATATATGAATGAAGAAGGGTGGTTTATTATAATTTTTTTACAATAAACATATCCAATAATCCATAGGTGAGAAGTAATAAGTAAATAGAAATGTAAAAACCAATTGTTGTACTATTTGAAAAATAATCATAATCAATGTATTTGAAAATTTAGGTATTGATGCATTTATTTCAATAAATATGGATAGTTGATGATGTCAATAAATAGGAAGTATTGTGAACATAATATATATATATATATATATAATTTTATATAATTGATACATATAAAAAGAACATAGACTTATCATGCATGCAATACGTCATATAAAATCACATACCATAGTCAATAAATTGTCTGAAAAAAAATTCACTATAATAGAATATACACTGAATAATTAATATTCTAAACTAAATTATAAAGTTGGAAACCAATTCAATGATCCTTTGGATATTGGAAATAATAAATTGGAATACAATGAATAAATTATATTAAAATAAATATTATAAAATTATAAATAAATTAGTAACTTTAAAATATAAAATCAGATATTGCAATAACAAAAATGTTTAACCACAACATACAGAAGGAATACTATGTAATAGGTGTTCTAACATTTTACTGCAACATACATAAGGAATTATGTACCTTATAATGTAAACAATAGAGGTTAAGGGGATGTCAAGGTAGGTAGGATTGTAGATCTTAGCATCGGAATTGTATTGGAGGAGAAGGGGAGGTGAAGGTAGAGGTAGAGATTGAGGTAGAGGTGAAGGTAGAGACAAAGGCAAAGACTGAGGTGGAGGAGGATATGAAGTTGGAGGAGATTAAGGAAGAAGATATGGAGGTGAAGTCGGTGGTGGATGAGAATTTGAAGGTAGAGGCGGAGGTGGAGGCAGAGGTAGATTTAGATACCGAGGCAGAGGAGGAGGTAGAGGCGAAGGATGAGGCAAAGGAGAAGATGAAGGTGGAAGAGATAAAGGAGAAAAGGAAATATGTTATTAAAAAAGAAATATTATGGTATTAAAAATCATGTAACAATAGGACAATTTCAAATTTTTATAATTTATATAGTATTTATTATATATGTAACAATTAAACATAAAATATAAATATCTGATAAAAATTTGTAGCACATTTAGTTATAGTTTAAAAAAATAAATGGTAGTTAAATTATGAATTTCTACACAATTTAAAGAATGTTGAAATTATACTTGTATGCTTGATTTTCATAGGTACCTTGTTATAGAATTATACTATAGGCCTCAGGTAACTATAAATAAAAGAAAATATTTCATCCAATAAAAATAATTTATTATATTTACCATTAGAGATAAAACTACAAAACCTTTAATCTCAAAAGAAGTAACAAGCCTTCACTGCTCCTCTGCTAAGTTCACTCTCATTTCACTGCCTCTAAAAACCTACACCAAAACCATTAAAATTATAATATAATAACTAAATTGAGTTATATAAATACTTTACATTCAAACTAAACCTTATATATAAGTACATGGGTGGTGGATATATGAGAAAGTGACATGTTTCCTTGAAGGCACAATCTATAGAATAGATAATGGATTTCCTACCAGTGAGTTAAGCCTTAATTCCATAATCTTATTATAAAAAATTAATCCTAGCAACAAATTTCATCATAAGAAATAAAGCAGAAGGTTATAAATTTCAATTATAAATAATATATGAAATGGTCAATAGTGAAAAAGGCCAAAATAAGAGTACACATAAGAATATATATATACACACACATATATATATATATATTATGTTGGTATTAGTGCATGTGCGTGATATTAATAAGAATTAGTTTCATGTAGTGTATCATGTCAGTGTATCATAGTAAAAATAATGAATATAAGGGTTGAAAAGGGGGAAAATGAACTACAACCACATAAGAAAAAATGATATAGACATATAGAAATATTTATATAAAATCAGAAGAATCTCACCACATAACACTATGTTTCATAAGAGCGGTAATGTATGTGGTATTTCCACCAAGGGATGGCCTAAAAATTATAGAAGTTTTGGGAAATGGAGTATAATAGGGATCATACCAATGTTTTATTTGAGAAAAATTATTGGAGATTGTTAACAACACTTTTCACTTAAGATAAGATCCATCTTGAAAGTATTTTAGGGATTATTGAAAAAATATTTTTACCAAATTTTTAATTGATTTTGTATAGGAACTTAATTGGGGGAATTTTTTCCCCAAATAAAAACAAACACTGCTTATTTTTTCAAATAGATTATCATAGGATACAATTTTTATTAGCAATTATAGGTACTATAAAATATAACTGAAGTGTTAAAGAAACCCCTCACCAAGAACAAACTGAACAACAACAAAACAAAAGATATAGTTTCTTGACTATGAATTCTATAAAATGCAAATAAAGGGTCTTCGTATCATATAATAACAAAAATAAGCACCTATTCAATATTCTTATAAAGAAATTTTCACTAAGAATGCAATGATTCATAATCTATAAATTCCATAATTGAGGTAAATTCAAAAAAATATAAATTATATAAGTGGAATCTTAGTAATAAAACACGTGTGGATGAATGTATGAATGAATACAAACACAAATTTAAGTACATGTCTTTATTCTATGCCAATAATCCTTTCATTTTCTTGAGGATAAAGATCCATCATAGGAAAAAAAATCTCACACTTTTCATTTATAAAGAAGATAAATGTAAAGAAAATAAATAGTGAAATATTTAAAATATAATAAATTAAAAAAATTACATATAAATACTATATAAAAAACATTCATGTATTAATTACTAGATCATATTCACTTGAGAGTCATACAGCTCCAATAAAATCATCAAAGAAGTATAAAATCCAACTCAAATTCTTGAATAAATATGTGTGTAATCAACCATCAAATCCAGCAGGTGTATGGTAGAACAATTAGAGTAAAACCAGCATTGAGAGATCATGGTCATCAAGGAGGGATGATGTCTAAGTAAAAATGGCATCAAATGAAAATAAATCTCTTTATGAATAAATCCCAAAAAATGAAAAACCCGCTTCAAATTAAATTGTGAAGCACCAAAAATACAAATGAAGAACCCTTTGAAAAAGAAGCTAGTAATTTGATCCAAAACCTCTAAAAATTAAATAAATAAATAATTTCATCAATTGAATCATGAATTTTCATAAAATTAAATAAGAAAATAAAAACCTATAGATTGAAAAATATCTAAATCACCTCTAAAGAACGTGGTGAGAAAACTAACCTTGAATCGTCCAAGACAAGGAGAATTAGGTTGGAAAAAATCTTCCATTAGATTGACCACTCCTAAATAACAGAACACATGAACTCATGGGTATGGCATGATTCATCCAATGACAATCCAATGGGATCATTAAATGAGGAAAATTAAATTCAAAGAGAGATTGGGATGGTGGTCATCAGCAAGAAGTAATCCAATATAAGGGGACTAAAGCTGAGGGAGGAGGTAGGGAGGCGAAGATAGGGTGGGTGAGGGGGAGGCAGGGAGGTAGTCAGACGGGATTGGATGATGTGTTCAATGTGGAGCTAGAACTGGTTTCACAGAAGGGGAACAAAAAGGAATATATGATGGGATTAGAGGAAGTGTTCTATGTAGAGCTAGATATAGTTTCTTGGGAGGATAATGATGAGGAAGATACAATGGGATTGGAGGATGCATTTGAGGTGGAGAAAAATTAATCTTTTAGGGAGGAGAAAAAAGATGAATATGTTAGGGTCTTATGAGAGGTTGATAGATGTATTTAGAGAATAATTATAGGAGGAGGTGGATTTTTAGGAGTAGTGATTAGAGGAGAAGGGTTTGGAGGAGTTGTAGAGTCCAATGAGGAGGTGAAGGAGGAGGCCAATGAAAAGGAGTAGACATGGGTGGAGATGGAGAACACTGAGGATATAGAGGCATAGTCAGAGGTAGAGATCAAGGCAGAGGTGGAGGCAGTGGAGGAGGTGGAGACAGTGGATACAGATCAAGTATTGGGGAGTAAATAATGTGTTGATATTTTTAGGAAACTAGGAAGTGTGGAGTGGAGGCCATATAAGGAGGATTGATGGGGTGTCAACACGTGGCTAGAAATGGAATAGGCTTTAGTATAAATAATAGATTATGTTTTCTAACATAATTATTATAGATTATTAGATTAATATATTTCTGTAAGTGATTCATTTGAGTAAGAAATCAATTTCATTAACATTGTCGATAACATATTTTATAATTATACATGAAATAATGATTTGAAATACCTTGATTTATGATATAAAGTGTAGCATAACATGATAAATGGGAATAAATGAGAGAAGAAACATTTTTTAATGAAGTGGATACCTATCATTGGTAATATGTCATAATTAAAGGAAAGAAAGATCAAGGGTTGACCAAAACTTTTCAGTGGTCAAATATGCAGTATGATTTCAACTTCTCACTATTTTTTGGATCTTAAAATTAATCATATGTGACATTTTTTCACTAATAGTCTCATACAATAAAATTTGGACAAATTTAGACTCTTTTTACCCTTTTCTTTTGGTTTTAACCCCCGCTAACCCTTTTCACACTTACCACGATAACAATGGTTTTTACTCTTTGAGGGTCAAGATAGTTACTATAAATGAAAAATGGCATATAAATGGAACATGGTTGATATTTTAAACTATATAAAAATAAATTTTCTGAAGATATGATGTTTAATAATTTTAAATAATTTAACAAAATATCATTAATGTCTATTTTATAACTATTCATTTACTTTGTCTTTAATAACATCAAGTCAACAAAGTAATTTCAATATGATCAATTAAAACATCCCTAACAAGTAGTATTTATACAAAACAATTATCGCAATAATTCTTTCAAATTATCTTACTTTTAATATTTTCAATATCATTTATTTTATTTTTCTATTAATTGAATAATTATTGTGTCAGCATTGCATTTTAAGGGAATTATTTCTTCACTAAAAATTTAAAAAAATGATAAAAAAATAGTTTATCTTTAAAATTAATATTAATAACCAAACATATCATTTGTTTATCCCTATATTAAAAATATTATAGATATTAAAAGAAAGAGTGTGACTATTTTGGTTTTATATTCACTTAAATATTATAATGGCCAAAATCATGTCCAAATATAAAAAAGGACATATATTTTACTTTTGGATGATTATGGATGAGATATGCTCATACAATAAAATTTATCCAAGTTTTAGGGTTATTTTTAGTCTTTATCATATTATTTTTAACCCTTAATTACCAAATTTACCTTTATCTAGGTGACATAAATTCACTAAGGTTACTATTTGTACTAAAAAATAAAATGAAATTATTTACCAAATTTGGACCTCATGATTAAAAATATGGAATCAATTTTTTCAATATATAAAACACATAAGTGGAAGAATTTAATTTCAAATTAAATCAATAAAACGCAATCAAAAATAGTTTTTTTTAAATGCATTTTTTAAGTATAAAATGTTTTTATACTAAATACTAGTATAAAATTCATTTCAAAAAAATAATTGGAATATTTTAAATAAAATTAAACTAGTGAAATTTTAAAAATAATCTAAAATATAATTTTAATTTATAAATACTTCAAAAGAGAACATAGTTTTCAATAAAAAAAGTATTTTTCACTATTCAATGAAAAAAAGAATTTTTCAAAAAAATATCAATATTCACTATAAGCTAATTTTGATATGCTGATTTGAAAACTTATATCATTCTTATCAAATAAATTTTTTAAATGTTTAAGAAATTAATTTTAATATTTTATCATGAGAATCAATAAAACCATTTTTGAAAAAAATATATTCTTGATGAATAAAATGACTTTACAAATAAATGAATAATTATTTACTAAGAATTCATAAATAAATTTTTATTTATCAGGAAATATATATATATATATATATATATATATATATATATATTTAATCCTATTAATACCCACCATTTCAATGGATAGGTTATAACAGTTACATTTAAATAATTTCATTTTGTGGTTCGTTTAAGCTCGTGTTGCATGTCATATACACTATCGAATATAATTACCTTATTTAAAACCCATGGGATGTTATATTCTCCCCCATTTAAAAATTTGTGTCCTCATAATTTTATCTTGATCTCAGAATCAAAGGTTTTCCATATGAATATACCTTTTTTGAAATCCCACGTCATAAAAAAGGGGTAATAAAACTTTCTCATGATAAGAGAGAAAGAAGACTACGATGGTTATCTAAAATAACATATAACTAGGTTTACAAGTAAGAAAGTTGTGGTGGGAAGTGAAAACATGGACATATAAGAGAAAAATAATGCCCAAGGACTGATGGTGGGTGATAGAGAACATTGTCAAGAGAAAGGTAATGACCACAAAATCATAAATCTGTGATGGGTGAAGAGACCATTGATTCTTTGGAAATAAAGGCAATAGGATAAAATTTTGGTTTCAAGATCCTTTTCCCTAGATTTGTGGAATTTATTTACTATCTATACTAAAATCATAAGGAAATATACTTAATTTCCAAGTATAATTTCATCTTTTAATCAATTTCCACAACAATCTCATCATTTTCTCCAAATGATGATGATTCAAGATGAATTTTTCATGTCTGGGGCACTAAAATCAACTTTTAATGGATCACATAATTCCACAAAAGGATAAAAATATATTCCTCATTTCTTTAGATATTATCCAAAACTGAAATGGCTAGCAAAAGGTAAGATAATTCCCAAAATGAATATCCCTTCATATGAATAAATACAACATTAATCACCAAAGACACAATAATAACACCCAAATGTCAACTTAGATCATTCAATAAATAACTAACCTTAAAATTCATCAAAATATTATAGTCTAATATTTAAACCCAATGATTAGAATGTTTTTATCACATATTATTCCAATATAAAATTAATATTTATCTCCAAATAACATCAATCACTCTTAATGTCTCATATCAAAAAATGCCATAGTTATATAATTTCCATGATATGATAATCATTTCCATAAATAACCTAAATCACTATAATGCCACATGAAAATCATATATGACTCTAAAATATAATTCAACCTTTAATCCTAAAATAAAAACCAATAATATTATATTAACCATAATCATATAAGGTTCCCAAAATATTGAACTTCTTCTGAAATAACATTAATCACATAATCACCAAATCACTTTTCAATCACATGGTTATCTATATGATAAAACATAGGTTCCCAAAATAAACTTAAACTTTATCTATTAAATCATTTAAGTAAAGAAAAACAATATCATACTAACCAAGACATTGTGTAGGCCAGTTGTAGGTGATGAACCCTTATGTCCCTTTAGTTGTGGGTTCATGCCTCATGACCTTTCTGGATGTGATGGGTTATCACTTTGCCTATGGGTTTTCCTTTTTCTAATACTATATAATTATTATAAAATTTCCAAAAATATAACCTTAATCATCAAAGATCATATAAACCCTAAAGTTTATCAATATCATTGAAATTATTTCCACAAAAATAAAAGAGTATTATTCCTCAAATAAATTTTTCAAATGTTAAACTTAAGGGTTACATATACCTCAAACATTTATCAAAACTCAATAAGTGTCTCCCAACGTATTCTCATCACATGCCTTGTATAAAAAATTATTCTCATCACATAAAACCTCAAAAAGGGGTGCCTAAGACTTTGAACTTATGATCAACCTTAAATATACCACTATATTATAACTCTTGAACCCCTATATATAGACACCTTAATCATTCAATATTCTTTATAATCCATTAACCATAATTTTCCATTTATTACTTAATACTTCCTTCCTGCAAAAAAAATATGAATCATGTCCTAAGATTCAAAAATATTAAAACATAAGCCAAGATATAATCCATACCTTCATATTTCATTTCCAGTTTCTCATCTTCAACAATAATGGCATTAGGTATTTCTAAACATTCATATGCACGGTCATGTTTATCCTACTCTTGAGTTGTCCCCCTAGGACATCAATTTTCATAATGCCCATACTCCCTGCATTTAAAAAATTCAATATAATCATTGGGAAAAAAATATATTCCTCTTCATGGATTTAACTAAACACTTCCTTTTTCTATGGTAGATTATTACATTATTCCCTCCTTTACCACATACAAAACATCTCCATGCTCTTTTAAGACATTTTCATGGGTGTTTCTTCCCACATTCTTGACACATAGGTCATTGAATATTTTTACCTTTATGACCTTTATCACATGAAATTCCACATATCTTCATTTATTTCTTATTTGATGTGTTGGGAAACTCACTTAGCTTCAAAATTTTAATCATGAATCTTGATAGCTGGTTAAGAATAACCACAAGAATTTTCACTATATCTCCCATTTCATTTGGTTTCTCATTCAGACAACCACTACATTTTCTTTCATATCCAAAGTTACTTTGGTCTCTGTTGAATCTAGCTATTTACTAAAATCAAAAAGGTTTGTGTGATCATATCAATAAAATCATAATAAAACATATTATTTGGAGGATAAATAATAAGATATCCTTAACCATATTATATTCAATTCTTTCGATTTACATAAATAACTATAATTCTCCCTAACATACTAACCATTTTTGTTATAGAAAACTTTTAACTTATACTCGAATAACATCCTAACCTCTCAAGTTATCTAAACTCACATATGATACCAATTATAAGTACCTAGCCTTAAACATTACATAATCTTGAGTTTTTGGTCAATAATTCATTCTCTTACATTTTAAGATCTTATCATTTTAATAGTTTTATAGAATTATGTCATAACTCCTATATAACAAAATTCTATTCTACAAAGTAGACACTTCTGATTAGTATCCATTTTTTTCATAAAATAAAACATTTCATGACCAATTTTCAAGACTTTAAAATTGGCTTCTTTGTTGTTCTTACTGATATCTGTATTTCATGCATATATTTTTTGTTGTTTTAATATATTGATTCATATACTTAAATGACGATTCTTTCCCATTTGTGAATGATTTGATTTGTTTTATGTTTTATGGTAGGAACAAAATATATCTAGAAATTGAATGAAAAGATGTGGATTTTGGAGATAAAAGACACTTCACGTCGTGAGCGAAGTGAAGCAGCACGCCACCAAAATTTTGAGGATAAAGCAGAGCTGCGGAACTAGAAGAAGGAATTTACATATTGTGTATCTCATTACACAACGTGAGATTTCGGAGAAAAAAGTCACCGTGCATGTCATGAATTGGTTACACGTGAAAAGAAATTACACGCTGTGTGCACAAATACACATCATGAAAGTTCGAGACAGAACAGATTTAAAAAACCGCTGCTAATATAAACCACAAGACGTGTAAAAAATTACACATCATGACAATTTTAGGAAACAGGGACAAAAAAAGGATATGCATAGATATAGGATTTAATGTTGGCGCTGAAGGTTTGACCCACAAACCCTATAAATCCACACCTCGGCCGATCTGGGAGGGACGATCTGAATGTATCTCAACGAGAGATGTCCGTCAGACCGGAGCGTGAAGTGTCGAGGTTTGTATATATCAGTGAGCGGGGGAGGGGGTTAACCAGTGATGTACTTTTACAATTTATTCTTTTCAAATTAACCTCTGTGATCGGTTCGGATTTCGATCCCTTGTTCTTTAGAATCTCACTTCTCCCGTATACAAACAACTGAGAACACTGAAAAGGACACACAGATTTTACAACAAGTTATTCGAGTGTGCAAAGAACATGTCCAACAGTCGCGGATACTCTTCTCCTTCGCGCAAACAGAATGAGTGTTGCAACCTGTGCGAACCAGAGAGTTAACGGTGCCTCTTTCTTTTACTGAAAATCAGTACCTCTCAAACTCAGAAACAGTAGAATCGAGCGTAGGCTTCGGTATTTATAGGCAACGAACCTCGACTCGGAATCTTTAAGAACCTTAGAGAATCATGGACGAGCTGCCCACTCTACAAGAGATCACCATCCTTGAATATTTACTTATTTTATTCCTACTGTATATCAACGATTTGAACTTCAATAAATGATGCAAACAGATCAACAAAAGATTTCGATCTCCCTTAGATTTTCTGAACCATGAAAGAAGGCTTTGGATCAAACTTCGGTCAGTGTTTCCATGGAGATACGTTCGGTGAGAACAACATTCAGGCAAGATCGTGGTTGAAAATAAGCTCGTTGGACCAATCGAATGGTCAGGATGCTGAATCGATGAAGATAGGCCTCAAATCAAGCTTCGGTTGGCATAGTTGGAGATCCCGGTGAACAGAACCTTCTCGAACCAGCTTGCTGGAGAAGACGAGATGGATGAGCTCGATCGAACGGTCCTGATAGATTAGATCAGACGACACATATTCATTCTGATTTTTCAAAACAACGGAACTCCACTAAGAGAATCGGACGGCCCACATAAAATATAAACAGATCGCACGATGGAAGGATTAGTGAGTCAGTCCAACGGTCTTGATAAAAAGGATCGGCAATCAAATGGTTCTGGTTAAATCATAGCTATCCCACACGGAATCTACATGATTTTTCCCATTCCTTTTTAATACAAAGTGCGGCAACTAATATTTATGTATCTTCTTTCCCTCCTTTGATACCACCTCATATTTGTTATGTGAGTGTGTTTTTCACCCACCTACTTACCGGCCCATACTTCATCTTACACCTACATGCTCGCTCTCTTTGGGTCAACCTAGCTTGGTTGCTAGCTAATTTTTTTAAGTACCAATTTGTTTACTTTGAAAAATATAAAGCCTTCTTCAAAAATATTACCCAACCAACTTGCCAAAACCCACTCTCAAATTTATACCATAAACAACATGAAAATATTCCTCATGAAAAATAAACAATTTTGCATGGAATCTTCTACTTACTCTTCAAATCAATGTAGTAAACAATGTCCATTCATTTTTTGCACAAGTATTTGGAACTAAAGACCAGATCTGCAATCATCACAATTAAAAACTCATTGACTTCTCATTTACTAATTGACAAAAATTTCAACTTCAAAAAACCACATAGATTATTCAATCTCCCCCTTTGGATTTGTTATCAATACTCACTTTATTTAAAATTCTATAATATCTTCTCCCCCTTAATGGAAATAAAACCAAAGATAACAGTACAGGAAAGAATTCAACTCATCTCATTTTACATCAAAATACATGAGCATCTCATTTATATGAAAATTCCATAATCACTTTAAATATATGAATAATCTCACATTGTTTTCTTAGCAAAGACCCTTCAGTTAAGCAACTCTAAGTCTATGTGGGCTAACCCGGTGTAGAAAACAAGAGAGGTATAACTAGGGATGTCGGAGCTGTCCATAAAATGTCATGTATGTGAAATCATGCTCTGATTGTCCCAATTATTCTTAAGATGTTTAGAAATAATTAGATTTATCAAGGAAATATTAAATCCAACACATACTTCAAAAAACACATCAAAAAGTTCAAGTGGAAACGATAAAAATCCCCCTATGCTATTAATTTTTCATCAACCAGGAACTTCCCATTAATTGATATAAGATAATAGAATTAATAATAAGGGATAAGAGTTTGATTGACATACCATGAACAATATTTTTGAATCTGTCCAAAGTTTTCGTATTCATTATCATCATTTCTCCCCCTTAATAGATGCACACTTTTCTTTCATTTCATAAAAATCAGTAGACTTGATGAATCATAACCTCATCATGTTGTCCAAAAGTAACTTCCTTAAACGACTCCTTCAATTACCTACCTTGTTAGTTCAAAACCTATAAAATAATAGGGAATAAGGAGGGACCTCTTGGTTTCTCAAAAAAAACATTCAGACTGGAAGTTTCCTCTCAATCTGAACCTTTTTTCTTCCAATCTCAGTATGGGAAGATTTCGTAGAACTTTTCTTTTTTTGTTTTGAGTCTCATTGATTTGACCATCATTTTTCTTCCATTCTTCTTCTTTGTGTTGAATAAACTAATTAGATATATTTTCTTTTCTTTGATCTCTCTTTCCTTTAGTACCCTGTGGTAATTGTCCTGAAAGCGTTGTCATGCAAGCTTTAGCACTGTGACCTTGTTAGTCACATCTTTCAGAAATTTACTTTAGACAATCAAGATTATTCTGAGTACACAGACTTGTTGATTTCTCAGCGAAAAACTTATATATACTAGGATTGTTCTGTATTCTCATAGAGCTTCTTCTTTTCTTTTCAGAATTATTTACCCTTAATAAACGCCAATTCCGAGGGAGTGTCATATTATTCCAACAATTGTAGGATTTGCGAACAAATTTACCACAACACCAGCAATAACCTCTAAAACTTCATTTATCATATCCCTGAAAATTTTGTTGGTGATAAACTCCTTATTGTCTGGATACACTCCTCTTATTATTTTCCCTCAGTCTTGGAGAACATTCATTTTTAAACTTAATTAAGCACTTTCTGGCATCCTCAACCCATATTCATCCAGTTTTTGTATTAGAACCTGTGTCACAAGATGAAACATATTTAGTATTACTGATAAAATCAGAAATATCATGTACCTTCTTCTTTGGACTAGCCTTCACAGTACCTTTGAACGATTATGCTTGAACATCAACTGCATTATCAAAACCATCCTTCATCTTTTTCAAGGTGTTTTCTGCTTCAAGACACATAGATTGTGTCTCACCTAGTTCTTCTTCTTTTCTAGTCAGTTTTGCATTAGAATTTTTCAGTATTTTCTCATATTCTAGAATTTTCTACTTTGAAGTTTTGATCTCTTCAATAAGATCATTCTCATTCTTATTTTCATTTCTTTTCACCTTCCCTAACAATTTGGTTCTTTTCTTGAGTAGAGTGTTTTGATCAAGACATGATGCGAGTTCAGATCTCAATTTGTACCCATGATAGATCTCTTCTTCTTTCTCATCACTACATGAGGAATCAACATGCCTCTTAACTTGTTCTATGATGGTTTTATTATTTTTCAATCCATGCTAATTAGTTTTCATCTACTTTCCTACTCATCATATTTTTCTTGTACTTCCTTGATAACTTTTTCTTCTTTCCACTCTCACCCTTTCTAGATTTTTCGGATCTTCTTTTAATCTAGTCTTCACCATCATCACCACTCTTTGAATCATCAAAATCTTTCTTCGGACAATTAAAAGAAAAATGTACAATTTGACAAAAATTAAAGCACTTTAATGGAAATACACCTTTAAATTTTTCTCTTCCTCTTCTGAGATTTTTATAAATAAAATCTATGACTCTTTTATAATCAGTATCACTAACCTCATTCTCATCAGAATCTGAGAATGGTTCATCATTATTTTCCTTTAACTTGAGACTTTTCATTACTTTGAAATCCATTTCATCCTTAGCTTTCTTTTTGAACATAGGATATTTTCTCATTTCACAATTGAGAAGTGTATTATGTAATTCATAAAGAGATAAGTCTCTAACTTCTTCCAAGGTATAAATCATTGAATCAAATCTATCATGAAAATTAAGTACCAATTTTTTGACAATAGATGAATCTTGCAAAGTATCTCCAAAACCCCTGATATGAAATATAATTTCATTCACTCTGGTAATGTAGTCACCAACTGTATCATCATCAGTCATTCGAATATCTTCAAACTCAGATCTCCATATTTGATGTTTGGATTCTTTGATATTCACATTCCATTCATACATATTGTTGAGTTTATCCCATATCTCCTTGGCTGTTATTAATCCCATCTCATCAGCGAACACTTTATTAGATAAGGATGACAAAATAGCATTTCTGGATTTCCCATCAACTTAATATTTCTCTTATCAGCATGTGTCATGGGACCATTTACTCCTGGTAGTATAAAACCAATTGTTACAGCATCACAAACTTCAAGGCCTTGTAAAAGCAGATATGGAAGCATTCGATCCTTCCATCCATAATAGTTCTTTCCATCGAAGAAAGGAACTCCTCTACTATTGACTGAATTCAAACTCCCCATCAATAGTTCTTCATCAAATATTAGATACTAAAAGAGGGAACATTGTGAATTGATACCACTTGAAGAGTCCAAGTTCGGATATATCAATGAGAGGGGGAGGGGTGAATCAGTGATGTACCTTTACAATTTATTCTTTTCAAATTAACCTATGTGATTGGTAAAGATATTGATCCCTCATTCTTTGGAGTGTCACTTCTCCCATATGCAAACAACTGGGAACACTGAAAAAGAACACATGGATTTTTATAAGTTTATCCCCAATGTTGGTGACTACATCCTTGTTGTGTTTATGATAATCTGAGACACAAATTCTCCACTAGTAATAAGAAATGTGTTTACAAATACATACAATCTCCAGTAATATCTAACAGACAAACTCCTGTAATGCTTGATCACAACTGATTATTGTGGACTGTCTCTCGACATGATATTTAGACAGGCATCCCACTAGTGTTCTTTATACTAACTCCCACCAGTTGAGCTATCTCTTGAAAATATCCTATAATTTATATTATCATATCGCGAGTTCATCAAAGTATACTTCTCGTGATTAGGTCTTTAACTTACACTGACTTCAGATGCAATGATTTTTTTTGGCCTTGCTCTGCTTCATGTCTGCACAATATAATCTTCTGATTAACTATCGGTCTTGCTCACATAAAACTGATCACCCGATGATGGCCAGCTATCTCGGCACAACACTGCTTGGGAAAATGTAATTTCTTCTACTGAATACCCAACCACATTGTACACTGATAACATGGATACATATATTCTCTGATACACTGATGGAATTACTGTCCCATATTTTGTATCAAATCACTACACATAAATCAAGCAACAAATATTACACATGTACTTCTTCAAACATCATGCATGTATTTTATACACTGCATGGTCTTCTCATTTTGTACAATAATACACAAACTCGCAATCAACACTTCTTTCATGAAAATTCAACTACACACATTGACCTTTTGTGCACCTCTCAATTTCTTCTTAATAGCCACATAAGATTTATACTTCCAAAGCACATGAACACACTGTCTATATTATATGCATGGGTTTCATGCATGTGCATTTATAATATGCATTTCTTATGCCTTGTGCACACTTCCGTTGCGCTAAACACTGTTCAATATACTGCTTGTGCAATATCGGTATCTCCTCACAAAATTCTTCATGAAAGTGTGTTATATTCACTTACACACACTAACCACACAAACAGAGTGCATGAAACTCAATTCAAACTTCCTCTTCCGAAAATAGAATGCAATGTAGCCTTCTTCTGTGTGAACCTCAATCTCTTTTGCAAAAGCAGTACGTGGTAACTACTCAAGCATCACATGAAACCAGTATGAAATATCACATTCTTCATCACAAATCAAAACATTATGTGGTTCTTCTATATACTTCACAAAATGTTTGTGGAAATACAAATGAATTTAAATTTGATGGATGAAAATACTTCATCATGAGTAACAGTGTTTGTATACACTGTCACATGTGAAAACCAGAAGAATATAGATGATATGTATCGCACTGCATCAAATATTTTCAAAAATAGGGAGATGAAAATCATGCTATCCCAAGTGATTTGTGGAACCGGTTCATCGTGAAGTAATTTGAGTGTGCACATCACATGTCAGACAGTCACAGATACTATTCTCCTTTGTGGAAATAGAATGAGCACGATAACCTTCGCAAACCAGAGAGTTTACGGTGCCTCATTCTTTCACTGAAAATCAGTACCTCTAAATATCTACAGTAGAATAATTGATTATATTATTTGGTATTTATAGGAAACGAACCTCGACTCTAAATCTTCAAGAACCTTTGAGAATCACGGATGAGCAGCCAACTCTACAAGAGATCATCATCCTTGAATATTTACTCATTTTCTTCATATTGTATATCAATAATTTGAACTTCGATAAATGATTCAAACAGATCAGAAAAAGATTTCAATCTCCCTCAGATTTTCAGAACCATGAAAGAAGGCTTCAGATAAAACTTCTATCAGTATTTCCATGGATTTACATTTGGAGAGAACAACATTCAGGAAATATCGTGGTTGAAAATAAGCTCCTAGTCTAATCAAACGGTCCTGATGATGAATGGAAGAATATTGGCCACAGATCAAGCTTTGGTTCGCATAGTTGGAGATCTTATTGAACAGAACCTTCTCGAACCTTCTTTCTGGAGTAGAAGATATGGATGAGATTGATCAGATGGGATGGATAGATTAGATCAGATGACACATATTCATTCTGATTTTTTAAAATATTGGAACTCCACTAAGAGCTCGTTTGGAACAGATGATTTGTGGGGCGGGGGGGGGGGGGGGACGAAATGAAATCAAAGGATGGAAATTGATTTCCATTGTTTGGTGAGATAATGATTTGTCAAAAGAAATGGTGGACTAAGGAAAAAAATAGAAACTGATTTCCTCCACTGCAGTTTTACAGTCACCTTAAAATAGGGGTGATTCGGAAAGAAATGATTTCAACCAGTGATGTTTTTTTGAAATTTCCCATCATACCCCTATGAATGTTTTATTTTATTAAATATTTTATTGAATTAGTATTTATATAAATTATAATCTTTGTGATTATTAATAATTACAATTATTATTTTCATGCGTATATAAATATTTTGTTAAATGTAATCTGTAAAAAAATTTATTATAATATATTTTGATTACAAATAATTTTAATTATCTTAAATTAATAATATATATAAGTAATTTATAAAAAATTGAGTTTATATTTTTGGATTAATATTTATTTTTAATTAATGATAATTTTGAATTAATAATGTTTATCTAATTTTGGTGATATGGAATATAATGATAGATTAAAATAAAAAGTCTTATTTATATAATTTACATGATATAAAAATAAAAAATAAATAATTGTTAATATATTTTTTATAATTAAATGTCTATATATTTGACATGATATAAAAATAAATGATTCAATTTAAAATTATAATATATATATTTTTATAATAATTAAGTATTGAAAAACTATATTTTTTAAGAACATTGCCTAAACTCGTCCGAATTAATAATTAGGGAATATTTTTAAATTTAAGTTTGTTATGTATATATTTATAAATATATTTATATAATGATATTTATAAATATATATCAAATATATTTAAAAAAATATTTACATAGATATAAATTTATTTTATAAATATATATATTCATGAATGCATATTTATAAAATTATACATAAATAAAAATATTTATAAATATAAAAAAATTTATAATAAAAATATTTATTTATTTGAAAATAAAAGATACAATTTAAAATCAGAATATTTTTTTTATTTGAAATAATTGAGTATTGGAAAAGTATATTTTTTAATAAGGGTTATTTTGGTCATATTTTCAAAAAAATTCTTTTCATTTCATCTAAAATTATCACCAAACAAGATGAAGAGAAATTACAATCATTTCTTTTCTTTTACTAAATTTTTCATCCAAAAACAATGAAGAGAAATGAAAATATTTTACTTTCTTTTCTTTTCCTTTATGGATTAGGATATCATTTTTTTTCTTTCACTAAAACATGAGCAAACATAGGCTAAGAGAATCAAACGACCCAGATAAAATATGAACAGTTCATGGAGTGGAAGGATCAACGTGTCAATCTAATGGTCATTATAAAAAGTATATGCAATCAAATGATTTTGGTTAAATCAGAGGTATCCCACATCAAATTTTCATGATTTTTCACATTCCTTTTTAATATAAGACATGACAACCATAGATCAAAAATCTGATCTCTCTCTCCTCAAATACCACCCAATACCGGTTCTGTGGGTGCTCTCTCCATATACTATGAAGATTTATAACCATGTTTTTTGGGCTTAAACATGACCCCTTCATGTCTTTTAGAGGTTTTCTTCCCTTGGGTCAAGATGGCTAGGGTCGGCTCGTTTGTTGGATAGTTTTTTTAAGTACCAATTTATGAACTTTTAAAAATATAAATCCTTATTCAAAAATATTTCCCAACTAACTTACCAAATTACATTCTAAAATTTATACCATTCACAACATTAAAATCTTCCCCATGAAAAATTTTAATTTTCTACCTACTTTTCAAATCAATGTAGTAAACAATGTGTATTCATTTTTTACAAAACTCTTTGGAACTAAAGAACAGCTATGCAATCATCATAATTAAAAACTCATTGACTTTTAATTTCATTTAATAATTGACAACAATTTCAACTTGAACAAACCACTTGGATTCTTCAGAGTGCATTAACATGGAGTCATGCTACTGCTGTCATTCTATAGGATTTTCTTCATCCTTTTTCTACACCCTCTCATGGATAACATGAGGGGGGTGATTTCTTTGTGTCAAGGTGTGTGTGATGAACATGTCTTGATTTTATGAGGTATTTTATTTTTTATTGCAATGTATTTTGGGATTTCATGTTAGTTATTCAATTCTATATCTTCCCTGATTCTTCTTGTATGACCATTGTGAATGGGGTTAGGAAAAGGGTATAATTTTTGTCTTTCGTTGTCCATGACCATTGCCTAAGGTCATTGAATTCATTTTTCTAATGTGATATCTAGGGTTTATACTTCCTCTATGGCCATTATGTTTTCCCTTTTTCTATGCTTAAATTAGGTTTTGGGTTTCCCATTCTTTAAAATTGAATGTACCTGACCATGAGAAAATAAGAACATAAGGTGGAGGGCATTTACCAGGACCATTGGACTCACTAAGACCTTATTCCGATTAATACATGATTTTTAATTAATTTTTTCATACCAAGTCATCCTATGAAGCTGGATTCATTGCTGCTTAGCACCCTTTTTATATTTTCTTCTCACACTCTCTCCATCAATCACATGATGAATAGTTTAGATTTAAATTCTTTAGATCGAAATTAGTTTAGGTATTTTTTATTAAATTAATATTTTGTCCAACAATATATCCTTGAGTTCGACCTCAGACTTTTAATTCCTATACAACCCTGTAGTTTAGTGGTTTGTTTGTTGCATGTTATAAATTTATAAATTCGATAACCTTGTTGGAATTAACGACACCCATGGAGATATCACTTAGCCATCTTTAAAAACTATGAAAAAAATTATAAAGTATGGGGTGAGAGAAAAATTCTCAAAAAGGGAAATAAAATAAAGAAAGAATGAATGAAACCCCTTAGTCTATGAATACTTATGAAAATTTCCCTTCCAAAATAAACTTCGGGGTTCAAGATACACAATTTATTACCCAAGAAATAAACGTATCGACCCAATTATTTTCATAAAACATTTCATAATAAATTTTAAAGTCAAAATAAAACTCATAAAGTTTTCTTTACTATCATGAAAAACTCATAAAAACTTTCTCACAGAGTTATATAATTCACCCTTTAGAAGTGGAACATACATTCTTTCAAACATAAAATCATTATCTTACCTTAGGAAATCCAAATATTTCTTTAAAAACAAAGAAAGAATTGAGAATACATGTAGGTAACTTGTGTAGTCATTTTCATATCACTCTTACAATCACCCTCACTAATGGAATAACCAATACGGTCGACTTCCATACCCAATGCATTAAAGTCATATCACAGATGCACTAATCCATGGTTTATAACGAAACCACTCATAATTATTTTATAATGGAAACAACCATCCATAGAAATTATCATGAACCATAACATAACCATAAAACATGAAATTTATCATTTTCGTCATTACAATCAAAAAAATATTCTTTCTACCCATAAGAAAACAATTCCTAATATTGAAACATCCAACCCTTTTTGAAGATGACTAGAACATAGGGAATATGAGTTTTTATTTGATGAAAACATAGGAGATTATAAAGAAATTAAAATATAAAATAATGGTTTTGGTGGTGGGAAAAGTCTTTGTCATCATATACATTAAAGTATAACATTCCTTTTGTTTTATTAAATAAAGTCAAAATGTTCCGTATAAAATAAAGAAAAATATTCCTTTTCCAAAACATTGAAAGTAAAATGAGACATAAAATTTAATTTATAATTCATATATGTCTATATAAATATAACCATAAAATAATTTAAAAAAATATGGACATGGAAGAAAATGATTTGGAAAATAAGACATTAAAACATTTTAAAATAAACTTTTAAAAGTAAAGTGTCTCTTACCTTGAGTTTGACATGTCACATATGTTATTTATATTATTAAATAGTTAAAATATGTTAATTATTTAATTTCATAAGTACACTTTTCAAGTTTATTAGTCCTTTTACCATGTTATAATCAATTACTTAATCAATTAATTTCATGTCGGAGGTTTTGACGATATTCAGCTCATATGTCCAAAATGAATTCAATAAAGTGGCCATTGTTACATAATATCTATAATAATAATCATGAAATAATTATTATTTTTATAAATCTATTATAAATTTAAAATTGAACATAAACTATGGTTATAAAAAGTGAACTATGTTACAATCATGGAGATGTTAGGTCGTACATATGCATAAGTAACGTTTTCATTTTTCAATTATCATTATAGAAAGAATGTTTGTATTATTTTACAAATTATTACTGATCATAATATCATAAATACAATATTATTTCATTAAATATACTTATATATATAATCCATGTGATGTGGTGATGAAAAATGAATCACATCACTTTATGGAGGTGGTAGTTTACGCGCACTAACGAGAGAAATTATCATTTTTCAATGAATGAAAAGATAATAAAATATTTATTATATTTTCTTTACAAAATAGTAAATATTACATTAATATATATATATATATATATATATTAAATAAATCATTATAACTATCCATGAGAGGTGGATATAGAAAATGAATTACATCGGTCTGTGTGGTGGTAGTCCCTGAAGAGGTAGTCTTCCATACACATGAATGATGAATTACATTCCCATTTGATGGAGGCCTAAGATAGATATATGTTATTACATTAACATAATAAAATCTTATTATATGTTTGGTATTGATTTTATTATATCATCATGGTTAAAAAATATTTTATGGAGATGAAAGAAGAAAGAAAACAAAAATGCTCGATTAAGAACAATACATCTTCTTCAGATAACCTACTTTTTTTACACCATAAGACCATTAAGTTTGGTATTATTTCCATAATAATTCCTATTATAAATGTGTATTGATTTTAGTATGTTATTTTGGTACATATTTTTAGAACCAAAAATATTTTTAAGTGTAAAGATAAGAGGATAGGAGGTCCCCTTTATAAGAGAGGGGAGGTGCACTCTTGGAATTTCATAAAATATTAAAATAATAAAAATTAATTTTCATATTAAAATGGATTAAAATTGATAATATTTTAATATAATATGAGTGTAAGTATAATTCAAATCCTATAATAAAATTTGGACAAATTTAGACTATGTTTTTACCCTTATATTTTGGTTTTAACCCCCATTAACCATTTTCACACTTACCATTATAACAAGGTTTTCTACTATTTGAGGGGTAAGATAGTACATATAAATAAAAAAATGGATCATAAATGGACCATGGTTGATATTTTCAACCATATATCAATAAAGTGGATAAATATAGTTTTTTTATAAATTTTAAATAATTTAATAAAATATTATTTATTATAAAATATCATTAATGTCAATTTTAGAACTACTCATTTACTTTGACTTTAATAGCATGAAGAAAATAAATGAATTTGAATCTAATAAATTGAAACTTCCCTAACATGTGATATTTATCCAAAAAAAACGTGGATAATAATAATTCTTTCAAAATATCATACTTTTAATATGTTTAATAGAATTTATTTTATTTTTCAATTAATTGAATAATTACTTCATCGACATTGTGTAATCATTTAAGTTAATTATTTAATCACTAAAAATTAAAAATAAATTAACATGATAAAATTTAATTTATATTTAAAATGAATATTTATAACCAAATATATCCTCTATTTATCCCAATATTTAAAATATTATAGTTATGAAAAGTAAGAGTGTGACATTTTTGTCTATATATTCACCTAAATATTATAAAGGTCAAAATAAAGTACAAATGAAAAAAATGATATATATTTTAATTTTGAATGATTATGGATGATATATACTCATAAAATAAAATTAAGGGAATTTTTTTGGGTTATTTTTATTCCTTATAATATTATTTTTAACCCTTAATTGCCTGATTTATCTTTACCAAGGTGATATAAATTTATTAAGGTTACTATTCATAATGACAAAAAATAAAAGGAACTTATTTACCAAATTTTGACCTCCCGATTACAAATATTTATTCTATTTCTCAACATTCAAAATATATAAGTTACATGATTTAATTTAAAATTAATCTAATAAAACGCGATGAAAATGGTTTTAAAAAAATAGATTTTTTAAGTATAAAAAGTTTTTATACTGAATTCAATTATAAAATTCATTTAAAAACCCATAATTATATTATTTTAAATTAAAATGAACTAATTAAATTTTAAAACTAATCCAAAATAGAATTTTATTATATAAATACTTTAAAAGAAAACATAATTTTCAATAAAAATAAGATTTTTTTTCCATATTCATTGAAAAATCAAACATTTTAGAAAAATACCAGAATTTCACCAAAGGAAAAATAAAATATTTTTTTTAAAAATGTTATCATTTTTATCAAATAAAATTTCTAAAATTTATAAAAATTAATTTTAATATTTTCTCACAAAAAGAAAAAAAATCCATTTTTGAAGAAAACATATTTTTGTTGAATAAAATGACCTTACTAAAAATTGATTGATTTTTTACTAAAAATTAATCAATAAATTTTTACTAATTAATATATATATATATATATATATATATATATCAAAATTTAGTTAATATTATTCATACCCACCAATTCAACAGCTATGTTATAATAGTTACATTTAAATAATAATATTATGTGGTTCATTTAAGATTAGCGTCTAATTTCGTATACGCAATCAAATATAATTTCCCTCTTTAAAAATATAAAAATGTTACACTTTATGAATAAGATATCTCGGTTTCATCTTTTGTAATTTGGTGAGAGTCATCAGGGTATGTTAGTTATTTATGATCACATAGGTCAGCCTATGTTCTGTGAGTGAGTTATAGTATTTTTTAGAACATATAAGTTGGCATGCCCCAATGTGTACTTTATTTTTATTGATATGAACTATTATTTATTCCCAATCACATTTTTAATTTGATGACGTGATTATATCTTACTTCCCTCATTCCTTTTTTAAGCATCCCCATTCTTATAAGTGATGAAGATTTTATAAACTATAAAATAAAAGGGGTCATGAAATGTTTTTAAAATAAAAAATGATTTTACAAGAAAGTTTTTAAAATGAGAAATAATGGATTACATTTTTAAATGTGTTAATAGATTAATATTGGTATCATACTTGTCTTTACCTCACACCCTGCATATACCCATGCGGTATATGCGGAGTTAGATTTTTTGGATACAAGTAAAGGAAATATTGTTGTGTTTTTTAAGGAACTTCACTATATTCTTCGTCATTCTTTGACATCATGGGGGTGGTTACTATGAGTCACATGGGGTTTCAACTAAATTAGAACATTTTATATATCCTTGATGATGTTTTGTATTTTTTTAAATAAGCCACATTGTATTTTTTTATATATTGGTGTCATTTGTATTTGGATGTTGTTTACAATCCTATTTATGCTTCTAGTCAGATTTTTAGGAGTTGGTTGGTTATTCTAATACATATAATTTATTTATATATTTTTTATGAATTTTTTTTTTGAGTGGGAATCCAATTTACTGATGGTTCATGTTAGATTTCATGGAGGAATCTGTGTGATGTTTCATTGGAATCTATGGGTGAAATAGTACCCTAATGATTGTATTTTGATACCTTGGTTCATTTCACAAAACTGTGGTGATTAGGAATGTGATTTGGGACTTTTGATGAGTTATATTAGATAATAACCCAGGTCATCATAGGTTGGTTCATTAAAAATATACATCTTGATGAATATTATGAAAATATAGTTTCTCATACCCCCTCTTGAATGTTGAGTGAAATGAAACTTCATATTCACTTAATTAACGAAGAAACACTCAATAAAAGACCTATAAAATAAAAAAATATAGTATTCATAGATCCAATTATAGAAGTATAACTTCTAGTGTTGACCCTTCAGTTACTATAATCTTACTTAAGTTGACCTTTCTTCCCATAATGTCAACACATGATATCGCCTTCCACTGAGCTACTCCAACTATGGCTTCTTCTTCCTTCTCATTTTATCTGACTCTTCCAGGACACGTGACATCCTATTACTTCAATAATATTATAATTTTTAGAATATTTTTAATCACATTTTGTTCAATTTATTAATTCAAGATCAGGTCCCTAAAATCCATAAACACCCAGTCAGCCTTCTTGAGTTACTCACTGCGATCACCATCACATCTCATGATTATGTGAGTGATGGATTTAGTAATAGAAACCACTCTAGATCTCTAAATTTCAAATTAAAAAACTCTAACTCACTTTGGATCATTTTGAAGTCTTTGGTTTGATCTACCACTGGTTTACCTTTCAAAATCAACATGTCGAATGACCACCACAAAAGGAACACCTTATTCATTTTAGTTTTCTTCTCATGCATGTCAGTGTGGATCTTCATTAGTTTTGAATAAATTTTTACTTACAATATGTTATAAACCATGTTCCAAGATAATTACATCCATATCAACCACATTTATTTATTATCTATTCTTTTACACTCTTCATTTTTTATCACTTCTAGCTTGGTAATTATCAATAATAAATGAATATCCTTATTTAGTAGTCTATCCTATATATGAATTATATAGAATCCCGAATCATTCTTGTCAAACTTCTTCATTCGGACCTTACCCTCATCCGATTCCATTAATTCCAGTGATGGTGTGATCCCTCAACTAGCAGAAAAACTATTTATAATGTCACATTTATTATGTTATTTTTCTATTAACAGACATGAGAAAGCCATTTTTCACGTCAGTTATATTAAAACCATCATGAAAATTCTTATTATATCCTCTTTCATGTTGGTTCTACAATTTAACTAATCTGAAAGATCAATTTTTTATGTCATTTATATTTTAACTAATGTGAAAAATGTATATTCACACCGGTTATAATATAACTGATGAAATAAATATTTTAAAATTTTATGTATCGACAGAGGGTTCAATTTTCATTCTTCTATTGTCACGACATGGGTCTCATTTCTCTCTCTCCCAAGCCCTAAATCTCTCATTTCTTCAATCCGTTGGTCTGATCTCGCATTACAACCTTAATACATCCTCAGGTTTCATTGGCCTTATGATACACATCAAATATAGATCTGTAGTTAGCCTCACACATTGTCGTTTCTTTATTTTTAGTTGTTCTTTGGCATGGAATTGGTAACCGGTGATTTTTTGATCAGGTGGAATTCATTCCTGCACGACTGTATTCTTACACTCGAGTTTTTTCAGCTTCATCACAATGCATCCAATTCTATATCTATTCATCTCCAACTAGCTCTCCAAGGTTTGAATATATTTTATAATGTGTTAATTAATTGTTCTGGATTTTATTTCTAGTATGAATTAGTTTTTCTCATTCAATATATTTTTCCTTGTTTGGATTAATTTAAAATTATTTTATATAATATGTCATGCTAAGGAGTATTATTCAGGATATAAGATAGATGTATCATGTGTGTTTCTATATTTTCATTCAAGTCAATTAGTTGGGTTTTAAATTAATTAGGTGTTGATATCATAGTGGTTTGATTTCATTTTTGATAATGTTAGTGCATTTGAGAGGTGAAAAATTATTTTCATGTAATTTCACATCACAAGATGGATTTTATAATGAATATTTTTTTAAGAGATGGAATGTGTGTATTAGAGAATATAATGAATGTTTTTGTTAAAAACTAGTTGGGATAGACTGATCTTTTGTCTGGTGGAGCTATGAAGAGTTTAAAATTGGTAATTAGGAGTGAAAACCATTTCTAATAGATGATCAAGAGTAAGGGGGTCTTCATAGATGCTTCTTATTGATGAGAATACCTATTATGTGGATTTTATTATAGGAAAATTCATTATAGGTTAATCAATTTAGTGGGAGAATAAATTCATTGTATGGAAGGTTGAATTGATAAATGGGACTCGTATGATAATTTTGAGACTATGATCTTCTTTAGGTGGCGTTTTATGCATGTTCATATGTTTCAATGGTACTCTGGGGAATTACAAAAGGGTGGAATGGGTGATGGGTCTACTTTTTAAAGTAGGAGACCAATCAGGTATGAAGTTAGGGAATACTATATACCATATGAAGTCCCACTAAGCAGGTTTAGTGTTACATTTTTTTATACCAAGACACAATTTATGATTTTAATATATTTTTAATTAAAAAATAGAATAAAGGTTTGATTTTTATATATAATCAACTATGAATGAGTTATTCTCATTATATATTTTTTTATCGATATTATTTTATAGATATCAATGTACATGTTTATTAGTAATTTCATAAGGTTATATTAATTTATTTTTACATTAATTTTTTTTGAAATGAATCTATTTTGTAATTCCTTCTGCATGAATGAATTTTCTAACCAAAATTCTCTATTTTCCTCTGATGTTTTCATTATTTGTTTTTTATATTTTTCAATGTCATTTCTAATCTCAATATTTTATAAATTACTCCCCTTGTTTTTTATATTTATTTTTTATATTTGATATAAATAAAAATGAATCAAAGTTGGATTAATGCACCTTGAATAGGTGATGAATATGAGGAAGGTATCGATTCTTTTTGGAAATTTTTTAAATGAAATGTTCCAAACAATGACATGTTTTTCTGTCTATGCCTAAAATATTTAAATTTGAAGCGGTTGGAAAGTAGATGTATTAAATATCATTTAATTTTTCATGGTTTTAATTCGAGTTATAACCCTTGGATTTGGTATGGTGAAACCGAGCATAATTTTGGATCTATTAATGATGGTTCTTTGTAAGATGATAAATCCGATCAATTTGATGAAATTATTCATGATATCAATGTAGATGAAATTTAGAAACAACTGAAAATTGATCATTTATATTGTGATTCTGAAAAACCATTATATCTGGGTTGTAAAAAATATATGGTTTTATCAATTGTGTTAAGATTGATTAACCTGAAGGTCAAACATGAATGGATTGACAAGAGTTTTATAGAGATGATACAATTATTGAAAGACATTCTTCCTAAAGGAAACGATCTTTCAGATTCACATTATAAAGCCCATAAAATATTATGCCTGATGGGATTGGGGTACAAGAAAATATATGTTTTCCCAAATGATTGTGTGCTATATAAGAAAGAATATGAATTTCTATTAGAGTTTCTTAAATGTGGTATGTAATTGTATAAGTTGAAAGAAAAATCATTGGATAATTTTTCAATTATAGAGATCCATGCCAACGAATTTTGGTATCTTCCTATAACTCCTCACTTAAAATGCTTATTTTCAAATTCACATGATGAAAAAAAGGTTAGGATGTAATGCAGATGAGTATATAAGTTATGGAAAATTATGGAATCCAACAGATTTTCCACAGTGGAAGAAAATTGATCACCAATTTCCTACATTTAAAAATGAAGTTAGAAATCTCAGACATGGATTGTGCACATATGGAATGAATCTATATTAAAACCTTAGTAGCACACATAGTTCATGGAATTTTTTATTGGTAATTTAAATCATATCTCTTAAATATTTTATGAAGTGAAAATATGTTATGTTTATCTTAACGACATCTAGACAAAAAATAGCTTGAAAATGATATTGATGATTTCTTAACACCATTAATTGATGATTTGAAAATTTTATGGGAAGAAGGTATTAAGGTGTATGAATCTTAAAAAATAGAATATTTTCAATTGCATGCGTTTATTATGTTCACTATAAATGACTTCCCAACATATGGTAATTTTTTTGATACAGTGTTAAGGGGCATAAGGATTGTCCAATTTGTGAACAACAATCATCATATTATCAAATGCATTATGGGACAAAATAGTACAAATGGATCATCGAAAGTTTTTTCTTATGGATCATTCTTATATAATATTAAAAAAGGAATTAAATGGATCACATTAAGTTATTAGTTCTCAGAAAACGTTTTTCACAAATTAGTATTTTGAGAGGGTGCAAAACATTGATGTGACATTTAGAAAGATACAAAAATATGGTAATGTTAAACATATTTGGAAGAAATGATCAATATTTTCTGAACTACCATATTGAAGATATCATGAGGTCAAACATAACATTGATGTCATGCACATGGAAAATAATGTATGTGATATCTTGATTGAAACATTGTTAGATATTAAAGTAAATACTAAAGATGGTTGAATACAAGATTAGAATTACTCTCAATGGAAATACTTTTGTAGTTAGCTCTCAATCCAGATGGAAGGTAAACATTCCTACCTCCAAATTGTTATAAATTATCCAATAGGGAGAAAATTAGTTTTTTTTTCAGTGACTTTATGATATCAAAGAGTCACAGGGTTGTTCTTCAAATGTAAATAATTTTGTTTCTTTAAAGGATTTGAAGTTGACTGGTATGAAATCTCATGATTGTCCCATCATGATGCAACCACTCATATGAGTTGCATTGCATGGAATATTTCCCATCCACGTCATAAGAACTATCATGAAGGTGTGTTATCTCATTAATTTAATTTGTAAAATTGTGGTTGATCTGAACATGTTGAACATGTTGGAGAATGAAGTGGTTTATAAACTCTTTCAATAGGAAATGTATTTTCCTCAATCCTTTTTGATATCATGGTTTATTTAATGCTTCAATTGGAGTGAGAAATAAATCTTTGTGGGCCTTTATATATATGTTGGATGTATCCTTTTTAAATATATAGGAAGATATTAATGGGATATGTTAAGAGTCAATATCGACCATAATCCTCCATTGTTGAGAATTGTATTTCTGAATAGGTTGCAAAGTTTTATATAATCTATTTTTTCTGCAATGGAGCACGTTGGTTTGCCTATATCTCACCATGAATGAGTAAATTATGGGGTAAAGGGGATCTAGGGATAGAAAGTAAAATCATTGACATGTGAATTTATAAAGAAGTTACATTTATACATATTGAATAACGCAGAAGAAGACAGTGTGGGGAAGATCTAGCAGTGGAGGCAAGTCCGCAGATTTTAAAATGAGATGGATGGTCCAGATCTGCAGTAGATTGGATCAGAGGGATACATGAGATGTGGGGATTTTTAAATAACTTGGACAGCTGCGATTAGATCATGAAAGATCAGACAGTGTGAAAAAATACATAGGGTATACTGCGACTACTAAGGATCGAGGACCGAACCGAATCAGAAGGCCCAGATCACGCATGGTGAGATTCGACAGTTCATATATGATCTCGTCTAATTTTCAACGACCCACAACAAAACAGAGGGACTTATACGACTTCTTTATAAGCCTGGCACTCTAGGAATTCGTCCATAAATCCCCATCCCCCCTCCCGATAATTCCTCGTACCATGTTCTTCTACAAGCGTGCTCTTGCGCCCACCCACGCCTTCGTGCTACCCCGCATGGTGGTTCACTCTGGTCCTTGCACATGCACCTGTGCACCCTTAGGGGTAGCTATGCCCCCTTTGCACCCTAGACCATGCATGCACTATGCATGCACACTACCCCTGGTCTATTTCTAGGGGTTGTGGGTGAGAAGCCCCATCAAGTCTTTGAGGGCAGCCACAAGGTGGTCCTCAGCTAGGTGGGGTAATCACCTAAATTTTAACATAGTAAAAGATTATTTTTTGTTAAATATGAAACTAGGTTTACATATACACATATATAGGTGTTTATAACCAAATATGAATTCTCTTTTACAACTAAACCCTATCCTAAAACCAACATTTTCCATAGTTTTACAATAGATAAAGTTTTAAAACATAAAACAACAAATCAATGTTTAATACCTCATTAAGAAAATATGATACCTATATTATAAAAAAATCAAAGACATAGTTTTAGTTAAAACCCTGCTTAAAAATTAAGAATGAGAACATTTATAAAAACTTATCAACACATTTGAAATATTTGGAATGTATTTAAAATCCATAATTTATTTTGAAATCACACTAATTTTAGCTAAAATATTGTCTTTTTTGAAAGTTTATAAAAATATTTTATATGTTCAATGTTATAATTTCAATGAATACTTTTAAAATTTTTGGAAGACTAATTATACCCAAAGATTTTAATTTTAACCATCAAAAAACCAATGGCTATAATTATAGCTGTTAGAAACTCAATGGTCACCCAAGGGGAAACATTTGAATTGAGGCCTTATAAAACCATGCATTAGGGTGTTCCAAATTCCAGACAATTGAAGAAGATGGTGCACATCATTCCATTGATGCTCAGTGTGGTTGCAGTGGCTATGGCCATACTAATGTTTGTTGTGATGGATATGAAGGACCCTAATTATCTGCTTTGTTATTTTTTGTATTGGGTGGTCTCTCTATAATTCTAATAGGTCTCTTAATAGGTATTTGTTGGTAGTATGATTTTCCTTTAATCTTGTTGTAATGTAAACACTTTAGTGTTTAATTAAATAAAATGCCTTGTGTTTATTTTGTAAGTTTTGTTCAGATAACATGAAAATTAAACATAATATACCATAATATTATTATTACATGATAAAAAGGTTTGTGGCATCACATTATCCCATCTCACCCCCCTTAATAAGAACCGCGTCCTCAAAATTCATTTCATATAACCATGCTAAAAAGGATCTCTGACATTCTTCACAACATCCCCCATCGTGGAGGATCCTTAGGTGAGGTTAGTTGAATACCCAAATTGGTGTTTAATTCTTCCACTTCCCTATCCCAGACACACTTCAAACAATAAGGGTAAAACTCTTTCATTACACACTTGGGATTACAAAGGGAGGCTCAAATGGTAGAATGTTCATAGATTTCCGAATGGAAAAACTCTCTAAGAACTCATCAGACTGTATATTGTCAGAGAATTTCAATTTCGTTGACGTGGTCATACAAACTGAATCTCAAGATTTTGTGCATGTGGGCTGTGTGAAGGTTACCTTCCAAGGTAGCCTCTTGAAACCTTTCTCTAGTCGTGATGTTTCGTGATAGATTGAATCATAGGAAAAGTCTATCATGGTACTTTATTTTTCACTTATACTCAGTGAGTTGGACAATGGCTATGCGGTGGTAGATATAGGAATTCCCTTGGTATGAGCGGAGGATGTCTGGAATATTCAATACCTCATAAATATTATTGCATGTTTTTCATAGGTTTGCAAAGGGAAGGTATTCTTCCACATTGGTTCTAACCATAATGGAATCTAGTACCTCAACGAGAAGAGATAAGATATGGGTTTGTCCTTCCATCTAAAAATATTTTTTTTCATTAATGTCCAATCAGTGAAACTCATCCAAAAGCAAAAGCACTAAAAAGGTAAGACAAAGAAGAAACAACAAGTTTTATTTTCATAAAAAAAAAATACACAACACCCAGGACTAATGGTTTCCCCAAATCATAGACAGACAGATTCCCAAAGCGGTTCTAAATTTTTCAATAACCTTGGTCTAGATGCACTATGAGAAACTAGTATCAATGACATGTGGATATCTATGGTTCAATTTGAGGGAAGCATAACGTGTTTGTGTCTAGGAAACATCGGTATGAACTAGAACTTGATAATGTAAATGGGTAGGCTCATCTTTTAGAGCTTCAAAATCCATAACATGACCATGGAGACTGTAGGTCAAAATTTGACATAAGTACACCACGTGGAGGTCACACTCATGTGCACCTTCTTAGAGGCCCTCTCGATATGAAGCATTATCAGCTAGGGTAAAGCACCTAAATAATCCCTTAAAGTATTTTCCTTGTTGTGCATAGAACTAGAATAGAGCGTTCATTATAAAAATATATTGTAGGCCTACTACTCCATGAAGATGGAGTACTTGAGGAGACTTGAACACACTATAGAGGGTTTTTCCTAATAAATGAATATTTCCAAAAGTATTGTAGTTTTCTACACATGATTTTCCCAGTATGGTATCTAATACTTCTGTTAGAAGAGACATAAGGTGTGATTCATCAGCCATCTGAAAATTGTAAAAAACTATTACTTAGTAACACATAACCAAATTTTTATCATTGTTCTAATTTTATAGGATTTTCTAAACCAATCCTATGATACCAACTATCACGCCCTGACCCCGAGCTGCCCCGAAGCCAGTGCGGTTTCGTCGAAAACATGGTGTGTAATTTTTTTTTGTAAAAGGAGAGATAAAAACACACACACAAGTTCCACTAGAGAGGTTCGTTTTGGTTTAGGTCCTAGATAATTGGAATTAATTTTTACATTTCCTTCAAAACTGAACAAAAATGTCTTCATTAAGTAGTCACCAAATAGAGGGACTCAAATCTAATAAACCTGTAAAAGAAAACAGATTGAGAACATAGGGTGAGAAAATTAATGCCCATTATGGGGTTTTAAAATAATATAATATTCCAATTAAAACCTTTTGAAAAAATTCCATTAAAATTATTCATAAAACTATTTATTAAGGAATGTTGTAACACATGTATCATAACATAACACTTTTTCTAAGAATTATAAGAGCACAATTCAAGGAACACTAACAGAGTTACAAGGAAACATGATTCAATTATAAGCATTCTCATTCAAGATAATAAGTAAAATACATTCTAACTTTAATAGGTATGACATGTGAATATGTAAGTACAAAATTAATAACTAAGAGAAATACATATTCAGATTCGCACATAATATAATAACTTCAATTTAATCATTTACTAATTTGAAAAATACGCTGGATGATAAATCTATGAGTGATGAAAGAATTAATAATCCATAAGCATTTACTTTCTCTGATGCTCATAGGTACAAGCTCTTTAACCAAACATATTCTCTAGTTGAATACACACTTGGTTAATTAAATTCTATAAAACTCTTAATCAAGCATATTCTCTATTTGAATACACACTGGATTAATTAAATTATATAAAATGATTAATAAATCATATTATCTAGTTGCATACACACTTGATTAATTAAATTCCATAAATATCTTAATCAAGCATATTCTCTAGTTGAATACACACTTGATTAATTAAATTATATAAAACTCTTAATCAATAATATTCTGTAATTGAATACACACTTGATTAATTAAATTTAATAAATATATTAATCAAGTATATTCTCTAGTTGAATACATACTTGATTAATTAAATTCTGTTCAAAAAATGAGGGAACATATAATGACAGACCCCATCAAGACCTTGTGTCAAGACCTGAAATGTCAATGGCCTCTTGCCATGACCTGATTGTCTCGTGAGAACTATCGATGCATCGAGGGGCCTTTATTGACTGGTCCCCAACCTATTACACCAAGTCTAATACATTCCTCATACTCCAAATAGGTTCGTATACTCAAAATTTCTCATACCACTTTGACTATTTAATTTCTCATTGAATATTATTAAAAGTTTCCCATACCACTTTAAATAACTTAAATTCTCAATTTCCTAAAAGGAAATTTCTTTAGCATTTACATAAACATAGTAATTCATGCTTATAAGAGTTAATAACAATTCTATCAATGCATGACAATGAATGATAAGTATGGTAGGTAACACATGTGTCAATAACTAAATCACATTAAACACTAGTTTATCACAAAAATGAAAATCCCTAAAATACTTATTATGAATATAAACATTTTATATTTCAGAATTCACAGTTCTAAAATTATGATAATTTTCATTTATATTTAAAACACATATTGATAAATGTCATATTCAACAAAACCGAACATAAGGATTGAAAAACATTTATTGAGATAGATTCAAGTGCTTGGATTATTTCATTCCTCTAAAAATATTAGGAGGACATACACTAGGGTAACTATTGTTCTTGTTTAAATGGGGGTTAAAAATTATAATTATTATAACACATGATTTAATAAATCATTGAACATATCATAAACATATTTTAATAAAAAAATAGTTTTTATAAAAACTAAATCTGTTTAAAATTAACTCCCTAAAAATGCATATACATATAGCCGCATATATTAGAATTTTTTATGAAAATATAATTCTACAAAACTACTTAAACATTGAAATTCAGTATTAAGGAGTCTTAAAATCAAGCATAAAAAGAGGATTATCTAAACCTTTATTAATATATATATATATGTATGTATGTATAATTGATTATTTAAAGTGTATATAAAGGATCTTAAATCAAATATCAAATTTTTAATGACTCTTTCATGTTTTAAACCCATTAGTAACACATGATAATCATGGTGTATTGATTGAAAATCTTTCCATAAAACATAAAAGGTTTTTTTAAATTATATATATAAATATATAAATATATTACTGAATGTACCAAATATATGAAAAAAAAAATTCATGAGAAATACAATCCCTCAGGATTAAAAATAACACTTAAACCCAAAATCCAGAAGTCCTGGAATTGGGGAAATGGTCTTTTATCTAAACCGTGAGGTTATATATATATATACGATTAAAAATTTATAAATGTATATGTATATACTTTCAACACAATAAAAATAGGACAACATAAATCCCATAACTATTTTAAAAGTGGAGGAGAGGCTTGGGAAGGCTCGATGAAGGTTTGAGAAGAGGATCTGTGGGGTCTTGGGTGAAAACGAGAAAACTATATATAAACTATACAATTTTTTAAACTCCACTTGCATGCAAATTCGAGGCCTACTTGGTTTAAAAAAATTGATTGAGGAGGGTCCGACTTTGTGGAAGATGCGAACAAGGAGGGACCAACCGGTCATGGGTGTGGAAAAATAGAAAGGTTAAAGTGGAATAAACCAATAGTTCAAATCATGTGGAGGAAGAAGAAGACAATGAGGGGAAGAAAAAACATGAAAATAAACAGATGGTGGAGATTAACCAGGGGATAATATAGTAGTGGAGGCGAGTCCGTGGATTTTAAAATGAGATAGACGATATGGATCTGATATACATTGAATTAGACTACTATGGGAGGCCCAAAGACTTTAAAATAACTCGGACGAATGTGTTTAGATCATGACATATCTGACGATGCACAAAAATGCAGAGGGTATACCGTGATTTCTGTGGATCGAGGACCAAACCGAATCGAATGGCCCAAATCACGCGTGGCAAGATCCGACGGTCCAGATCCAATACTAGCTAATTTTCCCCATCCCACATTGATACAGAGGGACTTTTTCAGCTTCTATATAATCCTGAGGCTCCAGGAATTCATTGATAAATCCACCTCCCCCCTCCAAGTACCACCCCATACCGGGTTCTTCTGCGGGCGCGCTCATGCGCCCGCCAACGCCTCCGTGCCACCCCAAACGGGGGCACTCTCTGGTCCTTTCACATGATCCTATGCGACCTTAGGGGTATCTATGCCCCCTGTTCATGTTATCCCTAGCATGCATGATGAATTCATATTTCCCATGGGCTATTGCTAGGGGGTTGTGGGTGAGAATCCCCATCAAGGCTTTGAAGGCAGCCACAAGGTGGCCCTCGACTAGGTGGGGTACTCACCTAAGTTTTAACATAGTAAAAGTTTATTTTTTGTTAAATATAAAACTAGGTTTCCATATACCTTTATATAGGTGTTTCCAAAAAAATATAAATTCTATTTTATAACTAAACCAAGTCATAAAACCAACATTTTCTTTAGTTTTACAAATTCTAAATTTTTAAAACATAATGTAAAAAATCAATTTTTAATTCCTCATAAAGAAAATCATATTCTAGTATTATAAAAAAAACGAAAGACATTGTTTTTGTTAAAACCCTGTTTAGACATTAATAATGAAACCATTTATAAAAACTTGTCAACACATTTGAAATATTTGGAATGTATTTAAAATCTATACATCATTTTAAAATCACACAAGGTGTAGCTATAATATTATATTTTTTTAAATATTTATAAAATGAGTTTGTATGTTTAATGTTATAATTTCAATGAATACATTTAATATTTTGGAAAACTAATTATTCCCAAATATTTTAAATTAAACCACCAGAAAACCAACGACTATAATTATGGTCGTTAGAAACTCAATGGTCACCAAAGGGGAAACGATTGAATTGAGTCCTTATAAAACCATTCATTAGGGTGTTCCAAATTCAAGACAATTTATGAAGATGGTGCACATAATTCCACTGACTCTTAGTGCGGTTGCAGTGGCTTTGGCCATACTAATATTCGTTGTGATGGATCTGAAATACCCTTATTATATTCTTGGGTGTTTTTTTTCTATTGGGTGGTTTCTCTATATTTCTAATAGGTCTTTTAAAAGGTATTTTTGGGTAGTATAGTTTTCGATTGATATTTCTGTAATTTAAACACTTCGGTGATTAATTAAATAAAATGCCTTGTGTTTATTTTGTATGTTTTGTTTAGATAACATGAAAATTAAATAGAATAAAAAATAATATTATTATTACATGATAAAAAGGTTTGGGGTATCATAGTATAATCGTGAAGACTCAGCATAATGGAATGCTAAAATGAGTTTCCACCTTTTAATGGTTTAATTGAATGGTGATCATTGGAAACTTCATAACAAATCTAGAAAAAATTCATGGAGCTTTGGAGGAACCTATCGACAAAGAACGACGTTGATTCAAGCATGCGAATCGCTATTCCAATAGAGTGGAGGATCTAAAAAATAACGGAAGTGTGATCAATTTTTCAGCGATTGAACCCTTATTGAGGTAGGGGTTGTGATTAAAGTTGTTCATTCCCCATTCTTTAACATAAGCGATGAATGCGGATCAACACACAAACTGGTTGAACCATGCATCATCATTTTTATAGGAGGGATTTCTATCAGGTTCTTTCATGGGGAATTTTTATTCCATGTTTCATGTTTTAAGTCTTTCTCTATTTAAACCTTATAATGAGAGCGGGTCGATTCCATGATGAATGACAGTAGAGGTTCGTTCCTCTTTTGTTTATTGAATTTCATCCTTCCCTGCCCTGCGTTCTTTGTGTTCTTTATGGGGTGACTAACAATAGATCTTTACGATCTTGTTTTGAAACATAACAATCCAGAAACTGAGATCTAGCATCGTGATGACCTAGTGGATGTGCGACGACGATAACGAAGGATGAATTGATGTGGATTGGAAGAACCCGTTCTTCAATGATTATTCCTATAGGGGAATCTAAACATGTTTTTAGGGAAGATAGGAGGTCTAAAACCAATGGAATCAGCTTCTTGGTGTGGGGGTGACCTAAAACCTTGAGTTTCATGGTGATCAGGTGGATCAATTGAAGAACGGGGCATCACCCACAGTGCTGGATAAATATCTGTATTTTCTAGAAAATTTTGAAGAACATAGTGTGTATCCTGAAGAACACACCATGTGAGGCTGGCTCAGTAGTGGATAGGGTTCCACAATGCAGGAAGAGAGGATACAACGTGTTCTCCATAGAACATGGGACGTGGTTCCTTACGCGGGACTCAGCGTGTATCTTAGATAATACACGGACTAAGGGTGGAGTACATGACAGGTACCCCACCACATGACTGGACTAGGTCTGCTGCATGGGTTACCTCATGTACCGGTTACATGGGATGGAACACATGGGTTGAATCCATTAATGGGCACATATCCGCATTCACAGAGCGAACCCCGATTACTCAGACACGGCGTGTGATCTGTCCGACATGCTGTGTACTTATCTTTATACATGAAATGTTCCTTCTGACTTGGGCCATTTCACACAGCCAGTACCTAGAGTCAAGAGACGTGACGTGTGACCTTTCTACACATTATGTATTTTTCTTGTACATGGCATGATCTCCTTGTCCACTGTTCCATGGACAGGGCTTTTTCGGGTTAGTGTCAATTTTATCATTCACTTGAAGGCGAGTGACATCGTTTTATATCTACAGGAGTACAAACCCCTTCCTCATTACTTTCTAGGTAGAGCTGGAGTCCCTCCAAGAGGCCTAGAGTGAGATCCTCTATCATTCCTTGTACCCAAAATAGTGTCCGGTTATCGGTGCGAACAATCTTACCAGACGTCGGTCCTCTACTTAGAAGGTGAATCCGTATGAGTCATGGTATCATCCCCATGGCCCTAGCAATGTTCCTCATCTGTGTATCGAAATCATTCCCACTTAGGATTGGATTCTCCAAGAATGAGTGCATTGTGATCTTCCCGAATCATGAATGAGTTATCAAGGAATGAGTCCATCCATCTGTTCTATCTTCAGATCTATCAGCGTATCTCTCTCTCATGAAATTTCACAACAAAAAGTTCTTTATGGATGGGTTTCATCAGGCTTATCTGTCTCAGGAGTGAGTTCTCTCGGGTGAGTTCTTTGTGGAATATTCGAACTGAATCTCTAGCATTGGTATATTGTATTTGTGACTTACCTATAGCCTACAGGTATGGGTATCTGTAGAAACCCAAAGCTTGACGTACATAGACATTACATTACTTTTGAAGAAAACTTAATACATGACAAAAATAGACGCCCAAAGACCGTATTAGTTTAGTGTCTTTAGAAATTTGGAGCATAATCTTCTAATCACGGTGAAAGATCTTCAACATCTCCCATAAAGATCTTCCCCTTTGGTTTTATTACCTAAAATATTTCTTTATATCCTGGGGAAAAGAAAAAATAAAAAGGGTGAGCTCAAATTCTCAGTAAGGGTAAACAAGGAGAACATAAAACAATCCCTAAACATTTGAACGTAAGAACATGAACATAAAACATCAAAATCATGAGTAATGACATAAATCTTGGCAGTGCGTAAGGAATTGATAAAAATGGAACATTAACCATGATAAAATAGCATGGTAATAAAACATGTAATTGTGGCAACCATTGAGCACATGATATGATTTCCATAGTATCTAAGGCATTTCTTCCAAGACCATCATAGTGGATAATGTCCATTACTGAACCGGGTTTACTTTTCATTCCAGCCCTGTATTACTGAACCAGATTTACTTTTCATTCTGGCCATGTCTATATCATGAGATATAAATCATTACCCAATGCATTGGAGGGAGATATAGGCCCCAAACATCTCATAATGAAATCATTCTTTCATGTGCCACAAAATAAACATAAATCATTCATCATAACCCAAAAAATAATACGGGTTTCATAAACACCATCCCATAATAACAGAATCCATATAAAATAAATGGATATCATTTCATCATAAGAAAAATGAAACCATGTAAATAATAGTGAAATTATACTTGAAATATAAACATATTAAATAATGTCATCTTAGATGGAAAATGGTTTTTATAAAACACTTGAAATGAATTCTTGAAGAAAATATCCTTTCTTCTTCAAAATCATTTTCTTTTCACAAAATGCCACAAAATTTTTAAAAGAAAAGGATTTTATTTAAATTAATCATGAAATCTTGTAGAGTAAGCTTCATGAAGAAAAGGCGTTATGAAACCGTAAAAATCTGTTCATGTCGTATAAGTTAAAAAAAAATTCTCCTTGTACTTTTTTCCAGAAAAGTCAAAAAGTACCTCGTATGGAAAGAAAAAGAAATATTCCTTCCATACCACATAGTAAAAGTAAAAAAGGGTAAAAATAACTTTAAACACACATGGAAGAATAGTAAACATTTTATGAAAACATTTTGAGAAAAAATGGACATGGATGATAAACATAATCCTAGTAAATACTTACGAATAAACAATATCAGATAAGAATGAGATTGGAATAATTATCCCTTACCTGATGTCCAATTTCTTCTGTATGTGTCTGAGACTCCTGTATAGTGGGTTTAAACATATTACTAACTTATAAAAGAACCATAATAATATTTATGATATCATATATTATTCACTTACAACTTTATATTACCCGTTCATTTGTCAATTCCATGTTAAAGCCGCGTTTTGGGTAAAATTGTTTCATTTATCGTATGTGTTCGGACTTTTTGTTCTTGATATTATTATTACTTAAATAATTATTTACTTAATTACAGAATGAAAAAAAAATGATTTATATATCATATATATTCAGTATATATATATATATATAATATATAGATAAATGAAATGAAATACACCGTTCATGGAGACGGTAGACTGTACGTACGCATGAACGCTGTTTTCATTTCCTTATTGAATTGAATGGAAGTAAGTAGATGATATATATATATATATATAATTTCAGTAGCATTATTATGTCATATATTTCATGACTATTTATTATATACATACTTTATAATCATTCTTGAATGGTTAACATGGAGAATGAATCTCATCGCGTCGTGGAGACGGTAATCCGTACGTACGCACGAGCGATGATATCGTTATCATAATTATTGAATGGTATAATAATGGATGATATAATATCTCATAATTATTATCATGTTATAATAATCATATATAGTTATTCTTTACACCATTATACCCATCCAAGTAAGGTGATAGTGGAAAACAGATTACACCACGACGTGGAGACGGTATTCCGTACGTACGCACGCGCAGTGATTTCGTTTTCCGTAGGATGGATAGATGGTGAAATAGGGTTAATAATATTTATAATAACATATCAGTATATGAGTGATATTGATTTTATTACTTTATAATGAATAAAATAAAGAAGAGGAAGTAGAAGAAGAATGAAACTTGAAAGAATCGGTAGAAGAGATTACCTATTCCTTGACGTGCCTCTTTTAAACTTCCTCTTAGGGCACTAGATTTGGTCTTTTGATAAGATCAAAACCACTATGATATAACTAGAGATGTTGAGAAGATGAATTGGCAGGGTTTTTCCTAGCTTGAAGGCTCAAAATTTTGTGAAGAGGAGAGGGAGGAGGTGCCTTTTTATAAGAGAGGAGAGGGGCACCTTTGGAAACCTCAAAAATATTAATTTAATATAAATTCAAACCCCATATAAAAAATTCCAAAATGACTCAAATCCGAAGATTTGATGAGATATGGTTATAATCGCATCAACCAATAAAATTTAGACATGTTGGAAATTTATTTTAAACCTTATCAACATGATTTATCCTTATTTAATCTATTTAATTTTATTTGTGGTAATAATATTCTAAATTTTGAATTGTTATAAATAATTACTTATGTGTTGTGAATTATCCATAATTGGGTACTTTATGAAATTTTAGACCATATAAATTTCAATTTATAATTTTTAAATATTTTTTTTAACTTATAAACAATTTAATAATATGTTATTTTTATAAAATAACAATAGTGTTAATTTTGACACTGTTCATTTATTTGAATTTAAATAAAATCCAAATAGAGGATATATTTGAAAAAAAATGTTTAATAGATTCCTAACATGTCATATGCATCTAGAAAATTTGTGGAGAACATTAATTAGTTCATATAATATTTATTTTAATATTTATAAAACCATTTATTTGATATTTCTCTTAATAAAAAATTTACTACATCATTTTTTTATAATCATTTAATATACTTATTATTTGAATAACAATTAAAAATAAAATACTATGATGATTATAAATATAATATTTTTCAAAATAATACTTTTACTCGAATTTATCATCTTAAAATCACAACATGTAAATTGTTATATTTATTAAATTATGAAGGTGACAACTTTGACATCATTAAATTTAAAGTAATATAAGTTTTATAATTGCTTTTATAAAGCTCCAAATGGTCAAACATTAGACCATTGGATGGGTATGGTTTAGATATATACGACCAATAAGTTTTGGTCAGGTTTTTGGGCCTTTTAATGGGTATTATTATTTTAATAAAAACTATATTAATGATTTTTCACTAAATAAAAAATTTATGCATCATTAATGTATAAGCTATTAAGGTAATTAAATATCTATTAAAATTACAAATAAATAACCATAACAAAGAAAACCATTTTATCTTTAAAATTATTATTTATAATCTAATTTATATTCTATATAACCTTATATTACAAATAATTTAATTATTAAAGTTTGAGTGAGACATATTTCACTTTCTTTAAAATAAAATAAATTAAAGGTCTTAATGACATCCAAGTGGGTTTCAATGGATTCCATTTCAACCCAAATATGCCTTAGGACGAAATATAATCATCCAATTATATTAATACAAGTGTTATGGTAATTTTATATTATTATATTTACCCTTAATTACCCGATTTACCTTTAACTATGGTAAATAAAATTTACCGTAGTTACTATTCATAGTGCCCAAAAATAAAAAGTAGCTGATTAACATAATAAAGACATAATGATTCAAAATATGGAATACATTTTTTCAAATTCAAATAATATAAGTTTTAGAAATTAATTTAAAATTAATCCCGTTGTTAAGAAAACGAGTTTTAAAAGATAAAACCTTGCAAATGATTGAAATGATTTTACCTATGAATTCAATGTTAAATTAATGATAATGACATAAATTATATTAAATGGAAAAAATATATTCTATTTATACTTTAAAACTATTAAATTTTATCATTTAATGATATAAATTATCTTGATGAAAAAAGTTGTTTTTAAGAAAAATTTAGCGTATTTTTACTATTCATCAAAATATGAAAGTTGTCAGAAAAGTATAAAAAATTTATCCAACATAAATTTTTATATCCTTATTCAAAAGAATAAGTTTATTTTGTAAAATTGAGCTTATAAATTTGTCAAAAATTATATTTAAAATGGGTGCACCATCAAAAGGCAGTAAAACCACATTTTTTGAAAAATACTTATTTTATATGAAACATTTATTTTGTTCTCGTACCATGTTCTAGAAAATGTGTAAGATGAATAATAATGTTATAAAATTAAAAATGTAGTTAATACTATTCATAACAGCTAGTTCATAATAATATTATAACAATATATCGTTGTTTAGTGAAACATGGTATTGCGTACTACACATGCTATCGAGGAAGGTCATGATTGCGTGTAATGCAAGAAAAGTCAGGGATGTGTGTATTTCAAGCTCCCTTTGGTGTTGTGTATAGCATAATAAAACTTATTTCATTTATATATTAAATAAAATCTATACTTAATGTTGCATAGAATAATTTCTGCAAAACAAACTTGAAATTGTGTGTAACACGAGCCAAGAATAGTGTTGTGTATACTACAATCTAATACAGTGTTGCGTATAGTACAAGATAATAATGGTGTAATGTAAAATAGAAGACATAAAAGAAATTAAAAAGAATATATCTCATAAAATCTTGAGGTGTTACATTCTACCCCCATTAAATTGAATTTCGCCCTCGAAATTTGTCGGGGTTACAAATCGTTTACTACTTGAAAGTTTCTTTCATAGAAACCCACATCATAAAAAGGAATACTAAAACTTAATTTTAAAAAGTGAAGTAAGAAATGCAATGGTTACCCAAATTAACTCATCACTAGGTTTCCACATAAAAGAACATAGGTAAAAATATGGATATGGAAGGGAAATATAACCATCAACTTCTGATTAAGAGTGGTAGAGGACATGGCTATGAAAAATCCAACAATCACAAAGACATAAATTTGTGATGATCTAAGGTACCATCTGATTCATCGGATATGAGGGCACTAGGACAACATTTTTGGTTTTCAAGATCATTTCCCAAATGTTGAATAATTTTTGAATTAAAATAAATACTTACTTGATTTTGTTACAATCTCACTGTTGCTCGTGCCTTGAACAATTTCCACTTCATCTCTTAAATAAATGAAGTTGAATTTGTCTTTTGCAAAGTGTTAGCAGATCATACGATAGAATGATAGGTCATTCCATCTGTCTCAAACATAAGGTTAGCAAAAGTTATATTCATAAGTCCATCTATGGTGAGATTAATCGTATATGGTTCCAAAAATGGACTTATACTTCATCTATCACCCTTATTAATAAAATAAAACTATTTTCTACTAACCAGGGACTTCTTGTAAGCCAGTGGTAGGTGATAAAGGCATGTCGCACTTCAGTTATGGGTTCGATTCTCGCAACCTTTTCCGACGCGATGGGTTTTCGCCCATCCCGCAGGTTGTCCTTTTTCTAAAACTTCACCATTATAACATTCCAGAAATAATATCAAAAATTTATATCCTTAAACAATATTATTTGATGTCTACCTTAATCCATTCCAAAATTTAGGCTTATTGAAAATACTTCTGTCCAAACTCGCAGTATAAAGAAAATGATTACTAGAATGGTCATCTACCAAGCATGTAAATACCATCATTCATACCCCATATATCATAAGATGTATCTTGTTGGTCACATTCCAAACATGTGAATACCTTAATCATGTATTCTCTTGAAAAATTAATACCCATTGAACCTTAGTAAAAACATGAATGCTGTCAAAAGTTAACTCTTTCCACATACCAAAATCCCAAAATTTCTATATACTCAAACCATGATATCACTTTGTCCTTATATCAGTAATGAGCTAATTAATACTATCAAACATATTATTTTCTCCTTATCCCTTCATTATGTGCATATCATATACTTTCCAAAAATATTTCAATCACTTTTCATGGTTACCAGTACCATATAATTATTGAAAACAATAGTAAACCAATACATAGATATTCCAATATTCCACAATACTATAAATGATATTCCACAACATTATTTTGGAATCCCGTTACATAAACACATAATCATTCCACCACATTTTTGTCATACTCAACATCACCAATAGTGATCGCATGTGACTTCCCTTTTTCTTTTCCTTAAGAGGTTGTTGATGTCGATCATCATTAACCCTTGGATTAGGGCATTGGTTAGCATAATTCCCCATTTCCTTACACTTGTAGCATTGAAGTGTTGGTGGAGCATTATCTGAAGTCTTTTATCTATTCACATCATTAGAAACCTTTTTCCCATTAATTTGACACTCATCTTCTCAATGACCTTTTTTTCCACACTTAAAACATTTTCTAGTCCCTTTAAGATAATATCCACCATGCTTCTTTCCACACTTTGAACATAAAGAAACATTAGTCTTATTGTCACCATTGTTTTGAGATTTTTCCTTGAACTCCATATTTCATTTCTTGTCAAACCCATGAGATGGATATATAACACCAACTTCCAGTTCTACCTTGATATCACAATGCATAATTTCTTCATAGCTACTGAAGTCTCTTATATCTAATGCCCTTAAAAGACTTGGATTTAAGCCACTGAATAATCGATCAACTTTACTTTCAGGTTGGATGATAAAACCAGATATATACCTTGCAAGCCTTGTAAAATTTGCTTCGTATATACCAACAGATTCATCATCCTTTTGATTAATCTAAAGGAAATCCTTTTCCATCTTTGTTCGAAGAATATAGGGGAAGTACTTATTGAAAAACAAGTTCTAGAACTCCTCCCATTCCATGGATTCAATTTCATCTTGGGGAATTGTATTATTAATTATAGTCCACCACTGGTCTGCTTTACCTTCTAAATGGTAAAAATCTAAAATGACTTTTTCATATTTTGAATAGCGAAGTATGGAAAATATCTTTTCAATGGTACTGGTCCATTGCTTAGCAATAAGTGGATCAGATGACCCATTAAAAGAAGGTGGACATTTCCTCATGAAGGACTCAATAGAATATATTTCCTTTCTCTGCTCATTTGGAAGTCCAGAATGATTCATAACATGTGTAAGTATAGAAATAAGATTTTTCACTCCATCTCCCATAAAATTGGTTTGTTCAGGAGGACAATCATTTCATTTTCTATTACATTGATCAACACGGTTCCTTCGGGTTCCATCCATCATCTAAAACCCAAAAATAATAGTGTGAGAGGAAAAAATCATGCTAAGAAAACAACATAATAAAGGGGGAGTACCTTCAATATATAACATATTAGGATTAATTCTAATAATGTTACCATAATTCTAGGACTATAAATTATACTTATACTTAACCTTAGAGACATCCCTATACAAACCTTAGAAATATCTCTAGGGATTTCACTAATGTTTTTGCATCATAGTTTCCAAAGGTTAACAAAACCTTCACTCTGATACCAACTGTAGAGACCCAAATCTTGACGTACATAGAAATTACATTACTTTTGCAGAATACTAAATACATGAAAAAAACAGACGCCCAAAGACCGTATTAGTTTAGTGTCTTTGGAAACTCGGAACCTAATATTCTAATCATGGTGAAAGATCTTCAACATCTCCCATAAATATCTTCCCCTTTGGTTTTCTTACCTAAAACATTTATTTATATCCCGGGGAAAGGAAAACATAAAAAGGGTGAGCTCAAATGCTCAGTAAGGATAAACATGGAGAAGACAAAACAATCCCTAAACATTTGAACGTAAGAACATGAACATAAAACATCAAAATCATGAGTAATGACATAAATCTTGGCAGTGCATAAGGCATAGATCAAAATGGAACATTAAGCATGATAAAATAGAATGGGAATAAAACATGTAATTGTGGAAACCATTAAGCACGTGATATGATTTCCATAGTATCCAAGGAATTTCTTCCATGACCGTCATAGTGGACAATGTCCATTACTGAACTGGGTTTATTTTCTTTTCCAGCCCTGTATTACTGAACCAGATTTACTTTCTATTCTAATCATGTTTATCTCATGAGATATAAATCATTACCCAATTAATTGGAGAGAGATATAGGTCTAATCCATCTTATAATGAAATAATTATTTCATGTTCCACAAAATAGACATAAATCATTCATCATAACCCAAAGAATAATATGATTTTCATAAAAACCATCCCATCATTACATAATCCATTTAAAATAAATGGATATCATTTCATCATAAGAAAAATGAAACCATTTAAATAATAGAGAAATTATACTTTAAATATAAATATATTAAATAATGTCATCTTAGATGGAAAATGGTTTTGATAAAACACTTGAAATGAATTCTTGAGAAAAATATCCTTTCTTCTTCAAAATCATTTTCTTTTCACAAAATGCCACAAATTTTTTTAAAAAAATGATTTTATTGTAATTAATCATGAAATCATGTAGAGTAATATTCATGAATAAAAGGCGTTATGAAACCGTAAAAATCCATTCATGCTGTATAAGTTAAAAAAACATTCTCCTTGTACTTTTTCCGGAAAAGTCAAAAAGTACCTCGTATGGTAAACAAAAGAAATATACCATCCATACCACATAGTAAAATTCAAAAAGGGTAAAAATGAATTTAAACATACATGGAATAATAGTAAACATTTTATGAATTTTTTTTGAGAAAACATGGACATGGATGATAAACATAATCCCAGTAAATATTTACGAATAAACAATATCGGATAAGAATGAGATTGGAATAATTATCCATTACCTTATGTCCAATTTTTCCGTATGTGTCCAAGATTACTGTATAGTGGGTTTAAACATATTATTAACTTATAAAAAAACCATAATAATATTTTTGATATCATATATGATTTACTTATGACGTTATATTACCCGTTCATTTGTCAATTCCATGTTAAAGTCGCGCTTTGGGTAAAATCGTTTCATTTATCGTATGTGTTTGGACTTGTTGTTCTTGATATTATTATTAATGATATCATTATTTACTTAATTATAGAATGTAAAAAATTATTTATATATCATATATATTCAGTATATATATATATATAATATAGATAAATGAAATTAAATACACCGTTCATGGAGACGGTAGACCGTACGTATGCATGAACGTTGTTTTCATTTCCTTATTGAATTGAATGGAAGTAAGTAGATGAAATATATATATATATATATATCCAGTAGCATTATTATTTCATATATTTTATGATTATTTATTATATACATAATTTATAATCATTCTTGAATGGTTAACATGGAGAATGAATCTCATCGCGTCGTGGAGATGGTAATCCGTACGTATGCATGAGCGATGATATCGTTGCCATAATTATTGAATAGTATAGGAATGGATGATAGAATATCTCACAATTAGTATAATGTTATAATAATCATATATGGTTATTCTTTACACCATTATACCCATCCAAATAAGGTGGTGGTGGAAAACAGATTACACCACGGTGTGAAGACGGTATTCTGTACGTACGTACGCGCGGTGATTTCATTTTCCATAGGATGGATAGATGGTGAAATAGGTTTGTTTAATATTTATAATAAAATATCAGTATATTATTGATATTGATGTTATTACTTTATAATGAAACAAATAAAGAAGAGGAAGTAGAAGAAGAATGAAACTTGAAAGAATCGGTAGAAGAGATTAACTCTTCCTCGATGTGCCTCTTTTAAACTTTATCTTAGGGAAGTAGAGTTGGTATTTTGAGAAGATAAAAACATCTATGATATAAATAGATATTTTTAGAAGAGTAATTGTAAGGGTTTGGACGAGATTGAAGTCTTAAAATGTTGTGATGATGAGAGGGAGGAGGTGCCCTTTTATAAGGGAGGAGAGGGGCACCTTTTGAAACCTCAAAAACATTAATTTAATATAAATTCAAACACCACTTAAAAACTTCCAAAATGACTCAAATATGAATATTAGATGATATAGGGTTGTAATATAATCAAACAATAAAATTTAGACTCGTTTTAAATTTATTTTAAACCTTATCAACATGATTTATTCTTATTTAATCTATGTAATTTTATTTGTGGTAATAATATTAAAAATTTTAAATTGTTATAAATAATTACCTATGTGTTGTTAATTATCCATAATTGGGTTATTTATTAAATGTTAGACCATATAAATTTTAATTTATATTTTTTAAATATTTTTGTGATTTATAATCAATTTAATAATATGTTATTTTTATAAACTAACAATAGTGTTAATTTTGAAACTATTCATTTATTTGAATTTAAATAAAATCCAAACAGAGGATATATTCGAACCAAAATGTTTAATAGATTCATAACATGGCATATGAATCTATAAAATTTGTTTAGAACATTAATTAGTTCATATAATATTTATTTTAATATTTATAAAACCATTTAGTTGATATTTCTCTTAATAAAACAATTACTACATCATTTTTGTATAATCATTTAATATAATTATTAGTTGCATAAAAATTTAAAATAAAATACTATGATGATTATAAATATATTATCGTTCAGAATAATACTTTTACTCAAATTTATCATCTTAAAATCACAACATGTAAATTTTTATATTTATTAAATTATGAAGGTGACAACTTTGACATTATTAAAAATAAAATAATATAAGTGTCACAATCAATTTTATAAAGATAAAAATGGTCAAAATATATACAATTGGATGTTTATGGTTTATATATATACGGACAATAAGTTTTGGTCAGGTTTTTGGGCCTTTTAATGGGTATTATTATTTTAATAAAAACTATATTACTGTTTTTTCACTAAATAAATAATTTATGCATCATTAATGTATAAGCTATTAAGGTAATTATATATCTCTTAAAAATTAAAAATAAATTACCATAACAAATAAAAACATTTTATCTTTCAAATGAGTATTTATAATCAAATTTATATTCTGTATAACCTTATATTAAAAATACTTTAATTATTAACGTTTGAGTGAGACATATTTCACTTTCTTTAAAATAAAATAAATTAAAGGTCTTAGTCACATCCAAGTGGGTTCAAATGGATTCCATATCGACCCAAATATGCCTTAAGACGAAATATAATCATCCAATTATATTAAGACAAGTGTTAGGGTAATTTTATAATATTATATTTACCCTTAATTACTCAATTTACCTTTAACTATGGTAAATAAAATTTACCGTAGTTAAAATTCATAGTGCCCAAAAAGAAAAAGTATCCTATTAACATAATTGGACCTACTAATTCCAAATATGGAATCCATTTTTCCAAATTCAAATCAAATAAGTTGCAGAAATTAATTTAAAATTAATCTTGTTGTTAAAAAAATGAGTTTTAAAAGTTAAAACATTGCAAAAGATTGAAATGATTTTACCTATGAATTAAATGTAAAATAAATGATAATGACATAAATTATATTAAATTGTAAAAACATATTATATTTATACTGTAAAACCATTAAATTTTATCATTTATCCATATAAATTATCGTGATGAAAAAGGTTGTTTTTAAGAAAAATTTAGCGTATTTTTACTATTCATCAAAATATGAAAGTTATCAGAAAAGTATCAAAAATTTATCCAATGTAAATTTTTATATAATGATTCAAAATAAGAAGTTTATATTGTAAAATTGAACTTATAAACTTGTCAAAAATTATATTTAAAATGGGTGTGCCATCAAAAAGGCAATAAAACTGCATTTTTTGAAAAATACTGATTTTACCTGAAACATTTATTTTGTTCTCATACCATGTTCTAGAAAATGTGTAAGATGAATAATAATTTTATAAAATTCAAAATATAGTTAATACTATTCATAAAGGATAGTTCATAATAATATTATAACAATATATTGTTGTTTAGTGAAACCCAGTATTGCGTACTACACACGCTATCGAGGAAGGTCGTGATTGCATGTAATGCAAGCCAAGTCAGGGCTGCGTGTAGTGAAAGATCCCTTTGGTGTTGCATATAACATAATCAAAACTTATTTCATGTATACATTAAACAAAATCTATACTTAATGTTGCGTAGAATAATTTCTACAAAACGAACTTGAAATTGTGTGTAACACGAGCCAAGAACAGTGTTGCGTATACTGCAAGCTAATATAGTGTTTCCTATAGTACAAGCTAATCTTGGTGTAGTGTACAATAGATGACATTAAATAAATTAAAAAGAATATATCTCATAAAATCTTGGGGCGTTACAGTATGAGTATATCTGGATATCCTTGTTATATGTGCTACAGACACATACTTGTGTGGAGTGTTGTACCTCTTGTACCCCTCGAGGTTTAATTTTCATGATCACAATCACTCTCATATTTATCTAATATTGTTTTAAGTGTTTTTGGATGATAGGCATAATTTCAGGTTGCCAAGGAATTGGTCCAAGAAGGCCAAGAAGGCAAAAAGCCAAAAATGGACTGAAATTCAGTCCACCGGCCAACCAGTGGAAGACCACCGGCCAGCCGATGGAGGCCTCGACAGAAGGCATCTTTCTGTCCAGACCACCGGCCAACCGGTGCCTCAGCACCGGCCAGCCGATGACACCCAGACAGAAGGCTGAGCCACTGCCTCAGCACCGGCCAACCGGTGCCTCACCAGCGGCCAGCCGGTGGCACCCAGCCAGAATAGTGTTTGCTACTGCCTCAGCACCGGCCAACCGGTGGCCTCAGCACCGGCCAGCCGGTGGTGCCTGAGCCCGAAGGCCTCTCCATTTTTCAATCACCGGGCAACCGGTGGCTCTGTACCGGTCAGCCGGTGGAGCCAGTCAAACTAGCCGTTGGGCCTTTGACCAGGCTGGTCCACTTGCCTCCCAACGGCTCCGAAGCCTTTTCCAATGGCTCCGAAGACCTCCAAAGGCCATATGAGGGTTCCCCCTCTATAAATAAAGGAATAGGAAGCCCCGGATCATTTTCGGAACTATTATCAAGCTACAGAAGCCCACGGAAACATTTTCCATCATTTGGCAAACCTCCGGCGGATTCCTTCAAGGAACCTCAACTTGCTCCAACTCACTTCCACATCCAAGGAGCACCACCATAGAAGCTTGGGAGAGCACTTCATCAACTTCATCAATCCTTTGGCGCCCAAGGCTTCTCCCATTACGGTTTTTCATTGTTTTATTTATTTTGAGCATCAATTTGGGTTTGTTCCTACAAACCCCTCTTTCTCTCATCTCCCTTTCATTTGGGTTCTCACACCACCTTCAAGGTGTGAAGAGGTTGGTCAAGCCTTCCCTTTTAAAAGGCTTGAGACATAGGTGATCTAGCCTTCACCTGTAAGAAGGCTAGTGGGTTCTTGCTCAACCATTGAAAGCAAGTGGGTTCTTGCATAACCATCAAAAGCAAGCTGTAATAGGTTCTAGACTACCTGAAAAGTCTAGTGGGTTTCTTGCTAAAACCATTAAAAAGCAAGCGGTAGTAAATCTCTCAACGGTTGAGTTGGGAGCGGAGACGTAGGCTTGGGTTTAAGCCGAACTCCGTTATCAATTTTGTGTCTTGCCTATTTTATTTCCGCTGCACTTTCAACTTTGATTTTAAATTGTTAATCATTTTTTTAAAAGGCAATTCACCCCCCCTCTTGCCATCACTTCCTTTCTTTCTCCGCCCAAAAATTGGTATCAAAGGAAAATTTGAGTAATTCCCTAACCGGTTTCAAATTCAAGATCTTTTTGTGATGGCCTCAACCTCTTTCGCCCCCGAAGGCTATTCTTTGGGTCGTGCTCCATTTTTTGATGGAACCGACTATACTTATTGGAAAACCCGCATGACCAATTTTCTTAGAAGTATAGGCTATCCCATTTATAAAATTGTCATGCATGGTTATTCTTTATCCTCTCCCGATGAATCCAAATGGACCCAAGCCGATATTAGAAATTTCGAGCTTGATGGCAAAGCCATGAACGCTCTACATTGCGGCCTTGATCGTAATGAGTTCAATCGAGTTTCCACATGCACCTCCTCACATGAAATCTGGAAACTATTGGAGGTTACCCATGAGGGGACCAACAAAGTCAAGGATACTCGATTGGACATGTATCGTCAAGATTTTGAGTCATTTTTTATGCACCCACATGAAAATATTTCTGATATGTTTACTCGATTTACTGACGTTTGCAATGGAAGAACATCTCTAGGAGATAATATTTCTGCAGAAACAATGGTCAAGAAGATCCTATGGATCCTTCCAAGCTCATGGGCTCCAAAGGTAACGACAATTCAAGAAGCAAAGGACATCAAGAACATGCCGGTCGAAGAGCTCATCGGATCCCTCATGACCTATGAGATCACCATGAGGAGGCAAGCTGAAAAGGAAGGCAAACCAATCAAAACTCCAAAGAACATCTCCTTCAAAGCTCAAAAAGAAGAAAGCTACTCCTCCTCCTCAACATCTTCCTCTTCAAGCGGCGATTCCGAAATGGAGAATCTTGCCCGCAAGATGCACAAGTTCATGAAGAAGCACAAAAAGAAGAAATCCCGCAAGGCTCGAAAGGAAAAACACGACGAAAAATCCGAGCCCGAGGTAACATGCTACGAGTGTGGCAAGAAAGGCCATTACAAGCCTGATTGTCCACTCAACAAGAAAAAGGCCAAGCAAAAGGAGAAGAAGAAGGTTTTCAGGGCCACATGGAGTGATAGCTCTACATCCTCCTCTTCCTCCTCGAGCGACAATGGTAACAAATGCCTAATGGCATTTCATGAGGTAACATCTTCTGACTCATCTTCCTCTTGTTCTTCAAATTCTTTCAATCACATGTCTTATGAGGATCTCCAACATGCTAGAGATCAATTGGAGGAAGGTTTTCACGAACTTTCTTCCAAATTTGTTTCTTTAAAAAAGAATTTCAAAAAACTTACTTCCGAAAAGGAACAACTTCTCAAAGAAAAGGAGGAGTTGTCCCTCAAAGTCCAAAACCTTCCCGATGTTGATTCTATGGAATCAACAATCAAAGATTTAAGGGAATCCCTAGCCAAGTTCACCCAAGGGGAACAAAATTTGACCAAACTCCTTGGTTCCCAACACATATCTAGAACCACCGAAGGGCTTGGCTATTCCAAGCAAGCTTCCTCTTCCCATGCTCCAACTATTTTTGTAAGTGGGAGCTCCCAATTTAAATTTTGTAATTATTGAAAAAAACCCGGGCACTTAATTTATGAGTGCGATTGAAAAAATGCCCGGTACGGTAGGCCCAAAACCATTTTCCTTAATGATGAATTTTATAGTAGAAGACCCGCCACTAGACAAGTGTGGATTGAAAAATACCTTTTAGCAAGTCTCTCCGGGCCAAAATTTGTCTCGGTTCAAAAAACCTCTCCCCGGTGATTTATTGTTTTTATTTAGGGGGGAGTTAGGATTGTTTAAGCTTTTTTGCGTTTTTCATTTCAAAATTTTTGATTCAAAACTTTCAATTCAAAATTCTCAATTCAAAATTTTTGATTCAAAACTTTCAATTCAAAATTCTCAATTCAAATTTTTGATTCAAAACTTTCAATTCAAAATTTTCATTTCAAAATTTTTTGATTCAAAACTTTCTATTCAAATTTCAAAAATTTCAATTGGTTTAAATTATCTATCTTGTTTTTTCAATCTATCCCTCAATCAAGTTTTATGCCCCGTGCTATTTTGATAATCACAAAGGGGGAGAAATTCTTGGTTGATTGGGGGAGAAATCCTTTAAAGCATGCCTTTCATTTAAGTCTTTTACATTGTTTGTTTTGGTGATTGTGATCATCAAAATAGGGGGAGATTGTTGTACCTATCGTACCCCTCGAGGTTTAATTTTCATGATCACAATCACTCTCATCTTTATCTAATCTTGTTTTAAGTGTTTTTGGATGATAGGCATAATTTCAGGTTGCCAAGGAATTGGGCCAAGAAGGCAAAAAGCCAAAAATGGACTGAAATTCAGTCCACCGGCCAACCGGTGGAAGACCACCGGCCAGCCGATGGAGGCCTGGACAGAAGGCATCTTTCTGTCCAGACCACCGGCCAACCGGTGCCTCAGCATCGGCCTGCCGATGACACCCAAACAGAAGGCTGAGCCACTGCCTCAGCACCGGCCAACCGGTGCCTCACCAGCGGCCAGCCGGTGGCACCCAGCCAGAATAGTGTTTGCTACTGCCTCAGCACCGGCCAACCGGTGGCCTCAGCACCGGCCAGCCGTTGGTGCCTGAGCCCGAAGGACTCTCCATTTTGCAATCACCGGCCAACCGGTGGCTCTGTACCGGTCAGCCGGTGGAGCCAGTCAAACTAGCCGTTGGGCCTTTGACCAGGCTGGTCCACTTGCCTCCCAACGGCTCCGAAGCCTTTTCCAACGGCTCCAAAGACCTCCAAAGGCCATATGAGGGTTCCCCCTCTATAAATAAAGGACTAGGAAGCCCCGGATCATTGTCGGAACTATTATCAAGCTACAGAAGCCCACGGCAACATTTTCCATCATTTGGCAAACCTCCGGCGGATTCCTTCAAGGAACCTCAACTTGCTCCAACTCACTTCCACATCCAAGGAGCACCACCATAGAAGCTTGGGAGAGCACTTCATCAACTTCATCAATCCTTTGGCGCCCAAGGCTTCCCCCATTACGGTTTTTCATTGTTTTATTTATTTTGAGCATCAATTTGGGTTTGTGCCTACAAACCCCTCTTTCTCTCATCTCCCTTTCATTTGGGTTCTCACACCACCTTCAAGGTGTGAAGAGGTTGGTCAAGCCTTCCCTTTTAAAAGGCTTGAGACATAGGTGAGCTAGCCTTCACCTGTAAGAAGGCTAGTGGGTTCTTTCTCAACCATTGAAAGCAAGTGGGTTCTTGAATAACCATCAAAAGCAAGCTGTAATAGGTTCTAGACTACCTGAAAAGTCTAGTGGGTTTCTTGCTAAAACCATTAAAAAGAAAGCGGTAGTAAATCTCTCAACGGTTGAGTTGGGAGCGGAGACGTAGGCTTGGGTTTAAGCCGAACTCCGTTATCAATTTTGTGTCTTGCCTATTTTATTTCCGCTGCACTTTCAACTTTGATTTTAAATTGTTAATCATTTTTTTAAAAGGCAATTCACCCCCCCTCTTGCCATCACTTCCTTTCTTTCTCCGCCCAACATGGAGATGATTATACCTTTACCTTTTGTATTTATTTGTGGTTTTCGAGGTCTCCTACTGAGTATTGTAATACCCATCCCTACGCAGGCTTTTCCTACACATGTTGTTTATTGTACAGATGAGTGACTGTTTACAGGACCAGGACCAGGTGGTGCTTCATGAGTTTAGACAAGATGAGGATTTCCTATGTGTACAGATAGTAGTTAGGATTCCTTTTTTCTACAGGTTGGACTTTTTAGTTTGTAGACTCTTGTTTTTATTTTAGTGGTCTTGTATTCTGGCCCATTTTACTTTATTGTACTTTACTCTCTGTTTTAATCCGTTGAATTGGTTATTGTGTATGCATGAATTTGTTCTTAGTGGTTTTAATTTTCATCATTTGTGGGATTGGAGATGCGTGTATGCATGTACAAGTATTTGGGAAATTCCTCCCATGTTAGTGATATTCCTACTCAGTTCTAGTCACCACCCCCTAGCCTATTGGTGGTGGTATTGGGGAGTCATGACCCGAAACCCACAGGGACAGATCATGACAGAGTGGCATCAGAGGTGGTTGGTTCTACTTTAGGACTAAGAGTCCGTGAGATTGGTTTGGGGAAACAGTGTTAAGTATTTCGAGATTGGATTTCAGGCTAGGGAATCCAGTGTTGGTGTGGCTGCTGATATATCCATACACCAAGACTCTAATAACTTGATTTTCAACTCAGTACATGAGAACACTTGTTACAAGAAAATAATGACGCATGCATCATATAGGAATGAGGTGTGGTTTCAATGTCCTTCTTGAGTTATCTCTCTATATATAAGGCCCCAGCCTTAAACCTTACTTAATCTTTAGTTAACACAAGATTACACAGTGAGGATCTTTTCAGGTTTAGAGTTTTAGAGAATTAGATCATAAAACTTGCATTACATTCCACATTTAAACAAAGTGGTTACATAAAAGACAGGATTCATTCTTCCCATCAACGGAAACATATTTAAAATAAAACTTGGATTCTTTCTTGACAAATCCTTGACACTATCATCACATCACGTACCTTTCCCTTGACCTGTGAAAAACATTTCAAAAACTTGGGATGAGCATAAAAAGCTCAGTAAGGGATATAAAAATATGGAAAGTAAACATGAGTTCATATATACATAAGAATGAAATCATACTTTACCCATAAAACATAGGCACTTTAACATACCTCATCAAATCATGAATAAATCATAGAAATCATAACACATAAAAGGTAACTTGAGGCATTCATAACATTCTTACATAGGGAGTAACCCTCTTGGTTACGTTTTGGAATACCCATCACAGTATATTCCCTAAATCTCTTTGGAGAAACCTTAACGTTTCACTCCTTCGTGTTACCCAATGCATTGGAGAGCTATATCGGGTTTACCCGCCCTTAGTCTATCACGGAACCACCCGTCTTCATAATAATTCCCAAGAACCTCAACATAATCGTATCACATAAAACATGCATAAAGGAATCATAACATTTACACCTTTCAATCACAAGATATCAATACCACACATTGATATTATGAAAACCATTTTCAATACCAAAATAAAATAAAAGTAAAACATGGTATTTATTTTTCTTTTAAAAAAAAGGTATGGCTCGTAGAGGAAGCCGAAACTCAAATAATGGTCACGGCGGCGGAGGAGTCATTGTTGCCACATACGTACGAAAAAAACATTCCCTTTTGTCATTTAGTAAACACTTCGTATAAAAAATATTCCTTTTGAATAAACTTAAAAGTCAAAGGGTTTTATACACCGTATAAAAGAAGGTTGTGTATAAAACAAAATATGCCTCAACTAAAGGAGATTGAGACGAAGTCCCTTACAAAGACGGTATCCTTGGTTTAAGGATAAATCAATTACATAATTATGGGTGACAAACGAATACACCAAATATAAGTGGATATTAAGTGTAAAATAATCAATGGTCATTCACACATATTCAAAGGATTACATATTCAATAACTACATGTTGAACCCAAAGAAATCGAAATTGGGTTAAGAAGTTCCCTTGACAGCCTAACGGCGTCACATCAAAATGAGTTGATGAGAGATAAAAAAAAGGGTATATCATCACTTGGACATAAAATTTACATAAATAAGGATATATGAGAACATATCCCAACATAACAATATGTAAATTAAAAGAGCCAACAAAAGAAGTCTTTTAAAAAGAGGAGGGTGAAAGGTTCCCTTACCGACATGGGTATCTTTCGAAACATACACCTCGTGAAAGAAGGACAATACAACATTGATGTAAATACTCATAAAATAAAGTATATTACACAATGAGTAAAATAATGGGCAGTACAAACACCACTCAAAGTAAATTGTGGCAAATGTAGCATAAATCTCACGGAAATAAAAGTGAGATGAAAAATCCCTTACGAAAACTCGGCAGCCTAACGGTGCCACTTAAAATTTCCAAAATGGATTGATGAGATCAAATAGGGTATCTCATCACATTAAAATAAAATGTACATCAAGAGAAATATAAAAGAACATCCCCCATCATAACAAATAGGAGCTTAAAATAAGTGACATAAAGGAGAGTACTTAAAGAGAAAGTGAGAGGTTAGATCTCTTACGAAAATTCATCAGCCTAGCGGCGCCACTCAAAACTTCCAAAATGGATTGATGAGAGAGAATAGGGTCTCTCATCATATGAACATAAAAATTACAGTAAGATTAATATAAAAGAATATCCCAATAACAAGAAATATGAGCTTTAAAAGTAATGACATAAAAGAGTGTACTTTAAAAGAAAGAGAGGAGTGAGATCCCTTACCTCGGGTCCGACATGACTCGATCGTTCTTTAACGTCATGAATAATAAACTTGAGTTAATTTCTATTTGCTTAATAACCTTTTTCAAGTTCATTATTCCTTTTTATATCACTTATTTACATGTTATAAACATTATGTAATCATTTAAGTTAATAATGTTTGTTTTGTCGATATTTGGTTCTTAAGTCGAAAGTGGACTTCTTACAATTACATGTTGTTCGTGTGGTCAAAGGTTTTTTAAATCCAGAATGACATTCCTGATTTGGATATCATATATATCATATATATCTAAAATATACATGTATTTATAATATCACATAATCATTTAGAGGTAAGAAATGAAATTCACTGTTCATGGAGACGGTAAGCCGTACGTACGCATGAACGCTGCTTTCATTTCTTTGTCATATTAATGGAATTAAAACTAAATGAGAGGTATGTATATTTTAATTCCAGAATTATATTCATCATTTAGACGTATCATTAATCATATATATCCATTATATACATGTACTTATAATAGTACATTACATTTGGGGATAAGAAATGAAATGCACCGTTCATGGAGACGGTAAGCCGTTCGTACGCATGAACGCTACCTTCATTTCTATCTCATAATTTAATGGAAAGAAATAATAATGATATAGAGTTATATTATAATTCCAGTATAACATCATATATAATAACATTAAATCCATCCTTTATACGTCCCACATATGGCATTAATGAATCACATCACTTTGAGGGGGCGGTAGTCCGCACTTCCTAAAATGAAGATATCGTGTATACCCATAATGGAATCCATAAAGGTAAGCCACAAATGAAAAATACAGAAGCTTAAGTAAAACATAAACATATTATATATCATATATAAATATAGTGACATCTTAATGGCCACCTTTGAAGGTGTTATATGAGTGTTGAACAATCATCGTTTCGTGAGGCAGAAATTCGCCATCCACGGAAACAGTATGTTCTTTAACCATTAGATGTAGGTGTGTGTAAGTGTAGCTTGAATCCTTCTTATAAAAACATCCTAGTATATTGAAGATACTGGAGTTGTTACAAAAGAAATGAATAAAAAGAGTTTAGGGGGTTGGAGAGGCAAAATAAAACAAAAGGACTCAAGTGAAGACATTACCTTAAAATCGGGTAACTCCATTTGGTTTGAGCTCAAAGGCTTCCTTGGGAAGACTTATGCCCAAAGTGAGGCTTCAAGGAGTAAGAGAGGGAAGTGTAGAGACAAACTGGTCAGGGTTTGGCCGAGCCAAAGGCATTGGGAGTGTGGGTAAGGAGGTATCGGTGGGGGCCTTTTATAAGAGGAGAGGAGGGGCACTCTTGGAAAGTAAAGAAAAGTCACTTTATTTTAAAATGATATTCGGATTTAAGAGGTCCCACATTAATATAATTAGAGGATAAGGTGATAAGGGTTATAAATCCACTAATCCAATAAGTTTTGGAGATGTGTAGGTCTTAGATATTACATTATCTTTCCATTTTATTTAAATTGTTAAATAATGAGGTCATCGCTGCATCATCATGATGTCATAAATAAGTTAATTTATTTAACGTCTAAAAATTATAAAAAAACTACTATGATGTAGGAAATATTTGTATCTTTCCAATGACTATTTATAGTCAAAAATTTGACTTCTATAACCACATGTAAAAATTGTTTTAGTAAAACATCTCATGTTTGTGTCATTTTTACTTTAACATTAAATAGAAAGGTATTTATGTCATTTTCCAACCAAAGTGGCTCCATGGGGTCCCCAAGTTGACCCATGGCTTTTCGTGGTCGGCCATGACACATCCAATGAGGTTAGGGCATGTGTCAAGTTCATTTCATATTATTAAAACATTACTTTTACCTTAAACTACACTAATTACCTCTAATCGCGATTAAAAACTTAATAAGTTACTATTCACCAAAAAATTATTTTAATCCCATTGAACCACATTTCACTTCTTAATGAAAACCATGTATGTTGGATTTTTGAAATTCAAAACACAGAAGTGGTAAAATTTCATTTAAACGAAAAATCAGTTTTTATAAGTACCACTTAGTGGTTTCACTATTCATCAAAAATTGATGTTTTTCAGAAAAATACAAAAAATTCACCCTAAGCTATATTTGATATTCCAAATTCAAAAATTAAGTCTATTTTACAAAATTCAAAACATATAAGTCACATTAATTAATTTAATAATTAATTCCCACTGTCATGACAAAAAGCGTGTTTTTATGAAACAATAATTATCAAAAGATTGACACTAGTTTAAGTCCGATTTCAAAGTGAAATTAATTCCAACGAACACTATTATATTTAATGGTAAAAATATATTCTAATTTCACTTTAAAACCAATTCAAAAGATAATATAATCATATAAATAAATTATATTAAAAATAGGTTTTGAATTAAAATACAACATTTTACACTATTCATTAAAAAATGAACTTTATCGGAAAAATACCAAAAATTAACCCAAGGTGAATTTAAATGTCCCAATAATAAATAATATGTTTATTTTAAAAAATAAAGCTTATAAAATTGTCAAAAAGTGGATTTAAAAGGGGTTCGCCATCAAAAGGTGGTTAATCGACCTTTTAAAGAATATTAGAATGTTTACGCTTAAAAACTGGATTCATTTGCATTTTTAATCCTCTAACATTTTTTGTAAAGAGTAAAAAATATTTGACAAACATATATAATCATTTTTTAGTTAGTTCTGTTCATTCCCGCCATTACAATGGCTAGGCGTTAACTACCATTATTTTATTATTAGAGTGCAATGTAAGATTCCCAAGAAACTCGTTGTTGCGTACTGGGTACGCCATTGAGCATAACATCCCCTTCAAAGTAATATTAATATTTTATTTACAAATATGGATAAATATAAAGATGTGATATTCTTTATTTACCTGGGGTGTTACATCCTTCCCCCCTTTTGGGAATTGCGTCCTCGCAATTTTAAAATTGATCTTGGAAACATCCTTGAAAGTCCCACATCAGAACAAGAGTCGGTAAAACAATCACTTTAAAATAAAGAAGCATAAGTACAAAGGTCACCCGAGTTAACCCATACTAGTATTCCAAGTATGAAAATATGTACATAGAGGAAAAAACAAAGGGTCATGTTCTAATGGAGAGTGATAGAAAACATGTTTAGGAGAAAGTAAACCATAAGAAAATCACAAACTTGTGATGGGTTAAACGGTATTCGATTCCCCAGTAGGAAAAGTTAATAGGAAACATTTTTTGTTTTAAGTTACTTTTTATTGAGGAATTTATTCATAAGGAAACATAATCACTTATCATGTTGACTTTCAACTTTTATTAAATTCCTTACACAAACTCATATTTTCTCCAAAAGACGAGTATTTAGGAATACTTGTTCACATTAAGAGTACTATAATAAACTTCTAGAGAATCACCTAATCCACAAAAGAGAACTATATACTTCCCATGTCTTTAGACTTTAGCCAAAACCAAAACCAAAAAGGTTAGTACAAGATCAGATAATCTAGAAAAGGATAACCCTTTATAAAAAGAAAATCTATTCTTAATTTCCAAAAATTTTCCAACAAACCCCAAAGTTCAACGAGGACCATTCGATAAACAATTTGTCCATAAAATTTTTCAAAGTAAACCAAACTAATATTGAAACCCAAATATTTGAAGGATTTTGTCACATAGTCTACCAATTTAAATCGTATCATTTATCTCCAAACCACATCATTTGCTCTTAATGTCTCGTATTGAAAAGTAATTAACCTAATCACATATCCTCTAAGATAGGTTAATAAATTTCCATAGATAACCCAAAATCAGCTTACTCTTAATTCATAAAATCATATAACTAAAAAGAATCAATCAAACTAACCAGGGACTTCACGTAGTCCAGTGGTAGGCGATAAATACCAGTCGCACTTTGGTTGTGGTTTCGATTCCCACAGCTTTTTCTGACGCGACGGGTTGACACACGGTCTGCGTGTTGTCCTTTTTCCAAAACTGTATAACTCTTAAAAAAAATCCCCAAAATGAGATAAAATCTTCAAAAATAATCATAACATATTTTAACCTCAAGTTTATCTCATGCCTTTCATTTTCCATCATAACATATAATTACCCATAATTACCTCAAAAGTAAGGACTATATAAGCCCTAATGGTTACCTTTATAATTATTACCTGGACTTCCACATCGATTGGTCATATCGTACATGATGCATTACAGAACATACCAAGGTTCAAGCGGTTGATCATGACTCCTTGATAGTTGGTTTAGGATAAACACAAGGGTTCTCATTGCAGCTCCCATATCATTCAGTTTCTTTCTCAAAAAACTGTTGAAGTTTCCTTCACATCCACTATTACTTTGGTGCCTGCTAGATCCAGCCATTTACTAAAACCAAAAAGGTCAGTGTGAGTATATCAACAAAACCATCATGTACTAATGAAGAAGATAAACACTAAGATATACTTACTCATTCACTTTATCTAAAACTAGGACTCTTTCTGAAATCCTAACCATTATGGTAATGTCACTTATGCTTAAAGAGTACCCTAACCTCTAAAGTTATCTAAACCGACCTTTGATACCAACTATAAGGCCCCAGCCTTAAACCTTACTTAATATTGAGTTAACACAAGATTACACATTGAGGATCTTTTCAGGTTTAGAGTTTTAGAGAATTAGATCATAAAACTTGCATTACATTCCACATTTAAACAAAGTGGTTACATAAAAGACAGGATTCATTCTTCCCATCAACGGAAACATATTTAAAATAAAACTTGGATTCTTTATTGACACATCCTTGACACTATCATCACATCACGTACCTTTCCCTTGACCTGTGAAAAACATTTCAAAAACTTGGGATGAGCATAAAAAGCTCAGTAAAGGATATAAAAATATGGAAAAGAAACATGAGTTCATATATACATAAGAATGAAATCATACTTTACCCATAAAACATAGGCACTTTAACATACCTCATCAAATCTTGAATAAATCATAGAAATCATAAGGCATAAAAGGTAACTTGAGGCATTCATAACATTCTTACGTAGGGAGTAACCCTCTTGGTTACGTTTTAGAATACCCATCACATTATATTCCCTAAATATCTTCGGAGAAACCTTAACGTTTCACTCCTTCGCGTTACCCAATGCATTGGAGAGCTATATCGGGCTCACCCGCCCTTAGTCTATCACGGAACCACCCGTCTTCATAATAATGCCCAAGAACCTCAACATAATCGTATCACATAAAACATGCATAAAGGAAACATAACATTTCCACCTTTCAACCACAAGATATAAATACCGCACATTGATATTATGAAAACCATTTTCAATACCAAAATAAAATAAAAGTAAAACATGGTATTTATTTTTCTTTAAAAAAAAGGTATGGCTTATAGAGGAAGCCGAAACTCAAATAATGGTCACGACGGCGGAGGAGTCATTGTTGCCGCATACGTACGACAAAAACATTCCCTTTTTTCGTTTATTAAACGCTTCGTATAAAAAAGATTCCTTTTGAATAAACCTAAAAGTCAAAGGGGTTTATACACCGTATAAAATAAGGTTGTGTATAAAAAAAATATGCCTCAACGAAAGGAGATTGAGACGAAGTCCCTTACAAAGACGGTATCCTTGGTTTAAGGATAAATCAATTACATAATTATGGGTGACAAACGAATACACCAAATATAAGTGGATATTAAGTGTAAAATAATCAAAGGTCATTCACACATATTCAAAGGATGACATATTCAATAACTACATGTTGAACCCAAAGAAATCGAAATTGGGTTAAGAAGTTCCCTTGACAGCCTAACAGCGTCACATCAAAATGAGTTGATGAGAGATAAAAAAAAGGGTATATCATCACTTGGACATAAAATTTACATCAATAAGGATATATGAGAACATATCCCAACATAACAATATGTAAATTAAAAGATCCAACAAAAGAAGTCTTTTAAAAAGAGGAGGGTGAAAGGTTCCCTTACCGACATGGGTATCTTTCGAAACATACACCTCGTGAAAGAAGGACAATACAACATTGATGTAAATACTCATAAAAGAAAGTATATTACACAATGAGTAAAATAATGGGCAGTACATACACCACTCAAAGGAAATTGTGGCAAATGTAGCATAAATCTCACGATAATAAAAGTGAGATGAAAAATCCCTTACGAAAACTCGGCTGCCTAACGGCGCCACTTAAAATTTCCAAAATGGATTGATGAGATCAAATAGGGTATCTCATCACATTAAAATAAAATGTACAGAAATAGGAATATAAAATAAAATTCCCCATCATAACAAATAGGAGCTTAAAAGAAGTGACATAAAGGAGAGTACATAAAGAGAAAGTGAGAGGTTAGATCTCTTACGAAAATTCGGCAGCCTAGCGGTGCCACTCAAAACTTCCAAAATGGATTGATGAGAGAGAACAGGGACTCTCATCATATGAACATAAAAATTACAGTAAGATTAATATAAAATAATATCCGAATAACAAGAAATATGATCTTTAAAAGTAATGACATAAAAGAGTGTACTTTAAAAGAAAGAGAGGAGTCAGATCCATTACCTCGGGTCCGATATGACTCGATCGTTCTTTAACGTCCTGAATAATAAACTTGAGTTAATTTCTATTTTCTTAAGAACCTTTTTCAAGTTCATTATTCCTTTTATATCACTTATTTCCATGTTATAAACATTATGTAATCATTTAAGTTAATAATGTTTGTTTTGTCGATATTTGGTTCTTAAGTCGAAAGTGGACTTCTTACAATTAAATGTTGTTCGTGTGGTCAAAGGTTCTTTATATCCAGAATGACATTCTTGATTTGGATATCATATATATCATATATATCTAGAATATACATGTATTTATAATATCACATAATCATTTAGAGGTAAGAAATGAAATGCACCGTTCATGGAGACAGTAAGCCTTACGTACGCATGAACGCTACTTTCATTTCTTTGTCATATTAATGGAATTAAAACTAAATGAGAGGTACGTATATTTTAATTCCAGAATTATATTCATCATTTAGATGTATCATTCATCATATATATCCATTATATACATGTACTTATAATAGTACATTACATTTGGGGATAAGAAATGAAATGCACCGTTCATGGAGACGGTAAGCCGTTCGTACGCATGAACGCTACTTTCATTTCTATCTCATACTTTAATGGAAAGAAATAACAATGATATAGAGTTATATTATAATTCCAGTATAACATCATATATAATAACATTAAATCCATCCTTTATACTTCCCACGTATGGCATTAACGAATCACATCACTTTGAGGGGGCGGTAGTCCGCACTTCCTAAAATGAAGATATCGTGTATACCCATAATGGAAGCCATAAAGTTAATCCAAAAATGAAAAATACAGAAGCTTAAGTAAAAAATAAACATATTATATATCATATATAAATATATTGACATCTTAATGGCCACATTTTAAGGTGTTATATGAGTGTTGAACAATCATCGTTTCGTGAGGCAGAAATTCACCATCCACGGAAACAGTAAGTTATTTAACCATTAGATGTAGGTGTGTGTAAGTGTAGCTCGAATAATTCTTATAACAAAATACTATTATATTTAATATACTTTAGTTGTTATAAAAGAAATTAATAAAAAGATTTTAGGGGGTTGGAGAGGCAAAATAAAACAAAAGGACTCAAGTGAAGACATTACCTTAAAATCGGGTAACTCCCTTTGTTTTGAGCTCAAAGGCTTCCTTGGGAAGACTTCTGCCCAAAGTGAGGATTAAAGGAGTAAGAGAGGTAAGTGGAGAGACAAAATGGACAGGGGTTGGCTGAGCCAAAGGCTTTGGAAGTGTGGGTAAGGAGGTAGAGGTGGGGGCCTTTTATAAGAGGAGAGGAGGGGCACTCTTGGAAAGTAAAGAAAAGTCACTTTATTTTAAAATGATATTCGGATTTAAGAGGTCCCACATTGATATAATTCGAGGATAAGGTGATAAGAGTTCGAAATCCACTCATACAATAAGTTTTGGACATGTTTAGGTCTTAGATATTACATTATCCTTCCATTTTATTTAAATCGTTAAATAATGAGGTCATCGCTGCATCATCATGATGTCATAAATAAGTTAATTTATTTAACATCTAAAAATTATAAAAAAAATACTATGATGTAGGAAATATTTTTAGCTTTACAATGACTATTTATAGTCAAAAATATGACTTGTATAACCCCATGTAAAAATTGTTTTAGTAAAACATCTCATGTTTGTGTCATTTTTACTTTAACATTAAATAAAAAGGTATTTATGTCATTTTCCAACCAAAGTGGCTCCATGGGGTCCCCAAGTTGACCCATGGATTATCTTGGTCTGACATGACACATCCAATGAGGTTAGGACATGTGTCAAGTTCATTTCATATTATTAAAACATTACTTTTACCTTAAACTACACTAATTACCTCTAATCGCGATTAAAAACTTAATAAGTTACTATTCAGCAAAAAATTATTTTAATCCCATTGAACCACATTTCACTTCTTAATGAAAACCATGTATGTCGGATTTTTGAAATTCAAAACACAGAAGTGGTAAAATTTCATTTAAACGAAAAATCAGTTTTTATAAGTACCACTTAGTGGTTTCACTATTCATCAAAAATTGAAGTTTTTCAGAAAAATACCAAAAATTCACCCTAAGATATATTTGATATTCCGAATTCAAAAATGAAGTCTATTTTAAAAAATTCAAAACATATAAGTCACATTAATTAATTTAATAATTAATTCCTGCTATCATGACAAAAAGCGTGTTTTTATGAAACAATAAGTATCAAAAGATTGACACTAGTTTAAGTCCGATTTCAAAGTGAAATTAATTCCAACGACCACTATTGGATTTAATGGTAAAAATATATTCTAATTTCACTTTAAAACCAATTCAAAAGATAATCTAATCATATAAATAAATTAGATTAAAAAGTGGTTTTGAATTAAAATACAACATTTTACACTATTCATTAAAAAATGAACTTTATCGGAAAAATACCAAAAATTAACCCAAGGTAAATTTCAATGTCCCAATAATAAATAATATGTTTATTTTGAAAAATAGAGCTTATAAAAGTGTCAAAAAGTGGATTTAAAAGGTGTTCTCCATCAAAAGGCGATTAATCGACCTTTTAAAGAATATTAGAATGTTTACGCTTAAAAACTGGATTCATTTTCATTTTTAATCCTCTAACATTTATTGTAAAGAGTAAAAAATATTTGACAAACATATATAATCATTCTTTAGTTAGTTCTGTTCATTCCTGCCATTACAACGGCTAGGCGTTAACTACCATTATTTTATTATTAGAGTGCAATGTAAGATTCCCAAGAAACTCGTTGTTGCGTATTGGGTACGCCATTGAGCATAGAATTCCCTTTAAAGTAATATTAATATTTTATTCACAAATATGGATAAATATAAATATGTCATATTCTTTATTTACCTGGGGTGTTACATTATATATACTCATTGACCATTGTACATCTTGTTTTTCTAACAGGATTTCTTCACAACATATACCATCTTGGATTCAGCATCCTGATCACGAGGATGAAACCCTCAATGACAAGGCTTTTATACAGGGATCAGTTCCCCAGATGACACCTCCAGGTGGTGCACCAACCATACCACCACCTATGGAGCTGCGCATGTTACCCAATGTACTAGGGGATGAAGAGCGTAGGCTGAGTGCACATCAAGAGTTTCAGCAGCAGAGACCCCTCAGGTTCTGAGGGGATCCCAACGCACAGGCAGCTGAGGACTGGCTTGAGGTGGAGAACCAAAATTTTCAACAGGTTACGACATGAGCAGATCATATGGTGGTCCTGGAGGTGAGCCTTCTTCATTGATCAGTAGGGCGATGTTGGGGTTTAGTTAACCAATCTTATGACGAAGTGACCCTTTCATGGGTGGAGTTTGAGATCCTTTTCATAGAAGAGTTCTCACCTTATACACTAAGGGTTTTTCAGATCTACGTTCTTCTACAGCATCGAAAGGGCGACATGTCGATGTCTGAATATTAATAGAGATTCACCAAATTCTCTAGGTACTCGATGGATATGACACATGATCAGCACTATAGGGCTCAAAACTTTGAGTTTGGTATATGCAGAGACATACGAGCCGATGTATCCCCTATGTGAATTCCTACCTATTATAGAGAGCAGGAGTAGGAATTTTGAATTGATAAATCCTTTGTTTGGAAGATACAGCCACCAGTGGTTAGCAGCGGGTGGACTGGTGGAGATACCTTGGCAGCGTGAGGCCGACATCAGACGACGAGGACTGGACATGGGAGACGTCTGAGGAAGACTAAGATCATGGGATCTGCAGCACATTCCTCTTAATCTGGACCTGGTCAGCCTAGGGAATGTCGATGTTATGCATGCGACGATAGGGGACATCTCGCTAGAGATTTCCCAACCTGTCGAGCTGCTAATGGAGGTGTGATGGGTGGCCCACTAAGGCATATGCGTCGAGTGGATCAGGAGGATTCACAAGGAAAAAGATGTGTAAAAGGATCTAGGATAGCAGCATGAGGTGGAATACTTTCCAACATGTTACCACCACCACCCCCAGCTGGTCAATGAATGGCTCAGGGAGATGGATGATAGGGACAGGGATAGCTACGTGTGGTCAGAGCTTATGACCCATGAGATCCAGGGACGTTTTGAGTTACGATCTATGTCTTTTAACTTTAGATTCCATATTAATCGACATAGGTGATCATCATCTATTTTCATTCCATATATTGTTTAAGATTCAGAGATTTTGGTTAAATCGTTGACTTGACCCTCACGCACAAAGACTCCTACGGGAGGAAACCCAATGACCACGCACAAGTTCCTATTGTGTGACTAGACTCTTTGAGGTGAGAGATTCGATTGGGGATCTCATGTTAAGGAAGTTGAGGCCTTACAATTTCATTCTTGGTATGGATTGTTTATCCACAGTTCATACTCAGTTTGACTGTTTTAGGAAAAGGGAATGGTGTTTATATGGTAATAGAATGGGGTTTACCTTGGTTGGTGTAAAAGGAAACCAAGGAAGCATGAAATATACTCATGCATAAGAGGGTTCATCCAATTTCTCACAAGTTGGCTATCCTTACCCTCAGAGAAAAAGATGATATGAGTTTCCAACACCCAACAGTAGTGATGAAGTACGAGGACATCTTTATAGAAGATGTTTCAGGATCAACTCCCCACTGGAAGTTTGACTTATACTTTGTTTCACACCCTGAGATGGCATAAATAGCTACACCAACATATCGAGTGGACCCCAAAGTGCTTCATGATCTGAGGATGTTGTTGGGGGACTTGCAGGGGAAGGTCTTAGTAATACCTAGTGTTTCACCTTGGGTATCCAACTTAGGTTTTCCTAAAATATAAATGGAAAGTTATTTTTGTGTGTGGTTTTCCAGAACTTAAACCAAGTGACTATGAATACCGAGTACCCACTATCAAAGATCGATAACCTCTTTGACCATCTGATATGGTCACGATGGTTTTTGAAGGATGAAATTTCATTAGGCTATCACCAGATGGGGTACTAGAGGAGGATGTACTGAAAACTTCTTTCAGAAGTCGTTACAGTTATCCTAAGAACTTGGTGATACCTTTGGCGTGACAAACACCCCAGTAGATTTCATGAGACTCATGAACCAAATCTTCTAGCCTTAGTATGATCGGTTCATGGTAGTGTTCATCGATGAAATATTTGTGATCTTGGTGTCTGAGGAGGAGATTGCGAGACACTTGTGGATGGTTTTTGATGCACTCCGAGCACCAGCCTTATGGAATGTTATCAAAGTGCTAGTTCTAATTTCAGGCGGTCCACATTCTGGGACATGTCATATCAGTAGATGGTGTAGCAGTGGGCCTGACCAAGGTGGAAGTAGTGTTAGCATGATATCATCTCAGAGGGTGACGAAGGGGCGAAGCTTTCTTGGGTTGGCATACTTTTACCAAAGATTCATTCCTGATTTCACCTGGATAACATCCCCAATGAAAGATTTGGTTTGAAAGGGACAACCATTCATTTGGGAAGAGAAGTATGAGTGGGATTTTTAGCAGTTGAGATGGAGGAGATGGATAGAGTTTCTCTAGGATCCTGAATTTTAAAATTTTCTAGACTCATAGGAAAGGGAACATGGGGGCTGATTTTCTCATCAAGAGATCTAGTTCACAGCTATTGTGTGAGGTGACAAAAAAATTCGCCTCGTTATAGCTATCCTTTGTGGATGGAGTTGATTTAGCTTACCTCTAGTCAATGGTTGTAACTCTCCACCCTCCTGAAAGTCAAGAGACACAACTTGGGGGTATCAGCTGTGAGACCCTACATGCTCAAACGACCACAATATTTTTCCCTGATGAATACTACTAAGGTTTGGAGCATATCTTTCTTTTTATAGGACGAACAGTTTCACCAGTGACATTGCGGAAGGATGTTATAAGAGAGTTTCTTACTTTACCCCTTTTTGGTACATCCTGGATTGGATAGAATGTACTAGGACCTCTGATATCCATTTTGGTTGGTATAAATTTAAAAGGCAGTAGCAGAGTTAATTTCTCATTTCCTTACGTACCAGTAAGTGATGAATAAGCATCAGGTTCCAACGGGTATGGCTAGTTTCTCTTGTGGTACCAAAATGGAAGTGATATGGGATATCAATGGACATTGCGATGGGTTTACCAAGTACATCTAGTGGGAATGATACCATCTGGGTGATCATTGACAGAATCACCATGATATCCCACTTCCTAGATACCCAGGATTAGTGTCTCGTATAGTTCTTGGGATGACTCTATGTGCAAGATATGGTTCGACTTCACAAGTTCCATCGATGATAGTTGTAAACCGTGATACTCTTTTTACATCCTGGTTGTGGAAGGGATTACAGGAGGTGTTTGGGTCTCATTTGCAGTAGATAATATCGTTCCACCCTCAAATAAAGGGCATTGGTGTTTGGAGAATGAGACTATGTATTCCTTTAGGTCTCACCTCGATGAGGGTTGCAGATATTTGGTCGGGCCGAAAAGTTATCTCTGAAGTTTATCAAACCTTTTTAGATACGATGTAGAGTTAGAAATGTGGAATACCTCTTAGCTCTACTATCGCAATAGCACTTGGTACATGACGTCTTCTACGTTTCGTAGCTGAGGAGGTACATGCATGACCCATCACACATTATCAATTGGGGATAGTTGGACATCGAGGATGAAATGACTTTTGCAGAGTACCCAGTGGAGATCGAGGATCGACAGGAGAGGATACTTTGTGGGTTATTGAATCCCTTGGTGCACGTTTGGTGGAAGCACAGGAACCTTTAGGAGAGCACGTGGGAGCAGGAGGCTCATATCCGTTCCGAGTACCCACATCTTTTTATGATGCCCTTGTTTTGGATTTTCGGGGATGCAAAGCCCCAAGGTGGGGAGAATGTAATGTCTTAGATTTTTTGTGTATTATTTTTAAATTTTATATGGAATTACTCTGAGACTGCATGCTTTGACGACACGTGATTCTGAGGCCCGGTGAGCCTGGAAAGGAATATCAAATGTTTTTATGTTCACTTAGGTAAACGTGCGGGTAGATTTTTATAACTTTTGAACCGGTGCTTGGATCAAATATCTGAGGGCACCGTTGAACTCAGAACGTCTAGGTTCGCCTAGAAATGAATTAACATCTTCCAAAAAGGGCTGAATAGAAAATTTATTTTTCATACTTTTCAGAAAGAAATAAAATAACATTAAAAAAATATTTTATTTCTTTTCTCACTGTTGAGCGGTGGATGGTGATGTTGTGGTGCAGCGATGAGGTAGTGATAAGGTGCATTAATGAGACTCATTAATTTCTCATTAACTATCAGTTTAATGACACGATGTCACAGTGTAACAGAAACATTGACTCATTATTGAAATAGTGTAACGACAACAACTCAGTATAATGGAATGCTAAAATGTGTTTCCCATTTTAATGGGTTAATCAAATGATGATCATTGGCGAATTTGAGACAACTTTGGAGAAAATTCTTGGAAATTTGGAGGAACCTATTGACAAAAAAAGACTTCAATTAAAGCGTGCGAATCACTTTGATGACGGAGTGGATGATCTCAACAAAAATGGAAATGCGATCCCTCCATCCGTGATCGATCCCTTCATGAGGTAGGGGTCGTGATTAAAGTTTTTATTTAACTAAAATTTAACTTAAATGATCAACACGGATTAACCTACAAACTTTTTGACCCACACATCTTTGTTCTTGCGGGAGGGATTTATGTCGGGTTCGTTTTTGGGGAATTTTTATTCCATGTTTCATGTTTTAAGTCTTTATCTATTTAACCCTTCTAACGAGAGTGGTTCGATGCCGTGATGAATGATGGTTGATGTTCGTTCCTCTTTTTTTATTGAATTTCTTCCATCCCCATCCTCCATTCTTAGTGTTCTTTGTGGGGAAACAAACAATGGATCTTTGCGAGCCTATTTAGCAACATAACAATCCCGAAACAAAGATATGGCATCATGATGACCTAAATGAGGTGTGATAATGATAGAAGAAGATGAATTGATACAGATTATAAGAACCCATTCTTCAACGATTCTTCATGTGGGTGAATCAAAACGTATTTTTAGGGACGATCGGAGGTCTGAAACTAATGGAATCATCTTTGTGGTGTTGGGGAGACCTAAAGCCTTGAGTTTCATGGCAATCAGACAACCAGATCAAATAATAAAGTATCACCTACAGTTCTGGATAAATATATGTGTTTTCTAGATTTTTTTCTTAGAACACGGCGTGTATCCCGAAGAACACGTAGTGTGGGACCAGCTCAGTGGCATCTAGTGTTATGCGGTGCAGGAAGAAAGGATGCGACTTGTTCTCCAAAGAAAAAGTCATGTGGGTCATTATGTGGGAATTATCATGTTTCGCAAATGATACAAGGACACGGGGTGGAGTACACTGCATGTACTCCACCACACAGCCAGACCAGGATTACACGAGTTACCCTGTGTACTAGTTACATGGGATGGCACACACGAGTTGAAGACATGTACGGGCACACAGTCCTGTATATGAAGCAGACCCCAGTTACTTAGACACGACGTGTGGTCCATCCTACACACTGTGTACTTACCTTTGGATGCGACATGTTCCATCAAACTCAGACTGTTTCACATGGGCAGTACCTAGAGTCGAGAGACAATGCGGGTGACCTTTCTACACACCATGTATTTTTAATGTACATGACATGATCTTTTTTTCAACCATTCCTTGGACTAGTTTTTTTCAGGTTAGACTCCCTTTTATTGATCCCCTGAAGGTGAGTGGCATCATTTCCTATCCACATGAGAACGAACCCCTTCAGTAGGTCTTTCTAGGTAGAGATGGTGTTCCTCCGAGAGGCCCAGAGTGATATCCTCTATCCTTCCTTATACCCTATGTGGAGTTAGGTTATCAGAGCAACCAATCCTACAAGACATCGTTCCTCAACTTATCATGTGAATTATGATGAGTTGTGGTATCACCACCATGGTCCTAGCAGTGTTCCACATCTGTGTATCAAAATCTTTCCCACTCATGAGTGAGTTATCTCGGAATGAGTGCATCATGATCTTCCCAACTCAGGAGTGAGTTCTCCCATAATGACTCCATCCATCTATTCTCTCTTTAGGTCAATCAGCGTATCACTCTCTCTAATTGAATTTCTCAATGAACGGTTCTTCACAGATGGACATCATCAGGGTTATCAAAATCAGGAGTCAGTTCTCTCGGATGAGCACTTTGTGGAATCTTTGAACTGAATCTCTAGCATTGGTATACGGTAGTTGTGACTTAACTATAGACTATAGGTCTGGTTGTAAGTATATCTAGATATCCTTGTTAAATGTGTTACGGACACATACTTGTGTGAAGATGACTATAACTTTACTTTATGTATTGCTTTGTGGTTTTCAGGGTCTCCGACCGAGAATTCTTATACTCACCCCTGAATGGGCCTTGCCCGCAAGTGTCTTGTCTTGTGCTGATGAGCGACTGTTGACAGAAACCTAGGCAGACCAAGACCAGGACCAGGTGGTGCTTCATGAGTTTAGACAGGATGTGGCTTTCCTATGGCTATAGACAGCAGTCCTAGTACCTTTTGTCTACATGTTGGACTTTTTTGTTTGCAGACTCTTGTTTTTATTTTGGTGGGCTTATATTCTAGAATAGTTGACATTACTGTACTTTACTCTCTATTTTACTCTGTTGGTTTGGTTATTGTGTATGCAAGAATTTTTTCTTAGTGGTTTTACTTTCTAGCATTGGTGGGATTGGATATGTGTGCATGTGTATAGGTACATAGGCAATGCCTCCTATGTTAGTGATATGCCTTCTCGGTGCAAGTCACTAGCCCCTGGCCTATTAAAGATGGTCTTGGGGAGTCGCAACCCGGTCCCCACTAGGATGGGTCATGATAGTGTTGATAGATACAAATCACATACAACTGTACCCTATATAATTTTAGTAATATAAAGCTATTTGAATTTGTTTGATTCACATTTAGAAGAAAGAGTGATGAAAAAATTTATTACCCCAGGTAAGGTATGCTGTTGGGGGGAATGGCTTGCCTCAAAGCTAATGGGATCATTTGGATCATGTGCAGATCTTTGTCCCATAATCAGTTCACTTATATACTTTTTTATACATTGGTCTTCTAAACCAGACTGTAAAATAATATCTTGTAGTGATTTTATTTGTGTCTGCAATCATATCACCACATGATGGGAGGAAGGCTAGATTGAAAGAGGGAGTCTAATCCATCATCAAGATATGGAAGGTAATCATGCTTCTGAGGATAGATTAAATAAAGGTAGTGAAGGTTTGTTGTAATGTAGTATTAAATTATTATATCTCTGTTCAAGGCCGTTACAATTTTCATGAAAGATGCATGTAATAGTAAGAAAAGTGTATGGGTTTGAATTAGAGTTGATTATTCTCATAGAATAATTTTATCTTTGAAAACCATTTTATGCCCTTCAACCGATCAAATAAATCCTTGATTCTAGGGAAAGAAAAGTGTTCCAAAATAGTTACTCTATTCAAAATTTGACGCTCTATATACAAATGCAGGCATTCATCATTATTCCTAGTAAAAAGAAATAGAGCTCCCTAGGGTGAGATTCTAGTTCCAATGAAGCCATTGTACCCAAGCTATTCCAGCTGTATTTTTATATCTAGAAATTTTGTTTGAGAAATTTGAGAGGTTTGAATAGAAAATAGATCAATTTTATCCAATAGATTGATAGGTATTTCCACCTCCCTCTTGAAAGGTATCTTACAAAAAACATCAAGGAACACGTTTGAAAAATGATCAACCACTAAAGGTAGAACATTTTACTTTTCATCTTTAACCACTCCAAGAATCATACTAGTCATTTCTAGGGTAATAAACCCAACATTATCCTAATTTGATCCCATATAATCTACATTGAATTCCCATTATCTAATAAATGTATACTAATCACCAGTCTAAGAGGATAATGAAACATGCCTTTCTCTATGCCAAAATTTGTATTTAGCGACGGTTTTGGAAAACAGTCACTAAATTGTGTCTCGGGAAATAATTAGCGGCAATTTTTTAAAACTATTGTAGAATGATTTAGCGGTGTTTTTTTTCGTTTAGCGGTATTTTTGGAAAACCGTCGATAAATCGTGTGTTAGGAAATAATTAGCGGTATTTTTTTTAGAATTTTTAGTATTTTAGCTTTTTTAGCCTTTTTTCTTTTCAGCTTTCTTAGATTTTTTAGATTTTTATTTATTTATTTATTTATATATTATTATTATTATTACCATGCTCATGCACATGCCATATATAAATTTTTTTTGTTGAATGGGATTTGAACCCCTTACCTCTTGTTTATTCTCCAAAAACATTACCACTCCAGCATGATTTAATCAATTTATATATATATATATATATATATTAATTAGAAAAAAATTAATACATAAGAAATAGATACACACTAAAAAATTATTAATCAATAATAATTTATCAATAATGATTAATAAATAATTAATAATAAATAATAAATTGATAAATAATATAGAAATAAATAAATAAATAATAATAAATAAATAATAAATAATTATTAATTATTAATTAATAAATTAATAATAAATTAATAAATAATAGATAAATAAATAAATAAATAATAAATAATGAGTAATAAAAAATTAATAATAAATAATAAATAATAAATAATAAATAATTAATAATTAATAAAAAATAAAATAAAATAAATAATTAATAATAACTAATAATTAATAATTGATCATTAGAAATTAATAAGTAATAATTCATAATTAATATTTAAAAATTTAAAAATAATTAATAAATTATTAAAAAAAATTTAAAAAATAAAAAATAAAAAATAAATAAATATTGAATATTGAATAAATAAATAAAAAAATTAAAAAAATAATAAAAAAATAATAAAAAGATAATAAATTAATATTTAGTAAATTGAAAATAAATTAAAAAATAAAAAAAAAATCATAATGAATAAAGAATAAATAAATAAATATATATATAGATGAATAAATTAATAAATAAATAGTAAATAATTAATAATTAATGATAACTAATAATTCATAATTGATAATTCATAATTAATAATTCTTAATTAATAATAAATAATAAATATTTAATATTTAATATTCAATATTTAATAAATAATATTTAATAATCAATATTTAATATTTATTAAATAAATAAATAAATAGTTAATTAATAATTAATTAATTAATAATGAATAATGAATAAATAAATAAATAAATAAATAATAAATGAATAATAAACTAATAATTAATTACTAAATTAAAAATAAAATAATAATTATTGTGTACATAATAACTAAATAATAAATAAATAAATAGATTTATCAATAAATAAATTTATTAATAAATAAATCGATAAATAAATAAACATTAAATAATAGATAAATAAATAATATTTATTTATAGTTAATTAATAATTAATTAATAAATATTAAATAAATAAATAATTAAATAAATAAATAAAATAAATAAATAAATAAATAAATAATTCATAAAACATTAAGAACCTCTTAAAACCCTAAAAACACTAAAATGACCATAAAATCTGATCTGGAACTCTTTTTTCAGGACCACAACTAGTCAAATCAAAGACCATGAAAGGAGATTCCATATTATATGTTGTACAGGACAAACAGACACCTGGATCAAACGTTACAACTATTTAAATTTTAAGAACTCTGGGTTTGAAATTAAAACCTTTGTTTCAGAGGCCTTCTAGGCCATTCTAGTGGAATAAAAATGGGTACAATACTTAGAGAGTTTTTACTAGACCTAAACAATGTAGATGTCATCAAATTCATTGATTTGATATATGGTAGAGCCCAAATGGACACCCAGATTAAATGTTATGGTCGTTTGAAGTTCGAGTTCGATTTTCAACTTTTGAAATTTGAATATATTTTTTTCCTTTGATTATCACATGACTTAAATCTCACTTATTTTTATCTCATTTTATAAGATTCAATTTGACTTGTTGTGGAGCTGAAATGGACTCCCAGATCAGAAGTTATTTTCATTTGATGCCAAATTATGTTTTTCAACTTATTGTAGATTTTTTTTTTCAGTTTAAAAATATTATTAACTAATAATTATAAATATTTATTAATTGAAACATTATAAATAATTAAAATTATAAATAATATAATATATTTGATAGTAAATAAAAAATAAAAAATAATAATAAATAATTAAATAGTTTTTTAATTTTTTTATTCAATTTTGATGTGGTTTTGAAAACTTACCGCCAAAAAATTGTCAATTATTTTTGGAAGAAATTTTAAAATATTTGTTGAAAATATTTTAAAAAATATTTACTGGTGGTTTTAAAAAACCCCCACTAAAACATTGTTTTCCTGTTGTGTTTTTATGACAATCAATATGAGCTCATAGCTGGATTAACAAGTTCATGTGAAAAATAAATTCAAAATACCTCAAAATAATGATATAAAAATATTTAAAATGACTATATATACCCATTATAATATCTAAATTATGAAATCGACCACATATTATATCCATCTTATCAAGGTGTATCAATACTTATGAACATTGAGGCAACTTTCACTTCCAATTCAGGAACATATACCCACTTGTCCCTACAACAATTGTATAAAATTAACACTAATTACTCTTTTTCCATATGTTTACTTATAGAGAATATTTATGTTAATAACATTATGAATAAGTTATAATCACAATCCCAGGTGAAATATAAGATACTCATAAATAAATAATAGGAAGATTCGGTGGCCTCACACCATCAATAAGTGTATAATATACTAGGATTGTACCTATCACTATAAAAGAACACTGGCTAGCATCATCCATAGACTACTCTTCCATAAATAATCTACCAATCCTCTCTAATGACCCTCCCTAGAAGGAATAGATCAAAAGGACCATTGGAGGTTCCCCAACTAACCACATCGATAGAAAGGTTTCAAATCAATGAGGCGATAAGTATTAAAGTGTCCTATGAAACTACCCTGATGGAATAACTCAAAAAGTCTCCTCAATTGAAGAGAAATTGTAATACCTCAACTATAATTGTCTTGAATAAATGAATCTCACCCCACCTACATTTGACATCACTTATGTCTACTCATGGATTCCTCACCTTCCAATTTTATATATTTTTTTAATCCACTATAAGATCCCTCCACTAACATACAGCCCTTTAAAGGGTGAATTTTTCAAATTATGCTCAATATTGATCTAGAATTTTTTTACACTTGTAAATGAAATGAATATATAAAATTAAATCCTAAATTTATTATTATGATATATCACCATAAAATATTATAGGAACCATAGATACTATATGTTCTCATCATTGAAAATGAAACCACATAACTTAAATTAGATCTATAATTACCTCTAGGACATGAGGATCAATATAAGTTATAACATATAGAGGATGTTCATTGGATCCTTCCTATAGTGATCTAGGGTCAGAGTGGTGACATATTCTATATTAATGTATAGATTCACAAAATTTCCCCCTTCCTAAAAAAAATAATCTTTCCGAAATAGGCACAAAATAATCTATATTAAATGTGAATCCCCAACCTCTCTCTCTCATTAATTTCCTTTTTAATAAGACTTTTCATACATTAATTATAATTTAAAAGTTATTTGAAGCATTATTTTAAATATACGTATGAAACAACTAACTAATAATATCGATAAAGGAGTTTTCTAAAGAAACTCAATCAATTAATAAGTTATATAAACCTAATCATCACTAATAATTAAATAATAATACATGATTTATTTATTATTCATGTTTCTATTAATATAAATTTATAATTGATTTTAGAAAAAAAATTAAATAAAGACACATAAGAACAGACATTTCATATATTCTTTTTGATTTCTACCTATCAACTCTAAAATAAGGGGCATGAGACTCAAGAAGATATGTCCAGGAAAAAAACAGCCTTGACATCGTATGGTAACTCAAGTATCCAACATAATTATGCTATCCATATATATCTATGGATTACTTATTATGTCTGGAATGTTTTTTCTTTGGGATATAATCAATAGCAATATACCAAGTATCACTTTGATTCCAATTTGTAACATTTTTTACCTAGTATACCCAAATAGTTCCCAATTCAGGTCAGCACATCACTACACACACACTTCCCAATCACTAAACTCTCGTGTTAATGCTAAGGGATATAGATAACATGTTTAAAAAATGGGTTAACCTATTCAATGTTTAAATAAACTCAATTTGATCATGCTATATGTAACACCCCGATATTTTATGAAAAATATTCTTTTTAATTTCATTAATGTCTTGTGTTATACGCTACACCAAAAGGAGCTTTCACAACACACATCTCTTAACTGGCTTGAATTACACGCAATCGCGACCTTCCACGATAGCGTGTGTTGTATGCAACACCAAGTTTCGCTAAACAACGATATGCTATTAAGATATTATTAAAACTAGCCGTTATGAATAGTAATAACCACTTTTTGAAATTTTGTAAATTTTATTTTTCAAAATGGACTTCATTTATGGATTCAGAATATCAAAATTAGCTTACGGTGAAATTTTGGTACTTTTCGGATAACTTTCATTTTCTGATGAATAGTGAAAATTACTAAATTTTAATTAAAAACAACTTTTTTAATCGAAATAATTAATAGCGATAAATTATTAATTTGAGTGGTTTTAAAGTATATTTAGAATATATTTTTACAATTCAATACAATGTTGGTCATTGGATGTAATTTCACATTTACACCAGACATAAACAAGTGTTAATCTTTTGATAGTTATTATCTCTTAAAAACACGCTATTTGTTGTGACAGCGGAAATTAATTATAAAATTAATTAATGCAACTTATATGTTGGGAATTTTGTAAAATATAAATCATTTTTGAATTCAGAATATCAATTATAGCTTAGGGTGAAATTTTGGCATTTTTCTGAAAAACTTCAATTTTTGATGAATAGTGAAACCACTAAGTGGTAGGTTAAAAACTGAATTTTGCATAAAACTTAATTTTACCGCTTCTGTGAATGGAATTTCAAAAATTCTACAGAAACGGTTGATATCAGTAAGTAAAATTTGGTTCAATGAGATAAAAATAATTTTTTGGTGAATAGTAACTTTTTACTTTTTTTACCGCGGTTAATAGTAAATAGGGTAACTAAGGGTAAATATGATATTACTATTACCCTAACACATGTCCTAATTCTATTGGATAAGTGTAATTCGACCAAAAACAACCTTATGAATATAATATGACCATTTAGGTCCACTTGGATTAGATTATGACATTTAATATTATTTTATTTAATGAATAGTTAAAATAGTTAAAATCAAAGTTTAATAAGTAAATAATTTTTAATATGGGGTTATACATAAGATAAATTTGACTATAAATATTCATTAGAAAGATAAAAATATTTCCTACATAATGGTATTTTATTTTTAATTTTTAGACATTAAAGAATTTAATTTATTTATGACACAATGATGATGCAGTAACTATCTTATTAATGAAATATTGACATAATTGATGTTATAAATGATCAAATAAATGTAATTTGAGACTTTTTATGAATTAAACTAATTTTCTAGGTTACTATGATATATTAGTGTTGATTTAATCAACTTGGTTTGAACATATAATTCTGTTATGACTTTCACAAGAATCATATATCAAATAGTGTCAAAATTGACACAAAATAGTTTTTAAATCAAATATTATATTATTAATTGTTATTTTATTCCTAAAAATCTAAGGTTCGGCAAAATGACTTAGATAAGGATATATATATTAATAATAAACAACTTGGGGTTCGTTTGGCATGTTATAGTAAGTGTATTAACCATATAGTGTAAGAAAAAAAAGTCACAGTAAAAGTTAAATTATTTAACTTAGAGTTAAATCTAATTGATAAGGTTAAAATAATAACCTAAAATTGTCTAAATCCTATTGGTTGATAGGATTTCGACCCATACCCACTTTACCTTCAAAATAAGACCCTTTGGAACCATTATAAACCGATTTTGACTTTAATATAAAATAATATTTTGAGATATTCCTAAGGTACCCCTCTCCTCCCTTATAAAAGGGCACCTCCTCCCTCTCTTCCTCACACAACTTTGAGCCTTCAAGATCGGACAAACCCTGCCAAATTCTCTTCTCCACTTCTCTAGAAACATCCTAGAGGTTCTGGTCTTCTTCAAAGACCCATTTTAGTGCCCTAAAAGGAGGTCTCAAAGAAGCACTTCAAAGAAGAGGTAATGTCCGTTACCGATTCTTTCATCTTTATTTCTTCTTCCACTTCTTATTCTTAGGTTGTTTCATTATAAAGTAATAACATAAGTATCACTCATATACTGATATGTTATTATAAGTATGAAACAACCCTATTTCACTATCTATCCATCCTACGGAAAAAGAAATCACCGCGCGTGCGTACGTACGGAATACCGTCTCCACGCCGTGGTGTAATCTATTTTCCACCACCACCTTACATGGATGGGTATAATGGTGTAAAGAATAAATATACATAGTTATTAGAACATCATATTGATTATGATATATTGTATCATCCACTCCAATTCAATTCAATAATTATGGAAATGATATCATCGCTCGTGTGTACGTACGGACTACCGTCTCCACAATGCGATGAGATTCATTCTCCATGTTAACCATTTAAGAATGATTATAAAGTATATATAAGAAATAATAATAAAATATATGACATTATAAATCTACTGGATTTATGTATATATGTATGTCATCTACTTAATTCCATTCAACTCAATAAGGAAACGAAAACAGCGTTCATGCGTACGTACGGCCTACCGTCTCCATGAACGGTGTATTTCTTTCGATTTACTAATTTATTATATATATGTATATTCTGAATATATATTATATATAAATAATGTTTTATATTCTGGAATTAAGTAATTATGATCTAAGAAATCATATGAATAATTACAATTCAAAACACGGATGACAAATGAAACAATTTTACCCAAAATGCTCTTTAACATAGAATTTACAAAAGAAAGGGTAATATAAAGTCATAAGTGAACCATATATGATATCACAACAATGAGTATGATTCTGGAATAAGTCAATGACATTATTTAAATCATTATACAGGAGGTTCGGACACCTACGAAGAAAATCGGACCTAAGGTAAGGGAAAATATCACAATCTCATTTTTATCCGAGATTGTTTTTACTTTGGCATTTACTGGGGTGTATTTTATCATCCACATCCATGTTCCCTAAATAAGTAATATTATTTACATCCACCTACAATTTTTTAAATCCAATTTTACCCTTCGGTAAGTTTTTAGTAAAAGATATGAAAGGAATCTTTTGTTGTTTTTCGTACGAGGTAATTTTTGACTTTTCTGAAAAAAGTATGAAGAATGTTTTTTTAACTTATACGGAATGAATCGATTTTTAAAACATTATTTCAAAGAATATTCCTTTACAAGTTTTTGAGTTTATTTTTAATCAACTTCTTTTAGTTTAGAATTGTATGACATGTTATGAAAGGAAAAGTGTTTTTGAAGAAGAATGGATATTTTCCTCAAGAATGGAGTTCAAATGTTTTATCAAAATTATTTTCCATCTAAGATAATATAGGGTTCTGTTTTTATCCCTATTATTACATTGATTTGATTATGTTTTGAGGAAATTATTTTTATGAAGTCATTTACCTTATATGATTTGTTTTATGATGTCATGATGTTTCAAGAATTCCATTTTTGTTACATGTGTTATGTGATGATGTATGATTTATGATTATGTGGCACACATAAGAAAGGATTCATTATAAGATGGGTGGGACCTATATCTCCCTCCAATGCATTGGGTAAAGATTTTATATCTCATGAGATAGACATGGATGGAATGGTAGGTTATACCGGTTCAGTGAAACAGGACTGAAACGAGGGTTACTCGGTTCAGAAATGGACTTTGTCCACTAAGATAGTCTTGGAAATGAGTCTTGACTAACAAGAAATGATTCTCTATGACAATGTGTGTATGCCACAAAGTTTCATGTTTTAAGTTATGATTGTTGTGATTACATTTCACTTCCATGATTTATCCCATGTTATGAAATTATGATCTCTTTTGCAGGTTAAGATTTCCAAAAGTTATGTGCTTGTGTATACGATGTGATTGATATTTCTTTTGTTTACCCTTACTGAGAATTTGAGCTCACCCTTTTGTATGTTTTCTTTTCCCCAGGATATAAAGAAAGGTTTTAGGTATAAGAAAATAATATCTTTATGGGAGATGTTGAAGATCTTTCACCAGGATTAGAAGATTATATTCCGAGTTTCCAAAGACACTAAACTATTACGATCCTTGTGTGTGTGTTTTTGTTATGTACTAAGTATTCCGCAAATGTAATGTAATGTCAATGTATATCAAGCTTTGGGTCTCTACAGTTGGTATCAGAGGAAAGGTTTAGTCAACCTTTGGAAACTAGGATGCGAAAACGTTAGTGAGATCCCTAGAGATATTTCTAAGGTATGTCTAGGGATGTCCCTAAGGATAAATATACATATAGGATATAGTACTAGAACTATGGAAACGATATTAGATTAAACCAAAGATGTTAGATATTGAAGATACTCCCCCTTTATTATGATTTTTGTCTCTCACACTATTCTTTTTGGGTTTTAGAAAATGGATGGAAACAAGATGATTCATGATAATGGAGGATATGAAGGACAATGGAATGATATTCTTCATGAGCAACCAAATGAAATGGGATTTGGAAATCCAAAAATCATTATTATGCCGTATCAGCAATCTCATAATATGATCAATAATGTAAAATTTGGTAATTTTCCTGACTCGGCTAATAAGAGAAAGATGGAGTTTCATGATGATCATAGAGGAAAGAAAGTTAAATTTCCCCTATGTAAATCATGTGGGAAGAGGCATCGAGGAGAATGTTTCAAGGGAACTGGAAGATTCTTTGGGTGTGGAAAAGAAGGACACAAAGCCAGTAAGTGCAAAGGAAAAGGTTTATTTAACACCATGGATGAGGATAATGGTATTGCTACGACATCAACAATGGTTAAATGTTTTAAATGTGGAATGTACGGGCATTATGCAAACCAATGCCCTAAGAGAAAGTCTCATGAAGAGAATCAGTACGGCCGTATGAGTAGTATTTATGTTGATAATGATGAAGAGACTACAAATGATATGTGAGTTGAAATAATTGTTGAAGCTCAATCAATGGTTTAAGAATGTAGTGGAATGATTACATGTTTATCATGTGTAATGTTATATAAGAAATCTCATGGTACTATGGAATAAAGAGACATCTAAGGATTGTTACACTGTTGTCTTTCCTTGAGATTTGAAAGTGTATGATTAATGGTACCACTGTACATGAAAGGTTATTCAGATATTTTTGGAATGTAGATGATATGCACATAATGAAGGGATAAGGAGAAAATTAAATGTTTAACAGTATTCATGAGCTCATGATTGATATAAGGATTAAGTGATATCATGGATTGAGTATATAGAATTTTGAGGAATTTTGGTATGTGGAAAGTGTTAACGTTTAACTACATTCATGTTTTCAATAAGGTTCAATGGGTATTCAAGAGAATACATGATTAAGGCCTTTGAATGTTTAGAATGTGACCAACAAGACATATCTTATGATATATCAGGATCAACGATGGTATTAAATCTCTGGTAATCGTTTTCACTATATTATGAGAGTGGACTGAAGTATTATGGATAAGCCTAAAGATTGGAATGGATTATGTTGGACATAAGTTATTATTGTTTAAGGATAGAATTTTTTTTTGATATTACTGATGGGATTTTATAGTAATGTAGTTTTAGAAAAAGGACAACCTGCAGGACGGGCGACAGCCCATCGCGTCGGACAAGGCTGTGGGAATCGAACCCAAAACCGAAGTGCGACTGGCCTTTATCGCCTACCACTGACCTACAGAAAGTACCTAGTTAGTAGAAACTAGTTTTATTTTATTAAGAAGTATGATATATGACGTATAAGTTCATTTTTGGAACCATATACGATTAACCATAAGATGGACTTATAACTTTTGCTAACCTTTTGTTTGAAAGAGATGGAATGACCCATCATTCTATCACATGATCTGCTAACACATCACGAATGAAAAATTCAACTTCATTTATTTAAGAGATGAAGTGGAAATTTTCCAAAGAACAACAAACGGTGAGACTATACCAAAATCACAAAAGTATTTCTTCTAATTCCAATTTCATCAACTTTAGGGAAATGATCTTGAAAACCAAAAATGTTGTCTTAGTGCTCTTATATCTGATGAATCAGATGGTACCTTAGATCGTCACAAATTTATGGCTTTGTGATTGCTAGCTTTTCCATAGCCATGTTCTCTACCACTCTCCATCATAACATGATGGTTAGATTTCTCTTCCATATCCATATTTTCACCTATGTGGAAACCCAGTGATTAGTTTATTTGGGTAACCGTTACGTTTCATACTTTTGTTTTTAAAGATTGGTTTTGGTATTCCTTTTTACGATGTGGGTTTCTATTAAAGAAACTTTCGAATAGTAAACCATTTATAACCCCGACGAATTTCGAGGGCGAAATTCATTTTAAGGGGGGTAGAATGTAACACCCCGAGATTTTATGAAAAATATTCTTTTTAATTTCATTAATGTCTTGTGTTATACGCTACACAAAAACGAGCTTTCACAACACACATCTCTGACCTGGCTTGAATTACACGCAATCGCGACCTTCCACGATAGCGTGTGTTGTACGCAACACCAAGTTTCGCTAAACAACGATATGCTATTAAGATATTATTAAAACTAGCCGTTATGAATAGTAATAACCACTTTTTGAAATTTTGTAAATTTTATTTTTCAAAATGGACTTCATTTATGGATTCAGAATATCGAAATTAGCTTACGGTGAAATTTTGGTACTTTTCGGATAACTTTCATTTTCTGATGAATAGTGAAAATTACTAAATTTTAATTAAAAACAACTTTTTTAATCGAAATAATTAATAGTGATAAATTATTAATTTGAGTGGTTTTAAAGTATATTTAGAATATATTTTTACAATTCAATACAATGTTGGTCATTTGATGTAATTTCACATTTACACCAGACATAAACAAGTGTTAATCTTTTGATAATTATTATCTCTTAAAAACACGCTATTTGTTGTGACAGCGGAAATTAATTATAAAATTAATTAATGCAACTTATATGTTGGGAATTTTGTAAAATAGAAATCATTTTTGAATTCGGAATATCAATTATAGCTTGGGGTGAAATTTTGGCATTTTTCTGAAAAACTTCAATTTTTGATGAATAGTGAAACCACTAAGTGGTAGGTTAAAAAATGAATTTTGCATAAAACTTAATTTTACCACTTCTGTGAATGGAATTTCGAAAATCCGACAGACACGGTTGATATCAGTAAGTAAAATGTGGTTCAATGAGATAAAAATAATTTTTTGGTGAATAATAACTTTTTACTTTTTTTACCGCGGTTAATAGTAAAAAGGGTAACTAAGGGTAAATATGATATTACTATTACCCTAACACATGTCCTAATTCTATTGGATAAGTTTAATTCGACAAAAAAAAACCTTATGAATATAATATGACCATTTAGGTCCACTTGGATTAGATTATGACATTTAATATTATTTTATTTTATGAATAGTTAAAATAGTTAAAATCAAAGTTTAATAAGTAAATCATTTTTAATATGGGGTTATACATAAGATAAATTCGACTATAAATATTCATTAGAAAGATAAAAAGATTTCCTACATAATGGTATTTTATTTGTAATTTTTAGACATTAAATAATTTAATTTATTTATGACACAATGATGATGCAGTAATTATCTTATTAATGAAATATTGACATAATTGATGTTATAAATGCTCAAATAAATGTAATTTGAGACTTTTTATGAATTAAACTAATTTTATATGTTACTATGATATATTAGTGTTGATTTAATAAACTTGTTTAGAACATATAATTCTGTTATGACTTTCAAAAAAATCATATATCAAATAGTGTCAAAATTGACACAAAATGGTTTTTAAATCAAATATTATATTATTAATTGTTATTTTATTCCTAAAAATATAAGGTTCGGCCAAATGACTTATATACGGATATATATATTAATAATAAACAACTTGGGGTTCGTTTGTCATGTTATAGTAAGTGTATTAACCATATAGTTTAAGAAAACAAAAAGTCACGGTAAAAGTTAAATTATTTAACTTAGAGTTAAATCTAATTGATAAGGTTAAAATAATAACCTAAACTTTTCTAAATACTATTGGTTGATAGGATTTCGACCCATACCCACTTTAAATTCGAAATAAGACCCTTTGGAACCATTATAAACCGATTTTGACTTTAATATAAAATAATATTTTGAGATATTCCTAAGGTGCCCCTCTCCTCCCTTATAAAAGGGCACCTCCTCCCTCTCTTCCTCACACAACTTTGAGCCTTCAAGCTCAGAAAAACCCTGAAAAATTCTCTTCTCCACTTCCCTAGAAACATCCTAGAGGTTCTGGTCTTCTTCAAAGACCCATTTTAGTGCCCTAAAAGGAGGTCTCAAAGAAGCACTTCAAAGAAGAGGTAATGTCCGTTACCGATTCTTTCATCTTTATTTCTTCTTCCACTTATTCTTCTTAGGTTGTTTCATTATGAAGTAATAACATCAGTATCACTCATATAATGATATGTTATTATAAGTATTAAACAACCCTATTTCACCATCTATCCATCCTACGGAAAAAGAAATCACCGCGCGTGCGTACGTACGGAATACCGTCTCCACGCCGTGGTGTAATCTATTTTCCACCACCACCTTACATGGATGGGTATAATGGTGTAAAGAATAACTATACATAGTTATTATAAAATAATATTGATTCTGATATATTGTATCATCCACTCCAATTCAATTCAATAATTATGGAAATGATATCATCGCTCGTGCGTACGTACGGACTACCGTCTCCACAACGCGATGAGATTCATTCTCCATGTTAACCATTTAAGAATGATTATAAAGTATATATAAGAAATAATAATAAAATATATGACATTATAAATCTACTGGATTTATTTATATATGTATGTCATCTACTTAATTCCATTCAACTCAATAAGGAAACGAAAACAGCGTTCATGCGTACGTACGGCCTACCGTCTCCATGAACGGTGTATTTATTTAGATTTACTAATTTATTATATATATGTATATTCTGAATATATATTATATATAAATCATGTTTTATATTCTGGAATTAAGTAATTATTATCTAAGCAATCATATGAATAATTACAAGTCAAAACACGGACGACAAATGAAACAATTTTACCCAAAATGCTCTTTAACATAGAATTTACAAAAGAAAGGGTAATATAAAGTCATAAGTGAACCATATATGATATCATAACAATGAGTATGATTATGGAATAAGTCAATGACATTATTTAAATCATTATACAGGAGTTTCGGACACCTACGAAGAAAATCGGACCTAAGGTAAGGGAAAATATCACAATCTCATTTTTATCCGAGATTGTTTTTACTTTGGCATTTACTGGGGTGTATTTTATCATCCACATACATGTTCCGTCAATAAGTAATATTATTTCCATCCACCTACAATTGTTTAAATCCAATTTTACCCTTCGGTGAGTTTTTAGTAAAAGATATGAAAGGAATCTTTTGTCGTTTTTCGTACGAGGTAATTTTTGACTTTTCCGACAAAAGTACGAAGAATGTTTTTTTTAACTTATACGACATGAATCGATTTTTAAAACATTATTTCAAAGAAGCTTCCTTTACAAGTTTTCGAGTTTATTTTTAATCAACAACTTTTAGTTTAGAATTGTATGACATGTTATGAAAGGAAAAGTGTTTTTGAAGAAGAATGTATATTTTCCTCAAGAATGGAGTTCAAATGTTTTATCAAAATTATTTTCCATCTAAGATAATATAGGGTTCTGTTTTTATCCCTATTATTACACTGATTTGATTATGTTTTGAGGAAATTATTTTTATGAAGTCATTTACCTTATATGATTTGTTTTATGATGTCATGATGTTTCAAGAATTCCATTTTTGTTACATGTGTTATGCGATGATGTATGATTTATGATTATGTGGAACACATAAGAAAGGATTCATTATAAGATGGGTGGGACCTATATCTCCCTCCAATGCATTGGGTAAATATTTTATATCTCATGAGATATACATGGATGGAATGGTAGGTTATACGGGTTCAGTGAAACAGGACTGAAACGAGGGTTACTCAGTTCAGAAATGGACTTTGTCCACTAAGATAGTCTTGGCAATGAGTCTTGACTAATAAGAAATGATTCTCTATGACTATGTGTGTATGCCAAAAAGTTTCATGTTTTAAGTTATGATTATTGTGATTACATTTCACTGCCATGATTTATCCCATGTTATGAAATTATGATCTCTTTTGCAGGTTAAGATTTCCAAAAGTTATGTGCTTGTGTATACGATGTGATTGATATTTCTTTTGTTTACCCTTACTGAGCATTTGAGCTCACCCTTTTGTATGTTTTCTTTTCCCCAGGATATAAAGAAAGGTTTTAGGTATAAAAAAAAGAAGATCTTTATGGGAGATGTTGAAGATCTTTCACCAGGATTAGAAGATTATATTCCGAGTTTCCAAAGACACTAAACTATTACGATCCTTGTGTGTGTGTTTTTGTTATGTACTAAGTATTCCGTAAATGTAATGTAATGTCAATGTACGTCAAGCTTCGGGTCTCTACACTATAAATCCAGCATTATCTTTGCAGTAACATGTACTGAAAAATATATTTTATTTATCCATATAGGCCCTTGCACATATATTGACTAACATTACTATATGAAAACATCCATCTCTTTCTTCTAAACCATTGTCAATAGAAGAAATAGATGAAATAGAACCACTCATTGTATTTCAATAGTGAGGAGATTATATGTAGGGTTCATCATGGTTAAGAACAGTGCAAAAATGAAAAACATAAAACCCAAAAAATCAAACAACGGTAGAGTAAAAGTAGAAAATAGCATACATTAGATTCTAGCCTTGATTCGTCCAAGGGAACATAAAGGATTCACATCGGCATTAGTGGAGTTCCGTGAGAAATTGAGAATCTCCAGTGACTAAGTCATGGTTAGGGTTCTTTTAAATTGATTAAGGACACTTTTAACAGCACTTTTAGAAATGCACAGATAAATATCCCTTTTATCAGTGCTAAATTGATAATCTCTTGTAAAAGGGATATTTTTCAGTGCTAAAAATCACTTACAAAGGATATCTTTATCAACGCTAATGTTTTAGAGTAGATCAATATACCTTTTATCAGCCCAAAAATTTTAGCATTGATATATGATTTATATTTATAATTATTTAAATAAATTTATTATAATTTTCTAATTATTTAAATATATATAATTCTTTATTAATAATTATATAAATACTTATTTAAAAAATTATTATTATCTATTTATACTAATTATGAATATATAAATATAGTAAATATGTATTTATAAATATATTTATTTATAAATAAGTATTTATAAATATATTTTTAACATTATTAGTGGACATACAATCTTAAATACATGCATCTAAAAAATGAGTGAAGTTGAATAAAATCAAAATGAGTACGCTTAAAAAATATAAGAAAATGGATAAGTTTTATTAATTAAAGATAAATTATTAAAAAAATATGGATATATATATATATATTGAATTAAAGATTAATACATATTGAAAATACTGAAACATGGTAAATAAATAATTATAAATAAATAATAGAAAATGATCAAATTCAAAAATAAAAAAATATTAAAAATGAATACCCTAACCATAATAGTATTAAAAATATATAAATAAAATTGACTGATTAAAAACTTAATATATTAAATGTATCACGTTATAATGAAATTCTAAAATATACTAAACTTTGAATAAATTACATAAATATTAGGTGTATGTGTTTCTATATATTTGTGTGAGAGTTTATATATAAAAATGCATTAATTACATATATATATACGTGTGTGTGTGTGTGTAAAATCAATGTAACACATGATGTTTGCTATATGTTAAATTGAAAAATCAAACTACATTAAAAATGAATAAGACATTTATATGTTTTTAATTAACATTTTATTCATTATATATATATATTTAATATATATTATTTATTACTATTTATAATAAATAAATATATATTTTTATGTATTTTATACTTATTTATTTTTATTATTAATTGTTTCATTAATAAATTATTAAATAATTTTGTAATTTATTCATTTTGAATTTTTTTGTTTAATTATTACAGCTTATTCATTATATATATATATTTAATATAAACTACTTATGAATATTTAATATATATTTATGTATGTATGTATGTATATATGTATATTAAATTTATTGATTTTTATCAATAATTATTTAGTTAATAAAATGTATAATATTTTTCTTAATTTACTCATTCTAATTTATTATTTATTTAATTTATTTATTTTATTCATTTTACATATCTATATATTTAATATATAGTATTTATTAATTTTTAAAAATTATATTTATGTATATTCTACTTAATAATTTTTAGCAAATAATTATTTAATTAATGAAATTGTTAAAAAATTGTTTTTATTTGTTTAATTCTTTCATTTTATTATGGACCTGTGTCATTGATAAAAATAAAGCGATGATAAAGGGTATCCATTATTAGTGCTTTTAAAGGCATGTTTTGTAGTAGTGTAATATTCAGATACATGAATATAAAGACAATTTGAAGTTGAAAGTTATTGGTTTTAGGTTAAAAAATACCACAAAATCCCACTTTGACTAGATCCAACTACTAACATCTTTTAGTTTTCTAGCTCTCACATGATATTCATGATTCAACTATGATTAGAATTTAATCAATGGGTTCACCATGATTTCTTTTGTAGAAACAATTCTCACTATGACCTCACCACTCTGAGAAGAATCCTTCAAGAGTTGATACTTCCAAATTATGTGCTTTATCTACTGATGTGACATTGGATCTTTTGTTAAATCCACCTCTATATTATTATTATTATTGTTGGACTCACCGGTTTTGATAATCTCAATTATGATTAATTATGTTTTGAAAATCCCAAATGATATTTATTGATTAAACTTTTCATTAATTTTTTTTGACAAAGGAAGTTGATATATTAATCACAAAAGTCAGCAGTTACATGGTCATGAAACCAAGAAGGGAAGTGGTCAAGACAGATATGATTCATGTCAGACGTGCTGAAAGATGCCAGGTGATGGGCTGCTTTATTTCTATCCCTTTTAATGAAGGAGAAGGATTAGGTTGTGAAGTATGGACTGAGAGACTGGATGTTCCTAATCACAGGGCCAAAAGAAAGGAGGCCGCCATCATTAAGCCCAATAGTGTTGATGATGGTGAGGAAATCGGATTCAATGTGAATGGCTTTCCATCCTCGATCTTTTGCAAGCGTCAGCCCGGCGAGGACAGCGAAGGCTTCAGCAACAGCGGGCTCCCAAAGAGAGTGGTGAGATTCATGTTTGGTAGCAATGATATGACCATGAAAATCCCATGTGACAAGTCCAATTACGAAAAAACCATCCATGGAGAGAGATGCGTCAACGTTAATCTTGAAAATTACTTCTGGGGGGGTACCATCTTGAAGCAATTATGTGAGTTCCAAACAGCCCATGATGGTTAGAGTCCTGATTCCACCCCTCAATCCAGTATAAGGCATGTTCAATCCAGAACCTGGGGGGATTTGCAATATGATTAAAGATGAAGTCACTGCGTTGCACCCATAAGATCCATGCCACGATGCAAAATGAAGCAACTTTGTCCGCAGTGAATGAAGACGACAAAATCATTAGCAGTGTTGGAAGGTCTGGCGCTGTATCCAACATAAGCTCTAGATTTGAGCCCCAAAATGTCCAGATCTCTTTCACCCTGTTCACTAGGTGATCCCATGCAGAGGAGATTCGAGTGCAACCGAGAAGATGGGACAATGCTTTTCATTTGTGACATGTCGGAGGGTGAGGAAGTCCATAGTGGGAAGAATACCTATGCAAACCTACCACCATAAAAAACAAATTTTTGGTGGGACCTTAAGATGCCAAATTGTTTTCTAGAGCCCTCCCCTTTATATATCGGTAGCTCATCTGCATACTGGTGACCTTTCTAGTTGAAGGCTTGAGAACCCTATATCTCGCTCTAGAACTAAGCACATTGATGTAAGGAACAAATTTCTAAGAGATAACTATCAAAAGGGTGATATAACTCTTGAATTTATAGGCATTGAATGTCAACTAGATGATATACTTACAAAGCCTTTAAGTTTAGAGAGATTAAGTTAAATTAAACATGAATTAAGAATGATCAACTACCCTTAAACCTCACTATTAGACACACCTCACTATTATAGAAACCTCACCATTAGGATACCTCACCGGTAGTGCTTACCGTTATAATCCTTACTGGTAGAATGGTTACCGATATATCATGATGTTTTAAATTTTTGTGTTTTAAGCAGAGTCTCTTTATCGTTTTAATGTATATATTTTCTTATTATATTTTGATTTCTAAATGTTATAAGTTGAGTCTAAATCACATTTAATCCACCGCAAACTCCACCCTTCCAAGTCCTTACCTACCCAAGCCTCTGAAATCTTGCGAGCTATAAGTTTCTCGATTTGGAAATGGCCCGAGTTAAGCGATCGATAATTGATGAAGGTAATGAGGCAAGTGCGAAGTGACAAAAAGTCGGTTATGGAGCCACTGGAAGTAGTGGTCATACTAGTAAAGAGAATAGAAAGTATGAGAATCTACATTTATTGAAGAGGGAAATAGTGACTGAGAAGGATCTTTGTGCTGAGTTGTTGATGTCAAGCATGTCTCTGATTTTGAGTATTTTATAAGAGCAAGGATGGATAGATTGTTTTGCAAACAACAATGGGCCTTATTACCTAAAACTGGTTAAGGAATTTTATGAGTTTGTAAGATTTGAAATAAATGAACATGAGAACATGATGATTTCTGTGGTAAATGATAAGGAGATATCTTTTTCATCTGCTGAATGGGATGAAAGTCTGAAAGTACCTCATGAAGGAGAGTATGAGTTTTCATCTTAATCAGTACTTGCAGCTAGTGACCATTTTGAGTATGAGGCTACTTTTCTTGAGTTAACTGGGAATGGATCACCTAGAAAAGTGATTACTGCGGAAATGGAAGGAGAAAACAGATTGTTGTTTAAGTTCATTCAACATGTGATTAGTCCCAGGAGAGGAGATTTTCGAACCCTGAAGTTTCAGGATATATATTTGATGTACTTGTTTAGGCATGGAGTGAAGGTCAATATATGAAGATTGTTGATGATTCAGATAAAAGATATGACCAGACCTAAATCAAAGAAAAATACTTTGTTCTTTGCTATGATGATTTCCATTATGTTAAAAGTCAAAGGTATTTCTGAAACTGGGGATGAAATTGTTGTTGTTAAAGACAATTTCTACTTTACTAAGACTATCTGAAAGTATATGAAAGTAAGCTGGAACCCTTTGAAGAAACAATGGGTGAATGATGATGGGAAATTGTAGGATAAATTTAATCTTGTGGACCATCCTTCTACGCCTAAGGATGAGAGGGATCCAGGTCTAGGACCTGATAAAGATGAACCTGCTTATAGTGATGCTGAGGATGCTGTTGATGATGAGGATGAAAAGACTTCATTGGAAGAAGGAGGAGACCCTGACCTGCCTCCTAGCACTGCACTTCAGAGTATTGCTTATAGAGAGGCTATTCCTCCAGCTACTTTACCTAGAAGAGGATCTGATTCTGATAGCTTAGATGAGAGTACTTTGAGTTTGAGTCCAGTAATTGGGAGTTCTACTTTGCCTATAGAGGCTGTTTTGGTTGAGATGACAGAACCTGCACCTATCCCTGATGAGACTCCTGTTGTTGAAATGGAGATGGTTGTGGATAATTCTTCTAAGGAAGAACTGCCTGCTGAGGATGCTATTGATGTACATGTATAGGTGAAATCAGATATTGAGGGGGAGCATCCCACCAGACATGGTACTATATCAGTAGCTCATGAGATTGAAGACTGTGTAGAAGACCCAGGTTTTGTAGTTTTTGGGTTGGACTATCCTGATTCTGAAGATGAGACACTCATCAAAAGACCACATGTCAGTTATAATATCCTTTCTGAGACTTTACCTGAGGATTTAGTATGAAAAGATGACATATACCAGTTGAAGTATGATCTTAAGATCTATTTTGTGGAAGAAATGAGAAGAATGAAAACCTATTTAATATCATCCATTCAATCTGTTATGACTGAATCTGTATCTAGTATTTTGGAGGAAGTCAAGACCTTCCAGAGTCAAGTTTCAATCTTGGCAGAGGATGTTGAATCTCTAAAGAAATCAGTTGTCTCTATGGGGTCTTATATGAGTTCTAAATCTCAAGTAGACAAGGATTTGACATTTTTGAAAAGTATAGTTTGATAGATAGTATCAGTTTTTGAGGAATTTAAGAATTCCATGATGCAACATGTCAGCACCCAAGACCTTGTTGTGAAAATTCTTATTAGTGGGCTGACTAAATATTTTAAGGAAACATTAGCTTTTAATGTTTCACCTATGAGTGCTCCCAGGCCTTCTTTAAATGTTGGTAAGATTAGAGTTGTGATGAGATAGGATCTTGGACAGTCTTCCACCAGTGGCTATGTAGACTCTACTTCCTTGACCCAAGTGGTGACCACCACTAGGGATATAAGAAAAATTGTTCAGGATTTTATGAGGGAGGCCACTGCTTCTCAGAAATAAGTAAAGGACAAGGTGGATTACTATTTCCAAAGGGTATACACTAAACATCAGTTGAACAATCACTTCAAAATTTTGTCAGAAAATTTGAAATTACCTCCTGTGACTCAAGCCTTCAGAGAGAAAGTGAGTAAGCTCAAGGAGCTAACTCTAGCTTTGGAAAAATTCCCGGAAAACAAGGATGACTTCATTTATTCTATGGAGAGAGGAGGAGGGATTATCATGGATTTCAGAAATCTCTTGCTGCCCTTTTTGCATGTTGATGCTCATCCAGTGATTGTACCTCCATCTTTACCTTCATTTGGATATACTACTTCTAATTTCTAGATGACCCCAACTCAAGCTATTAGAAGCATGACACCAATGATTACTCAGAGGAGTACCCACTACATGCCAGGAACAGTTTTAGTTTCTCAAACTCCAATGGTCATTTCTGGAGTTCCCAAGCCTTAAACCAAAACTATCCAGCCTGAGTCTACCTTAGATCCCAAATGAAAATATAATGTGGACATTCAGGAAGTGGATTGAGTGGGTCTAGATGAATTTTATATGGATCATTTGTACCTTGTATACTATTTTTGTAATCCTTATGTACTTTTGACTCCTTAATATATACCTCTTTTGAAATATCTTTGTCTCAGTTTTTACCTATGTTGCCTACTTAATTTATTTCACCTTTACTTCTAAAATTTTGTTTTTACCTATGGTCCATACTTGTATTGTCTCATTTCCCTTTGATAAACAACTTTATCTCTTATCTTTTAACTCTGATTCCCCATATTTTCTGTTCTCTGATACATTCCTTACATCCTTATCTTATACCTCCCTTATTTTTGCTAATTCCAAAGGGGGAGAAATATTTCCCAGGTGGGAGAAATGATAAAGGGGGAGGATTATTTATTAAAATAGGGACATATGTCAGACATGAATATTAATATTTTATTTCTATTTTTTTCTAAATCTATTTTCTCTGATACATTTGAACATAACAATTTACATTTATCTCTGAAACATATTTTACCTGTGTTGAAATGCACTGAGAAATAAGAAAAATTGTATTTTAGTCTGATACATTTCGATTACCTGCCATAATTTGTGATTATCAAAAAGGGGAATATTGTTGGACTCACCTATTTTGATAATCTCAATTATGATTAATTATGTTTTGATAATCCCAAATGATGTTTATTCCTTAAAATTTTCAATACTTTAGTTACTGTTTAAGTGCTTAATTTTAAAATATAAATACTGTTGAATATGCTCAAATGGAATATCTTTCATTCAATAACATTTGGTTAATAAAATGTTCATTTACTTTTTAATGTTTTATCCTAACTTAATATGTGGATAGTTTTCATAAACAGACAAATAGATACCGATACAGAAAGGTCACCGATATGAAGATGAGATACCGATAAAGAATGGTCACCAGTATGCAGATGAGATACCGATACAGAAAGGTCACCAGTATGTAGACAATTACCGTTACACATGAGCAACTGATAGAGTAAGTCTACTGGTGTGCACAAGTCGACCGATACAGAGTGAAAGCTACTGTTATGAAGTCTACCGTTACAAGCTCACTGGTATGGGTCACCGGTACCTATGTATACCGCTTCCGAGAGCTACCACAAAATGAAATCACCGCTACATATAGTCACCGGTACTTGGATCTACAGCTAGATGGACCTACCGCTACATACAGCTACCGTTACAGAAACCCCCAGACACCCAACACGGTGTCATTTATTTAACTTTTATTATTATAAGCAGCGGTCATATTTGGATAATTTAATGAATCTACTATTAATTAATGATAGTTTTTGACATGTCAAAAAACGTACCTCGTACAAATCATTTCTATTGCTGGAGCTCAAGGAATATAAAAGGGAACCTCGAGCTACTAGAGAACTAGTATTTCAACGCACATACGAAACAAGTTTTTGGATATACACAAGGACATACATACATAGAAGAAGAAGGAAGAACACATGAAGAACCTGTAGAACCTGAACATTCAAGGAGCTAAGAGCTTCAACGACTACACCTACACTCAAGCTAATCAAGATGATCAAGCTGGACCTGGAAGTCAAAGAAAAAACGACACTCATTTTTTTTTAAAAAACCAGAGAAGGACTCAGAGAAAATTCTGATCAATCCAATGAGTCCAAAGATTGACTAAAAAAACATAGAGCATTATATACTCATCTCTATTTTTTTAGATCTATTGAGTTTCATTTATTTACATTTTGATCAGTGTGTGCGCTCTATATTTTAAGCACGCACTTTCTCCTGTGCTAAACTGGAGGATTTATAAATCCTCACTCAATCTTTCCCTTACACTCTTGTATCCCACTGTGGATAGTGGTAGATGTCAAGTGTGACCTGAATAGCCTATGTGTTGTTGTTTAGTTTTCGTACTTTGAACTGTGGTAGAGGTATGAGGACCTGGACAGTCTGTGAACTGTTGTAAAACCTCGATCCAAGGTGTGGATCATAATTTATATAAAACTATTTGAGAGGACTTAGTCTCTGCTTGAGAATGGACCTCTTGTTTAAAACTACTGTGCATTTTTATTTTAGTTAAAACTATTTTGAATATTCTGCTGCTAAGTACTTTAAATATAAATCTATTTTAAAGTTACTATGATTGTTAAACTAGAAAGTGTTTGTATTTATTGTATACATGTAGGTTAGTTTCAAAAGCTAATCTAATCTTCAGATTAGATTAACTACGAACTAATCAATCTCTTGAGAACCTATCTGAACCTTTACTGTATTAAAAATTCACTACAGTTAAGCTTGTTATTTAAATTAGGGTATTTTAATAGAAATATTTTAAATCATAAATTTTTAATAGGAACTCAATTCACCCCTCGTGATTATTCCTCTCCGACAACACTTGGTATTAGAGGGTTGGATAAAAGTTTTCCAAAACACTTTGTTTTTTTAACTGTGATTCTAGTTGTATCTTAAAGATCTTAAATTTATGTTATTTCTAAATTTCTATCTCTTTAAATACATTTTCTAAAATATAATTATGGATAATATATTAGAAGGTTCAGCTACCAACATGCCACCTTTATTTAATGGTGTTAATTATTCCCAATGGAAAATAAAAAAGAAAATTCATTTAAAAAGTATGGGATTTGACATCTGGACTACTATAGAGACTCAGTATAAGACTCCAAAAACTTTTAGAACTACTTAGGATGAACCTACAAAAGTTGCTTATAATAATAATTGTAAAGTAATGAATGCCTTGTATTATGCTTTAGAAGACGAAGAATTTAATCGAATATCTGCTTGTAAGACTGCTTATGAAATCTAGGATACCTTGGATATTTCTCATGAAGGAAAAACCAATGTGAAAGAGATGAGATTAAACACTTACACTATTGAATATGATAATTTTAAAATGAGGCTCTATTAACCTATTTCTGACATGTATCTTAGGTTCAATGAAATTGTTAACACTATGGGATCGCTGGGAAAAGTTGTTCCAGCAAAAGAGAAAATCATGAAAATACTCAGATGTCTTTCAGAAAGATGGAGAGGCACGTCAATTTCAATAAGAGAATCGTGTGAAATAAGTTTACTACCTGTTAAAGATATTATTGGTAAGTTGATGATGTATGAAGAAGAGCTGAAGGTACACAAAGAAGAAGATGATTAACCAAGAAATAAATCAGTATCCTTCAAGACCTCTTCTTCAAAAATCAAGGAAAATGAGAAAAATTCAAGCTACAAGTGATAGTTCAAGTAGTGAAGAGAGTGCATCTGATAGTGATGCTGAAATGGCTCAGATAGCCAGCCGATTTAAGAAGTTTTATAGGAAAAATAAGTTTTTCAGAAAATCCAATTACAAGGGAAAGTATGACAATAAAGGTCATTGGAAGAAGGATTGGAAAAGGACTGATAAAAGTGATGACATAGTCTGCTACGAATGCAAGAGGAAAGGACATGTGAAAGATAACTATCTGAAGTTAAATTACAAGAAGAAATATGAGTACAAAGACAAGAAATATAAGAAATCTATGAAAGAAACCTGGAGTGCTTCAGAAGATAGTTCAAGTGATTCTGATTCCACTCAGGATGAAAAATCTCAAAAAGCTAATATGTGTTTCATGACAAAAACATCTGAGGTAACATTGGATACTCCTAATTTAAACTCTTATTATTCTAGAGATGATTCTGATTATGATTCTAAGAACATGTCTTATGAATAATTATTTGAATATTGTAACATGCTAGAGGATACCTGCAATGAGATGAAAGAATAGTATAAGGCCTTAAAGAAATAGCATGCTTTAACTAACACTGTCAAATCTGCACTAGAAGTAGAAAAGGAAAAGAATGCTCAACTACTCAAAGAGAATACTGAACTGAAATTGTCTAACGAGCAACTCATGAAAGATTTAGAAAAATATACTAATGGAAAGAAAACTCTTACACAAATTCTAGGAAAACAAGCAGCACCAAAGTATACTACTGGTTTAGGCTATCATCCTGGACAGAGACAGATTAAAAAGAATACATTTATTCCTAAATCAGGACAGTATGCTGCTAGTTCTAGTTCTGGAAATTCTTATGTCTCCACTATCTAATCACATAGTTATAGATCAAAAAAAGTTTATCTTTCAAAATCTTTTAAATATATTGATTATATGAAACCCATTAGAAAAATCTGGGTACCAAAAGTTCTTCTTGCTAACCTGTTTGGACCCAAGAAAATCTGGGTACCATAATAATTTTCTATCTAAAATTGTGTTGTAGGAAACCTGATTAAAAAGTTCATGTAGGAATACATGGTACTTGTACAATTGATGTTCAAGACATATGACATGAGAATTTTCATGTTTTAAAAGCTTAGTCAATGTTGATAGAGTATATGTCACCTTTGGAGATAACTCAAAAGGAAAGATCATCGGCTTAGGCCTGATTGGTAACACTAATTCAAATTTAATTTCTAAAGTTTTATTTTTTGATGGAATAAAGTATAATATATCAAGCATTTATCAGTTGTGTGATGATGGATTTAATGTTAGGTTTGAAAATTATTCATGTAATGTTTTTGATTCTTAAAATGTTTTGGTATTTACTGCATTAAGAAATTAAAATGTTTATGCTGTAGATTTGAATTTTTTAGCTAAGAAAAATATTACCTGTTTAAATGATTTTCATAATGAATCATGGATTTGACACAGAAGATTAGGAAACTGCTATATACACTCACTTAGAAAACTGACTAGGAAGAACTTAGTTAGAGAACTACCTAAACTTGAATTCCCAGATGACAAAGATTTTAATCCCTGTTAAAAGGGAAAGCAACATAAATTTTCATTTAAATCAAAGAAAGAAGTTTCAACTTCTCAACCTCTTGAGTTGGTTCACATGGATTTTTTTGGACCATCCATAGTTTCTAGTTTAAATGGGAAGTACTATGTCTGTGTCCTTATAGATTAATTTTCTAGATATACATGGGTATATTTTCTAGCTCACAAAAGTGAAGCTTGCTCTTACTTTATTAAATACTCCAAGTCTGTAGAAAACCTTAGTGGACTTAAGATTAAAACATTGATAAGTGATCATAGTTGTGAGTTAGAAAATCATGAATTTGAATCATACTACTCACACAATGGCTATAATCACAACTTCTCTGCCCCTAGGACACCTCAGTAGAATGGTGTAGTAGAAAGAATAAATAGAACTCTTCAGAAAATTGCACAAACTATGCTTAATGAATATTATTTACCTGTTTATTTTTGGACTGAAGCTGTAAATACAGCTTGTTACATTATAAATAGAGTTTTGATTATACCAATACTTAAGAATACCCCTTATGAATTATGGAATAATAGAAAACCTAGAGTCAGTTATTTTAAAGTTTTTGGTTGTAAAGTTTTTATTCTGAATACTAAAGATAATCTGGATAAATTTTCATCTAAAGGTGATGAAGGAATTTTTCTTGGTTATTCTTTAACTAGAAAAGACCATAGTGTTTTTAATAATAGAACCAAATGTGTGGAAGAATCTGTTCAAATCAAATTTGATGAAACTGATCTACATGAACATAAACCTTCTCTTGAAAATCTTGAAGAAGATTTTTCTGTTAGGAACCTTAATGATAAAATTAGTGAACTTGTTGTAAAGACAACCAGTTCTGGAAATATTTCAGAATCTACTATTGGTGAACCCGAACCTAGAGAAGAACCTGAAATTTATAGTCCTACCTTTACTAGATCAACTAGTATTCTAAATAATCATCCTTTAGATGTTGTTGTAGGTAATCTTGATAGAGGGACACATATTAGAGCTTCTCTAAGAAACCAAGTTTAACATCAATCTTTTATTTCACAGTAAGAACATAAAATTTTCAATGATACTATCAATGATGAATTTTGGGTAATGGTTATGCAAGAAGAGTTAAATAAATTTGAAAGAAACAAAGTTTGTGAATTAGTAGAAAGACCTAAGGACACTTTGACCATAGGCACAAAATGGGTGTTTAGAAATAAGGTTGATGAATCTGGAAACATTATTAGAAAAAAATCTAGGTTAGTTTCACAAGGTTACATTCAAGAAGAAGGAATTGATTATGAAGAAACCTTTTCACCCGTAGCTAGATTAGAAGCCATTAAGATCTTACTTGCTTATGCATCTCATCTGAATTTCAAGTTATATAAAATGGATGTTAAAAGTGCTTTTATAAATGGTTATATAATTGAAGATGTTTTTGTTGAACAACCACCAGGATTTACAAATCCCCATTTTCAAAATCATGTTTTTAAATTTTTTAAAGCTTTATATGGTTTAAAACAAGATCCAAGATCTTGGTATGATAGGCTTACTAATTTTCTTATTTCAAAAGGTTTTGATAAAGTAATTGTTGATCCTACTCTTTTTATCAAAAATATTTCCAAATATGTTTTGATAGTACAAATATATGTTGATGATATTATTTTTGGATCTTCTAAAAATTCTTTATGTACTGATTTTTCAAAGATTTTGAAAAATGAATTTGAAATTATCTTAATGGGAGAACTCAAATATTTTCTTGGATTTCAAATTTTTCAAAATAGGCATGGTATTATTCTAAATCAAATTAAATACACAAAGGATTTATTAAAACGTTTTGGGTTGGATAGTAATAGGGGAAGTGATACACCTATGATTACCACTTGTAAGTTGGATAATGATGAATCTAGGAAACTAAAAGATCAAACAAATTACAGAGGTATGATTGGAAGCTTACTTTACCTTACTTCTAGTAGACCTAATATTTTGTTTAGTGTATGTATATGTGCATGATTTCAAGCTAATCCAAAAGAATCACACTAACTTGCTGTAAAAATGATTTTCAAATATCTTAAGCATACTACTAATTTAGGTTTATTTTAACCAAAAGGACAATCTTTTGATTTAATAAGTTATTCAGATGCTGACCTTTCTGGTTGTAAGTTGGATAGAAAAAGCACATTTAGAATGTGTCATTTATTAGGAAAATCCTTAGTATCTTGGTGTAGTAAGAAACAGAATTCAGTTGCATTATCTACTGTAGAAGCAGAATATATAGCTGCTGGTAGTTTCTGTGCACAGATTCTGTGGATCAAACACACTTTGTTGGACTATGGATATGATTTTAGACATGTTTCTATTAATTGTGATAACACTAGTGAAATAAATATCTCTAAGAACCTTGTATCTCACTCTAGAACTAAGCACATTGATGTAAGGAACCACTTTCTAAGAGATCACTATCAAAAGGGTGATATAACTCTTGAATTTATAGGCATTGAATGTCAACCTGCTGATATATTTACAAATCCTTTAAGTTCAGTGAGATTAAGTTACATTAGACATGAATTAGGAATGATCAACTACCCCTAAACCTCACCGTTAGACACACCTCACCATTATAGAAACCTCACCATTAGGATACCTCACAGGTAGTGCTTACCGTTATAATCCTCACCGATAGAATGGTTACCGATATATTATACTATTTTAAATTTTTGTGTTTTAAGTTGAGTTGCTTTATTTTTTTATTGTATATATTTTCTTATTTTGTTTCGATTCACAAATGTTATAAGTCAAGTCTAAATCACATTCAATCCACTGAAAACTCCACCCTTCTAAGTCCTTACCAACCCAAGCCTCTAACATCTTGCGAGCTCTAAGTTTCTCGATTTGGAAATGGCCCGAGTTAAGCGATCGATAATTGATGAAGGTAACGAGCTGAGTGCAATGTGACAAAAATTCGGTTCTGGAGCCACTGGAAGTAGTGGTGGTACTAGTAAAGAGAATAGAAAGTCTGAGAATCCACATTTATTGAAGAGAGAAATAGTGATTGAGAAGGAGCTTTGTGTTGAGTTGTTGATGTCAATCATGTATCTGATTTTGATTATTTTAGAACAGCAAGGATGGATAAATTGTTTTGCAAACAATAATGGGCCTTATTACCTGAAAATGGTTAATGAATTTTATGAGTTTGTAAGATTTGAAATGAATGAAGATGAAACAGGATGATTTCTATGGTAAATGATAAGGAGATATCTTTTTCATCTGTTGAATGGGCTGAAAGTCAGAAAGTACCTCATGAAGGAGAGTATGGTTTTTCATCTAAATCATTACTTGCAGCTAGTGACCATTTTGAGTATCAGGCTGCTTTTCTTGAGTTAACTGGGAATGGATCACCTAGAAAAGTGATTGTTTATAAATTGGAAGTAGAAAAAAAATTGTTGTTTAAGTTCATTCAATATGTGATTAGTCCCAGGAGAGGAGATTTTCCAACCCTAAAGTTTCAGGATCTATATTTGATTTACTTGTTTAGGCATGGAGTGAAGGTCAATCTATGCAGATTGTTGATGATTCAGATAAAAGATATGACCAGACCTAAATCAATGACAAATAATTTGTTCTTTTCTATGTTGATTTCCATTATGTTAAAAGTCAAAGGTATTTTTGAATCTAGGGATGAAATTGTTGTTGTTAAAGACTATTTCTGCATTACTAAGACTATATGAAAGTATATGAAAGTAAGTTGGAAACCTTAAAAAAAAGGGTCCAATGATGATGGTAAATTTTATGATAAATTTAATCTGGTGGACCATCCTTCTAGGCCTAAGGATGAGAGGGATCCAGGTCTAAGACCTGATAAAGATGAACATGCTTATAGTGATGATGAGGATGTTGTTGATGATGAGGATGAAGAGACTTAAGTGGAAGAAGGAGGAGACCCTGACCTCCCTCCTAGAACTACACTTCAGAGTATTGATTATGGAGAGGCTAGTCCTCCAGCTACTTTACCCAGAAGAGGATCTGATTCTGATAGCTCAGATGAGAGTACTTTGAGTTTGAGTCCAGTAATTGGGAGTTCTACTTTGCCTGTAGAGGTTGTTTTGGTTGAGATAACAGAACTCGCACCTATCCCTGATGAGCCTCTTATTGTTGAAATGGAGATGGTTGTGGATTATTCTTCTGAGGAAGACCTGCCTGCTGAGGCTGCTATTGATGTACATGTATAGGAGAATACAAAAATTGAGGGGGAGCATCCCACAAGACATGGTATTGTATCAGTAGCTCATGAGTTTGAAGACTGGATAGAAGAACTATGTTTTGTAGTTTTTGAGTTGGACTATCCTGATTCTGAAGATGAGACACCCATAAAAAGACCACATGTCAGTTATAATATCCTTTCTGAGACTTTACCTAAGGATTTAGTAATAAAATATGACCTAGACCATTTGAAGTCTGATCTAAAGACCTGTTTTGTGGAAGAAATGAGAAGAATGGAAACATCTTTAATATCATCCATTCAATATGTTATGACTGAATCTGTATCTAGTATTTTGGAGGAAGTCACGACCTACCAGGGTCAAGTTTCAAGCTTGGAAGAGGATGTTGAATCTCTAAAGAAATCAGTTGTCTCTATGGAGCCTTATATGAGTTCTAAATCTCAAGTAGACATGGATTTGAAATTTGTGAAAATTATATTTGGCTAGATGGTATCAGTTTTTGAGGAATATTTTAATTCCATGAAGAAGCATGTCATCACCCAGGACCTTGTTGTGAGAAATCATATTAGGGGGATGAAAAAATATTTTAAGGAAACATTAGCTTTTACTTTTTCACCTATGAGTGCTCCCAGACCTTCTTTAGATGTTGGTAAGATTAGAGCTGTGATGAGAGAAGAGCTTGGATAGTATTCCACCAGTGGTTCTGTAGACTCTACTTCCTTGACCCAAGTGGTGACTACCACTAGGGATATAAGAAAAATTGTTCAGGATTTTATGAGGGAGGCCACTGCTTCTCATAAAGAAGTAAAGGACAAGGTGGATTACTATTTCCAAAGAGTCTACACTAAACATCAGTTGAACAATCACTTCAAACTTTTGTTAGAAAATTTGAAATTACCTCTTGTGACTCAAGACTTTAGGGAGCAAGTGAGTAAGCTCAAGGCGCTGACTCCAGCTTTGGAAAAATTCCCATAAAACAAGGATGACTTCATTTATGCTATGGAGAGAGGAGGAGGGATTATCATGGATCTCAAAAATCTCTTGCTGCCCTTTTTGCATGTTGATGCTCAGCCAGTTATTGTACCTCCAGCTTTACCTATATCTGGATCTACTACCTCTACTTTTCAGATGACCCCAACTCAAGCTATCAGAAGCTTGACACCAATGATTACTCATAGGAGTACCCCCTACATGCCAGAAACAGTTTCAGTTTCTCAACCTCCAATGGTCATTTCTGGAGTTCCCAAGCCTTCAACCAAAGCTACCCAGCTTGAGTGTACCTCATATCCCAAAGGAAAATCTAATGTGGACATTCAGAAAGTGGATTGAGTGGGTCTAGATGAATTCTATATGGATAATTTGTACCTTGTATACTATTTTTATAATCCTTATGTACTTTTGAATCCTTAATATATACCTATTTTGAAATATCTTTGTCTCAGTTTTCACCTATGCTGCCTACTTAATTTACTTCTCCTTTAGTTTTAAACTTCTGTTTTTACCTATGGTTTATACTTGTATTGTCTCATTTCCCTTTGATAAACAACTTTATCTCTTATCTTTTAACTCTGATTCCCTATCTTTTCTGTTCTCTGATACATTCCTTACATCCTTATCTTATACCTCCCTTCTTTTTGCTAATCCCAACAGGGGAGAAATATTTCCCAAGTGGGAGAAATGATAAAGGGGGAGGATTATTTATTAAAATAGAGACATATGTCATACATGGATATTAATATTTTATTTCTGTTTTTTTTCTAAATCAATTTTTTCTGATACATTTGAACTTAAAAATTTCTTTTTATCTCTGAAACATATTTTAACTTTGTCAGAACACATTGAGAAATAATAAAAAATTTATTTTTGTCTGATAGATTTGGATTACCTGCGATAATTTGTGATTATCAAAAAGGGGGATACTGTTGGACTCACCTATTTTAATAATCTCAATTATGATTAATTATGTTTTGATAATCCCAAATGATGTTTATTAATTAGACTTTTCAATACTTTAGTTACTGTTTAAGTGCTTAATTTCAAAATATAAATACTTTTTAATATGTTCAAATGATATATCTTTCATTCAAGAACATTCTGTTAATCAAATTTTCATTTACTTTGTAATGTTTTATCCTAGTTTAATCTGTGGATAGTTTGCATAAAAATAAAAATAGCTACCGATACAGAAAGTTCACTGGTATGCCGATGGGGTACCGATATAGAAAGCTCACTGGTATGCAGATGAGCTACCGATACAGAAAGGTCACTGGTATGCAGACAGCTACCATTACACCTGAGCTACCGATAGAGTAAGTCTACCAGTATGCACAAGTCGACCGACACAGAGTGATAGCTACTGTTATTAAGTCTACCATTAAAAGCTCACTAGTATGGGTCACTGGTACATAAGTCTACCGCTACTCAGATCTACCTCTAAAGGAAGTCACCGCTACATATAGTCACCGGTACTTGGAGCTACCGCTAGAAGGAGCTACCGCTACATACAGCTACTGTTACAGAGACCACCAGACACCCGACTCTGTGTCATTTCATTAACTTTGTTTATTATAAGAAACAATAATATTTGGAAAATTTAATGCATATTCTATTAATTAATGATAGTTTTTGTCATTTCAGGAACCGTAGCTCGTACAAATCATTTCTATTGTTGCAGCTCAAGGAATATAAAAGGGAACCTCGAGCTACTGGAGAACTAGTCTTTCAACTCACATACGAAAAAAGTTTCTAGATATACACGAGGACATACATACATAGAAGAATAAGGAAGAACACATGCTGAACTTGTATAACCTTAAAATTCAAGGAGTGAAGAGATTCAACGACTACACTTACACTCAAGCTAATCAAGCTGATCATGTTGGACCTGTAAGTAAAAGAAAAAACAACACTCTTTTTTTTGACAAAAACCAGAGAAGGACTCAGAGAAAATTATGATCAATCCATGGAGTCCAAAGATTCACTGAAAACACATAGATCATTATAAACTCATCTCTGTATGTATAGATCTATTGGGTTGCATTTATTTATATTTTGAGCAGTGTGTGTGCTCTATATTTTAAGCACACACTATCTCCTGTGTTGAACTAGAGGATTTATAAATCCTCACTCAATATTTCTTTACACTCTTGTATCCCACTTTGTATAGTGGTATATATTAAGTGTGACCTGGACAACCTGTGTGCTATTGTTTAGTTTTCCCATGTAGAACTGTGGTAGAGGTCTGAGGACCTGGACAGTCTATGCACTATTGTAAAACCCCGATCCAGGTTGTGGATCATAGTTTATATAAAACTGTTTGAGAGGACAAAGTCTCTACTTGAGAATGAACCTCTTGTTTAAAAATGTTGTGAATTTTTATCTTATTTAAAACTATTTTGAATATTCCACTGTTAATTACTTTAAATATAAATCTATTTTAAAGTTACTATGATATTTAAACTAGTAAGTGTTTTTTTTGTAAACTAGTAGGTTAGTTTCAAAAGCTAATATAATCTTCAGATTAGATTAACTGAGAACTAATGAATCTCTTGAGAACCTAACTGAACCTTTACTCTATTAAAAATTCACTACAGTTTATCTTGTTATTTAAATTGGGGGATTTTTATAGAAATATTTTAAATCAGAAATTTTTAATAGGAACTCAATTCACACCCCCCTCTGGAGTATTCCTCTGTAACAACAATAATATACTGTGATATTATCTTTACTATTATTCACAACATCAAGCTCTCAGAAAAAGATATATATCCAAACTTCTTCCTTAGATATATCATAATCCACAATATTATCATACATTACTATATAGTCATTATTATTTGTTGCTCTAAACTCTTATAGCTTACAGAACCTCTAATGAGATGAAATATACATCTTTATTTTATATTAGATCATCTTGAACTATTTAGAAACTAGAATATGTATATCCCCCAATGATTATCTATCCATATCGTCTATAAACTTGGTACATATCCTTAGTACATTAGGGGTACTTTAGGATAGTCTTGACTACCATCCAATGGTAGTCTCCTGGATCTTCTTGATATATGTCTAGTATATTTAAGGCGTAGGTGAAATCTATCATGGTACACAAAATAAAATACATGACAGACCCCATCATAGATGTATATGGGATCATTTTCATCATTTATCTCTCATCAGGTGTTTGAGGACACATTTTCTTAGAGAGATGTATTCCATGTGACATTGTCAATAATTCTCTATTGGATTGATCTATATAGAATCACTTTATCACCTTATTAATACATATACCTTGAATTAGTCTAAGAATCCTCTTAGATACATCACAAGGGATTTTGATCCCAAGAATATACAGAACTTCACCAAAGTAATTCATGGATAATCCTATGTTTAACCAAGTCTTAATAGACTAAAAGACTGGTATTTCAATTCTAATAAGTGGTATTTCATCAACATAAAATATCAAGAAAACATGTTCACTCCCACTAAACTATTTGTAGACAAAAGGTCCAAACTCATTCATTAATTTTTTTTCATTACCTTGATTATTGATTTAATCCATAAATAGATCTCTTCATGGATAGTGTTGGTTGGGTTTCTTCACAAAAAGGAAATAACTCCATGGGAATTGGCTTCATCAGGAAGTATAGGTTGATCATTTATTATGGTATTTAGGTTGGCCACGAATAGAGGAAAGTCAATTTTGCAGCAGATTCTTAGGCAAGCAATGGAGGCCCTAGAAAGAGTATAATTTTATATTTTTATATTGGATCTCTTCTAATAGATTTTAATATAACTATAAGGGGAGACTCCCATAGTTTTCATCACTTTTCCCCCATTATCTTGAAGCTTTACTCTTATTTTATAACAAAAAGATAATTTTTAGTTCGTCAACTTCCATACATTATTAGAATTATTTGGAGTCACAAACCCATCTAGTTGTGTCAAATAAACATCTTCCTAAAGGTTTCCATTAAAAAAAATATATTTTTCATCTGTAGGTCAAATATCATAGTCATGGAATGTTGTTATGGAATGTATAAATCTGATGGATTTCATCATAACAACTGGTTAAAAGGATTCATTATAGTCTATATGTTGATGTTGTTTAAACCCTTTTTGTGACCAGTCATGCCTTGAAGGTACTAACTTCCCCATCCATGTTTAGTTTCTTTTTGAATATCCATTTGAAAAATATGGGATTTACATCCACTATTTAATCTACCAATATCCGTACATGGTTTTTGTATATGCAGTCCATCTCAAATTTCATGGTCACTTTACATTTAACAGCTTCTATTCCATTTACTACTTCCTTGTAGGTTACATGTTCATATTATCAACTAATATTTGGAATTGAATCTTCATATGGATTTACCTTCTCACCCCTCCTCATTTGTTCCACATGTTTTTTCAATTTCTTCTAAGGGGGATAATCTTCCTCCACCAAAACTAGGTGTGGTTCGAGTTTTAGGGGCGACATGTTTTAAAGAGGTTCTTTCTGAGATGAACACCTCTTCTTATAGTGTCCAACTACCGAGCATCACTTTCATATTGATTGCACCCCAGTGTATGGATTGAGTGAATGTGTGTCTCGCAGTGGACCTTTTGGTAGAAGAACTTGTTGAAGTTGCGTCCTATCATAACCTATCATTGGTAGCATGATATGGTTGTGATAAAACTTACTAATCCTTTTTTGATCATTTGTGAATTTGTGGGGTCTGGATCAGTCGACGGTGGTTTCGGTTCTCTCTAGAACCATTTTCTTTTTTCTCATTTACACTAAGGAGGACTTCATAAAGGTGTGGTCCAAGGAGAATCAACACTATAGGGAATGAAGATTCTTTCTATCTCAGTGGTCTTTGTCTGCACACTTTTGGAGGGAGTCATGATCGACAATGGTGTTTGTTAGGTTACTGAGTCTCCATCTCTCGCTGCATAACCTGGTGATTCTTTAGTCTATGGGTAATGCACTGGGGTCCTTTCTTTTCATGGATGAAGAAACAAGGTGTTTGAAAACATCATCATCTCATTGAATTTGTGTTGATCTGGATATGATAGTGTCTATACCATTGCGAGTTCTTATCATGGTCAATAAAGGTTTCTAATGGTGTCAAAAGGTTTATATTTTTCCCATACCCAAGTTTTTCATGGAGTATCATCTTTTGGAGAATTCATTGGATTTGTGCAGGAATAGGAGGGTGGATTCCAAGGTGTCATATTTGGTAGTTATCACTTTTTCTGATGTTCAGTCTCACCCCTTAGGTGACCATCTGTTGGAGGAAAAAGATTCTAGTTCATTGATGCTGGATCTAGCGACTGTTCTGGTTTCTTGAGTAATCGCAGGTGCATCATAGAGTGAATCCACCTCATACAATTTTTAATAGAGCGGTCTTTTCAAATTCAGGTGTCACACTTCAAGCGCCTATTGTAACACCCCAAGCTTCCACGATATGCTTCTCTTTGAATAATACAGTAGCGTGTGTTGTACCCAACTTTGAGTTCTAACACACACCACAACCAATCAAACTAGCCGTTATGAATAGTAATACCTACTTTTTAAAATTTTATAAATTTTATCTTTCAAAATGGACTTCATTTTTGGATTCGGAATATCAAATTTATCCTAGGGTGAAATTTTGGAACTTTTCGGATAACTTTTATATTTTGATGAATAGTGAAAATTACTAAAAACAATTTTTTTAATCAAAATAATTAATAGTGATAAATTATACTATTTAATGGTTTTAAGGTATAATTATAATATAATTTTACCATTTTATTCAATTGTGGTCATTAGAATTAATTTCACTTTGAAATTTGACATAAACAATTGTCAATCTTTTGATATATATTGTTTTTTAAAAACATGCTATTTGTTGTGACAGCGGGAATTAATTATTAAATTAATAAATTCAACTTATATGTTTGTAATTTTGTAAAATATACATCATTTTTGAATTTGGAATATCAATTATAGATTAGGGTGAATTTTTGGCATTGTTCTGAAAAACATCAATTTTTGATGAATAGTGAAACCACTAAGTGATAGTTAAAAACTGATTTTTCATTTAAATGAAACATTACCACTTCTGTGATTTGATTTTCAAAAATCCAACATACATGGTTGTAATTAGGATGTAAAATGTGGTTTAATGGGATTAAAATAATTTTTTGGTGAATAGTAACTTTTAAGTTTAATTAATCGCGATTAAATGTAATTAGTGAAATTTAAGGTAAAAATGATATTATAAAAATATGAAAATACCTTTACACTTGTCCTACCCTTATTTTATGAGTCATGACCGACTAATACAATCCATGGGTCAACTTGGGGACCCCATGGAGCCACTTGGGTAAGAAAATGACATTAATAACTTTTTATTTAAAGTAAAAATAAAATTGTCACAAACATGTGTTGTTTTACTAAAACAATTATTCAATGGGGTTATATAAGTTAACCTTTCGACCATAAATATTAATCGGAAAGATAAAAATATTTCCTACATCATGAAATTTTTTTATAATTTTTAGACATTAAATAAATTAAATTTTTTTATGACACCATGATGATGTAGCGATTACCTCATTAACTAACGATTTAAATAAAATGAAAAGATAATGTAAAATATAAGACTTACACTTGTCAAAAACCTATTGAATGAGTATATTTCGAACCCTTATCACCTTATACTTGAAATATATAATTTTGGGACCTTTGAAATCCGAAAATCACTTCATAATAATGTAACATTTCATGACTTTCCAAGAGTGCCCCTCTTCTCCTCTTATAAAAGGCCCCCACATCCACCACCTTATTCACACAATCAAAGCCATTTTTCTCGGCCAAAATCTACCCAAATACTCTCTCAACGTTCCTCTCTTAATCCTATAAGCCTTACCTTAGGCAGAAAGCTATTCAAGAAACCATTTTGGTTCAAACCGAGGGGAGTTACCCGATTTAAAGGTAATGTCTTATCTTATGTTCTTTTGTTTTATTTTGCTTCCCCAACCACTTAAAATCTTTTTATTAATTTATTTTGTAACAAAAAAAGTATATAAAATATTCTAGTATGTTGTAATGATAAGTATTTGATTTACACTTACACACACCTTCGTCTAATGGTTAAAGAACATACTGTTTCTGTGGGTGGCGAAATACTGACTCACGAAATGATGATTGTTCAATATTCTTTTAACACCTCTAATGGTGGCCATTTTGATGAAACTATTTTCATATATGATATATATATTATGTTTATGTTTTCCTTATGCTTCTTTATTTCTCATTTATGTCATACATTTATGATTTCCATTATGGGTAAACACGATAATTTCATTTTAGGAAGTGCGGACTACCACCCCCTCAAAGTGATTTGAATTGTTAATGCCATATGTGGGACGTATAAAGGATGGAGTAAATGATATTATATATGATATTATACTATAATTATAATACACCTTTATATCATTATGATTTCATTCCATTAAATATGAAATAGAAATGAAAGTAGCGTTCAAGCGTACGTACGACTTACCTTCTCCATGAACGATGCATTTCATTTCTTACCTCTAAATGTTACGTAATATTATGAATGAATGCATATACTGGATATATATGATATATATGATATCTAAATCATGAATATAATTCTGGATATAATGGATATTTTACCAGATGAACAACTTGTAATTATAAGAAATTTATTTTTGACTCAAGCACCAAAGATCGAAAAAACGACCGTTATTAACTTAAATAATTACATAATGTTCATAACATGGTAATAAGTGATATAAAAGGAATAATTAACTTTAAAAATGCTCTTAAGCAAGTATAAATTAACACTAGTTTATTATTCAGGAGATTAAAGAATGATCGAGTCAAGACGGACACGAGGTAAGATAACTTCTTAACCCAATTTCCGTTCTTTGGGTTAATCTCCTACTTTCAAATTATGTCATGATATTATTATGTACTATCTTGTATTTGTACTTTATTTATTTTTACTTATAGTGGATACACATAATAGATCTATTTTATTTAAAAAATGATCTTTGTAAGAGACTTCATCTCAATCTTCTTTCATTGAGGCATATTTTGTTTTAATACAAGACTTTCTTTTATATGGTGTATAAACCACTTTGACTTTTACATTTATTCGAAAGCAATATTTTTTATACAAATTGTTTTACTAAATGACAAAAGGGAATGTTTTTTTGTCTAACATATGCGGCGACAATGATTTCTCCGCCGCCGTGACCATTATTTGAGTTTCGGCTTCCTCTACAAGCCATAATTTTTTTAAATAAAAAATAAATACAAAGTTTTAATTTTCATTTATTTTGGTATTGAAAATGGTTTTGATAATGTTTTTATTATATCAATGTGTTTTATTGATATCTTGTGATTGAAATGTGGAAATGTTATGTTTCCTTTATGCATGTTTTATGTGATACGATTATGTTATGGTTTATGATATGTTTAAACCTGTTCATATGAGGAATGTATTGGACTTAATAAGTGAAAGGTGGAGCCCGCTATAGCTCCTCGATGAATCGGTAGGTCTCATGAGAAAAACTAGTGTCTTGGCACGAGGCCTTGAAAAAATATTATATGTAGTCTTGGCACGAGGCCTTGGCTACGTGGTTATGATAGTCTGGCATTATGCATTCCATCATTGTGAAAGTGGTTATTGATATTTCATCTGATTATTCGACCAATAGAATATACATGTGAATAAGTAAATGGCATTATCTCATTTTACTTTTGCCATATTATGTTTATGTTCAAATTTAAAAGTCTTTTGTTTTAGTTATACATTGCCTTAAATGTTTATGTTTATTTATGAAAGCTTCCGCTATATTGTTATCCTTACTGAGCATCTGAGCTCACCCCTTTCAATATTTTATTTTTCCCAGGATGTGAAGAAATATTTTATGATAGACCTGTAGGGATAGTCTGAAGGGGATATGGGAGTGGACTATAGAGACTATGTTATTTTAGTTTTTCACTTTATGATGTAATGTACCATTTATGAATGTATCTAGTGTTTCCAAGGCTACTAAACTAATCGGTCTTTTGAGACTTGATCTTTTGTGATCATGCCAATGTTAAGCAATAATGCACCGACTCTGGGTAACTGGGGTCAGGGCGTTATAGTTGGTATCAAAGGAAGTTTAGTACTAACCTTGGAAGCTAGATTTAGATAAACTCTGGTTAGAGCACATAGCCCAAAGATAAACTTTGAGGATTAGTATAGAAGAACTTCCTAGAATTTTGGTATTATAGAGATTTTGTAAGTTTTCTGAGAAATACATCCCTGTCTGGATACGAGAAGGTAGAGGCGACTCTGGAACAGATGTACCTAGGGGTAAAACCCGAAAACACCACTTTGAGCTAGACTCGAACGAGAACTGGTGCATGACAACGGGCCATGCTTCACTCTTGGTTACGAAACTCCCGGGGAAATATGCTCTGGATAATTCTCATTTTCCTTACAAACCATTATGAAGGGTTTATGAGTATATTCTTCCTCAAAGAATTTTTTTTATGATTATGGATTATATCCATAAACTGTTCAATTTATGTTAAGTGTTTTACAAGTGGGGAATTATGTATTTTGTTTCATAAACTAATCTAGTTTATGACATTATTTAGAAATGGTGCCTAGTGGAAGGAATGGAAACCGTATCAATGAACGCACTCCATGTAGGGATTTCCCTCCTTCTCAAGATAATTATAATGGAGCTGGTGATACAACTGGTGCTGATCAGCTTATCACCATACTGGGACAACTCACTCAGGTTATGAATAATAACCTTACTTGTATGGAGCACCCTGATCCGCAATGTGGAGGATCAATGTTAGACTGCTTCATGAGGCAACAACCACCAACATTCAATGGGAGTACAAATACCTTAGTATCTGAGCAATGGATAAAATCCTTAGAGAAAATATTACATGCCTTAGGGAGTAGCGAAAGGGAGAAAGTTGTCATGGCAGTTTACCGCCTCACTGGAGATGCTGATCAATGGCGGTCGATGATTCAAAACACAAAGGAAGATGAAGAAGTATCAAGTATGTAATGGAGGGAGTTCAAAGAGATTTTATTAGAAAAATACTTTCCTCGTGACCGTCGAGAAGATATGGAAAGGAAATTTCTGATTTTGAGGCCAAAGGAGGATGATAATGTCGCAAAGTATGAGTCTAACTTTGCACGGTTAGCGAGAAATGCTGCAGATTATATACGTAACCCAAGAAGTAAGATCTATCATTTATTTGATGGGTTAAAACTGTTTCTCCGTCAAGCATTAGTCTCACAAACCTTCTTGTCATACGAAGATATTGTCTCGTTTTCTATCAAGACAGAAAAGGAATTATCTAAATCTTATGACAATAAAGTAAAGCAAGAGAAGAAGAGAACGATGGAACAAGAGACAAATAAAGGGAAAAAGGGAAAGAAGGATTTTCCATTATGCGATAATTGTGTGAAGAATCACCCTGGTACTTGCCTAAAAGGAATGGGAGTTTGTTATAAATGTGGAGAAAAAGGTCACCAGGCACATGATTGCAAGGGAAAGAAAGAGGCTATCAATGTTGAATTCTACAATTGTAGAGATATGGAGCATTATGAAAATTAATGTCCTAATTGTTAGGGAAACATACCTCAGAAAAGGCCAATCTTATGTTGTTACTACATTTGAAGTGGAATAATTAATGTATTGGTTCTTTTGGACTCAAGGATTATATTTTGGTTATAAAAATAATGTGATATGTATAAGGATTGTACTGCAGTACTTGTTGTTTCCTAAAATTAAGGTCAGGGTAGATTAACTTGAACTTTGGATAGTATTGTTTAAGGTTAAAACATTTCTGAATATTATTTTTGGAATATTATAATACTATAGTTTTAGGAAAAGGACAACCTGTAGGTCAGGGGATAACCCGTCGCGTCGGACAAAGCTGCAGGAATCGAACCCACAACCATAGTGCGACAGACCTTTATTACCGACCACTAGCCTACAGGAAGTCCCTAGTTATTACAAAATAGTTTTCCTAATCTAAATGGTATGTGTTAATATTTGGAACCTTATACAATTAGGATAAATATAATATTTTTGAGTTCTATTATCTTTTTGAGTGAAAGATGAGTTTGTTGTATAAATTAGTTGAAGGTTGAAACTCTAATTTTCAAGCATATATATATATACCTACCTCTTATTCTATTAATAAATTAATTCTTAAACTTTAGGAAAGGGATATTAAAACAAAATTTTTTTTATCCTAATACCTTATGTTTTGTTGAACTGATGATATTTTAAATCACCATAGATTGAAGGCTTTGAGGCCCACAATTTTACACTTGTTTGTGATTGATGACCTCAATCACTCCCTACAAATATTTACTTTTTTCCTCCAATTATATATCTCTAATTTCTACCAATGTTCTCCTTATCGAGATCATAATTTGGTGGTGACTTTTTCATTTCCCTTTCCCTCTTATTAAGGCTAAATTTTATTAACCTTATTTCCGATGTGGGTTTTCCACAAAGGTATTTTCTATTTTCAACCTTTTATTTTCAAAGAAAAATTTCAAATTGTGAGGATACAATTTATTGAAGGAGGGTAGAATGTAACACCCCAATCTTCCACGATACGCTTCTCTTTGAATAATACAGTAGGGTGTGTTGTACGTAACTTCGAGTTCTAACACACACCACAACCAATCAAACTAGCCGTTATGAATATTAATACCTACTTTTTGAAATTTTATAAATTTTATCTTTCAATATGGACTTCATTTTTAGATTCGGAATATCGAATTTAGCCTAGGGTGAAATTTTGGAACTTTTCAGATAACTTTTATATTTTGATGAATAGTGAAAATTACTAAAAACAAATTTTTTAATAAAAATAATTAATAGTGATAAATTATACTATTGAGTGGTTTTAAGTTATAATTATAATATAATTTTACCATTTTATCCAATGGTGGTCATTAGAATTAATTTCACTTTGAAATTGGACATAAACAATTGTCAATATTTTGATATATATTGTTTTTTAAAAACACGCTATTTGTTGTGACAGCGGAAATTAATTATTAAATTAATAAATTCAACTTATATGTTTGGAATTTTTTAAAATAGAAATCATTTTTGAATTCATAATATCAATTATATCTTAGGGTGAATTTTTGGCATTGTTTTGAAAAACTTCAATTTTTGATGAATAGTGAAACCACTAAGTGATAGTTAAAAAATGATTTTTCGTTTAAATGAAACATTACCACTTCTGTGATTTGATTTTCAAAAATCTGACATACATGGTTGTCATTATGAAGTAAAATGTGGTTCAATGGGATTAAAATAATTTTTTCGCGAATAGTAACTTTTAAGTTTAATTAATCGCGATTAAAGGTAATTAATGAAATTTAAGGTAAAAATGATATTATAAAAATATGAAAATACCTTTACACTTGTCCTACCCTTATTTTATGAATCATGGATGACCAATAAAATCCATGGGTCAACTTCTGTGATTTGATTTTCAAAAATCTGACATACATGGTTGTCATTATGAAGTAAAATGTGGTTCAATGGGATTAAAATAATTTTTTCGCAAATAGTAACTTTTAAGTTTAATTAATCGCGATTAAAGGTAATTAATGAAATTTAAGGTAAAAATGATATTATAAAAATATAAAAATACCTTTACAATTGTCCTACCCTTATTTTATGAGTCATGGATGACCAATAAAATCCATGGGTCAACTTGGGGACCCCATGGAGCCACTTGGGTAAGAAAATGACATTAATAACTTTTTATTTAAAGTAAAAATAAAATTGTCACAAACATGTGTTGTTTTACTAAAAAACTTATTACATGGGGTTATATAAGATAACTTTTCAACTATAAATATTCATTGGAAAGATAAAAATATTTCCTACATCATGAATTTTTTTATAATTTTTAGACATTAAATAAATTAAATTTTCTATGACACCATGATGATGCAGCGATTACCTCATTAACTAAAAATTTAAATAAAATGAAAAGATAATGTAAAATATAAGACTTACACTTGTTAGAAACCTATTAGATGAGTAGATTTCTAACCCTTATCACCTTATCCTCGAAATATATAATTGTGGGACCTTTTAAATCTGAAAATAATTTCATAATAATGCAACATTTCATGACTTTTCAAGAGTGCCCCTCCTCTCCTCTTATAAAAGGCCCCCACCTCTACCACCTTATTCACACCATCAAAGACATTTGTCTCGGCCAAAATCTACCCAAATAATCTATCAACATTCCTCCCTTCATCCTAGAATCCTTACCTTAGTCATAAATCTCTTCAAGAAACCATTTTGGTTCAAACCGAGGGGAGTTACCCGATTTAAAGGTAATGTCTTCTCTTATGTTCTTTTGTTTTATTTTGCTTCTCCAACCCCTTAAAATATTTTTATTACTTTATTTTATAACAAAACAAGTATATACAATATATTAGGATGTTTTTATGATAAGTATTTTATTTAAACTTACACACACCTTCGTCTAATGGTTAAAGAACATACTGTTTCTGTGGGTGGTGAAATACTGCATCACGAAATGATGATTATTCAATATTCTTTTAACACCTCTAATGGTGGCCATTTTGATGACACTATTTTCATATATGATATATAAATTATTTTTATGTTTTACTTATGCTTCTTTATTTCTCATTTATGGCATACCTTTATGATTTCCATTATGGGTAAACGCGATAATTTTATTTTAGGAAGTGCGGACTACCGCCCCCTCAAAGTGATTTGAATCATTAAAGCCATACGTGGGACATATAAAGGATGGAGTAAATGATATTATATATGATATTATACTGGAATTATAATACAACTTTATATCATTATTATTTCATTCCATTAAATACGAAATAGAAATGAAAGTAGCGTGCATGCGTACGTACGGCTTACCGTCTCTATGAACAGTGCATTTCATTTCTTACCTCTAAATGTTACGTAATATTATGAATGAATGTATATAATGGATATATATGATATATATGATATCTATATCATGAATATAATTATGGATATAATGGATATTTTACCAGATGAACAACTTGTAATTATAATAAATTTATTTTTGACTCAAGCACCAAAGATCGAAAAAATGACCGTTATTAAGTTAAATAATTACATAATGTTCATAGCATGGTAATAAGTGATATAAAAGGAATAATGAACTTGAAAAAGGCTCTTAAGAAAGTATAAATTAACACTAGTTTATTATTTAGGAGATTAAAGAACGCTCGAGTCAAGACGGACACGAGGTAAGGGAACTTCTTAACCCAATTTCTGTTCTTTGGGTTAATCTCCTACTTTCAAATTATGTCATCATATTATTATGTCCTATCTTGTATTTGTACTTTATTTATTTGTACTTATAGTGGATACACATAATAGATCTATTTTATTTAAAAAAAATGATCTTTGTAAGGGACTTTGTCTCAATCTTCTTTCATTGAGGCATATTTTGTTTTAATACAAGACTTTCTTTTATACGGTGTATAAACCCCTTTGACTTTTACATTTATTCGAAAGGAATATTTTTTATACAAATATTTTTACTAAACGACACAAGGGAATGTTTTTTTTGTCATACGTATGCGGTGACAATGACTTCTCCGCCGCTGTGACCATTATTTGAGTTTCGGCTTCCTCTACAAGCCATAATTTTTTTAAATGAAAAATAAATACAAAGTTTTAATTTTCATTTATTTTGGTATTGAAAATGGTTTTGATAATGTGTTTATTATATCAATGTGTTGTATTGATATCTTGTGATTTAAATGTAGAAATGTTATGTTTTCTTTATTCATGTTTTATGTGATACGATTATGTTATGGTTTATGATATGTTTAAACCTATTCATATGAGGAATGCATTGAACTTAATAAGTGACGGGTGGAGCCCGCTATAGCTCCTCGATGCATCGACAGGTCTCATGAGACAAACTAGTGTCTTGGCATGAGGATTTGACAAAATATTATTTGTATTCTTGGAACGAGGCCTTGGCTACATGGTTATGATAGTCTGGAATTATGCATTCCATCATTGTGAAAGTGGTTATTGATATTGCATCTGATTATTCGACCAGTAGAATATTCATGTGAATAAGTAAATGGCATTATCTCATTTTACTTTTTCCATATTATGTTGAAGTTAAATTTTAAAAGGCTTTTGTTTTAGTCATACATTGCCTTAAATGTTTATGTTTATTTATGAAAGATTCTGCTATATTGTTATCCTTACTGAGCATCTGAGCTCACCCCTTTCAATGTTTTATTTTTCCTAGGATGTGAAGAAATATTTTATGAATGACCTTTAGGGATAGTCTGAAGGGGATATGGGAGTGGACTATGGAGACTATGTTATTGTATTTTTTCACTTTATGATGTAATGTACCATTTATGAATGTATCTAGTGTTTCTAAGGCTACTAAACTAATCGATATTTCGAGACTTGATCTTTTGTGATCATGCCAATGTTACGCAATAATGCACTGAATCTGGGTAACTAGGGTCGGGGCGTTACACCTATCCCCTATCTGAGCCAGCTAACCATTGGGAATCTAGTGGATCCTATCTTTCCTACTAATCATGTCTGTTTGAATCCTATAGAGCCAAAAGAAAGTGTTCTTGGCATGGATTATTCCTTGTTACCTATCACTCCTCCTTTTTCATCATCATTATTGAAGTTAGAGTCTTTGGCCGCAAAACATTGTCTGTCACCGGCATCAATGGATATATTTCTCAATAAATCTATGTTGGAGGGAGTTGTGAAGGAGATCGTTGTATCTCAAAATTCACTGAAAAGGTTACTGATGATAGTTATTTTTTAGGAGGGGTATTCAAAGATTCCCAAGCTTCCGTTCACATGATCACCCAACAGGTACTCGGTTCTCTGGGATCTGGACGAGGTTGTGGAAGTGATGGAACCTCCAGGTGATAGGGTTGGGAGATGCGAGAAGCTTGATCCTTCTATGTCGGATAGCGGGCATATTATCATAGCAATGGATAGAGAAGTTTCCTACTCTAGTTCAACATCAAAGTTAGGTACTCTAGGTTCCATGATTTCCTCATCTTTTTTCCAATGAATTCTATCATTATTTGGAACGCCATGTGTTTAGGGACTCGAGTGAGGATAATGTTTATATCTAGTCAAATTTGGTGTCAAAATTCTTCAGATATGGTTGTTTTGGAACCTAAAAATCATATGGACCGTATCAAAACCTTCAATAAGTGCATGGGATTTTTGGATTTCATGAATTCAAATACATGCAACACATATATCTGGATTTTCTGGAAATAAGGTGTTTTAGTGGATTTTGTGGATGCTTCTCGAAAGCACATATCAACAAGCACTACTACAATACAAGCATTTAAATGCTCTAACATTTATCAGTTCTTTTTTAGTGTTGATAAATGGTACCATTTATTAGCTCTTTTTTAGCACTTATAAAGGATAACATTTATCAGTGCTTTTCTTTAGCGCTGATAAAAGCTATCATTTATAAACAATTTATTTTTAGCACTGAAAAAGGGTACCCTTTATCAGTTCTTTGTTTTTAGTGTTGATAAAGGGATCATTTATCAGTGTTTTTAGTGGTGATAAAGGTCCTCAATAAAATTAAATAATTAAACAAATAAAAATTATAAATGTGTAAATTAGAAATATATTAATTAAAAAATTATTGATAAAAATGAAAAAAATTAATATACTATATATAAATTGTATTTAATAATAAATATTATATACTAAATATGTATATTTTTATAATAAAACAATTAAAAAAATAAAAAATAAAAATGTGTAAATTAAGAAAAATATTAAAAAATATTAATTAAATAATTAGAGACAAAAATGAATAAATTTAATATACAAATATATAGATTATAAATATTAATAAAGTGTATATATTTACATATAAATATATATGAATCTATATAATATTTCCTAAATATGATTATAATAATAAAAAATATTTATGTTTTACATTAACTAAGTTATATATTTAGTGAAGAATGATTTATAATTAAAAATTAATAAGAATTAAAAATACAGTTTAATTGCATCGAGTAATTGAATATCATTTGAATTTTCAATTTAACATGTATCAAATGTGTTTTATATTTATTACACATACCTATACATAAATAATGCATTTTTATATACAACGCACGCATATAAATATTTGTGTAATTAAAGAAATCTTATATAGAAACACATACACTTGATATTTATGTAATTTATTAATATTTTAGTATTAATTTTAGAATCTCATTATAATAGGATACATTTAATATATTATGTCTTTAATTGGTACATTTTTTTTCTAATTTTATTACAATTAGGTAATAATTCATTTTTAATATTTAATATTTAATATTTTTTATTTTTTTGGGAATTTAATCATTTTATATTATTTATTTATATATATTTACATACAATGTTTTAATATTGTCAATATTTATTCATATTTATTTCAATATAAATCTATATTTTTTCAATAATTTCTATTTAATTAATAAACCATATCCATTTTTTTGATATTTTTAAAGTGTACTCATTTTAAATTATTAAATTTCACTCATTTTTAACATTCATGTATGTAAGATTATATATTAATTAATAATATTAATAGTATATTTGTAAATATGTACAAATAAATATATTTATAAAGGTATATTTACTATATTTAAAAATTTATATTTATATTACTATAAATAAATAAATATTATTTTTAAAAAAAATATTTATATAATTATAAATAACTAATTATATATATTTAAATAATTATAACTTTATAATGAATTTATTTAAATAATGAATATATTTACTATATTTATATTTATATTTATATTTATATTTATATAAATATTTATATTTATATCTAAATATAAAAATATTTACTATCTTTATATTTATATTTATATATATTGATTATAAATATATATAATTATATAAATATATAATTATATAAATATATTTATAATTATAGAAATATAATGAATATATTTACTATATTTATATTAATATATATTTATTATATATATAAATATATAAATATATATAATGATATAAATATATTTATAATTAAAATAAATAACTAATTTTTTTTAAAAAGTATAAATATAATTATAAATAATTAATTAAATATTTAAATAATTATAAAATTATAATAAATAAATCTATAATTATATAAATATATTTGAAGAACTTATCAACGATTTAAATGGATTTTCTTTCTTACGTCGTGCACTATTTTCGCAGGTATGCCCAATTTTTTATATTTACAAAAAATTATTTATAATTATGATTATAAATATTTTATGAGCACTAAAACTTTAGAGCTGAAAAGTATTTCTTTTATCATCATTTGTATCCCTGATAAATATCAATCTTTATCAATGCTAATAAAGATTCCTTTTATCAATGCTTATTAATTTATCCCTAATAAAAGGGATCTTTATCAATGCTTTTTTATAAGTGTTAATAAAAGTGTCCCTGATCTATTTAATAACCCAAACCGCGACTAACTTTGTCGTGATTTTTCAAGCTATCTGTGGAAGACACCTCCTAACATCAGTCCTCGGTGAATCCAACCTCAAATCAAGTCTTGAATGAATCCAAGGCTCGAACGAATCAAGGATCGAAGAATCCATGGATCGAACAAATCCAGGCTTTTATATGCAATATCTCTATTTATCTCAAACAAATCAAAACTTTAATCCAATGTATATTAATTTTTATCCTTATTGTCACTCGTTTTTCTTGTTTGATGATATCTTTTTTCATTTTTTGTTCATTAACTCTTTTTATTCATCATCTATCAATGTTTTCATGCTTGAATGATTTTTACTTGCATTCTTCTTCACTGTGATTGTTTTCATTGAAAAAACCACATATATTTCTTATCATTTTAACTCAAATTGAGTTTAACATATGTGTGTTCAACTTCTATGGATGTTTCTTCATCTGAAACGTTTTCCACCTAAAACGAACCTTCCATTGTACCTTTAGAATTCATAAATTGTATAAAATATCCAATTCACTATGTCAAAATTTATTATAGAAAATGAAATTACTCATAAACCATTTTTTAGTATTTTGAACCACATGATGTCTAGTTTTTCTAGGACTTGATGCTTGCAGTTTTCAATTTGCTGGACTTTATTTGGTGAAGAAATTAGTAATACGCTTTCTACCGACTAACTTGGATATAGTGGCGGGATCATCCTAATTTTTCCTCAACCAGTTATTCAATAATTTACATTTCAAACATGTAGTGCACATGATAAAAATTTTATCACAAAAAAGTATATTAAAAAATTTATGGTATAATTACATTTTGATGTAGATATATCTGGATGATTAGATTATATAAGGATTTTCATTCCCCCATATAGAGTTCTTTCACTATAATAATCCTCCATGGAATATTATGGGGTATGATCATTGATTTTTACTGTTGGAGAAGACACTAATTTTATTGATTATAGATTATCCAATTTAGTATAAATCTAAAATCATTTCATATTTAGAATGATTTTATCATTCTCTTCTATTTTTATTTTGACTTCATAATATATTTTTATCTGTATAATTATATCTTCATGTATTTCTGTATTTTCTTTTAGTAGATGTTTAATCTCTTTAATCGTTTTGCCTTTAATATCCAATTGATCATATTTGATAACAATTACTTATTTTAATTTGTGGGTTATATCCTCAATCCCTTTCTTGTCATCTTCCCTTTATTGAATTGTAGTGAGACAAAAAAATTTAAAATTTGTGTATTATTCTTTGAATTCCAAAATCATTGTATTTGTTTTTCCTACTTGTTTGGAAAGATTAAAACATATTTATACCATTTCATTTAAAACCTTCTCCATTCATTTATTTTCATCATCATAGTCATTGATCTCCTCATAAAAATTTCTACAAATTCCAAAAATATTAGTTATTATTTCATTGTAAAAGTTCTTTAGGGTCTTCATCAAATAAGTTTGAAAATATTTATATTATTCCATGTAAATTTCTTTATATAAATTTCCATTTAAAAATAAAATTTTAACATCTGTTTAAGGAACACACAAATGATTTATTGAATTTAAAGGAAAATAATATCCTTATTTTCATAATTTGAACTAAATGAGTATAAATATCAAAACAACCAATCTATTACATTTTTTTGAATCCTTAGTTTATTAATCTAGCTTTAAAAACATGAATGTTATCATTTTATTCATACATACTTCTAAATACACACTTAAAACCAATATGATTTGAATATTTTAGAAAATTTGTAACGATGCAAGTATTGTTTCTCATTATAGAATATATTTCATCATTAAATGACTCTTTCTAGAAAAAAACATATTTTGAAGACAATTATTCATTATATAACTTGAGATCATAATCTATGGGTATCCCCATAAGATATTTTTTTAGAATATCATTTTATTGATCTATATCAATAAGAAAAATGAAGGATTTGAAATATATGAATTCATGATATGTATGTTTCTGTATTATAGGTCTTTTACTCCATTTAGGTTCAACTCAAGAATCATTTTGATTCTCTACAATTATATCATAACTAGGTGAAGCACTAGAATTATGGCCATGAGGAACAATTTTATTTTAATTATCTTTATAAAATTTATTCTTAAAAATGTATACAGATCCAGATTCAGAAATGGAATTAGCTACTATGTTCATTAATCTATATGATTTATTATTATTTTCCAAAGGAAAAAAAATTATTAATTTTTTTTAGTTTTAGTTTTATTTATTTTAGTAACAGAATCTCTGAAAAATGATAATCACCCCATTATCTAAGATATGGAAGGTTTTGTTTCAACCTCATCAAATTCATATCCCAAGAAATAATTATTGAAATTTATTTCTTTAGACTCATCCCTCATCTCTTCTATTTTTCTTGAACTAATCTGAGTAGTAGTCATCTAAAATGATCACCAATACCCGATATGGGATGACTTTTGGTTAGAGTAGTTCAAGAAACATAGGTGAATGCTCACAAGATAAGAGGGATTTTCCTCAAGAAAAAAATGAAATCATAACTATTCAGGAGATGAAGCCGATAAGGATGAGAGTGGTCTTTAACTTTCACCATTGGATAAATTTAGAGGATAACACCTACCACAGTGGAGTAATTATTTTCAAAAATTCAATTACCTATTTCCATCATAGAATACTGAAATAATTTGAAACAATCAAATATCGGGTTCCCCTTATTAGAATTACATATAACTTTCACCTTTGATGATGAATATCTTATGTGTATTTATTTATTTATTATATAAAATGAATATTTTTTGAATATAATTGGATGGATATGAATCGAAAATGGATTCACACTAATCATTTGACAAAAGAGTATGAAGATAGAGATAAAGATTTCATTATGTTTTCAATAGAGCATGCATACAACCATTCTCAAATACTTTGTCTGTGATTACATTTTTATTCAAGATAAATTATTCTCAAAGAGTTGGATGAACATTTTTTTTGTCACAAAATATATCAGCACTATAAATATTGGACTAAACAGGGGGAAAACTGAACGTGCTCACTAATTGGGATGATACTACAGTTTATTGATCATTGGATATGAATACCAATGTAAATGATATTAGATATCACATGGAATAAATTAAAATTTAAATTAAAGATAACCTTCGTGATTATCTAAAGTTGTTTAAGAAGTTAAAAATTTGTGCTAAGTGACCATTGTATATCGGCTATACTAAATACACAACATTGTCAGTTGTATTGAATTAATATAATTTGAAAGCTGACAGTGGATGGAGTGACACCAGCTTTACAAAACTAGTCGGTCTTATGAAGGATATGTTGGAAGAAGAAAATGAACTTCCATGTTTAACTTTTGAAGTTAAATGAATGATATGTTCAATGGTCCTGATCTCTCAAAAAATACTTGCTTGTCCAAATGATTTCATACTGTTTCATAAGGACTATAAATCAATCATAGAATGCCCTAAATGTGGTGTGGATCAATACAATAAAAATGAATTAAGTCCTTCAAAATTTTTACAATTCATTGCTATAATTAAATGGTTTAGAAGACTATATGGATGTGAGGAAATCGTGAGAAAATTAACAGGACATGCAGATACAAGAATTAAAGATGTGAACCTATGCCATCTAGTAGATTCTTCTCAGTGGAAGAAAATTGATTACGAGTATCCCAAATTTGGAAATGAATCAATAAACCTTCACCTTGAATTATATACATATAAAATATGCGAACCTATTTCATCCATTAGATTCTCCTCAGTGGAAGAAAATTTATTAGGAGTATCCCAAATTTGGAAAGGAGTCGAGAAACTTTTGTCGTGCATTATCTACAGATGGAATCAATCCTTTTGATTTATAGAGTAGTACTCACAGTACATGGCCTATCATGTTGGTAAATTATAACTTGTTTCTATGGTTATGCATTAATCATAAATACAATATTTTGGGTCTGCTTATATTTTACCAAAGCAACCTGATAATGATATTGATATCTATTTGGATTAATTGATCAAATATCTGAAATTGATGTGAGATACAGGTGGTGCAATGTATGAAACTCATAGAAGTGAAGAATTCGCATTGAGGGTCATGTTGTATATGATGATAAATGACTACCCTTATGAAAATTTTTAGTATATAACAATAAAGTAATGTTGGCGCATCCCACTTGTAAATAATTAACACACTAAGTTTATTTAAAACATTCCTCAAAGATTTTTTTTAGGATATCAAAAATTTTTACCTCGACAATATAAATACTAATCATGGATGACAACATTCAATGGGAATATTGAACAGAGTACAACACCGTCTCCACTAATGGGTGATCAACTGTTTGATAAAGTAAAATATATTAACAATGTTTTCAGTAAACCATTTTCAAAAAACCTTAAGAAATCTGGTTGGAAGAAGATTTCAATTTCTTTGAATTACCACATTGGAATTTTTATATGTCATACATTTTCTTAATGTCATGCATGTAGAAAAAAATATATTTGATAGTGTTTTTATCATGTAACTAAATGTTCCCAGAAAAATGAAAGAAGTAATAAAGGCTATGTTAGATCTGACTGATATGGGGATAAGGAAAGAGTTTTCATTGGTGAAGGGTAAATGATGGATTTTTCTTCCTCCAGCAGCTTACAATCTATCCAGACAGAAACAATTTCAATTTTTTTCTTTTTCTTAATAGTGTAAAATTTACAGAGGTGTATTCATGAAATATAAAGAATACTGTGTCAATGACTAATTTGAATTTATAGGGACTAAATTCATAAAGATGTCATGTTTTAGAAGGTTTCAGGAGCATCAGAAGCGTTGTTGGGATGTAACCCAACTTTGATTTTTACTATGATCAATGATTATTTCGGGAACAATATGAGGATGAATGATAGTCTCCATGGAATAGAATCAAATATTTAGATTAAGAAGGAAGATACCTGAAAAAATTTAGAGAGGATATTTCACATTATGTTTATATTTAATTAAATAAATTTCAAAAAGAAAATAATACCTGTAACTTCAGTATTTTCGTTATTGGTGATTTTGATCATTCGGAATGACACTTCCAGATTATCTCATTGTTCTTATAATAATCCAAACTACAATCCCTCTAGCGGTGATCCACACATGCTTTGATGGCCTCCAATCAACACCGCTCATTCTCTGGGTGCTAGCACAATGAAGCGAGTGTCCTATGTCTATCATTCTTGATCGCTTGTTCTTTAGACTTGAAAAACATCTCTAGTTCATGAGAGGGGTGGGAAGATGATTTGAGAGAGAATTTTTTTAGTCGACAATTCTCAATTCATCGGGTGTGTGATTCGGTGTCCTGCGGTGTCTGGTACAATAAGAATACTTGCCTATTTATATGCATGGAACTTCAGTTACAATTTTTAATTGCATAACAGAAATTAACTAAATTCACGAATATAAAGAAAACTCATGCACATAATAATAATACCGTGTCATTATTTATAGTGTGACAACTAGCAGAAGACAGAATTATAAATAAAATTCTGCGTCACAAAATAATATTAGCCTCATTGTTATTTTAACTTGTGACAAATAGTTAACTAAATATTTACCATCTTGCAAATAATTATATTACTACCGGACAAGGCTTGGTCTAGTTAAAATCCACTTCCATTTATAGAACACCCAAATAAATAAATAAATAATTTATTCTCTTAAATAAATATTTTATTTACAAACTAGTAAATAAATATTTTTAAATGTTCAATAAAATAAATAATGTGATCATTTTAACATGAATAAAATTATTCTATGGTCTTGAGAATTATATTTATTTCATTAATTAAATTAAAATATAATTTAACCAAGACCACCAAAAATCATTAGTTTGTGCCCCTCTAAAATTCTTTCTCATTTGCATTTGGTAGGTTTCCCTAAAGTCCAGGAGTACTATCTAGAAACGTGTCAAGGAACCCAAGAGAAAGAACGTAATGTTGCAACAATGACATCCACATATGAATGATCACAGTGTAATATAATCCATTTTTTTCAATATCTCATCAAGCTGGTTTCATGATAGTGTCATCAAATTTTATGCTTGATACGTCGTTCTTTGACTACATGAAATAAACTCATCGTTACACCATGGCCATGGAATTTTGTGCGACGGTTCTATTTCAATCAAATGGATGAGGTATCAAATTCCATAAATGGAAGGGAAAAATCCTTCCTCATATTTTCCATTAATAATATACCACTCATGATGCACCTAGTGTACCCTACTTCTTGCCAACTATCTGCGTGATAGTTTTCGTCAGTAAATCAAAGTACGTGAGTCATGATACATATTAATGATAATCTTAAAGTCAAAGGTTCATTACACATTCTTGCATATAGAAATATCCAAAGACACCAGAACATGCAGAATTCTTACTAGCAGGCCTATTCTCATAATCTTCTATCTTTGAGATTATTAAGTGTGATCTTCATGAGAGGAAGTATCATCTACTTACAAGTACTCAAACCTGATGGTATGCAGTCTATGTTTCCCAAAATAGTATTTCATCCAACTGTAGAACTATATTTCAGAATATTGTTATAGCATTTCAAGGTTCTCATCATAGTGGGGAACTGTCATGACTTTATCAATGCAACAAATACCCTATGACATTATTAAATCATAGTCATGCATAACAATGAACAATATGTAATAAGATGTTTTATATTTAAATATATTAAATTTCCATGTAATCAATGTACAACTAGTTGGTTCTGGGATACCAACTCTTACAAACTCCCACTTGGACTAGACCCAACTGCCTATGAATTTCAGTCTACTAGACCTCACATGGTGATCATTTTTCTATCGAGTTAACGATTTAGTCAAGGGGTCTGCCCCATTGTCTTCTATGGAAATAAAACTCACTGAAACTTCACCTCTCTAAGAAAAATCCCCCAAGAGATGATACCTCCAAAGTATGTGCTTCATCCGCTGATGTGAACTTGGCTCTTTTGTGAGACCCACCACTGCAGTTTTATCACTGTACAATGTAATGGGATCATTACTGCTAGGTATCTAATCCATATCCTATCCAATGCTTTGCATCCAAACTTCTTCTTTAGATACCTCAAAAGCCAGGATATACTTGGACTCTACTATAGAATCTATAACGACACTTTTCTTTGAGCTCTTCCAGCTCACTGCACCTCCATTCAAAGTGAAGATGTATCATGTTTGTGACTTCATGTAATATTGATCAATCTGGAAACTAGCATTTACATATCCTCTAATGACTAGTTCCTCATCTCCCCCATAAACCAGGAAAATGTCCTTAGTATACCTCAGATACTTTAGGATAGTATTGAATACCTTCCAATGGCGGTAACCTGGGCCAGCATGATATCTTTCTACAATACTCAATGCGTAGGCGACATCTAGACTAGTACATAGCATAACATACATGAATGACCCAATCGCTGATGTGTATAGATTCATTGCCATTATCGTTTTTTCCTCATGTGTCTGAGGACACATTTTCTTGGAAAGATGAATGTCATGTAATGCTAGGAACAATCCCCTCTTGGATTGATTCATACTGAATATCTTTAGTATCTTATCAATGTATGTACTTTGAGTTAGGCCCAACAATATCTTGGATCTATAACGATGGATCTTGATCCCAAGAATATATTTTGTCTCACCCAAGTCTTTCATGGAGAAGCATTGACTCAACCATGACTTAATAGACTGTATGATTGGTATCTCATTTCCAATAAGTAATAAATCATTAATAAATACTATTAAGAATACAACTGCACTCCTAATAAACTATTTTTAGACATAAGGATCACATTCGTTCTTGATAAAACCAAATTTCGTTATGGCTTCATCAAAACGAATGTTGCATGACATGGATGCTTTCTTTAATCCAGAAATGGATTTTTAAAACTTTTATACCTTATTGGAATCCTTTTTAGTCATAAACTCTTCAGGTTGAGTCATGTAGACATCTTCCTAAAGGTTCTCATTAAGGAAGGCTGTTTTGACATCCATTTTCCAAATCTCATAGTCATGGTAAGTGGTAATGGACAATATAATTCTGATGGATTTCAGCATTGAAACTGGTGAAAAGGTTTCATCTTAGTCAATTCCTTGACATTGTTTAAACCCTTTTCCAACCAATCTTAATTTATAGGTGCTGACTTGTCCTTATAGGTCTAGTTTCTTCTTGAATACCCATTTTCAACCAATAGGCTTTACATCAACTGGAGGATCTACCATAATCCAAACTTGGTTTTGGTACATGGAATCCATTTTAGAATTCATGGCTTCTTGCCACATGGAAACATCTGTGCCCCTTACTAATTCCTTTTAGGTTATAAGATCATTATTATCAACTAATAATGAGTCACCATCCTCGTTGAATATAAAACCGAACCATTTCGGTTCTCTAACCTCTCTTGTACTCCTACGAAGATCTTGTGTCTCTGGAACAGTTCTTTATTCCATGGGGCTTTGTGGAATCTGTTCATGTACAAACTCTTGTGTACCTTGAGCCTCAACTTCAACAAAGTCTATCTAGATCCCACTATAACAAACACACCTAAATCTTCCCCTTCCTTCTTAGGCTTTTTTCAGTTCTTCTTCTAACGGCCCTTCTTACCACATGCAAAACAAATATCCTCCTATTACCTTGCCTCCCTTTGATCTTACTTTTCTTGGAAGGTCGTAAAGAAGCTTTGATCTTAAATCTCTTTGCCTTCGTTTTCATCTTAATCACCATAAGGACAGAAGGATCTTTGTGCTTCATATCTTTATCCACTTAGAGAATGAGGATAAGAAGAACAGATAGAGACTTCTCAATGTTGTTCATATTGAAATTGACAACAATGTTAGAGAAGCTATGAGGGAGTGATGCAAGAATGAGACAGGTTCCTAGTTCTTCAGGGATTTTAAACCCCAGAACCTCCAGACACTCAATGTAGCCAATGAGCATGACTACATGAGGCCCAACTGGGGAACCTTCTACAAGATTACTCTGAAAGAGTTCCTTAGAGATCTCAGAAATTTCATATCTTTCTATCTCCTGGTAAAGACCACAGAGGTTCTCGATCATTCTATAAGAATCTATGTTTTGATGATACTTCATGAGATCAGTAGACATTGATGATAGCATCAAACATTTAATGTCGACTTCATCATTCAAATGTTTCTTATAAACCAAAAAATTCTCATCACTTGCCTCTTTGGAAGGCAAATCAGGTAATGATGAATCTAGGACATAAGACTTCTGTTCATAGAGTAGGATAACCCGAAGGCATCTAAACCATTCATGGAAGTTACTACCGGTGAGGATGTTGTCTTTATCCAGAATTGATCGCATGGATAGTGTGGTTGATGAGCTTTCCATTTTTATTCATCAATTAAAAGAGCATATCATTAGTAATTTCTTGATTACATTTTATAAGAAATAATAAATGTTATTAAGTCTCCCATTCTTTTATCAAGTTCCAATATCCCTCACCATTGAACTTGGAATGTCCACTTGTCATGACATTCTAGTGGAAGTATCCATATTCCACTTCGCATAACCCCAATAAGGGTTGGTCAAGCTATTAAGAGGTATTTAGGTGGGTAGTTATTTTCCAACTGCGGGCTTGCATCTCCTTGACCTGTTGAGAGGACTCCCGAATCTTGAAATCATGGATTTGGATTTCCTCAACTCTTGCCTCAAATATTACACCATGTCTAGAAATGGAAACTCCTCTTGATGTAATATGGTTAAGTCAACCTGAAACCTTTCATAATAGATTCCTGTATATAAGTGTCCCATCAAGGGTTGGTAAAACACATAGTTTTATTGAGTTTTTACCTTAATCAAGTAACATAATGTTTGGTCTGACTTAATATTTTATTTGATGGGGTTTTTATCTCTTATGCGTGAATTTCTTATTATAATTATCACAATCTTGTTAATATTAAGTGGAATTGATGTAAGTGATTAACCATGTCTTGATAATATTTACACATAAGTATGATTTATTTTAGTTCTATCTTTTATAGTTGTTTAATTTATTAATTATGTGATTGTGACAACACATAAATAATGATAAACCATGATACTGACAAAAATAGAATAAATAGAATGATCATGAGCTTTTCTAATTGTTGGTATATCTTGCAGTTGATAAACTAACCCTGACCTAGGGGAGAAGCATCTTGAAACTTTTAGGTTTGTGTTTACAGCTTTCACCTATTGACCTCTGTATCTCCTGGGATTGGTTCATCTCAACTCAAGCTCGAACCACCTTCACTAGATTGGGAGTTTCATCCATTACATATTCCATTTTCTTAACTCACATGCAGGTGATGGGTAAAAAGGGGTTTTACATAAAAGAAACCTTGGGAACGTAGGAACTATATATTAATGAGGAGAGGTGGATCATAGGACAAAAAATTTAATTTACATAAATTAATTAAAAGAAACCATCCACATAAAAAGCTCTTGGTCTAGATCATGATCATCCATACATGCAGTGATGTTTACGCCAAAATAAAACTAGCATTCAATTCTTTAATCATTATTGTTTAAGATAAATCACGCTCTAATCAATAAATTATCATATTTAATTAATCAATACTTTTATCTTAAACCATTTTTTTAAATTTACTTGTGATTCTCATCCATCATAATTTCAAAAAAATAAATTCATTTAAAGTTACCTTTGTATGTAACTTGTACCTTGGAGGCAACCCGATGAATTCCTATTCATAACTTTCTAATGTGTAGAAATGAACATTACAAAGATTTTAAATTAAAAACATATATATAAAACACCTATCACATTTTGTACCTTATATTTATGCCCACATGATGGTCCATGTGTCAAGGGTTTTTATAATATAATAATTTTTTTAATAAATCTGTGTAATATGGATGAGTACACGGCGTGTAGTTCCAACTGCATGACATGTACAATTATTCCTCGTCTATCTGAAGTACACCCCTGGGGAAATGACATGTGTGTGTACTTTGGAAATCTTTGGAGTACACAACATTTTTAGTGGGCCACACGCTGGGTAGTATCTGCATTACACTGTTTCCAGCTGGGAAAGCCATGTATGGTGTACATGGTCCAACTCTAACCCGAAGGGACTACAAACCGTGTCTAGTAGACTACATGGCTTGAAATTTGGAAACTGTGTCACCTGTTCCTGGTCAACACACAGAGTCATTTGAGACATAGAAATACTCCAAAAAATGGCTTAGTTTGATGGACCAGTCCATTGCATTAAATCTAGACTACATGGCGTGTACTGCCGAATACACGCTGTGTGTTTTGGTGTGGTATGGCAAGGAAGCAATTGTACCTCCATATGAGATCCTCTATTTTATTTTAATCAAAATTTAAAGAAGGTGTCGTTTCTGTAAGGTGAATGAGAAACAAAAAAGGAGGAATAGATCTCGAGATTCATATTTTCAAAAATATTAACTTGAATTGAAACAACTAAATTATTAAATGCGTAATTCATCAACAAAATATTTAAATAATTATAAACTATGATGTAACTGCTCTGATACCACTTGAAGGTTTCGAGCACAGTAGAAGAGTGGTTGGGACGAAACCCAACATTGATTTTTACCATGATCAATTATTATTTCGAGATTAATAAAACGATGAACACCAATCTCCATGGAATATAATACAAGATTAAATAAATAAGGAAGATACCCAAATCCTTTTGAAAGGATCTTTCACATCATGTATATAATTAATTTAATTTAATTCATAAAGAGAATAATACCTGGATCTTTGGTATTTTCTTCCTTGATGATGTTGATCATCCGTAATGACCCTTCCTGATTATATTGTTGCACTTGTAAGGATCCAAACTAGAATCCCTCTAGTATTGATCCACATGTGCTTCTATGGTCTCCGATCAACATTTCTTGTTCTTCGGGTGCTAGTGCAGTGAAGCAAGTGTCTTGTGTCAATAATTCTTGATCACTTGTTCTTCAGCCTTGAATAATGTCTCTCATTATTGAGAGGGGTGGGAAGAGTATTTGAGAGAGAAATTGTTTAGCTCAACAGTTCTCAATTCACCAGGTGTATGATTCTGTGTCGTGTGGTGTATGGCACAATAGGCATACTTGTCTATTTGTATGCATGGAACTTGAGTTACAATTTTTAATTACATAAAAGGAATTAAATACATTCATGAATATAGAGGAAACACTTTCTCATAATAATAATACCACATCATTATTTATGGTGCACTAACAAGCGCAAAATAGAATTATAAATAAAATTCCACATCATAAAATATCAGCAACGTCATTATTATTTTTTACTTATGCTGACTAGTTAAATAATTATTTACCATCTTACAAATAATTATTTTACTATCGAACTGGCCTAGGTCCACTCGAACTCCACTTCCATTTATTGAAAACCCGGATAAGTAAATAAATAATTTATTCTCTTGAATAATTATATTATTTACAAACTAGTAAATACAAATTTATTAAATATTCAATAAAATAGATAAATATATTTTATTTAATTTATGCGATCATTTTAACTTGAATAAAATTATTCCACGGTATTTAAATTGATATTTATTTCCATAATTAAATTAAAATATAATTTAACCGAGACCCCCAAAAATACTTAGTGTGTGACCCTCTAGGATTCTTTCTCGTTGGCATTAGGTAGTTTGCCTAAAGTCCAAGAGTACTGTCTAGCAATGGGTCAGGGCACCCAAGAGAAAGAACATAATGTCACAACAATGACATCCACATACGAACACTCACTATATAATAAAATCCCCTTGCCATAATATCTCATCAATTGGGTTTCATGATAGTGTCATCAACTTTTATGCTTGATACGTTGTTCTTTGACTACCTAAAATAAACTCATGGTTACACCATGGACATGGAATTTCATGCGACGGTTCTAGTTCAATCAAAGGGATGAGATATTATCTTCCATAAATGGAAGGGACAAATCCTTCCTCGACTTATCCATTAATAACTAGCCACTCGTGATGCACCCAACATACCCTACTTCCCACCAACTGTCTATATGATGGTTTTTGAAGTAAATCAAGGTGCGCCAGTCATGAAACATATTAATGGTAATATTAAATTATAAGGATCATTACACACGCTCGTAGATAAAAATATCCAATGACACCAAAACATACATAATTCTTATTGGTGGGTCTATTCTCACAATCTCCTGTCTTGGATATTAGAAAGTGCGAACTTCATGAGAGGAAGTATCATCTGCTTACGAGTACTCACACCTGACAGTCGGTATGCTATGTGTCCCATAATAGTATGTCATCTAACCGTAGAACTATATTTAAGAATATTGTTATAGAATTTCAAGGTTCTAATCATTATGGGGAACTACCATGACCTTATCAATGAAACAAATACTCTAGAACATTATTACTTTATAGTCATGCAAAACAATGAATAATATGTAATAAGATTTTTAATATTTAAATACATTAAACTTCCATGTAATCAAAGTACAACCAGTTGTTTCTAGGGTACTAAATCTTACAGTTTTAATGCAAGATTTGATGTCGCTTGAATTCTGCCTAAAAATGTATGACATACATTAACCAGACTCTGATTCTTTTTCTGTGCCATATGCAAAATATTTATAGACCCGATGAAGTTTCCAATCACGAATAAGGAGGTTGCAGTCATATTCTGTGTATTAGAGATGTTCTTTCCACCATTATTATTTGATATGATGGTCCACCTAATGATTCTCTTGGGTAGAGAGGTTCAACTATGTGTTCATACCCATTGTATATGGATATACCTCATTGAAATATATATGAATATTTTGAAAGGGTATGTCAAGAATCAATGTTGGATAGAAGTTTATTTCTTGAATGGCCTGAAGGCCTTATTTTTTTAATTTAAGATAATCCCCCTTTCAAGGAATGATGGGGTACTCTTAAAAGGCTTGAAGGCTTTATGTGACACATTAAATAACCTGTAGGTCTTAGATAAAATCATCCCAAACAAGACAACTTGGAACTAATCCTCCCAAGAAAATATCATGATGTCTACTCTCCACCTAAACATGGATAGTCAGCTAACTATTCTTTATAGAGTTTCACATGTCTGGTACCGATGGAAACGTCATACCCTCTCAATATTCTATGTCCGGTTAGCTCTACTCTAATGAATTTTCCTCTTCATAATTCTCATTTGGAGATTTGTTCCTTGTAATATGTCTGATTTAATATGTATTTTTCATGTTACCTGAAGGCCTTGAGGTGGCCAGAAAGCCTTACTAGCCCGAACTCTTTAGGTGCACCAGACTCCTTGAAGGACTCGAGGATGAAATCAGTGGACCGAAAGCCAAAAAGGATGAATAGTTATGTCTACTATAATATATAATAGTACCTGCTATAGTACTACTATAGTAACCCGAAAATATTCCACCACTTGAATTTGATCTCGGGTCTCTTGGATGCATTTGATGAATCCTCACCAACCAAGCTAAGGATCATGTGTCAGAAGGTTGTATTCCAGAACGAAATATTGTTGAATAAGCTATTGAATTGTATTCTGATTACCTATCAAATGTTGACAGCATAGGTCTCCCAAAGTCCCATCACAGTGGACGCTTTATGGGTGAATGGATTTACAGAAGATATGTTAAAATTACATTCACAAAGAAGGAGGAAGCGTACCTTTAAATTTTACATAATAGAAAAGATGTTGATTCATAAGATGAAACCCACAAAGTAATTATTAGATATTTTAATCCATCAAGGGTAGAAAAATGGATATCAAATACACATAAACAATATTTTATAGTATGGTCTAGAGATCAAATTTAAAAAGAGTTATCTAAAAATATGAATTCAATTGTCGAACGAATTCGATGGCTAGTCAGGGGGTGAATGAAAATGTTATATCTTACATTGGTTTTGTAATCAATAGTTGTACATTCTATACAAAAAACACAATGAATGCAGTACGATGTAAAATAGTGAGGTTTCACTTATGGCGGAAGTGATGCATATATCCAGTTCAAAATAAAGAAATCCAATTTATAAAAATATGTAATATTTTGGAATTATCAATCATATATACGAGTTAAATTATACAACATTTAAAATGTCAATATTCAGTTACAAATGGTTTGACAAGATGAGTACATTGAAAGTTGATGAAATGTGATTCGTGATGGTGAATTTCAGTGTGGAAGTGGGAACAGGTAAGTTGTTCAAAATGGAATCACAAGAAGTGAAAGTATTTTATGTATTAGATCCAACAAATCAAAATTGGTTGATTGCCTTGTTGGTGTCTAAAACAACTGTCAGGTTAGATGAAAATTCAATCAAGGATGACCCTTTCATTGGGAGATAACAATCAGTACATGAAGATCCCAATGTATACAATGTATTTTACATTAGAGGGGACCACAAAGAGGGGATTTGGGTTCTTGATAAAGGAGAAACATCTCTAAAAACCTAAAAAATGGAAATAGAGTTCAATTAGAAGGTAAAATTATTTTTTGATATACTATGTCTTTCCTCATAATATTATCTATTCTCTACTGCATTTACTTAATCTAAATTAAATTTTTGATAACTCATGCATCCAATGTATTCTACACATGATGGTGGTACTAATCCAACGAAAGAAAAAACTATAACAAACGAAACCCTTTGGGAAGATGTAAAGGTAATGTTATGATATACATTATTTTATCAAAAAAGTAAATAATGAAATTTTGATTTAATTTTCATTATTCCTTATAGATTTTGTTTATTTTTGAATATTTCAATCAATATTTCATGCCTTTCTGTGCCAAAACTTCTACATAATTCTCCCTTAAAACCATGTCACCTCTATAGTGTTGAAATTTATCACATTCCTTCAAGTTATGTCCACTTACTTTATAGAAAGAGAAATGACACTACCTCTATTAAATCATGAAGGTAATCTTGATTTTTTCATAGCAAAATCATTGTCCATAGAATTAATTTATTTTTCATATTTATGCTTAATTTATTTATTTTTAGTATTACTTACATAAAAATTGTTTTTTATACAACTAACATACTATAAATAAAGAAAAAACATTTAGATGGTTTTAATGTATTTGGAAAATGATCCATAAGTCATTTGTGGAATATAGTAATCGTCTACAGCTCAATCTGATACATGATGTGCTCGGTATGACTCAAAGTGTCTATTATTTGTTTAAGATTAACTTTCTACTTCAAAAAGTCTCACTTACTAAAAACCAAGAAAAAATTCTTATATGGTCTTGATAATTTTAGATAATGATTCATAAGTCATTTGGGATGTGTATAAATCAGTCTCACGTCGAACTGACAAACGATGTGATAGGTACGACTCAAAGTGTGTGTTTCTTGTTTAAAATGACATTTTAGTAAAAATGATAAATGACATACTCAAACCTGAGAAAACACATTCATATTGTTTTAATACATTAGTAAAATGGTCCACAATTCATTTTGGATGCGTAGGAATCATCTACACATAAATCTAACACACGGTGTGATATGTATAACACCAAGTGCGTCTTTTTATTTATAATTGACATTACTTTTAGTAAAAAAGACAACTGACATACTGAAAACGAAGAAAATGCATTTAGATTATTTTTATACCTTAATAAAATGATCCATACATCATTTTTTACATGTAGGAATCATTTTTATCTCAATTTGATACACGATGTTTCTGGTATGACTCAAAGTGTCTGTTATCAATTTAAAATTGACATTTTAGTTTAAAAAGTGTCACTCACTGAAAACCAAGAAAACATGATCCGATTGTATTGATAATTTAGAACAAGGATTCATAATTCATTTAGGATATGTAGGAATCAGTATCACATTAAACCAACACACAATGTGACTAGTATGACTCAAAGTGTGTGTTTTTAATTTAAAATGACATTTTAGTAAAAAAGATATGTTATGTACTCAAAAATGAGAAAATGAATTAATATTATTTTAATACTTTAGGAAAGCGATCCATATGTAATTTGGGACATGTATGAATCATATTTTATTCAATCCAATGCACGATTTGACTGGTATGTGTCTTTATATTTAAAATGACATTAATTTTAGTAAAAAAGAAAATTGACATACTCAAAACTGAACAAATGAATTCAGAATGTTTTGATAATTTAGTAAAAAGATTAATAAGTCATTTTTGATCTATAAGAATCATCCACAACCCAATCTGATACACAATGTTCCTGGTATGACTCAAAGTGTCCATTATCAGTTTAAAATTGACATTTTAGTTCAAAAATTATCAACTGCTGAAAACCAAGAAAACATGCTTGGATTATTTTGAAAATTTAGGAGAACGATTAATAATTCATTTTTAACATCTAGAAATTAGTATCATATCAAACTGACACAATTTTTGATCGGTATGACTCAAAGTGTGTGTTTCTATTTTAAAATGACATTTTAGAAAAAAAGACAAGTGATGTACTCAAAATCAAGCAAACACATTTGGTTTGTTTTTATACATTATGAAAATAAACCATAAGTCATTTTGGAAATGTAGAATTTAGTCACACCTCAATATGATGCATGGTGTGACTGATATTACTCCATGTGCGTCTTTTTATTTAGAATTGACATTAATTTTAGTAAAACAGACAACTGACATACTCAAAACCAAGAAAACACATTCTCATTATTTTAATACTTTAGGAAAACAATCCATATGTAATTTTTGATGCGTAAGAATTATTCTCACCTTAATCTGTTACATGATGTGCCCAATATGACTCAAAGTGTTCATTATCAATTTAAAATTGATATTTTAGTTCAAAAAATGTCACTCACTAAAAACTATGAAAACATGCCCATATTATCTTGATAATTTAGGAAAATGATTCATAAGTCATTTTTGACGTGTAAGAATCATCCTCATATTAAATTGACATACTATATGACTGGTATGACTCAAAGTGCCTATTTCCAGTTTAAAATGACATTTTAGTAAAAAAGAAAAATGATGTACTCAAAACCGAGAAAAAACATTCAAATTGTTTTTATACTTTAGAAAAACAATACCTAAATCATTTTCATCATGTGGAAATTAGTTGTATCTCAATCTGATGCACAGTGTGACTGGTATAACTCCATGTGTGACTTTTTATTTATAATAGACATTAAATTTAATAAAAAAGACAACTAACATACTCAAAATTGAGAAAATGCATTCAAATTGTTTCGATACTTTAGGAAAATGATTCTTAAGTCATTTGTGATGTGTAAGAACCAACCACACCTCAATCTAATACAAGATGTGCCCAGTATGACTCAAAGTGTCCATTATCAGTTTAAAATTGACATTTTAGTTCAAAAAGTGTCACTCGCTGAAAACTGACAAAATGAATTCTGATTGTCTTGATAATTTAGGAAAATTATGTATAAGTCATTTGTGACGTGTATGAATCAGTCTCATGGAAAACCGATACACGATGTGACCAGTACGACTCAAAGTGCATGTTTCCAGTCTAAAATGACATTTTATAAAAAATGATAAGTACTCAAAACCAATAAAACACATTTCAATTGTTTTGATAATTTAATATAATGATCCATAAGACATTTGAGATGTGTAGGAATCATCTTAACCTCAATATGATGCACGGTGTGACCAGTATGATGCAAACTACATCTTTTTATTTAAAATTGACGTTAATTTTAGAAAAAAGACTACTGACATACTCAAAACTGAGCAAGCATATTTAGATTCATTTATACATATAGAAAACAATCCATAAGTCATTTGTGACGTATAAAAATCATCCACACCTCAATCTGATACATGATGTGCCCGATAGGACTCAAAGTGTCAGTTATTTGTTTAAAATTGACATTTTTGTTCAAAAAGTATCACTCACTAAAAATTAAACAAATGCGCTCATATTGTTATGATAATTTAAGACAATGTTTTGTAAGTAATTTGTGACGTGTATGAATCAGTCTCATTTAAAACCAACACACGATATGACCGCTATGACTCCAAATGCGTGTTTCTGGATTAAAATGATATTTTAGTAAGAAAGATAAGTGACGTACTCAAAACTGAGAAAAAGAAGTTATATTATTTTGATACTTAAGGAAAATTATCCATAAGTCATTTGGGATATGTAAGATTCAGCTTCACCTCAATCTGACACATGGTGTGATCAGTATGACTCCCAGTGCATCTTTTTATTTAATAAGGGTTGTTTTAGTTTAAAAAGCGTGTCACATCGGCCAAACCGAGAAAACGAGATTAGATTGTATTGTAATCATTCTATATCTTATTACTTAATTAAATTCCTCATCTTTTTTATCTTATACTTAATTAGTTAATTTTTTCAGAGATAATTCTTAAAGACGAATAAGAAGTGGTGTAATGTGCAAGAATCAACCACAACTCAATATGATACACAATATTCCAAGTATGACTCAATGTTTTGTTTAAAATTAACACTTCCTGTTTATTTTATTTATTTAAAATATTTTTAACATAATAATTGTTTTCTTATACATGTGTTTTCTTTTTCTCGAACAAGGGTGGTTTGTTCGGAAAGAGGATGAGTTAGAGTTAGGGGAAAAGACCAAGGAACATTGATGTTTTTGAATTTATGTAATAATATGAACTTACTCATGTAATTATATAAACCAGTGTATGAAATGCCAATAATATAGTTTATTTTGTATTTGTGTTTTAAATTTTATTTCATTTAAATTTTTTATTTTTACTTGATTTTGATGCTTTATGATGTTGTTTCTAGTGCTGCAGTGTGCTGTTATAGCACACTACATTATGACACTTTATCAGCACTACTAAATACGATGATAAATGACTTCTTTATCAGTTATTTTCTAGCGCTGATAAAATATTATGGATTTTAATCGTGCTCCGGTAGTCATTTCTTCTCTAGCACTGATTAAGGTCAGTTTTAACGCTGTTAAGTGCTTGTTTTGTAGTAGTGAAGGATTAATGTGAGTGATAGTGAATTATTCTTCACCTTCATGAATGAAAAATATGAGGTTTTGAAAATAAGGTATTTATGGTGGCAGTTATCATCAGGGCAAGCCCAAAGAGCCCCCGGGCTAGGGCAACATGCAAGCAAAGGAAAAAAATACATAAGCAAGGGAAAAAATTTCACCATTTCATTGTAGCCCTTAATACATTATAGGGAAAAAATTCATATGCAGTCTTGGACAACCAAATATATTGGGCCGCTCCTGGTTATCATCGTTTCAGCTAGGGCATCTGTTGTGGTTTGATAGAAGAGATTTTAATACAATTGCTGAGCCTTCAAAGAAATGTGGTGGAGCTGTTTCTCAAGCCAAGAAAGGCATGATTTTAAAGAATTCATGGCATCAAGTAGTCTTATGGATATGGATTTCTCCGAGAGTAAGTTAAATGGTTTTATAAGAGGAAGGGATGCCGGAGAATTTAGAGTAGGCTGGACCAATGCCTCTCTGATCTTCATTGCTTGGATACATTTATGCATGCTTCGATTTCTCATCTCACCAAATCTCTCTCAGGACACTCGCCCCTAGTGGTGAAGTTAAATAAGGGGGATATGATGGTAAATTGATCCATTTTCTCCAGAAATTTTCATGGGGGGGGGTTGAAAATGGTGCGGAGGTCTTGGGAGCAACCAATGAGGGATAAATCGTGGGTGGGGTTGGTGCATCATCCGCAACACATGAGGAAGGATTTGCATGAGTGGAACAACAATAGAATGGATGATTAAAACACCCCAGAGGGGATCATAATGGATATTGAACAATTGGTGAAGTATCTTCAAGAAACATGGGATGACGATAAGTTTGCATCCTTGGATGAGAAACAAAACAACTTTGCGAAGAAGCTATTGGAGATTGAGAGGGTGTGCATGGAAAAATCTTGATCTCTTTGGCACAAGGAAGGGGGTAGGATTTTCTCCTTCTATTAGGAATGTTTAAATTAAAGAAATGTGACCAAAATAATTAATTTAAAACTAGAAGATGGATCGTTTACAGTAGATGTTGATGTGGTAGGGAAGTTGTCACATGAATACTTCGAATATCTCCTAGAATGAGAAAATAATTGTAGGGATGGAAGGCACAACGAAGATAATGGGAATGATATCTTTATGAAATGTATCCCCGATCTGGTAGGGGAAAGGGACAATGATGTTTTGGAAGCTATACAAGTGGAGGAAGATATCAGACATGCTGTGTTCCACATGAAACCGTAAATCACTCTTTATCTGGATGGTTTTCCCAGATCCTTCTTCATGGCTACTTGGGAGATTATCAAATAACATGTGGGAGAAATAGTACATGATTTATTCATAGGTGGACTGTTGAGTAAAGACGTCAATTCTTCAAAGGTGGTCCCCATCCCTAAGGCGAACGATTCTACAACATTTAACCATTGCAAACCTATTTATCTATGTACCTTCTTCTATAAAATATTGGCTGGCATTTTAAGTAGAATATGTAGTTATGTTATTCCAAGGTTGATTCTAGAGGATCAACATGGATTTGTTCAGGGGAAAACAATTCAAGGTTCAATAGGAATTGAAAAATAAATAATGGAGAATCTTAAAAAAATACATTAATCAAATATAATGATAATTGTGGACATGGAAAAGGTGTATGAACAACTTGAATGGAGTTTTATTCCCAAGGTCAAGTGGGGTATTGGTTTCAAATATTGGGTTTGTGATTTTTACTCTAGATGATATACATCCTCATGGTTGACCATTTCTGTAAGGGGGAGGAGTTTTAGCTTTTCCAAAATGGTTCATGGCTTATGGAAGGGTGATCTTATGTCGCCCACGCTTTTCATTCTGGCTCGGGAGACTCGCATAAGGAACATCAATGGGAGATTGGAGGAGGGGATGTTTTTTCCTTACAAGAATAGTTTCAGAAATGGATTGGGGTCCCACCTTATGTTTGGTGACGATATGTTGTTATTTATCAATGTCAAACAAAGGATTATTAGCAGGTTCAATAAAATCATGAGAATTTATGGTAAACTGAGTGGAAAACAGATCAATCAATGGAAAATCAGTGTTTTCATATCAAGTAAATGCTTCAAAAGACAAAGTAAAATCATAGAAGACAAGTTAGGCATGAAAATGCATCATCTCCTTAGGGAGTATCTTGGTGCTCCAATTTTAAAAGGAAGTATCAATAAGGCCTTATTCAAAGGAATCATCAACTAAATCAATGGAATAATTATAAAATAGAAGAATCACTTCCTCTCGTTTTGAAAATGAATCACCTCAATAAATAGTTTTATCACCTCTATACTTATTCATGTGTTGTCAATTATCAAAGAACTAAACGGGACCATCGATAAGCTAGAGAAAATCATGATGAGATTTCTATGGGATGAGAATCGGTCGGGTAGATGTCATTGGGCATCATGGAAGAGAATGGTGAGGCAGATAAATGAAGGTGGTATTAATTTATGTAGTGTATCAAAGACCATGCGGGCCATGAAAGTGAAACTTGTGTGGGACATCATTGATGGGAAATCATTATGGTTGAGATTCATGAAAGATAGGTATGGTAAATAATAGAGGGAATGGGATGGTTGGAGTGGGAGATTTTCTAGTCTAACGCAGTGCATGATTGATTAAATGGAGGTATTTACGGATAGAGTATGGTGGGTTGTTGTCCGAGGGGAGATCAAATTCTAGAAGGAGAATTTGGAAGGAAGAACAATATTTTTTTCAAGATATCAAATGGAGGTATTTAAGGATAGAGCATGGTGGGTTGTGGGAGGATGGGAGATCGACTTCTAGAAGGAGAATTGGGTAGGAAGAACACTATTTTTTTCGGGATGTCCAGTTTTGGACATATCATTCAGAGAGGCTAGCATGTTCCCGGGTTTTATCAACACCATCCTCAATTAAGACAAGAAAAATATTCACTAGAATAAAAGCCTTTTTAGGAGAAGAACAAATGTGTTTTTTCAGGATCATCTTCAGGTCGCTTTAGTTGTTGGGATTTTCAAGCACTGATCTATGCAGGAAGCAAAACTGTTTAATGATAAAATAAAATTTGGTGAAAAGAGATCCCAATGAAGAATAATTTTCTCATGTGGCGTATGAGGAATCAAGATCTACCCATGGATGACATTGTTAAGAAGAAGGGGGTAGTTCTAGAATCTCGATGCAGGTGTTGTGCTTTTCCTAGATTGGAAAAAATTTGGAAATTTTTTCAACGGAGAAGGGGAGAATGAAATTTGGAGGAACATGGGGCAAGGTATGGACATCTATGGGAGTGGGAACTCAGTTCCAGAATTTATTGAGTCTTGGTTCTAGGGAGCTATTCAGAAAAGCGTGGAGGCTAAGGTCCACTATGTCATTTTTTGCAGCGGTGTGTTGTTCTCTCTGGGAGGCTAGGAACAACGTGGGTGATGGAAGAAGGTACACCCATCTCTTCTTTCAGGTATGAGTTAAATCTACCATGGAAGAGCTTGGAGTTCTCATTAAAGGAGGAGTTCTTTCATATCTTTAAGGAGAATTATACCTAGGCTTTATTTCAATATGGATGGAGGACCAAGTAACCATAGGAGATGGGTGATTTTCAGACCACCAAGTTCGAGGCTCAAACTAATAGTGGATGGCTCGTGTGTCTATGAGGATATGAGATGAGGCAGATTGGTCAGGGATAGTAGGGGTTCAATGATACCGGGATTCAAATCTTATTATGGGCTAGGTAATTCAATCGGAGTAGAGGCAAGAGTTATTACTTCTAGTCTTTCTTTATGTCAGCTTTACAATATTCAAATAATGGATGTGGAATCAGACTAGTGTGTTGGTTGGCCTCCTACATGGAACAAACAACCCTCATTGGGATCAGACGTACATTGTTAGAGAATTCAGAAGGATGGCCAATCGGTGCATTAATGTTTGTCATACTTGGAGAGAAGATAATATTACGAAGGACGCTTTGGCCAGGAAAGGGAGTCCAAGTGATGCTCTTATTTTGTATTCTAGGTTGGGGTCCTTACCAGTCGACTATAAATTAATTGTTATAGAGGATTCCCTAGGTCTCGACCACTTTATCCCTCCTTGATTTTGGGGATGACTATGTTTTATTAATAATAAAAGGTAAAATTTCAATCATTCATATTATCAACTAATAATGAGTCGCTATATTAAGTGACTAAAAAACCATATCTTATAGGTTCTGTAACCTCCCTTGTACTCCCACATAGTACTTGTGTCTCTAGAACATCCTCTTCCATGGGGATTTGTGGAACCTATTCTTATGAAAACACTTGTGTATCTTGATACAAGACTTCATCAAAGCCTATGTTAGTCCCATGATCTATTTTAGAGATATCATCCATCTCAATATTGGTGGGATGTCTATCAACCATAACCTTCTTATCGAAAGTGTTTTATAGTTAATATCCCTTAGTTTCCTTATGATACATTATAAATATACAATTAGCACCTTAGGGTGTTAGTTTTCTACCTAAAAAGGCATTAAAAATGCTTCACATCCCCATACTCATATATATATATATATAACAACACTAGTTTACATCTATACTAAATTTCATACAGAATACCATTTTTCAATTCAATTGGAATTCAGTTTAGTATGTGGGTCATTGTCTGTAATGCGTATCACTAAAAGGATAATAGAAGACATGCATGACTCATCATTGATCTCACCATGTCTAGTAAGGTATGGTTTCTCCTTTCATGTACACTAGTCCATTTTGGTGTATTAATAGGAGTGAGTTTGGACAGAATATCAAGTCCACATAGATAATCAATGAACTCTTAGTTAAGATATTATCCACTATGGCCTGAGTCAAGTTTCTTTATCTTCTTACCAAGTTAATTCTCAACTTCATTCATGAATTCATTAAATTTGTCAAAGGATTCTTACTTATGCCTTATTAATTAAACATATCCACATATATTAAATTCATTAGTAAAAGTTATGAAGTATGAGTATCCGCCACTTGCTTTAACAGGAAATGGTACACACAAATCAATATGACCCAACTTAACAGGCTCTAATGAATTTTCACCCTTTCCACTAAATGGAGATTTTATCATTTTTCTTTGTAAACTAGCGTGACATAATCTAATTGTCATGAGTTCAAAAAAATATTCATCTTAGTATAAAATTTTCAAGTACATTTTATTTTCATGACCTAATCAAAATGCAACATTTGGGTGTGATGTGATTCTTGCAAACCTTATTCATTTTTAGTTTCCAAACACTTGGTTTGTGTAATATGACACATAAAGACCACATTATTAGGATGTGTCTTACCATAAGACATGTTATCTTTTTATAATTAGAAACATTTATACCCAAATTTGAAAATGAATCTATCCATTTAAAGATATGATACATAAACAATGATTTTGGTAACATATGTCACCTAACAACAGTTCTTCAAAACAAAGATCATTCATGTTGGAAATGTGAGGTGATAATCTCTAATAACTAGTGAGTCTATCTTTGTTAGAGGATCAAAGATCCACCTCACCTCACCTCTTAAAACTCTATTGAATCTACTTGGTTCTTATAATTAGATACAAATGTGGCCACCTAATTTTTTATATAATACTCAATTTTTTGAAACTAAAAAAATGCACTCGATAAAACCATTATTAAATATTCCCCTTACTTATTTGTTATGTTGTAGGTATTCTTCGAATTCCCCTTCATAACACATTCAAAATTGAAGACATCTTGTTTCCTGACATCCCCTTTGATCTTCATCCTCTTGGATGGTTGTTTCACAGAGGCCTTAGGCTTGGTATTAGTCTTTAGGCCTTTCAACTTTCCATTCAACTTATTCACTAGAAGAATAGAAGGTTGTTCATGCTTCATGACCTTATTTACCTACTGAAGTAGAGTAAGGAGATCTTGAAGAGACTTTTCAGTGTTATTCATACTAAAGTTTACAATATAGCTGGAGAAACTTTGAGGGAGTGAAGTAAGCATGATATTCGTGTACACGTCTTTAGGAATCTTATACCTAATAATCTCTAAAATCTTAATGTAGCTAATCATCTTAACTACGTGAGTTCTAACTAGCACAACCTCTACCAGTTTTCATCTAAATAGAGACTTAGAGATCTCAAATCGATCATGTATATCTCTCTCCTGATATATATTACAAATATGCTTAAGTATTCTATAAGCATCCATGTTCTCATGAGACTTTCAGAGTTCATCAGAAAGGAATGAAACATCAAACAGTGGACATCAAGTGTACCATTCATGTGTTTTAATTAGAAAGAGAGTGCCTCTTCACAGAATAAAGAGTTACTTTTTATTCCAAAATAATGTTTAGAAAAGTAAAGAAGCACCTCAAGAAGGTCTGAAATGAAGCAAACCAAGTGCATCACCCTTCACAAGAGTTACAATCCTACGGTAGGGATACAATACAGTCATAAATAATGATTCTGTTACATTCACTACTCTTGTTGGCCGTCGAGTCTGTAGAAAAATTCTCCTCCCTCTAGATATTCTTTAATTCAATACCATGTTCCACGAATAGCCTATATTTCCGGATAAAATAAATAAATTCCCATGAACTTCTTGTTTTCCCCCAAAAACATATCAACCAAACTATTAGAATCGGATTTCACCATGGAAATAGGAATGTCATACTGGTTGCACAGGGCGAGACCACTGCACAACGACCAAGCTTCTACCCCTATAAAATTACCTGGCCCATAAAAAGAACTGAAACCAAAGAGCAGTAATCCCCTATCATCTCGAACCAGACCCCCTCCTTGCATTACCCCTGCATCACAGGAGCCATCAAATTTTAGTATGAACCCGCTGGATAGAGGGACCCAACGAACCCAACTCCCAAGAGAACCAGATGACAATGGTACATCAGTGAGTGCATCATGTGGAAGCATCTCCTTGAGAAACATAGAACATGTTCCAATAGGAAACAAAGAGACCATTTCAGACACAAGAATCCTCATGTGGACCTATATATACAAGAACGAGCATCGACCACCAACTCTCTCTTTGTTCCTGGATTCTTGTAGAACCTGCAGACAATATTAAAAACCATTCCACAAATTCTACTCTCCTTTCCATTTTGATCCACCCTTTGAAACCATGCCTCCAAAAAATCGATCAATGAGTCCCCACCTATTAAGGATCCCACACATCGACTCGTGTAATCCCAGATTCTATAGGACCAATCCCCTTTGAAGAACAAATGCCATACTATTTCATAATTAGGTGCCTCACAACACACGCAACGTGACACAAGATAAATGCCCTTACATTGAACATTGTTATCCGTAGAAATAGCATTATTCTATACCCGCCAAACTAAGAAGCTCAACTTTGTCGGAATCTCCTTGCACTGGATCCTGCTAGAACACTCATCCCACTCGTTTGTTGCATGTATCCATACACTATAATCATGACTATGGAGATGTCCAGTTAAAGACTCGGCAATATCGTAGTGGTCCCAATACACTTTTTGAGTGATGTTCCCGAATATCAACTTCTGGTCCTCACTTAAAAAAGAATTAATGAGATCTGGGTATTTAAAGTCTTTAACAAAATTCTAATCTGGCACTGGGCATCCCATATAGAATAGTAGTTTACCCACCCGATTATCATTCCAAAAGCTTATATTACCACACCCCACTACCAACTGCATCTTCTCCTTAAGAATGTCCAGACGAGACAACATTCACTTCGCAAGTCCAAATTTCCTGCCTGATCTGGTATTCCACCCTTAACAATCCATCCCATACCTGGATTTCATAAATTTAGCCCAAAGAGAATTGCCCTCAATAATTTCCCAGGCTAGTCTCGCTTGCATGCGTTGCATGGATTCCGAAACGCAGGCCGATACCCCCCTCTTCAATTGGTCTGGTCATCCTTTCCCAAGAGGCCCAATGGAATTTTCTTGTTTTATTTGCGTCCCAAATGAAGGTTTTCATGATTTTTTATATCCGGATATTGGTCCCCATAGGCACCATGATCACCAAGAGAGTATTCATGGGGATGGAAGTGGGAATGGTGTTAACAGAGTAATTCATCCTCCGAACTATAAAAACGATTTTTCTAGTTTTGAATCCACCCAGTAATTCTATTAATAATAACTTCGAAAAAGACATTCCAGATCCTAAAATCTGAAATTGGGGAACCTAGATACTCCATCAAAAGAGTGCATTTTTTAATCTGCATGTTGTCTTGTATTGCCTTATATTGCATGTATGAACTTTTTTGTTGAGATATACACACTACATTTTTTATGATTAATGTGTTGTCCATTCTATGACTCATACTCCCCCATGAGTTTAATGAACCCATTAATAAAAATCGTTTGACTGTTAATAAAAAATAGCATATTATCGACAAACATGGCATGAAACACATTACCTGCTCTCACTCTACCTCTGAAAGGTAAGATATCTACTTCGTTGATATTGCACTTCATATTTCTGGATAGTGCATCTTATGCCATAATAAAGAGGCTAGACGACACATGATCACCTTTCCAGATCCCACACACTATTTTGAAGAAACCAAAACCTTTTTCAATTAAGGAACTAGAGCCTCCGACATGTAAGGCTTATGTTCTAGGTGTAATACAATGGAAAAATGCTTGTACCGGTCATGGAAGTTACTTTTAGAGAGGATATTGCCTTTCTCCAATATAAATCACTGAGATATTGATGAAATTTCCATTTTTTACAACAAAATATAAAATCAAATTATTAGAAATTTATTTGAAGACATAAAATATGTTAAACAAAACAAATTTATTTATTTTTTTAATCTCCCACTATATTCTAAATAGCCCTCACAACTGGACCTGGAATGTCAGGTCATGTGGATATTCTTGTATAAATGATCTACATTCCCCTCCTCATAATCCAAACTATGACCATGAAAATCATTACATGGTATTTTCATAATGCTCTTTATAGCTGCTAGTTCATGAAACTTTGATCCGTTGAGTGGAATCCTAAAAATATTGACTACGATTTCCTCAAAAATTATGTCCAAATTTGTTTTGAATAGATTATGGTCATTAAATTAAAAAAATACGCTAAGCTAACTGACTATTTTTTATACTTCACGATAATTAAAAGTACCCCCCCCCCCCAATATGGCCCAAACCAAAACTCTAACCATGGGTCCATTTCAACACTTATAATGGAATGCATATCTAACTTAATATTTTATTGAGGGATTTTGTTTCTTATTTGTAAATTTCCTTATTTTATCCTTTAATTAATTATGAATACTATGTGGATTTTACACAATTAATTAACCATGTTTTGATAAAACAGTCTACACATAATCTATTTATTTTAATTCCACCTTGAATGATTGTTAATTCATTTATTTTTGTAATCATATTAATGAATCCATAAAATTAACCATACAGTTGGGAGAAATAAAATAAATAAAATAACTTGATCATGAGCTTTCTAATTGTTGATTTGTCAACCAATAACCCTAAGATAAAAACTCATTGAGACTTGGTTCGAGTTTTAGCATTCATCCATTGACCTTTGTATATTCTTGATTGATTTCACCTCATCACATGTTCTAAATAATTTCATCTCCTTAGACATTCATCCTTACTGTATTTTACTCATATGTAGGTGAGAGTAACTCATGGTATGAGATATATAAAATAAACTATGGATGCATTAGTCCTGCATAATAATGGTAAGAGGGATAACTTGCATACCATCATATTTAATTTAATAAAAGATTATTGCATATAAAAACCCATGAAATAATATTAAATTAATTAGAAATACAACACCTCCATGGGTCGGTCAACCTCATGATCTGTCAAATACATGCAACAAATACATATTTTTAAAATAGTTTTCAAGAATTCATTTCAATCCTTCTTTATTTAAGATAAATTACCCGAATTATTAAATTAATAAATTTCATTTAAGATTAATTATGAACACAACATGTACATGAAGGTAACATAGCATGTACTCATCCTAACTACACTACATGGCCATCATCGTGTATTATACACCCACATAGCATGTAGCGCACACAACATTTCACGTAATTATAGCATCAGTACTATCAAATAATGACAATGGTGTGTATCACTTTTAATGCGCTCAATGTACATGGTATGTAATGAGGACCATATATGGTGTGTAGTTTTTATTTTAACATGAAAATTAATTAAGAATTAATTTTTTTTTGAAAACCCAGCTCACATAGTGTACTGTCAATTAATAACACATGAACACTAGTTACTGTTGTTTTAGTGGCATAATAAATTATTTTTTCTATTCACGTGGGTAGGTAAAAGATACATGAAATTTTCAAGACAACCACACTGTATTCTATGTATCACATAATAAATACATGATATGTATTTGACTATATGGTTTTCATGAATTTCAATGTGAAAGCATGTGGACTACATAACGTATACACAAAGTACACGTGTAGTCCAAAGTCATGTGCCTGTCTACCCCTGTCTACACATAGTGTATATAAATCACAGTCATTTTTCTTGGCACGATGCTCTGAATTAATTCGAGGCTCGTCTTGGTGCAAAGAACTCGAATACACTATGTGTACCTATGAGCTACATGCCATGTAGTTCCATGTTGTCCTACCAAGAATCTTCAGCACCTCTAGATGGGTTCTTCGTATGTTTTTTATCTATTATTAACCTATTCTTGGTAATATAATGGTGAACAAAAAAGATATTTTGACTTTTGATATTAAGAATGAATAATCTAGAAATGAAAATTAATAAAAAATGATACATAAACATGAACAATTCCTACTTGTGGGTCTGTCTACATAATCTTCTGATTTGAATATTAAATGTTAAATATATAACTTTTTCCAATAGGTGAATATCTATGAGTGAACATATATTTTTTATCAATAAAACGTATTACCAACATATAAGTCTCGATCACTAAATTTTTAGTAAAAAATCTATCTCTAAATTTTATTGCAATAGATAAAATAATTATATTATAATTATAATAATAACAACAGATAATATATATTTTCCAAAATGTTTAGATATAGATTCATATGACAAATTTATCTGTTGATAATATTATAATCAATATTTATAACTAATACCAACAATAAATATCTTTTAAAATTATATTTTAAATAAAATATTATGTGTGGGTATTCTAATATTTTTTGTTAAAATTGTACCTTTATTAACATAATTATATATAATATATTTATTATTTAATAATTATAAAATTATCGCATGTTAAGCTCCGATAATCTAAGACATTGTTTTAAAAAACATGTTGATACATTATTTAAAAACATGTTCAAACTCTAAGAGACATTAGATGAAACTGCATCAAAATTAATGTGCAACCTATTTCTCTCACACATCAGTTACTGTTGTGATTCACACTAGCGGTGAGGTCCACACATACTGTTCACCAACTCTATCATGAAATGACCACAATGTCAATGCTCATCTATAGTAGGCTCACATTGGATGCATGAAATAGGTTATCCCCAATTTCTGCAGGTGATCATTCTCATTCATGTAAGTTGGTGCCCTTCCTTACATGTGTGGATAAAAGAAATTCACCCACAATCTCACACCAGCAACAAAAATATTCATATAAAATAAAATTGTAGTATAGTAGATGACTATAAAATAAAATAGCACATCAGGTGATGGAATGGAATATTCAAGAGCCCAATGTGGGTACTTGTTTCAGAGGAACTTTTACTAGGCCTTTGATTAAGTGTATTCTATGTGATTGAATTTATGAAAAAAATTCTCATAGTTTCTATTTTGTAAAGTTTAGTGTTCTTCTATGTGACACCAATTGGATAAATTAAATCCCCAACAAGCATAAAGTGTTAATCAAGAAGATGATGAAATAAGTCATTTATATAGTTTTATAAATAATTCAAAATGTTTTTTCAACAATTTTCCATCACAGTCCAGTAGATTTCTATAAAGATCCAACCAATAATCAAGAAAATTCAACACGGAAAGAAAAAAAAAATAATTACGTTAAAAGACATGGTGATTCACCTTTTATAACATGGGGGGGTATTTAAGGATGAAAACATGGTGCCCACCATGCATTTTATTCCGGGAAAGATGACGCTCAAAAATTTGACAAACAACAAGGTACATTCAATGAAAAATCTAAACCATCAAAGCATGGGAGTTTGATTTTCACTAGATACAAATAAATGAGTAAGTGAAATTTAAAATAGTTCTCACAATGAAAAATATTTTTTCATTAAAGTTAAAAAAGAAACAAACAAATAAAAGAAAATTGTATCATAGAGGTAAGCAAGTGATGTTGATAATGAAGCATGAAAATCGTGAGGGGAAGGCAACTCAATCATAAAATTAATGTGTGCTCTAATAGAAAAATCATTTCGTAATGTACCAACGAGAATTAATGATATACGCCGCAAAAACAGAACATGTAGAATAAAAATTAAAAAATTATAATTACAGTGCAAGAAAAAGAGAGAAATATAAATTCCACATATCATAAACCTTTTCCAAAAAAACTTCCAGAATTAAAGTCCGCAGCTTCAAAAATTTCATTGTAACCATTTAAGTGATGAACTGAACCATCCTTTCCAGGAAAAAATAAATCATAATATGTAATGAAACAAATATCTCATCTATAAAGAAGAAAATTTCTCACATCCAAAACGGAATCTCTAGGGTTTAACTGCAAAAGATATCAATTTAAAGTAATGTTAAATATAAAATTCTAAAAACATAGTAATGTGGATAAAAGTAAGAGAAATTAACTGATGACAATACACAAAAAATTGAAAATAGTTAACCCCATGGGATATAATGAATTCTAAAGTAAATATTAAAAATATATGTTAGGAATTTATAGTAAAAAATTAAGTATAGTCAGGATAACATACTACTCAGTCACTTTGCACTTGATCTGAGAAGCAATTTTCAAATTACTCTGTTGATTTGCAGTGCGAGAGTGAGTAATTTGATAAATTACTTCCAAGTCGCTTATAAATTAGATGGTATAAAGAAGGTATTAGAATGTGTTAGAAACAATATAATGTCTGGTAGAACTTATATTTATTCAGAAAAAAAACTAAGGCCACCAAACCTCGAAAGGGGGAAAGCATGATCTTGGCATGATTGATAGATCTTCCCTAATGGTACCACATCCAATTACTGTCCAAATCAGGCGCATTGAATTTTGGGGCACTTTTTCTGGGATCCAATGCTTCACATAAGATTATGGGGTATAAAGAAGACGTGTATTTAAATCGCATGAGCTTATGTGAAATAAAGAAGACCCGTATTTTTGAAGGTGTTTCAAAACCTGTACATGCATCTGCATTTTCAAAGAGAGTAGAAAAGATTTACAATGTCAATTCCATCAAGTAATATGGTATGGGAAGTTTAAACATAGTTATAATTTAGCCTAACAATGATTAAAATGTTGTTCTTGTAACTAAGTCCAAAAAATAGAGAAAACCTGCACTTATGTTTAACAAGCCTGTTATGAAGGAATATTTTAGCATTGAAAAAGTTCTTAAAAACCAGGTTGCAGATGACAATTAAAGGCCAAACTTGAATAATGTATTGCTTACCTGGATGAATGCAGTGACCAGAAGCCTTAATGTTTTGAAATTTTGGAAACCATAACACTACTATAGAATCATTTAAAAAACCCACGAATAACATCACATATAAGACCTTCTGTGTCATCCTTGCATTCCTATCATCAAAAATCCGTCAGACTCTTCTTCAACATATACATAGCTTCATTGACCCTCACTGATGAAGTGTGTATACAACCAAAAATTCATGAAATAACAAACACAAATAAAATAAAACAATCCAACAAAAAAATAACTCAAACAAATAAAACAAAACCAGAGAATGCAGTTGTGCCCAACCTCAGCTGCTCATCCAACATGGTGCCTACATAAATATTTATGGCACAAAATTTTCCTTCCCATTTATACTTTCCTGAAGGGATGCCTGTATTCAATGTACCTTTTTCTCATGTGAGCTCACTAGCCATTGTTAGAGTCCTCAAACTGAAACAAACAATTCTATATATATTTTGTATTCAAAAGTATAATAAGAGTAACGTATAATGCCCCACCGTTGGTGGTGGGGTGGTAAGGGCTTGGGTGGGGTGAGGGGCAGGTCGTGGGGTCAAGCCCCCGGGCTTGCGATTTCCTGTTATTTTCTTCTTTGTGTCGTGTGCCGCTTTCGCGGTTGTACCCAATTTTTTTTTAAAAAAAGAGTAACCTATAATGCAGTTTAGATAATTACATACTCGGGAGAAAGAAGAAGAGAGGGAACGAAGGTACCAAAAGGACTTTGGGAAGGCTCTGCGCTCTCCCGACCAAGCATCAGGACGAAGAAGTCTACTTTCTAACCGCATACTTGACACCCAATCCCCCTCCCACATACTTATTCCCTAAATGGTTAAGACTCATGTGATCTCTGGTCCCCACCTGACTCCCCACTAACTATACCCCCTTCCTTCGGGAGTAAACTTTCCAGGTGGCAGGGTCCCCACGAGCTCTAACACTGTTCCCACCTTGAAAAGCAGTCTTGTCCCCAAAAATGGAATGAGGAAACTTGTTGCAGAGTAAATTCATCCTCCCAAGTTGCATCATCTGCCGAACATTCAGTCCACTGAATTAAAAACTGGGGATGGGCCATACCATCTTTCAAGTGCGAATGGTGAGACAAGGAAGCCAATGGTTCAGGATAGTGGGTAGCATCCGAGTCAATTCCAGGCGGTAAAGTAGGGTGCACCAGCTATGTGCCAATGGGTTTCTTTAATTGGGAAACATGAAAAACCAGGTGAACCTGGGATGAACCTCGTAAATCTAACTGATATTCCACCCAACCAATTCACTTCAATATGGTGAAAGGACCCTAAAATCTGGTATCCAGCTTGGCATAAATTCGTTTAGCAATGGTATGTTGTGTATGCAGCCAAAGCTTTAAATAAACTTGACCACCAACCTGAAAATCAACTGCACGCCAATGCTTATCAATTATACACTTAATATAGTCTTGAGATCGAGACAAATGATTACGGAGTTGGCGAATGGCCTCATTTCTATCTCCTAAAGCAACACCTACAACAGGTACTCGGATTTCGGAAGGTAAAAAACCAAGTATTGTAGGAGGCTTTTGGCCATAGACTATTTCAAATGGGGTGGTCGGAATAGAGATATGTCAGGTGGTGTTGTAACACCATTCAGCCCATGGAATCCAATATGACCAAGTACGTGGCTGGTCTCCCACAAAAAAAGAATCACAAATTGATTTCAAGACAATGATTTATAACTTCTGTTTGGATATCCGTTTGAGGATTTTAGGCTGAACTGAAGCGGAGGGTTGTGCCATGAAGACGAAATATTTCTGTTAAAAATGACTAATAAAAAGGGATCTCGATCACTTACTAGAGATGCAGGTATTCCATGTAAACGCAGTATCCCATGAATAAAATGTTCACCAACATACCGAGATGCATAAGGATGTTTTAGAAGCAGGAAATGAGAATATTTAGATAGTCGGTTGACAACCACCAAAACTACATCATAGCCTTTGGATTTAGGATGACCTGAGATGAAATCCATAGATAATTCTGACCATACAACTTTAGGAAAGTCCAGGGTTGTTGGAGACCTGCGGGAGCAAGTGTAGAATATTTAAACCATGGACACACTTCACACTACTGAACATTATTCTTTACAGCCAGTTTCATTCCCACCCAATATAAATTGGTTTCCAATTTTTATAAGTGCGATAGAAACCCATGTTTCCCCCATGATGAGTAGAATGAAATTCTGATAATAAAACTTGAACCCCCGAGGATGTGGATGGAATAGCCAAACATCCATGATAAAGGTGGATTCTCTAGTTAAGTGAAACTCTAGGGGCAATGGGCTTCCGAACATGTAATGCACTAAAAATCCTCCTAAGAAATGGATCAGAAGAGACTCATTAAATTAAGTTGCGGCCCTCCTACCAAATAGGCCATTATTTTATCAAACAGAGGTGAGAGGCCTCCTCTTCTCTCCTGGAAAAAGCGTCCGTAGTAGAATTTTCCTTGCCCAGTTTATAACAAATGTAAAATTGATACCCTAACAACTTCATGATCCAACACTGCTGATCGATAGAGGTAATATGTTGTTGCAAAAAATATTTAAGGTGATGATGGTCTGAATAAACTGTGACTGGACATCCCAGTAAATACAGCTGCCAAAGATGGATATAAAGAACCAGAGCCATGATTTCCTTTTCATAAACGGACTTAGCCAGATGAAAATATGATAGAGCAGAGCTGAAGAAGGCAATGGGACATATTTCCTACATAAGGAAAACACCAATCCCGCATCCTAATGAATCTCGCTCAAGCTCAAAACGTTTGTAAAAATCTGGAAAAGGAAGGATGGGGACCTCAGTCATTAACTTCTTTAACTGATTGAAGGCTTGAAGGGCTTCAGCTGACCAAAATAAAATGTCCTTGCGAGTAAGGGTAGTAAATGGGCATGTCACTATTCTATATTAATGAATAATATTGTTGTAATACCTAGTTATGCTAAGAAATCCAGACTCCTTTGACTGTAGTGGGGGGTGGACTATCTAGCGTCCTTTGGACTTTTTTTTTGGATCCGTGGAAACTCCCTCTACAGAAATTAGGTGACCCAAAAACTCAATTTTTCATTGTCCAAAGTGACTTTTTTTCAGTGGTAAAAAAACTTATTTTCCTGGGAAACATGAAGTACCGCTGAAATATGATTCAAATGCGTCGACCAATTCCTTATATACACAAGAATGTCATCAAAAAAATAAGAACATAATGTTGATGCAAGGAACGGAACAATTCGTTCATAGTTAACTGAAAGGTGGATGGTGACGTCCTGAATCCAATAGGAATCACTATGTTTGTATCACTACAACATCAAGCATGTAATATAATAACAACCAAATTCTCAATTAAATCTTGAATGATATACAATAACAATTTTTTCATGATCATTGTTTCTTATTAAATGACATTGCAAATTAATATTATGATAATAACATGTCAACAAATTAAATAATGATACCCTTTATTATTCAACTTCAATTTTTTTGTACAATATATAGATTTTATAATTCAAAATAAATGCATATTTTATACATTTGATTTATTTTTTATTAATTATATTATCCTATAAAATGGAATTAAAAATATTTTTAGAGATTAGGAACATGCAATTTTAATGTTGGATAACAACGGGAAGGAATGAACAAAACCTTCATGAGATGACAATGTTCAAAATCATGTGAATTGTATATGAGGATTCCATACAACAGAAAAACAACACTAGAAATCAGTATATTATCTAGTTATGAAATAAAAAATTTCAGAAAGAATGAAGAGGATAGTTGTTAAAATATTGATGGTGATTAGTTGGATGGTTGAGAGTATCTAATCCATGTGATCCAAGTTAACAGCTATATACAATCAAATAGAAGTTAAAACAGGAAGGATATTGTAACACCCCACCTCCTCATTTGCTTAAGAAGATAGGAGGAATGCAACATGGACTTAAGTGACTTCCCCAATATGCCAAAGACTAGCAATAAATGCCAAAGGGTATCAATACATGTGGGAAACAATTTACCATTTATGAATAAAATAGCTAACCAACAAAACATAACCAAACATACCACTATATGATGCATGATAACCATGTAAGATAACTCATCATTTCTTATATCAAAATCATACTCAAATAAAGTGCCACAATGGAAGACCACAACATCAAAGTAAACAGTGGAATATAAACTATTAAAACTCCAAGACGACCATAAGACTCCATGATCTACAAGATTCACGCTTCAGCATCACCAAGGAGCCCAAGTATCATGAAGTAGTGCTAAAAATGTTTGATACTTTACCTTTGTCCATGTCCTGGTAAAAGACATCTACAAAAGCACCAAAGAGCCAATGCAGAGGTGAGTACTAAAACTCAGTTGGTTTTCCCCAATGGAATCCCTACTCACGCCACTATGATAGAAGAGTTAGCAACATTTATATTAAACAATTTATATGAAACAACTTCTAAAATAGTTTATAACCAAATATGAACTTTTGAAACAGTTCATAACAAAATATTAACAAGAGCTATATCAACCAATTTTCTAGTAAAATCTATTTCCAAGAAAACAACCAAACCATACTTTTAATACCATTCCACAAACTCCATTTGGTATAACCATGTTATTCCACAAAACCCCAATATCAACTATGCATGAGCGGTATCTCATCGATCTAACATGTTGTCACATGATAATTATGTCCCATGTTCCATTGCACTTTTTTGCACCGAGCACAATGTCATATTTTAACCAAGCCTCGTAAATGCAATATGAATACACACACAAGTATTCCCAATACCATTGACAAAACTAACATTCCAAAATCATTTCCATAAAACAAACTTTTATTGAAAACCCATTTTTCAAAAAACCATTTCACAAATCCATCCAATCCATATTTTAAAATCAAGAACTAAATCACATTACACAATAGTTCACCACAATTCCACAATTCCACAATTCCACAATTCCACAATTTCACAATTTCACAATTTCAGCAAAAACCATAAATAATTACTAAAGAAGATTTATAAAATGACTTTAACAACACTTTCATAATAAATTTCATGTAAATCAATTAATTTGAAACTAATCCAATCAATTCTAGTAAGAGGAATCTTGAGTGAAGCCACCTACATCGAGAGTTTTGGCGGAAATTATAAACGGACGGAAAATGTCACAAAAATGGGTTGAAACTTCCACGAGCTTGCCTTAGATCTATTCCTCTACTATAAACAAACCCAAATCAAGACTTATTTGACATAAAAAACCTTATATATTTCCATAGCAGGTGTTATCTATGAAATAGAGAAGAGGGGAAAAGCAGATTTAAGAAAAATGTCAAGAACAATGAAGAACGAACACATACTAAGAAGAATCGGCTTCTAATCACCAATTGAATCCATCATATCACCTCTGAATCAATGGGAGAACCTTCCCTGACCTTTGGGGAAGAAAAATCTTGAGGTAGGGCCACATAAGAGGAAAAACGAATAGGTTAAAGGAATAAATGTGTGAGATCCACTCTTTAAGGAGGTGGTTTTGACCCGCACACAGTTAAGAAAACTGTGCGCTGACCACACATTAACCATTTCTTTATGGATGTCCCTTAACATGGTCTCCTTGCATGATCTCCATAACTGTGCACCAACCATGTCGAAGACACTGTCTCAAAAGACCCATGCCACATGGTTTTTCTCAAGTTGTTGCATGGTTTGGACAAACTTTGCGCCGCCTGTGCTCCTTACCTTTAGCCCCCCAAAAAATACAAATAAGCATCTCCAAACTCTCCAAAAATTAACCCTTATACATTATACACATCGAAATAAAAATGAAATGGTTACATACTAGAAACCAGAGGTTCTAAAAATATAGAAAGTCAACACAAAACTTGGAGCACAAACAAAATAATGACATCAAAAATTCAAAAATTAAAATACTAACCAGTATGGCCTTTAGTATATGCTCCCCTAGGAAACCTCAAATAAATGTCCCACATATTCCCCTGCTATCTCCACAAAAAATCCATTCACTAGGTTTAGAACATGCTACCACATTCCTAACCTTCCTCACCCTTTCCTTAACCCATTACATGATGAACTCCATCAACTTGAAAAGAACTCTTGGATCCATGCTTCTGTCAACCGCAATGTGCAAACCTTGTTAACACCTACCATCGACCCTATTCACCATCCAGTCAAATATCACCACATCTAAATTGCTCAATAGAAACCTATCAAATATGAATCTATAGAAACTTGAGTAAAGGATCAATGTAAGGTGAGGCTCGGTTAGTTTAAATTTTAAAAAAATTAGGTAAGGTAGAATGAACTGGTAAAAACTAGCAGGTAGAGCTCAATGGCCCATAAGTCAAAGGCCTAGACCATCTAGGCTATGATGTCAACTACATATTAGATGTATTGTCCAATGAGGAGGTTACTTTTTATAGAAGTTCTTGGAGAATCGTCAAGAAGGATAGAACCATTCAAAGGAAAAGGAAAATAAATAGAAATCATACTTTGGGTAATAAAATGAAATGAGATATATTTGAAATGCCTCACCAATATTATGTAATGATTGAAAAAGCACATATGAATTTTGATATTGAATCCTCTGGTATCCCAAATGAAACAACAGACTCTGACTAATGGTAATTGAACTGGAAAATATCATAAGATTAATTAAACTTCACTAATAATTATTCAATAGAGATAAATTATAAGGAGGAATGCAAATGATATAGTGATACTCTCAAGCTACTTGAGTTTGGATCATAAAAAATATTTTAGGATCAATTTTTTTTGAGCTTGAGATTGAGCTACACGAGAAATACATCAAGTCAAATTCAAGTAATTGAGTAGCTCGTGAACTTTATCATGAGTTTATATTTTAATATACAAATTAATGGTAATATATTTATTATTTGAAATAATTTTAAAGTCACATAATCATTTTTCTAATATATTCATTATTTTATATATGTGTTTATATATTATTTAAATATTAAAGAATAATCAATTGAGATCTATTATCCCGATTTAAAATTTTATTAGAGATTATACATAAAAATGATTGTTTAGTTTAGTTTTAGTAGAGTCTTAATCTCAAGATCAAGAAGTATCATGGGTTGAATTGAATAGACTCAGCTTGATTACACCCCCTTCCATGGACTTGAGACCTCATATTAAGTCAGTGTAGTTGTATACTAATTAACTATATACAATATGGTAAGTTCATATATTTTTTCATTATAATTAAACTGATAATTCCATTATTGCCTTTGGAATGGGAAATGTGCCTAGTGGAGCTGTCCAGGAGCACATACAGAAGGCTAAAGAGAGATTAATATGCATCTTTTGTGAATCTATATAACTAAAAAATATGGAGCAAAGTGATGTAGAGTTACATTTGTTTGAGATAAAGATATTCGGTCGATCTCTGTGAAATGATTTTATGATCACCCTCTACCGCATATGATGTTAGGGTAAAAGGAGATCCTACAAAACCTAAAACAACAACTTCATTTTCAACCACTTTTCACAAGATTGTAATTGCTTCATCTATTTTTTTATTCCAACATCAACGAATCTTTTTTAGGGATGTTTGTAGTAATTTTATATTTAAGAATCCAATGATTAGAAGTTTCTATTCAATTAAATGATTGGGAATGTTTTAGAGGTTTCAGTATCATAAATGATGACATACCTGTGTCATAGAGGGATGGTCTTCTGTGGGTAAAATATTTTTCTACGCTCTCATTGAAGATAATCCTCTAACCATTGATGAAATGATCATTTTTAAGAATTATTTCTATGAAAATAAAAACAATGTTCAAAAGAAAACAATTAAAAGAGCATTCATTCCCTACTTATCTCTATATTTTATTCATAATAAATGTATCCAAAATAAGAAATTTGAATAACACATGAAAAAAAGAATCTCACATGCGTTGAACTACATAAAATACAAAATGAATTTATAAAATAATATCTTGTAACATGAATCATAATTCATTAAATTATTGAAAATATCAATAAAACAATATAATAACTTCTTCATAATAGGAACCATATATGTGGCTTGAAATTCAAAAAATATCAACACCACATGTAAAAATTATTTTGTCAAACATGTACCCTGATGTAAGGATCTCTTATACCCTCACAGTTTAAAAAATAAAACTGAGATAGAATCATCCATCAAGATAATTCTTGATATATAAAGGATCGTAAAACAAGAAAAAAATGAACATCCAGCCTATCACACAACACTTAAACCTCATAAAATCTTGAAATTTAACCAAAAATCCCCAGTGTAATGCAGATTCTACATGGCGTGTGGTCCACTAGAAACATCGTGTACTCTGAATATTTTCGAAGTACACCTCACACACCATTTCCCCAAGCGTGTACTTCAGATGGATGATGAGGAGGGTACATGCTGTGTAGTCAAATCTACACGCCGTGTATGGTTTCCAGATTATACAGATTTAAAATTTTATTATTATGTTATGTAACCCTTGACACATGTTCCTTCATGTGGGTGTAAAGCTGGTACATGACATGTGATAAGTGTTTGATATATATATATATATGTATATATATATGTTTAATTGATATCTGTGCAATGTTTAAAGATCTATACATCATGTATGAGTTGTATTACAATTATAATTCTTCGTACATGATAATTGTCATAAAGAATAAAGTGTATAAAAGTATAAATACTTTTTTGGTAGTTTTGGATGGCTATTTATATGGTTTCCTCCAAGGTAAAAGTTATGTACAAGGTTATGGATGATAATCTCAAGGAAATTCAAAAAAGGATTAAGAAAAAAAGGATTGATTAATTAAAGATAATGATTAATCAATTCGATCATAATTTATCTTAATAAGAAAGATTAAATAATTGAGTGATAGTTTTATTGAATGAATAATTTGTTTTAAGTAGGTGGATGATCATGGTCTAGACTAAAACTTTTTATGTGATTAGTTCCCTTTTAATTTATTTATTAAATTAAAATTGTTGGCGTATGTGCCTTATCCTCATTAATATGTAGGGCCTATGTGACCATAGTTTCTTTTATGTAAACCCCCTTTTTACCCCTCACATATGTGTGAGTTAATAGCATATGTAATGGATGTATCTCCCAAGCTAATGGAGATGGTTCAAGTTAGGAGCCGAGGAGAAAACAATCCAAGGAGATAAAAAGGTGGGCATGTGAAAATCATTAAACACGAACCATAAATGGTTTAAGGTGTTTATCCCCTAAGTCAGGTTTAGTTTATCAACCACTAGATAAACTAACAAATAGTAAATCTCAAGATCATACCATTTATTTTATTTCTCTCAGTTGTATGGTTATTCATTATAGATGTTTAACACGATCACATAATTAATGAACTAACAAGCATACGTGATGTAACTAAAATAAAATGGATTATGGGAAAATGTAATCTATACATGGTTAATCACTAAATTATATCCCAATTATTATTAAAAATCATGTGAATAGATAATAAGTGGAAATTTACACATAAATGATAAAATCCCTCAATTAAATATTAAGTCGGAATATCCTTACATTAGTTCAGTTAGAATCGAACCATAGTTTAATGTGATTGGACAACCCCAGTTGGGGTACTTTTAATTATTAGGGAATTATAATTTGAGGTTTTGGGTTGAATTAACTTATTTTACCTCAAGGGTTGACTGGACAAGAAGGACTTGGTGTAATTGAGAGGTAAGGGGTGAGGAAATCCAAAATTATGGATTTTAGGATTGGGAAGTCCACTCAACAGATCAAGGAGTTGTGAGTTAATGCAGTTGTCATTTAGAATGCCAACCTAAAACCTTTCAAGTTTCATAAAAAACTCTATTTGGGGTAATACGAAGGCAAATATGGATCCTTTCGGCTCGAATGTCCATGAAATAGGATTTCTTGAAGCTAATGGTGAGGGCTGTTGTGTTTCAAAAACATAGTGGGAGACTAATAGATATTAATTTATTTATTTGTCTATATTTATCAAGATAAAGTACTAAAAACTCTATTCATCTTATTTGTAGAAACAACATAAAAATGAAATCAAACATATCATTACGATCCATACTTGAGAATAAAAATCTTCTCATTGGCACTAATTTCCAATTGTGTCAAAGGCGCATTCGGGTTATCCTTCGCCATGAGAGGAAACTTTTTGTGCTGGAAGAGCCTTTAACAATTGTGCCTAGAAATGAGGCGAGTTATGAGGAACTATCTGTGTACAATAAACATATGAATGATGCTACAGATGCTCAGTGCCTCATGATATTATCTATGACCAATGAGATCTTGAAGAAACACTGGGAAATGGATGCTTAAATCATGATATCTCACATTTAGGATCTCTATCAAGTGAAGATGAGATAAGAGAGGTATGAGATCTCCAATGCTTTTCTCACTACTAAGCTTGGATATTCTTCCCTAGCTGGACCACATGTATTCTGTCTTATTATATTCATTGAGCTTCTAGAAATCTTAGGGAATAAATTCCCAGATGAGTTGCATACAAATCTCATTCTATCATCATTTCCCTAGGCCTTATCTATATTTATTATGAATTATAATATGAGTAATAATGGGAATACCTTATCGAAACATCTGTTCCCGATTCACCAAGTGGATAAGGACATAAGGCATGAAAAAACCACAGTCCTTATGGTGAATAGGAAGAAGAAGGACCAGGAAAAGGGACCGGAGATTTATAAACAATCTAAATCTCCTGAGAACCGTTCGACCAAGAAGAAGAACATCCAAAGGCATGGCTAGGAAAAGGAGGCAATATGCTTTGCATGTTTTAGGTCAGGCCATTGGAAGAGGAACTACACCTAGAGGAAATAAGAATCCAAAGGTGCATTTGTTATAGAGTTAAATCTTTCTATTTCTACACATTGGGTATTAGATATAGCTTGGGGGGATCACATTAGTATTCAAATGTAGGAATCAAGTAGATTTCTGAAAATTTCTAGAGGAGAGGTGGATCTACGAGCTACCAATAGTGAGAGTCTCAATGATCTTTCCATTGGTTACTACCACCTCACATTGATGATGGTAATGATTTTGGTTTTATATGGATATTATTATGTACCTAGTGTTTCTAAGAACATAATTTCTTTATCTAGTTTAGATACAGATGGATTTGTTTTCAATTTTTGAAATAAATTTTATTACTTTTATATAAACAAAATATGTTATGGTATGGTGCATTTAAATAATGATCTATATGTATTAAATTATGAGACCCAAGTGTTGGAAAAAGATAAAAAACTAAGTTCACATTACTCATACAACACCTAGTTGTGACATCACCGTCTCGATCATGTAAACAAGAAGTGTTTGACAAAGCTTTGTCAAAATAGTTATTTAGACTCTTCTGAGCTAAAAACAATTGATAGATGTCACACATGTTTACAAGGGAAAATGAATAAACCACCTTTTGGTGGATATGGTGAAAGGGCCAAAAATCTTATAGGATGGATACACACCAACGTATGTGGACCATTTCTAGTAGATGATAAAGGTGGATATTCTTACTTCATTACTTTTACTAATGACTTGAGTAGATATGACCATGTCTACTTAATGAGGTATAAGTCTGTGTCTATTGAGAAATTAAAGGAGTTCAAGAATGAAGTAGATAATTATCTTGTTAAGAAGATAAAAAATATTTGATCGAATCAAGGTAGAGGAAATATTAACCCATAGTTCATCGACCATTTACAGGAGTCTGGGATTTTATCTCAAATCACTCCACCTTATACATCACAGTTGAATGGTGTTAGTGAAAGGAGAAACCGTACCTTACTGGACATGGTAAGGTTGATAATGAGTCATACACATATTACATTATCTTTTTGGGGATATGCATTTCAAACTGCGACATACACATTAAACAAAGTACCAACTAAGGCGGAAAATGGGATTACCTACAAGATATGGAGTGGAAGGAAACCCACTTGTCACATACACATGTATGGGGATGTAAGTAATTTTTTAAGGATTTCTTAGGAAACAAACTTGAACCACGAGGTATGAAGTGTGTCTTTATAGGGTACCATAAGGAAAAAAGGGAAACTACCTATATAACCCCTCAGACAAGAAAGAGACTGTTTCCAGAAAATCCGTCTTTCTTGAGAGAAAAAAAAACCTAATAAATGATTATGGGAGAAAGATTGAATTCAATGTAGTTGATGCTCTATATACATAGAAGTTAGTACAAGAACAAGTTCTATAGGTCCCTTTGAAATATGTAGTTACTAAAACACAAGTACTGCGTAAGAGTACAAGAGAGGTAAGGGAACTAGAGAGATATGTTTTCCGGGTCAGTGAGGATGGTCACTAATTATTGTTGTATAATGATGAACCTATATCTTATAAGGAAGTAGTAGATAGCTCATAAGTTGCAAGATAACTAGAATCTGTGAATTCTAAGATGGATTCCATGTATCAGAACCAAGTTTGGGTTCTGGTCGATGTGCCAGTTGATGCAAATTATGTCGGCTGTAAATGGGCATTCAATAAGAAACTGGATATGGAAGGTCAATTTAGTAGCAATAAATCAAGGCTAGTGGATAAAGGTTTTAAACAATGTCAAGGAATTGACAACGCTGAAACCTTTTCACCACTTTCCATGTTTAAATCCATATGAATAATTATTTCCATAGTATCTTTCAATGACAATGAGATTTGGTAGATGGATGTCAAAACTATATTCCTTAATGGGAACCTTCAGGAAGATGTATATATGACACAACCAGAAGGGTTTGTGACATCAGGTGATGCTAAAAGGGTATGCAAGTTGTATAGATCCATTTATGGATTAAATAAAGCATCCAGGTCAGGGAACATTGAATTCGATGAAGCCATTAGAGAATTTGGTTTCATTAAGAATTAATGTGAGCCATGTGTTTATAAGATATTTAAAGGAAATGAGGTTGTTATCCTAGTAGTGTATGTTAACAAAATATTTCTTTTTGGAAATAACATACTATTCTTGAAGTTAGTCAAGGACTGCTTGAACAAGTGATTCTATATGAGGAACTTTGGTGAAGAATCCTACATTCTAGGGATCATGATCATTCATGATAGATCCAAGAGGCTTCTTGGACTAAGTCAAAGTACATACATTGACCAGATACTAAAGAGATTTAGTATGGGACAACCCAAGAGGGGACTGGTTCCAGTGTCACATGGTATACATATTTTTGAAGAAAATTTGTCCCCAGACACAACATGAGAAATAAATGATGAGTAATAATCCATACGCTTTAGTGATAGGATCTATCATGTATTCCATGTTATATACTAGATTTGATGTAGCCTATGCATTGATCATGGTAGGAAAATATTGATTAGATCTAGGAGAACAACATGAGATTGCTGTTAGGACTATTCTTATGTATCTGAGAAGAACTAAGGATATATTCCCAGTGTATGGAGGATACGAGAAGCTTGTCATCAAAGGGTATGTTGATGCAAGTTTTGAGAGAGATCAGAATGATCTAAATTCACAATCATGATATGTTTTCTCTCTCAACAGAGGAGCTGTGAGCTGGAAGAGTTCAAAGAAGCTAGTTGTCGCTGATTATACAGTAGATTCCGAATATATAGCGGCTTCTAATTCACCCAAGTCATCCGTCTTGATTCAGAAAATTTTCCAGGAGCTTGATGTGGTACCTAGTAGTAAGGATCTTAATACATTGTATTGTGATAATACTATAGTAGTGGCTCTTTCAAAGGAGCCAAGGTCACATCAACAGAAAAATAACATACTCCTAAAGTATCACTACTTAAGGGATTTATATAAAAGTGGTGAAGGTGAAGTGAGAAGAGTGTCGAAAAAAGATAATTTGTTGGACCCCTTTACTAAAGTCTTATCTCATTAGAATCATAAATATCATGTTAGAGCTAGCAGACTAAAGGTTGTTAGCAGTTGGATGTAGTGAAAGTGGGAGTTTGTTAGAGTTGGTTCCCTAGAAACAAACTTCTTTATACATTATGATAAACCTATATTCATTATATTAATGTTAATAAACTCTTTATCACATCATGATTTTTCTTCTACAAGATATAGTATGTGATAATGTCCTAAGAATAGCTGTCACACTAAAAGGTCACAGTGGGCCCTATTATGATGAGAACCCAGAAGTTACATGAAACTATTCTTGAATATATGATATATGGATGAATGATATCATTTGAAGGGACACAAATTATATAGGCTACCAGGAGTGGGGACTCATGAAACTTTAAGGAACCTTCTTATTGTATGTTCCCTCAGTAATATCATGGAGGATATTGTGAGAACAATACCTACCACTAGAAAATCCACCTTCATAAGCATCATTAGATATTATTATCTATGAATTTGTGTATTGGTACTTGGAAATTAAGATTATTATTAATGGGTATTATGACTCATGCACATAGATGTATTGACGAAAGGTGTGATGACAAATGTTCATGGTTTTGTAGGATATGTTGGGTGCATCACAAGTAACACTGGATTAATGAAAAATGCAAGAAATGATTTTTCACCACTAAAAAAGTATATATCTCATGCACTTTTATGGAAACGATATAGCCTAACTAAATCCATGTCCATGGTGTTCTGTAGGAATGTTCAATTTTGGGAATTCAAAGAATGAGAAATCGACCACATGGGTTGATGGCACTTGCCTGAAACCCACTTGATTGGATATATCGGGACAAATAGATTATATTACATGGTAAAAATTTGTATGAGGTGACATGCCATTGAGACATCAACATCTTTCTCTGGGGTTCCTTGATATGTTTCTATACAATAATCTTGGACTTTAGGCAAGTCCAACTAATTCCAACGAGGAGGAGGCCTAGTGGGTCACACACTAAGTGTATCCAATATCTTAGCTAAATAATTTATTATCTAACAAGTTGAGTAAATATTATTCTAATTTGTGGTTTAATAATTATTCAAAATTTCTTGATTTAATTTATTTCGTTTCTAGTTATTCGAGAGAATATATTGCAGATCTAATATTTATTTATCAGTGAATAATGTAGTTAAATTTAATTAATAAATAAATAGTCATTATTCATGGCCTGATAAATATTGAGGAATATTGGAGGAAAAAGTTATGGTTCTAGTGAGAAATAATATTAAATACTACATGGATAAATAATATTTAAATATAATGTGCAAGTTAAGCACTTGTCATGGAAATAATAGCATTACTATTATTATTTGACATTGGGTTTCACATGGAATAATAAAATAAGTAATGAAACTTTTGCTAATTATTTATTATTACCTGATGAATTAAATTCCCCATTATGTTATTATTATCTAATTTTCTAAGGGGTCATTCCACCATCTAACCAATGGTTGTGTGCAAAACATACTTGGGGAAAAGATATCGAGCCTAGAGAATCTTACCTCTCCAAGAACACTCTCAAGAACAAGAGAGATCATCCTCCACTAGATCTAGGGGAATGATTTGGAAATGATTCTCATGGAGATCAAAGGAATATATCATAAGCATAAGGATCATCCATGATAGCACCCAGATAATCCTTCGATGATGTTGGGAGATACATGGATCATGAGTTTATCACCACTATATGATTCCTATACTTGGATTCAACATTTTAAAGAAGCCGTACCTCAGATAAGTGGTCGAACACATCAATAATGAAAGAATCACCTTGGAGGTAATTTATTAATTTAATTAAATTAATTATAAATAAAATATGTCAATCCTTTCTTCATGGTTCAAATTTCTCTCTTTTTTCTTTTATATTTGATTCATTTCTATGGATACTGAAGTTTATCGTCTTATTGATCATGGATTAATCATCGATCATGGAAATTTGAAAAGTTGGGTATATGTCCCTCCCATGCTTCTGCTGTGACCGAAACCTTCACAAGTATCCAACAAGAGATCCTAGAAAGTCTCTTGGAATTCATGGCCCATGTCATCCAAACCATCCTATAATAATCAATAATAAATTTTTCTTATAAAGAGTTCCCTTCACAAATTTCCCAAGACATCCTTGTTTTCATGGCATGTACGTTTTCCTCTACATCATGATGTCTAATTCCCCTTTCATCCACTGGATTAGCCATTCTTTTACATGAGGTCCAATGACACCAACTGACTTAATTTTCATCCCATAAGATGGATTTCATGGAATTTTCCATGTTCCTAATCATCGCCTTTGGTGCTTTGATAATAGAAAACACATGAATCAAAATAGAAGTTCAGGAACAGTTTTTCAAAGTAATTCTTCCTCTAAAATAAATGAACCTATTTTTCCAATTAGAAATTACCAATATTATTTGATTAAGAATTTCATTAAAAATCATGTTTCCTACCCTTTTGTTATATATGGGGTCACCATGATAAACCTTGAGAAGTTAACATTGCTGAATACCCTACATGGCTTGAATAACAATGGCACATATTCCTGAGCATTTATTAGAGATCAATACATTACTCTTTATTGAATTGATGATTTGACCAATAAAAATTATATAATAGGACATGATGATAGAGAACCCATATACTAATATTTGTCTGCCATTAATGATGAATAATATGTCATCATCGAACATAATATGGGACACAATGCCACTGCTAAACCTATTATGAAAGGGTAAAATTTTCCCCTCTTCAAGATTTTCGTGAATATTACTTGTAAGTACATATTGATCTATGATAAATAGAGAGGTATATAGGGGGTCACCTTTACTAACACCATGTGTCGATTTAACAGACCAAAAATCTCAACCCTTAATAGTTATAGTGATCCCTGGAGAAGCGTAACATCTGAAGAAAAGGTCACAGAACTATTTTTGGAATAAAAATTTCCGCATGAATCTGAGAATAAATTTCTATTACAATTTATCATAGGCCTTTTCAATGTCTAAAAAGTTCATAATAATAGAACTGGCCATTTTTTTAAATCATGATCCATTTACTAGGAAATACTAATAGCCCCCTGAATATGTTTTCCTTTTACGAACCCTTGCTGTTCATCTGAAATAATTTTTGGGATCATGTTGGAATTTTTTTTTGTTAAGAAGGGTGAAAAGAATATTATAGACAAAGTTACACAAGCATATATGCTTGAACTGGTTCAAGGATTACGTGTCTTTCACTTTAGGAATGAAAAAAACTTTAGAGGCACAAGAATCTTGGTTTAGAGAAACTCCCGTAAAAAATCCTACAACACCTCCATCACATTTGTCTTAATAATATCCCATGATTCAACAAAAAAATCACCTAGAATACCATCATGACTAGGAGAACTTTTCATGTTCATACTGAAAACCATTTTCTTTATATCTTCATCTTTTAGAAGGGTCTTCAAAGCATCAATATCTCCTTCCTCCACTAACCATGGGATATAGATCATAAAGGTATCCTCTCCTACATATATATTTAATGTTTCCCCATTAAAACAATTTTTTTAACCAAGAGTCATTAAAAGTACTCAAGGGACATTTTCACAACCACTTCAATATCCAAACTAAAGGATACATCATCAAGTTTAAGGTTAAACCACTTGATCACTCTTTTCTCCTGTAAATATGCATGGAAATTGATAGTATTTATATCTACCTCATTGAGCCATATGGCTCGATATCGCTATCTGTAATCCCTTCCAATTGCTATAAGCTTCTTAGTAATCACCTTATGCATCTCAAACAGAAGAAAAAAATTGTTATCATCACAAAAATTAGTAAGTATATCCTCCAAAATCTCAATTTCCCTTTTTAAGCCTTCCAATAAATTTTAATTTTCATTTTTAATAGGAGTCCAATCTTGTAAATATTTTCTCAGATGTTGAAGATGATTTATGAGACCCATCAATGCTATGCCCCTATTCGGACGCTCCCAGGACTCCTTGACCATTTCAAGGAAACTGTTAATCTGAAGCCAATTGGAAGAGTATAAGAAATGATTTTCCCCCATTTCACCTTCCTTAAACACCACCAAAAGAGGTGTATGGTCTGACACTGATCTACTAAGGTACATAACTAATTCCTGAGAAAAGGAATCAAGACCTCAGATATTATAGAGGTAGTAGTATAATATACTAAAAATCCTACTAATGTGCCCAGTACTGCTCAGACTGAAAACCTGTGTCGGGGAAAAAACTTTCTCAAAGATAAAATCTTTCCCCCCCTTTTTTTTCATTCAAAAATTCTATAATTTAAACATTATTATGAAAAATAAATCTGATTGAATGGGTCTGATCTTGAAGACCAAAAACAATCTTTTTGAAAAAGGTTAGTTATCAACAAATACAAAGCATTTTTAAAAAAACATCAGAAAGGTTATTCACATACATTAATATATATATATATATATATATATATTATAAATGATATATTAAATTGAAATAATGTGAAAATAAAAACGGAAAAAAATTCATGGATCATGGGAGACCTAGTATATGTTATTCCTAGTCCTCTTAAGCCCACATGATTTTTTACACAGATATTTTATGACCATTTAAAAAGTGGGTTATTTTTCTCTAGTGTAGTCTATCCCATAAATGTTGACCAGTAGGTCTAGTATAAGGGACCAAGTCCCATTAAGAATCCATTTCAAAAATCACCCTTTTACTTTCCACCACCATCATGAATGAAATCTATATGTACATGGTTTGATAAATACCTAAACAATTAACCACCATGATCCCAAGTGTCACATAATGTTTAACATGATCTTATAGGTATGATGTGATATCATTATTTGAAAAACATGATCAAACTAGATGATCAAGTTAGTGGACTGTTGATTAGTGTTTTGTCAGGTCTGATCATGAATGCTTGGTTTTTTGGGGCTTTGGTATAAATCCACGTACATTGGAACAACAACACACTTGGTCGAGCAGACTCATTATTATCAAAATAGAGCTAGGCTAAGAAGTTTCTAAATGAGTGAAAAAGTGAAAAATTTTGGTGAGTGGTGTTGTTTTCAGAATTTTCATCGAATATGTAGGGTAGAGTTTGAGTAGATTTTTAAATTAAAGAATTCTTGAAATTTTCTAGGTAATTTATTTGGGCTATATCAAAAATAAAAAATATCTAAAATTTATTTTATGTATGTATATTATACATATAATGATATATATATATATATATATATATTTAATTTTTTAAAATGTATTTTCTTAAATATTTATTTTTATAAAAACACTTCCCAAACCATTCTTTTATAAGAAAATACTTATAGAAATTTGTATGAAATTTTCAATATGGGACAAAAAACCACTCTAATATCCTTTTATATGTTTAGTTAATATGTTTTAAAACATTTATTTTAATTATGAGACTCTATACTATACAAAACTAAAAATAGTTTGTGAAAAAATAAAATAAAATAAAATAAATGAAACTAAGGGGATATAAAAATAAAATGAAATAAAATAGTGTGATTGATAATGGAAATATAATTAATTTAATATTATTAAATTTTTTGTATGATATTAAAAATATATAGTAAGTTGTAAAAATATATGAAAAAATAACATAATATTAAAATAAAATAAAATTAAAGTACTCATTCGAACATCCGACTTAACCAATCTGACCGATCAAACCTTGAACAACTCAAATTTAGTAGTTCAATGACCAGTCTAATTCTAAAAACATTTTGTGATACTACATGAATATGTTATCACATTTAATCCATTAAAGGCATGACACAATAAAAAATTGTGGGTGTTTACCAAGAAAGCATAAAAAATATGTCTACATGCTTCAACCAGTGTCATCAGATGCTTAATAAGTCTCCCAAAGTATATCATATCCAAAAAAATGTCTTGAATTATCTCCCAACTAAACACATGGAAAACCCCATCATTTATTAATACAGGACTGATCTCACTACGTTGCTAAACTCATAGGGTAATTCATATAATAGATTAACACACGACTTATCCTACTCTTTATCCCAACCTACGGTTCTTGTAATTCAATTTTTGATATTTGACAATATCATTAATCACAACATGAAATTAATTATTACAATCAATTCATAATCAATGATTTTAACAATTCATATCAACCAAACACCCCCTTGGATAACCATAAAACATTTTAGGTTAACAAATTCTATCCCACTAATCAATATAAAAAATTTTATACTCATAACTAAAATCTCATTTAATTTATCTAAAAATTATCATTTTCACTATAGTATTTCATAATCAATAAATCAATCTCAAACACTATATCTTATATTCAAATAAAAATAATTTATAGTGTAAAAAACCCCTTTAATATCTCCCCTAAATATGTAAATTTAATTTTCATATATTTATAGTAATAACATTCTATAATGTCATTTAATTTATTATTTTGGTAAATCATTCCTAGGATTTCTTGAATTTAATCTACATTTTACACCATATAAAATTCCATTTTCATTTCCTTGAAATCATTAAATTGAAAAACTTCATTTAAACCATATGGTTTTTAGACATCCAACACATTTATTTATAAACAATGTAATAATTCCAATTCATGAAGCTATTTTGAGCATGACACTCACCCTAAAAGTATTGACTTAATTATTCTCAAACCAATATTTTCATTTCTTTAATCACCATTAATCATGTTAATTTACTTAATACAATATTCCACTACCCAACTTTATAATCTCTATACAAAAACACTCAATAAACAATGATAATATTATATCCAATACATAAAAATAAATAATATCCTATATATTCACCCTTTACATGTTCATTTAAATCACATACATTCACCAAACAACTTTGTAAATCATAAATGATATCAATTAACAAAAAATAATTTTTTTTAAAATTATTGATACATAAATTCCACAACACATTCACGATTTATAATATCTGTATTGATGATAACATTGACTACTCATTAAATGCCACTTAATCTCTCAAGAATATACATTATTTTCATAATTAATTCATATTTAAAGAAATTTTCATTTAAAAAGCATACTTGTTTATCATAACAGTTCATCTAATAGATTCCATAATAGAAGTAATTGAATTAAACTTACATATGCCACACCCAGGTTTAAAATCACACATAAAATGAACATATTTCATGTAAAATAATTCAATTAAACTCCAGAAAATCATTGAGAACACCTATTAAATGAAAAGATAATGATATGAACAATGGAAAAATGATAAATCCTTCCTCAATAATGAATACATAAAATTAATCCAAACCAAAAGGAATAATATGAATTATATTAGTGTAGATATTAAACTACATTACCTTCAAACAAAACCATCTGGTTTTCAATCTAATCACCACCCAGAGTTTAATATAATTGAAAAATTATAAATCCAATCACTACTGAAAAAACAACCCATACCCACGGTTTTGGGAACGGTGGGCAGGAAATGCATCGGTATAGGGGTCTCATCCTATAACCACGTTTTTTGAAAACCATGGGTATAGGGGAGTCAAATGTGGTACAATGTTGTTCCAGCGTGGCACACAACAGACCCCACGGTTTTCAAACCGTGGGGAATTTAAATTCAAAAATTCTAGCGCTGGTGGGAATCGAACGCACTCCTCACGCTACGCCTCATAGGTGTGCCCCACCAACGGACCAACCGACCTATGATATTTAATTGCTATATATACATATATCTCCATATATATATTAATATAATCCAGTGTGTTATTTAAATTCAAAAAACGCAGCCAGAGGGATTCGAACCATCGTCTCACAAAGCGCCTCATGGCTGCGCCTCATCAAGGGACCAACCGAGCTACCATTTTCATTTGATACATATACATACATCTACGTATATATATTAATATGATCCATGTTTTGAAAAATTTTAACTATGGAAATTGAACCCGCGACCTACAGGACCCGCGGATAAGGCTTTAACAACCGAGCTGAAGAAATTTTGAAATTATATATTTATATTAAAGTAAATATATTAATCTAAACCGTGAAAAAATGTCTTCCCGCCAAATATTTTTCGTCTCCCACCTAATTTTCTTTCTCCACCATAACGCGTGAAATCTATACCCACGGTTCTGTAGAACCGTGGGTATAAGTCAAAAAAAACCCCAATACCCACAGTTTTGAAGAACCGTCGGTATAGGTCTTCGTAAAATAACCTATACACATGGTTTTCTCCAAAACCATGGGTATTGGTCTTAAAAGAAAACTATACCCACAGTTTTTGGCACAAACGTGGGTATTGGTGACCTATACCAACGGTTTCAGAAAACCGTGGGTATAGGATCACATATTATCCCTATACCCACAATTTTGGAAAATCGTGGGTATAGGGGTTCCCTATACCCACGGTTTTTTGCAAAACCGTGGGTATAGAACTATTTTCCAGTAGTGAATATTCCATGAGGAACATCTCAAAAATATATGAGGAAGATGTCTGGGATCAAAATAGAGGATTCCAACCCAAAAATTATTCTTTAGTAGGGTCAAATTATAAATTGAAATCTGAAAACCTTACTAGAAAATGACAAATATGCACCCACTAAAAATGGGAGTCAGAAAACCCACATAAAACTCAATGAATAAACAGAAAACACCCAGTGGATACCAACCACTCAATATTAGTCACTAACATCCTTATAGTCAATCTAGAGTAATTATTTGTTTTTTGCTTTAATCTCTAGGAATCAGCTGCCTTGTAATGTCTGTTACTTGAGTTGATCATTTGACACCAGAATCACATCATCACAACACCTTAGGCAAACCTTCTAGTCACTAGTGTCTAATTTAAATGGAAAGGGTCAATTATTACGCATGTGGGAGGTGATTGTCCCCTTTATATGATATAATTACTATTTATGGTATATGCTTATATGTGGTGTGACCTATCTTGATATTGGCTATACAAAGTGTTTAGAAGACCATCAATAAAAATGGGTAACAATATATATTAAGGGAATAATAGTAAAATAAAAAATTACATGAATCATATATAAAAAAGGGTTCAATTGAATCTGACTATATATAAAGTAAGAGAGACTAAGATAAGAACTCATATATACCTAAGTGTGAAGGCCAAAAAAACCTTAAAGACCTAATGTAATGCTCCTATGGGTTAATACACTCAAAAAAGATATTAGAGACAACCCACATGAAACTAACTTATCTATGTGGTAAAAAACCAAAAAATGATCAGATGTGATCAATGCTCCATCTGTGTAACTAGTTCCCAGGCTCAAGTGCTTTCTATTTACCTAGATCATGAATAAAAAATATAGAACATGTCTCGAATGAGGCTTATACAAGGAATGAGTTGACAACATAGTAATTAGTCTAAACCTCACCACTTATAACCTATCATAAACTAGAGTGTATATCAACAAAATTACAAGATAAACAAATTATGAAGTAATAAGAATCATGAAATAACAAGTAAATTATGTATTCTTACTGATATTAAAAATATAACACTCTAAAAGGAGAGGACCCTTTCCTGCATACATTCTTTGAACATTATCTCTAGATATAAGATGATTCCTTAGTTCTATCTCCCTTGGGGTGGAAACACTTACACCTATTAATCCACCTCTCACTCACTCACTCACTCACTAAAACACACACACACACATACACCCAAACATATATATCTATTTGGGTAATAAAGTCAGTACCCTAGTGGTATATCCCATTGTGGAAAAGAGAATCGAGTATTCCAATTTAGGGATATCTTATAGCTCATCGCATTTGAATTTGGGGAATGAGTAAAATAATCCAAGGTATTATGATGTATTCCTATACAAGGGTCAAGGAAATCAAATATTTAATTACCTTAATAAACAATATTTCAAGACCAACATGCCTTTTTTAAGTTCATAAAGCACAATATACATATGTTACAATAATCCATTAATTGAAACTAATCCACCTGATAGGATAAAAATGATAATGAAAAGTAAAGTATGAATTAATAGTAAGAAATAAAATTAACTAATGATGGAGAAAAACACTTAATGCAAGTATATATTTACATTAGAATTATCCAAACATAGTCAATCATTAGACAAACTAAGTAATTAAACAAAAATGAATGACATTTAATTTAGTCAACATAGTATGTATATTCAAGAGATACACATATCAATCACTTTTTCTATCTATGCTTTGGGAATTATTATTATTATTTTTAGTCTCATTATTCCAGTTAGGTTCACGCATCTTTATATCATTAGTAGATTAACACTCTATGGGTATGTGAGGATGATGGGGTACTCCAAATAATTTATTTGTAAAAAAATTATTGAATCCAAAAAAGAGGAGGAATGCCACAATTTACACCAAAAAATGACCTTAAGTTATGAAACTTATGGATTTAGACCCCCGTGATTTATGAAAAAAAATACAGGAAGAGAAATTGTTGAATTAACATTGATTCACCATATCTAATAAACCATAGCTACTATCCCATAAGGAATATAATGATTTAATAAGATTTTACCATCCCTAGAGAGTGATATAGGAATATGATACCTGAAACTATCCAGTAAAGAGGATGAAAATGAATATTAGAGGAATCTAGGGCCTTTTCTTTCTAGAAATATACCACCATGAACAATCGAATCAACTAGAACCCTGGGACAGGGGTTGTATTTTTTTGAGTGTTTGAGAAGAGAGGGAGTACTTTAGAGGGCGTAAAATGAGGGTAAATATAGTTGAAATTACATCCCATCATATTAGATTTTATTTTTAGGTTTAAATTATATTAAATTAAAGCTATATCTTAAACAAATTTGAGGAGGTTTCCTCAAAAATAATGTGGAACCCACCAGATTTCTAGTATAAAAGGAATTTTCCTCTACTAGCCTCCACTAGAATTCTCTTGGATCTCCAATGGAATTTTAGAGGGATTTTTTCTACTCGGAAGAACTCTTCCACTAAATCTTGTTCTCTCGAAATAGCCTTTGACCCTTATCCAACTCCATAATGCATTCAAAACCACCCAAAATATATCTATAAACAAATAAACCCAATTAAAGAGAAGACTAACCCATATAGGTTATACAATTAATAATCTCCCTAATATTAACCCTCTCATCCACAAGAAGCATCAAATATCTTCTTAAGGAAACAATTATGGCCACTGGATTTTCATTTTAGATTCCCAATCCTAAGTCTCATCTTAGAGGTATCTATGAATCCACATTACGTAAACCATAAGAATAACATCTTCCCAAATCACCATCTAGATTCGATTGATAATTTTTATAGAATTATTTAAGTAGGATACATTACCTTCAAGATAAAAAATACTATACAAAATCACATGTGAGTTGTTTGGAACACACTTACATAGTTGGGATAAATGATTTTTTTTGTATGTACCTAAACATCAGTAATAAAGATAGTTGATAAAAAATTTCATTGACTCTACCTATGATTTCTAAAAGCCTTATATACCTTGGGTCAATTTTCCCCTACTTACCTATCAATTGGTGACCCAACCTTGGTGAGACTCAAAGAAACACATGATCTCTAAACATGAATTATAAGTGTTTCTGTCCATGATCCTCATAATACTTTTGGTGGTTATGAGGGATTATAAACCATTTATAGATCTTCCCTTACTCAAGCATCTCCTGGATGATTCTATGCTCAATCATAAAGGATTCAGTAATCTTTTACCAACACATGAGAGAATGACGTGGTTTCCCATATAGAGCTTCAAAGGGAACCATATTTATATAATATTGGTAACATTATTATAGGGAAATTCCTCCATAGAGAGAGGATTGTCCCATAATCCATTGAAATCATGAATAAAAACTCAAAACATATCTTCCAAAATAATAATGATACACTTGGTCTGACCATTGGTTAGAAGGTAATAATTATTTCACAACTTTACATGTGAACCTATTTCCCATTTCATCCATTTTAATAACTAATATATAAATCTAGGATCCTTTTTGGAGGTAACACTTGTAGTTTCACCATAAATTTCTATGAACTACCTAACATATCTTTTCAAACTCATCGACTGAATATGATTATATTATTAGAAGGACATGATATGTCTTGATTTGGTGATCCATAATAACCTATAATGTGTTTCAACTACTTGATGTTCTCTACAGGTTAGTCTTGAAATCCATCATAATTTCATATCTTTTCCAAACTATTAATTATAAATTGACGGATTTTTCCAATAAGTTTTTAGTGTTTTACCTTTCCTTACAGATAGTTATGGAACTAGAAAAAAAATCCTACAATCCCTTTTTCATACCACTCCATTAGAATTAGAATGAATACCATGATACATATTTGTGATTCTAGGCCGCATAAACCATCATGAAGAATGATATTATTTTTGCACACTTACCCTCATACAAGTTGGGATAACCATATTATCATGGACATATAATATGGCTAAGGAATTTTGAAATTGAGCATCAATGATCTCCCCACCATCAATTTTTCTAGAATAATGGTAAAATATTGATAAAATATATAAGAGTCTTTAAAATACTATACACGATAAGTTTTAAGGAATATATGGAATAAATACATCCCACTATAATCATTGAGCACTTACTGGTGGAGTTAATCAATGAGAGACATCATCCACCACTCATCCTTGGTTTTCATCACCTTTTTAGGAAGAACCATTTCGATGAGATCATATGCAACTATGTCTCCCTTAACATAAGAGTATTAATATCAAAATAAAATCACTAGTGGTATTTTACAAAATAGAATTACTTGGGAATCAATTACTATAGGGAAAATATGTATTTTAGACTCTTCTCTTCAGTAAACAACATAAAGCACTCACTATAAAGATAGTCTCTCCATATCATTAATGTATGAATAACAATATAAAATTAGAAATCATGGGTAGGGTTATTGTTTATCCGGGAATAAATTTTATTGAACTATATTTCAGTACCAGATGATCTTGTATAGGGACACAATTATGGCAGACTAACTGAAAAAAAACTTTTTATTAAAGGTGTCCCGAAACTCAGGGGGTAGAAGTGGATAAGACCAAGTGTGTCCGTTCATAAAATGAGAATAAAAATCATGCATTAAGGACTCAATGTATTAATATAGAATCATAATTTCACCAGATGTACCATTTTTGGCCAAGATGTATGCAACAAACTTCTCTTCCCTCCAAGTATGGATAACTTAAATACCTTTCTTAATGATTATCCTTCACTACCTAATATAATAGGGTAGTTCCAATATAATACTACTATTTTCTTCAAGAAATCCAACTAGAAATTTAGAGTTTAATTTCACTATAGAAATATTTATATTGTGAAGTCTTTAAAGAGAATGTCCACTAAACATAGCCCAGGACTCTGCCCCAATGTAAGTTCTTAATCTATAGTATGAACTGAAACAAGAAAATATTCAACCCCCTATCATCCCATACCAAGACACCACTCTCATTTTTCTAATAACACAAGAACAATACACATCCATTTTTACACCTATTATGGGTAGCTTCCATTTAACCCACTTCCCAAGGTTTACCTTACATCCTCCCTATATAGAGAGGTCTATTCTTAAAATAATCCATCACAAAGAGAATGATAATCCCCACCTAGGATAAGTGCAGTGAGGTCTCCCCCATGTGATTTCACATGAACCTAAATAGATAGGTGGGTGAAGTGTCTACCTTCTCTCAATTTATTCCCCACCACCCATAGTACCCACCATACCACTATGGACACTATGTTATGTATTTTTATTTTGTTACCATGTTGGCCAACCTCCTAAAACCCGGTTGAGATAAAGTCCACAAGAAACTCCCAATACACTGAAATCCCCATGAGATATCCAATATTATTCAAAATGATACTAGCCTAGTCTCCATTGAAGAAGATATTCCAATCCGATTCTACACTATGAGACTTACAAACCTAACATTTCAATGCCATATAAATAAAATTTATTTGGAAATAATCATTTATGGGAATTTCCTTTATCATCATTCACCAAATAAGAAATTTATTCATCAAAATTATTTATTTTCACTATAATTTTCTTTCCCATTAATAATGCTCAGTATTTTCATAAAAAAATGGGTGGAAATACCATCCAATGAAACATATAAATGAATTATCTAAAAATATTCACCTATTAGGATCATCCACCAGGCTACTGTTTCTATACAATATCTTCTTCACCTCACTAAGGGTCATTTTAGTGTGGCTGGGGTTCAAGCTAGATTCTATAAAATAAATATATGGGACTGGAGACCCTAATAAGAAGAGGATATCACCAGCCCAATTATCTTTCCAATTTATATTATTTTATAATCCCACCACCCACCCCCATTCTCTTATAGGATTCCCATATTATCTAGCATGAAATGGGAAAGGCTAGATATCCAATTTTACTCATTTCATTCAGACTCTCCAATATTCTCCATACTCATTCTTCATAAACCTCACTCATGTGGATTTCTCTTCTGTAATATACCAATCAAATTTCTATTACATGCATTTCATTGCTCTAGACACACTGCTATGTTTGACGCCCCTTCCTTGATTTACTTTTCTATCCCATTCTAGAAATTCCAATGTAATTTTCCACCCTGATTGGCATCTCAGATGAATCTAATCATGATTTTTTCAAGTTCATTTATGGCCCCTTAGGTGACTTTATGACCAAGAGTATGTGAATTTGTATTAAAAAGTGGGCACTATTAAAAATATTTATCATTCTCTTAAATGATAGAAATTTATTCCTCCAATTTTAAATGAATCCAGTGATTTGGTTGAAAATTAATTCAAAAATACATTCCTAATTTTTCCATCTTATATGGGTGCTCCGAGATGCTCCATCAAAATAATTCACCTTTGTATTCTGATCTTATCCTGAATAATTTTATCATGTCTATTAGAATATTCTTTTGATATATAAAGACTAATATTAACCTGATTAACTAAATGACCACTCTAATTTCAATAAGACTCCATTATCCTATTGAGGCTGTTAATGGATCTTTTCCTGCTATTTAGGATGAATATCATGTCATCGGTGAACATAATATGGTAAAAAATATCATTTCTGAACCTATTTATAAAAGGTAAGATCTCCCTTTCATTCATGTCACTTTGGATGTTCCTAGTGATAACCTCCTATGCCAATATAAACAAGATATGTGATATGAGATCTTTCGATCTTAAACCATGCACGGTCTCAAATAAACAAAATCCCCTACTCATTATTGAAATATAAAGTAATATAGATTCATAACATCTTAAGAACAATTAAAAAATCCATTCGTTGAAGCTAATAGGTCAAGTGATTCTAATAATGGAAGCCCATTCCATCTGGTCATATGCTTTATCCATATAGGCTTTGATCATTTTATTCGACCCAATTTTTATCTTATTGTTGTCGTCCACTATCTCTTTGTCAATCCCAATCACCCCTCTATGCTCTAGCTTTGAATGAATCCATGCTGTTCATATGAAATAATCCTGGGAATAACCCATCAAGTCCTTTTATTCTGGAGGCAGGTGTAGATTTTATAGGGGAAGATCTAGATATATATATGTCTGTATTAGTTGATCATAGTGGGATATTTAACCTTTAGGATAAGAACAACCATGGATGTGCACACTACCTTTTTAATCACCTCACACATAAAAAATCATACACCACTTCAATTATCTTCTCCTTAATGATATTCCATGCAACTGTGTAAAATGGGACAAGGAAGTCATCAAGACCCAGTGCACTTTCTGGGTTTATTATAGAAACATATCCCTCAACCTCCTTCTCTCATTGGATAAATTATATTTCCTCATTGTCCCTATACTCTCCATGTTGAGGTATATTATTTTTAAATATTTCATGCTTGTTCACCCCTGATATTATCCCTCCCTTGATGGTTGAAATCTATGATATTATATCCTTGACGTGTTTCACCTTGAGCCTCCCTACCACTTTCACATCCCTAGTATATGATCTGTTCTATAGAGTTAGGTTAATCCTCCAAGACACCTTATTCTACTTCAAATAATAATATAAATATTTTATGTTTATATCCCCATCCCTAATCCATATGGAATTTGACCATTAACTCATGACCCTGTCAATTTCTAGTATCTTTTCAGACACTAAGTTTTTCTTATTGGCCATATTAAAGAAGGCACCATCATCCCAACTCTCCAAAAATCTCCCCACTATCTTCTTGATATCATTATTGATCTTTTCTATAATGGAATCACTATATAATATACCATAATTCCACTCCTGAAGGTCATTATTTAATCATTTGGTGTGGTTCCATAACCCCACCCACGAGGATCCCTTCACTGATTGTTCCCAGGAATTCTTTACAATTTGTAAAAAACCTTCATCTCAAGACCAGTTCACAAAATTTAACCAGATACCATTCATGTTCTCTCTATTTAGTGATGTTGACTGATGATGCATCATAATATACCACAAATCCCTCACCTGGGTGAGATTTGATAAGAACTATAGTTGAGATCAAATGATTATTCAATTCTTGAAAAGATAATTCACTGTAACCTGATAAGAGGAATTTAGTCCATTTCATCGTTAAGGTAATAATAGGAATATAGATCTTGGAAATATCCTGAATAAAGTAGTGATAATACCTCATGATCCAAAGAAAACATTGGACCTCAAAGACATTCATTGGGACTTTACAATGAATTACTAGATCCACCTTATTTGTATCTACCAAGACACAAGATTAAAACAAAACATATCAAAGGAATTTTACTTCTCAAATATAGAAATCAAATTTAAATAAATTTTAATAGAGATGATGTTCCCATAATATATCTAGAATGATACCAATATATCAACTATGTTTTTTATAGAGCTTAAATAGAAAAATATATCATCCACAAGGACTAGAACAAAGTATTCTTAAAATTAATTAAAAATACCATTCATTAGAGAAAAAAACTTAATTGGATAATTTTTTAGGTTGAAAGGAATTACAATATATATAAAATTCCTAAACTAGCTCCCAAAATCCATCTTAGGGATATGATTTGACCAAACTCAATGTTTATGGTAGTTTGAGAGATGGTCATTATTTGAGAACCACCATTACCCCTCTAATTGATCAAATAGATAATTAATTCTAGGAAATGGGTAGTGGATCTTGATCGTGACTCAAATAAACTTTTGATAATATATATAGAAGTAAAGAATCACATCATTTCTCTCAGGAAAAATAATAAGAGATCCTTGAGAGTAAGTTTTACATCTGATTAATCTTTTTGACTAAAGATCCTCTAATTTAATCTTCAATTACATTAGTTTTTTTATATCCTTATGATACTATGTAAATGAGATAGATTTAGTCCTAAGTACTAAGTTGATTATAAATTCCACTTCCTGTTTATAAGGTAGTATTAATATTCATTTAGAGAACAAATATATATATAAGTCCACCACATAAGTTAAAAATAAATTAATGTGAGGAACCTCTATCAAATAAATCTCATAATAATGTATAAGATAAAAGGACAATACCTCTAATAGTAGAGTTATCATCTCCACCATCTTTTATAGGTTTATCTGTGACATAAATACTACATGCCTCCTTACATTGACCTTGATATACGAATCTCAACCCAAAAGACTGCACTGTATAAAATTAGCATTAACCACCCCATCAGTCTCCTCTTATAAATCATCTAGATGGAGGTGAAATCCTACCAATAGACTGTACAACTAAATGTACATAGGATGCATGAGTCTTTTAAGGTTGTTTATTAATACCATTAGATATACCCCATCGATATAACCTCTAAAATTGGAAATATTGACCGCAAGAGTGGATATTATTTTCCTTAAATGTATAATTATGATTGATGTTAGTTGAATTCAACTAATGAAGGTACTAAACTATAGATCTTCTCAAGCTAGGGGATAAAGATATACCACTACCCTAGTATCCTTAGTAAGTCCCACCTCTACACATCTCATATCACGATCACTTATAACCTCTTGAAGATCTATCACCAAAGACCTAACTATGTAGTGGACCACTAGATCATGACACTCATTTAGATCCAATTTCCATGAGGTTATATTTCATGACCGCTTTTGAGAATGTTGGTTGATTAAACAGAATGACCTTGCTATTCAAAGGATCTATAAGTATTATATAAAATTTCATTTCTTTGGATTTCTCATCTCTATTTAGATATGGAGAAAAGTAGAGAAAATATATAAAGGTTGATGCATATTACATAAACAATATAGATCCTTATAGAAGGTTCGTGATCTCCTTCACCATTGACTAATGAAATATGTCTTGGTAAAACTTCTCAAATAAGTTATCTTTGAATTTTTCCTAGGTGAGGCCCTAGTAATTCTTAGCCTCAAGAATCACATCACACCACCAGTGATTGGACCCTTATAATTTAATGGTGACTACCTATACTTTGTGTTTCTTGGTAGTTTTGAAACTTTAGAGGATCTAATTGAAGCGATTAACACCACTCCTTATCTTTCTGATGAGATATATCACCTCAAAATGTCATAGGAAGATGAGGATATTTTTTCATGATTTCAAAGTTCTTGTGATCCTTTTATAGAGGTATCTAAAAAGATACACGAAACAAGAGAGTAATCCTCTATAATACCTATTTGTCAACTATAGCTTGAACTAGTGGCATATGCTCCTACTACCTTCATGCTTAGTAGGAGATGGTTTACTATGTATCATTATCGATAATGTTATAGAGGTAAATATTAATACTCCCTTTACAAAAGAGATAACCATAATAATTTAGCTACACTATGTAGTTCAAGTAAATCGTTATCCCTCTCTCCCTCTCTTTAATTTAGAAAAACACTTTTCAACTTAAATATTCTTTGTAAAAAATATTAAACAAATTTCACATGATTAAAGAATCATTTAGAAAAACCTAATATAATTATATTCATATAACTAAATTAATCTTTCTATATTCAATATATAAGGAGGATATCAATTAGAGTCATTAGTTTCTAACCTATATTAGTGAAGGAGATGGTATTCCCCAAATCCTTTCACATGAAATGCATAAGCTATACAAGATTCTATTATTAAAAGTATATCATAATGTCAAATTATGCCACAACCTTTATATACCTTTTTAATCATAGAGTACATTTGAAGATGAATCTTTAGTTTTATTTTCCCAAATTATGATATCATATTTTATTTTTTAGAGGTAATTGTAAAGGCATGAATACATATTTACACACCTCAACCCACTTCAATAAAAGGTTATTATTGATGTATTTTGAGATCCACTACCTATTCATGTTGTAGGGTATGACATGAAATCTACTAACATTGAAGGATTGGGTATTTGACATATACCCATGATGACTATCATTTAAAGACCATTATAGGATATGTAATGTTTTGGAGATTTATTCATCCATGAGATGTATGATTTGGATAAATAGATTATACATATAATATAATGCATGAGTAAATGAAAAAGTACTTGAGGAGAGTCCACATGGCTATATATAAGAGATTAGTACCCATGAGACTGGTTATGATAACTTTTTAATGTCTTGACAAAACTCTCTAAGACCTATAGCTCTTTATTTTTCCTCCCTAGCATTGCAAGGTAAAATAAAACCTTGAAGTGGAGGGGAGTCCCACACATATAATGTGTAAGTAAATCAGACCCTAAATACCCCTAGTGGATAGAATCCTTCATCATCCACTCTAGGGATCATCATCAATCACATTCTATGTTAATGGAGGTAATTTAGTGGATGATATGATGTAAGGTACACTGGTATTAATTTTTTCTCTTTATTTACAGTTTTCATGTATATTATTTTTCTTTTAACGGAGATCCTTAGGTTGGGTTTCTATCTACTTATGATGGTTAATAATGTGTTGTTTAATCCCATATGAACCCCATCGATGGTATCAAATCAATCCATGTTCTTAGATTTTTGAAAACATATGATAAATGAATATTTTCATATTGCATATCATATTTATGTCGTTAAATATTGTACATTGTTTTGTTCTGGTATTCAAATCATTAATTATGATATCCAGATATCTTAAGCAGTGGTTCAGAAAAAAGTCATGATTTTTTGGTATTCATATTTTATGAAGTATGTATATCATAATATATGATTATCACACCGTGTATTACCAAAATAGAGTATCATATCCTTAAAATGACACCTATGCATATCATAGAGTGTGACTAAACTATTAGTCATGAAATGTGGTAGATTGTATGAGATGCTATTTTATCAATCATAGATGATGATATTGACTTGATTATATAATAAAATTCCAATTTCATTATATGATTCACATAGTATTTTAAAACACTATTAGAGTATAAAAATAATTTTTTTTCTTTATTTTCAATTTTTAATTGAGTTTATTATATAAAAATAATTTATAAACAATGATAACATGTTTTTTTGGTGAAATTTATAAATTATTAAAGAGTTTATAAACTATTTATTTACAAATATTTTATAAATAATTAGTTAATTATTTATGATACAATTATTAATAAATATTCATTAATATTAAAATTTCATATTAAAATAAATTTTATACTCCAAATGCCCTGGATCTAGTAAAAACCAGTCCTAAGAGATTAATTAAACAAAAATAAAAATGAGTCAAACTAACAAGGGGTTATTACAAAAGCGAGATTTCATGACACCTAGAATATGCGCCTCTACCATTGAGACACAGTAGTCAGGGGCCATAAAGGACCACATCATATCCATCGCCAAAATCGCCTACTTTGACAAAGCATCCTCCACCTATTGGCCTCCCTATTAGTATCTGAGAATACCAAATGTAAATTAGTTACCTTGTGGAGGCATTCAACCTAGTGAGGTAATAATCTCTAGGGAACATTGCATGTTCTTGATTCTAAGGAATGAACCGTAAGCTGAGAGTCCGATTCAATCGATAACATGTTCCAATTATATCAGACAACATACTAAACTGCCTGAATTGTCACCCATAATTCAGCCTCGTAGGCAACTCCAACATCAGTGAAGTGATTGAAGCACCCCTTGACAAAACCACAGTATGTGTGAAAAACGCTACAACATCCAAATAGTCCTGGTGCACCAGAAGCAGCACCATCAATTTTAACCTTGGGCTATGGACTGATCAGAGGTATCCAACATATATACTTAAGAACCTGGGGCTTCTGAGGCTGTCCAGAAACTCCAAGCAGTCTACAAATCTGCAACTTAGAAAAGGAGTAATGCATTGTACCTGTTAGAGTCCGCGAAGTATCATGAACCTCCTTATGGATCGCTGCCATGCCACTCTGTATAGGGAAATTCTTTCTGTCAATGAATAGGGCATTATGGGCATCCCATGTGGCCATGATTAGAGGTGTAGTGGCCACAAGCAGGAGATTACCAACCTATGCACTACAACTCACCTTGGATAACCCTTTTAAATGATCTTGAAGCATCATATTTTCATCAAACTCTAGCCCAAAAAGGATTCCAACATATTCCCAAATCCTCCTATCATAGTTTCACTCCACAAAAAGAAGCTGATAATTCTCTTCGGTAGTAATGCATAGGTAACAAGCTGACACAAACTGAAAACCAGCCCTCTTGAGTTGGTCATGGGTAGGCACTCGATTTTACATGGAATTCCTTATGACATAAAATAAAGTGTTAACTTAGTTAACATATGGGTAAATTTATAATGAGTTTATAAATTACATAATAAGGAAAAAATATAAAGTGTTTATATTTAAGAAAATCATGAAATGTTTATAATGATTAATTTGAAATATTCAATTTAAAATTTCATTATTTTAAAATTATTTAAACCTTATAAAAATAATTTCAATAAATTAACATGATAAAATATTTAAATAATACTAATATATGATATTTATTTTATGTAAATGTTTGTCATAATAAAAAATTGAAATATAAAATGTTTATATTTCATGAAATATCATATATTAAAAAGAAATTCCATATAATGAGTACGAAGGAGTTTATATTAGAAGTAAATGTAAAACGATTAAATATAACATATTAAGGAGTTAAATATAAAAAGATTATAATCATCTTATAGCATATTTAAATATTAGAAATGATTATTTATTTAAAGTTTATTCCATGTTGGAGTTAGTTCCCTAGAACCAACTTTTTTGTAATTTATTATTACATGTTTTCATTGTTTTAAATATTAATAAACATCATATCATATCATGCTTGTTTTTCTCTATAAAATAGTACCTAATAATGTCTTAAGAGTATCTATCACATTGAAATATCATAATAGTTCCCTGCTGTGATAAGAACCTAGATGTTATACAACATTATTCTTAAATATACGTTACATAGAGAGATGATATAATTTTATGGGACACAAATGATACTGAATATCATGGGTGGATACTCATATGACTTTGATTCACTTTGTCATGGTTTAATCCCTTATTAATTTCCTATATAGGATATTATGAGAACACAACCTGCCATTAAGAAATCCATATTTATAATGTTATTGGATTTTTCAAAATGTGGATGTGTGTATTGATCCTTGTAATGTATCATTATTACTAATGGATAACATTAGTCATGTTCTTATACATATTGAGGGAAACTGTGAAAACATATTTTTTATGGTGAGGTAGGATATGTTGGGTGCATCATGAGTGATATTACATTAGTGAATAATGAGTGAATGGATTTGTACCTTAAGTTTTTTAATATAAGTTGATATCTCATGACCTTTTATGTGAATGGAAAAACCTAAATAAATCCATGAAAATGGTAGTCTATGGTCAGGTGACATTTTAGAACTTCAAAGAAAGAGTTATTGAGCACACATGAAGATTACACTATCCTGAAACCATCTTAATTAAAGATATTGTAATAAAGGGATTATATTAAATATTAAGTGTTACTATGAGGTTGTTCTCATTGAAAAATAATGTTCTTTATCTATGTGTTCCTTGGTATGATTTTAGACTCCAACCATGGACTTTAAGTGGTTCATCATAATTCCACTGAGAAAGAGGCATAGAGAGCCACACACAAAGTCTATATGGAATATTTGTTAAATTATATTTTTTATTTTACAAGTTAGAATAAAAATTATTCCCTATATTTGGTTTAATAATTATTCAGTATAGATTGATTTCAAAAATTTAATCATGGGTTTTTGAGAAGAATAAATATGTGAATCAAATAATAAGAAAAATTTATTTTAAAATTTTAATGAATAAAATATTTATTATATTTATCAGAAAATTATGCAGTGATGTTAATTTATAAAATGAAGAGTAATTATTTAATTCCTCATTAATATTGAGGAGGGTTAAGATCTAATATTAATGGTTCTGCTGTAAATAATGTCTTAAACAACATTTAAATAGATATTAATTTTTTTATTTAACAAATGATATTCATTTATATATAAGTGTTGCACATGTCAAAAAAATAAAAATAATATTTATGTTATTATTAGACATGGGTTTCTTTAAGGAATAGGGTATTTTTTATAGGATTGTTGAAATTACCATCCCCATTGCATCTTTATAAATACTTAGTGATATCAGATTCTAGGGTTAGATTCTTGTTGTTAACAATAAACCTTGTGAGAATTCTCCCAAGCCCTAGAGAGAATCCTTTAAAGAATGCACTCAAGTATTATAGCACTCATCCAATTACTTTCCATCAAACCTTTTATGGAATGAAATGAATATTTCATCATTAAGTGATTCCTTATATGATTAATGATGAATAATGAAAGAAATTAGGATCGACCATGATAGTACTCATTGATTATACAACAACATTTTAATGTTTTAGAGGACACATGGATCACTACTAGAAGGATTCTATCCTTGGATCCAATATTGAAAAAATAGTAGGATGAGAGTGGTCTTCTAATTCATCAATGAAGAAAGTGTTACAGACTAGGTAATTATTTAAATATCTTTAAACTAATTATAAATTACATGTAATAATCCTTCCTTATTGGTTTCAAAATTCTTAAAGTTAATTAATCTTCGATGTAATTATTTTTTCAATGAAATTATTCATCATGTACATATTATACTATTCATTGATTATTAAAAAAGCTAAGTTGGCAATGACCATTTGGTGATTCTATTGCACCTATAAACTTTAAGTGGTATCAGAGCGATCACAGAATTAATTTATAATTAATTATTAATTATTTCTTCATAATATGCATTTGTTTCTTGTTTTATTTCATTATTATTCATTATTTAAATTTGGGCATCAAAACACACTATTCCATTCTTTTTTCTCCCTCACATTACCATGAAAATTTAAAATTAACATGAACATCTGAAGACTCCATCATGAGATATTGAGAGTTATGGCCCAATAGAACAAGAGTATATGGTGTGTATCCCAAATTTATACACCCTGTACCCGTGTACAATACACTAGGATGGATGAAATTAAATTTAGGTAATCATGAATTAAATACTTGAGGAATTTATTTAATACACACCGCATGTAGACTTGGACATATTGGCATGTAGTTTTATTAGACTACACATTATGTAATTAGTTTATACATCGTGTAGTCTATGTGATTTTCCAACAGATAACATGGTGGATCCAAGAAGTGTCATGCGTTTACTACATGAAACAGGGAGTGTAAAACCATATAATTTCAAGGAGACATTGTGTGTAGTTTCAATGCACATCTTTTACCTCATAAACATCCACGACTAACAAACACCCCCATTTTCTAGGTGTGTGTCATAGACATAGGCAAAAGATATTACACCTCGTGTATCACAAGTACACACCATGTAATCTATTGTACCTCATGTGAATAATTTAATGTAGGGAGAAAAATTAATGATATAATTAAACATATTCACATGTGTTTTGTGGGTTATTTAATTGATAGTATATTCTATAAAATTGGATTATTAATTAAATATTTAATTAATTACCTTGTTAAATTATAAAATACAAGTTGAGTACTGTCATTACTTTTAGTGTACTCCACATGTGTTAATAACATCACATTATGTGTAATTTACATATTATCATACAAAATTTATTAGAACATTCATCCTCTAGATAAACCAATAGTTAGATAAATCTAATGATCATTCCAATTTATTTGTTTATTTGTTTTAGTTTCATGTATAATTATTTATTCAAATAAATGATGCTAGAATTTAATAAATGAATTAACAAATCATGAAAGTCAAAATTAAATAATTTGATTTTGTATTATTTAATCAATACTTGGTTGATCACTTAACTAATTCAACTTAACACTAATAAGAATGTAATAAAGATAAAATGGGATATTTTTACATAAATATAATATCACTAAAATTAAATATCAAGTTGGTATAGCCTTTCAATACTTGGGTTAAAATATATCCTTAGTTAAAAGTTCTTGACTAACACCTATTGGGGTTATCTCAACTATTAGTGAATTTATAACTTGTGTATTTGGTTGAATTAACCCAATTCCTATTAATGGTTGATTGACTTCATGATACTTGGTGAAACCAATAAGAAAAGGATGAGGAAATCCTCATCCAAGATTTCATGATTTTGGGGTCTTCTCAACTAATCAATGAGTTGTGAGTTAATACAATTGTAATGTTATGACAACCTAAATACCATTAAATATATTTTCACACCTCCATTTTGGTTATAAAAAGTGATATATGGATCCATGCCATTGGAATATCTATGAAACTGGATATTCTGAAACCAATGGACAAGGATATTATGTTTTAATAAAACATTGGGAGATGAATTAACAAAAAAATTAATGTTTATTTATAAAATTTTATAATCTAAATAATGTTCTAAAATTCTCTCTTAAATATTATATAAATATGATGCCACATGAATTTGATTATATCACTCGTATCTATACTAGAGAAGGAAAACATTCTTATTGTCTTGAATTCCCATCAATGGAATATGTTCTTTGAAGTTATACTATACCATGGATAAAAATTATACATGATTGAAACCCCACTTCCTTAGTCACTCGCAAAGGAGGTCTGTGATGAAGAAATATCTCTATACCTAAAAAATGTTAATGTGCTATGAATGTCTAATGTTTCATGCTATCCTCCATCTCCAGTGTGAATTTAATGTAATAAAATCATATGATTGTGTATAGTATCACATCTTACATTCATGATATTTATCTATAGAAGGAAATATGGGAGAGTTATGTGATATCCCAGGAAATTTTCACATGAAAATATAGAGAGTTTATAACAGTTGGGCCTCATATAGTCAAGGTGATTAGATAAATAGAGTTCTTAGGGTTCTGGGGATTTAATATCCCTGATAGGCTTATCATATATTTCATTATAACCCCACTACCTAAAGGATTATCCATTTTCATTTTTAACTATAACATGAGAAATAATGATAAGATTCTTTAAAAAATATTACTTTAATTATATAAGTTGACAAGGACATGGGGCATGAAAAATGTGTGGTATTTTTTGTGAATAAGAGAAATAATAACAAGGAAAATGGACCTAAGAATCACTCAAAGTATAAAGATACCAATATTTATCCTTATAAGAAAAAGTGTATCCAACAACAAGAAAAGGAACAAATCACAATATGATTTTATTGTGGCAGGCTAGTCCATTAGAAGATGAACTATACCTAGAAGAAGAACAAGGAAGCTTTAAGTATGTTTGTTATCAAGTAAAATCATTACATATCTATAAGTTGGATATTAGATACAGTAGTGGTGCTCAAATATGTATTCAAATAATGAAACCAAATAGATTCTACAAAATTTACGAACGAGAGGTGGATCTATTTGTAGAGAATATAGCGTGACCTGCTCCTTGGGATATATAAAATTACCACTTTTCTTTGCAAACATGTATGATTTTGGTTTTAAAAAACCGTTATTACGAATGAACTAATACCAAGAAAATAATTTCTATATCATGTTTAGATATAAATGGATTTATATTCATGTATTGAAATAAAAGTAATTTATTTTACAAGGACAACATATGTTCTAGTTTTGAATATTTAAATAATAGTACTTATGTATTAAATTTCCAGGTTTTATAAATTGATAAAAAAGCATGTTCGAATGAATCCTTTAACACCCAGTTGTGGCATCAATGTCTTGGACACATAAACAAGAATAATCTAGAAATGATATATCAAGATGGGAATTTAGACTATTTTTAGATAAAACCACTTGAATTATTCAATTCTTGTTTATAAAGAAATATGACCAAACCAACATTTGGTAGACAAGGTTAAAGGGCCACATCACTTCAATTATTGGTAAACACTGATGTGTGTGGACCTTTTCTTGTAGAATCCATAGGTAGACATTGTTACTTTATGAATTTTATTGATGACATGAGTATATATGGATATATTTAATTTATGTGGTATAAGTTTGAGTCTTTTGATAAATTCAAATAATTCAAGAATGAAGTAGAGAATCAACTTGTAAAGAGGATAAAAAAGCATAAATCTAATCATGGTGGTGAATATCTTAACCAAGAGTTTATTAAATTTATATGGGAGTTTAAGATTCAATCTGAACCCAAACCACCTTATACACTGTAGTGGAATGGTGTTATTGAATGTAGGAACCATACCATTATTGACTTGGTAAGGTTGATAAAGAGTCATGGAAATCTTTCATTATCCGTTCGGGATTTTTATTACACACTACAACATATTTTCTAAATTGAGTTCTAACTAAGGAAGAAATTGGAATACCATATGAATTAATGCATGTAAAAAAATTTATGTTTTCATATACTCATTCAATGAAATTTGAATCATTTTTTAAACAAGTGAATACCATCTATAAAATCCCTAAAACAAGAAGGTGACCATTACAAAACATGCCATTTTTCATGAAAGGGATCACATCCTCAAGAAAATTAGTGGGAGTGAGATTGACTTTGATGAAGTTGATGACCAAGATTTACCTGAGTTTTTACAAGAATAAATTAAATTGATCCCCATGGAAGATATTTTCATGAAACATAATTACTATGTAGGATCACTTGAGATGTTAGAGAAATAGGAAGATAATATTTTCTAGTCACAAAAAATAGTGACTCATTATTGGTGGAAAATAATGATTTTATTTCCTACAATGAGAAAATAGAGAGACAATAAGATACAAGATGAAAAAATTCATGAATTATTTGATGGATTACATATATTAGAAGAAACATTGGGTTCTGTTCAATCCAAGATTTGAGGTAAAACCCATTGGGTACAAATGGGTATTCAAGAGAAAACTGGACATGAAAGGTAAAGTAATTACCTATAAAGTATGACCAGTGGATAATGTTTTTAAAAATAATCAAGGAAATGAATATGTTGAAACCTTTTCTCTAGTATCCATGTTTAAATACATCAACATTCTACTGGATATATAAATTTTCCATTACTATGAGAATTTGTATATGGATGTAAAAACAACCTTCATTAAAAGGGACCTTTATATTGATTTCTAAATAACAAAACTAGATTTTTTATGACTCCATGTAATTCCAAATGGGTATTCTAGTTGTAGAGATCCACTTGTAGATTGAATATAGAATCTAGTTCATGGAATATTTGATTCAATGAAGCTATAAAATAATTTTTTTCATTAAGAATAGATTTGTTTCATTTATTTACATGTAGTTTCGAAAGAGTGTGGCCATTATAAGAGTATTATATGGTTATGACATAATATTTATTGGAAATATCATTTTATTCTTACAAATGGTCTATGGACTATTTGATCATGTTCTTCCCCAAGATGGTATTATGTGATCTAGACAAAATTCTAGGGATCATGATCATTTCTGATAAATCCAAGATGTTTATTAGAATGAGTCAAAGTTTATACATTGAATAGATACCAAAGATATTTAGTATGAAAAAATATAACAGGGGACTGGATCTAGTGTCACATGGTATACATCATTCAAAAAACTATACCCTTAGAAAAAAATAAAAAATGGATAGAATGAGTAAGATAATATAAACTTATATAATAGGATCAATCATGTGTGTTATGTAATATAACAAGAATGATATTGCCTATTATTTGAGAATGGTTGGAAGATATCAAGCTGATCCATGTGAATAATGCTAATATGTTACTAAGGTTATCCTTATGATTATGAGGATCTAATTCATCATGGTTTATAGAGAGGTTATCTCTCAAAAGGATTATAATGATATAAATTCTTATTCAGGATGCATATTCTGCCTTAAAGGAGGTACTGTGAGCTGGAAGAGTTCAAGGATGCTAGTTGTTTCCAACTATACAGTGGATTTTGAGTATATAAAGGCTTCTGATACCACCAAATATGTTGTTTGGATATGATTTTTTTCCAATATCTTAATTTGGTGATCATAACTAAAGAACCTATAACATTATATAGTGATAATAATACAGTCGTGGCTCTTGAAAAAGATCCAAGGGAACACCAACAGACAAAGAACATTCTTTAGAAGTTTCACCACTTTAGGAATTTTTCCAGGAAGGGTGATTTTTTGGTCAAAAAAGTTTCTAAAAAGGATAACATGGAAGATCCCTTGACTAAATCCTCATCTTAGAGAAAACAAGAGTATCATGTGAGAGCTAGTTAATAGGAGGTTTTTAGTAGCTGGATCTAGTGAAAGTGGGAGTCTATTGGAGTTATATACCAAGAACCAACATCTATATACTTTATTATAACATATATTAATTTTTTTTTATCTCATCATAATTGTTTTTCTATGTGATATAGTATGTGATAACATCCTAAGAGTAACTGTTGTGCTGAAAGGTCACAACAGTTCCCTACTATGATGAGAACCTAGAGGTTCCATGATAGTATTATTAAATATATGTCATATAGTTAGATGACATAATTTTATGGGACAAAAATGATACATGTTATCTAGGGTGGAGGCTCATATGAATTTGAGGCACTTTATTATGGTTTATTCCCTTGTAAATTTAGAGTATAGTATATTATGAGAACATAGACCCCTAATAGGAAATCAACATTTATATGTGTTATTAGATGTTCCTATATGTAAACCTATGTATTGATAATTAGACATTATGATTATTATTAATGGATATCATTAGTCTTTTTCTTTAATGTATTGATAAAAACCACAACAAAATATATTTGCGGTGATGATGGATACATTGGGTACATCATGATTGATATTTCATTAATGAATAGTGTGAAAACGGATTTTCCCTTTTATTATATAATAAAGGTTGATATCTTAGTCCCTTTTATGAGAATATAAAAACCTATAAAAATTCATAGCCATGGTGTTCTATGGGTAATTTCAATTTCTAAAAGTCAAAGAAAGAGTTATCGAGAACCGAATTCGATGAAACCATCTTGAGACATGCATGATTAAAGATATTCTGACAAAGGGATTATATTATATAGTATGTGTTCTTATAAAGATTTATGTTGTTGTAACATTAAATTATTTATGTATGGGTTAATTTTCATATAGGTGGACACTAACCTTGGAATTTATGTGGTCTTTTCCAATTCCATAGAGAAAGTGTCCTAGAAGATCTTACACTAAGATTTCTAGAATATAGGTTATATTTTATTTTGAATTTAACAAGTTATAATAAATATTATTCGCACTTTGTGGTTTAATAGTTATTTGGGATTGGTTGATTATTAAGATTTATTCATGAGTTATTTAGAAGAATAAATATGAGAACAAAATAATAATAAATTTATATTCCCAAGATTTAACAAATAAATTATTTATTATATATATCATTAAATAATATAGTGATATTTATTTATTAAATATATATCAATTATTTAAATCTCAATAAATATTTAGGAGGCATAAAAAATGATTTTAATGGACTATCTCGAAATGATATATTATTTGTAATTTAAATAAATATTATTTATTTATCAAAATATATTTATTTATCCTTATGTGTTGTGCATGTAAAGTAAATAATAATAATAATATTTTTATTAAACATGAGGATCATAGGGAATAAGGGATTGTCTAAGGGACTATGTGAAATTAAAAACCCTTATCTAACTTTATAAAAGTCAAGTTATGTCACATTCTAGGGTCAACCTCATGTTGTGCACAATAATCCTAGAGATAATTCTCTCAATCCCTAGAGAGAATATATAAAGGAATTCAATCAATAACAAGTGAAATCATCCTCCTCATTTATCTCAAACCTTCAAGATAATTCAATGAATCTTTTATCTATGGAAAGATTCTTATTGATATCAATGATGAATGATGCAAGCAATCAGGTTAATCCATTCTAGCACCTGATGATTCTACAATGGGGTTTCAAAATTTTGGAACATATGTGGATCAATTTTAGTGGGGTCATTTACCTAGATCATGTGATACAATGATGGTATTCCAAGAGTGGTCTACCGGTTCATCAATAAATAAAGAATTATTAAACAAGGTAATTCTAAAATTATAAATAAATTAATTATAAATTATATGTTATGATCCTATATTCTTGGTTTAAGTGTTCTTAAAGTCAATTAATAATTGATTTAATTTCATTAGTAACAACATTATTTGTCATGTAAATCTCTTATCATTCATCTATTACGACAAAAATATGAGCTTTATAGAGCTAATAAGTAATATTTATACACCATAAACCTTCATTCCCTACTTTATTCAGGTATATAAAGTGTTAATATATTGAACGTATTTGTGATTTAGTTTAAATTGATTAAATTTATTCTTTTAAAATTTTTAATCCCCACATTACATATTTTGTACGATAATATAAGGTTTAGTATTCATTTACATTGACATTGTTTTCTTATAATATTTATTAGCTCAAATTTAGTATTAAAATATATTATATATATAATAACTATTAGTGTTTTCATGAATCATATTCTCTCATGATTAAACTCTCCCTAAGGATAGAACTTAGGGTCAAATTTTACACTGGCCAAAAGGATATTCCTTGTTCTAGAATGGTTGAGGTTGACTATCTATCTCTCTTGGATTTCTCATGTGTATATTATTAATCTCATATAACTTTAATCTATTACATGAATAATTTATATACTATATTTATGATATGTATTTGAATATATATAAATATGTTTGGTTTTTATTTTATGGTGAGTTACACAACTTTGGATTTTGTAAAGAGTTTCATATCAATATGGTTTGAACATATTGATTTAGAAGATGAAATAATATTCAAAAACTAAATTTTCAGAAGAAATTGTACATAAATAGAATAACATGAGATAAGATAATGATATTAAAACCCCTTCAAAATACTAATTGTTAGATTATTTCCAAAACAGAACATTTCATGATCTGGATCTTTCAACTGGACAGATTCTATCAAATAAGGGTGACCCTATATTATCTTGTGTAAGGAAATAAATTAATGGATGATAATAAATTATACTTGCATAGGTTTTTCCAAACCAGAGTCCTCTAGACTATCTATTGTTATCCCATTCATGGTGTTTTATATAGGTGAGACTTAGTTGGGAAACCCTATGATCTTGGAAACTAGAGGAATAGAGTTGGGTTTATCATTATGTTGGATTGGGTAAAGAGATACCTAATCAACTATCCAAGAATCATATATGATATGATTAGTATGGTGCACTATATAAATAGATAATTGGTGGGAGAAATGAAAAATTAGAGTCACTTCATAGTGAAATATAGATCTTGGCCCACTACTGAATACGATGAACACAAAATGTGACATCATTTTCATGGGAAAATATTTAATAAATGTCCTTATTAAAAGGTAATAAAACATGATACTCATATGATAAATATTTTTGAGGTAGATAATAACATCATCATCATCAAAATTAACTTTGAGACCCATCCTTAGAAATAATAAGCTTAATGTAAGAAAATCCCATGACTTGTTACATAATAATATTGATTAAGTAAAAGTTATGTATATTTTTTATAAAAACATTTTCCAGATTAAACAAGAATTGACATTTTTCAATGAGTGAATCTAAATGCTTATGAAATCATAATATTATTCAATAAGAGTTTCAAATTTATTAGATACAAATTGGAATAAGGAATATTATTCTACATCATATATATTAAATATTGTTGGATATTCTAGTGGCTTGCCGAGACTAGATATTTTCCTAATACTTATTCCGTTAAAGAAATTTATCATAATTTCATTAATTGAAATTTTTAAAAAATATTGTTTAGTTTTTGAAATGTTTTCCCAAAATTCTCAAAATGTTGAGGATAGTTAATTTGGACTTATGAATCATAAGTATACAAGATATTTTAGTGTCTAATAATATTTACTTTGATTATTAAATCAAGGATATTGAAACCTAAAGGTAAAATCATGAAGAATGTGTAATGATTTTATTGGGTAGTATAATTTAGAATACCTAAAAGAGTTTTGTACACTCTATGAAATGTCCATGTCAAGTACAAGTGTTATATAATTGTTTCTTGAGTTTTAAATGGAATGTGATTACAAATATATACTTTATATTTGTTTTAAATATAAAAATGTTCAAAATAAAATTAATAATGTATAGAGTTTATATTTTTCATTCAAGTGATGAAACAAAGTGTTGTCACATCACATAATTGAATGAAATAGAAGTTCTGATGAATCTATGTAGTAGATGTGTATCTTAGTCACATTATATTATGTGATAAAATAAATATTTCATTAAAAATGATTTGTTTTAAATTTAATGATATGATTAATTATATAAAAATGGTTTATGATTCATTAGATTTTGTAACATGTTTTGCATAAGGGACTAGGATAAAAATGTTTTAGCCATGATATAGTGTTTATATACATGTTTGTTAAAATACAAGGGAAGATGTTCCTGCCATCTATTAGTGGTATATTTTGAGAAATAGTCTTCTTCTAAAAGAAAAATACTATATACACTTTGAACACCATATTCCATATGGAAGCAATAGTTTATTTGTAAAATAATACTATTAAATGTAAAGAAGAGTTTTTTCCCAACACAATGGAGTGAATATTAGTATAATATTCCTAGAAAAATATAATATCTAAGAGGCCAATGAGAGTATGTTTTAACATAAATAGTTCTAATGTTAATAAACAAAATCTAATACTGGTCTAAAATTAATGCGATTCATAATTAATATCATAACATATTTTAGGATATGTGATAGTAAGAAAAAATGTAAATAGTTTCATTATGATACTATGAGAAAGTTATTATCACCATTTCCTAAAGTATTATGTTAGTAAAAATACAAAGTGAATGTCACTTTATCTTAAACTATTTTAATATGTGATGTAAAATAATAATTTAAATAGGTTCATTAAATTTTAAGGAATTTTTTGACGAGAAATTTGTGAGTATAATGAAATTAAATTAGAAATTATTTTAATTTGACAACAAATATTGACTTCCTAAATTTTTATGTTGTTAAGTTATGAATTTTGAATATTTTCAAAGAACTGAACATTGGGAAAAGTATTCCTAAATATTTCCATTATTTAAACTATCACGTTTGGCAGATGTTACTCACTAATGATTTTAGTGGGAGTTTTTTAATATGGTCACATAGATATGTAGTAAAAATTACATATATATTTAATCAGTTGACAAGACCTTAAATAGTGCAATAAACATATGCATGACCTAATAGTATATCATACATGTAATATAATAGGTTCTTATGTGGGGTTTTATTAAATATTCTTGAAAGAGTTTAAGAATATAAATTGGGTCATATTAAAGGATATATCTAATAAATAATTCTTTCATATTAGTTTCATATATTTATATATATATATGTACATTTTGTTATGTTTAATGATAATAGGCCTCTAAAATTATGACTTTGAGTTCTCCCACAGTAATGCTTTTCAAAAATTATTTTTTGTTATGATGAAATATAAATATTAATGTTATTAGGATTATTATATGAGATATAGAATATTATTTAAAGGCAAAAGAAGTGTTTTTTGTCACTAGATAACCCACTAAGTATACCACATGAAGTGTCATACACCATGCCTTTGGTATAATAAGGGTGCATGAATTATATAATAAGTCATATTACTAGAGTTTTACTAGATTTATATTATGAGATCCTTCATACAATGGTACCTTTATTATGCATGTCATTGGGAATTAGCTAATCAGGGGGTGGATGGGTATGTTTATGATTATGTTTTTGGTTGGAGCTCAACCAAAATGTGATTTATCCTCTCATATTAATAATATGAAAGATTAGATGTCAATTGAGATTGATTGGGTAGTGTAAAAAAACACCTAGATATTAAATATGATTAACTTATTTCTTTGAATGAGGGTAATGCAGTGTTATCATCCATGAATATGAATGAAACGTGATGCATTAATCAATCAGGTTAATCTATACTCATAGAATCGAGAATGTATGAGTTGACTATATGGTATTTATACAATCTATATCCCACAGTCACATGATACCTTGGTAAATGGGAATTTATGATAATTTTTTATAATATGAGATACAACTAGTAGACATAGGTATAGATATACAAGTATTTGATGAAGGTCACTCCATATCCATTTATAGGTTGAGTAACATTGATGCTTTTCTAGGGGATACTATTTTCTTACATTTATGGATTTAGTGATTCATATTCATTATAAATGATATAAAGGACCATGGGACTACACATTATCATTTAATGAATGGGGATTGATTTTGTGTAACACCCCAAGCTTCCACGGTAAATAATGTGATAGCGTGTGTTGTACGCAACACCGAGTTCTAACACACCATAACCAATCAAACTAGCCATTATGAATAGTAATACATACTTTTTGAAATTATATATATTTTATATTTCAAAATAGACTTCATTTTTGGATTCGTAATATCGAATTTAGCCTAAGGTGAAATTTTGGTACTTTTCGGATAACTTTAATATTTTGATGATTAGTAAAAATTACTAAATTTTAATTAAAAACAACTTTTTTAATCAAAATAATTAATAGTGATAAATTATGAATTTGAGTGGTTTTAAAGTATATTTAGAATATATTTTTACCATTTAATACAATGTTGGTCATTGGACATAATTTTACAATTAAACCGGACATAAACAAGTGTCAATCTTTTGATAGTTATTATCTCTTAAAAACACGCTTTTTGTTTTAACAACGGGAATTAATTTTAAATTAATTTCTACCACTTCTGTGTTTTGAATTTGGAAAAATGGATTCCATATTTGGAATCAGGATGTTCAAATTGTGTAAATAGGTAACTTTTGTTTTTAGACATTTTGAATAATTAATTCGGTAAATATTTTATTTACCATGGTTAAGGGTAAATCCGGTAAATAAGGGTTAACAAATAATATTATAATAATACTAAATTACCCTAAAACGTGTCCTAGACTTATTTGTTGATACATGTTCGACCATAGGCATATTTGGGTCGATTTTGGGACCCCATGGAGCCACTTGTAGGTGATAGGGACACTTAATTTTAATTAAGTTAAAATAAGTACAAAAATGACATAAGCATATATCATTTAGAAAAACAATTTTTACATAGGGTTATATATGTTGGATTTTCAACTATAAATATTCATTATAAATATAAAAATATTTACTACATAATGATATTATATTTATAATTTTTAGACTTTAAATAATTTAATTTCTTCATGACACAATTATGATGCAGAAATTACCATAATAGTGACAAATTAAAATAATTGATATTATAAATACCCAAATAAATATAATTTGAGACTTTTAATGAATTACAATAATTTTCTAGGATAATATGACATATTATTATTGATTTAATTAACTTTTTTCGAAGTAATCATTCTGTTATGAGTTTCAAAAAAATCAAATATTTGAATAGTGTCAAAATTGACATTAAAAAGTTTTTTTAAAAAATATTATATTATTAATTGATATTAAATTCCTAAAAATATAAGGTTCGGAAAAGAGACTTATATCATGATAGTTATATCATTAACATACCACTTGGGGGTCTCTTGGATGTATATATTAAGTTTATTAACCATATAATATAAAAATACAAAGAGACATTGTAAAAGTGAAACTAATTAACTAAGAGTTAATACTTAAATATAAGGTTAATATAGTAACAAAAACCTGTCTAAATTATATTGGTTTAATGGTTTTAGACCTATCCCCACCTTAAAATTTAAATAATAACCTTTGGAGCCATTAGAAACCGAATATGAATTTATTATAAATTAATATTTCTAGCTTTTCCAAAGGTGCCCCTCACCCCTCTTATAAAAGGGAACTCCTCCTTCTCATTTCTTCACACCTTAAAATCCTTTTGGTTCGGCCAAACTATGCCAAAATACTCTCCCAACTTCCCTTAATACAACCTAGAGGCCTTAGTTTGATCATAAAGACAACCTAAGGAGCCCTTTTGATCAAATCAAAAGGAAGAACCCGAAGAAGAGGTAATGATTTCACCACCCTTTTCCAAGTTCCTTTCTTCTTCCACTTCTTCTTCCTTTGTTATTACCATTATAAAATAATAACTCCAGTATAATATATATACTGTGATGTTATTATAAATATGGTACAACCATATTCAGTATTCTATCCACCCTTTGAATAACATGTCACCATACGTGCGTACGTACGGCTTACCGTCTCCACGTCGTGGTGTAATTGTTATTCAATATATTATTATTTGGATGGGTATAATAATGATGTGTAACTCATGTAAATAATAAATATAACATGTTAATGATTCTGTATATATGATATACCATCCATTTATATATTATTTTAATATCAAATGAATGATATTGTCGCTCGTGCGTACGTACGGACTACCGTCTCCACGAGTGCGATGAGATTCATTCTCCATCGTATCCATTCAAGTATAATTATCATTTGATGATTTAAAAATAATTTTTAAGGACTTGATATCATTATGTATAGGAATAATATACAACCTATCCATGACAAACACGGCTTATGTAACAAAACATATAAAAGAAAACGAGTAAGTTAACACCCGAAATGACGATAATACTAAGATATTATTAACAAAGCAATGTTAAAAGATCATATATGATATCATATGAATGTATATGATTCTTGTATAATATAATAACAATTATTTCACCATTATATAGGAGGTTAACCTACCCCAACCAAGGAAAAGTACATGGTAAGGGTTATTTCACAATCTCTTCATTATCCGAGGTTGTTTATACGTAATAATCTACTAGGATCTTTTTATCATCCACATCCATGTTTCTTAAAAATGTATTTCAAAACATTTTTACTATTTAAAAGAATATGGGTTAAAGTCATTTATACCCTTGTTTTACTTTTTATAATAATTTTATAAAGGAATCTTTCTTTCATTTTCCAAACAAGGTGTTTTTTAACCTTTTCGACAGAATTAAGGTAAGAATGTTTTTTAACTTATATGGCGGGTGCGGTTATTTTCCGCCGTTATAAAATTGTCGAAGCTTCCCTTACAAGCTTATAAGAATATTTTCAAAGAAAATGTTTTATTTTATAAATATATGACTCTTAAATGATTTCAAAATAGAAAGAGATATTTCTCTAAAAAGAGTTTTGATTTCATCTATGTCAACATCCTTTGATGGATTTTATTCTTATTTGAATTTGATTTATTATGATACAAAAATTCTATATTGTATTGAAGGTTTTGTGATATGTTTGACTGTGGATGTGCTATTTTTATACTATTCATAGTTTATGGTGAAAGTATTGACATTTCGTACGCTAGTTTTAATACGAATGTTTATGTTATGTTTAAACCTTTTCATATGGGAATTCATTGGACTTAATATGTGACGAGTGGAGCCTGCTATAGCTCCTCGATGCATCGGTAGGTATCATGAGACAAACTAGTGTCTTGGCACAAGGCCTTGGCAAAATATTATTTGTAGTCTTGGCACAAGGCCTTGGCTATGTGGTTATGATAGTTTGGAATTATGCATTTCATCATTATGAAAGTGGTTATTGATATTGCATGTGATTATTCGATTAGTAGAATATCCATGTGAATAAGTAAATGGAATTATTTCATTTTACTTTTTCCATACTACACTGAAGTTCAAGTTTAAAAGGCTTTTGTTTTAATTATACATTGCCTTAAATGTTTATTCTTATTTATTAAAGTTTCTGCTATATTGTTATCCTTATTGGGCCTTTGAGATCACCCCTTTTCTATGATTTATTTTTCCTAGGAAGTGAAGAAGTAAATTATGAATGACCTACAGGGATATTATGTGGGGATATGAGTGTGGAATATGGAGACAATATGTTTTTGTAGTAGTTTTTTCTTTATGATGTAATGTAAAACTTTATGAATATATCTACTGTTTCCAAGGCTACTAAACCAATCGGTCTTTTGATATTTGATCTTTCTCGTGATCATGCCAATGTTATGTAATAATGCACCGACTCTAGGTAACTGGGGTCGAGGCATTACAGTTGGTATCAGAGGAAGTTTAGTACAAACCTTGGAAGCTAGATTTAGATAAACTCTGATTAGAGCACGTAGACCTAAGATGAACTTTGAGGATTAGTATAGAAGAACTTCCTAGAATTTTGGTATTGTAGAGATTTTGTGAGTTTTCCGAGCAATACATACCTGTCTGGATACGAGCAGGTAGAGGCGGCTCTGGCAGAGATGTACCTAGGGGTAAAACCTGAAAACACCACTTTGAGCTAGACTCGAACGGGAACTGGTGCACGACAACAGGCCTTGCTACACTCTTGGTTACGACACTCCCGGGGGATATGCTTAGGATAAATCTCATTTTCTTTACAAATCATTATGAAGGGTTTATGAGTATATAATTCCTCAAAGAAAACATTTTTATGATTATGGATTATATCCATAAATAGTTCAATTTATGTTAAGTGTTTTATAAGTATGGGATTATGTATTTTGATTCATAAACTGATCTAATTTGTGCCATTTTTTAGAAATGGCGCCTAGTGGAAGAAATGGAAACCGTATCAATGCACGCACTCCATGTAGGGATTTACCTCATACTCAAGATAATTATAGTGGAGATGGTGATGAAACTGGTGCCGATCAGCTAATCACCATACCGGGACAACTCACTCAGGTTATGAATAATAACCTTACCCGTATGGAGCACCTTTATCCGCAACATGGAGGATCAATGTTAGATCGATTCATGAGGCAACAAACACCAACGTTCAATGGGAGTACAAATCCCTTAGTAGCTGAGCAATGGATATTTTCCCTAGAGTAAATATTTCAGGATTTGGGGAGTAGTGAAAGGGAAAAAGTTATCATGGCAGTTTACCGCCTCACTGGAGATGCTGATCAATGGTGGTCATTGATTTAAAATATGAAGGAAGATGATGAAGTATAAAATATAGAATGGAGGGATTTCAAAGATCTGTTTTTAGAAAAATACTTTCCTCGCGACCACCGAGCAGATATGGAAAGGCATTTTCTGAGTCTGAGAAAAAAGGAGGATGAGAAGGTCAGAAAGTATGAGGCTAACTTTACAAGGTTAGCAAGGTATGCTGGAGATTATATACGTAACCCAAGAAGTAATATTGATCGTTTCTTTGATGGGTTAAAACCAGTTCTCCGTCGAGCATTAGTCTCACAATCCTTTTCATCGTACAAAGACATTGTCTCATGTGCTATCAATACTGAAAAGGAATTCTCTAAGTCTTATGACTTTAAAGCAATGAAAGAGAAGAAGAGACCTGCTGATTAATCTGGGAATGGAAATAAGGGGAGGAAGGGAAAGGTTGAATATCCATCCTGTGGTAAATGTGGTAAGAAACACCTCGGTACTTGCTTGAAGGGAACAAGAGTCTGTTACAAGTGTGGTGAAAAAGGCCACCAAGCTTGTTATTGCAAGGGGAAGAAGGAAGCTACCAATGTTCAGTGCTACAATTGTAGGGAGATGGGGAATTATGAAAATGAATGTCCTAAGCGTCAGGAGAACTTACCTCAGAAAATTCCAAGGGATCAAGGCCAAGATTATGCTATCCCTACTGCTGAGGTAGAAGCTCCGAAAGACATGGTGGAAGGTAATTTAATGGTTTCCTCAAGTTTAGAAAATTCATTATTTGATTCTGGATCATCGCATTGTTTCATATCTTCCCAGTTTTCTAAGAAAATTAGATATTTCCAATTTGATTTAACAATGGAGTTGTCAGTTAAAACTCATAAGGGAAGTATCATTGCAACAAAGTTTTGTGAATCAGCCCCGATTAGAGCACATAAATGTTCTTTATCTGCTGATCTCATCGTCATACCTATTATTGAGTTTGATATAATCCTCGGTATGGACTGGATTTCGGACTATGATGCGAAGATTTATTGTAAGAAGAAAGAGGTTACGATTCTTGATGATTATGATAAGGAACACCTTATCTTTAGAGCATAATCGTCATCACCTAATTCTTATTTAGATCCACCCCCAGTAGCTCAACTAAATTCAATTATTGGGGAGGAAGAGAATGAAATAACTGTGGGAGAGGAAAGGAATGTTCAAATAGAGGATGTACCTATTGTGAAAGAATTTGTAGATGTATTTCCGGAATATTTACCTAGACATCCTCCAGAACGAGAAGTTGAGTTTTCCATTGATTTAATTCCTAGATTAAGGCCTATATCGAAGACCCCTTATAGAATGGCCACTGTAGAATTAGTCGAACTAAAGAAACAACTAGAGGAATTTAGTAATAAGGTATTTATTCACCCTAGTGTTTCTCCATGGGGAGCCCCTGTTCTTTTTGTTAAAAAGAAAGACGGATCTATGAGGTTATGTATCGACTACAGGGAGATCAATGCTATAATAATAAAGAACAAGTATCCCCTACCACGCATTGATGATTTATTTGACCAACTGCATGGAGATCAATACTTTTCAAAGATTGACCTTTGATCTAGATACCATCAGTTGTGTGTGAAGAAGGAAGACATTCCGAAGACAACATTTCGAACCAGGTACGGGCATTACGAGTTTACTATAATGCCTTTTGGATTTACTAATGCACCCTCTTTATTCATGGATCTGATGAATAGAGTTTTCAAGGAGTATCTCGATGAATTTGTGGTGGTATTTATTGATGATATCTTGGTATACTAAAAAAGCTACGAAGATCATGAAAATCACTTGCGCATTATCTTGGAAACTCTGAGAAGTCATGAATTATATGGGAAGTTTAGCAAGTGTGAATTCTGGATTCAGGAGATTTCTTTTCTTGGCCATATTGTCTCTAAATATGGAATCTCTGTTTATCCTTCTCTGACCATGGCAATCCAAGAATGGCCAGCATCGACGAGTATAAATGAGGTATGTAGTTTTATTGGTTTAGCAGGTTATTATCGACGTTTCGTCCAGAATTTTGCCCGATTGGCTAACCCATTAACAAAGATCACACGTAAAGGGGTTAAATTTGTTTGAAAAAAAGAGTGTGAAGAATGTTTCGAAGAACTGAAGAGAAGATTAGTCAATGCTCCTATATTGACTCTACCATCGGGGAATGATGGGTTCATTATTTATAGTGATCCATCGAAGAAAGGACTTGGTTGTGTCCTTATGTAGAATGATTGGATTATTGCCTATGCAACACGATAGTTGAAAATTCATGAACAAAACTATCCTACTCATGATCTCGAGTTAGCAGCTGTGATCTTTGCTTTGAAGATATGGATGCACTACCTCTATGGTGAAAAATTTGAGATTTATACTGATCACAAGAGTTTGAAGTATATTTTCTCACAAAAAGAACTCAACATGAGGCAAAGGAGATGGCTTGAATTACTCAAGGATTATGATTGTACGATACACTACCACCCGGGGAAAGAAAACAAGGTGGCAGATGCTTTGAGCAGAAAAGACCATGGAGTTTTGAACGTGATTAGAATTGAAAGGGATCCAATTTTGATGGATCTAGAGAAGATGGACATGGGAATAACCAGGGAAGGAGAAACATCAATGCTTTTTCAAATGGTTTCCAAACCATCTTTACTAGAAAGGATTAATAGTTCTCAGACTAATGATGGAGAATTTCAAAAGAATATTAAAGCTGTGAATGATGGGAGATTGATAGATTTTGTGTATGAAAATGGAATTTTGAAATTCGGGAAGAGACTTTGTGTTCCCGATATACCTGATCTAAAAAGAGAATTGCTGGATGATGCTCATAGTTCCAATTTCTCTATACACCCTGGGAGCACCAAAATGTATAGAGATTTGAAGGAACATTTTTGGTGGGACAATATGAAGAGGGAGATTGCTGATTTTGTGTCAAGATGTATGGTTTTTCAACAAGTGAAAGCTGGGAGGCAACACCCTGGAGGAGTCATGCAACCTCTTCCCATACCAGAGTGGAAATGGGACAATATTACGATGGACTTTGTCATGGGGCTACCAAAGACTCCTAGAAGGAACGATGCAATTTGGGTTATTGTTGACCGTCTTACCAAGTCATCACATTTTTTTGCTATAAGAGAAGATCTACCACGAGAACGTCCAGCAAGACTATATATTAATGAAGTTGTGAGACTTCATGGAGTACCCCTATCGATTGTTTCTGATTGTGATCCCCATTTTACTTCAAGATTCTGGAAGAGTCTTCAGAAATACCTAGATACTGAACTTCATTTGAGCACTGCCTACCACCCTCAGACAGACGGACAATCATAATGGACTATTCAAACCTTAGAAGACATGCTGATATCTTGTTCACTTGACTTTCAGGGTATGTGGGATCAGTATTTACCTCTGGTAGAATTTTCTTATAACAATAGCTTCCATTCGTGTATTCAGATGGCACCATATGTAGCGTTATACAGAAAGAGATGTCGCACACCAACCTGTTGGGATGACGTTGGTGAAAGAAAACTTGTAGGTCTAGAACTGGTGGAGGAAATGATAGAAAAGTTGAAGGTAATCCAAAATCACATCAAAGCAGCTCAAAGTAGGCAGAAGAGCTATGCCGATAATCGAAGGAAGGATTTGGAATTTCAAGTCGGTGATCATGTTTTCCTGAAGGTATCTCCATGGAAGGGAGTCATACGTTTTGGTAAGAAAGGTAAATTGAGTCCCAGGTACATCAGACCTTTCGAAATTCTAGAACGAATTGGGGCTGTAGCTTACCGATTAGTAATGCCGCCAAGTCTCTCCAAAGTTCACGATGTGTTCCACGTATCTCTGTTGAGGAAATACATGCCTGACCCAACACATGTACTCACCTATGAGGAGTTATAACTGGAACCCGATCTGTCTTATTGCGAAGATCCCGTAAGGATTCTTGATACGAGAGAACAAGTACTGAGAAACCAGACGACGCGTCTGCTAAAAGTTTTGTGGAGAAACCATAAGATGGAAGAGGCAACGTGGGAACCCGAGGAACTTATGATGAAGAAACAATCGAGTATTTTAATGCGATAATATTCTAGAAATTTTGAGGACGAAATTATTTGAAGGAGGGGAGAATGTAACACCCCAAGATTCCACGGTATGATTCTCTTTGAATATTGTGATAACGTGTGTTGTGCGCAACACCGAGTTCTAACACACCATAACCAATCAAACTAGCCGTTATGAATAGTAATAAATACTTTTTGAAATTATATATATTTTATATTTCAAAATGGACTTCATTTTTGGATTCGGAATATCGAATTTAGCCTAAGGTGAAATTTTGGTACTTTTCGGATAACTTTAATATTTTGATGATTAGTGAAAATTACTAAATTTTAATTAAAAACAACTTTTTTAATCAAAATAATAAATTATGAATTTGACTAGTTTTAAAGTATATTTAGAATATATTTTTACCATTTAATACAATGTTGGTCATTGGACATAATTTTATAATTAAACCGGACATAAACAAGTGTCAATCTTTTGATAGTTATTATCTCTTAAAAACACGCTTTTTGTTTTAACAACAGGAATTAATTTTAAATTAATTTCTTCCACTTATGTGTTTTGAATTTGGAAAAATGGATTCCATATTTGGAATCAGGATGTTAAAATTTTTTAAGTAGGTAACTTTTATTTTTATACATTTTGAATAATTACTTCGGTAAATATTTTATTTACCATGGTTATGGGTAAATCCGGTAAATAAGGGTTAAAAAATAATATTATAATAATACTAAATTATCCTAAAATGTGTCCTAGACTTATTGGTTGATACATTTTCTACCATAGTCATCTTTGGGTCGATTTTGGGACCCCATGGAGCCACTTGTAGGTGATAGGGACACTTAATTTTAATTAAGTTAAAATAAGTACAAAAATGACATAAGCATATATCGTTTAGAAAAACAATTTTAAAATAGGGTTATATATGTTGGATTTTCGACTATAAATATTCATTAGAAATATAAAAATATTTCCTACATAATGATATTTTATTTATAATTTTTAGACTTTAAATAATTTAATTTCTTTATGACACAATTATGATGCAGTAATTACCATAATAGTGACAAATTAAAATAATTGATATTATAAATACCAAAATAAATATAATATGAGACTTTTAATGAATTAAAATAATTTTATAGGATAATATGACATATTAGGATTGATTTAATTAACTTTTTTCGAAGTAATAATTCTGTTATGAGTTTCACAAAAATCAACTATTGAATAGTGTCAAAATTGACATAAAAGAGTTTTTAAAACAAATATTATATTATTAATTGATATTAAATTCCTAAAAATCTACGGTTAGGCCAAGATAATTATATCATGATAGTTATATTATTAATGGTCCACTTGGGGGTCTATTGGATGTATATAGTAAGTTTATTAACCATATAATATAAAAATACAAAGAGACATTGTAAAAGTGAATCTAATTAACTAAGAGTTAATACTTAAAGATAAGGTTAATATAGTAACAAAAACCTGTCTAAATTATATTTGTTTAATGGTTTTAGACCTATAACCACCTTAAAATTTAAATAATCAACTTTGGAGCAATTAGAAACCGAATATGAATTTATTATAAATTAATATTTCTAGCTTTTCCAAAGGTGCCCCTCACCCCTCTTATAAAAGGGCACTCCTCCTTCTCATTTCTTCACACCTTAAAAACTTTTGGTTCGGCCAAAATCTACCCAAATACTCTCCCAACTTACCTAAATACAACCTAGAGGCCTTAGTGTGATCAGAAAGCCAACCTAAGGAGCCCTTTTGATCAAATCAAAAGGAAGAACCCGAAGAAGAGGTAATGATTTCACCACCCTTTTCCAAATTCCTTTCTTCTTCCACTTATTCTTCCTTTGTTATTACCATTATAAAATAATAACTCCAGTATCATATATATACTGTGATTTTATTATAAATATGGTACAACCATATTTAGTATTCTATCCACCCTTTGAATAACATGTCACCATACGTGCGTACGTACGGCTTACCGTCTCCACGTCGTTGTGTAATTGTTATTCAATATATTATTATTTGGATGGGTATAATAATGATGTGTAACTCATGTAAATAATAAATATAACATGTTAATTATTCTGTATATATGATATACCATCCATTTATATATTATTTTAATATCAAATGAATGATATTGTCGCTCGTGCGTACGTACGGACTACCGTCTCCACGAACGCGATGAGATTCATTCTCAATCGTATCCATTCAAGTATAATTATCATTTGATGATTTAAAAATAATGTTTAAGGACTTGATATCATTATGTATATGAATAATATACAACCTATCCATGACAAACATGACTTATGTAACAAAACATATAAAAGAAAACGAGTAAGTTAACACCCGAAACGACAATAATACTAAGATATTATTAACAAAGCAATGTTAAAAGATCATATATGATATCATATGAATGTATATGATTCTTGTATAATTTAATAACAGTTATTTCACCATTATACAGGAGGTTAACCTACCCCAACCAAGGAAAAGTATAAGGTAAGGGTTATTTCACAATCTCTTCATTATCTGAGGTTGTTTATACGTAATAATCTACTGAGACCTATTTATCATCCACATCCATGTTTCTTAAAAATGTATTTCAAAACATTTTTACTATTTAAAAGAATATGGGTTAAAGTCATTTATACCCTTGTTTTACTTTTTATAAGAATTTTATAAAGGAATCTTTCCGTCGTTTTCCAAACAAGGTGCTTTTTAACCTTTTCGACAGAATTAAGGTAAGAATGTTTTTTTAACTTATACGGTGGGTGTGGTTATTTTCCGCCGTTATAAAATCGTCAAAGCTTCCCTTACAAGATTATGAGAATATTTTCAAAGAAAATGTTTTATTTTATAAATATATGACTCTTAAATGATTTCAAAATAGAAAGAGATATTTCTCTAAAAAGAGTTTTGATTTCATCTATGTCAGCATCCTTTGATGGATTTTACGCTTATTTGAATTTGATTTATTATGATACAAAACTTCTTTATTGTATTGAAGGTTTTGTGATATGTTTGACTATGGATGTTCTATTTTTATACCGTTCATAGTTTATAGTGAAAGTATTGACATTTCGTATGCTAGTTTTAATACGAATGTTTATGTTATGTTTAAACCTTTTCATATGGGAATGCATTGGACTTAATATGTGATGGGTGGAGCCCGCTATAGCTCCTCGATGCATCGGTAGGTCTCATGAGACAAACTAGTGTCTTGGCACAAGGCCTTGGCAAAATATTATTTGTAGTCTTGGCACGATGACTTGGCTATGTGGGTATGATAGTCTAGCATTATGCATTCCATCATTATGAAAGTGGTTATTGATATTGCATGTGATTATTTGATTAGTAGAATATCCATGTGAATAAGTAAATGACATTATTTAATTTTACTTTTGCCATACTATACTGAAGTTCAAGTTTAAAAGGCTTTTGTTTTAGTTATACATTGCCTTAAATGTTTATTCTTATTTATGAAAGTTTCCGCTATATTGTTATCCTTACTGGGCATTCGAGCTCACCCCTTTTATATGTTTTATTTTTCCCAGGAAGTGAAGAAGTAAATTATGAGTGACCTTCAGGGATATTATGTGGGGATATGAGTGTGGAATATGGATAAAATATGTTGTTGTAGTAGTTTTTCACTTTATGATGTAATATAAAACTTTATGAATATATCTAGTGTTTCCAAGGCTACTAAACAAATCGGTCTTTCAAGATTTGATCTTTCTCGTGATCATGCCAATGTTATGTAATAATGCACAGAATCTAGGTAACTGGGGTTAGGGCATTACAGTTTGACTCATAAATCTCCCCTAAAAGTGTTTCAGAGTTAATACATGAGATTATTGGTTGGGTTTTCTCAGGGTAATAAATATGATGGTATATATGGTAAATTTTATAAAACCCTAGAACTTTTTGAATTATGTTTTTTATAAATTTATCCCAAATATGGTGTATTTACTTATTTGACAAGTGATTGATGTTTTATGTATTTTTTTAGTGGTATTCGAGGCATTTTAGGGTCATATGCCAAATAGTGTGAAAATTTGAACTTGTAGGAAGGAGTGCACTATTAGTTCATAATTAGTACTAATTGTTCCTTCAATGGTATGGTGGGTTAAATAACTTGTTATTTGTTTATCATTCCATAAACATCACTAATGGAAACCATCAAATACCAATAATAAATTTTAGACATGGTTAATATAGTGGGAACAAGGTTTACCCAATCCTTTGGGACAACTGTGTGAGGTGTTGTTCAAAAAACAGTGGGAACCCCATGGTTTGTATGCTGTTTTGGAAACCATGTGTCCAAATTGTGTAATCTATATAACTTTTTCAAAACTAATAAATTAAAAAAATACCCTCTCAATTTTAAAATCATAAACCCTCTTACTTATTTCTATCATTTGACCAACTCCTCCCCAAATCAGATATCCTCTTTCTCCTCACTATTCTTGGTGATTTCTCTATCAAACATCATTATAATTGTGTTTATTTTGTTTCTAAAGTTATATTGAGGTAAGGATATCATTTCATATTCAACCTTCTCTAGTTTTCTTCTCTATATAGTAGTTTAAAATTGTTTTCCTCTATTTTCAAATTGTTGTAGGGTTTTAATATACTTTTGTGATCTATATCAATTAGATTTAAATTAGTGGATCATATTAGATGATTAGAAATCTATGAGCCTAAGGTAGGTGGTGTTTATAAAATCCCTTAAAATCCATCACTTATTCTTGGTGTGAGTGCTATGTGGTCATGTAATTTTATTGTGTATTGACTAAAAACTATAATAAATGCTTTAAATGGGTAGATTATGTTGATAAATTCAACCTCAATTCATGAGTGGCTCCTTGATGAGTGTCTGGATGTTACCATAGAGCACCATACAAGTTGTTCAATACTATGTATAAGTAATGGAATAAAATAGGTAATGCAAGGGGTGTATGAAATAAATTTCATACTTAAAAAAAGAATTTTGATTTATAGGTTAATCATATTATCTTTTAGTAATTCCTATCATATACGGAAAATTATTTCACTCATGATATCAGATGCCTTGGATATTCTCAAAGGAGCTGTAATTTTTCTTATATCGTATTAATTAGATAGTTTTCATAGATCCATATTTATTATTATGGATTAGGGATGCCTTAGATGTTCTAATGGATCATGATTTATCCCTAAGAATATGAGATGAATTTTATGTTCTCCTTGGATCCTAATTTATGCCTATTAACATGATATTAATTGGATTTTATCATTGGATAAATATTTATTCCAATTTGGGTTACCTTGTATATTTTTCCTTGCATATGGATTTATGCCTTTTGACATGGGATTCCTTGGATAACCTATTTAGACCAGGCTTATTATTATTAATATGGTATATCTAGTATTACCTCTTAGGATATGGTGTAACACCTGATAAATCATTATGTTCAGATACATTTGAAATTGGATGAATATGATATGTCCAATCCCAAGTTTCAACTTAGAACCTATGGATCGATAATGTACTATTTTATTAAGATTTAATTATTTTAATATTCACATTAACATGAAACTATTACTCAAAATAGATATGTATATAAACACCATTAGAGGTGGAAAACTGAGCTTTATTCACAACCTACTTAGGAAATCATTGATACTCAAGTGGAATTTATGGTTATAAGATAGGAAAAGGGAAATCACCCAATGATGATGATGAATTTTTTAGCTAGTGTAAAGCATGGGATATGAGGTATGTCTAGGACCTAGGACTAGATTTGCAGTTTGTTAGATTTTTTTTGATTTTATTCATTGTATACTCTAATGTATTTGATCCAATAATGATGGATGTTTTGGTACATATTAATTTCATAAAATTCATATACCTTCATTTTGATATCACATGTTTTATGTTTTTTTATTGTCACATGCAGTGATGTATGTTTCCATTTGTTATTTAAGGTAAGAGATCTTTTTATATTTTCCACCATTATTGCACTATGATATGAGGGTATAGTCTCCAAAAAATACAATAATTGGACCTATATTTTATTCAGCTATAACACCCAAATATTTTTAAAAAACACTTTGTTCGATAGCGTATATGACACATAATATTGAGCTTAAACGAACAACAAAATATTATTATTTAAATATGACCATAATAACCTAGCTTCTAAATTGGAAGGTATGAATAGTTTTAACTGAATTATAAAATATTTACAAAGTAACTACCCAACACAAATGAATTGATTGATTTTTTGGAAAGAAGTTCCAATTTTCAATAATATTATTTTATGCTTTAGAAGTACATTACATTCAAAAAAATGTTTTTTATATATTTTTGTGAGAAAATATTATAATCAATTTCATAAAATTATATAAATTTTATTTCATAAGAAGAAATATCATTTATGAAATCCTAATACCAAAATTTTTTTAGGGTATATTTTCATAATATTTTTCAAAATTTATTTTCCAGTGAATAGTGAAAAATATCGATTTTTTATTGAAAACTATATTTTTATTACATCCATTTGAAAATTTTCATTTTATTATAAAATGGTTTGAAAGTAAAATTAATTATATTAAACTATTAATAATATACTTATCTTAATTATAATAAATTTTACAATTTAATTTTCTATGAAAACATTTTTTATACAAAAAAGGCATTTAAAAAATATTTTTTTTCTAAAAAGTATGTTTCATCCCATTTTGAATAATTATATTAAAATTAATTTATTCAAAATATTGGTATTGAATTTGATAAAATTTATTCCATATTTGGAATTAGGGGGTTTAAATTTGTTAAATAAGCCTCTTTTATTTACAGTAATTATGAATAGTAATAGCGGTAAAATTAATCACCTCGGTATAGGGTAAATCAACTTAATCTAGGTTAAAAATAAGTTATAAGAACATGATTTTTAATAATAAATGTTATTGTATGAATTAAATTTTATACTAATCACCTTAGGCTCAATATTGAGTTTTTTAATGGATACATTTCCATGAAAATGACCCTAAAAATATTTAAAGTAAAGAAAGTTATAAAATGTCACTCTCTTATTTTTAAATATCTATTATGAATCCACACAGAGAAAAAAGAAATATATTAATGAAAATAAATTCCAATTTTGATATTTATGAATTTATTTCATGATATAGTTTTTTTTAAAAAATTTTAGAAAATATATAATTACCTTAAATTCCTATGCAATGATAATACATTATTTATTTAATTATAAAAAAATGATTTTAAATATATTTAAAGTGATATAATTTGAATTATTTAATGTGTACCATGAATATTTTAGGCCTATGTAAAATATAATAGTTGTGGGAAATAAATATATTCAAATTCACTCTTTTTCTTGATATATTTCAATTCAAATTAAATGAATAGTGTTAAAAATGATATTAATCATATTTTATAATAAGTAATATTTTATTAAATGATTTAAAAATAATAAAAATCTAATATTCATAAAAAATAATGTAATATGGTTATAAAGATCATCCATGATCCATTTTTGTGTGTTTTTTCATTTTATAGTAACATTATTAACACTTAAATTATAGAAAATTTGAATATTATCTAAATAGTCAAAAGGGTTAACTAGGATTAAAACTAAAATACAAGGATGAAAAAATACAAAAAACTTGTCCTAAATTTATTTTATGAGATTATTTAGACTCTTCCTCATATTATCTTTTAATATTATCATTTTGGAGCCATTTGGACAACAAAATTAATTTATAAAAACATAATATTTTAAAAAATTCAAATAATTCCCCTGCCCTAAATTATGAAAGGACACCCCATATATTAATTCTCACTATAAAAGAAAGGGTCATTATAGGTGGTTATTTTTTGGTCTTGCGGTGCTTTAAAACACTGCTTAATATTTTAGTAGTGGTTTATTATAATTCGCTGTGGGGTTTTAAGTGTCATTTCGGGAGAATTTAGTGGTGGTTTGTTGTTTAATTAGAAATGATTATTTAATTAAAAATATCCACTAATAATAGAAATAAAATAAAATAATCCACCACAAAGCATTTAGCGATGGTTAATCTGAACCGTCGCTGAATATATTAAATATAATAGGTTTAGTGGTAGAAACTACAAACCACCGTGAAACCTGTGTTGATTTTTTTAATTATATAATAAAATTATATAAAAAAACTGATGTGGTATAAAATAAAACATAAATATATGATAAATCTTTCATTCATTTTTTAAACATCCATAATCATATACAAATAGATACGTTCATCATAACCTAAGTCTTAGTAACCCCATATATCAACCAATACCCCGATAATCAACATATACATATAAAACATGTCTAAAAACAACCCATGCACAATATATATCCATATAACAACCTCTACAACATCCTTCTACTTCAACATTATCTCATCAACTGAAACCAACAACGTCATCTCATCAGTTGTAAAAAGTAATTAAACAAAAATTAATAATAAACATAAGAAATCATAATTACAGTTGAATAATAGATAAAACATTAACATACCATGAAAGCTAAGAACCAACATGACTAACTTCTGAAAAACTTCATTCATTGGAAGGGTCAACCTCCTACCTACTACTGGTATCTGCCACCTACAATGAAAACCATAACATTTTGTAAAATAGATGTGAAAGATAAAAGACAAAAAATATATTTTGAATGATACACTTAAAATTTGTTATTTTTTTAACAAAAAAGAATGAATTTTAACACAAAAAAATAATATATAATAAAAAACACTTTGAAAAATGAAACATTCCTATTTAAGATAAGATTAACCAATTAAAACTAAAAAGGGATATGTAAATATTCTAATTTATTTTTAAATTTACATATGGTGTGCATGATATTTATTTCATATTTTTTTACATATTTTGATATAAAAATATTTCTTATAATTCAAAAACTACTAAGTGGTTATTATCACATGATTTTACATGAATTTGAGGTCATTTTTATGGGTTTTACCATTTCATGAAAATTTTAGTGTTTTAAAATAATAAAAATGTGTTTACAAACATTAAGGGATAACCATTATTCAGAATAATGTTTAATCCGTTTGTAAATTTTAAAATTAAATATAATTTCATTGTCCCCAGATTTCAAGACAATCCAACATCATTTTCCTAGTATTGATTGTTCCATGAATGTTTTAGTGTTTGAAAACTCTAAAATTGAATTTACAAACATAATGAGTAAACCATCATTCAAAATGGAATTCCATTAGTTTCAAAATTTCACAATTAAATATATAGTCATTTCCCCCTAATTTCAGGGTAATATGACATCATTTTCATCGTTTTTACCGTTCCACGCATGTTTTAGTGTTTAAAACACTAAAAATGCGTTCACATCCATAATAGGAAAACCATCATTTAGAATGATGTGTCCTTGGTTTCTACATTTCAAAATTACATGTACGGTGGGTTTCCCATGATTTCAGGACAATTCAACATCATTTTTCTAATTTTTATCATTTGAAAAATGTTTTAGTGTTTTAAAACACTAGAAATGTGTTTATGGACAAAACTATCAATCCGTCATTCAAAATGATACGAAGCCAGTTACTGCATTTCACAATTAAATAAAAAATAGTTTTCCACTTATTTTAGGATAATAAAATTTCATTTTTTTGGTTTTGACTGTTCCACTCACATTTTAGTGTTTTGAAACTGTAATAACGCATTTACGATCATAAAGGGAAAACTGTCATTCAGAATGATGTTCCAGCAGTTAATATATATCAAAATTAAATATAAACTCACTATACACCAATTTAAGGACAATACGAAGTCATTTTCTTGGTATTGACCATACTATGCACATTTTAGTGTTTTAAAAAACTAAAAACACATTTACAGTAATAATGGGGAACAAGTCATTTAGAATGACATGTCATCAGTTCATACATTTAACAATTAATTCGATGGTAATTATCCCCTAATTGTTTTACTATACAATATCGTTTCCCTAGTTTTGAATGTTCCACACACATTTTAGTGTTTCAAAACACTAAAAACATGTTTACGACCATAATATGAAATCATAATTCCCAAAGACATGTCACTGGTTCCTATATTTCAAAATAAAATATTTATTTGTTTTCCTCTAATTTTAAGGAAATAAAAGATTCTTTTCCTATTTTAGACCCCCAACACTTGTTTTTAAGGATTTTGTACCTTTTAACTAAGTAATTATGAACACACTACACGTCGGATTGACTTGATTACAATGCGCTCATTTCCAAAACAACTAATTTGTGTTTGTACCTTTATTTCAATGCAATATGATGTATTTTTCATAGTTTTGACCATTCCACATACTCTTTAGTGTTTTTAAACACTACAAACATATTTACAACCATAACAAGAAAACTGTCACTCAGAATGACATTCCATTGGTTCCTATATTTCAAAATTAAATATATGGTGGTTTTCCAATGATTTATGGATAATATAACATCATTTTTCAATTTTTTACCATTCCATGCATGTTTTAGTGTTTTAAAACAATAAAAACGCATTTATGGCCATAATGGGAAAACCATCATTCAAAATGACAAACCATTAGTTCCAAAATTTCAAAATTAATTATAAAGTAATTTTCCCATGATTTATAAAAAATGAAATTTCATTTCAATATTTTTGACGATTCCATTCACATTTTTGTGTTTTAAAACACTAAAAATTCATTTCAGACCCTAACATGAAAACCGTCATTCTAAATGACATGTCATCAGTTCTTACATTTCAAAATTAAATATACAGTCATTGTCTCCAAATTTTAGGCAAATCTGATATCATTTTCTAGGTTTTGAACCCCTTACACTTGTTTTTAAAGGAATTTGTACCTTTCATAAGTGTTTACCGATTCAAAAAATGAGCAAACAAGATTTAATTGTTTTCAAACTTATGGATAAGGATCTATTATTTATTTTTGATGTGTAGGAATCTACCACACATCAATCTGGAACAAGATGTGGTCAATATAACTCAAAATGTGTTTTCTATATAAAAGTGTCATTTTATTTTTTATGGATGTTATATGTGTTTTTTGGAAAGTCCATGGGTGTGAAATGAATTCAGAAACATCAAAATTTAAAAACATCTAGAAATAAAAAACATAACACTTTATACATATTTACACAAAATTACTCATGTATTTTAAATTATTTATCAAGAAATATTTAATTAATATTATGTTTGATTGAGTATCAAAGACCTCATTTTTCCATGCTATAGGAATATGCCTATAATCATTATAATTAAATGGAATGCTCACTACCTCACAAGAAAGCTGCCCACAAAATTTCCCATATATTTAGGTAGTGTCACTAGTAGGCACCCCGAACTCATCAAATGGGATAATAATATTGAAATCATTCTGGTCCCACACATATTATATGTTCATACTTGTATCCATTATATGGTTGTATTTATATGTTTGATTAAATCATTAAATAAATAATAAAATGTAATGTTTTTTTTGAAAAATGACATACATAACAGTAATAATAAATCACTAATATCCCTTAGATGGAGGGGGTGAAAAACTATGCCATCACTATAGGTGAATCAGGTGATGTGATACCAACAATATATATGGAAATAGCTAGCTTTCTAGCAGTCTGAGGTACAAAAAAAATCAATAAGATTCATAGAATATGATGGTAGTGGTGGCGTGCTCTGAGATTCTGATAGGCTAGAATCTTGATTTTTTTTGTTCTCAGAATTATTGTATATCAAATGGTTAAGGTGTATTGAATATATGAAAATGTTAAACTAAAAGTTTTTACCAAAATAAAAGAAAAACCAGAATAATGTATATATGTAAGAAACACTAATCAATGAGAAAAGGTAATATAGTTTCATTACCAATTGATACATTCAATTATCTTTATCTTCCTTATCTCCATTGTTATAAACCTCAACTACAACAAGTCCTTCATTTTCACCATATCTTGCAAGTTCTACTATTACGATATTTTCAGGAAAAAATGGTTCAATATTTTTTGGTTGATGAGGTTCACTATTACAAAGAACCAATTGATATTTATCATCAATATAATATAAGTCTCTCTTTATTAATTTTACAACATCAATCCAAAATTCAAGTATTTCATTATCCACATAATAAAAAATATTTTCTTGTGAACCCATGATAAATGAATCATGCTCTGTATGCTCACCGGTATCCATCAAGCATGAGAAGTATACAAAAGTAAAATGTAATGTGTCATTCATTATAAACCTATCAATGATGACCGAATTACATTTGAATAATATAACTGAAAACCTTCAATGATAGTTTATTTTAATTATATCAATAATATTCTCATAGTATATCACATCTCAAAATCTAAATACACCACTATTTTAATTTTAAAAGTCTTGTTCACAATAAATTGTATGAAACCTGAAGCCATGAATATTATAGCCATCAAATCTCTTAGCCTGCCATAGAGGACCTTGATCCAAAAACCTCAAATCATTTGGTATTTCATCTCGATTATAAAAATTCATTATCTAGACAAAAAATATAAGCTATTAATTTTAACATAGGAAAAATAACTAAGCATCAACAATATAAATAAGAGTATATACTTAAATGATGGGCGAACCATTTTATAAGATCCTTATTAACGTCTTTTGTTAATTCCATATTATTTCAAGCTCAACCCCTTAGTCACCTTTTTGTTTGTGGTCAGAATTCTACAATAAATGGATCTACAATAACACTATTAAGTAATACATATCTATGTTCTTGTAAAAACTCTAATTTAGTTAGTGTAAAATTTAACCCCTTTTCAATTTTTTATCCAATAGTTGGAAAAAATGATGACTAATTTTTAGAACTAGAATTAGTGGAGATGTCATCTTCACATCCAGCATGACTGAATCAATTATCAATTCCATCCAGTTACCTAGAATATAAGGTCAATCACTCTTCAGATTTGTAACCATCTGAAATAGAGCCTTCTGGTTGAGCTTTATTCCTCACATATAATTTCAATTGACCTAAGTAGCTGATGAAAAAAAATTAAAAACATATTAAAAAATTTTAAGCAATGATTTGATAAAATCAAATTCACTAATGAAAATAAAAAATATCAATGTTCCTCTCAACTAGATACATCCATAAATAGTGTACCGGTCCAAAAATTTTAGCTTCTTTAACCAAATGAACAGTAAAATGAATCATGTCTGTGAAGAATAAAGGGGGAAATAACATATCTAAATGACATAGTATAAAAAAATCATTCTTAATGTTTATCAAGGTCGGTTGGATTTAGAGTTTTTTCCAAAATCTCTCTAAAAAGGTAAAAAAATAAACTTGATCCATAGTTACTTTATTTAGGTAAAGTATTATGAAAAATCCAACAACAACCACTACACTATAAAAATATGTAAGTCATGACTTTTCATTCAATGTAACGTTTAATTTTTTAAGTCAACACACCTTGATGTGTTTCTTGAATATCCATATGGAACATCTACATTCTTTAAAGTATGATGGAATACATATTTCTCATGATTTTTCATTATAAAAATAGCTGAAGGATAATTTCCATTCTCATTTTCCCTCAAACCATGCTTTATATTAATTGACTCCAAATCCTTACGAGCCTTAATGAAATTACATAATTTACCCTTCTCATTAAGAATTTTAAAAATTACATTTTCATAGATTTCATTCTCAATATGAATTATGTAAAGATTATTATGTATCAAATTAAACTCTTGACAAAGCAGTTTAAAAAAATACTATTTTTCTTCCATTTTTGTGTTTTAGCTTCTTCGAATACTGTACCCCGTACCCTTTTCCCCTTCTTTAAACTAATGACATTTTCCAAATTCTTCAGTGAAATTCCTTAATTGTCCTAAGGATTTTGAACCAGATAACACCATCAATGACTTTCTGATTTCAATATCTCAATTTAATCATGTCTTGTAAAACTTGAATTTATGAGAAGCCTCAAGAAAATGATGATGACATATAAAACACCATTTTATTCTTTGAGGTAAACATAGATTTTCCAAATAAAAATTAAAAACATGACAATACAAACCAGTAACAGTGTTCCAAATAGATAAATTTCCCAGTCTAGGATTTTTGCTAATTTCCCATAATAAATTAGCACGCATTTTCAATAGTTATCTCATTTAATAATTATATGTTTCCATGACCTCATCCCATAATTCTCGCAATTCATTGATTAGAGGTTGAAGGTATACATCAATATCAATCCTAGGAATTTTATTTTCTAGAATAATCATTGAAATAATGAAATAATTCTTCTTCAAACACATCCATGGAGGTAGATTACAGTTGATCAAAGCCACAAGACAAATGCTATAATTAGTACTTAAAGTAATAAAAGGGTTAAAACCATTAGAAGTCAATCCCAAATGTATATTCCCAGGATCTGAAGAAAAATATAGATATAGAGAATAAAAAATATTCAATGATATTGAATCGTTTGAATGCCACATCAAGCCATCATTACTATCCTCAAAATGCCACTTCATGTCATCTATAGTTGTAGAGGACATGAATAATCTTTACAAGCATGGTTTCAGATGAAAGGAACACAATAAATTTGTAGGATTTTTCTTCTTTTGTTTCTTCTTGGGGTGGAATTGATTTATACTCTCAATTTTTTTCATTGACTTCAATATTATTTTATAAAATCATTCACATTATTCTTTATCATACTCTTCTCCCTAGTAAATCATGAAATCATTAGTGTATTCATATATATATTTTTTAATTGAGTCCAAGTTTGTTGATGGCTCTCTTCATCTCAGAGAATGATACAGAAATCTTATCTTCATTAAATGAAAAATGAAGAAACTATAAAATCATGGAATTCAATTTTTCAATAATTCCAATGAGAAACATTATACGATACAACTTATATAGAAAATACAACTTCAAATACTTGGAACACCATTCATACAGTTCTTGTTGTATGTCTTTAACTAATTCATAAAAATCATTTTTTGGTCACTAAAATTATGAGTGGGATTAACCTGCTCAGGATCAATGGAAGGTTCTATTGATCTATTGAAATCCTAGACATTGTATTCTGCAAAACCAAATTCATCATTTGACAAACTTTGAACTAAATTATCCTCTACCGGGTCACATTGTATTTCATTGAAAGTATTTCCATTATTTTAAATTTCCATAACATTTGATTCACCATTCCAAATCCAACAAACATATCAAGAAGGAAAATATTTCAATATAAAATGATCATATAATTCATTTCTATTAAACCATCACTTGAATTTATAATTAGGACACATACATTTTATTCTACTATCCACTGATCAGTTTGTAGTTGCATAATCTAAAAATTCTTAAAAACCCTTAACATATTGAGGAGTGATTCAAAGTAAATTAAACCAACTTTTATACATAGGTATTGTATTTTATTCTCCCTATAAATTCAGATATAAAGATATAAATATTTAATCATAAAAATAAAATCAAAATTAAATACCACCCAACTTCTCCATTGACTCTTTCATAACAACTATAAACAAAAATGGGATGAACCAAATAATGAATTTTTCACTAATAAAATTATAATGTGAAAACATAAAGCAAATAAATTATTATTTCTCACAAATATAAATGAATGTTATAAATATAATAAAATATAATAGTGTATTCTACCCTGGTGTTGTAACTAAGGAAGGTTCATTCCATTGAAAAATTAGCTACATTGATCAATGTCTGAATGATTTCCCATGATATAACTAAAACTAAGTCCACCCCTTTAAAAATATGAATGCAAAGTATACTTTATTTGGATATCACAATATGTCATGCATAAAATAATATTCAACACTATATGTCCATATTCTATTGAATTGGTTTAGTGTGAATTTATGTTGTTCCATGAATTATATATTTCAACTTAGTTCACATAAAATCAAATTATATGTTCCTTCAATTTGCACTAAAAATAAAAAACATGATTTTAACATAAATTTGAACAATTTATATTTTGATATTCAAATAAAATGGTAAAAAATTAGTTGTTTGAATAAAAAACAAACTAAAAAATATAATTAGTTCTATTAATTATTATGTTACTTAAAATAAAATCAATGAAACTATGTTGGATGTTCCAATTACCATAATCAATAATTAATTATCATACAAGTTATACATAAGACAAAATAATCTATCATTATTTGATAGATTTTATTTAAATTATTGATTCCTCACATATGAATAAAATATGAATCATTATTATTAATTTTAATATGCTATAATATCTCATTTTAAAGGCATTTATCCTTATAGACCTTTCTAGGGTTGGTAATGAAACCATGTGTGACCCCAAACCTTACCACCAATTGGTCATGAGTTGGAAAATAGACTTAATTATGTATCTATTAAAAATTGGAGGCATTAACATATATAGAACATAGTTTAATTTCATTAATATTAAATAAAAATCATGAAATTATGTATGATATAGATTCAATAACCGACATATATCATAAATTAATTTATTTTTTTAATTTAATACAACAAAATAAAAAATAATTATTATTATAAATCGAAACAACTAACCTCAAAATCCAAATAAAACATTAAACCAATAATACATATATAATTACTATCCAATGAATAAAAAACAAATTCTATATTGTTTTTATCAACCATTATTGTTCATCTAATGCTACTCAATAATAAATTTGGGGTGAGGATGATTCATCCTTTAAGGGGGGTTTGCGTTGCCACTGAGGAGGGGATCTGATCTAGGTAGAGGGAGCTCCGATGGGGGGGGGGGGTCCATGTCACCACTGAAGAGGGGAACTGAGTTGGAGTGAGGGAGGTTATAGAGGGTTCATATCATCGAAGAGCTTTCAAGAGAGGATGTCAGGGGGGGTCATGGGGTTTAGGGTCGGAGGGGGGGGGGGGGGTCATTATAACAACCCTGCTCTTTATTACATAATTAAACATGATTTGTTGCATAAAACTACACTTAAGAAAATTACGAGGACTGAGAGGTCTAATGTCTTGGGAAATTAGGAATATTACATTACAACTTAAAACATGAAATACAACATTTCTTTTTCAAACTTCTTTGACATTCCCAACTCATTCCATCATATCTAACACTACATGGGATAACATAAGGACATACCTAATAAAGGGGTGAGCTAAAAAGCCCAGTAAGGGAGTAAAAAAGACATAAAATGAATTATAAAATACAGGTTAGTCAATAGGTATATCAATAGATCATAATAGAAACATGAACATAAAGGCATGATAACCATGGTTATCAAAACATGGAAATGTGGAAATAATATACAAAATGATATTAACATGAGACAAGGATAATTGCACATGGATTAGCATGTGCAAATACTAACTTCACATTAATTATCATGAGTAAAACCTCATTGAACATGGTGTATCATGATACTAATAATTACCCAATGAATTGGAGCGCTATCAGGGCACACCCTTTATAATCATTTTAATCTCATGCTTAAGTGTGCCACATAGATCATATAAAAAGAATTAATTCAACATCCTAATTTATTAAATGATAAAGGAATATAGAAGAAATAAATGATAATATATAATCAATATGTATATGTGCATAAAGCTGAATACCCTTGATATATAAATGAACATGGTATTCACTACACGATGATTTTGGTATGGAAAATCATGGTGAAATTTCCACAGCCTAACGACACGACATAAAGATTCATAAAAATGGTTGATGAGAGATAAATGTGTCTATAATGATATATACATGAAATGGAAAGTAAGGGGTACATATATATATACATGTACCAACATAAGGATTTTGTAAAAATAAGGTGTAACATAGTAATGGAACTTGATGAATGAGGAGAAATATAATAACTCTTATGAAATTTTGGCATGCTAACAGGTGTACATGGGAGGGATTAATGAGAGATAAAGAGGTATAATATCATTAAATAAATAATAAGTGATGTATGGGGGAGGTTTTAAAACATACCTTTTAATTTTTATTTGAAAATAAAAGTGTGTAACAATATACAGAAACTTAGATATAAAAGATAAAGGAAGGAAACCCTTACGAAATATCAGCATAGTAACGAGTGTGATTAATGAATCATAGGAGAGATTAAAAAGAGTAAAATGAATCTATCATCATTTATAAATAAAATTCATATTAGTAGGATCATGAAAAATTATAACCCATGAAATAAAAATGCAATTTAAGAAGCATAATTTAAAAGATTTGCTTAAATGGGAATGAGAAGAGAGAAACCCATTACAGAATTTCAGCAAAGTAACAGCTTAAATAATGGTCCAAATGAGAGAGGATAAATGATCCATAATTAACATAAAATAAAATGGATAGTAAGTAATTGATTAAAAAAATAATTACAATACAACTAATTGAAATTAAAACGGCTAATTTCAAATAAGTTTCTTGAATTGAAAGGAAGAGAGGAAGGTAAGGATCCCTTACTTGGATGCGTGATCCCAACAGATTGGGAGAGGATTCTTGGGAGCTTGGAGGAACCTTTTTAGGAATACATAGAGTATTGGTAAGAGGTCAGTTGAGCTCTAAATGGTTTTAGTGATGAGTAATTGGAGATTGGGTGGGTTTATATAGGAAAGGTGGGAGAATTCTTAATTTTTTTGGTTTCGGACCCTACACACTACAATATTCAAAACCACAAACCATACCATTATTCTTTCCCATGGTTTCTATAAAATGGGATTAGTATACATTATTTTAAAAGAATATGTTCCGAATATATTAAAATATTTCCCTTTTTTATGTGGAGTAAAGTCACTCTTTCAAGGAAATGATTTTACAATTTTAAAATATTTTATATGTCTTGAAGGATTTACTAAGGATTTTTAAAATAAGTAAAACAAATATAAAATACCATTTTTTAATGTTAAAACAAATATTTTTCTGATAATACCCATTATTGTTTTTATTACATCATTTTAGGGTCACTATGATGTCATAAAACAAATATTTTATTTATACAATATTTAATTTTTACCCAAAAATTCGACTGTTTGTGAAAATTTTGAAAAATTCACCATTGGATAATTTTGACATCTGGATTCCAAAACATATATTCATTTTATCTAAATAATTTTATAAATATCTGTATTTAAGAAAATAAAAACTGAAATTTATTGAAATTGACGAGTTTTTACAAAAACAGTTTTCAAACCATAATAAAAATTAAAATTGACTTCAATAAAATTATACGATCATTTATATTTAATAAAATTAATTTAATAATAATAATTTATTAAAATATTATTTATTATAAATTCTATTAATTCATCAAAATAGATTTTATAATTGAATTTGAATATTTACCAAAAAATACTATTTCTGCTTTAAAAATCATTTAAAAATCAAAAATAATAAAATGAAATTATATTAATTGTTCAATAAAAAAATAACACCCATAATATTAATTCTAGGGTACTTTTACATATCCATTTATTACACCCACATAAACTGTAAGAGTAAGGTGTGCAATGGTTGGGCTTTCTTGGGGTTGTTCTGTGAACATTGTCTAGGCCACGTTGTTGATAATCTTGAACTTCTCCCATAAATAGTTTCACTCATGCTTAAGTTATTGGATCTCAGCTTAGGCTTGGTGAAGAGTGAATCCCGATGATGCTACCTCTTTTCTGATCACTAACAAATTAGCTTCGTATGACCCAAGTTTACTGGATGAGGTCATCATCTCCTTGGTCTATGTCGAAAGGATTTGTTAAAACCTTATATTTAAATTAGTTGTGTGATCACTATTCAATGACTGTATTATCAATGGTAATGATAATTAATAGCCATTAAAACCTAATTAAAAAATAATGCATTTGTTTTCTATATCCATAAGTCATTAAAAGAAAAGGAATTTTATTCATAAATGAGGGGTCATTACAACATTACCCCCTTAAATTTTTTCCCTCAAAATTTTCTTTTCCCGCACTAAAACAGATGAGGGTAACTCTATCTCATCACTTCCTTAGGTTCCCGTGTAGCTTCTTAAAACTTATAGTTTCTCCACAACACCTTGATTAGGAGAATCAACTTATTTCCTACAACTTTTTCTCTGTGATCTAAGATCTTCATCAGATTCTCTTCATAGGAGAGGTAATTTGCCAATAGTATCACCTCTATATTGAGTACATGTGATGGCTTAGGTATGTACTTCCTCAAGAGTGATACATCGAATACATAATGTACTTGAGACAGGTTCAGTGGAAGTGTTAGTCGATATGCCACTACTCTAATGTGATCAAGGATCTCAAAAGGGTCGATGTACTTTAGATTAAGCTTTACCTTCTTCCCTAATATCACAACTCTCTTCCATGGTGATATGCAAAGGAATACCATGTGTCCAACATAAAACTCTAGGTCTCATCGATAATTGTCAGCATAGATCTTTTTTTGACTCTGAGCATCTTTAATGTGACGTAGAATGGTCTTAACCTTCCCCACAATTTCTTCAACCATTTATGGACCTAGACGTTTTTTCTCCCCAAATTCATCCCAACATGCAGGTGTTCTACACATCTTCCCATAAAGGGATTCATAAAGAGCCATTTGGATGCTTGAGAGGAAACTATTTTTGTAAGAGAAATAAACCAGAGGAAGATGTTGATCCCATACTTAATTGAATTACTTTTAGCATGATCTCAACATTAACTCAAGTGTTTGGATATTTTGCCCAGATTGACCATCAACTTGAGGATGATAAGCCGTACTAAAGTTCATCTCAGTATTCAGAGTGTGTTGGAGAATCTTCCAAAACCTTGAGGTGAATCTTGGATCTCAATTGGACACAATTTATTGTGGTACTCCAGGACGCCTCAACACTTATCTGGTGTATATTCGTTCGAGATGATCCAATAAGAAATCCTCTCGAATTGAAATGAAGTGTGCAGTCTTTGTAAGATGATCTACAATAACCAAATATCATTGTTTTATTTGGATGTATTTGGAAGTATGGTGACAAATTCAATGGTGATTTTTTCTCATTTCTATGTTGGTATGGGTAGTGGTTTCATCATCTCCTTAGACATATACATATCAGACATCACTTACTAACATACTGGTCACTTTTATGTATACTTAGCGATCTCCTTATTTATGTTATCCCAACAATAATTCTCTCAAAGATCTCATTACATCTTTGTGTTTCATGGGTTAATGGAGAAATTAAAACTATGTGCATCATCCAAAATTTATTACTTTAACTCATCATTTTAAGGAACAAATAGTCTTGACATAAATATCCGAATTACTTCTTCATTAAAATTAAACTCTAAGGATTTACATTTTTTGATAGCATCTACTTTTGTCTGAATTCTCACATCATCCTTTACCATTTAAAAAAAGATGTTTGGGAAATAATTTGTGAAAGGATTCATGATGTTATATTATTTCTGATTTCCATGTCCATCTTCATCAAATCTATGAATATTGGATCCTTTTCAATTCTCATAAATGATAGAATCACGAGGTCCTTTCTACTAAGAGCATTCACCACCTTGTTCTTTTTCCCAGGGTGCTAATGGATTGAGTAGTCATAATCCATGATGATATCTAACAATATTAATTGGTGAATATTCATCTATTTCTGTGTGACTATATATCTGAGAATTTTTTGATCCATATGTATTTCACACTTTTATCCAAATAGATAATGCCACTATATTTTCAATGCATAAATTATAGCTGCCAACACCAGATCATGTGTGGGATATTTTTTATCATGATTTTTCAACTACCTTGAGACGTACGAAATGGGTTTTTCATTTTTCCTCAAATTCCAACAAAGGGTCACTTATAATATTTTCAAGAATAACATTCCCCCAAACTTCAACATGTGATACAACACTTATTGAAGTTTTTACCTAATTATTTAATATTATTTGTAGTGGGGACTAAATGTTCTTAGGAAACATAAAAGATATTCTAATAGGATATGAACTTAAATATATTATGACATACAATACTTTCAAGTAGTGGTTACATGTAATTCATATATCTTAATCCATCATAACATATGAATTTCCGTGCTCCCTTGATCATGGAGATTATTCGTGCTCATCATGCTTCTCAACCCTTAAAATAGAGCAATGTATGGGATAATGCCCCACTTCTCCACATTTATGACATCAAACTATATAATATACCTTAGATGGAACTTTGTTTCCATCCATAACTTTTTCCATTATTTCATGGAAATTGGATACTTTACGCCCTTCCTTTCTATACTTAAAACATCTCATAGTCCCTTTGTGACATTTCCCTTAGTGCCTATTTCCCCACTTCTTCCATGAAAGAAATTATGTCTTCTTACCTTTATTAGATATAATTCCATGAGTTTTAATTTTTGTATTCCTTTAATAATTTAGGTATTCAACAAATTATCAATTATTAATCATGATTTATGATAGCTGGTTTGGAATAGTTATGATATGTCCTTCTTCAGCTCCCATCTGATTGGGAATCTCATTTTGGAAGTCATCACATTGCCCTATGTATTGGTTGTTAACATGACTCCTCATATTACTGACCTTTGGATAGAATAAAATGAAAATTAGGGATGAGTATCTTAAACATTTTAACACATAAAGTGGATTCCAATGACATTAACGGGACAACAAATAAATTATATTTGTCTCCTTAAGTTATGAATTTCTAGGCTTCATTCTATGTTAACCATGATCTATCTCCTAACGTATATTATTATGGTCTTTTTTTTCTCCCTTAATAATGGTTCATACTAATCTTGTAAATTTATTAAAGATATCCCCCAAGAGTGTTGAACCAAGAGTGCAGTAAGGCCCATTGTCGTGCACCAGTTCCCATTCGAGTCTAGCTCAAAGTGGTGTTTTTGGGTTTTACCCCTAGATACATCTATGCCAGAGCCACCTCTAGTTATTCATATTTAGGCACAGATGTATTTTCTTGATAAACATCTTACTCTATAATCACCAAAATTTAGGGAAGTTTTTCTTAAAATTAGTCTTATCCTTAAGGCTTTCACTAGGGTTTTCTAATCCTAAACAAAAAAATAACTAAACATATCCTCTAATACAAACTATAAAAACAATTCTCTTTATTACACACTTAAAAATGATTTATTACATAAAATTTGAAAAAATAAAACTCAGAGGATCGATACTTATAGTGTCTTGTGAAATTAGGAACATTACATAACAACTTAAAACATGAAATACAATATCTTTATTTCAAACTTCTTTGACATGAGAAACTTGTTCCTTTGTACTTAACACTGCATGTGATAAACTAAGGACATACATAAGAAATGGGTGAGCTATAAATCCCCATAAGTAAGTAAAAAAGGAATTAAATGAATAATAAAATACATGTTAGTAAATAGTCATATCAATGGAGTACCAGAGAAACATGAAAATAAAGGCATGATATAGCATAGTTATCATAACATAGAAATGTTGCAACAACATACAACATGATATTAGCAAGAGCTAAGTCTCATTTCACATGTATTAACTTTAGTAAACCCTCATTTCACATGAATTATCATGAGTAAAACCTCATTACACTTGGTGTATCATGATAATAAACATTATGCAATGGATAAGATCACTATCAGGGTGCACCCTTTATAATCATTTTAATCTCATGCATAAGTGTGCCACATAGATCATATAACATGGATTCATTAAAAATAATCATTTATTCCATGATAAAGGAATCTTGAATACATACATGAAATTATATAATCAATAAGTATATGTTATTAAAGGTGAATACCCTTGATAGGGAAATGGGAATGGTATTCACTACATGATGATTTTGGCATGGAAAACCGTGGTGAAATTTTGGTAGCCTAACGATGTGACATAAAATTCATAAAAATGGTTGATAAGAGAAGAAGGTTTTTCCAATCAGGTATAAATGAAATTTAAAGTAATGGGGTCATATAGTTACATGTTCCTATATAATGAATTTGTAAATATAAGGCACAATATAATAGAGAAACTTAAAGAAAGAGGATAAATGGAATAACACTAACGAAATTTCAGCGTGGTAACATTTGTACATGAGAGATATTAATGAGAGAGAACTATGTATCCCATAATAAAAACATAATATTGGAAGTGTGGGGGATTATATAAAACATTCCCAATAATTTTTAATATAAAAGAAAATGTTGTAACAATATAAGGAAACTTGGATAGAAATGAGAAAGGAAGGAAACCCTTATGGGATATCTGTATTGTAATGGGTGTTCTTAAAGGATCATAGGATGGATTAATGAGTGTGAAAGGTATATATAATCATTTATAAATAAAATTTATAGTATGGGGATTATGAAACATCATAAAAAAATATAGAAAATGGAATTTAAGAAGTATAATATAAAATAAGTTCTTGAATGGAAATGATAAGAGAGAAAGACCTTACATAATTTTAGTATAGTAACAACACAGGTAATGGTCCAAATGAGAGATGATAAATGATTACTCATTCACATAACATCAAATGGACAGTAGTTAAGTGATTAAATAAATAATTACAATACATCCAATTGAAATTAAAAGGATAATTTCAAATAAGGTTCTTGAATTGAAAGGATGAGAGGAAGGTGAGGATCTGTTACTTTGATGTGTGATCCCAAAGGCTTAGGAGTAGATTATTGGGAGCTTGGGGGAACCTTAAGAGGACTATATAGAGTATAGGGCATACGATTATAGAGCTCTAAATGGTTTTAGTAAAGTGTAAAGGGAGATTCGGTGAGTTTATATATGAAAGGTGTGGGAATTATTTATTATTTGGGTTTTGGACTATACACACTAAAATATTGAAAACCAAAAACCATCCCATGGGGTTTTTCCCATGGTTTTAGGAATTAGGGAGTAGTATATATTATTTTAAATTTATAAGGGAAAAATATATTAAAATATTTCCCTTTGTTTTGTGTAGGCGAGTTACCATCTCAAGGAAGTGATTTTATAATCTTACAATATTTTATGTCTTGGAGGATTCACTAAGGATTTATAAAATAAGTAAAATAAATTTAAAATAAAATTATTTTAATGGGAATACATATATTTTGGTTATAATACCAATTATTGTATTTATTACATCATTTTGGGGTTATTATGATGTCATAAAAAACATATTTTATTTATATGATGTTTAATTTTTACCAAAAAAATACGACTGTCTCCAAAAATTATGAAGAATTCACCATTGGATAATCTCAAAATCTGATTCCAAAAATAATATTCATTTTATATAAATAATTTTATAAATATGTGAATTTCCATTTTTATAAATAAAACTGAAATTTATTGAAAATTGATGGGTTTTGAAAAAAACAATTTTCAAAATGTAATACAAATTACAATTGACTTCATAAAAATTATACGATCATTTATATTTAATAAAATTAAATTAATAATAATATTTTATTAAAATATTATTTAATTCAAAAATGAAGTAATTTATCAAAATATATTTCCTAATGGAATTTGAATATTAACCAAATAAATAATATTTGTTCTTTGAAAATAATTTACAAAGTAACAATAAAAAAATTAAAGTATATTCATTATTATATATAAAAATAATGCACATAATCATAATTATGGGATCTTGTTACATGTACTTATATTACACCAGAATATACCATAAGATTAAGGTGTTTGATGGTGTGGCTTTCTTGGGGTTTTTCGGTTAACATGGTCTGGGCCGCGATGTCGATGAGCCTAAACCTCTCCCATAAATGGTTTCACTCATGATTAATTTGTTGGATATAAACTTGGGATTAGTCAAGATCAAATCATGGTGATTCTACCTCCTTTCTGAGCTTTGAAATATGAGCTTTGTATGGCTCGAGTCAACTAGAAGAGTCCATCATATCCTTTTTCTATGTCTAAAGGATTTTTTAAAACCTTATATTTATATTAGTTGGGTGATCACTGTTCAACAATTATATTATCAATTGTAAGGATACTTGACATTAATTAAAAAATAATAATAATAAAAAGTTTGGATGTGTTTACTATATCCATAATTCATTAAAATAAATGGAAATTTATTCATAAATGATATGGTCGTTACAGTCGTGGGGGTTGGGGATGGGGGGGTCGCGGGGGTGGAGGGTTGCAGGATCATGGTCATGGGATCAGGGTCTCCACTAGGGGAGAAAATATGAGTATGGTTGGGGTGAAATGGGGTTGTGTACTTAGGTTCACTATTGGGGAGGGGAGATGAGAAGGTTGGGGGAGTTGGGGGTGAGATGAGGTTATGGTCGCACAGAGGGATCGAGGGTGGGGGAGGGATTTGGGTTTTTTAATTTTTTTTGAAGTGGTTTAATTTAATCCATCACTAATTGAAAAATTTAAAACATTATTGTGGTGGTTTTATGAAATTTCTGCTATATTAGTTTTTTAATCATATTTATTTCACAATGGTTACTAGAACAACCGTGAATAAACCGCCGCTAATCATCACTTTTTTATAATGTATTAATAACAATTTGAGCCATCATTCTAAAAAAACCTATGCATTTTTATTCCAAACACCCTTTTCCATGTTATAGAGGTGATCATCTCCTAAAAATTAAAACCATAGTATCCTTAAGAGGATATCAAAAGGTGTTCTTCCAAAGTAGAGGTAATCGCCTTAACTGATCACTGTATTTTTTTTACTTCTACTTTTTCCTCCATTAAATATATGTTATTAATCATAAAATTGAAACATTAGTATCTTTAATATACTGTAATATTATCATGATTAAGAAACCACCATTATATACCTTATTTCTCTTCAAATGGAAAGTGAAAATATAGCTCATGCGTACATACGACTTACAGTCTCCATGTGGAGATACAATTCATTTATCATTGCAATCATGTATGGGTGAGAATTATGATAGTTTTAATGGTTATATATGATATAAAAAAAATATAATTATACTTATTTAATTATAATATCATATCTACCTTCTTACCTTCCAATCTATTGGGAAACAATTACGTTACTCATGCATATGTGTGGACTACCACCTCCATGAAGTGATGTGATTATTTTTTCATTTTCATTTTACTTGGATGGTAATGAGGATGTATTTGATGAACATACATGATATAAATGATATAATAATTATATATATGATAATAATTATTTAATTCTCGTTTTCTCTATCTGTTAAAATATGGAAACAACGTTCATGCTTACATACGACATACATTCTCCAAGAACAATGTAATTAATTTTTGAATCTTCACGTTTTATTGATTAATATAAATACATATATAATGAATATATATAATATTTATATAATTATTAATATTGTGTATATTATGTAACCATAATCAATGTATAATGACTGAAACTACCAAACCAAAACATACATGAAAAACGAAGCAATTATCACCCTGAACAGTGATTTTAACAAATAATTGTTAATAAACATGCGATAAAATGTTATAAGTAAATATTATATGGTATGATAAAAATTAGTATTGTTTTAAAGAAATTTTTAATAAATATATATTTATTATACTTGAGGGTTGAACATGTATGATGGATGTCTAACCTGAGGTAAGGTTTTATTTCACAGTCTCATCAATATTTGAGATTACTTATGCTTAAATCTTTATTGAGGAATATTTTTCTTCCATATACATATTTTCCATAAAATCCCCTAATGAATATATTTACAATTATAGAAATATTTTTAATGTAATTTTTATCCAGGATAGACTTTTCATAAATGATTTAAAAGGAATCCTCTTGTCATTTTATAAACAATGTACTTTTTGAATTTTCTAACAAAAACAGGAAAGGAATGTTTTTTAACATATTCTGAATGAAAATATTTTCACATTACCATGAATAATATTTAATTTAAAGTTTAATCTACAAGTTTACATGGTTTGTTTTTAATGAAAATGTTTCCATCATATTTTTGATGTTTTTTAAGAAGTAAAGTTTATTGTTAAAAAGTTATTTTAATTTATAATGTTTGAATGAAATATTTAGGGTATTTATGTCCATAAATGATAAAACCCCTATTTTACTTATTCTATACATGGAATATGTTATAATGATAAATTTTTTATTATTTCTCAAGATGTTTTATGATCAGTTTGACTGGGGATGTACTATTTTAAAACAATTCACCATATTACTCTAGATAATTTATGATTATGTTTATTTATTGGGAAAGTTATTAAAAAGTCATAGGATAGTTTCAAAATAAATGTTTTTATTGATTATGTTTCACTCCATTCATATTATTAATGAATTTGACTTAGTAAGGGATGTGTGGGTCCATCTATGGCCCTCGATGATTTGATAGATTTCATTAGACAAACTAGCTTGAGTATTTAGCTGAGGAATCACCCATTTATGTAAAATATATTGTAATGAGTCATCTATGGTATGCTTATGATGTGAAACATTATTTATTACATTATTATGAGATTATTTATTGAGTTCCATGTGATTATTTGATTAGTTATGATATCAATGTATAAGTTTCAAGTTCATGTGATTATTTATATGGAATTTTTTGAAAATTATTTATTTTCGCCATATTATTTTTTAAGCTCTATTTTTTGATTAAATAGAACATGTTTTCCGAAATTTGAATTTCCTTATTGAGTATTATTTATTTATTCATAGTTGCTTACACTATATGCAAACCCTTACTAAGAATATGAGATCACCCCTTTTTTGTTTATTTTCCCTTGGATTCCAAGAAATGTATTATGATTGATTTAAATGGATATTTTTAAGGGAATAATGAATTTATCAAAGAAAATACCATGTTACGTTACATTTTCATGTGTAATTTAATATTCAAGAATATATCTAGTTTTCTAAGGCTACTAATCTATTTGGTCCTTTGGGATGAAATTTTTTGTATATAGTGACAATATAATAAATTAACCACTGGATTTGGGCTACTAGAGTTAGGGTCTTTAAATAAGTAGCCTTTGAAATATGGGGAGGCATTCCTAAGTTTATTTGTAAACACTAAACTAGACACTAATGAGTAGTCATTGGTCATGGGAACATCACAAAGTGTTATCAGAGAATCCTTTTATTACACTTTGAGAAAGGTGGAAATAAGATATAATGTTTTCAAAATTTTGTATGTAACTTATGTCAAGGAGTTTCTAATAAACGTATGAGGAAAGTCCTTGTTAATAGGGATGAGATGGCTGTTCTTGGTTCTCAATTTTATAGTTATGTTATTTCACCTATTGTGGCTCACATGATTTTGGGTTATGATTTATTGGATTTTGACTCTTGATTCCAACTAGAAAGAGTTCATGTGTTCATGTATTATATTAGGTACATATGATTCACTTGTCATTATCATGATTACTTGTTATTGGTTACATGGATACAATACTTATGTCTCTTATTTAGAGTGTCTACATCAACTTATATTGTCTTTTTTCATATAAATTAATATCAGTATCTTATATAAAAGATTTTATTTAAGTCGTTGAAAATTTATATCATTAAAATTTAATGAAGTTATCCTATATATTTAGTTAAATATAATTTCAATTTCAAATTATAATGCTTTTTCATTTATAAATTTTATTTGACACTTCATTTAATTAAGACTCAGTTATGAAATTTATGATTTAAATAAAATAAATGGAAAAGGGAGATAATATGAAACATATATATATATATATATATGTGAAATTGATCATGAGTATGGGTTTATGGTGATAATGAGATAGAGTTTTCATTAGGATATTTATTTGATATGGGGTATAGATAATAATAGGATTATATGGATATTATATATTTCCCTAGACTATGATATTGATATTTTTTATTGTGATGATTTATGACAAGAATATTCGGTATTGTAGTAATATTCTATTTAAGAGACCATCTATGGAGCACTAGGATGGAATAGGTTTGAATACCCCACTAGAAGTAGGAATAGAGCCTCCTATAGTGCTAGAACATGTGATGAATGATCAACACCGAGAGAGATTGTTGTGAGTTTTATAGTCGATTGAGAGAGAATCACCTCAAGCTACATCTATAATTTCTTGTCTAACCAGAGGGAGTCAAATGAATAATCCTCCATTATTAAATGGGTAGGGTAGTCCTCAAATAGATGAGTTATGTGTTGTGTTCATTTAGATGATCTTTGACCATATTTAGAAATCCCCTAAGGTTAGGGTGAAGTTATATGTCGTTATGTCATAATGCCTAATGAATAACGGATGGGATATATTTATCCAAGTAGACCAATATGTGAACTTGTATTAGAATTATTTTCAAACTATTTTTCACAAACAGTTTTTTCTAAATACCCTGAAAGTAGATAAGGTTAGAAAATTTATATACCTTATATAGGGAAGTATATCAATTATGGATTATGATGATCGTTTCGCATAACTTCAAAATTTTTACCCAATAATTATTGGATATGAGTTAGATAAGGAATTTTTTTAGGATGGGTTGAGGTAAGGGGCCAATGTGCCGGTGAACATTGTTTGTCTTTTATCATTTTTGAGGTTGTGAACTGACCCTTTATTACTATGAAGAACAAAGGAGAGGGAGGAGAATTTGGGAAAGAAAATTTTTCTGGGAGGAATGGTATTGAGTCTTCAGGTAGTAAAGAGTTTATTTTTGATAGTTTATGTTAGATTAATGGTTGGAAGAGTATCCATGGTTACACTATTTATGGAGATAGTTTAGCGAGGTTACCCTAATATAGTAGGATAGAAAACATTAATCCTCAGTTTGACCGAACTCTAGTCGATTTCCAATTAACTAAAAGGATGGGACATCTAAAATGTTTTTTTGAGTAATCAATGATTTTATAGTGATAGATTTTTGGGATTGGTCTATGTGGTTATACCAAGGATTATGTTTCTAGCTATTATTTGGAGCTCCATTGTTCATTCAATTTGCGGTGGAGGGTGTTGTGCCTTGGGTTAGAGGAATTAGTGATAATTGAGTGGTTCTTCACAGGGGACACATATAGAAGCTCAGAACAAAGGCACATGATAACTACTTGTCATTTAGATTATTCTTCCTATCTAGGATATCAATACATCTATTATCTAAGGTATAATTCTACCAGTATCTAATTTATCATTCACCTTTTTTAACATAGGAAAATCACACTTTTCCATGTATTCTAAGTCCATATAAAAATTAGGTTTATCCAAAGAGTATTTATATATATTAATATCAGTTTAAAAGACTCTTAGGGTGTTATATAGGGGTATTCAATATTGTATGGTATGTGACCTTTTGATTAGTGGCTAAAGATTCATCTAGGAACCATTTATTCTAGAGTTGACCGACATTGATATGAACTAAAAAATGGATTTCCTAGTACTTTATATAGAATATATCAACTGATATCATTGATGAGTGTCCATTATATATTTTTTGTGCAGTAGTTATGACCATATTGGATATTGATACATACAAGCAGTTAACATAGGACCTTACCATTGATAGATGGGAAGTATGTTAACCCAGTTTGGAAATATTTTTTAGAATGATGGGGGAAAGTAGAAGAAATAGTTTCCTCCCATGGTATAACAGTTTTGTGATTTCTTCCTTGATGATTTATTGGGGTTTCCACCTAAGGGATAATTATATTTTACTATCAAGATCAAGACTAGTATAAATACTATTTCCATTGCACCTTATCAAATGGATACTATAGAGAAATATGAGATAAGGGCTCAATTAGATGACATACAAGCTAAGGGAATAATATTAATACGTATATATCCTTAGGGTTCTCTAGTATTATTCAGTAAAAAAGAGGATAATTCCCTAATAGTATTTGTAAATTATCATAGGTTAAACAAAGTGAATGTAAAGAACTGACATCCTGTCTTGAAAATCAATGATTTATTTGATCAGATTAGGGGAGCATGTGTATTATCCAAGATTGATATGATATTGGGTTACTACTAGATTAAGGTGAGAACTTTATATATACCCCACACCAATTTTATGAGGAGGTATGGACTATGTGATTATCTATTGATATCATTCAATCTAATTAATTCTATAATAATGTATTTAGAATTGATGTATATGGTCTTCCAACTATATCTATATACTTTCATGATAGTTTTTTGTTGATGATATTCCCATATATTCCAAGTGAAAGGAGGAGCACATGCGCCATCTAGATACAATTTTGGGCACACTTATGGATCATTGTCTATATACTAAGATCTTGAAATTTTATTTTTGGATAGACTAAGTACACTTCTTAGGGAATGTTATACAAAAGATTAGGATATCTTTCAACCATGATATATTTAGAGAAATGGTTTCTAGGATATTACATGGGAATGTATTTAATGTTTTAATTTTTTTGGATTGTTCAGTTGTTATTGAAGGTTTATTCAAAACTTCTTAGTCTTAGTAGTGTGGAAGAAATTCCCAACCAAGATAGGGGTGATGTTTTTTTGGTATGACAGTTATGGGAGTTCCTTTTAAATGTTTAATGGGACATTGGATATAGTTTCAATCCTAAACTTAATTGAGTAGTGTGGGGGAATACTTTGTACCATGATGCATTATGAGTCTATTTGGGAGCATTTTTTATGTAGGACTATCATAAAGTCACTTATAGATCCAAGCAGATGAGGCAAGATGATCATAACTATCCAACACATGACTTGGTTCTAGAAACTGTGCTTCATGCATTAACATGTTGGAGGAATTACCTATTAGTCTAGAGTTTGGTATATTATATTGGTTATCATATCTAACTATACAAATTTTTAAAGAGGGATATTATCCATTAGTAATGAAGGTTGGTCAAATATTTACAGTCCATTGATTTCAAGTTGGTATATACCGCAGGAATGGGAAATGATGTTATAGATTCATTGAGCTAAAATATATAAAACTAGGTAGAACATGAGTTCAACCATGAGTGGTAATTGATTTCACGTTTTATAGAGATGCATCATAACATTCGTGAGTACTATGTCTAAGTGACCCTAATATATTTTTCTATCATGTCTCCACTTTTTATCTGGATATATAGGTTTCATTTTTTAGATTAATGTTTTATAATCATGATGAAAAAATATGTGGTGGATGGTCAACACAAGACTAATATCTTAAGGGAGAAAATATCCTTCATAACCAAGATTGTATTGTGGTCCCCATGAGCATACTTCAGTAGTTGGTGATGGAATATAATGACTTGAGATGGGTGGTTAACCCAGGTTTGACTAATAAGTATCACGAAAAACAAAATAAGTATAGGAATCCAAAGAAGATTAGGGACATAGTGGGTTTTTTCACATGGTGCTCCACCTGTTAGTTGGTGAAGACCATGCACCAGTGACCCATTAGTCTAATCTAGTCACTACACATTCATTTATGAATGTGGTATGATGTGTACATGAATTTATGATGTGGTTTCCAAGTATGAACCAAGTTAGTGATACAATGTGGGTGGTCATAGATCAATTAAATAAATTAACTCACATACTACTAATTTAAGAGAACCTTTTAGTTGGTTAGTTGGGTAAACTATATGTTGGATAGATAACACACTTACATGGGATTCGTTGGAGTATTTTTTTTTGGATATAGATTCCAGTTTTACAGGAAATTTTTAAAAGGTATTGTAGAAAGTGCTCAGGGTACATGTCATTGTGAGAACTACTTATCATACATAGGCATATGGACAATCCAAGAACACTATTTTGATATTAGAGGAGATTCTAAGAGTAGGCATCCTAGATTTTGGTGGTTCTTAGTAGAACCACATGGGATTTATAAATTTCATATAAAATAATAGTTATCAAGATAAATTATAGATGGATATTCCAGAATACTAATTTTTTGGTTTTGTCATTCACCCTTGTGTTGTCTTTATGCTTGAGTGTCTTTGTTGATTGGAATAAGTTTCATGCAGGAGATGTCAAATTATATTTAATTGGCCTGGAAATTATTGGTGACTGATCATAGTAGGAAGAGGTTGTATGATGAACAATGACACCGTTCTATTGAGTTTGAGGTAAGATATCAGTTATTTCTATGGGTGTTTCCTCAATCAGGGCATCTCAATGTTTGGAGATAGGGAAAGTTAGAGCCCAAGTATATATAGTTTTTTAAGATCACAGAGAGGATCAGAACAGTGTCATACCAATAGTCTCTTTCATTGAATTTTAATTCTATACATGATGTATTCCATGTATCCTAGATTGGCGGGGGGGGGGGGGGGGGGTGGGTGGGGGAGTGCATTATCTATATCCTTATCATGTGATTAATATTTATGATATTGATATTGAGGATGACACATATTTCAGAGGCATTTAATTCTTTTAGTGTATCAAAGAAAGAAGACTTTATATGAGTTGAAATTTCCTTAGGTATGAGTGAAGTAGTAGAAAAATAATATCTAAGAGGATAAATTGGATTAGGACTCTGATATGTGGTCTTAGTGGATGGATTTCTTCACTGATAAATCCTGATTATGTTTGAGAGTATAGTTTGGGGATAAATGGGTATAAGGTGGGAATGTTGTAAAATCCTAGACATTCTTAGGGTATGTTTTTATTAATATTTTTCAAATGATGTCTATTTCCTAATTTCACATGGGATTTATGTTTTTAAGGTAATTTTTTATGGTCTTTGATGTGTTTCATGGTTCAAGAGACTAAATGTATGAAAAATTTATGTTGTGGGTTGTGGTATATGGCTAACACGTGGTTAGTGATAACCGTACACCCAACTATGTGGTAGATTAAAGTCTTGGCACATGATTCCCCAAACTATGTATATCATTAGGGGAAACATTAAAAGTCTTATAATTTATTTATACATAGTTTATATGGTTATTTCATAATTACACAACTATACAGGTCAACCATAAAATGTGTGATTCCTAAAATAGTGGGAACTGTATGGTTAGTGAAAAATTATGGAATAACATGCAACCAAATCCTGTGGTAATCCCAAATTATTAAAAAGTGAGAAATTACTAGAAATCAATTCTCAATTTTATAATCCTAAACCCCCTATTTTTTTATCCATTTTGACCAGACCCTCTGAAATGCACCTATCCTCCTTCTCCACTTCATTCTTAGTGATTTCTCTCTCAAACCCTATTTTAATCACATGTCATTTATCCCATTGGGGAGATTTTGGTATTCTTATAGTTCATTATTCATAATTTTATAGTTTCATTCACTTTCAAGTGGTCTCATTCCATATTCGGTTATTTATTCCATTTTTAGGTTTTTCACATTCTTTTATTATTTCTACTATTTCATCTCAAATAAGTGGATAATATTGGATGAGTAGACTTCTAGGAGCCTTAGGTAGGTGTTATTTAAACAATTCACTACAATATTTCATTTTTTCTTAGTGTGTGTGATTTGTGGTCTCACCAAATTTGGAAAATTTTACCCAAGAAATTCATATTTTTTTAAATGGGGTGATTATTGTAATAAATTATATATTCGGTCATGAGTATCCTATTGATGAGAATAAATATGAGACCTTAATACACTACATGAGAAGTTCTACACTATTAATAAATATTGGAATGAAAGAATTAAACCATGTTTTTTTTAAAATAAATTATTGATTTGGTAAAAATCCCTCAATATGTCCTTTCCGTATGTTTTGGGTGCAATTGTGTTTGCTGAAAAAGAAAAATTTCCACAAATGAGTATTGTTGGTGTTTTCTAAAGACATGTTTTTATTGTGGCATAGTTTCCCAGTGTTTTCCAAAATTTTGGACCTCAAACTCTAGAATTTTTATATGGAAATGTATGGTTTTTTCATTGGACCGAACAGTGTGAAGAACAATGAACGAAATTGGAAATGGAAGAGAAATGTGGTGCTCTGGATATGGACCATGTACCATGTCTGGGAAGGGTTCGTAGCTGCATACCAAGTAGCAGGAACGGTACACGGGAGTGGTTTGGGAAACTGAAAACAGTTTGCAACAATGGTTTTTATAGAAGGGCATATGTTATGCTGAAGGCATGATGGTTTACTGTATGATAGATGAGAATGGTGTCGCATAGAAGAAAAGGATTTTTGCATACCACGTATGAAAAATAGTTCACAGAATGGGTGCGTTTCGGGGAAGGGGGATTAGTATGCAATGGAGGCTATACCGAATCAAAAATTTGGTAAATCTTGGATTAGTGAATTTTTCAGATATATTTTCCTATATAAGGATTGATAATCCCACTTATTAGAGGTGGGAGAATATCATTAGAGAACATATCTTTGATCTTTGAATTCAGTGAAGTCTGAAAGTGGTTTGCGCGGAAGTGATTATGCCGAAGGTTTTTGCAGGGAACTCAAACCTGCAAAAGAAGTGGTATGAGGATGATGAATTTAAGTACACGAAAGAGGAATTTTAGTATGAGAAGAATGAAATTAGGTATCCAGAGTATATACGGTCTATAGAATTGAAGGTAGTATGTGAATAGAGAACATTTCATGGATAGTGGGTGATTCGTAGAGGGGGTTCGCCGAGACGATACGTGAAGGTGGTACGTAACAAAAAAGGAAGAGGCAGTCCGTAGATAGAGAGAAGTTTTCATAAGTGGCAGCAGAACATAGAGGAGAAATTATACATACCGAAATCAGTACTTAGTACGTGGGAGAAGAAGGTGGTTTTCAGTTTTCTCAAGGAAGTGTGAAAAACGTCAAATCAGTTTGCAGAAGTATTTTTTGGTACCTAGTAGTACACGAGAATGCATAATTCATATGTAGGTGAAAAATGGACATCAATAGAGAATCTGCCTAAAGACGAGGAATAATTAATTCATGAAAATTAAGTGACCAACATGTCTAGATATTGTGTTTGACTTACAAGTCTATAAACTATGAGTGGATTCCTTTCCAAGAGCAGTAATTGAAGGAAGAGGAAGACGATGACCATTTCCACTGGCAGTGAGTTAGAGAAAGAGGTACAGTGAGTGACCCTTAATAATAGAGTGAGAATACCCTAAACCTTGTAAAGACAGTGAGCCTGGGCATAGAATATCTAGCCAGAAAATTGTACTGATTATTGGTAGTGAGTCTTAGTAAATTTGGTATATCGGTACATCAGCATTGTATGCTCCTTGGACATAGCACAGTGAGGGAGAACCATATAAAAATCACTGTTTCCTATACATGATTTCATATCTTTTCATACATTGATATGGAAGTAAGAAAGAATTTATTTTTGTTTAATAAAGAAACAAGATCTGAAGGGTAAGAAGTCTTAATCTGTCATACTCCGATTCACCCACCTCTCAAGGTATTCGACCTTGTAGACATAACAGTTGATATTAGAGGTAAAAATGAAAGTCAGTGACTCTATATTAGAAGAATAAATTGTGGTGATCAATAATAAATGGATTATGAAAATCAATGTAAATAATTTCCAACTATGGATGAATCAGATGCAACACTACTTCCGATCAGTAGGAATTGATGTATTCACAAAATCTATGCATGGAATATCAGATGACATCAATAATGGTGCTTTATCATAAGCTAAAATTATAGAATTGGATATTGATTCTATAGGGATAAATTCATTATGTGGATCCCTTCCAAATATGATTTATATGAAGTTAATGTTATGTAAAACATCAGATGCTATGTGGGAAAAAATATTTATCATTTATGAGGGCAACACAAAAGTCTTTGAAGCAAAGATGCAGGTTCTATGAAACAAGTATGTGGATCTCAGAATGTACCATAATGATACTATTAATGAATTATTTAATAGTGTAAATATTAATATGGATGACATGCAGGGTCTTGGATAACTCATTTAAGATATATGGGTTGTGAAACATATCTTGAGGAAACTTCCACCACAGTTTAGTCTGAAAGTTTTAGTATTTGATGACAAAAACCAGAAAGTGAAGACACTGGATAACCTGTATAGTTCCCTTGTAGCATATGAAATGAGAAACGATGATAATGATGTAATGGAAAATGTGAAGTGCTATGAAGTGGTATTCAGGGCCATGAAGAATATATCTGTTGAATATTTCCCTGAGAAGGAAAATTTGGAGGAATTCATGTCATTTATTTCCTCAAATATGCAAAGGGGAAAAGTGAAGTTCAAAGGTAAACATCCATTTTCATGAAATAGAGGTGGAAAGATTGGTCATTTTTAAACAAAGTTTCCTAATATGTTTGATGATGACAATGAAGACAATGGTGAAATTCCCCCCAAAAACTATTAATAAAATGTGAATGGTAGGAGAAGTACTAAGGGAAAGTTATTCAAAAGGAAGAATCTAATTTCAAAAGAAGGTGAAACTTCAGAAGTTTCTGAGGCTGAAGAGTTGGTGGACTTCAAGGATCATAAAGTATAGGATTTTTTGGAAGTTGTTAGATATTCTTCATCAAGAGAAGAGAGTTACAATGAAGAAATAGAAATTTAAAGAATATTTCATCTTTTGGATGAATTAGAAGCTTCCCTTGATGAGGTAGATATTTTGAGAGCTAAAACAATGAAAGATAACAAAGTGGTTCACGATGAAAAACTCTATATACATTAGTAGTGAGAATATAATTCTAAAATGTATGTAGAAATTTAAGATATGAGGTATTCAATGCTAAAATGTTCAGAATTGGCGGTTGAGTACAAAATCAAAATTAAAGAATAGAAAATTGAAATCGCTAGTTTGAATGAAACTGGAAGATATAAAATCAAATTTATTAAAGAACCAGAAGAGTAAGTCATTTTTCTATTATAGATAGATAAATACCTGAAGAAAATGTTAACTCTTAGTTTGACATCAGGAAAGAACATTTAAAAGGCAACTGAGAAGATGGAATTTGAGTAGAGTTGTCTAGCAGAATAGAAGCTACAATCAACTATGAATGATAGGGCTGGTATGGGACTTGATCTAAAATATAAATCATTTATGGTTAAATTCATACCATAGGCACCCACTCCAAGATTTACATTTCCACATAAGAATGTACCTCACATAAGATTCTATTGTTGTGGTAAGATGGGACACTCTCAAAATATATGTTCCTTAAAAAAAAGGTACCAAAAGGAATAAGACCAACAGAGGTGGTCGTACAAAGATCAAAATTACAGGTCATCATATGATGGTATTTATTTCAGGTGTGAAGGAAGAAAACATAGATTTCACATAAAAAATGTATAGAAATGTGTCGAGGAAGACTGAATTTGTTCATAAGGAGCAGCCCAATGTATTATCAAGAGATAAAAATTCAAAATAGATTTGTAGCTCTACAAGATGATGATGGTCTATCATTTTCTGAGGAAGATCAAGATTATCATTCCATGTCAGGTATAAAGTAAAATAAATGGGTCAAAATTAAGAGGTCTGAGCAGGTAGTGGTTACAGAAATTGCGTTCAAGGCATCAGATTGTAATGGGATATGGATCATTGAGAGTGGATGCACTTCCCTTATGATGGTAAATAATGATCTAGTGACTAGAATCATGTATGATAAAGAGGTCATTCTAATATTTTTTAATGATGAGGGCTTGAAAATTATTGGTTTAGGAAAATCCATGTTTGGAGGAAAAGACATGAGACAAGAAGATGTCTTGGTTGTTGAGAAGATCAGTCAAAACTTTCATAGTTTTAATCAATTGTGTGACTCGGGGCAATCCATATTTTTTTCAAGGAAATTATTTATCAACAAGGTAAAGTATGGTGCTGCTTTGTTTTAAGGAAAATGTACAAATGTTAATCTATACCTCATATGTGGAGAATAAGATATGTGCTTTCTATCCAAGGATGATGAAAATTGGTTATGTCATAATTGTCTTTGCCACATAAGCCTACCCTCTTTGGAAGATCTGGTGAAATATGATGTTGCCAAAAATCTCCAAAGATTATCACATAATCATACTCATACGTGCGATGCATAAAAACAGGGGAAGATCATTCGAAAGACATAAAATCTAAAGAATAAAAATACAACAAGATTGCTTGAGTTGGTTCATATTGATGTGTGTGGGCCAATATTTCCATGGGATATTGATGGAATAAGATATTATGTTCATTTCATTATTGATTATAGCAGAATGGAATGGGTTTCAATCATCACCCCCAAATCTGAGGTGTTCAGTGGCATTACAAGATATCGACGAGAATGTGAAAAGATTTTTGGTCAAAAAATCCAGAAGATTCAAACGGATAATATAACAGAGGTAAAAAATAATCAAGTGAAGGATTATCTTGAAAAACATGGCATAAAGAATCAAGTTTTAGTGATAAAAACACCTCAGTAGAATGGAGTAGTTGAGTGAAGAAATAAAATTGTGAACATCATGGCTAAGACATTGTTCATTGATAAGGATCTTCAAGAATATTTTTGGAAAGAGGAAGTGATTATAACAGCATAAACATGAAACAAAGCCTTATTGTTCCCAAAATAAAATATGACTCCGTACAAGATATGGTATGGAAAGAATTCATCATTGAAATAATTTTGAGTCTTTGGAAATAAGTGTTTCATTATCAATAATGTGTAACATAGGAATTTTGAATCTCCTAGAGAAGAGGGGATATTTCTTTGCTACTCAAAGAAAAGAAAATAATATAAATTCTTTAATAATAAGAAATGGAATATTTTTTAAATACATGATATAACTATAGAGGATATTGAATAAAATACTTAGAAAATACATGATCATTCTTAGGAGGATAGTGATGAAGATAGATATAGATCAGAAGATGCTCTAATTCCAGAGATTGATTCAGAATAATACTCTGATGATAAAAATGATGATAATAAATCAGTGTCTGCAGAGATATCAACAATAAGAGATGAAATTGATAGAAATAACATAATGGGTGATCAGATAGAACCAGTGTAGATAAGGAGGATAAAGTCTCTATAGAAAGAATCATACTTATCAGAAGTGGAGCCTGAATGATTTGATGAAGTATCCGAAGATGAAAATTGGGTTAAGGAAATGAATGAAGAGTTTGAAAAAATTGAGAAGAATCAAATGCATGAGATTATTTAGGGATATTTAGAAAATAATGTCATCCAAAATGAATGGGTATTTCACATCAAAATTAATGAGGATGTTGTTGTAATTCTAAACAAAGCACAACTGGGGTGAAAAAGGAAATCTCAGATATAGGGTATTGATGTTGATGAGAAATTTTCACCTGTTGAAAGGTTGGAGACAATTAGATTATTTTTTTCCATAGTAGTGCAAATAGAGATTATGTTTTTCCAGTTGGATGTCAAGTCAACATTTCTAAATGGAGTTCTCAGATAAGCTGTTCACATTAAGAAACCATACAGTTTTCTCATTAATGAAGATGAGAACAAAGTTTGTCGGCTAAAGAAGGATTTATATGGTTTGAATCAAGCACCAAGATCCCGGTATTCAAGGCTTGATCAGTTTCTAAAGAAGCTCAATTTCTTGTGAGGTCGATTTTATTGAAATATGAATTTCAAAATTGATAATAGTCAAAGGATTATGTTGCTAGATTATGTAGATGACATAATAATTGATGGATCATATGAATCACAATGAAGACATGTTTTTGAATCCATGAGAAGCGAGTTCAAAATTTTGATGATTGGTGAGATGACATTTTTCCAGGGATTACAGGTGATGCACAGAAGGAATGACACTTTTATTTCTCAATCTAAATATGACATGGAGGATTTGAAAAGTTTTGGAATGGACAATTTCAAAATAATGATGACTCTGGTTTCTACTCGGCTGAAATTGTCACGAGATGATGAAGGCATGGTAGTTAATATCACAAAATATAGTCAAATCATTGGATGTCTATTTTACCTCAAAGTGAAAAGGTTTGATATTGTATTTTCCAAATTCCAAGCAGTGAGGTATCAAAGAAATCCCAAGTAAATCCACATGATTATAGTGAAAATAACACTTCGTTATATCAATGGCACAATGTATTTTGTCTTAATGTATAATGACAAATCTCCACCAGATTTATTGGGATATACATATGATGATTTGGACGGTTCGATAGATAATAGGAAATAAACACCAAGTGGTTCCTTTTACCTTGGTAGATTTTTTATTTCTTGGCTGAGTAAGAAACAATATTTCATTTCATTGATCACTCTAGAAGCTAAATATATTGCGGCGACTCAAGCTTTAATGCAGATATTGTGGATGAAGCAGCAACATGAGGATATGGGAGTTAAAGTGAAATCTCCCCTCAGAACTCATTGTGATTATAAAAGTTCAAAAAAACTTATCAAAAATCCAATACATCACTCAATGGAAAAATCACATTAAAATCAAATATCATTTTATCAAGGAAATGGTGGAGCACGGGCTTGTGAAGTTGGAGTATGTGCCAAAATAACAACAAGTCACATATATTCTTACAAATCCATTACCCAAAGAAGCATTTGAAAGTCATCAAATGGATTTGGGAGTCTATTAGAATCCCTGCACTTGAAAAAGTGTTGATATAGTACCCCCTCTCCCCAAGGTATGGTGTGTTTTTTTAATGTACTTATTTGTTTTATTTACCTTTTTGCAGACAACTAGAAGTGCCTTTCAGGTTTATTGACAAAGGGGGAGAATGTGTGACTAGTTTAGGGGGAGAAAAGACACAGGGAGAAGCTGTTAAGTGGAGAAGAGAGATAGAGGTAGTTGAAGCTCAGATAAAGCTATTTGGAAGAGATGTAACATATGAGGAGTATTAAATTTAATGATTCTATAAGTTATTGATCAAAGATTACATATCATGATAGCTATGGTTCGTTATGAAATAAGTTGATTGGTTTCAAGAATTGGTGTGAGGAATGTAGTGATTCATTGATGAACATTGTATTATACTCTTGTTTCTCATGATGATCATGGGTTATGTGGGTAAAGAGTATGTGTTGAGTAAATCCTTTATCACTATATTAATCACATGAAGCGAATGGTGGTTGGAGACAGAAGGAGATTTAACAATGTATCAAAATATGAGGAATTTTTATGAGAATTGATGTCAACAAACCAAAAGGGGGAGATTGTTTGGAAAAAATCCCTAAATGTGTCCTCTCGGAATGTTTTCGGGGTGATTGTGTTTGTTGTATAAATTCCTATGACTACATATGATTATGATTGTTGTTTTTCGAAGATAAGTTTTTAAGGTGGCACAATTTCTCAGTGTTTTCCATATTTTTAGGCCTAAAAATTGAGAATTTGTTATTAGAAATGTAAGGTTTACCTCATAGGACTGAATGGTGTGAAGAATAGTGAACGAAATTGGAAATAGAAGATAAATGCAGAGCCTGATATATGAACCAAGTACTATGACTGACAAGGGTTTGCGGCTGCGTACCAGGTAGTGGGAACAGTTGGTGGGAGGGGTTCGCAAGACTGAAAAACGTTCACAGAAATGGTTTATAGAGAAGGGTGTATGATATGACTAAGGTATGATGGTTTTCATTATGGAAAAGAAATGAAGCCGTGTGGGAGAAAATATAGCATGTGGAACACATATGAAAAATGGTTCGTAAAAGTGTTATGGTTCGTGGTAGGAGGATCGGTATACAGTAGAGGTTGTACCGAATGAATGATTTGGTAAATCTTGGATTAGAGGATTTTTTGGATATATTTGCCTATATATGGAGAGATAATATGAAAAATTAGAGGAGAGAGAATATCATTAGATAACATCACATTTTTCTTTGAATTTGGTGACGTTCGAAAGTGGTTTGCACAGAAGCCATTCCATCGATGTTTTTTATAGGGAACTCATACCTGCAAAGGAAATGGTATGCAGATAAGGAATTTTAGTACGCGTACGAGGAATTTCAATACATGGAGAAGGAATTCTGGTAAATAGATGGAGGGAGGTTTGTGTAGGTGACAAAAGTATGTGGAGGAGAAATTCCATGTACCAAACCCAATACTCAGTTTGTGGGAGAATAAGGCGGTTCGCAGTTTTCTCAAGGAAGCTTGAAAAATCTTTAAATCCATCTGCAAAAGTATTTTCTGATACCTATAAGTACCTGGGAAGGTGGATTTCATTTGTGGGAAAAAAGGGACTTCAATTGTGTAAAATTCCAGAAATTTTGTGTAAACTTTTTTAATTTATATAGAATTATTTCGAGACCAGACATTCTGACAACACCTGATTCTAAATCCCGGTGAGCCTGAAATAGAAATCCAAACATTGTTTAGTTCATTTAAATAAATGAGCGAGAGGATTTTTCTAACATTTTAACCAATGCTCAGATCAAAAATATGAGGGCACCGTTGAACTCATAATAGAGATATTCACCTAGAATGGACCTAACATTAACTAGCGTGGGTAGAGGGAAGAAGTTATTTTTCATAATTTTTAACAAAAAAGTTAAAAATAAAATAATTTTTTTATTTTATTCTTCTGAATTTTCAAATTGCTCCAACTCGATGGTTTTCCAACCAAGAGAAACTGAATACGCTGTTTCAATAATTGAATCAGTGTAATATCTTCGTAACATAAATGTAACATAAATGATGATTTTCGTTTCATCATTTAATGGCCAAGTAAACAACACAGGATTGTTGTCATAATCATAGTTCAGCTTTGAAGCTCTTGTGAATGATGAATATGAACACCAACACCCCCTTCGAATGGATCGTCACTAATGATGATCAACCAAAATCCGTAAATAGTGGATCACAGAATGACGAACATAGTGACACCATTCTTCACCAATAAAAAATCTAACCCAGGTAAGGGTTTTCTTTGTGCTTGAGTTTCCCCATTTTTTATTCTAAAACAACAAATATGGATCATCCCATGAACAGGTTGATCTGTATATTTCTTGTAATTGTGGGAGGCTACTTTTTCTCAGGATTTCATCAGGGTAAAATTATGATAGAATATAAATTCTTTATCCCATGTTTCTAAACCTATAATGCGGAGGGTGTGGGTTGACATGAACGGGTCCCAAGCCCCTCCACCTTGTGCTTTTTTGTGCGTTCTTCATGGCCACATCTTTGAAATGGTGAAAAGGAGGATTCGAGGCCATCATAGGGAATATTTCATCCTCTAGAGTCCAAATGAACAAGAGGGGTGAAAAATGGACTAATGGAGCGAACCTAGTGGTTTGTGGTGGTGGCTATGGGTAGGGGGCGGCTTGCCACGACGGCGCAACAGAGGGAGCGCCGTAACCAGATCAGGCCACGGCGGTGCGGCGGGAGCCGCTGACAGTGGGCCGACGACTGGAAGGCAGGGGAAGAAGCACTCATCTATGTCGGTGGAGCACTCTATAGCTGGAGTCGCAATACAGGGTGCTGGCATGAGGTCCCTCGACCACATGCGGGTGGAATGTGCGGCCAACATCGGCCGACCATGTGGCACACAAACTAGATGCCATCGGGGATTCCGGGAAAGAGAGAATTGGCCTACACAGTGGGCCGAACCCATGGCTTAATGGGCTGGGTCAGACCCGTATCAGGGTAGTGGGGCCCTCGGGCTGGGTCGGTCAAGTCGGTCTGACCGTGTCAGACTTGGCCAAGATGGAACCAACCACTGTTTACTAAAATGCCAATAACATTAAAATCATGTTTCCGATTGAGGATTCATTTTTGGTGTTGGAACCCTCATGAAGAGGCGATTCTTTTGTAATTCTATAAGTAATATTTAATATAATTTGAAATAAGATTATTGGATTGATGAGTAGATTATCCCAGAATCAAGTGTGCTTTTGGCATGAATACTACGGCTATCTGAAACTCAAAGACTAGCAAACCTGATTGGATCATCTCCTAGCGAACCTATGTGGATCAGATCCTAGCGAAACTGTGAAAATCATCTCCTAGAAACCCTATACGGATCAACTCATAGCGACCCTGTGTAGATCATCTCCTAGAAACCCTGTGTAGATTAGTTCTTAGAGACCCTGTGTGGATCAACACCTAGAAACCCTGTGTGAATCAGCTAAAAGTGGCACTACGTGACCCAGTATACCCAAGTTACTCATCTAGTATGGGTACCACAATAGTTAAAGGTGTTCATTTTTACAACTGATAGTCTTCTTTTTCGAACATTAGATTTTACCTGTGTGAGATGTCTTGCTTCGTGATCATGCTTCGTGACCATTCTTTGTGGTTTTATTCTGTATTGATTTGTGGTCTTTCCTTGTTGGTTTGGGGTCCCTAGTGATTATTTTTTTACTCGCCCCTACATGTGCTTTGCCCACACATGTTGTGTCTAGTGAAGATTACCGATGACTTAGCATAGGACTTGGAGTCCCAGGACCAGGTGGTGCTTAGTGAGATCAAGCATGAAGAATGTGCTTCTACGACTTCTAGTAGCTACTATATACTTACCTGTCAGGTGGGGTTTTCAGAAGATGGATTTTCCATTGATCTCATACTACTCTTGTTCTAGTTTTATTTTGTTGGGTTTGTATTCTTACCCATTTACTTTAGTTGTACTTTTATACTCAGTGGTTGTTTAGTTGCATGCATGCTCTCTTTTCCATTTTTCTTTGGATGTGGTTGTGTATGTATGTGCACAGGTACTCAGAAAAATGCCTCCCACTTGTAGTTTGATGCCTTCGATGCTAGTATCCAGCCCCTGACCTTCAAGAGGCAGGCATGGAGGAGCCATGACACAGGCCCCAGGGGATAGGTCATGAAAAAGTGGTATTAAAAGTGGTCATTTCTACCTCAATGATTGGGAGTCTGTTTTTTTTGGGAAAATTTTAAAATGTTTCGAGTTCGACTTTTAGATTCAGGGAGTCTAGTGTTGGTGTGGTAGCCAATGTAGGCATACACTAGGACCTTGAATTCTTTTTTTGGAAATATAGATAAAAACATTGGTTGCATGAATCATATAGGAATTGAGTGTGTCCTCATGTTCTTCATGAATTAGATTCATCTAAATAGGTATAATCTATTGACTGTTGTATATCTTGATCTATTTCCAGATGCCTCTACACAGATAGCCAACTAGAAATCCGATACGTGGTTATGAGGACAACCCACCTAGCGATGAGGCATTGGTTCAGGGACCAGTTCTAGAGATGGCCCCACGGGGTGGTGCATTAGTGTTACCACCACATATTGGTCAGTATCTACTACTAGCGTTACCAGTAGAGGATGCATGTAGGCTCAACACCCTACATGAGTTTTATAGATAGAGACCTCCCAGGTTTAGTGGAGAGATGTATCCCCAGGTCACTGAGGATTGGATAGAGGAAGTGACGTGGGTCTTCTTCTTAGTGAGGATTCCACTTGACCAAATGGTGATTCTATCCGCAAGCCTTTTACAGGGCTCTGTGGGAAGATGGTAGAGTTTTACCATCCCAACACATGTGAAGGAGACCCTATCCTAGGCTTACATTGATTGACTTTTTTGGGAGAATTTCTTCCAAGCGAACATGCGCTCAGTGCGCATATAGGAGTTCCTTCACCTATAGCAGGGCATTAGGTCTGTGTCTGAATACTTTGTGAGGTTTACAGACCTCTCTTACTACTCTATGAATATGGTAAGGGACACTTTTTTCAAGGGCCAGACCTTTTAGTAGGCACTCTGGTAGGAGATCTGGGCGTTAATGATTTCCCTCAGAATACCCACTTAAGCGAGAGTGCTAGAGTGATCCCTACTAATAGACAACTTCCTCATAGAGGAGGAATTGATGGTGGGAGCTACCACTGGGTGAAAGGTGGATGAGACATCCATGGAGGGTAGCTGATAGATGACGCAGAGAACCATGCAGGCCAGGCCATCTGGAGGGAAACCCCAAGACACATGATCGATGGTGTGAGGCCACAAAGGCGGCGGGGGCTAGTAGAGGAGAAGGGTATTCTAATTGTGTGGCAGGTAGGGACACATGGCTCATGACTACCCGATATGTCACACATATGATCAAAATGCCATCTAAGGGCCACCGAGGTAGTGGTAGAGGTTCGAGCAGGTCGGTCTACAGGGCTGCAAATGTGGTGGGGGAGAAGGTCAAGTGGAAGTTAATGGATGATGGTTTGAGGTGCTACCACCACCACCCCTAGGTGGACCACCATGGGCTGATGGAGCCAACAGACAGGGGCGAGGATAGATCAAGGCAATGGAGCCCTAATACCATGATTCTCTAGAGATGATTAGAGGTATGATTGGTGTCTTCTCCACCTCGGATGCAGTTCTTATAGACACAGGTTCCCGTCAATCATTCCTTTCCATGGACCTTGTTTGGATCTAAGAGATTTCGGTGGAGCCGTTGGCTTGATCTTTATGATTATAGACTGATACAAGAAGATATTAGATGATTACATAACTATTTTCTAAGTGTGAGATCACTTTTGGAGGTGAGAGTTTCAGATGAGATCTCCTTGTAGTGATGTCAAGGACTTACGACATTATCTTGTGTATGGACTGGTTATCTACAGTCCATGATTAGATCGATTGTATTAGGTGAAAAGTACTATGTGTCTGTGGGGATGGGATTAGATTTTCGTTCATTGGCGAGAAGGGAACATTTGCAGCATATGAAAGACTTTCTGGAAGGAGGGTGAAACCAATCACTCATTAGTTGGCTAGCCTCACCCTCAGTGTGATGGATGAGAGGAGACCAAGTATTACTATAATGGTGGATGAGTATGAGGACATCGTTCCTAATAATGTTCGATGACTAACTTTTCATAGAGAGGTATACTTCAGCATCGATATGTACCCCAAAATGACAGTGATATCCACACTATCATATCAGATGGCTCTTCTAGAGCTTCGTGAATTGAGGGTCAAACTGGAGGACATATAAGGAAAGGGATTCATGAGACCTTGTGTTTCACTATGGGAATCCCTGGTTTTGTTTTCTAAGAAGGAAGAGGGGAGCCTGGGGCTATGTGTGGACTTCTTACACCTGAACCTGGTGATTGTGAAGAACAAGTATCCACTAATGATAATTGACGTCCTCTTAGAACAATTGAAGGGGGTGAGGCGGTTCTCAAAGATATACCTTAGGTCTAGGTATCATCAACTTTGGGTACGGGATGATTATTTTATGAAGATACCCTTTAGATGTTAGTATGTGGACTATGAGTTTTTGTTGATGCTGTTCAGCATGACCATTGCCCCACACTAATACAAAATTTTTTTACATCAGTTTTTAGCTTTTTAACGTTGTTTTTGAGGTGATGTTATTGCGATAAATGTTAAAAATATGATTTTTTACATCATTTATTTAATAACTAATGTTAAAAATAGGGTTTTATGGTTTTTAATGTCGGTTTTTAAAAACATGACGTGAAATACCATCTATAAATGATGATACAAATTCATTTTTATATCATTTTTTAAATAAAGGACATAAAAAATGTTTACCATCTTTTCGATAATTTCCTAATATTGAATTTGACAGGCCATATGGCTCAAATGAAGTTATGGATCAAAAGTTATGACCATCACGAAGTTTGATATAGTTTTTTAGGAAAGATCGAATGACCCAACCGTAGATTCATCTGAGAAGGAATTTTAGAATCCAAAAGAGGATTCTTAGTTTTACAGTTATATAAAGCATAATACATCATTGTAATAAAATAATAATCATAAAATGATATATAAATTAAGAAAATTACTCATAAAAAATATAAATCATGGAAAAATAATTTTAAACACCTTGACGAGATCGCAGAAAGAAGAAATAGTGGATTCACGTGGTAGATCAAACAAGTCGATTCAGTGGAATGATGATGGTTGAAAGAAATTATCATTAAATGGTATATCAATTTATAATACAAATCATAAAAACCATAAAACATGGATAAATAATTACAAATACCTTTACGAGATCACACAAAGAAGAAATATTTGATTCAATTTGAAGAAAAAACGACTCGAGTTGGGGGAACAATGATGGTTTAATTAAATTATATTTAAATTAGGATATGTGTATAATTAAAACATATAATTTAGATGATAAAATAAAATGCAGTATTAAAAATTTTAGGCAGTAATTGGAAATTTTGATGTCGTGATGTAAAAAAATTAAAATTTCGCATTGGCGGGATATTAAAATTTTCCTTCACATCAGTTTTATGATAATCGTCATGAAAATATATTAACATTTTTTTTGTGATTTTTCACATTAGTTATATAATAACTGACGTGAAAATAAATTTTCATCTCTTTTTCACTTCGGTTATTAAAAAACCGATGTGAAAAATCCATTTTGATGACCTTTTCACATTTGTTATTTAATAACCGAAGTAAAAAAGGTAATTTCACATTGGTTATTTGAAAACCGACGTGTATTTTTTAAAAATAATATATTTAATTTCCCAATCTTTAATTTTACATGCCACAGAGCTCAAACAGAGTTATGGATTAAAATTTATGGCCTTCAGAAATTGGACTTCCCTATGACTATGTTTGGAGATGATCAATATCCAATGACAATAAATTTTGATCCGTAACTCCATTTGAGCTATTTGAACCATAAAATCAAATATTGGGAATTTAGATACATTTTTATAAACATTTTTCATGTTGGTTATTAAATAATCTATGTGAAAAATACCTTTGCAAATCGGTTATTAAATAATCGACGTGAAAAATTCCCAAAAATTGATTTTTAATGTTGGTTATTTAGAACTGATGTGAAAATGTCGGAAAAATATATTTTTCAGGTTAGTTATTATATAACCATATTTCTAAATAATTGAAAATGGGTTTTCATGTCTATTATATAATACCGATATGAAAAACCAATTTTCACATATTTTCACATAAGTTCTAAATAAATGACGTGAAAAAAGGTGAAATTAAAAATAGTTATTTATACTAGTGAAAAAAGTGTTCTTAGGACATATGAACATTATATTGTACCCTTAACTCAATAATTTTGTGGTGGTCTTCATTGATGACATCTTGATGTACTCAGCATCAGAGGAGGAGCACACCACATACCTACAGATAGTCTTTGATATACTACGAGAGAACTAGCTTTATGTGAAGCTCTAGAAGTGACAGTTCTGGATTTGGGAGGCCCATTTTCAAGGACACGTCATATCAGAGGCTGAAGTTGTAGTAGATCTGAAAAATATAGAGTTAGTGCTAGCTTGGGAACCTCCCAAGAGTGTGAAAGATGTGAGAATCTTATTGGGGTTGGCTGGATAAACCTAAGGTTCCTGCATGAACTTTCTTGAGTAGCAGCACCCTTATCATCTTTGAAAAAGTACGTAAAACCATTTATGTGGACAAAGAATTGCCAGTAGAGTTTCTAGGAGCTAAGGTGGATACTAACAAGTCCACTCATCTTAAGACTACTTGAGGAGTGAATTGGTTATGTAGTTTTTTTGATCCCTTATGACCTATACTAGGTTGTTTCCTGATATAGCAGTGAGCAATGATTGCATACGATTCATGGTAGTTGAGGTAGAATGAGAAGAACTTCGTGACCCATGTACTAGAGTAATCATCAGTTGTATTATCTCCAAATATGTGGCCGCACTACTTTATGGGTGAATGGTTTTCCATCTACTCCGACCACAAGAGTCTTAGGTATATCTTACCCTAGAAGGACCTGAACTTGAGACATCATTGATGGCTGGAGTTCCTATAGTACTATGACTAAAAGATATTTTATACTCCTCGGAAATGGAATATGGTGGTAGACACACTCAGTAGGAGATCTGGTTTGCAGCTGTTGAGTGAGGAAACCAAGTAGCTAGCCGAGATGCAAATATCCTTCATGGATGATGATGGAGAAAATTACCTTCAATCGATGATTGTTACTCCCCCACTCTTATAATGAGTCAAGGAGGCACAACTTGTGGATTTTTACTGTGAGGCCCGATATGATAAATTATCCTCAGGACAGGCTTGTGATGTATTTTTGATAGGTGGGGATCATTTCACCATTTTTATAGGGTGCATAGTAGTACCAATGGCATTCCGAGAAGAGATATTGAGTGAGTTCTATAGATCCCCCTTGGAGATACATTCTAGAGTATAGAAGATGTACCAGGATCTCCTACTTCAATACTGGTGTTTAGGGATGAATAAATAGGTGGTCGAGTTCATTTAATGATGCCTCACTTTTCGCAAGTGAAGGCTTAGCATCAGGTTCCAGCAGGCTTAGAACATCCACTTGAGGTACCAGAATGGAAGTGGGATGGTATCTCAATGGACTTAGTGATGGGATTACCATGCACATCCAAAGGCTTTGATTCTATCTGGGTGATCGCAGACCGAATCACCATGTAATCTTACATCCTACCCATCCTAGAGCAGGGATCAGTAGAGGTCTTGGGACGTCTCTACATCCATGAGAAAGTGTGGGTTTACGGGGTTTCCCCAATGATCATCTCAGATCGTGATGCTCACTTTACATCCCAATTATGGATGAGATTACAGGGGGAATTCGGAAATATACTATGCTTGAGCACAACATTTCACACTCATATAGATGGTCAGATGAAGCAGACTATACAGACCTTGGAGGACATGCTTCATGTTTGCATCCTTGATTTCGATCGAAGTTGGGAGGACCGCTTTCCACTGGTGATGTTTTCTAACAACAATATCTATCACTCCACCATTGGAATGGCACCTTTTGAGGCAATGTATGGGCATCCATGAAAATTATCTCTATGTTGGAAAAATCCAGGGGAGTCAACAATCTTGGGTCCAGAGTTGGTATGGGCTTACACTAAGAATGTGTAGATCATATAGGATCAGATGAGGATTGCACATAGATGGCAGAAATCTTATGCTAATAGGAGACAAAAGACCTTGTATTTTAAGGAGGGGGACCATGTGTTCCTTCTGGTCTCCCCTCTATGGGGATTGCATAGATTTAGATGGGGCAGTATGTTATCTCTGAGGTTCATCAGACCATTCCAAATTCTTAGTAGAGCTTATGAGGTGGCACACCACTTAGTTCATCCCCCACAGAGGCACTGAGTGCATGATGTTTTCCATGTGTTGTAGCTGAGTAGGTACATGCACGATCAATCGCATGTCATCGATTGGGGCGAGCTAGACAATGAGGATGGGGTGATGTTTGCAAAGTTCATAGTAGAGATAGAGGATCAACAAGAGTGGGTCTTTTTTGGGCGGTCAATTCCTTTTGTGCACATTCGGTTGCAGTATAGGAATATCCACGAGTGCACTTGGGAGTGGGAGGCTTAAATTTGTGCTTGTTACCCCCATTTTTTGTTTAGTCTTTGTTTTGGATTTTGGGTACGTAAATCCCTAAGGTGCGGATAATGTAATGTACCTGAAATTATGCGTATTTTTTAAATTATATGGAATTATTTTGAGGCCAGACACTCTGACAACACCCGATTCTCTATGTTGGTGAGCACGGAATAGACTTTTGACCATTTTTAGTTCATTTAAATAATTGTGTGAGTGTGTTTTTATAACTTTTAAACCGGTGCTTAGATAAAAAATCTGAGGGCACTGTTGAACTCAGAAAGATTGGATTCACTTAGAAAGGACCTAACCTCAACCGGTGTGGGTTGAGGGAAGAAGTTATTTTTTTTAGAAATTTTAATGAAACTATTTAAAATAAAATAAAACCATTTTATTTTATTTATCTAAATTCTAAAATCATTGCAGCTCAACGGTTTGGAAACCAAGAAAAACTGAATATTCTATTTCATTAAATGATATAGTGTAACTAATTTGTAACAAAAATGTAACCAAAATTCTGATTCATGTTTCAGCCTTTAATGGCCAAGAGGAAAACACATGATTGTTTTCCCAATACTGGTTCTGTTATGAAGCTCTAGTGGGTGATGATGACGAATGCCAACCCCCCCTTCAAAAATTTCGTTACTAACGATGATCGACCAACAACTGTAAACAGATGATCACAAAATGATGAAGACAGTGACACCGTTCATTTCCAGTGAACGATCCAACCCATGTATGGGTTTTTTTTGCTTGAGTTTCACCATTCTTCATTCTAAAACAATAAACGTGGATTAACCCACAAACAGGTTGATCTGCAGATCGATTGTTCTTGCAGGAGAGCACTTTTTCATGGGATATCATCAGTGTTAAATTCTGATAGAACTTCAATCTATTATATAATGTTTTTAAACCTCTAACCCAGAGAGTGAAGGATGCCTTGAACAAGGCCCGATCTCCTCTTCCTTGTACTTTTTTGTTCATTAATCGTACCTGCATATTGGAAATGGCAGCAATGAGTATTTGAGGCCATCACAGGAAACATGGTATACCTCTGAGGCCATGGGAACAAGAGGCTTGATGAACAGACCATCAGAGTGAACCCAATGGTCCATGGAAGAACTAGGTGGCATGATATGATGGCGCGCCGGAGGGAGCACTGCGGCTGGCTTGGGCCATAGCGATGCTGCAGGAGTCGCCGACAGCGGGAAAATAGGGAATGCGGCCCTTGGCCATTTCAGTGGATCATGTGTTGGCTAGAACCATGGGGTAGGGTGTTGGAACACTGTCCCTCGACCATGTGTAGGTGGATGGTGCGTTCGGCAGTAGCTATCTACATGGTGCACAAGTTGGACACCATCGGGGTGTTCGAGTGGGAAAGAACTACCCGAAATTGTGGGTCGAGCAGAGGGTGGGCCGAACTCGCCGCCCAGTAGTGCCAGACCCATGACCCAATGGGCTAGGTCAGATCTAGACTCAGGTTGGACTTGGGTCAAGTCAGTGGGGCCCTTGGGCTGGGTTGGTCGGGTGAGTCTGACCGGGTTAGAATTGTCCCAGACGCAACCAAGCACTATTTACTAAAACACCAATAACATTGAAACAACCATCCAATTGATGATATGTTTGCGGTGTTGGAACCCTCACAATGAGGTGGTAATTTTGGGATGATCTAAGGAAACTCTCATGGAAGTTGAAATATGATCATTGGATGGAAGAGTAGATTCCCCCAGAATCAAGTGCGCTTCGTGCGGGGATCCTGCTGCTGGATAAGACCTGATGAATAGTGACCCTGAGTGGATAAAATCCTAGAGACCCTGTCTGAATAATATACTAGAAACCCTTTATGGATAAACTCCTAGAGACCTTATGCGGATCCTCTCATAGCGACCCTGTGCGGATTAGCTCCTAGAGACCCCATGTGGATCAGCTCCTAGAGACCGTCTGTGGATCAGTTACAAGTGGCACTGTGTGATCTAGAAGACCCAAGGTACTCATCTAGGATGAGGACGTCAATATTCCAAGGTGTTCAGTGTTATGATTGATAGTCTTGCTTTCTAGACTTTAGATTATACATGTGTGTGCTTTCTTGCTTCATGATCATGCTTTGTGACCATGCTTCATGGTTTTCCTGTGGATTACTTTGTGGTATTTCTTTGATGGTTAATGTCCCAACTAATTATTTTGTTACTCACTATTGCATAGGCTTTTCCTGAATGTGTTGTATATGGTGAAGAATACTGATGACTTGGTGTCCCATGACCAGGTGGGGCCTAGTGAGATCAGGCAGACAAAACATGCTTATATGGATTCTGAAAACTACTTTATACTTACCTGTCAGGTTAGGTTTTCAGTGAACATGTTTCCATTGATCTCATAGTTACTATTGTTGCAGTTTTATTTTGATGGGTTTGTATTCTGACCTATTTACTTTCAGTTGTACTTTTATACTCTATGGTTGTTTAGTAGAATGCATATTCTCTTTTCTAGTTTTCTGGGGACATGGTTGTGAATTCATGTGTATAGGTACTCAGGAAAACTCCCCCCACTTTCATGTTGATTCCATTGCTACTAGTCACTAACCCCTGGCCTTCGGGAGGTGGGTTTGGGGGATTTATGGCACATGTCCTGGGGGATGGGTCGTGAGAAACAGAACATCTATCTAAAGTTGAGGATGTAAAAATTCATAAAAATAACGGGACCTACATGTCTGTAAAATGTGTTTGAACTACAATTCTATAAACTGTGTGTGTATTTCTTTCCAAAAGTAGTGAGTGAAGTAAGAGGAAGACAGTCCCTTTCCACCAGCAGTGATAAGGAGAAAGAGGCATAAGGAGTGACCCCTGGGATTGCAGTGAGCAGGAAATAAACCATTTAAAGGTAGTGATCCAGAGAATAGAAGTTCTAGTCCAATCATTGTACTCATTATTGGAAGTGATCCTTAGTGAATTTGGTACATCATCACATCACTATTGTATGCTCCTTGAACATAACCCAACAAGGGTGAACTAAGTAAAAATCACTGTTTCATGTGCATGATTTCATATCTATTCATATATTTCCATGAGATTAAGAAAGAATTGAGTTTTTTTAAAAAGAATAAAGATATTAAGGGGAATAAGTTTTAATCTATCATTCCTTGATTCACCCTCCCCTCTGGGTATTTGACCTTTTTACCAAAAAATTAGTATTAGAGGGAAAAGGTGAAAGCCATTGATTCTATCTTAAAAGAAGAAATGGAGGTGATCAATCATAAAAGGATTATGATCTTTGAAGGAAATAATTTCTAACTGTGGAATAATCGGATGTAGCACTACTTTCGATCAGAAGGAATGGATGTATTCATAGAAGCTATGAGTAGAATATCAGCTGAAAACAATAATGGTGCTTTATCAGAAGCTGAAAGAAGATAATTGGATGCTGATGCTAAAGGGATCAATGCTTTAGGAGGATCCCTATAAAATACGATTTATATGAAGGTGATGTACTGGAAAACATCACTTGCTATGAGGGAAATTTTTTTGAACAGTTATGAGGGCGACACAAATGACTGAGGAGCAACGAAGTAGGTTTTTGGAATAAGTATGAGGATCTCAGAATGAACCCCAATGAGACTATTGATGTATTCTTTGATAGGGTAAATTTTATTGTGGAAGTTATACAAGGTCTTGGAGAAAACATTGAATATATAATGATTGTGAAACATAACATTAGGAAACTTACACCATGGTTCAATATGAAAGTATTAGTATTGGAAGACAAAGTCCTGAAAGAGCTGATAATGGATAACTTACACAATACCCTTGTAGCATATGAAATAATAAATGATCATAATCATGCATTGGAAAAGGAGAAGTCCAAATTAGTGGCATTAAATTCCATGCATAATATCTTTTTTGAATAGATCCTTGAGGAAAAAACTTTGGATGAATTCATGTCATTTCTCTTCTCAAAAATGCAAAGGGGAAAAAGAACGTTCAATGGTAAACTTACATTTACATGCTTTCGATGCAAAGAGATTGGGAATTTTTCAATAATGTGCCCTAAGATGTTTTATTATGACAATGAAGACAATGATTAAATTACCCAAAATAAGTATTCATGAAATGTGAAAGGTAGGAGATGTACTAAGAGAAAGTTATTGAAAAAGAATAATTTTCTTTCAAATGAAGATGAAATTTTAGAAGATTTTGAGGCATAAGAGTTAGAGGACTGAATGGATCACAAAGTATATTATTTGGTGGCATTTGTTGGAAATTATTTTACAAGAGAATAAAGTGAAAATGAAGAAGATGAATTTGAAGGAAGAGTTGACCTTCAGGCTGAATCAGATGCTTCCCTTAAAGAGGTAGATATTTTAATAGTTGAACCAATGAAAGCTAAAAAAGTTGTTCGCGATGCCAAATTATATATTCAGTAGTAGGAAGAATAAAATTCTAAAATGGATGTAGAAATTAAAAAGATGAGGTCTTCAATGCCATAATGTTCAGAAATGGTGATTGTGTACAAACTCAAAATGGAAGATTAGAAAATTGAAATCAATAGTTTGATAGAAACTGGAAAATATCAGATAAAACATATCAAAAATCTAAAAAAGGAAGTCATCGGTCTATGATGAATAGTTAAAGATCAAAATAAATTGTTAACTCTCGGCTAGACGTTATGAAATATGATTATATAGGAAATTGAGAAGATAACATTTGAGTTGAGTGGTCCAACAGAAAAGAAGGATCAATCAACTATGAATAATAAGGCTAGTATGGGACTTGATCTAAAATAGAAAGCAGTTACAGTTCTTGTCAGAACACAGTTACCCACTCCAAGATTTATATTTCCACACTGGAATGAACCGCACATATGATTCTGTTTTTGTGGTAATATGGGACACTCGCAAAATGTATGTTCCATAGAAAAGAGGTACCAAAGAAAATAATACCAACATAGGTAGTCATATAGAGCTCAAAATTTTAGGTCATCATTTGATGTTATTTGTTTCAAGTGTAAAGGACTCAAACAAATGGAAATTTATTGTTCATAAACAATGAATAATGATGTGGAAAAGATGGCTGATTTTTTTCATAAAGAGAATCCTAATGTATCATCAAGAGAGTTGAAATTTCAAAATCGATTTGCAACTGTTCAAGTTGAAGCTAGTCTGTCATATTCCGAGGAATATCAAGATTATCATTCCATGTTGTGAATGATGTAAAAGACTTGGGTTGAAAAGAAAAATGTCATACAGGTAGTGGTTCCATATTTTGCGTTCGATGGATCAGATTGCACTAGGATATGGATCATTGACCGTGGATGTACTTCCAATATGATAGGAAATAAGGATCTACTGACCAAAATCAGGTATGATATAGAAGGTATTGTAATATTTTGAAATGACGAGGGCTTGAAAATTATTGGTTTAGGAAAATCTAGGTTTGGAGGAAAAGACATGAGAAGAGTACACGTCTTGGTTATTGATGGTCTTAGTCACAACTTTCATAGTGTCAGTCAATTGTGTCACTCCATTCATGCCATATGTTTTTCAAATAAATAATGTATCATCAAGGAAAAGTATGTTGCTTTTTTTTGCAAGGAATGCATATAAAAGAAAATCTATACCTCTTAAGTAGAGAAGAAGATATGTTCATTTTATCCAAGGATGAATAAAACTAGTTATGTTATAAACATCTTGGACACATAATGCAAAACTCCTAGGAATATCTGGTTAAATATGATGCTTCTCAAAATCTCCCTAGATTATCACGTGATCATACTCATATGTGTAATACCAATCAACAGGGGAATATCATTTGAAATACATATAATCCAAAAGATAAAAATTGAACAATATTGCTTTATTTGGTTAATATTGATGTGTGTGGGTCAATTTAAACAAGGGATATTGATAGGATGAGATATTATGTTCTCTTCATTGATGATTATAGCAGAATGTCATGGGTTTTAATCATCACCCACAAATCTGAGGTGTTCAGTTATATTAAAAGATATCAACAAGAATGTGAAAAGATGCTTGGTCAGAAAATCCATAATATTCTAATGGATAATGGAAAAGATTTTACAAATAGTCAAGTGGAGGGTTATCTCAAGAAACATGGGATAAGGAATCAAGTTTCTACGGTATGAAATTTTCATAAGAATGGAGTAGTTGAGAGAAGAAATCAGATTGTGAACAACATGGTTAGAACAATTTTCATTGTGAAAGATATTCTAGAAAACATTTGGATAGTGGAAATTATTAAGGCATTATACATATCAAACATAGCCTTATTATTCCCAAAATGAGTGAAGTCTCCATACAATCTATGGTATGAAAAAAATCTATCATTGAAATAATTTCGAGTCTTTGGAAGTAAGTGTTTCATTATCAATATGGAGAAACAAAGGATGATTGAATATCGTGGAGAAGAAGGGATATTTATTGGATACTCAAAGAAGTGAAAAGCATATAAATTATTTAAAAAGAGGTTAGGGAATATTGTTGGAAGCCCTGATATAACCATAGTGGAGAACGAGAAGAACCCTTAGCAAAAACATGATTACTCTCATGAGTATAGTAACACAAGGATATGAATATCAGAAGAGGCTTTGGTTCTAAAGATTGCTTCAGAAGAAGACTCAAATTATGATAATGATGATACTAAATTAGTTTCTGCATATAGATAATCAAGAAGAGCTAAAATTGATAGACATAACATATTTTGTGATTAGACAACACTAGTGTAGATAAAAAGATGATGTATCTACAGAAAGCATCATACTTATCATAAGTGGATCCTAAATGATTTGATGAAGTATCCAGATATGTGAATTGGGTCTAGTCAATGAATGAAATGATTAAACAAATTGAGAAGAATCAAACATGGGAGATTGTTTCAAGAAAAATCAGGGAATAATTTTATCTAGAATAAATGGTTCTTTCTCAAAAAAATAAATTAGGATGGTGTTGTGATTCGAAACAAAGAATGAATGGTGTGAAAAGTGTACTCTTAGATAGAGGGTATTGATGTTGATGAGACATTTTCAACTATTACAAGGCTGGTGACAATCTGATTATTCTTGGCCATAACAGTGCAAAGAAAGTTTAGGGTTTTCTAGATGGATGTCAAGTCAGCATTTCTGAATGGATTTATAAAAGAAGAAGTTTACATTGTGAAACCAGATGGTTTTATCATTCATGAAGATGAGAACATAGTTTTTCACCTAAAGAAGGTTTTATGTGGTTAGAAGTAAGCACCAAGATCATTGTATTCAAGGATTGATTATTTTATAAAGAATATCAGTTTCCAGCAGGGTGGAGTTGATTAAAATTTTTATTTAAAAAATAAAAATAGTCAACAGATGATGGTTCTTGTTTAAGTCAATGACATAATCTTTGGTGGATTATATGACGGATAGTGAAGATATATTTCTGAATTAATGAAAAGCGAGTATGAAATATTGTTGATTGATGAGATGATGTTTTCCTTAGATTACAGGTGATGAAAAGAATTAATGACACTTTTATTTCTCAATCCAAATATGACAAGGAGGTTTTTCAAAGGGTTGGAATGGATGATTCCAAATAGATGAAGACTTCGATTTCTACCTGGCAGAAATTGTCATGAGATGATGAAGGAAAGGTAGTTAATATCACAAAATATAGGCAAATCAATACAATTCTATTGTACCTGATAGGGACATTGCCTATTATTGTATTTTCAACATGCCAAGTAGTGAGGTATCAAAGAAATCCCAAGTAAATCCATATGATTTTAGTTAAATGAATACATAGGTATATCAAGGTAATAATGGATTTTGGCTTAATGTATAATGAAAAATCTTAGCTAGAGTTGTTGGGATTTACAGATGCAGATTTGGCCAGTTCAATAGATGATAGGAAATCAACATCGGGAGGTGCCTTTTATCTTGGAGGATTGTGTATTTCTTGGACAATCAAGAAACAATATTTCATTTCATTGAGCACTGAATAATCTGAATATATTGCGGCTACTGAAGCATGCAAGTAGAAATTGTGGATGAAGCAGCAGCATGAGGATATGAGGTCTCTCTATGTGCATCCACAAGACCCAGGTTCGAAACCAGGTGGAAGCATAATTATTGGTTACTATAACAGTACTGTATTAGGAACTGTAGTAGTACTATATGGGTACTATAGTATGTACTTTATTAGGTATTGTTTAGTACTATAGAAACCAGAACTATTCACCTTGGTCTACTGGTTTGGGCTTGGATTCCTAAGGCATTTGGGCCACCCAGAAATTCAGGTCAGTAAGGATTTTGGGCCACCATTTAGGCCTTCGAGCCACCTCAAGGCCTTTGGGACACACGATCAATAATGTTTTCCAAGACACACTCTACAAAAAGAAGTAGCCCGAGAAGAGGATTCAAAGCAAGGCACACTCACTAGTGCAGAACCAATGAATTTGAAAAAATGAGAGGTTATGGAAATGCCATCGGGACCAGCCTGTGCTTGCACGGGAATCTAAGCCAGACAACCATGTGAAGGTGGAGAGATACCATAACAATGTAGATGCTAGGGAGGGGCAGTTCATGTAGTTATAGTCTGGTTGAATTCCCTAATACTTTTAGTTCATGTAATGTCTCTTAATCCTGCATGACATTTAATCTATATACCTATGGGCCTTGTAAGGGTTCACCCTCATCCCTTTAAAAAAGGTAATAAAAAATCAATAAAAATTAAGGCCTTCAGGCCATTTGATAAAGTTATATAAATCATAGAAAAAATCTAATCCATCACTCAAGGACACAGAACATTGAAATAAAATATATTTTTTTCAAGGAGAAGGTGGAGTAAGGGATTGTGAAGTTGGAGTATATGCCAACAAAATAAAATTTGCAAATATTATTATGAAGGAATTACACAAAGAATAATTTGAAAGACATAAACTTGATCAGGGAGTCCAGTCAAATCCACAGACATGAAAATGTGTGGATATGGGACCCCTCTCCCCAAGGTATGGAGTGTTTTTCCCTAATTTACATATTTGTTTTCTTTACCCAATTGAAGACAACCATGAATTTCCCTTCGAGGTTGTTAAAAAAAGGGAGAAAGTGTGACTAGTTCAGGAGGAGAAAAGTCACAGGAAGCTATTAAGTGGATCAATGAGATAGGGGGAGTTGAAGTTGAGATAAAGATATTTGGAGGAGCTGTAACATAGGGGGAGTATTAAATCTAATGATTCTAGAAGTGAAAGATTGACATGTCCGAATTTTTTATACCATTTCATACAATCTATTGAATATAAAAACACATTTTCATTGGATATATGTGTTGATTTCAAGATAAAATGATTTAATATAGTGATCCTGGTGATTTTCAGGTATTTTTCAGCCTAAGACACAAATCGGGAAGGGTCCAAACAAAAATTAAAAAATGCACATTTTGTACATATTACACACGCCATGTACTAATACCCTAGACACAAATTGGTATGAAAAAATGCATGCCCATGTTGTTGGCCAGAGATTACACACTGGGTGATTACCTTGAACTTGTTGTGTACCCCCTTCTAGAAGTGTTTGGTGGGTGAGGTTTGAAAGTACACACCATGTGTGGTGGTGTTACCTACCATTTACCCCTACCAACTAGGTAGAACCATGTTCAATGTCAAGGGCGGTGCAGTAGCTCACCCACTATCAGAAAAAATGGCCCAAATCAGTTTGACTTGAGTACACACCGTGTACTCTTTAGCACACACTGTGTATTCCCAAAAATTATAAATAAGAGGGTAGGACCTCTTAATTCAAAATTCAAACTTAGATACCAAAAGGGGCCAATTCTAGAGATGCCCAATAGGAAAAAGAGAGAAGAGAGTATATGGGGTGTTGATGCTACCTTCCTGATGATATTCAATCAAAATTTTGTTCAACATTTCACCCAAGTATAATAATATTATTAGTTAGTAGATACTACCTAAGGATATAAGTCCCATGTATTAGTCCAAGAATGAGATTTCTATGGATCTTCTTAGGAATTTCAATTAAGAAAATCCATGATCAATGGGTGTACTTATCATTTTAAAATTGGTTACAATTAAAAAAATTAATAGAAACCAAAAATTATAACAAGGAATTGGATTCTACTAATTTAAATTAAATTCACCATTCCATGTGGGGTCTGTTATATCCAAAACATAGATATGTGAGTTATCATAAACAAAAAACCTCATAAGAAAATTAATTTATTAATTATCCTAAAAATCTATAGCCTCGACGCATTCCTCCCATTTATCTTCTGAAACAAGTATTAGTGTTTTTATTTATCTCTAATGTAAATTATCAAGAAACTAAATGTTTAATTACATTTTCATTGAAACCTAAAAACATCAACTCTAAATTTCAGCAAACATCACATAATTAATTACAGATTAGGGAAAAAAAAGTAACTTCATCTCCTTGTGGATCGATACCATACTTGAACTATACAAGTATTAGGTTTGAGTAATTAAATTTGGATTATAGAAAGTAACACTTTAGAAAAAACCATAACAAATTATGGCACAATTGTGGGGGAGTTGAAAGCTAATGGTTTTTTGAGTAATTTTTTTTATTAATTAAATTGAAAATAAAAAAAAAATTTCTAATTTTTGTGTTCTTAATATCATTTATATTTTTCATTATTTTAGTCTTTTTCTTTTATTCATGGTGTGTTGTTTAGTGTTTTTCAGAGAATGATAGGTGTATGTGTGGATGAATTACCCATTCTATGAGCACTGAGTCATAAGAGGTCCTTACTCTTGATCCAGAGATCGAATGCAAAATCCGAAGGTGACATTGAGAACTTATGGATGATCATAAACAAAACACACCCATGGAGAACATGGAAGAAAGAGAACCGACTTATATCGAAACCATTGGATAGTAATTCATACATGGGGACAACCAAAACCAACAATAAGCTGTTGAGGATGAGCAGATCCAACATCCACAAGAAAAAATCCTGGAGTTCATACCGTGGAATATTAAATGATAACCATATCCATTTATTCTAGGGTATGGCCTGAACGAACCCTAGAATTTCCCACTAGAGTAGTTTATATATCTATATTCAAGTCAGGGACCTTATTATGCTCATGACCAGCAATTTGTGGCCCCACCTCCATGAGAGAAACTGCCCCCATGTCGTACCCTTATGGAGTACGATCTTCCTTCTATCCAAGGGGTAGATACGGGAATTTTCAGACCACCAGTGCAAGCCCAACATTGTGAGATCAATCCATCCATCATGCATCTAATACAAAACATGGTGAAATTTTAAGGATTACCTAGTGAAGACCCCAATGCTCAAATATTCATGTTTTTAGAGATATGTGTCTCTTTCTGCTACCATGGGCTGTCCGAAGATGCCATTAACCTTCATTTATTACCCTTTCATTAAGGGATAAAGAGAAGGAATGAATCAAAGTACTACCTTAATGCTCCATCCTTACATGGGAGAAATTGTCCCAAGATTTTTTATTAAAACATTTACCACCCTCCAAGACAGTGACGTTGTAGAACGGAATTCACAATTTCTAGAAACATGATTCAGAGTCTTTATATGAATCTTATGTGCATTTTAAAGAAATGTTAAAAAAAGTTCCCTCATCATGGCCTTCCATTTTAAATTTATGTCCAAAATTTATATGGTGGTCTTATAAAAAAACCAAATCTATGGTGGATGTAGCCACAAGAGGAATGGTGATGCGGAAATCCATGGAGAAAATCTTCAACTTGCTCGAATATTTGTCAACAAATAGCTTGAAATTGCAATCAGAGCGTAGTACGCAAAATAGGGGCATGCATAAAATTGATTCCACTACGATGATTACTCCCCAACTCAATGTGGTGTCCAAGAAGATTGATGCATTGAATCTAAAAAATGTATCTCACATTCAAACGACAAATCACCCAGTATGCAGTGAATGCGGTGATAACCACGCCATGGGTGATTACCCGGGGAAAAGTTTCATTCCTTCAATAAGAGAGGTAAGATATGTATCTCAAAACAGATGGCCAAACATATACCCTAAATATGAAAACCCATTATGGAAAGATAACATGAATACAAGATGGGGGAAACAAAAATAAAATTCTCAACCCCCCCAAAGGCAAATTGGTAACGATCAACATCAATATCAGAATCCAAATCCCAGACAGCATCATCATGGATCCTTCCAACAATAAGTCTATAAAAACCCTTATCTAGATCAACAATCGATGTGTCCAAAACCTCAACCTGCTGCACAACAACCTCAAAACGAACCCCATCAATGCTAGAGTAGATGATGTCAAAATTCATAACAACTACTAAGACATGATTTGTGAATCAGGAGGCCTCTATTCAGAGCCTTTAGAATCATATTGGGAAATGTTCGAATAAAATATATTTAAAGAAACCTAGTACATTACCGGGAAACACCAAATAGAACTCACAGGTGGATGCTAATTCTATCACTTTATGAAGTGTAAATAAGCTACCCAAGAAAATAACTACAAATCATGGTGAAAATCCATCTCCCTGTTCTCCCAAATCAAATAATGAATCCAAGATCAAGGAGTATCCCTCAACACCGAGCCTACTGAAAGAGAAGGAGGCCAAAAATGGTAAGGGAAAAGAGGTGGTAAGGACTTATGAACCCAATTTAACATTTCCCACATGAATGAAGAAAAAGAAGCTAGATCATATAATAAGAAAATTCATGGATGTTTTCTGGAAACATCATATCAACATTCCTTTCACAGAGGAATGAACTCAAATTCCAACATATACAAGGTTAATAAAGGAAATCCTCTCCAACAATAGGAATATAGAAGAGTTGGAAACCATTCCTTTTATCAAGGAATGATCAGTAGTGATATAACACTATCTTCTTACAAAACTCCATGATCTAGGCAGTTTTACAATTCCTTTCACCATTGGATCATGTGAGTTCAGGAAAGACCTGTGAGACTTGGGGGTGAGTCTTAATCTCATGACCTATGGAGTCTTGAAGAAGATAGGGCTGAATGATTTACATCCTACTCAAGTGTCACTATGACTAGCATATCGTTCCATCAAATACCCTAAAGGGATACTTGAAGATGTGCTCATGAGAGTGGTAAGGTTGATTCTTCCTGCAGATTTTATCATCCTTTACATGGAGGATGATCAAGAGGCACCCCTAATTCTGGGAAGAACCTTCTTGGATACTATTAATTTGTTGATCAATGTTCATCAAGGCGAGTTGATCTTCTGAGTGGGATATGAAAAGGTATCTTACAATTCTCAAATAAGATAAGTAGGTATCACTGATGGAGAATGAGGATTATTATGCATTGACTACTATAAACGATCACTTTGGCCACATAGAAGATGAACTTGAATGTTGTTCTATCACTGATGAACCATTAATTGATGAAATACAACCTGAATATGTACAAGAAGTGTTGCAATTAATCATCGGCCATGGTGTTCATTATTGGTAATGTGAAATTGTTCCAGATATCATCAAGTAGGCCGAAGTAGAACCAATTGTGCCCTTAGTTCTGAAATCCCCACAACATAAACTCAAACCTCGACCATAATCTTTGAAATATGGTTACATGGTCAATAAGAACATGCTGTCAGTAATACTCAATGCCTCTCTCTCGCAAGATCAAGAGAATGCACTTCTCCAAGTCCTTAAATAAAGAAAACAAATCTATTGGATGGATAGTAGCTGATCTTAAAGGGATCAACCCAACCATTTTCACACACAAGGTGCTACATGAAGAAAGAGACAATCCCACTTGGAAACAAAAATGATGGATAAATCCTCCCATGAAGGTGGTAGTAAATAAAGATGTGATCAAGCTTTTGGATGCAGGAATCATCTACCCAATCTCCGGCAGCCCATTGGTAAGTCCTTTGCAAGTGGTACCCAAAAAAGGGTATCATCGTAATCATTAATGATAAAAATGAACTTATACCAAAAAGAACAGTCCCATTATGGAGAGTATGTCTGGATTATAGAAAACATAACAATGCCACACGAAATGATCACTTCCCACTCACTTTAATGTATCAAATGCTGGAGCGATTAACAGGGCATAAATTATATTCCTTATTGGATGGTTATTATATACATAACAAAATTTCAATTTCTCATTAAGACAAGAGAAAACAACCTTCACATGCCCATATGGGACTTTTTCTTGTCGTTGGATGTCTTTTAGTATGTGCAATGCTCTATCCACCTTTAAACAATGTATGTTGGAAATATTCCATGATATGGTCGAGCAGATTCTAGAAGCCTTTATGGATGATTTTTTGGTCTATTGAAAATCATTCAAAACATGCTTAAGAAATATGGAATTGGTCCTAAAATGGTGTGAGCAAACCAATATAGTTTTAAACTGGGATAAGTTCCACTTTATGGCACAAAATGACGTTGTCTTAGGCCACACGATTTCTATGAAGGGAATTGAATTTGACCTAGCCAAAATTCAACTCATCTCCCAACTACCAATCCAAACTATTGTCTGGGAAATCTAGATCATTCTTGGGCATTTTTGTTTTTAAGGAAGATTTGTCTGTGATGTTTTGAAGATAGATCAATCAATAACCAATCTTCTTTGAAATGATGTTATCCTTGAATTTGAAGAAACTTGCACCGCAAAATTCTACGTTCTTAATCAAAAATTTGTAGAATAACCTATCACAATTTCCCCTTATTGGGAAGACAAATTTGAGATTATGTGTGATGCAAGTTATTATGCCATGGGAGTAGGGATTTGGTAGTGGTTAAATCAATTATTCAGACCAATCTACAATGTTAGCAGAGCCCTCCACTAGGCATAAATTAACTACACTACCACAAAGAAGGAAATGATAGAAGTGGTTTTTGCATTTGATAGGGTCCTATCATATTTAATTCTATCTAATGTTATTGTCTGCACTGACCATGTAACACTTAGATATTTGCTGAACAAGAAGGATGAAAAATCATTACTCATTTGTTGGGTGCTTCTCCTCCAAGAATTTTACTTGAAGATCCATGATATGAATGGTAGAGAGAGCGTTGTTGTTGATCATATATCATGAATGTAATTTCCTAATTTAGATAGAGAATATGATAGATAGATAAAGGAGGACTTCTCAGACAAGAATCTTTTCTCAGTTGGAGTTACACCTCGTATATGGTTTGCTGACATACCCAATTACATATCAATATGAGTCTTTCACCCTAATATTTCATCACAACAAAAGAAAAAATTCTTGTATAAAGTGAAAAGATATTTTTGGGAAGACCCATTACTCTTCTTCTCATGTGAAGATGGGGCGATCTTCCACTGTATCCCAAAAAAAATGATTCAAGGAATTCTATAGTTTTTCCATTCTTCCTGATTTGGGGGAAATCACGAGCCAGATTGAAAAATAGCTAAAATTTTATAATCTTGATTTTTCTGGCCAACCATGCACAAGGATGCCTGGTATTTTATTAGATGTTGTGATACGTTCCAATGAATAGGTAACATGGGGTACAGATCTGAAATGCCTCAATACCCTATCCTTGAGGTCATGGTCTTCGACATATGGGGTATTGAGTTCATGGGACCCTTTCCCCCATCATATTGAAACTCTTACATATTTATTTGTGTGGATTACATATCAAAATGGTTAGAATCCACATCCATGACACACAATACAACAAAGGTCTTCATGGTCTTCTAGAAGAAAAATATTTTCAGTAGGTTTGGTGTCCCACAGGATTTGATATGTGATAGAGGTGCGCATTTTGAAATTACATTGATGTGGAATGTGATTCTGAAGTACGGTTTGAGGTATAATACATGGACAACTTATCATCCAAAATCTAGTGGATAAGGGGAAGTATCAAATAGAGAATTAAATTAGATCTTGGAGAAGATAGTGGGAGCCTCATGGAAGGACTGGTCCAAGAAACTTGTTGATGCCTTGAGGACATACCAGACCGCATTCAAAACACCAATGGGTATGTCTCCATTCGATTTTATTTATAGGAATCCATGTCAATTACCAGTGGAACTTGAGCATAAAGCTTATTAGGGTGTGAAGTCCTTGGACTACGATCTAGAAGATGTAGAAGAAAAGTGAAAGTTTCAACTGATGGAACTTGATAAGATTTGGTGGGAGGAATATGATAATACCAGGCTATATAAAGAGAATAAAAATGCAGTCCATAACCATATGAGCTATCAGAAGTAATTCCAGCCTAGTGATGAGGTACTATTATTTAACACTCCTTTCAGATTTTTTATAGGTAAATTAAATTCCCTATGGTCTGGACCTTTCAATGTGATCATGGTTTTCCACCATGGTGCAGAGGAAGTTTCTGGAGCTAACGGTCAAATATTCAAGGTAAATGGGTAGCGTTTGAATCCCTATTTGTACACATATGAAATGGTGGGTACAATCTGTAAGACCCAGGGATACCCTGAGAGTGGAGGGGTGAATCAGGGTGTCATATTTTTTCCTTTTAAATATTATGATCTTGTTCCCACATTGGTAGTAATGTGTTCAACCTATATGATGGATATAATCATCAATTAAACAATAACATGTAATGATACCACCCAAAACTTTTACTTGGTTCACCAAAAAGGGCTACGTCCTAGGAGAATATGCCGACAATGTGTCGATCGTACCAAAATCTACTAATCTTCAGTAGTTTTGGAGTATAAGAGTTTGTACACAATCACTTTTTCCCAGAAACACTGCCTTTACAATAATTCAGGGATATCTCACTACATCCCTCAAAACACTTCCGTTGACTCCCCCTTGCTCACTAACATGGGAGAAGTCTTACTCAGTTTATTGACATGAGGGTCTCTTCAACAAATTTTCATTGAAGTCTTTTTCTTAGTCCAACACAAGACACTACTAGTATCAATGTCTTGAATTGATGCACTTGAAGGAACTAGTCACACAAACCAGATACTCAAAATCCTATTGGAAGCATAACACCACACTTGCGCATAATACCTCAACTTGCCTGCATGATTTGAGAATTGTCGTGAAACATGACTTTCACACAACCCGTACTTTCCATGCAAGAGTTATCTTTCATACAAATATACTAAAGGGTTCACTTGGTCTATTCAGACTAAAGGAACACCTTGCACACAATATTAACTCTTTGTAATTCTTTCGCGTGAAAATATTATTTGCATCAAAGAAACCCAATTTTCATTGGAAAATTATTAAGTCTTCCATGGGGGTGGTCTTCTATTTATAGGCCTCGATGACCCTACGTGCAAGTTTCTGACGTTTCTTTCTCAGTGTGACCAATGTACCTCCTGATCTCGCAAAACCCATTTTGACATTGCATTGGGTGTGTAATATTCTTTCACGCAACCTAATCTTTCGTGCACATGTAAGACATTTCTTCACTTTTTAACAGTTCCATATTTTGATGCACTAATCCCAAATTATGCCTTGGGTGAAAGTTTCTAAACACCCTTCAAACTTGCACACAACTCCCTTTTGTAAAAACACTTTTCTCCATTTTCCAATTTTTTGACACAAATATTTGGCAAACACTGGGAAATGATGCCACCTTCAATATTGTTGCCTGCTTGAACTATAAGATCCCTTTACTATCAAAATTTCTGAACATCCAATGAGGATTGACAACAAAATCAAACCATACTCCATTTCTATCATAGAACGGTCATGGTTATAACACTATCTCCATAATACAATTCAGGTAACAAGACTATAATGTAAGGTTGATCCAAAGACATAAAACAACAGTGCTTCTTAGAAGGAAACCCAGAGGTTACATGCCTTGTACAATCTATACAAATAGAATTTAATTTCCATTTTAGTGTATATTATAATATTAAAAATATATATTAAATATGTTAATAAAAAGGGATGATATCGGTGCTGATGGTAAGGTCACTGGAATATATCCGAGCTATTGCTGGTTTGAATCCCCCCATACCTACCTTTAGAATGAGGTTCATCCTTTCTAACCCATGTTTAATCAAATATAATGTGTGGTAATTTTCAAGAAAAAATATATGTTTTTCTATATAAAAGAAAACCCTTGATGGGGATGTACTGGTTGTCCAAGGTCATAAATCGGTTCCAAAAGACCCAGGTTCGAATCCCGAAAAATGAACTATTTCCATCATTTTTAAAATTAATAACACCACACGGAATTACTTTCGATATAAATCATGTGGGATATGTTTTCAGTGATAATTTAAATAGTTTTTTAAATAAGAAAATCTATGAGGGTGAAGTTGTCAGATTGACAGAGTCTCAGCCCCAGATTCAAAAGACCCGGGTTCAAACTCGACTAATCTCCCTACTTCATCCCTTTTATTCAAATTAAAACCACACATCATGTATTTTCTTCATCCAATGTAGAACTGTACCTATAAATTAAATCATAAAAGTAACTAAAAATGGGAAGAATGACAACCTTTTCTCCAGTGGTTGTGGGATTGCATTCAGAATGGCCAGTCGCTGGTTCGAATTGCGTCCCTAGAATCGGGCTAAAGGTTGTAGTTCTCTTTTTCAAATATTAGAACACACACCATGTATTTCTCAAATACAAAACATGCATTGGTTTAATTTAGTTGGTAAATATTTATTTTTCATTTTATTGTAAAATATTATATAATTATATATATATATATATATAAACAACTCATACATGAAATGTATGGATTAAGACATGCTAGTTTGTTTGGGTATAAAGTTCGAGACCCTACTCGGCCTCTGCCCATGTTGTACGACCCCCAACTCCCCGTGTTATTCTCTCATAGGTCATCCACATCCCCCAACACCAATCCATTGATTTTCCATGTTTTGATTCTGATTTCCATCACATTTTGACCCTTGATCCAGGTACACCCTTCTCCTCCCTCTATTTCAAGATATCATATTCATTTAGGGAAATTTCAGATTGGGTGACCTTTTGGGTCTCCTGCATAGTACAAGGGGTGAACAATGAACACATGCCATTTACATCTTATACATGGCCACACACTGCACGTTTTTTCCATTTGAAATAGACACAATGTGTACATTCGGTACATATCGTGTACCATGCCACCCTCGACCTTCTAGACTAGACCATGTCCTCTAGGACATGGCACCTTCCCATGTCACCACACACAACATGTATGTTCATTACACTCAGTGTTTTACATTCCTTTGGTGGAATCCTTGTGGATGTCGTATACACCCAGAACCCCCTATTAATCCACACGATGTTTATTGTGTCATCTCCCCTACCAAAGTCGAGCCGTGTCTGGACACTTACATGGGCACCACTCCTTTTTATAATACATGATATGTACACCTTGTTAAACACCGCGTACTAGTTTTTTTCCAACTACATTTCCTCTTGGCGTGTAGATACAAGGAATAAGGGATCCTCAACAGATCATACTACATGCTGTGTACCATGAATCTATATGTTGTGTTCTCCTTTCTTTTCTGTTTCTCACATTTTATTTCTTTCTTATTTTTCTTATTTTATTTTGTTTTCATTTATTTTATTTCAACTATAGATGGTGAGAATCCCACAACTAAGAAGGAACCTGATTTTTCTATTGAGGGTGAGCATCCCCCTATCCATCATATTCATCTATGAAATTCTGAGAGAGTTTCCTGCTCTGCATCCTCTTGTGATGGAACCTCCCTCTGTGAAATCCATCAGTTTGGTCACTTCCGTGGAACCCCTCCCTGCACCATCTACATCTACACCTTCCACCATGGATGATAGATCTAGTGGCACCATTCCCTCTTCTGGATCCACCACTTTGGAGCCACCCTCTACTATAGTAGTGGACCAACTTTCTCTGTTCCCTCCACCCTATACTGGCCCGTCCTCTGAGGCAGCTCTGGTATCCGCTGCTCCACCTACTACTAGCACAATTATCCCTTTTAACATGGAACCATGGGATCCTTCTCAGCCGGTATCACCAGTAACCCTCCCTTAGATGCATCCATGTCTAATATTTCTTGAGGTTCATCCTACTACAAACCGATTGCGGTGCTTTTCCTGATGTACTATTCATTTGAGAATCCATTATCTGTACATCATTGTTCCCCATCACCTTGGCATCTGGGAGGAGATTGAGGAGTTCCTTGGCCATACTCATCTCCTTGAGAAAGTCCAGGACAACACTCCTAATTACATATATTTATTTTTGGAATTTAACAACCTACCACCAGACGCCCACCGATAACATTAACCCTGCTTGCTTTCAGCAAGGTGGTTGCCATTTTTCCCTTTTTATGGCATATTTTGGCTGAGAGGGTGGATTCTACCCCCATCCTACCACCACACCTTCTATCTCCATGCTTACCCACCCTGAGCACTCTAACTTCATTGCAATGTGGTGGGAGCTTGCTAGGCCTGACCACAGGTACACCCCCACCTCACAAAAGTGCATGCTCATCATAGAACCTCCCCTTTGTTTCCTTCACCGGTGCTTCAGTGCCATCCATTTTCCTTTCTATGAGGATATGGGAGTTCTTTATGGCTGTTAAATGGACGTTATAACTTGTATTGTTAGTCACAACTACCCAGACCTCCCTTGTCTTTTCAATTCATAATTCCACTCTAGAATCCATGGAAGTCAGGGCAACCTGAACCGAAGTTTTTATGCCACTCAGTTTTCACACCATTTGAGATTTTTTGAGCCCTCTCTCCCACACGACCCATTAATCCCACCTCAGCATCTTGACTTCTTCATGATCATGCTCATGCGGATGGTTGAGCATTAGCGGGATGGCTAGGTGTTTGTGTAGGGAACCCCATCTCTTACAGGGGTGAGATATGGCCTAGTTGTTCCCATTAGTGCGGCTGATCCCAACCTCTGTCATCCACCATCAGATGTTCCCTCTTCACCCAACCCTCTTTTAGGCTTACTTTTTCTTCCACCAACCCCTTTTATTCTATGCCTTCCACCTCCCCACCTCCACCCACACCCTCAGATGATATCCCCACCACCCTCTACCAGGACGAGATAGACCGATGTCTGGACCTTGTTCAGCTCCACTAGGAAACCCTCACTCAGACACCGACACAAATGGAGGGTATGTTTCTACTTATACTCCATCACTTGGGAATTTCAATACCAGCGACATCACCTGTGGTCGTCCCTCCATCAGATCCTCATCCTTCCACTTCTTAGACCCCACTGACATCTCTTGCAACAGATTCAATTTTTCTCTCTACTGCTGTCCCCTCTACTACCTACCCTGCTATCTCGCATGTAGAGCCTACTATGCCTCCCACTAAGAGTGGCGAGATCGTGCCTCCGGATTCCAATATGGCTGCTTCTCCTTTGGGTTATTCCACTATTTTTTATGATGCCTCTTTTGAGGAGACCCAATGACTAGTTTTGGGCACATTTATTTCCATTACATATATCTTTTGTGCTATGCTTGGGATGTGATGACATATGTATCTTTATATTTATTTTTCCACTCCCTCACAATCACAGGTACTCTAGAGTGACTTGGACTTCTCTATTTCGAACGCTTACCCTATTTCTTGATTCACCATGAGGGGAGTGCTTTTTTGTGTTTCTTTTTTTATGACTTTGAATTACTTCTTTCACTACTTCCCCCCATCTTACACCCACTATTTCCCCATATCTTTTCCTCTTCATATGTATTACACATGGGGGACCATGTGTTGTATTAAGTGTGGGGGAGGGTCTCTAAATACACTAGACTTCGCCATGAACTGATCTAGGAGAAATCATTAATAATTGAAATATTTTAAATTGTGGAATTTTTTTTGAGTAATTATAATTAAAAAAAATTAATACAAAAAATGGAATTTAAAAATTTACAAGATCATTTCTACTTTCAAAGTATTTTTAAATGATTGCTGATATAGTTTGATTTTGGATTTAAAGTCTTGGAAATTTACATTTATTAGAAAAATAATTTTTAATCGTGTCATGACCTATGTGACCTTTTATTTTACTCATTCCCAAGATGTATTTTAATCCTTTTTTACATATTCTTTCTTATTCCCTCTTTCTTGAGAGATTCTTGGGATATGCATAACTACCAAAACAAGCTGGTTTTTCTCTTCAAAACATGAATATTTTTGAATCACAATAAAATTATTGAGACATTTTATTGTTTTTAAACTCCTTGGAACTTGATACCTAATCTACATTATATCTTCATAAAACATTAGAAACCATGAACTTTTTTGATAGGAAGCTACATTATAAGACTAGTTTCCCTTCATATGATAATTCTTTTATAATTTTCCTAATTATTCATTTGAGATTTAGAGAGGTATTTTTTCCCATTCAAGGTTTATTTAGATCAACCATGAACTTAAGTGTGGGGGATAGTGCCACTTACTCATTAGGGTAGAAGGGTCCCAAAAGAACTATTCATTATATTCTTGGTGGTCCCTATATTATTAAAAAAAACTGAAAAATGAAAAAGAGGGAACTGATTAATTCATGGTTAATGGGGCCATATTGGAAAGAGAATTTCACAGTGATGATAACCTTTGAGAGATCTTGATTGGGGGTGAATTTTTTATTATGATTAATTTTGAATATCATGTATTATTTTTTAAGAATTTATCCTCCTTTTCAATCCTTTTAGATTAATTTTTATCATTACCAACCAACCCTTAGCCTCAAAAACATTTGAACATTATTAAAAGTCCTCATGAATTTTGTGATTTGACTTATTAAGTAGAGAATGGGAATACTTTAAAGACTTGGATTAAGTGAATTTACTTAATATTGAGGATAACATTGATTAAATAATCTTGATTGATGAGTGTGGTACTTTATGGTGAGGTAAATTATCAAGTGGTGTGTTTATTTATGGAAAGTTAAACAATGTGGAAGAAAGTGGATGTAAATTTTTAATTGAATTATATGTGAGGAATGATTATATATTTTTTTGAATTGAAATATGTTTTTTTCATTTTAATATCCTCAGCTATGGATATAGTTTTTACAATTATAATTAGTTGAATGATTCCCTTTTTAGAGTATGTACTCTATTGATTTGATGTTGAGATTTTTATTGAGGACAAGAGAATGAATAAGTGTGGGGGATTTTGATGTGGAAAAATTGTGTACACCTTTTCATACATTCTATTTAATATAAAAACATGTTTTCATTGGATATATTTGTTAATTTCAAGATAAACTGCTTTAATTTCGTTATCTTGATGATTTTCAGGTATTTTCCATCCTAAGACACAAATAGGGAAGTGTCAGAACAAAAATTAAAATATACACGGCCTGTAATTCTTAAACAATCCATGAACTATTACCCTGTACATGGATCGACATGTCTAAATACACACCCATGTTTCCGGCTTGACATTACACGTCGGGTGATTACCCTGAACACGCCCTGTACCCCCTTCTAGATGTGTTTGGTGGCCGAGTTTTGAAATTACACACCATGTGGGGTGGAGCGACATGCCGTGTACCCCCACCAACAAGGAAGCACTATTTTCAAATTCAAGGGAGGTGCAGTAGCTCACCCACAAGTAGAAAAAAATGGCCCAAATCAGTTTGACTTGAGTACATGTTGTGTACTCTTGAGCACACACAGTGTATTCCTAAACATTATAAATAGGAGGGTTGACCTTCATAAATTAAAATTCATACACAGCTAACAAAAGGGGCCAATTTTGAAGATGCCTAATAGGAAAAGAAGGAGAGAGTAGAAGATATGAGGAGCCGCCGCTACCTTCCCGATGATCTTTAATCCAAATTTTGTTCAATGTTTCACTGAGGTATCATAAGTTTGTTATCTGCTAACTAATGCATGAGTAGCTACATACCCTTTTTTGTTGGAGCTATGTATGATAATGGGGTTTTTTTATCAATTGGTATATTGTAATCGTGTTATTTATATTTATCTCATAATCCCTGAAAAACTCTTCCTAAATATCACGGGAAACCCTGTATCAGACCATGAAACTGAATTCCAGGGATCTTATGTGGAATTATGATCAATAGAATCCATGATCATTGGGTGGAATTATCATCTCAAAATAGGTTACAATTAAAAAAATTAATATAAAATAAAATCCAGACCAAGGGATTGGTTTCTACTAATTTAAACAAAATTCACCGGATGAAGAGGGTTCTGTTATATCCAAAACCCAGAGATTTGAGTTATCATGAACAACTAGAACCCATAAAAAATTGATTTATTAATTCTCATAGAAATTATCTCCCATGATGCATTCGTTCTATTTATCATGAGAATGAAATCTTAGTGTTTTCTATATCTTTAATGAAAATTATCTCGAAATCAAAAGTTTAATTAATCTATCATTGGAACATGAAAATATCAACTGTAAATTTTTTCAAACGTCACCTAATTAATTACAAAATAGAGAAACAAAATACAACAACTTCAACTCCCTATGGATTGATCCCATACTTGAAATATACTAGTATTAAGTTTGGGTAATTCAATTTGGATTATTGAAAGTAACACTTAGACAAAAATGATACCATCGATCAAAGATTACATATCACGATAGCTAAGGTTTGTGATGAATTCAAATAATTGGTTTCAATAATTGGTGTGAGGAATGAAGTGATTCATTGATGGAATGGAAATTTAAATAACCAAAAGAAGCTCACCGGAAAATCCAGATCCATCTTCATCTCTGAAAGTGATGGAAGATGCATTTTTCTAACACTAGAAGTGGAAGAGAAGTTTATAAACAATGATCAATGGAAACTCTAACTATCCCTACGTTGTTCGGACCTAAACAAATAAAACTAGAGATAAAAAAAGCATCAAATCACTAACCTGGAACAACGAAAGTCTGAAACTCATAATGCTATTTTCTTGCACATCAGGGGATGACCCCCAGGCCTGTTACTGTTGTAGATTTCGTTGGTGGTACCATTCTTCTCCTCTACGCCGTTGATAAATTCTAGGATTTGATTTTATTTCAAATTATTTGGTGTCGTATTGTGCATCATCGTTTTTCCCATCTCTAACCTACCCAATATGCCACAAATGGTTCACTTATTGCCTCTTATCCAGAAGCTATAGAGTGGCATAAAGAAACATCTCCCCACCACTTCTCATTGAATCAGTATTTAGAACTGGGAAGGAAAGGTTCTGCAGGAGGATATCTTTGTAGGAATTGAGCCTGTACTACTAGAACATTAATAATCCATTTATTTGGATGGATATCAGATACTAGGTGCCCAAAATCCCATTACTATTCAAATTGATGGCATACACCCTATACTCAGCAGCTTTCAGACCAGGAACAACGAGTGCCATGGGCATAGAGGAGTTGGATCCCTCAAAGGAGAAGAAGAAGAAAAAATCCAGATCTGGAAGGATGATGCAGTTGGTGTAGGACATCCCCTGTGTGAAATTTTGGGGACCATAGTTACCCCGTCCATGAACCAGCATGATCAGGAGGATCACCATCAACAAAACCCTTAGTATAACCAAAACAACGCTGTGAAACATGGGAGAAGCCATCACTGGGAGTTTCCCAGGGGATGATGATCTGCCAGGTTATTCATTGAGGAACATTTCATTATACTATTGTTTCTCATAACAATCATTGCTAATGTGGGATTAGAGTATGTTTTGGGTAAATCCATGATCACAATATTAATCTCACGAAGCAAATGGTGGTTGAAGATGGAAGAATATTTAATGAGGTATCAAAATACGAGTAATTGTTATAAGAAGAGTTGTCAAAAAACCCAAAAAGAGATATTGTTCAGAAAAAAACATCAATGTTTCCTCTCAATATGTTTTGGTTGGGATTGTGTTTGATGACCAAGACAGATGACCAAAAATGAGTATGGTTGGTGTTTGAAGAAGACAAGTTTGTAAGGTGGCACAGTTTCCCAGTGTTTTCCAATGTTTTTGGCCTCAAAATCAAGAATTTGTTTTAAAAAATGTATGGTTTTTTCATAGGAATGAATGGTGTGAAGAACATTGAACAAAATTAGAAATGGAATAGAAATATGGATCTTGGGATATCGACCACATACCATGTCTGGGAATGGTTCGCAGTCGTGTACTAGGTAGGGGAACAGTACGCGTGAGTGGTTCGTGAAACCAAAAATAGTTCACAACAACAATTTGCAGCAAAGGGAGTATGGTATGTAGAAGGCATGATGGTTCACAAGATAGAGAAATAGAAGTGTTCCTTATGGTATGAAAGGTAGTATGTAGACCGCATATGAAAAATAGTTAGCAGAATGGGTGTGGTTCGCGGTAGGAGGATCAGTATGCGATGTAGGTTGTAATGAATGAAAGATTCGGTAATTCATATATTATTGGATTTTGTGGATATCTATGCCTATATAATGAGAGATTATACCATCGATTAAGGGAGATTGAATATCATTAGAGAAAATCTATATTCTCTAGGAATTTGGTGATGTCAGAAAGTGGTTCTCACGGAAGCCATTCCGCTAAAGGGTTTTACAGGGAACTCAAACCTACAAAAAAGTGGTACATAGAAAAGGAATTATGGTACACATAGGAGGAATTTTGGTATGTGGAGAAAGAAGTCTGGTATGTTGAGGAGAGATTGTTTATAGAAGAAAAGGTAGTCTGCAATTAAAGAATAGTTAATGGACAGAGGGTGATTCGTATAAGAGGTTCACAGAGTCGGTACGTGGAGGCGGTATGAGACAGCGAATGCAAAGGCAGTCCATGAATGGAGGTTAGTTCGTGGAAGTAGCAACCGTACATGAAGGAGAAATTTCATGTTCAAAACTAGGAACTCAGTACACAAGAGAATAAGGTGGTTCATGTTTTTCTCAAGGAAGCTTGAAAAACTTTCCAATCCTTTTGTGAAGGTATTTTATGGTACATAGTAGTACCTAGGAATGTGAATTTCATCTGTGTGTGAAAAAGGGACTTCAAAAGTGTGATGTCCCATTTATTTTGTGATTTTTTAAATTATATAGAATTATTTTGAAACTAGATGCTCTGAAGACACCTGATTCTGAGGCCTGGTGTGCCTAGAATATAATTTTGAACTTTTTTTGTTCATTTAAATAAACATGCGAGTGAGTTTTTCTATATTTTAAAGCAGTTCTAGAATAAAAAATACAAGGACACCGTTGAACTCATAATGGTAGGATTATCGAAGAATGGACTTAACCTTGACCAATGTGGGTTGAGGAAAAAAGTTATTTTTCATAATTTTTAAAGAAAAATTTAAAAATAAAAAAAATTGTTTTATTTTATTTTTTAAAATTTTAAAATCATTTTAGCCCAACGATTTTCTAACCAAGTGAAAATTAATATATTGTTTCATTAAATGAAATAAATTAATGACTTCATAATGGAAACATAATCGAAATGATTCTTCGAGTTTTATCCTTTAATGGCCAAGAAGGAAATGTAGGATTGTCGGCATAATCCTGGTTCTGATCTGAAGCTCTGATGGGTGACAACGATGAATGCCAAAAACCCTTCGAACAGATCATCACTAATTATGATCAACAAGCAGCCATAAAAGGAGGATCGCATATTGAAGAACATAGAGACACCATTCATCGCCAAGGAACAATTCGACCTAGGTATGTGTTTTCTTTGTGCTTGAGTTTCCCCGTTCTTCATTCTAAAACAACGAACATAGATCAACCCACAAAAGGATTGATATGAGGTTCGCTTGTTCTTGTAAGAGGGTACCATTTCTTAGGAATGTAATGGGATTAAATTGTGATAGAACTTCCATCCATTATCCCATGTTTCTAAACCTCTAATGCGGAGGGATGGGATGACACGATCAAGGCCCGAGCCCCTCCTCCATGTTCTTTTTTGTGCGTTCTTCATGGAAACATATTCGAAATGGAAGCAAGGAGGATTCAAGGCCATTGTAGGGAAGATGGTATCCCTTGAGGCCATAGGTGTAAGTGACATGAAGAACGAACCACCGAAGTGAACCCGATGTTCTGTGAAAGAACTCGCTCGAGCTCCAGTGCTGGTGAATGCCAGAGGTGGCCCATGGAAAAGGCTGCGAGTAGGTGGCAGTGCACCACGATTGAGCACAGAAGGGAGCACCAAGATGGTGTGCCAGAGGGAGCGCCACAACTGTCTCGATCTGTGGCGGAGCGGCAGGAGCCGCCATGTAACAACCTAGGAAATAATTAAATGAATTATAATTTAAATAATTAATGTTGTATAAGATGTCATTTAAGGAAAATGAAAATTTTATGTTCTTATTTTTATTAGTTTTCAAAAAATGACACTTTTTAGTTTAAATGGAATTTAATGTCAAATAATATTTTTATGATTAATATATTAATAACTTTTTTTCAAATGAAATTTTATTGCATGTATTTATAATTATTTTTAAGTATAATGATTTGTGGCTACATTGAATTATATATATTATTAACATTGTTAATTTTAACATTCAAAATTATAAATATTTTGTACCAATTATGATAATTGTTATTTTGGTATAATTTATAACATTTTAAATATTTAATATGATATAAATATATATTTTATTTATAAATGTATATATATATATGATTAGTTTTATTTATATAAAATTATTAATATTAAGTTTTATAAAATTTAATGATATGGTACATAAATATATAATGGATAAATTATTTTTATAATTAATATTCCTTTTAAATAATATAAGTAACAACAATAATATATAAATGTTTTATAATTAATAATAAATACATTTTATTTATTTTAAATAAGTTTAATTAAATTTTTTTTTAATAAAATTATTCATATTATGATATATATATGTATATATAATATAAATGAGTTTAGTAATAACACTTTACCTTTTTTAAATGTATTGTTAAAATAAATTAACTTTTATAATCATAATGTTAGATAATATAATAATAATTGATAAAATAATAAAAAAAACAAATGATTTGGGTATTCACAGGTTTCTTAAATGAAGGGAAAAGACAAAAATGTAATATTATGATTTTAGGATATAATAGTTAATAAGATAATTGATAAAATAAGAAAACAAAAAAAGTCAATATGCAGATTAGTTTTCACGGGATAGAGAATAGGGAAATTAGGTTTAGGGTTTCTGCGCAAGGGGAGCTGCGCACCTCAGGTGGGTTAGTCCGGGAGAGTCTGCATGTGGTGGGTCTGAGGTCGACCGATGTTGGAGAGGTGTGGCGCTGCGAAGGGAGAAGCGCCGCGATGGGGTTCATCTGGGCGTGCACCACGAGTAGAGGCAAGGCCATTCCTTGTTCTTCATGAGAGCCAAGCATGAGGGAGACCAGATCGAGGCCATGTGCATCGCGAGGTGCGGTCGAGGTCGAGGTGCGTTCGGGGATGGAGATCCAAACTTGGATCTCAGTTGCGAGTTAGGGTTTCGTCATGTATTAATCTGAGGTAGAATAGTTTATTTAATTTTGATGTCCGAATCGTATTTGTTATCCCTATTGGATTTTGTCTCTTTTCCATGGTTGATTTTTCTTTTTAGTCTTCTGGTAGGTGTGCATTGTAGTTTCTTGGTTGTCAATTTTTGAATATTCATGCACTGCATCTTTCTCTCTCTTGTTTTTCATTTTAGTTTCTGTCAAAATTAATGCACTGATCATTTTATTTTTGACAATTGTGCTTCTGAATTTTCTTATCTACAATAGTTCCCCAGCTTGCACAGTAAGGTTAACCTTAGTTTTTAGAGGTTATAAGAAGCGGAGTAACTCTGCTCGTTTTCTCCAGGGATGTTTCTTCACTGTCTGCACAAATGAATAAACATTGATTCCTTTTGTGTTGAGTCCAGAGTTTTCCTCACCTATGCTTTGTTCCAGGAGATCAAGTAAGATTCTATTTTCAATTATCTCTATTTTACAAACCATTACTATATAATTCTATATATGTAGATTTATATACTAAGATTACAATGCCTCTTTTAAAAGTTTCCAAAGAGTGTTTTATGATTTGATTTCATTAAGCAGAAACTATTTTTATATACCTTGGTATATACATATTTATATATAAATATTTATATTTCAAAACCAAGCTAAATATTAATTATATTTATTGGTTTTGGTTTTCTTTTATTCTGCAAAATTTTAAGAGGGTGAAAATATTATTTTAAATTGTGATTTTATTCTTACTATTCAAGTTATGTTATTTTAAATGGTTATATATATATATATATGCATACTGATGAAATGACAATTATCATTTTACAATTTTAATTTCAGTTTATTGTTATGTTTCCCAAAAAATTCATATAACATATCAACATGATTTATCGACATTATGGGCATCGTTCTTGCACATATACATGGCCATGTGTTTATTCAAATAATCGATTTTCATTGCATTCAAAACAAACTTATAATTTCATGTTAAAAGATTATGGTTTATTTTCAAGTTCATTAATTACATAAGAATTGAGTGCCTCATTTATAATGTTTTTTATGTGTGGAACCTCATTAACTATTATTTAAAATTAAACTGCGCATATGTGAAACAAGAGGATTCGAGAAAGAATGATCAATTGTATGGGTAGACCTTGCAAAGTACTGTTGTAGATGTTTTGGTTGTAACCAAACTTGCAGATGATAAAAATGGAAGTCTTTATTTAATTATACCATACTTATAAATACATGTGAATTTTAATGCAGTGAAGTGTCTTATCATTAGATGAAAACTCCAGTGAAATGTATATCTGTTTAAAGCATGCTTAAAAACATTTTCAGAAAAACCGACTCTCGAGTGTGGTATACAGGAAGGGATTGGGCGTGGACCCATCATGGCCTGCAATTAGTTGAGTAGTCTCAGAATTAAATGGTTTGTTTTCAGAAGCTTTCCTAATTTTTTTAGAAACAAACTGGAGTATATTTGAGCAATTTTGAATGTTTGTATTTTCTAAAAATTTAACTAGTATTTTAATACCGTAAGTAATTTTAAATGGTATTTTAAAAATGGTATTTCTAATTTTTTTGGCATATTTTTTCAAAGAATTATTATAAATATTTATCGAAGGTTTTTAAACCCCTTACTGAGCATCTTATGTGCTCACCCCAAGTTTTAGAAATACTTTTCACAGGTTTCCTTGAGTTCCATAGTTGATCATCCTTGTAATGCGCAAAAGCAGTGATGATCTTTCAGTTTGTTTAATTTTTCATTGTATCTCTGATGTTTTTTTGTAAGCATGTATCTATTTTCTAGAACCTAGACCAAAATAAGGTTCTATTGTATGTAATGTCTAAGGCTAGGTCCTTAAACTTGGTATTAAAATAACGGTCTAGAAAACTTTGGAGATAGATGTTGTCATTTAACGTTAGTGTATAAGAATCTAGCAGTCCTAGTTTTCAAAATTATGAAGATGGAAATTCAGAATTATATTTAGTCCAATGATCGAATTGTGAGGACACAATTCTTTTTAAGGGGGGGGGGATAATTTAACAGCCTAGGAAATAATTAAACGAATTATAATTTAAATAATTAAATTTTCATGAGATGTCATTTAAGAAAAATGAAAATTTGATTTTCTTATTTGTATTAGTTTTCAAAAAATGACACTTTTTAGTCTAAATTAAATTTATTGTTAAATAATATTTTTATAAGTAATATATTAATATATTTTTTATTCAAATGAAATTTTATTGCATGTATTTATAATTATTTTTAAGTATAATGATTTATTGCTACATTTAATTATATATATTATTAACATTGTTAATTTTAACGTTCAAAATTTTAAATATTTTATACCAATTATGATAATTTTTATTTTGGTATAATTTATAACATTTTAAATATGTAATATGATATAAATATATATTTGATTTATAAATGTATATATATATATATATATATGATTAGTTTCATTTATATGAAATTATTAATATTTTGTTTTATAAAATTTAACGATATGGTACATAAATACATAATGGATAAATTATTTTTATAATTAATAATCCATTTAAATAATATAAGTAACAATAATAATATGTAAATGTTTTATAATTAATTATAAATACATTGTATTTGTTTCAAATAAGTTTAATTAAATTTTGTTTTTAATAAAATTAATCATATTATGATTTATATATATATATATATAATATAAATGAGTTTAATAATAAAGCTTTATATTTTTAAAATTATTTTTAAAATAAATTAACTTTTATAATCATAAAGTTAGATAATATAATACCAATTGATAAAATTATAAAAAAAACAAATGAGTTGGGTATTCATTGGTTTCTTAAACAAAGGGAAAAGAAAAAAATGTAATATTATGATTTTAGGATATAATAGTTAATAAGATAATTGATAAAATAAGAAAAAAAGGAAATACGAAGAATAGTTTTCACAGGATAGAGAATAGAGAAATTAGGTTTAGGGTTTATGTGCATGGAGAGCTGCGCACCTCAGGTGGGTTCGTCCGGGAGGGTCTGCGCGTGGCGGGTCTGAGGTCATCCGAGGTCGGAGAGGTGTGGCACTGCGAAGGGATAAGCGTCACGATGGGGTTCATCTGGGCGTGTACCGCGAGTGGAGGCAAGGCCCTGCTGTGTCCGTCATGAGAGCTGAGCATGAGGGAGACCAGACCGAGGTTGTGTGCATCGCAAGGTGCGGTTGAGGTCAAGGTGCGTTCGGGGATGGAGATCCAAACTTAGATCTCAGTTGCGAGTTAGGTTTTCGTCATGTCTTAATCCGAGGTAGAATAGTTTATTTAATTTTTATGTCCGAATCATATTTGATACCCCTGTTTGATTTTGTCTCTTTATCGTGGTTTATTGTTCTTTTTAGTCTTATGGTAAGTGTGCATTTTAGTGTCTTGGTTGTCAATTTTTGAACAGTTATGCACTGCATCCTTTCCTCTCTTGGTTGTCATTTTAGTTTCTGTCAAAATTGATGTACTGATCATTTTATTTTTGACAATTGTACATCTGAATTTCCCTATATGCAATAGTTCCCCAGCTTTCACAACAATATTATCCTTAGTTTTTAGAGGTTATAAGAAGCGGAGTCACTCTGCTTGTTTTCTCCAGGGATTTTTCTTAATTTTCTACACAAATGAATAAAAATGTATGCCTTTTGAGTTGAGTACAGAGTTTTCCTCACCTCTTCTTTGTTCCATGAGATCAAGTAAGAGTCTATTTTCAATTATCTCTATTTTACAAACCTTTACTATATAATTCTGTATATACAGATTTATATAGTTAGATTTCAATACCTCTTTTAAAAATTTCCAGAGTGTTTTATGATTTTATTTTATTAAGCAGAAAATATTTTTATATACCTTGGTATATACAGATTTATATATAAATATTTATATTTCAAAACCATGCTAAATTTTAATTATATTTTTTGATTTTGGTTTTCTTTTATTCTGTAGAATTTTAAGAGGGGGAAAATATTATTTTAAATTGTGATTTTATTCTTATTATTCACATTATGTTATTTTAAATGGTTATACATGTATATATATATATATTCATATGGATGAAATGACAATTATCATTTTACAATTTTAATTTCAGTTTATCGTGATGTTTCCCAAAAAATACATGTAACATATCAACATGATTTATCAACATTATGGGTGTCGCGCTTGCACATATACATGTCCATGTGTTTATGAAAATCATCGTTGTTCATTACGTTCAAAAAATAAACTTATAATTTCAAGTTAAAATATTATGGTTTATTTTCAAGTTCATCAATTACATAAGAATTTAGTGCCTCATTTATAATGTTTTTTATGTGCGGAACCTCATTAACTATTATTTTAAATTAAACTGCGCATATGTGCAACAAGAGGATTCAAGAAAGAATGATTAATTGCAAGGGTAGAATTCGCAAAGTACTGTGGTAGATGTTTTGGTTGTAACCAAACTTGCAGATGATAAAAATGTAAGTCTTTATTTAATTATACCATAATTATAAATACATGTGTATTTTAATGTAGTTAAGTGTTTTATCAAAAGATGAAAACTCTAGTGAAATGTATATCTATTTAAAGCAAGCTTAAAAATGTTTTCAAAAAAACTAACTCTCGAGTGTGGTAGATAGGAAGGGATTGGGTGTTGACCCCTCATGGTCTGAAATTAGTCGAGTAGTCTCAGAATTAAATGTTTTGTTTTTAGAATCCTTCCTAATGTTTTTAGAAAAAAATAGAGTATATTTGAGCAATTTTGAATGTATGTATTTTCTAAAAATTGAACTAGTATTTTTATATCGTAAGTAATTTTAAATGGTATTTTAAAAATGGTATTTCTAAATGTTTTAGCATAGTTTTTAAAAGAATGCTTATAAATATTTATCGAATGTTTTTAAACCCCTTACTGAGGATCTTATGTGCTCACCCCAAGTTTTCTAAATGTTTTTCACAGGTTTCCTTGATATCCAGAGTTGGTCATCCTTGTTGTAACGCGCAGAAGCGGTGATGATCTTTTAGTTTGTTTAATTTTCGTTGTATCTATGATGCTTTTTTGTAAGCATGTATCTATTTTCCAGAACCTAGACCAAAATAAGTTCCTCTTGTATGTCATGTCTAAGGATGGGTCCTTACACGCCGGATGGCACTGCATCAGTGGAGAGCACCGTGGCTGGAGACACAACATAGTGTACTGGTACGCTGTCCCACAAACACATGTAGGAGGAAGGTGTGGCCGACATCAGATGACTACATGGTGCACAAGCTGGATGCTATTGGGGTGTTTGGGAGCAAGAGAACCAGCCCTCACAGTGGGATAGACCCATATCCCCGTAGGCCGGACCCGCAACCTAGTGGTCCAAACATAGGTCAGACCCGGGTCAGGTCAGACCCAGTTTATGTCAGACCCGATTCAGGTCAGTGGGGCCCCCGGGCCTAGTTGACCAGATCGGTCTGACATGGTCAGACTGGGCCTGGATGAAACCAGCCCCTGTTTATTAAAACGCCAATAACATTCAAACCAAGCGTCTGATTGATGATCCATTTGTGGCATTGGAACCCTCTCTACGAGGTGGTTCTTTTGGAATGATCTAAGGAAAATTTCATGGATGTTAAAATTTGAAAATTGGATTGAAGATTAGATTCTACTGGAATCAAGTGCACTTCATGCATGAATCCTATGACTCGCTAATACCCGAAAACTAGCGACCCTTAGTGGATCATCAACTAGGGACCTTATGTGGATAAGATTCTAGGAAACCTGTGTGGATCATATCCTAGCGATCCTATGTGGATAAGCACCTAGAGACCTTGTGTGGATCATCTCCTAGATACCCTGTGTGGATAATCTCATAAAAACCCATCATGGATAATCTACCAGGGTCTTTGTGTGACCCAATAGACCGAAGGTACTCATTTGGTATGAGTGCCTCAACAGTACTTGGTGTTTAGTGTTACGACTGATAGTCTTACTTTCTTAACTTTAGATTACACTTGTGTGATCTTTCTTGCTTTGTGATCTTACTTTGTGACCGTGATCCATGGTTTTATTATAGATTAATTTTCTGTATTTCCTTGTTGGTTTGGGGCCCCTACTGAGAATTTTTTCACTCACCCTTGCACAGTCTTCACTAGAATGTGTTGTGTCTGGTGCAGATAATTGATGACATGGCAGAGGACTTGGTTGTCGAGGACTAGGTGGTGTCAAGTGAGACCAGGTAGGCATGACGTGCCTCTACAACTTACAACATCAACTCTATACTTACATGTTAGGTGGGGTATTCAGCAGACAACTTGAAATCGATCTCATTCATACTATTTTTTTAATTGTATGTTATTGGGTTTGTATTCTCACCCATTTACTTTCAATTGTACTTTTACACTCAGTGGTTGTTTAGTAGCATGCATGTTATCTTTTCTAGTTTTCCTGGGATGTGGTTGTGATTTAGTGTGTATAGGTACTCAGGAAAATGCCTCTCACATGTAGGTTTACACCTTCGATGCTAGTCACCAACCCCTGGCCTTCAAGAGGCAGGCTTGGGGGAGTCATGCTATGGGCCCTGGGGGATGTTTCATGAAAAAATTGTATCATAGGTGTTTGTTTCTACCTCAAAGACTAGGAGTCTATTGTTTTATTTTTGGGAAACATTGTTTAATGTTTTGAGTTTGAATTTTAGATTTAGGGAGTCTAGTGTTGGTGCAGCCACCGACATATCCATACACCAAGAAATTTAATTATACTTTTTTTTCTCTACACATAAAAACACTTATTGAATTCATCATATATAAATTGAGTGTTTCCTCATGTTATTCCTGAATATGAGTTATCTCACCATGTATAATCTATTAACCATGATATATTTTGATATATTTTAGGATACCTCCACACAGATAGCCAACTAGGATTCTGATACATGGTTGTGGGGACAGTCTGCCTAGCGATGAGTCATCAGTTCGGGGACTAGTGCTAGAGAAAGCCCCATAGGGGGGTGCAGCAATGTTACCACCACCTGTTTGACATCATCTACTTCTAGAGTTACCGGTAGAGGAAACACGTTGGCTTAGTTCCCTACATGAGATTCAGAGACAGAGACCTCCCAGGTTCAGGGGAGAGACAAATCTTTAGATCACTGAGGATTGGATAGATACAGTGACATGGGTCTTTCACTTAGTGAGTACGCCACTTGAAAAAAGGGAGATTCTATCCATGAGCCTTCTGTATGGCTTAGTGGGGAGATAGTGGATTTTGACCATCCAGACACATGATGAGGCAACCCTCTCCTGGGATAACATCAAGTGACTTTTTTAGGAGCTGTTTTTCCCTAAGACCTTATGCTCAGTGAACATAGAGAAGTTGCTTCACCTAAAGCAGTGTAGTATGTCAGTGGCTGAATATACTGCATGGTTTACAAACCTTGACCACTACCCTACGAATACTGTACGTGACCCATTCTTCAGGGACCAAACCTTTGAGAAGGGACTCTGGAAGGAGATCAGGGCGCTGATGATTTCCCTCGGAATCCCCACTCAAGCTGGATTGCTAGAATGAAATATACTTGTAAAGAGCTTCCTCGTAGAGGCGGAACCAATGGTGGGAGCTACCACCAGGCGGTAGGTGGCAGAGTCATCCTTGGCGGTTAGTTGATAGATGGCGTAGAGGTCCATGTGGGCCAGACCATCTAGAGGGTGAACCCAAGACATATGATCGATGGTGTGAGGCCACCAAGGAAGTAGGGGTCAACATAGGAGTAGGGCGTGCTTCTCATGTGGAAGGTCGGACACATGGCTCGTGACTGCCCGACATGCCACACAAATAATCAGCAGGTGATCGAAGGGCCACCAAGGCAGTGACATAGGTTTGAGTGGGGTGGTCCGTAGGGCAGAGGATGTGGTATGGGAGAAGGTTGAGCATCATGAGTTGGATGATGGTTCAAGGTTCTACCACCACAGCCTCTAGGTGGTCCACCATGGGATAAGGGAGTTAGAAGAGAGGGGTGAGGCCAACTCCAGGTGATTTATGTCTTTGACCACGGTGCTCTGGAGATGATTAGAGGTATGATCTATATCTTATACACCTTTGATAATGTTCTTATAGACATAAGTTCTAGTCACTCTTTCCCTTCCATAGAGCTTGTTCAGAGCTCAATGATTCTGGTGGAGCCATTGGTGTGATCCTTATGATTAGAGACCCCCACAAGAGGATATTCGATGATTACACACTATTTCCAGTAGTGTGAGATAACTCTAGGAAGTGAGATCGTCAGCTGGGATCTTCTAGTAGTGATGTTAAGGAATTATGACATCATCTTGGGTATAGACTAGTTATCTATAGTCCATGCTTAGATCGACTGTATTAGGTGCAAAGTACGGTCTGTCTATGAGGATGGAACCAGGTTTTCCATCACTAGAGAGAAGGGAACTTTTGTAGCACATGACTAACTTTATCAAAGGAGGGTGCAACCAATGACTCATCAGTTAGCCAGCCTCACCCTCTATGTGGTGGATGAGAGGAGTCCAACTTTTCTTATAATGGTGGATGAGTATGAGGACATATTTTTTGATTATGTTCTTGGAATACCTCCTCATAGAGAGGTAAACTTCTCCATCGATATGTACCCTTGTGTGGAACCAATATCCAAACCAGTATATTAGATGTCTCCTGCATAGATTCATGAATTGATGGTACAACTAGAGGACTTCTAGGGAAAGGGCTATGTGATATGTATTATTTCACTATGGTAAAGCCTGGTTTTGTTTTCCAAGAAGTAATACGGGATCCTAAGGATATGTGGGAAGATCTTGTGCCTAAACCAGGTGACTATATAGAACAAGTATCTCATTACAAGAATTGATGACCTCCTCGATTAGCTAAAGGGATCAAGGTGGTTCTTGAAGATAGACCTTAGGTCTGGCTATCATCAACTTCGGGTATGAGATGAGGATGTACTAAATAAGACATTTAGATGTCAGTATGGTCACTATGAGTAACTAGTGATGTCGTTAATCATGACCAATTCTACAACAGTGTTCATGAGACTCATGAACATGATCTTCTAGCCTTACCTTGATCATTTCATGGTGGTCTTCATTGATGACCTCTTGGTGTACTCAATGTTAGAGGAGGAGAAAGAAACACACCTGAGGATATTATTGAATACACTCTGAGAGAACTAGATTTATGGGAAGTTATCGAAGTGATAGTTCTGGATCCAAGAGGTCAACTTTGTATGACCCATGTTCTCGAAGGATAGAGTTGCAGCAGATCCGACAAAGATAGAGGCAGTGCTATCTTAGGATCTACCCAAGAGAGTGAAAGAGGTTTCGAGCTTCTTAGGGTTGGTTGGATATTACCGGAGGTTCATGATCTAATTTTACAGATTAGAAGCACCCTTATAAACTTTGACAATGAAGGGAAAACCCTTCGTGTGGACAGAGATGGTCCAACAATGTTTCTAGGAGCTACAGTGTAGACTGACGAGTGTTCCCATCTTGAGACTACTAGAGAAGGGTATTGTATTTATAGTTTTCTACAACACATAAGGGATCGGTTAGGGTTGTGTCCAGATGCAGGAGAAAGCAGTGATCACCTATGGTTCATGGAAGTTGAGGTAGCATGAGAAGAAATATGCGAACCATGAACTAGAGTTACCAGCATTGATCTTCTCTCTAAATATGTGGAGACAATAATTGTTGTGTGAAAAGTTTACCATCTACTAAAACCCGAAGAGTCTCTCATATATATTCTACCAGAAGAAAATGAACTTTAGATAGTGTAAATGGATGTATTTCCTATAGGTCTGTTACTTTGATATAGTCTATACTTTTAAGAAGAATAGGGTGGCCGATGCGCTCAGTAGGAGATCCGGTTTGCAGATATAGAGTGTGGAGACAGAGAAACTAGCTGTGATGAAGATATCCATTATGGATGATGATGGAGCAACTTACCTTTAGTTGAAACCTATTACTCCCCACTCTTATAGGGAGTTAGGGAGGCACATCTTCTGAATGTTGACTGCAAGGACTGACATTCTTAGTTATCCTCAGAACAACCTCCAGATGGATTTTCAATAAGTGGGGAGCACACCATCCTTTTTAGAAGTCACACAGTAGTAATAGTGGCATTGCGAGTGGATATTTTTAGAGAGTTCTATACCACCCCCTTAGTGGTACATCCTAGAGTGGGGGAGATATACCAGGATCTTTGATGTCATCCCTGGTAGCTAGGGATGAAGAAAGTGGTGGCCGAGTTCGTTTCATGATGCCTCACTTGTTAGAAAGTGAAGGCTATGCATCAGGTTCTGGAAGGCTTAGCACAACCACTTTAGGTTACAAAGTATAATTGTGATGGTATCTTAGTTAAATCAGTGATGAGATTATAGTCCGCATCCAAGGGACACAATTATATCTGGGTGATCGTTGACCAACTTCGCATGCAACTCACTTCCTACCCATTTGGGAGCATTGATTCGTATAGGGATTTGGACGCCTCTAAGCCCATGAGATAGTGGGACTTCATGGGGTGACCTCAACGATGATCTCAAATCACAATGCTCACTTCAAATATCAGTTTTGGAAGAGACTACATGAGGTCTTCATGAATCAGCTATTCATGAGCGCAACCTTTCACCCTCCTACAGATGGTCAGATGGAGTGGACCATATAATCCTTGGAAGACATGATTCGTGCTTGCATCCTTGATTTTTATCATATTTGGGAGGACCACATGAAATTGGTGGAGTATTCATACAACAAATACTATCACTCCACCATTAGAATGGCACCATTTTAGGACTTTTATGGGTGGCCACGCAGATCACCTCTATTCTAGACAGACCAAGGGGTGTCAGCACTCATGGGTCTAGAGTTGGTACAAGCTACTACTGAGAAGGTGCCGATCATCCAAGAGCAGATGAAGACTACACAGAGAAGGAAGAAATATTATTCTAATAGAAGATAAATGACCTTGGATTTCCTAACGGGAGACAATGTGTTTCTTCAGGTCTCAGGCCGATGGGGATTGCAGAGATTTGGACGAGGTGGAAAGTTATCTCTAAGGTTCATCAGACCTTTCCAGATTTTGAGAAGAGTTATGGAGGTGTCATACCATCCAGATCATCCCCCAAAGATCCACCGAGTGCATGATGTTTTCCATGGGTCGTAGCTGAGGAGGTATGTTCATGATCCATCTCATATCATCAACTAGGGAGATATAGAAAATTGATGATGGGGCGACGTTTGTGGAGTTCCCGGTAGAGATGGAGGATCAATAGGAGTAGGCTCTTCATGGGTGGTCTATTCCTCTGGTGCACATTCGGTTGCAGCACGTGAATCTCTAGGAGAGCACTTGGTAGAAGGGGGGGTCAGATTCATGTTGTGTACCCCCATTTTGTTTTTTATTCATCATCTTGGCTTTTAGGGATGTACATACCTAATGTAGTGAGAATGCAATGTCCTGAAAATTCTATGTAACTTTTTTAAATTATATGAAATTATTTCGAGACTAGACGGTCTGACAACACCTGATATGGAGACCCGATGAGCTCAGAATAGAATTTTTAACCTTTTTATTTTATTTAAATAAATTTGAGAGCTAGTTTTTATAATTTTTAAACACATGCTAAGATAAAAAATATGAGGGCACCTTTGAACTCAGAATGGTGGGATTCTCCTTGAATGGACCCAACCTCAACTAGCACGAGTTGAGGGAAAAAGTTATTTTTTCTATCTTTTTAAATAAAAAGTTAAAAATAAAACAAACATGTTTTATTTTATTTTTCTGATTGTTCAATTAATTGTAGCTCAACAGTTTTACAACCAAGCAAAACTAAATACGTAGTTTCATTAAATGAAACATCACATTGACTTCATAACAAAAATGTATCTGAAATAGTGATCTCCATTTCATCCTTTAATGGCCAAGAAGACAACATAAGATTATTGGCACAATCCAAGGTCTAATATGAAGCTCTAGTGGGTGACAATGACAAATGCCAACTTCCCTTCAAAGAGATTGTCACTAAAAACAATCAACCAATGACCATAAATAGAGGATCATGGAATGACGAACACAACGAAACCTTTCATGGACAATGAACGATCCATCCCAGGTGGGGGTTTTCTTTGGGCATGAGTTTCTCTATTCTTCATTGTAAAACAATGAATGCAGATCAACCCATGAACAGGTTGATCCACCTATCACTTTTTCTTGTGGGAGGGTACATTTTCTTGGGATTGAATCAGTGTTAAATTGTTATAGAACTTCAATATTTTATCCCATGTTTCTAAAACTCTAATGCATAGAGTGCAGGCCGACACCAACAAGGACTGATACCCTCTACCTTGTAATTTTAGGTTCTTTATTCATGGTTGTATCTTTGAAATGGAAGCAGGGAGGATTTTAGGTCATCATAAGAAAGGTTGCATCCCTTGAAGGCCATAAGCCCAAGTGGTGGGATGAACGGACCACTGGAGCGAACCTAGTTGTTCGCAAAAAAAACCCATCGACGAGAAACGAAAACACACTGAATGGAGCCCCGCAACCAGCATGGTCCTCAGTGGTGTGGTAGGAGCCAATAACAACGGGACGACGGCTCACTGACAGGGGATGTGGCCCTTGTAACGACCCAAAATTTTAAATAAATCTTGTTTCCTAATTTTATGTGTTATTTTATTTTATTTTTATACGGAACAAAAATGTTTCATTTGATAACATGAATATAATTAAAATGATACTATTGGGTTTTGACTGTTATTTGACCATTAGTCAATATGACCGCTGGAAACTAAACGTTTTGACTATTGTCTCTAAATACAAGAAATCTTGGTTAATTAATATAGAAAGAAGATTCGATGGCCTCACCCAGTAGTCTTGGACCGATCGAAGCCCATCTAACAGAACTTGGGAAGGAGGTAGCACCACTGGGCTTTGCTATGGACCAAACCCAAGATGAACTTCATCTTGTGAAGCTAGAACGGGATCGCCTTCGCGAGAAGTTCAAACGGATAGAAATTAATACTCGTGCGATGTTGCCCGAGCTTCCCTCAGATTCTCTCACCTTAGCACACCTTATACTTAGGTCATATTCTAGTGTGATAAGGGGCTATGTAAGGATACCGTAAATGCCTTGTGTATTCCTTTGTTTTAAATAAAAATTGGGATTTCTTCTTATGATGAAGTTTATGAATTTTCAAATGTCCGGATAAATATAGTATGCATATTTGTTATGAATTTTAGAGAAAAGATATTTTAAAAATGTTTATGTAAACCTTAAATAAATAAAAATGTGTAATGATCTTCAAAAAATGGTCTTCTACAATTATGTTCAGTACGAAATTTCGAGTCTAATAAGATCAAATTGATTTTTGATGAATAGTAAATTATGAATAGTGATTTTTTGCTTAGTATTAGTAATCTGACCAAATGGATTAGTAATTTCACTCAAAGAAAGTTTTAATATAATTTAGACACCTAGATTAAGTAATGTGATTCAATAAAATGGGTAAATAACGGTTTCATAAATTATTAGTCAAGTATTAGTTTTTTCAGGTAAATAGTGTTTTTTAATTAAAAATTTAATTAAAAATAATTAGAAAATTATTTTTATAAAAAGGAATTTATTTTTGAACTCAGAGCATCGATATTATGTTATGGTAATTTTTAGGGATTTTTCTGAAAAAAATGAATTCTTGATGAATAGTGTTTTTATTTAAAAATTAAATTAAAAATATTTAGAAAATTAATTTTATAAAATGGAGTTCATAAATGTAATTAGAGCATCGATATTTGGTTAAGGTGAAATTTTGGGATTTTTCTGAGAAAGATGAATTTTTCAGTGAATAGTAAAAATGCAGTTTTAGGGTTTTGGTATGTTTAATGACATCATAACTATGTCATGATGATGTCATACGATATTTTAAGGGTTGGCCGGACAAAGGTGATGAATTATTTTTTTGGGGGCCCCATGTGGCCTAACTCCATGGTAAATGCCATGGGAGAGCACATGGTTTTGAGAAAAGCACTTGTGAGGTGTCCCTTGGCCATTAATGCCTTGTCCCCTCACTTTCCCTATAAATACCCACCCTTTACTCCTTTAGTTTTCACTCCCAACTCTCCCCCAACTAATTTATGGTCTCCTTACCTCACAAGGAGTCCTCCCAAGGTTCCACCAAGCCCTCAAGGTCCAAACCTTTGAGTTTTAAGAGTTACGTTTTAAGGTAAAGGATCCGACCTCTCCCTTTCTTTTCATGTAATCTCTTTTATGTCATTTCTTTTATGATCCATGATCTTATGTTGAAAGATGTTCCTTTATATTCATCTTACTTACCTTTTCATGTTCATATGATGAGAGACCCCCTCTTACTATCATCATTTCATTTTATGAAATTTTAAGTGGCGTCGTTAGGCTGCCGAAAATTTTGTAACGGATTCTTTCACCCTTCTCATTTTCAAGATCTATTTTCATGTCAAGTCTTTGAAGTTCCTTTTTATTATGTTGGGGTATGATATCTATATCTATAATACTGATATTTTATGATCATATGATGAGAGACCCCATTTGATCTCTTCAATTCAGTATTTTGAAGTTTTAAGTGGCGCCGTTAGGCTGCCGAATTTTTAAGGGATTCTTTCACCCTTCTCATTTTCAAGTTCTATTTTCTTGTCAAGTCTTTCAAGTTCATTTTTATTATGTTGGGGTATGATATATATATATATATATAATACTTAACTCTTATGTTCATATTATGAGAGACCCTATTTGATCTTGTCAATTCATTTTTTGAAGCTTAAGTGACGCCGTTAGGCTGCCGAATTTTTAAGGGGATTCTTTCACCCTTCTCATTCTTTTCAAAGTTCTACTTTCATGTCAAGTCTTTTAAATTCCTTTTTTATATGTTGTGGTATGATCTCTATATCTATCATACTTAACTCTTATGTTCACATGATGAGATACCCTATTTGATCTTTTCAAATCATTTTTGTTGAAGTTTAAGTGACGTCGTTAGGCTGCCGAATTTTCATAAGAGAAATCTAATTTTTGTCTTCCTTCCATGTTTTTCATTTCAAATTATATGTCCTTCAAATTTCATTACCATGTTCATATATCCTTCTTATTCTTCCCCTCTACTGTTTTATGGGTCATTTATGAATGTTGGACCCATGTCCCCTCTCTTTTTAATGTTTTCTAAAACCCCGAAACATAGCCGTTATGCTGTAGAATTTTCGTCTCAAAATGTCTCTCTCTTTTTCTAAAGTACTTTTATTTTATTAAGTGAATACTCAAATATATTTCTTCAAAATGGGTATTCACATATATACCAAAATGTTTTATTTTAAATTCTGGGATTTACATACATGAGACCCACTCTCCCCTTCCGTGGGTTTAAAGTGACGTAAAGATCATGTCTTTAAAAAAGTTTTTAAAACATTATGATTATGAAATGAAACCCATTTATTTTATGCTATATGGGTTTTTTTATGAAATGATTTATGATGATATTTGTGGCTCACATGATAATAAAGGAAAATTTAAGGGTGCACCCTGATAGCGCTCCAATGCATTGGGTAATGATGTAACCACTAGAGATTACACTTTTCACGATATCTTGGTGAATAAACTCGGTAATTTTCAAATGACACCTTGGGGATGGACCTTGGTGATATGTTCATGATTGCCTATGTTAAATGATGTAGCCACATCTTAAAGTTATGAGAAATGTTATTTTTATTATGATATATCTCATGATTTATTTCTCATTCCTTAAAGTTCTTTTCATGACCTTATTGAAGTATCTCAAATTCACATGTAAAATGTTTCTCTTGTTTCCCTTACTGGGCTTTCTGCTCACCCTTTCTTTTGATATATGTCCCCAGGTTATGAGATGCAGTAATGAACCTAGAATGAACATGAGGATAAGCCTTTCAAGTGTTTAAGAAGAATGTTTTATGTTTTCATGTTTTATGTTCCTGGTTTCCAAGACAATAAACATTAAAGATCCTCAGTTTTGTGTAATGAAGTGAAAGTTTATGTTATAAAAAGGCGGGATTCTATAGTTGGTATTAAAGGATGGTTTAGTTATTTGTGGAAATTAGGATATGAAAACTTTAGTAAGAACCCTATAGAAAAGTTTAAATATAGGAAATCTTCCAGATATTTTGGTGAGTATTGAGTAAGGAGTTGCCAAGAAAATACATCCCTGTCTGGATACGAGCAGGTAGAGGTGGATCTGGCATAGATGTACATAGGGGTAAAACCCGAAAACACTGCTTTGCGCTAGACTTGAATGGGAACTGGTACACGACAACGGGCCTTACTGCACTATTGGTTACGACACTCCCGAGGGATATGCTTTGGTAAATTCATAAGCTTAGTATGAACCATTATTAAAGGAACAAAGATAAAATAAAATAAAGATTCACATAAGAATATACGATCATGGATAAACTAGATTGGAACCTAGGGGATCGCAAGTTAGGATATACTTTTATCCTTTTATGCTTAAATTTTCCTTTTCATGATTATTGGCGAAGTATTTAAGCCCCTAATTATCTTTATCTTCTTAGTTAATGGTGGGAAATGGAAGAACATGTCCCAATAACCAATGTGATAGGAAATGCGATGATTGCCGTATTAATATGACATAGATGATTAAGGGATTAAAAGATGATTATTATTTTTGAAGATGTTCACTATTTTGGGGACCCTATATGATCTAGGTAAATAGATTACTACGATATTTTCATTGAGGAGTAATGTTGACTTATATTTTGAAGAATCGATGAATTTAAGGCGGAATTATAATAATTTAGGTTACTTATGGAAATGATTAACCTATCTTGGGGTAAATATGTTTAGGTTAGTTACTTTTGTTATAAGATGTTAGGAGTGGTTGATGTTGTTTGGAGATGAATGATAAAGTTTACCTTGGAAGACTATGTTATCAAATCCTTCTTGTATTTGGGTTTCAATCTTAGTTTGGTTTATTTTGAGGATTTTTAAGGACAGTTATTTATAGAATGGTCTATGATGAACTCTGGGTAGTACCATGGAACTTTGAAGATTTAAAAGTAGTTTCCATTCCTATGAGATTATTTATTTTTGAAGAGTTGTTTTACCTTACCCTTTCTGTTTTTGGGATAATGTTTAAAGATAGATGAAATAGATGGTTAATCTTTTGTGGATTATGTGATTCTCTAGAAGATGATTCTTGTGTTTTGATGAGACCAAGTGTTTTTGAATGCTCATCATTTGGAGAAAAGATTATTTTTGGGTAGAAACTTATTAAAGTATGAAACTCTACATGAAGGTAGGTATATTTTCTTATGTTTTTGTTCTATGTAGTAAATTAATTCCTCAAAATTATGAAAAGAAACGTAAAACAAAAATGTTGTTGGTTTACGTTTCCTACAAGGTAATCAAAGACCATTTACACACATCATAAGTTTGAGATTTTCTTATGGTTAACTTTCTCCTAATCATGTTCTCTATCACTCTCCCTCAGAACTTGACCCTTTGTTTTCTCCTCCATGTCCATGTTTTACTACATGGAATCCTAGTGTGGGTTAACTCGGGTGACCTTTGTACTTCCCTTTCTTTCTTTTAAAGTAATAGTTTTACTGACTCCTTTTCCGATGTGGGACTTTCAATGAAATTTCAAAACCCAATTTTAAAAATTGCGAGGACGCAATTTCTTAAGGGGGGAAGATTGTAACGACACGAAATTTTAAATAAATCTTTTTTCCTAATTTTATGTGTTATTTTATTTTATTTTTATACGCAACAAAAATGTTTCATTTGATAACATGAGTATAATTAAAATGAGACTGTTGGGTTTTGACTGTTATTTGACCATTGGTCAATATGACCACTGGAAACTAAACGTTTTGACTATTGTCTCTAAATACAAGCAATCTTGGTTAATTAATATAGAAAGAAGATTCGATGGCCTCACCCAGTAGTCTTGGACCGATCGAATCCCACCTAACAGAACTTGGGAAGGAGGTAGCACCACTGGGCTTTGCTCTGGACCAAACCCAAGCTGAACTTCATCGTGTGAAGCTAGAACGGGATCGCCTTTACGAGATGTTCAAACTGATAGAAATTACTACTCGTGCGATGTTGGCCGAGCTTCCCTCAGATTCTCTCACCTTAGCACACCTTACACTTAGGTCATATGATGGTGTGATAAGGGGCTATGTAAGGAGACCGTAAATGCCTTGTGTAATCCTTTGTTTTAAATAAAAATTGGGATTTCTTCTTATGATGAAGTTTATGAATTTTCAAATGTCCGGATAAATATAGTATGCATATTTTTGATGAATTTTAGAGAAAGGATATTTTAAAAATGTTTATGTAAACCTTAAATAAATAAAAATCTGTAATGATCTTCAAAAAATGGTCTTCTACAATTATGTTCAGTACAAAAATTTGAGTCTAATAAGATCAACTTGATTTTTGATGAATAGTAAATTATGAATAGTGATTTTACGTTTAGGATTAGTAATGTGACCAAATGGATTAGTGATTTAACTTAAAGAAAGTTTTAATATAATTTAGACACCTAGATTAAGTAACGTGATTCAATAAAATGGGTAAATAACGGTTTCATAAATTATTAGTCAAGTATTAGTTTTTTCGGTTGAATAGTGTTTTTTAATTAAAAATTTAATTAAAAATAATTAGAATTTTTTTTATAAAAAGGAATTTATTTTTGAACTCAGAGCATCGATATTATGTTATGGTAATTTTTGGGGATTTTTCTAAAAAAAATGAATTCTCGATGAATAGTGTTTTTATTTAAAAATTAAATTAAAAATATTTAGAAAATTATTTTTATAAAATGAAGTTCATAAATGTAATTAGAGCATCGATATTTGGTTAAGGTGAAATTTTGGGATTTTTCTGAGAAAGATGAATTTTTCAGTGAATAGTAAAAATGCAGTTTTAGGGTTTCGGTATGTTTAATGACATCATAACTATGTCATGATGATGTCATGAGATATTTTAAGGGTTGGCCAGCCAAAGGTGATGAATTATTGTTTTGGGGGCCCCATGTTTCCTAACTCCATGGTAAATGCCATGGGAGAGCACATAGTTTTGAGAAAAGCACTTGTGAGGTGTCCCTTGGCCATTAATGCCTTGTCCCCTCACTTTCCCTATAAATACCCACCCTTTCCTCCTTTAGGTTTCACTCCCAACTCTCCCCCAACGAAGTTATGGTCTCCTTACCTTCCAAGGAGTCCTCCCAAGGTGCCCCCAAGCCCTCAAGGTCCAAACCTTTGAGTTTTAAGAGTTACGTTTTAAGGTAAGGGATCCGACCTCTCCCTTTCTTTTCATGTAATCTCTTTTATGTCATTTCTTTTATGATCCATGATCTTATGTTGAAAGATGTTCCTTTTTATTCATCTTACTTCCCTTTTCATGTTCATATGATGAGAGAACCCCTCTTACTCTCATCATTTCATTTTATGAAAGTTTAAGTGGCGCCGTTAGGCTGCCGAAATTTTTGTAACGGATTCTTTCACCCTTCTAATTTTCAAGATCTATTTTCATGTCAAGTCTTTCAAGTTACTTTTTATTATGTTGGGGTATGATCTCTATATATATCATACTGAATTGTTAGGCTGCCGAATTTTTAAGGGATTCTTTCACCCTTCTCATTTTCAAGTTCTATTTTCTTGTCAAGTCTTTCAAGTTCATTTTTATTATGTTGGGGTATTATCTCTATATCTATCATACTGAACTCTTATGTTCATATGATGAGAGACCCTATTTGATCTTGTCAATTCATTTTTTGAAGCTTAAGTGACGTCGTTAGGCTGCCGAATTTTTAAGGGGATTCTTTCACCCTTCTCATTCTTTTCAAAGTTCTATTTTCATGTCAAGTCTTTCAAATTACTTTTTTTATATGATGGGGTATGATCTCTATATCTATCATACTGAACTCTTATGTTCACATTATGAGAGATCCTATTTGATCTTTTCAAATAATTTTTGTTGAAGTTTAAGTGACACCGTTAGGCTGCCAAATTTTCATAAGAGAAATCTAATTTTTGTCTTCCTTCCATGTTTTTCATTTCAAATGGTATGTCCTTAAAATTTCATTACCATGTTCTTATATCCTTCTTATTCTTCCCCTCTACTGTTTTATGGGTCATTTATGAATGTTGGACCCATGTCCCCTTTCTTTTCAATGTTTTCTAAAACCCCGAAACATAGCCGTTATGCTGTAGAATTTTCGTCTCAAAATGTCTCTCTCTTTTTCTAAAGTACTTTTATTTTATTAAGTGAATACTCAAAGATCTTTATTCAAAATGGGTATTCACATATATACCAAAATGTTTTATTTTAAATTCTGGGATTTACATACATGAGACCCGCTCTCCCCTTCCGTGGGTTTAAAGTGACGTAAAGATCATGTCTTTAAAGCAGTTTTTAAAACGTTATGATTATGAAATGAAACCCATTTCTTTTATTCTATATGGTTTGTTTATGAAATGATTTATGATGATATTTGTGGCTCACATGATAATAAAGGCAAATTTAAGGGTGCGCCCTGATAGCGCTCCAATGCATTGGGTAATGATGTAACCACTAGAGATTACAATTTTCACGACATCTTGGTAAATAACCTTGGTAATTTTCAAATGACACCTTGGGGATGGACCTTGGTGATATGTTCATGATTTATATGTTAAATTATGTAGCCACATCTTAAAGTTATGATAAATGTTATTTTTATTATGATATATCTCATGATTTATTTCTCATGCCTTAAATTTCTTTTCATGACCTTATTGAAGTATCTCAAATTCACATGTAAAATGTTTCTCTTGTTTCCCTTACTGGGATTTCTGCTCACCCTTTCTTTTGATGTATGTCCCCAGGTTATGAGATGCAGTAATGAACCTAGGATGAACATGAGGATAAACCTTTCAAGTGGTTAAGAAGAATGTAATATGTTTTCATGTTTTATGTTCCTGGTTTCCAAGACACTAAACCTTAAAGATCCTCAGTTTTGTGTAATGAAATGAAAGTTTATGTTATAATAAGGCAGGATGCTATAGCCCTTGGATGCATCAGTGGAGTGCACCATAGCTAGATTTGTAGTAGAGACTACTGGAACGCAGTCCCTCGATGACGTGAAGGTGGAAGATGTGACTGACTTCGTTCGGCTATGTGGAACACAACCCTAATGCTATCAAGGTGACCGAGAAGGAGAGAGTTAACCCGCACAGTGGGTCAAGAAGAGGGTGGGATGGACCCGCCACCCAGTAGTCTGGACCTGCGGACCAATGAGCTGGGTCAGATCCAGAACCGGGTCATGTCGATAGGGCCCCTAGTTCGGGTTGTTCGGGTCGGTCTGGTTGGGCCAGGTCAGACCGGGCCCGGATGCAATCAACAATTGTTTACTAAAACACCAATAACATTCAAACGAGGTGTCTGATTGATGATCCATTTGAGGCATTGGAACCCATGACATGAGTTGGTTCTTCAGGAACCCTCTATTAAAATGTTAATAGATGCCGAAATACGACGATTTACATGAAGATTAGATTATCATGGAATCAAGTGTGCTTCATGTGGGAATCCTACGACTAGATGAGACCCGAAGACTAGTGACCCTATGTGGATCATATCTTAGTGAACCTATGTGGATTAGCTCCTAGTAACACTTTGTAGATCAACTCATATCGACCTTGCATGGATCAGTTCTTAGGGACCCTATTTGGATCAGCTCCTAGCAACCCTATGTGGATAAGATCCTAGAAACCCTATGGGGATAAACTCCTTGGGACCCTTTGTGGATCATCTCCTAGAGACCCTATGTGGATCAGCTCATAGAGACCCTGTGTGGATCAGCTCATTGAGAACCTGTGTGGATCTTCTACAAGTTTCTCTGTGTGACCTAGCAGACCCAAGGTACTCATCTGGGATGGGTACCTCAACAGTCGAAGGTGTTCAGTGTTATGACTAATTATCTTTCTTTTTGAACCATTGATTATAATTTGTGAGATGTATTTCTTCATGATCATGCGTCATGAACATGCGTCATGGTTGGAATGTGGATTTATTTGTGGTCTTTCCTTGTTGGTTTGGGGTCCCTACCATGTATTTTTTTACTCACCCCTTCATGGGATTCAACCACTTGCATTGTGTCTGGTGTAGACAACCAATGACTTGGTGGCCAAGGTGGTGCCCAATGAGATCAGGCAGGCAAGACATGCTTCTACGACTTCAGAAAGCTACACTATACTTACCCGTCAGGTTGGGTTATCAGCAGATGGATTTCTATAGATCTCATACATAATCTTTTTGCAGTTTTATTTTGTTGGGTTTGTATTCTAAACTATTTACATTCAGTTTTACTTTTACATGGAGTGGTTGTTTATTATCATGGATATTAACTTTTCTAGTTTTTTGGGGATGTGGTTGTGCGTGCATGTGTACAAGTACTCATGAAAATGTCTCCCACCATCAAGTTGACATGTTTGGAACTAGTCACCAACCCCTAGCCTTCAGGAGTTGGGATTGTGAGAGACACAACACGGGCCTTGGAAGATAGGTCCTGAAAAACAGAGCTTCTACCTAAAGTTGAGGATGCATGAATTCATGAAAATGAAGGGACCTACCTGTCTATAAACTATGATTGACCTAAAATACTATAAATATTTAGTGGATTTATTTCCATGAGTAGTGAGCTAATGAAGAGTAAGATAATAGACTTTTATTGGCAGTGAGCCAAAGAAAGAGGTATAGGGGGTGACCTTTGGGAATGTAGTGAGCAGACCATAAACCTTGTAAATGTAGTTAGCATGGGCATAGAAGATCTAGCCTGAACATTGTATTCATTATTGGTAGTGATACTTAGTGAATTTGGTACATCGACACATCACCATTGTATTATCCTTGGACATAGCCCAGTGAGGGTGAACCAAGTAAAAATTGTAGTGTTCTATGTATGATTTCATATCTATTCATATATTTCTACAGGAGTAAGATAATATTGAGTTTTGTTTAAAAATGAAACAATATATTCAGGGGAAGAATTTTTAATCTTTCATACCCAGATTCGCCCCCTCTCAAGGTATTTGACCTTGTGGACCTAACAATTGGTATCAGAGGGAAAGGGTCAAAGTCATTGATTCTCTCTTAGAAGAAGAAATGGATGTGATCAATCAAAAAGGAATTCCGACCTTAGATAGAAATAATTTCCAATTGTGGATGAATATGATGCATAAATACTTCCGATCAATAGGAATGGATGTATTCATAGCAGCTACGCATGGATTATAAGTTTACATTAATAGTGGTTTTTTATCGGATACAGAAATAAGTGAATTGGATGACAATTCTAAAGGGATCAATTCATTAGGAGGAGCACTGTAAAATACTATTTATATGAAGGTGATGTCCTTTAAAACATCCCATGCTATGTGTGAAAAATTCATGAACATTTATGAGGGTGAGACAAATGTCTGAGAATCAAAGATGCAGGTTCTGTGGAACAAGTATGGGGATCTCAGAATGAACCCCAATGAGACTGTTGGAGCATTCTTTGACAGGGTAAATGTTATTGTGGAATACATGCAGGGTCTGGGAGAATTCATTGAAGATATAAAGATTGTGAAATGTATCTTAAGGAAACTTCCACCATGGTTTAATATGAAAGTTTCAGTATTGGAAGACAATGACACGAAAGGGCTGACACTGGATAACCTGCACAATACCTTTATAGAATATGAAATGAGAAATAATTATAATGAAGTAGTGGAAAAGGGGAATTCTAAAGAAGTGGCATTAAAGGCTAAGAATTTCTCTATCGAAGATAGCCTTGAGGAGGAAAATTAGGATAAAGTTATGTCATTTATCTCCTCAAATATGCAAAGGGTAAAATGAATGTTCAAAGGTAAACTTCTATTTTCATGATTTCAATGTGGAAATATTGTGAATTTTCCAATAAAGTATCCGAAGAAGTTTGATAATGATAATAAAGACAATGATGCAATTCCCCAAAATAAGTATTCATCAAATTTGAATATAGGATAAGTACTAAGAGAATGTTCTTCAAAGAGAAAAATATGCTTTAAAAATAAGATGAAAGTTCATTAGATTCTGAGGTAGAAGAGTTTGAGTATTTTAAGGATCATAAAGTAGATTATTTAGAGGATGTTTTTGGAAATTCATTAAGAAGTGAAGAAAGTGACAATGAAGAAGGAGAAAATAAAGGAAGAGTTGATATTCGTGCTAAATTAGAAGCTATCCTTGAAGTGGTATATATTTTGAAGGCTAAGATAAAGAAAGATAAAAATGTTATTCGTGATGAAAAAATATATATTCAGCAGTTGGAAGAAGATAATTCTGAACTAAATTTTGAATTTAAAAAGTTAAGGTCTTCAATGCTAGAATGTTCAGAAATTGTGGTTGAGTACAAACTCAAAATTGAAGAATAAGAAATTGAAATCAATAGTTTGACTGAAACATGAAAATATCAAATAAAACATATCAAAGAACTAGAAGAGGAAGTCGTCAGTCTGTGATGAATAGTTAAAGATCAGAAGAAATTGTTAACTCTCAGTTTGAAATTAGGAATGAAGATTATACAATATATCGAGAGGATAAAATTTGAACAGAGTGGTCCTGTAGAATAGAAGAAAAAATCAATTCTAAATGATAAGGCTAGGATGGAACTTGATGTAAAATTGAAATTGATTATAGTTTAAGTCAAACTACAGGCACCCACTCCAAGATTTACATTGCCACATTGGAATGTACCTCACTTAAGATTCTATTTTTGTGGTAAGATGGGACACTATCGAAATGTATGTTCCATAGAAAAGAGGTACCAAAGGGAACAAGACCAACATAGTTGGTTGTAAAGAGCTCAAAATTGTAGGTCATCATCTGATGTTGTTTGTTTTAGGTGTAATGGACACAAGAAAATGAAAAGTTATTTCACATCAACAATGATGAGGAATGTGCTTTCACAAACACAATTTTTTATAAGGAGTATACCAATATATCGTCAAGAGATATAAAAATTAAAAATTTATTTGCATCTCTATATGTTAGAGATAGTCTATCATATTATAAGTAATATAAAGATTATAATTCCATGTTTGGTATGAAGTAAAAGACATGGGTCAAAAAGAAAAGGTCCAAGTAGTCTGTGGTTGCAGAAGTTGCGTTCAAGGCATCAAATCACACTGAGATATGGATCATTGATAGTGGATAAACTTCCCATATGATGGGAAATAAGGATCAAGTGACCAGAATCAGGTATGATACTGAATGTATTTTATGATTTGTAAATTATGAGGGCTTTAAAATTATTGGTTCAGGAAAATCCATGTTTGGAGGAAAAGACATGAGACAAGAAAATGTCTTGGTTGTTGAAAGGATTTGTCACAACTTTATTAGTGTCAATCACTTGTGTGACTCAAGGCATGCCAAATTTTTTTCAAAGAAATTATGTATCATCAAGAAAAATGATGATGTTTTTTTTATTGCAATTAAAGTGAAGAAAAGGGAATATCTACCTCATATGTTAAGAAGAAGATATGTTCTTTCTATCCAAGGGTAAAGAATCCGAGGATAAATAAAACAAGTTATGGCATAATCTTCTTAGATAAATAATCCATGACTCTTTGGAATATTTTTTGAAATATGATACTGCTCAAAATCACCTTAGATTATCATTTGATCGTACTCATATGTGCGATTCCTTCCAAAAAGGGAATATCATTCTAAATACATACAAGACAATGGAAAAAAGTCAACAAGATTGGTTGAGTTGGTTCATATTGATGCGTGTGGGACAATTTCAACAAGAGAAATTGATGGGATGAGATATTATATTCTCTTAATTGATGATTATAGAAGAATATAAGGGGTTTCAATCATCACCCACAAATCTGAGTTTTTATGTTTCATTACATGATATTGATGGGAATGTGAAAAAATGATTGGTCAGAAAATCCCTAAGATTCAAATGGGAAATGGAACAGAGTTTACAAACTGTCAAGTGGAGGATTATTTTGAGAAAGATGGGATAAGTCATCAAGTTTCATTGGTAAGAACTACTCAAGAAAATGAGTAGTTGAGAGAAGAAATCGGATTATGAACAACATGGAAAGAAAAATTCTAATTGAGAAAGATATTCAATAAAAGTTTTTGAAGGAGGTGGTGATTACAACAATCTACACATAAAATAGAGCCTTATTGTGATAAAAAGAATAGAAGACTCCATATGATCTATGGTATGGAAAAAATCCATTATTGAAATACTTTCATGTCTTTAGAAGTATGCGTATCTTTCTCAATAAGGAGAATCAGATGATGTTTGAATCTTGTGGAGAATAAGGGATATTTTTTTGGCTACTCAAAGAAGAGAAAAGCATATAAATTATTTAAAAAGAGAATAGGGAATATTGTTGAAATCCATGATGTAACCATAGAGGAGAATTATAAGAATCCTCAGCAAATGCATAACCATTATCAGGAAGATAGTGATGAAGAGATATGTAGATCAGGAGATGCTCCAGTTCCAGAGATTGATTTAGAAGAAGACTCAGATCCTAGGAATGATGATAATAAATTAGTGATTGAACAATGATCAACAAGAAGAGATAAAATTTATAGATATAACATAATTGGGGATCCAACAGCACCAGTGTAGACAAGGATGATGAAGTCTCGACAACAAGAATCATACTTATCAAAAGTGGAGCCTAAATGCTTTGATGAAGTAGCTGGATATTAGAATTGGGTTCAAGAAATGAATGAGGATCTAGACAAAATTGAGAAGAATCAAATATGAGAGATTGTTTTGAGACCAGAAGACATAAAATTCATCAGGACTAAATGGGTATTTCACAAAAAAATGAATGAGGATGTTGTTGGGATTCAAAACAAAGCATAACTAGAGTGAAAATGGTAATCTCAAATAGTGGGTATTGATGTTGATGAGGTATTTGCACCTATTTCATGGTAGGAGGCAATCAGATTATTCATGGCCATAGTAGTGAAAAGTAAGTTTAATGTTTTCTAGATTGATGTTAAGTCAGAATTCTTGAATGGATTTCAGGAAGAAGAAATTTATATTAAGAAACCAGATGATTTTCTCATTCAAGATGTTGTGAATAGTGTTTGTCAGCTGAAGAAGGATTTATATGGTTTGAAGAAATCAACAAGATCTTGGTATTCAATGATTTATCAATTTCTAAAGAAGTTCAGTTTCTAGTGAGGTGGAGCTTATCACAATCTATATTTTAACAATAAGAGTAGTTAAAGGATGATGATGCTGGTTTAGGTCGGTGAAATAATCTTTGATAGATCAGATGAAGCACAATGAAAATAGATTTCCGAATTCCAAAAAATCAAGTTTGAAATATCAATGATTGGTGAGATGACGTTTTTTAGTGTCTTACAGGTGATGCATGGAAGGAATTACACTTTTATTTATCAATATAAATAAGCCAAGTAGGTTTTGAAAAGGTTTTGAATGCATAATTCTAAAAGGATAATGACTCCAGCTACTACCCAGATGAAATTTTCATGGGATGATGAAGGCAAGTCTGTTCATATCACAAAATATAAGAAAATCATGGGAAGTCTATTGTACCTAATAGTGACAAGGTCTAATATTGTATTTTCCACATTCCAAGTAGCAAGGTATCCGAGAAATCCCAAGGAAAGCCACATGATTTAAGTAAAAAGAATATTTCGGTATATCAAGGGCATAATGGATTTTGGCTTAATGTATAATGACAAATTTCATCTAGAGTTATTGGGATATGTAGATATAGATTTCGCAATTTTAGAAGGTGACAAGAAATCAATGTCAAGAGGGTCCTTTTATCTTGGTGGATTGTGTATTTCTTGGATGATTAAGAAAAAAATATTATATTTCATTGATCACTGCAAAAGATGGATATATTTTAGCTACTCAAGCTTGTACACAACTATTGTGGATGATGCCGCAACTTCAGGATATGGGAGATGTAGTGAAATATCAGAATGGACATCATTTTGATAATTCAAGTGATATAAATATTATAAAAAATATAATCCATCACTCAAGAAAAAAGAACATTGAAATCAAATCCCATTTTATCAAAGAGAAGGTGGAGAACATGCTTGCGAAGTTGGAGTATGTGTCAACAGAACAACAAGTTGAATATATTATTATGAAGGCATTACCCAATGAAGAATTTTAAAGACATTAACTAGATCTGGGATTCTAATAAAATCCCCTCACTTGAAAAAGTGTGGAAATGGGACCCCCTCCCCAAGGTATGGTGTGTTTTACCTTATGTACTAATTTTTGTTCTTTACCCTATTACATAAAACCATGAAGTGCTCTTCAGGTTCATTGACAAAGGGGAAGAATTTGTGACTAGTTCTGGGGGAAAAAGACACAGAGAGAAGCTGTTAAGTTGAGAAGAGAGATAGGGGGAGTTGAAGCTGATCTGAATCTATTTGGAGGAGCTGTAACATAGGGGGAGTAATAAATCTATTTATGCTAGTAGTGATCAATCAAATATTACATATCATGATAACTATTATTTTTGATGAAATTAGTTGTTTGGTTTTAATAATTGTTGGGAGGAATACATTGAATCATTAATGAAATTTTCATTATACTCTTGATTCTCCTACCGAGCATGGATCATGTGGGCTTAGAGTAGGTGTTGAGAGAATCCTTGATCACAATATTAATTGCATGAAGCGAATAATGGTTTAATATTGAAGGATATTTAACGAGGTATCAAAATACGATAATTATTATGAGAATATTTGTGAACAAACCCAAAGGGGGAGATTGTTTGGTAATAATCCCAAAATGTGTCCACTCGGTATGTTTTTTGGTGTGGTTCTATTTGATGAAAAATCCATATTACCGCCAATTAGTATGGTTGGTGTTTTCTAAATACATGTATTTAAGGCGGTGTAGTTTACTAGGGTTTTCTAAATTTTTGGGCCACAAAATTGGGAATTTGTGTTTGGAAATTTAAGGTTTTATTCATAGGACTGAATGGTGTAAAGAATGGAGAATGAAATTGGAAATGGAAGAGAAATGTGGAGCATGGGATATGGGTGAAATATCATTTCTGGGAAGGGTTTGTAGCCACGTACCAGGTAGCAGGAATGGTATGCGAGAGCGGTTTCCGAAACCAGAATTATTTTACAACAATGGTTTGCAGGGAAGGGCATACGATATAAATAAGGCATGATGGTTTGTGGGATGGTGAAAGAGAATGGCACCGCATGGGAGGAAAGGTAGTACAAGGACTGTGTAAGAAAAATGGTTCACTAAATGGGTGTGGTTTGCGGTAAGAGGATCAATATGTAGTGGAGACCGCACTGAATCAAAGATTTGGTATACTTAGATTAGATGATTTTTTGGATATATTTTCCTATATTAGGAGAGACAAACCCACTAATTATAGGAGAGAGAATATCATTTGAGAAAATCTATTTTCTCAGGGAATTTGGTGAAGTCCTTAAGTTGTTCACACGAAAGAAATTCCACCGATGGGTTTTGAAAAGAACTCATACCTACAAAGGATGTGGTATGAGAATGAGGAATTTTAGTACACAGAGTAGGAATTTTGGTACGCGAATAAGGAATTATGGTATACAAAGGAGATATGGTCGTCAGAAGTGAAGGGAGACTGCAAATAGAGAATATTTCGCAGATAGAGGGTGATTCACAGAGGAAGTTCAGTAAATTGGTATGCAGGGGTGGTATGCGACAACGAAGGAAGAGGCAATCCACAGACAGAGGGAAGTTTGCAGTAGTGGAAACAGTATGTGGTGGAGAAATTCTACATACCAAAACTAATACTCAGTACATGGGAGAAGAATGTGGTTCATGGTTTTCTCAAGGAATATTGGAACATATTCAAATTATTTTGCAAAAGTATTTTCTGGTACCTAGAAGTACCTTAGAAGGTGGATTTCATCTATGGGTTAAAAATAGACTTCAACATAGCATCTACTTAATGTTAAAGATGCATGAATTCATTCAAATGAAGGGACCTAAATGTATATAAACTATCTTTGACCTACATGTCTATAAAATATGAGTGGATTCCTTTCTAATAGTAGTTAATGAAGGAAGAGGAAGACTATGAGCCTTTTTATCAACAATGAATCAGAGAAAGAGGCCTAGAGAGTTACCCTTTGGAATTTAGTGAGTAGACCCTAAACCTTGTAAAGGTAGTGAGCCTAGGCACAGAAGACCTAGACCAACATTTTACTCATTATTGGTAGTGTTCCTTAGTGAATTTGGTACATCGACACATTGTTGTTGTATGCTACTTGGATGTTGCCAAGTGAGGAGGAACCAAGTAAAAATCACTGTGTACTGTGCATGATTTCATATATTTTCATATATTTCTATGGGAATAAGAGACAATTGTGTTTTTTAAAAATAATACAAGATATGAAGAGGGAGAAGTTTTAATCTTTCATACCCTAATTCACCCCTATTTCAGGTTATTCAACCCTGTGGACCAAACATTAGTGACTTAAGAAATGAGTGTCAGTGCCTAGGGAAATCCTTATATCTAATAATTCAACCTATTATGTATAGTAATTGAATTAACTGATGATGTGTCGAATTCCTTGGTTATTTACCCAGTACTGAGCTTTGTGACTATGAATATGGGATTCCATGTATATTCTCTTTAGATCTGGATTTAGGCTTATATGGTATACATTGGATATATTCCTTGGATCATATTTTATGCCTCTTTAAATAGAATTCCATGGATATTATCCTTGATTTTGAATTTTTTTTATATGGGATTCCATGAATATTCACTATGGATCTAGAATTATCTTATAAACATTGGATTCCTTGGATTTTCTCCTTGGATCTGAATTTATTCCTATTGACATGGGAAGCCTTGGATGTTCTATGTAGATCCAGATTTATGACTATGTGGGTTTCCTTATATATTTTAATTTTATTTATAATTATGACTATTATTATGGGATGCCTTGGATAACCTCACATTATTTATATTATGCCAATTGATATGGTCTGCCTTATATTATCTCATAGGATATAATGTTATTATTGATAATTAATTATGTTTAGAAACCTAAGATGTTTGTTGAAGTAGGTATAGTTGGCCCTTGTCATCACCATAGAACCTTAGGGATGAATGTGGTTTATTTGTTATGATCTCTTTATTTTATTATGAACATAAACACACATCAATTACAAAAACTGGATATATTTATAGACATAATTGGTGGTGTCCTACTGAGTTGTACTCCAACCATGATTAATCCATCACTGGTACTCAAGAAGACTCATGGATGTAGTATAGAATAAGTCTAAGAATTCTATGAATGATGGTTGATTTTTTATATGGTGTGGAGCATGGGAGATAGGTCTAGTATTGGAATAAGAATTTTTTCCCCATTGTGTTCATTCTATACTTTTATGTATATGATCCAACTACAAGGGATCCACTTATATATATGACTTGATTAATATTCATAAAGATTTATTTTGATATCATATGGTTTATAATTCTTTATTGGTACTAAAATTTTGAAAAAATAGAAAAATTTAGAAATAAATCGATTTCACAGTTTATTAATGTTCATAAATATATTCTATAGATTCATATATAATATGATAATTTTACATGATTTTCAGTCGGAAAAGAAATGGTTTTAATCAAGCTGAAATGTTTTTCATAAGATATACAATGTTATAAAAAAATTAAATTTCTAAATTTTAGGTTATGAAATTGATAAAATAAAATTCATTTTTGGGTTTATCATATTGAAATTATCTTAGGGTGAATTTTCGGTATTTTTTTTGAAATGATTGATTTTTGAGTGAATAACGGAAAATAACAAATTTTAAAAACTCTAATTTCTTTGAAGTAAAGTTAAAATAGGTTTAATTGGTTTTAAAGTAATATTATATCCATTTTTATAAACATAATCCAATTAATTCCATGGTAATCATAATTATTCATGTTTTTTGTAGAAATTAATTTTCAGGCTTAAAAACACTTTTTTTTTTCTAGAAATACCATTTTTATTTCATTTTATGTTCTTATATAAAAAATAGTTTTCTGCTTATATAGACTGAATATTGAAAAATTAAATTCATATTTGGAGTCATCATGTCCACTGTTTTTTCTAAATTTTGAATTTATTTTTTATGATAAATGTAATTTATCTAGGTAAAAGTGAGTTACCACAATAAAAGAATAATAAGACAAGAGGTTAAAATTAATATTTAATGACGTAAATTAAATAAAAACATAATTAAATTTGAATTTAAGGATTTTCATGATCATATATAACTTCTTAATAATTAATTAACAAAAAAATTATTTGAAATTAATTCCGCCCAAAAGTTGTTATCCTTAATAAAAAAATAATCAATAAAACAACCCTCTCCTCATGTATAAATTTCCCATCTATTTTTGTTGTTGAAAATAAAGTAAACACATACATTATCTAAAAAAATCCATTTTTAAATATCTACCAAACATACCTATTCTTTTCCTATAGGTTCTGATATCTCTAAAATTACAACCTAGAAGGGTTAATGTGTAATAGAAAAGAGGCTTTCCAAAGAAGAGGTATAAATCTTAACCGAGATCTTTCAGGTTTATTTCTTCTTCGGTCTTCATAAAATACTTCCAAAACATATTTATATTTAAAAAAATTAATATTTACAATATACTTAAATATTATTATGATTTTTGATATAACCTTTTTCATCTCTTTTTTTCACCATATGGGAAAACAAAACAACACTTGTGCGTATTTTTGAACTACTATCTCCATAAAGAGACTTGGTTCATTTTTCATCACCACCCGATATTGATGGTAAAATTTATAGATAAAATGAATATATATGATATTTACTAGATAATAATTATTATTATTGAAATAAATTATATTTCATACCTCCTTACTCTTTGATTTGTTCAATAGCGTTACCATCGCTCGTGAAAACATATGGACTACCACCCCCACAAAGCAATGTGATTAAATTTTCATGTCTGACTTATAAGGATGGTTGTAAAATTATATTTTATGTATAAAAATGATAATTTTTTAAGGAATAATATTCTGTATATGATGTAATAATGGCCACTTGTACCATATTCATCTTACCAAAGTCATTTTAGATTTATAAACCGAAAATCCTCAAAACGCCCAATGTGAACTAAATTATTTTAGTAAATAAATAATACATGGTTAAAAATGAAATAAATAAATCAATGATACTATAATGAAACTGAAATAGGTTTTCGATCAATTATAAAACTTATAAAATTTTATTACTCAGGAAGGTAGATGGATGAATGAAACAAGTGAGGACTCGAGGTTGGGGACTTGATTATTTAAATGTCATTTTAAATTTTTCCGTACAACTCTTTTTACTCCATGATGATATTCTTTTAAATGTTTCAATAATTCTCTTATTTATGATATAAATTTTTATAAATATCATTTTCAACTTTTTTTACACTCTTTACAAAGGAATAAAAAGGAATCATTTCATCATTTTCTATATGCATTATTTTCAACTTTTGAAATTTGGAAAAAATAATTATTTTTTAATATATATAGATTGAACACCATTTTATATACTCATATCAGTTATTCATTGTCAATATTACCCTGAAATATAACTCAGTTTATCAATGTATATTATATTAATGCAATTTTTTGAATTTTTTGTTTTAAAAATGTCAAATCTAATGGGAATGTTTTCTCAATTATGTGAGATATCTGAACATGTCATTACTTATGGTCTTGAATAACTATTCAAAAGAGTTTTATGGTTTATGTTTAAGATATATGTGTTTTATTCATTTTATGGTTCTTAAAATTTTATATTAATGATGTGTGATCTTGATATATCTCTAATAATGGGTGATCCTGATATGTCTCTCCAATGTGTTTTTTAAAGTGAATGATTTTACCTATGATATGTTAATCCTTAGTATTGTGGGAATTATCTGGTTAGGTGATTTCATTATAAGGGTTAATGTAAGAGTTAGTTAAAGGATAACATCCCATGGTTCTTATATAATACACTTGTATTGATTTTTAAAGAAATATTTGATTTTTTGGAAGGTAAGAATGTGAGCTTATGCTATTAAAGATAGTTTATGACCTTTTAAAAATGCGAAGGGGTCATTTTTCAATGAAAAGTATTCATGAGTTTTTTTATATAAAGCCCTCATGATTATTATATTTATCTTTTTAATTCTTATGAAATGATTATGAAAATTATTTAGTAATTATTTTTTTTCATGGATAAGTACAAGAATATTTAAGCTCAAAGATTATTATGAAAATGTAAAATTTATTATGGATTCATCATGTTTACCAATGTACTGGTGGATTTATTTTAGTTTATGTCCCTCACAAATATTTTTTTTATCATCGCACATTTTGAATGTTTTTCAAAAGGATTAAGGATGAGTTGGAACTTTAGTAATGTTAGAGTTCAGGTTATGGGAGTTACGTTGAAAGAATATAGCGTATCTTTATAAAGAATATGTTTTGATGGAAAAAAGAAATTATGTGTAATTTTACACATTGAAATGTATTGTATTTCATAATTTTATACAACTATAAATCTAAAAGATCCCAATAATTTAAGAAAGTTAAAATCTTGTTATAAATCATGAAATTGTGGTTTTATTATGTAACATGGTGTTATAGTTTTTATCTGAGGGATGTTTTAGATAAATTTAATTATTAGGATAGTAATAAAAGATAATATAAAGATATTATAATTTATGGTTAGATTATAATTAGATGGATAAGGTGGGATCAATTTCTCACAAGGTATCCTTACCTCTAATTTTGTCTTAGCAACATGGCGTGTTTCATGTTTCTTTGATAAAGTTGCATATTATAAAATCATGACCTTTACTGAAGAAGTCTCATTCTTCTTTTCAGGTATGCTTTTTTCCTTATTTTGAGTACTGTTTTGGGTGTTACGTTAGGGAGTTTTTTGGGGAAATTGGAGGAAATTGGAAGGAAGATAGGTTGTGCATTGTTGGTGCACAGTTTTCCCACACTGCGATCTCATCCATTAAAACCATGTGATCCTAAACAGAGGGTATTTGCATGGCATGCACATGATATGCCGAATAGTACTCCCTTTTAAGAGTAACCGTTCACCCCTAGATGAGACGTACGGTAAAGGAACACATTTTTGAAAACCATGTACTCCTTCCTAGGAAATTGTTCATGTAGTTTTAATTAATGTGAAAATTTGTTTCAAAATTACCCAAACTCCGATATTATACATAAATCAACCCCACAACATCCCTAATCAAATTATCAAATTTTTATAAGCACTTTTATGGATTCCAAGATCTTTGGACCTTAGTTATTCATGATTTTGGGGCAAGATTTTCAGATCCTCACCTCTTTGGGTATGCATTTTCTTCTCATTTATATATCTCTATCACGCTTCTCTTACTATAATAAAGAGGGTTTTTTATCCACCATTAGTTCTAGATCAAGATATAATTTTGTTAGATCATGGATCTTGGATTTAGATCTAGATATCATTATTTATCATGTTCTTGATTGATCCGCTTCAATTTAGGGATTTTTGTTGGGTGATCGCTCGTTAAAGAATTGAGGTTGGCGGTCTATTATTAAAACCCCAAAGACATCATTTCAATTAAATGTATTTAATTTTAGAATTTATATAGTATTTTTTAGAAATTATAATAATTAATTTTGTGAATTTATTAATTAAAGTATTTTTAAATTGTTTTGATTAATTATTTATTGAAATAATTATTGAGATGTTGAGATTGTAAAATTTATTAGATTAAATAATTTTAAAAATTATTATTGGGATATAGGGATTTTGAGTTGGATTATTAATTATTGAAGTAATTAATGGTAATTTTGGTGATTATGAAATACATTTAATTAGATTAATCGACTGTTGAATTAATTAATCAGATATTGAGATTTTGAAATTGATTTGATTGATTAATTGTTGAATTAATTAATGAAATGTTGAGGTTGTGAGATTTATTGGAATAATTAATTGTTGAACTAATTACTGGGATATTGGGATTTTGAACTAGATTTATTAATTGTTGAATTAATTAATGGGAATTGTGGTTATTAGGAAATTGATTTTATTATATTAGTTAATTGTTGAATTAATTAATGAATGTTTTGATTGTGAGATATGATAAGAAGGTTAATGTTGGATAATCTTGATTGATGCGGTATATGTGATATATGTGTGATTGTGGAATTAGTGTGTATGACATTTTCTAATACTTACAAAGCCCATAATGATAAACTGATTATGATATTCATGTGTGGGACATGGTCTACTAATTCCAAATCCCACACTAATAAATTTATTGATAAACATGAGTGGGACATGGTCCACTGCTTCCAAATCCCATATTGATAAATTTATTGATAAATGTGTGTGGAACATAGATTGCTACTTCAAAAGCTCATAGGATCCTAGGCATGGAAACCTAGACCAAAATGTTGGAATTGGACCATGGTTCCAATTATATGTATTATAAATTAAAATGAAATGAAAGACCATGTGTTATAATGATTTTTGAATTGATTATGTGATATGGTTCAGACTTCATCATAGGAAAATGTAGGTATTGATAGTATGGGTATCCTCTGGAACTTGGGGGTTATGTGGTTAAATAAAGAGTAATTGAATAAATTTAAATTGTTTTCTTCAATGATTTTATTTATTCTTTATACAAATGAAAACAATATTTTGATTGGATATTGTTTTATAATCCATTGGAAGTGGATTACTGAGTTGTAATCGCACCCAAATTAGGATTCCTAATCAGTATTCAAATACATTTAATGGTAAAAGGATATTTTAAGGGAAATGGTATTGTGTTAGATGGATGATATGGGATAAAGTATAGATGAGGGAACCAAAACTGGTGTTGCGATACAATTGGGAGATTGTCAGTTTATTTATTTATTTTGGTCTTTAATATTGACACTTTACATGTATTGGCATGAAATATCAACCCTTTTAGTTAGATATTGTATTTCTATTTTTTTCATCAAGTGATTCTAGTTTATTCTGGTTATTGGTTACATATTTTTATTTTTATTTATTTATTTTCCAATGTTGTTATACTTTGATAAAGATTTTATTGAATCCTCATGCTCGATATTATATCCTCAATGCTATTCGGAAGCCTCTGGCATATGGGGAGGTGTACTTGAGGTAATGTGACCTACCATCACTGGGAACCAGTGTGTGAAACCCGGGTCTAGATGTTACAAAGTGGTATCAAAGGCTGGTTTTTTTCTTTTTCGTTTTTCTTACTAATTTTGAAAGGTATAAAAGAGAATATGATTAGTCGAGCATTGGATAAGAGCTAATGCATTAGAGTATCTAACCCAAGTAATAGGGTAAATTCCAAGTACCTTGGATGGGATTTCTATTATTGATGTGTGTTGTTATAGTTGGTTTTTATTTAACCTCAAGTGATGCACTTCTTGTGTGATGTGCTATTTTTTAGTTTTTTTAAAATTTGAATCATGGCCCAGAATGGTATTAGAGTTGAGTATGAATGCATAATTATAGTTACTTAGGATTATTTTTTTGACACACATCATTTTAGGAATGCATGGGAAATAGAGTTTTGGGTATGTTGTTAAAATTGAAATGTTTTCCATTACTTGTGTGATATAAATAAAAAGGTAGATAATATGAGTTAAAAATGGTAAATGATGCAAGTTGTGCTAAATTTAAATATAAATTTGGTGTCTAATGAAAAACCTGGAAAATTATAATGAGTATACCCTCTGTTAACCATGAACTAGATGTATTATGGTTATGGGTAGTGATAACGCCTCAGTTTTGACCGTGTGATGAGGTTTGGAGAAAAGATGTGTTGTTGATACTGTGAAACCCTATTTATTAAATGTGATAACATCGTTTTATGTTTCCTAATACTTGGGTATGGAATTGTAAAGATATTACTCAAAGATGATTCTTTCTTAGAGTATGAAAGGAGTAAATGGCTGGAGATGTTCCTTTAGTAGAGGAACCTAAGGCACTAGTTGTGATGGGTGAGGAAGTTAGAGAGTAGTTCGAAGATTTCTTTTCTTTGTTAATGAAAATATGGATGGAGACCCAGGGTAGGTTGTGAAAATATTATTTGATCTGATGAGAGAGTTTCAATTGTAGCACCCTTTGACTTTCACTAAAGAGGGTGGACCCAAGGTAGTTGAGTTATTTATTGAGTCTATCCAGACCATACTAAAAAACTTTGTGAATCCTACCGAGAAGAGATTAAAATTAGATACTTACATGTTATGTTGTCAATAAAAGTGATGGCGGGACATCTATACTTCGGGTAAACAACCATAGATTATAAGTGGAAGTACTTTTAGGAGAAGTTCATGGATTACTTTTATCCTAAGATGCTCAGATAGGAGATAGTATCAGAGTTCATGAAGTTCACATTGGGGAGCATGTATGAGATGGACTTTGCTGGATGCTTTATATATTGGTTGTGATTTTCTCCAGAGTTGGAAGGGTACAATGTTACTTCAAAAAAATAGTTTCAGGATGGTCTTAAATTTGAAATGAAGTCCAAGGTGAATATCTTTAGGCTAAAAAGGTTTTCAGAAGTGGTGGATTTGGATCTCAAATATGAGGGAAACATGAAGGAGGATTCCGGTGGAGATAATGTAGTTTATTTTGGATTCCTGGGAGGTATAAATTGTAAGGGTATGACACATCTCTATGAGAATGTTTGCAAGGGTAATAGTAAAAAGAGTAGCCATGGGGAAGCATCAGTTACACCTGACATTTCCTATGTGATCTTTCACTAGTGTGGTAGGTAGAGGCACTTCTGGAGATAGTTCCCCAAAACCCCAGTAGACTTTCAAGGATACAGAATGATGGGACATCTATAGAGTTTCTATAAGAAATCATGACCAATGAGTAGCTATGGATCATCTTGACAGATCTAGAGTGTAGGAAATTAATCTTCTAGAACTTATAAATCTGGAAATTAGAGTACTACTGGCCATGGTGGTTGAGGTATTGGATGAGGTGATTTTGAGAAAGAGATACTATTCCAGTATGGTGGTTTAGCTTAGGGGACTCAGACTGCATCATAATGAAGAGGGGAAGGGTAATTTCATTCTGTTTATCCTACACTTATGGAAATAGAGGCTAAGACATTGATATTAATAGGTAATATGCTTGTAGATTCTATGCTAGCTAGAGACTTATTTGATACTGGTACCTATAATTACTTTATTTATGGTCGAATTGTGTGTTTTCTGATACTGATGGTGGAGTTTGTGAGTGGGGTGTTAACGATTTATACACCTTTGGGAGAACAGTTGAGAGAAATCTATTTGTTCAAAGGGTGTTCTATTAAGGTTAGGGAGTATCATTTCAGTTGGTACCATTACATCCTTGACATGTTAGTATTTCACCTCATTTTGGGTATGGACTGGTTAGTAGCATTCTGAGCCTACATATATTGTTACCAAAGGGGAGTGAATCTTACATATCCTAAAGATGAAAACTATTTTCACTTAGGGAAGTAGGAAATCTAGGTGGTCTATAGAGAAGAAGTTCATCAAAAACTAGGGGAGATCATCACGTAGGGTTCTAGTTTGTTTCTGGATGATGAGGGTGTAAATAATGATGTCTTTCCACCAATAGTGGAAAGGATTTAGAATGTTTTTCTTGAATACTTCTTAAGGGTTACACCTAAGGGAGATGTGGAATATATAATTGAGCTCATACTGGGGGTCGAGCCAATTTATTTTCCACTATAAATAATATAACAAATAGAGATTTAAGAGATAAATTCTCAACATGAATAGTTAGAGGATAAATGATTTATCCATATGAGTACATCACCTTGGAGTTCTCCTATCTTGTTTTAAGAGAAGGTTGATGGGAATCAATGCTTCTGTGTTGATTATTGGAAGTATAACTACATGACTGTGAAGAACCAATACCTTCTTCAATGTATCGATGTTCTATTTGAGCAGTTGATGGGAGCTTGAATTTTCTACAATATTCATTTGAGACCAAGGTATTATAAATTTAGATATCAACCTAGATAAATTTCTGGAAGTTATATATTGGGAGAATCATAAGAACATTTTTGATATCCATAGTTTTCTAGGGCTAGTGAGATATTATCATAGATTCAACCAAGAATTTTCCCATTTTGCAGAACCTCTCTCAAGATTGAACCAGAAGGTGGTAAAGTTTTAATAGTCTGGGTTATGTGAGAATTATTTCAAGGAGTCAGAGAAGAGCTTGAAAACAGAACCAATCATGATCCTACCCAATCTAGGTGTGGATTATATGTTTTTTTGTGATTCTTCTGTGATTAAAACTAGAGTAGTGTTGATGTATAAAGATCATGTTATGGAATATGGGTCTTGGAAATTGAGGCTGAAATAATGGAACCACCCTACTCATGACATAGAATTTGAAGCAGTGGTTTATGATTTGAAATGATTGTTTCATTATCTATTGGGTGATACGTTTACTATGTATATAGATTACAAGATATTTATGTATATCTTTTCTTGGAGAGATTTTAATATCCATCATTTGAGATGGCTTGAGTATATAGTCATTAAATTTTTATCTAGTTTATATGAACAAAATGAGAAACAATGTTTCTGATACTTTAAGTATGAAAACATAGACTTCAGTAGTTTAGGAGTCTAGTGCTAAGTAGAAGATGATGAATTTACTGGCTGAGTTGCATGTAGTGGTTCAGGAAATTCAGGAGAAGATGACTCTTTTATTAGTTTTAGTGGATTATACTATTTTGATATGGATTAGAGATAGGAAGTATAGAGATATAATATGTTTATCTCAAAGGTAATTCCTTTAAGGTGGAGAGTCACCTTCAGATACGACCATTAATGATGATGAGATCATCTATGTTAGGAATTAGGATGATGTGCGTATGAGTATGTGAGAGGAGATGATACATGAATTTCATGCCTTGAAGTAGGAAGTGTATCAAGGTGTGACCAAATTGTACCATGAACTATGATGAATGTTTTGGTGGCTGTGCATGAAAAACAAAATAACAATGTATCTGAAACGATTCTACCCATGTTAATAGGTGAAGACTAATCATCAATGACTTCATGGTTTAGTGAATCCATTGCCAATTCTGTAATAGAAGTGGGATGATATTACCAAGGATTTTGTGGTGGGTACCCCAATGAAGCCTCTTAAAAATTATACTATTTGGGTGGTTGTGGACCGTTTGATAGAAGTAGATCATTTTTTGCTGGTATGAGTGAATTTATCGGTTGATTAGTTGGGAGACTTGTACATTTGAGAGATATTCCATCTACCTGAAGTGCCACTGACTATTGTTTTAGATAATGAATCATGTATTACTTCCCACTTTTGGTAGGTCTTGCAGAAGGTGCATGGTACACGGGTTTTATTGAGTATATATTTTCAGCCACAAAAGATGGGAATTCAGATCATACGATATTGGTGCTAGAGGATATGCTTCAGGTGTGTTTCCTAGAAATTAGTGGGTCTTGGGAGAGACAACTAGCTTTGGTGAAGTTCACCAATAACAAAAATTATTTGGATATTATATAGATGACACGATATGATTCAATTCATGGTATGCCATATATATCACTACTATGCTTGATAGAGGCAATTGAGTTAGAGATGTTGGGAATGTGTCTCATGCAGGAGATGTCGGAGCAGGTTTAGTTGATTCGGAAACGTATGGACATGACTCAAACTAGATAGAAGTAATGTATTGATAGACATCAATGACCCCTATATTTTATAGGGTAAGTTGTGTATTCCTTTGAGTTTATCCTAGATTGTGTCACTACACAATATGAAGATAGACCAAGTTGGTGCCCATGTTTGTTAGACCATTTTTGGTTGTGGAGATAATCAGACTGGTGGTGTAGCTATTGGATCTTCCAAAGAGGTACAATGCTATGCGTGGAATTTTTCATCTATCAGTACTTCGGTGGTATCAACCCAACCCTTCTAATATAATCTATGTGAATTATATTGAGCTTGATGTTGATTCATCCTTTTTGGATAATCCAATATGTAGGTTGGATCATAGTGCGAAGGTGTTATAGGGATGGATCATGGAGTTTGATTGTGTATTGTTGCAATATGGGTGTGCATGAGGAAAAATGGAAGAGATAAGAAGACATGAATGATCAGTGGTATTATATTTTTGTCTCAAAATCATATATATTCTTGGTAGTATAGCTCAAGGATAAGCTATTATAAGGTGGGAAGATTATAAAATCCCAACCTAATATGTAGATGTCTTAGGCTTGTTTTTGGGAACTTTTTTTCCTTATTTTGAGTATTTTTTTGGGTGTAACCTTGGAGAGTTTTGGGGTGAAATTTGAGAAAATTGGAAGGAGGAGAGAATGTTCATGGTTGGAACATGGTTTTCCCAAACCGTGCACCCCTTCCTAGGAAACCATGTGTGCGGTTTTAATTAACCCTAAAATTTGTAGTAAAATTATCCAAACCACCGTATTAACCACAAACTGACCCCAACATGGACCTAATATAATTATATCATTTTTTGGATTCCCTTGTATGGATTCCAATCCCTTATTACCTTTATTATATGTGATTCTAGGGATGAATTTTTAGATCTGCACTACTCTGGGTGTATATATTCTTCCCATTTAGATCGTTCTCTGTCCTGCTCCTCTTGCAAAATAAAAGATGGATGTTTATGAATTGCTGGTTCAAGATCTAGTTCTAAGTTTTTTATATATTGATTTGTTTGATCTTGGATCTTGGATTCTGATCTAGGTATCATTCTTCATTGGGTATTTTATTGATCCACTTCAAATTGGGGGTTTCCATATGGTGATCGCATATCGACGAATTGAGGTAGGTGGTCTATTATTCAAATCCAAAAGACTTGATTTCAATTACATGTTTATAATTTTATAAATGATATAGTATGTTTTAAAATTGAATTTCATTAATTTAATTAATTAATTAAAGGATTGTAAAATTTATTTGTTTAAATAATTTTTGAATTAATTAATGAGATGTTGAGATTTTAAAATTTATTGGAATAATTATTTATTGAATTAATTATTGGGATATAGGGATTGTGAATGAGATTAATTAATTATTGAATTAATTAATGATAATTGTGGTGATTATGAAATTGATTGGATTGGATTAATTAATTTTTGAATTAATTAATGGGATGTTGAGATTGTAAAATAGATTTGATTAGTTAATTGTTGAATTAATTAATGAGATTTTGGGATTGTGAGATTTATTGGAATAATTAATTATTAAATTAATTATTGGGATATAGGGATTATTAATTGGATTAATTAATTTTTGAATTAATTAATGGTAATTGTGGTGATAATACAATTGATTGAATTTTTTTAATTAATTGTTGAATTAATTAATGGATATTTATATTGTGAAATGTGTTAATAAGGTTAATGTTCGTTAACATTGATTGATGTCATTTATGTGATATATGTGTGATTGTGATATTCATGTGTGGGACATGGTATACTACTTCTAAAATACATAGTGATAAATAGATTGATAAAAGTGTGTGGTACATGGTTTGATGCTTCCAAAGCCTATAGTGATAAATTGAGTGATAAATTAGTGTGGGACACAAACTGCAACTTCAAATATCCATGGGGTCCTAGGAATGGAAACCTAGAACCAAAATGATGGCATTGGACCACGGTTCCAATTAACCGTATTGTAAATTGAAATGATATGGATAATGAAATCACATGTGTTATAATGAATAGTGAATTGATTATTTGGTATGGTTCAGACTCCGGCATGGGATGATGTAAGTATTGATAATTTGGGTGTCCTTGGAAACCTAAATATTATGTGGTAAAATAATGAGTAATTGGATAAATATAAACTATTTTATTTATTTATTTTATTTATTATTTATACAATTCCATAAACTATTTTGACTCGATATTGTTTTAGAAGTTATTGGTGGTGGCCTGCTGAGTTGTACTCAAACCCTACTTGGGCTACCTGGTCAGTACCTGAATAGATTTCTTAGTTATAGGACATGTTCATGGAAAGGGACCTGTGTTATATGCATGATATGGTATAGAGAATGGATGAGGGATCAGACTTGGTGGCATGACTCACCTGGGAGATTTTCAGTGTATTTATTTTGGGTTTTGTGTATTGACTATTTACTCATATTGGCATGTCATATCTCCTATTTTAGTTGGATATTGTATTCCTGTTTTAGTCATCATGTTATTCTAGTTTATTCTAGGTATTGGTTATATATTATGGCTATTATTATTTTAATTTCCACTATGGAGATAATTTGATAATGTGGGTATAGTCTTCCCATGATCGATATTAGACCCTTGCTATAAGTTTGTAGCCTCTGCCATATAGTGAGGCATTACTGAGATCATGTGACTTAACATCTTGGAGAACCAATGTGTGACACTCACTTCAAGATGTTACATATAAACATGATGGATATAATGTTTCAAGAAAAGAAGTATTTTAGTTAGAGTATCATCTCTTTTTTATTAAGAAAACATGGTTTATATTTTTGATCATTGATAAAAGGTACTACACCAGCACAAATAATATATTTTTATTTCAAAATCACATTTAAGGGAAAAGTGGGAAGCTAAAAAAATAAAAAATAAAGAAAAATAAAACCTCATAATAAATAAAAATCCCATTATATAACAATTTAATGTGGCTAAAATAATTTACCATGAATAATCTATATTTTATCGAGGTAACCTCCATATCAGGATTGTCTTTAATAAAATCCACGAAATGAAATGCCATCATGTCCCAAGTCTACACATGATCCTCCATGATTGTTTTCACCTCATTGAAACCACATATAAATATAAGGTGATTCACTAGGTAAATGTTTTATGGATGAATAACATAATTTAGGAATGAACATGAGAGTCATAAAAATCTATGAGTTAAAATTATCCTCACTTTATTAAGTGAAGAATAAAATCATGATGATATAATTTTTTAAAAGGGGAAATAATGTGACAACATGGGTAATGAGAATAATAAATCAATTTCATGTATTATTAAAATTATGAAATAAATTTTATGGATTCAAATATAATATAATAATATTATATGATTTTTGGTTGGAAAAGAAATGGTTTTATTCAAGATGAAATTATTTTCATGAGATATATAGTTTTATTTATAAAATAAATTTCTAAATTTTACATATTGAAATTGATAAAATGAAACTTATTTTTGGATTTATAATATTAAAAATAGATTAATGTAGTTACCCAAGTAATGATATTATAAATCATTTTCATATTTCTTAATAAATATCAAGTAATTTTTTTAAATCAAAATAGATTTTTTTAATTATTCACTTTCATTATATGTTTTTATTTAAATGTTTAATTTCTTACTTTTAAATTTTAATTATAGAAAATTATTTCAATTTTTTGGCTCAAAAAATAAAAATTTACTTGGGGTGAAATTTTGAGATATTTCAGAAAATATTGATTTTTTCAGTGAATAGTGAAAATACTAATTTTTGTAAAAAAGCATATTCTTTTCAATAATTTGTGTATTTTAAAAGTAAAAATATGTTCTTAATATAATTTAAAGTAACATAATTATTATTTAGTTATAATTAATTCACGTAATTATTTTTGAATCAGATTTATATTGGATTTTAGTATAAGTTTGTTTTTGGGTTTAAAAACGGGATTTTTGAAAAAACTATTTTAAAATGAATAATGTTTCTATATTTTAGTTAATTAAGATATTGCATAATGAGAATTTTTATAAAATATATTTTTATATTTTATATCTAAAAATTTTAAATGATATTCATACAATGATTTTTATTAGTCATAGAGTTCAAATAAAATAATCTTTTTCTTGAAAATACACTTCTTGAAAACCCAAACTTTTCTCATGTCTATGAGTTTTGTTTTAAGTTAAAATATTCAAATTAATTGGATTATATGTAATAAAATTATTTAAATATTTGGAATCATTATAATTTATATTATATAATATGTTCACCTTAATTTTATTCCAAAATTAATAGTAAAAATAACAAAAATTAATTACCATAGTTATTGTAAAACGGATTTAACGGCGGGGGGGGGGGGGATAAAAATATAAGGATTAAATTGAACTAAAAACTTTAAAAAGTAGATTTTATTACAATATTTAGACCTTATAATGTAATGGTGTCAATAATACCCCATTTTATACCCTTGTGGAATGTGAAAAACGCGGGTATAGCTTTTTATTTTCAAATATTACAAGTGTGCCACTAACCTCACTTATAAATGACCACCCCCGCTAATAAACTCTTAAAAACAAAAAATATATCTTGTTTAGAAAATACACACACAAATAAATTACCTATACCCCTCTTGTCATCCTAGAATATATATTTTTGTCATAAATCCAATCTAATAATTATTTTGGTGCTAACCAAAAGAAGTTACCCAAAGAAGAAGTAATGTTCTTCAACAAGCATTTTCATTTTATTTCATCTACCACCCCATCAAATTATTCTTAAAAAATGATTATATAATAAACTTAATATTTTCTATATAATTATATGATATTTTTAATGGAATAACCTAAATCCTTCTTCACTTTAATCAAATATTTTATGATATCATCATTCTTGTGTTTGGAAGACTATCTCCCCGTGAATTGATCTCATTATTTTTTTCCATTACCAGCCCTAAATGTTGCATATGATGATAGATATAAATTATATATATGATATTTTTAATATAATTATACCTCTAGAGTCATTATATAATATAAAACTTTTTTTACTTTCCATTTCATAGGGGTTTGATAACATCACTCTTACATACGACGAACTACCGTATCACGAAGCAATGTGATTAATTTTTCACCAACACATTAAATAACGAGTAATATGGGTAAATATAATGAATATATATGATATAAATTAATAAATTATGACATTCATAGAATATGTTAAATTATTAAAATATAATATATCATTTTCTTTCTTACCTATTCACTCATTGAAAAATGATAACATCATTCGCGTACGTGTGGACTACCGCCTTCACAGAGCGATGTCACACTATTTTTATCATCACACCACATGGATGATATATATAAGTATTTTTAAATACTAAATATGTTATATATGATATTATTAACTATCTATAAATATAATATATCACTTACCTTATTTCCATAATAAAGATTAAAAAATTGAAATGTTACTCATGCGTATGTACGACTTACCGTCTCCATAATTGTAACACACTTAATTTTTCAAAAACATATTTCATTATTTGACTTAAAAGTATAATTTATGTATAAATCTGATTATTATTTCATTATTATATTTGGAAAATTTTATATAATGGCCACTTCGACTATAGTCATCCTACCAAAATCATTTTTGACAAATAAGCCGAATATGATCAAAACATCTGACATAAACCAAATCGATTAATTAATAATATATATGACATGGTAATATGTTAAATAAAAATAATAATAAAATATAAAAATATTTTTATGAAATTGAATAATTAATATATGTTTATTATTAATTAATATAATGATAATACATGATGAATCAATCCTTAGGTAAGGGGTTCTATCTCAATTTCCTTTCATTGATGCATATTTTGATGTCATGAACCAATATTGTTTTTATGAGGTGTTTATAAATCCCATATTACATGTTATATCATAATTTTATCTATTTTCATGGTATTTAATGTTTTTAATGTAATTATTTCATGGGGCATATAATTTAAATATTTCCATAGTGACAAGGATCTTTTCTTAAAAAATATCTTTTAATTTTTTCCGTCCATATATTTCTCTTCCATGACCATGTTTCTAAAATTATTTTCTGATTTATTTTAATGGAAATAATATATATATAAATCAGAAATTATGTTTTTTTTACTTTATTTAATTTTTTTTGAAAATTAATCATTTTACATGTTTTACACGAACATTTTGATAAATAATAAAAGGAATTTTCGACAATGAATTTTTCAACCATTGTGACCATTATTTGATTTATTGAATCCTTTGAAATATTTCATGTTTTTTTCAACGAAAAACCATATTTATCTTTTTTTGGGAATTCTGGTATAATTAATGGGTTTTTAAATGAATACGGTATTATGAAATATGAAAATAGTTTTCATACAAGTTTAAAATATTTTTTCAAAAATTTGATGATGAAAAAGTAAATTCATAAATTTTTTTATTATTGTTTTGGTTATTGGACATTATATATGATGTGTGTGCCCAGATAGAACTAGATGATCCCATTATATATTATTGGATGAGTGCATGTAGATAGAACTACAATTCATTGGGTAATGGTTATGTTCCCTAGATAATTAAAATAGAAATTGTTCTTTATGTTTATTTCAATTTGAAGGGGTTTTAAGGGTTCTATGAGATGATTTACTAATGTACCTACATGAATTTTATATTATTTTTAATGTGTTTTTGTGTAATAAATTTAGTTTTAAAAAGTACCATAAATGATCCATTTAAAGGATGATAACTCACTTTTTGGGTAAAAATATATGTTTTAAAGAAAAGGGTTTTCATGGGTTTTCATTTTTTTCACTAGACTAATGGTTATCATATTTTTTATGTTCCTTACTATTATTATTGTGCTCATCCCACATCTTTGAAAATGTTTTTCAAAGGATTTAAATATTTTTAATGGGAATTAAAAGGTTAAGTTAATATTCGTGAAGGGTTTTCATGAAAAGAAATCATGTTACAATTTTAAAGTTTTATAAGCAATGAAATTGGATACTAAATGGAAGTATACACTTTTAATTGTATGGTTTTTTATGTTTCAGTGATGGAATAATTCTCTACAAATATAAAATTTAATAAATCCTAAATTTTTAGAGAATAAATTGATGACCTAAAACTCAATATTTTGTAATGTTTGAGGGCAGGTCCTTATATTTGGTAGTAGCGACTAGTTTAGATACATTTAGAGTTTAAGATAATGTTAATATAATACCCTTAAAATATTTTACTTTATGGTGAATTTTTAATAATATAGAATATATATATTATGATTTTGGTTAATCTAATATATATTTGTTTAGAATGGTTTTATATAGTGGAAACAAGGAAGCTGTAGTGGTAAGGCACCAAGAGGAAAATATCCTTCAATATAATCATTCCAGGATGAATGGAATTGGAATAAAACAATTTTTATAGTGATGGATCAATTGACACAATCTATAAATGGTGGTGGTATCTATGCTAGAGAGGAAACTGATCTAATACTATGGAACATATATATTGTGGATAATTTCTGGTGGAAACATTTCCCCTTATTCAATGGATCATCCAACACTGTGGTAGTTAAATAATGGATAAATTCCCTAGAAAATATATTTGAATCCATATGAGGTTTATAATATCAAATTCTAACTCCTTCAATTTATTATTTTGAAGGTGAAGTTGATCGATGGTGGTATTTTTTTTACCGTAACATAGAGAAATATGATCTGGATGACATTGAATTGGAAAATTTTAAGGATATTTTCCTTGATAAATATTTCCCTAAGGTTGTTCAACTCTGTATGGAAAACATTTTCTAGAATTTAGATAAAAAGATAATGCTTCTGTGGTCATATATGAAGCCAATTTTACAATATTGGCCAGGTTTGAACCAGATTTTGTTCAGAACATTGACAGTAGAATAAATTGATTTACTAAGTATTGAAACCATTTTTATAAAGTGATTTTCAACATGAGAATTTAATATATATGAGAAATTTTGTTGTTGTGCAAAAAAAGATGAGATGGAGTTCTCTGACACTTATGTGCCTCATGACGAAGAAAGTAAGAAGTGGTCAGGATGAAAGATGTTGTGGAATCACAAAATAAAGAAATATAGAGGTAATAAAATGATGTTCCCATATTATGGTAAGTGTGGTAAAAAGAACCCTGGAGAATCTCTAATGTAATATGGTAAGTTTCACTGATGTGTAAAGTTTGGCTGTATAGACCATAATTGCATAGAAAAGAATCCTAAAGAATCAAAGAATGGGGTAACCAATATCCATCCTAGGATGAGGTGTTTTATTTTAAATGAGTTGGTTCATTATGATAATGTGTACCGAACATTAGTAAATTAGGCTGGAAATCATCAAGATCAGAAGAGAAAGGGTCTGGAAAAATCTTTTTCTACTACTATAGTTGATTTTGGGAAGTCAAATGAAGTGGTTACATGTATGTTATTTATGTATTCGAATTATCCCAATACCCAATTTGACTAACGATCTTCGGATACTTTTATTTCTAAAAAAAGTTCATTTAAATTGTGAATATCAACTCACGAAAGTAAGATAGAACTTTTGGTGAAAACTATGGGTGGAAGTAAAAAAGAAACCATAATTTATAGGAATATTCCTATTGTTATCAATGGTATGTTCTTTCATGAAAATAATTTTTAACTCACAATAGTATAGATTGATAACATTTTTGGTATGGATTGACATTTAGTTTATCATGATAAGATATATTGCAGATCCAAGAATGTTTTATTCAATAATTTTATGCCTTCGATAACATAAATAGAAGATAATAAATTATTTATAGATTGAAATGAATGATACCAATTTTATATTATTTTAAAGAATGAAACTAGAAAAATTTGGCTTATACCAATAGTTAATAAATACATAGATGTTTTACTAGTTAATTTTCCTGGTTTTATTCCTGATTGTGAGGTTGAATTTACTATTGACTTAATATCTGATGCTAATCCAATTTCTAAACCCCATTATCAAATGTATCATGTGGAACTTTAATAATTGAAAAATAAATTTAAGTAATTGTTCGATATTGGTTTCATGTGACCTTGCAGTTCACTATGGGGTGATCCTATTTTTGTAGTTAAAAATAAAGATAGTTTAATGTGACTTTACATTGACTGTTGGGCTTTAAATAACATCACTATTAATAAAAGGTATCATTTTCCTCATCTTGATTATTTTTTTGACCAACAAAAATGAATCAAAATATTTTTCAATGGTTTACAAAAGGTCAAGGTATTATCAAATAAATGTGAATGAGGATGACATTCCAAAGAATACATTTCAGACTAGATATGGGAACTATGAGTTTGTAATTATGCCTTTTGGGATGTAAAGTTTACCTACTATATTTATAGACTTTATTAATATAATTTTTCATGAGTTCTTGGACATGTTTATGGTTGGTGTTACTAATTACATATTTTTATATTATAAAATTCAATAGGAACATGAATTATACCTATACATTTTTTTAAAACATTAATAGAATAAAAACTATATGGGAAATTTAGTAAGTGTAAATTTTGGTTATAAAAATTTCTTTCCATGGACTTATTATTTCAAAAGATGGCATAAATTTTGGCACTATTAAAACCTATGTTGTTGAAGAATGGCAAGGACCCAAAAATATCACAGATATTCATAGTTTTCTTAGATTAATAGGTTACTATTGATTGTTTTTTTAAACATTTCATGGTTGTCTATCCCTTTGACTAATTTAATTAAAAAAGGATTTAAATTATTCATTAGGAAATAATATGATGATTTTTTTCAAGATATAAAATGAATAATGGTGAATGCTCTAGTTTTTGACCTTCCATTTAGAAATGAATAATTTTTCATTTTAGTTATGATTAATTTAAAGGAATTGGTTGTGTCATTATAAAGAATGATCAGGTAATTTATTATGCTACACATAAATTGAAACCTAATGTGTTAAATTACCTTACACATGATCTATAATTAGATAAATATTTTTTTGATTTAAAAATTTTGAGGCAACATCTATATGAAGTAAACTGTGAATAATGTACCAATAAAAAAATATTGATGAAAATATTAACACATAAATGATTAAAAATGAGATAGAGAATAATGATGTAACTAATCAAGGATTATTATTACACATATTATTACCTTCCTCTAATAGGAAATAGAGTGGTAAATGCTTTGATTTGGAAAAATAATGCTACATTAACCATGTTACATTTGGAACATGAACCTTTTGTTAATGAATAGATAAATTGTTTCCTAGATGTTTTAGATATATGGACATCATCTATTTTATTTTATGTTTCAATTTAGTTGAATTTGTAAGAAAGAATTAAGAAATATCAAAAGGAGGAGAAATATTTTTCAGGAAAATATGAATCCATTAAGAAGGGTATGTTTCCTGATTTTAATATTGATGAATAAGGTGTGTTACGATTTTGAAAAGATTATGTGAGCCTTGTGATTCCTAGTTTAATCAATAGTTTTTAAGTAAATCAAAAAGTTCTCTATTTTTTATTCATCCAATCATCAAGAGACTTATATATACCTTATAGAAAACTATTAGTTGGATGGAATTAAATGAAATATTACTAACTTTACCATGTAGTGTTTGAATTTTAAGTAGGATAAAGAAGAATGATAGTTACAGAAGGGAATGTTTCAACCCTTATTTGTGTAGTGACATAGTTTTTATTTATAAGACTTTGATATATTTATATATATATATATATCCAGAGAAAGTAATTGAGATGACATGTGATTTTGAGGCCCGATCTTATCGGAATTAATTCTATAAAAATATTTAAAATATTTTATATTCCATTAATATGGTTTCTAAAATAAGATGTGATAAATCATAAATGGAATCTTATATAAAATATCAGAGATCCCAGTTGAGTCCCAAATATGATGTTTACCCAAGGTGTGACCTAAAATAGGTCAGCACAGGGTGTTCACATATCTCTCCCATTTGTGCTATGTTTAGTGGATTAATTAATGAATTAATTTTTTTAGCCTAAAATATTTTCCTATAAATCAATTGTTTTTGAGAATTTGTTGTGATTATCCTTATAATCATAAGATCATTAGGAGTTTCTTCCTTTACTCCTCCCGTTGGTGAATAACATCCGACAATGACTGAACTGCAGATCAGAGTATATCAGGATGTAAAAAATACAATGAATTTCTAAAATTGTTGGACAAAAGGTTCTTCGATGAATAATAATACAATATCTAAGTCAGAATCGTCAATTTTTTAATTACACCCATTTTGTTAAAATTTATTTAGAAGATTAATCCCATTCTTTGATCTATGCTAATTATGGAATTTTTGAGCACCAGTGTACTGAACATTTAAATATTAATTGGTTTTATAAGCCCAAATAATCCAATACTTGATCGTTGATCAAGAAATCCTAGAAATAATCGATTAAATTTTGTTCTTGTGCCTTAGTTTCGTTGCATTGTTCACCAGTAGGACCCTGCAGTCCCAGTTCGACATTAATAATCAGTACCGAGACCCATCGAACTAACAGAATCATGATGAAATATCTTATGAGGCATAGATGATGAATTTCAGATAGATCTTGGATGTTTTGGGATGTGAATTATCATTTTTATGATCAAATATCAAACCTTCAATGATGGAAGTATTGAAGGCATAAATAAGGTGTGAAGAACCTAAGAGGATTGACAGAACATAGTTCTAGCCACCAGATGGCTAGAAATGATAAATCTGAGATAGATTTACCAATTGTTGAAAGTTTGGAGGCGAGATATGTAGTATAATTTATGAATTAGAATCATGGAATGTGGATTTAAAATTCTATGAAAAATGAAACTACACACTGTGTTGCATGATGAAAACATGACATGTATCCTTAATGCTACATTGGCTAGCGTTTTGGGAATTTATAAGTATGTAATGACATATAGACTCCCTACACTCTATGTACTATGTCCTCGGGTGGAAGAGCCATGTGGGAAAGAACATGATCAGGACCCCATGTGGGTGGACACATCCAGGAAAAAAATTCGTTTTCAAATTTACACAAACATAGGGTAAAGTACATGGACACAGGGTGGATACACTAACATGGCCATGCACATGGGTGGGACCTCTAGTGACAAGTTCACACCGTGTATGTCCATTAAACTCCATGTATACTTATACGGTTGGTGATCCATGTACCTCAAGGTACATGGCCAAGTGATGGAGTGTGATCACATATCGTGTGGGTCCCCTCACTAGCCGTGTACCCCTTGGTTCCTTTTGAGAAAACATAATACTCTTGTATCTATTTTATCTGGACTCAGATTTTGGTATACAATAGCTTATTTTGAGTGTTTTTCCACGTATAACATGATGGTTCCTTTTGTTGTGACTTTTTGAATATGGTGTGAGTTGTTTTAGGGTATGAAGCTTGTTTTGGTGGCATTCAACAATGAAAGTGGTCACGTAAGATCACTAAAGGAATTCTGAGTGGAACCCTTCATTTGGGCTAGACATGGGTCCTCGATGACAAGAATGGAACTCTACAAATGGGTTAGGTATGGGTCCTCTATAAACTTCTAGAGTGGAACAATATAGCTGGGCTGGGCATGGGTCCTCTACCTCAAGAGTGGAACCCACCTATTATCATTAGGCATGTGTCCTCTATCGACTCCTAGAGTGGATCCCTCTTATTAAGATGGGAACTAGTCCTCTACCATCATTGTGAAACCCTCCTGTCGAGAAAGGAATGAGTCCTCTATTGACTATTAGAGTGGAAACCTCCCATTGCAATAAGGTATGGTTCCTATATCGCTCTACTGAGTTAAACCCCTATTGTACTAGGGTATGGTCCTCCAAATAGAGATTTTTTCCCCTAAAATATGCCATAGAATGAAGAGGCATAAATTGACTTGGATGGTTTTTTCCGGGCAGACAAGTGAGATACTACGCATCATTGTTGGACTTCTGGAACTATTTGAGACTATTTTCCTGGGCTGTGCTGTGAGATAGAGATCCATTTTCTCTCTCATTTGAGATTATTTTTCTATGAATATATATATATATAAATATATAAATATATATATATATATCCATACTTATGGATTTGTTTACTCTCCTCCCATGGGTTACGAAGGTGAGCGAGGTATGCCATGTTCTTGGTGTGTTTAGCTTCATAAGGTTGGATGAGGTCACTATCCTTCTATGGGTGGTAAAGACTCAATTTTTAGTCCATCTACACACCTTTTTGATCCCCCTGTGCTTGGATGAGGTTACTTTTTCACTATCTTTGGGTTATGTTGCATCTAGTTACTACATAATATCTTTCGATTCCTACTACATCTCTTTTTTTCCCACTTTAGCTTTCAGGGTGTCCGATTGGGTAGGTATATACTCACCCCTAAATGAGATTTTCTCAATCATATTGGGTATCATATAGACGATGAATAGGTCAGTGATTAATTAAGAAGAGCTTAGGGATACTGGGTACTAGAGACTGTGTGTGATGGTCATAGCTTAAATATCAGGTGGTCAGATATCTAATCAATTTACTTTTCAGTTTTTGTTAGGTTGGGACATATTATTAGTTGGGCATGTATTTTTCCTCTTTATATTTCAGTTTGTACTATATTAATATTGTACAACCTAGAGGTTTTGCATGCTTGGTTGACTTTCTAGATTTAACATATTTTTATTATTATTCCTCATCGCATTTTCATTGAGATGGTTGCATGTGTGAGCATAGGTACATTAGAAAAAATAATCCCATTTAGAATACCCATTCTTGTGCATGTGACCACCCCTAGTCTTTGAAGGCATGTTTGGGGTAGTTGAGGCTCAAACCATAGTTAGCTTCGGCTCGTAAAAAATTAGTATTAGAGTATTTTATTTTTTGTGATGTTGTTTGGAGTAGTCCCCTTTTGAGTTTTTGGTTGGGATTAGTGTAACATGGTCAAAGTGTCTTGAGTATGACTCTCAGGGCAGGGATTCTTGTGATGTTATGGGAAGCTGACATATCCATTCACCAGGACATTGACTACCTACATTTAAACATTGCATATCGAGACATTATTTGTAGGGATAAACTGTACATGCATCATATAGGATTGAGTCATTGACTATCCTTCTTGAGTTCTCTCCCTATTATTTATACACACACACACACACAGACAAATATATATATATATATATATACATATATTTCTCATCTGATCATGGTATGTCTTCATAACATTTAGGATGCCTCCATGATGAAATCCAGTTAGAATATTAGTTCAAGATCATAAAGTTGATCTGATGAGTGAGGAGGCCTCATTTTAGGGTCCATCTTAGGAGATTATTCTTATAGGTGGGTAGGTAGCAGTATCTACACCTATTCAGTAGAAGATCATCCATGAAGAGGAGGGTGAGGATGCATACAGGCATAACACGCTCCATATGTTTCAATGCCAGAGGCCGCTGAGGTTTCGTGGGGATCCAGATCCCCAAGTAGTAGAGGATTGGTTAGAGTCCATGGTTATAATCTTCAGACTTATTCTAACCCCGACGGATCAGGTGGTTGCACTGACAGATATCCTTTTCTATGGAGGAGTTGGGTTCTTATAATGTCTTGTTTCCCATATTCACAATGAGTCAATGCTCTCATCGACTGAATTCCAGTTGTTGTTCTGTGAGGAGTACCACCCATCATGTTTATGCTCAGTTCTGATTTAGGATCTTATAGAGCTATATATGGTATGGATGAAAATGGATTATTACTTAGTGAGGATTAAAAACCCTACCCATTACTCCATTATCATGATCCAATATGGCTACATTCTAGCATGGATGTTTGAGTAGGTAATCTGTAGAGAGATCCGTGCCAGTGCCATTCCCTTGTGCATCCCTACTGATGTCGAGGTGTTGGAGTGGGCATTTGCGAAAGAGATTTTTATATCATAGGGACACATGGAAGATGGATCTGGTTGTGGGTTTCATAGAGATGAGTCTTCTGCATTATCTGGTAGGCATCGGTCAGTAGGATCTTAGCGCAGCCGATCCTATCGTGATTAGACTCATATGCATGGTTGTACAAAATAAGGACAATATTGTAGACCAGGGAATCCCAGATAGGGTTTGTGTTTTTCTTGTGATGGGTGAGGTCACATAACGCATGACTTCCTCACCATATTCACTAAGGAGAATAGACAAGATAGATAACAGACTGCCACAAAAGAGATAGTGCTGTGATCAGGGATCTACTAGGAGATTGTACGGAGCCCCCCATGGAGTTGAAACTGGTAAGGGAGGAGGAGGGAATTTGGGTGGTGGATGATGATATGAGATATTACCACCACCACCTCCTGGTGACCCACTTTAGATTTAGGGATCTTGCAGTCGGGGTCGCTGAAATATATAATCTCGGGAGGCTTATGACCCCATTGTGCATGATATGATCAGAAGTATGATCTATGTATTTTATAATATTTCTTTAGTTTTATTATACACAGGTTATAATAATTAATTCATCTCTATAATCTTGGTGCAAGAGATGGAGCTCCTGATTGAGGTGCTTGCACTAGTAGAAAAATGGGTTTTAACATCGTCATTTTGATTCCAGTTTTATATAAACTGACATAAAATATATTTACGGAGATATTTTGGTGTCGATTTTTTAAAAAAACCAACACCACAAACTTAATTTTTTTTGGAATTAGTTAAAAAACTAACATGAAAAACTAAAAAAAACAATTTGGTGTCTGTTTTTACAAAAACTGATGCCAAAAGTAAAAAACAATTTACAATGTTTTAGGTAATTCCCTAAGATTTGATATGACTATTCATGGGGAAAAACATTGTTAAGGGTTAAAATTTATGGATGTCGGTAGTCAATCTTTTATAAGAGAAGTCTTAAAGAAGTCCAACTTTTAAAGGCCATAACTTTTAATCTGTAACTCCATTTTAGCACCACGAATAGAAAAATATAACCTTAGATAATTCTCTAAAACAATGTATTTTTTTTATATTTGTTCATCATTTTTCATAAAAACGGATGCCAAATTTAATTGTTTTGGTTTTTTATCATTTTTCTTAAAAACCGATGGCAAAACATTTTTTTAGTTTTTCATGTCAGTTTTTCAAATAACTGACGCAAAATGTTTATCTTTAATTTTTTAGTATTGATTTAATTAAAAACAAATGATACTTTTTTTATTACTATTTGGTGTCAGTTTTTAAAAAACATATGTGATTTTTTTAACTTCTTAGCATCACTTTATTTAAAAACTGATGCCAAAAATGATATCAATTTTTATTTTTTGTGTCCGTTTCCCAAAAACCCGTCAACAAAAGACCAATGTAAATCCTATTTTGCATCATCTTCAATAAAAAATTAGGTCAAAGAGTGTACTCTAATATGTGAGATTATAATTTCAATTTTCTTCACTACGTGTGTTTAAAATTTTAAAATCTCACATATATTTTCATACAAAGCAAAAGAAAATATTTTCATTTACTATATATAAATCAATTTTCTCCTTCATTCATCCTTTTAAACCTCTTGGATTAAATCATGTTTTCTACAAGACTTCAATCGTTAATTTGAACGTGATACCTATTCTATTAATTTATTTTCATTATTATCATTATCCTTCATTTCTAAGAAACTCGATTAGCATTCTTATAATGATGATTTATTTTTATTATCCAGTTACAAATATAAAACATTCATATGTGATTTACCAACCATGATGTAAATTTAATTATTGATCACTGTTTCATTATCGCATGCCTTCTACCCAAAATATATGAGATATAATGATAAATAACATATCATTTGGATAGAATCTCCTAAAAACATTGAAATAGATTTTAAGTATTTTGTTTATTTTATTTCATTTTATGTATGTGATTTTAATTCTTGTGTATCATGTTTTCTTTGAAACAAGTTGTATCAATCAAAATTTTGAACGGTTCAACCTTAGACAGCCATAACCTTTGATCTGTAACTCCGTTTTAGATCCGCTACCTATCAAATTAGAGCATAGAAAGTGATCTATAACATAGAAGAAAAAAAATTAAATTTTGGCATTGTTGTTTGTAAAAACCTATGCAAAAAATATTTTGTTCATTTATTTCATCAGTTGTTTTCCAGAACTGATACCAAAAATACTTTTTTATAACTTTTTTGGAATCATTTTTAAAGAAAAAGATGAAATTTTTTTATGAATTAGTTTATTTAGTACTATTTTTTTTACAAACCTGATGCTAAAAAACAAATGTAACTCATTTTTTGGTATCAGTATACAAAAACAGACATAAAAATACATAATTTTTATGTTAGAGACTTTAATGTTGGTTAAAAACAAACATCAAAATTTAAAAAAAAACTGATGTTAAAGACCATTTTTGTACTAGTGTATCGCAAAATTCATCTTTGGGTCCCTATAAGGAATGCTATTTCTGTATCTTTCATCTTATTATAGTGTGATCTATCTCTTGGAGGAGAGAGGATCATGTGGGACCTTTTTTTCATCATGATGGAACCCTATGATGTCATCTTGGGTATGTCTTGGTTGCCCATGGTCCAATGCTAGATTGAATATCACTACAGATTAGTCAGATGCATACACACTAATGGGATGTGATTGTCCATTATGGGTGAGAGGTATATAATGGAAGGATGAGTGGGTTCTGTAAGAAGGAGGATACAGCCCATCACCCATCAGTTGGAGAATATAACCCTTGGTGTAATAAGCTCTTCGGGATCAGGATTCAATCAATTGTGGAAGATTTTATGGATTTCTTCCTTGATGACATTCTGGGACTACCACTAAGGTGGGAGATGTTGTTTTTAATTGAATTGCATATAGGGACCGCTCCAATATCATATGCGGCATATCATATGGACCCTAATATGATTTGGGAGATATAGTTCTAGTTATAGGACCTTCAAGATAAAGGTTCCATTAGGCCTAGTGTGTCCCCTAGGCAGCTCTAGTGTTGTTCATGAAAAAGGCAGATAGGAGCTTGAGGCCTGGTGTGGGTTATCATCACTTGAACCAGGCCATGATAAAGAAAAAGTACCCCTTTACAAGGATTCATGTCCTCTTTTAAATGTTTCAAGGTGTGATACGGTTCTTGTAGATTGATCTACCGGATGACTACCACTAGTTGAGGGTTTACGTGGTTGATATTCCAATTTTTTCATTTTGATATTTCTATAGACACTATGAGTTCCTAGTGATGCCCTTTGGTGAGATGAATTCCCCCATCATGTTTATGTATTTGATGAAATGAATCTTCTAGTATTATTTGGACAAGTTTTTGGTTTTATTAATCGATAACATACTCATCTACTCTTCATCAGAAGAGTATCATATAGAGAACTTGAGGATGGTTCTAGATTTTTATCGATAGAACTAACTTAATGGGAATCTCTTGAAGTGAAAGTTCTAGATTTATGTGGTTCACTTTCTATGGAATGTCATTTCTGAGCAAGGTGTATCCTTGGTCCTAGTGAAGATCGATGTAATTATTTCTTTGGAGACACCCAAGAGCATGTTAGAGGTGTGGAGATTTCTTCACTTGGAGGGGTACTACATGAGGTTTTGGGTAGACATATCCAAGATTGTAGCCCCATTTGACCACCATGATGTGGAAAGGGTATAATTTTACATGGAATAAAAAATTATAGAGATCCTTTGAGGGGTTATGGGTAAGGCTGATGAGTGGTCCTATGTTACGACTACCAGAAGAGGGTGTATAGTACATAGTGTATTGTGATGCCTCATGATATGGGACCGATTGCATGTTGATGTAGCGATATGAAGTTATCACATGCATGTTGAGGAAGATAAAACCACATGAGTAGAACTATAAGACTCATGAACTACAAATTATTGCGGTATTCTTTCCCTTGGTTTTCTAGTAGAACGTCCTTTTAGGAGAGAGCTTTGTGGTTTACATAGACTATCAAAGTCTTAGGTACGTCTTCATACAGTGTGAATGGAACCTGAGATAGTGATTCTAGTTAGAGTTTATGTGGGACTGTTTATTTGAGATAAAAAATAGTCAAGGGAATAGAAACATAGTTTAAGATTCCCTTAGTATGAAGTCACATGATCGCTTTGTGCAGAAGGCTTATGAGAAGTTGGATTCCTTGCAGTTGACCTTGGTGGAGTAGGATGGTATAATTTTTCTACAGTCGATGGTGTTGAATCCTATACTTTTCAGGTTTTTGAGAGATTCCTAGTTGGGATAAATCTATTATGAGGTCTTTCAAGACTAGTTATCCAAAGGGTATTAACAAGATGGATATTTTAAAGGAGGGAATCACATCATCTTTTTCCAAGGAAGGATGATGGTTCCAATCACAATGTAGGAGGAGGTGATGCAAGAGATCCAAAATTATCTACTAGATATACCACCTAGCATGGAGAAGATGTATAGAAACCTTTATTTATAGTTTTCTTGGTCGGTAATGAGACAATGTGTTGTCAAGTTCGTCTCCTGGTGCCTCACCTATAAAAAACTGAAGGCTGAGCACTAGGTTCCTGTAGGTTTATTGCAGCCCCTTGGGATCCCCGAGTGGAAGTGGGATGTTAAATACAAGTATATTTTTATAGGGATACCATGGATAGTGAAGATCCACGATGATATATCGGTGAGAGATGGCTGACTCATGAAGCCGGACACTTCCTTTCCATTAGGGAGGAGAGTTAATTAGAGAGTTTGGGGAAATTGTGCGTACGATAGATTGTCACCTCAATGGGGGTTTACTTAATAATTTTATTTTATTATGATATTTATTTTATGTCATTGTTGTGAGAGGCCTGCAAGTGGTATTTACGAACTAGATGAGGTTGAGTATAGTCTTTCACCCCCAGAACAATGGGTAGAACGAGTGCACTATCCAAGTGTTAAAGGATATTCTAAGGGATTACGTGTTAGACTTTGGTCATAGTTGGTAGGATCACTTTACCTTGTTAGTTTTTTCCTAAAATAATTTATACCACTATACCATCTGAATGAAACCTTTTGAGGCCTTTTATGGGAGACCCTACAGGTAACCCTTATATTGAACAGAGATTGGCAAGACATCTCTTGTGGGTCCAAAGATGGTGCATTTGATGATGGAGATGGTCCATGTCATCCATGAGTTGATGAGGATGGTGGAGATTAGGAATAAATATTAAGCATATCACCATCATATTCCCTTGGAGTTCAAAAATGGAGGCCATGTTTCCTTAAAAGTCTCACAACGATGAGGTTTACAGAGGTTCGTTTGGGGAGGCAAGATATCCTTGAGGTTTATAGGGATGTTTGAGATTAAGAAGATGGTATGAGAGGTTTCTTACCACCTTTCCCTACCCCCATATATTGAGTGGGTGTATGACATCTTCCACATGTCACAAATGAGGAAATAAAAGGCATAAACCCCCACACGTTATTGGCTGGGTTGAGCTGGACAATGAGGGTGGAGCCACCTTTTTGGAGCACCTAGTGGCGATCTAGGATCAGTAGGAGATGACCTTTAATGGATAGAACAAACCCTTGGTTCACTTATTATAGTAGAAAGAGAATGTTTATGAGAGCTCCTGGGAGTAGGGGAGCTTGATACATGCCCAATATACTAAGTTTTTTGTGCAATTTTAGTTCTTAGGGATAATTATTAATGGAGTAAATAATGTAGGGTCCCTGTATTTTCCTTGTAAGACATTGAAATATTTCTACATATATTTCTAGAGCTTGGCACTGAGATTGTGTGTGATTACAAGGCCTGGTGTGCTCAGAATTATTTTTATAAAAATATTAAATATATTTTATATTACACATGCGTGGTTTCTTAAAGAACATGAGATCACTATTAAATGAATTATTGTATTAGGAATCTAAGACCACAATTGAGTCCATAACACAATGTTTTCCCCAGGCAAGGACTAAAATACTATGGTACAAGGATTTCAGATATCATTCTTGTTGGGGGGTATGTTCAGTGGATTATCTAATTAATTAAATTAAGTAATTAATTAATCTAACCTAACATATTTTTCTATAAATATATTATTATGGAGAATAATCCAGGGATAGCCTCATAATAATAGGATCATCTAGAGATTTTTATTCCTCTCTTTACATTAGAGAATAACATATGATGAAAATGGATCTATGGATTGGAGCAGACCAGGAAGCATAAAATGCAATGAATTCCTTCAATCATTGGCATACATGTTCTTCAAAAAAAAAAATACAATCAGATCTCCAGGTATGACACTTTAATTTTTGGATTATTCCCATTTTTTATTAAATTGAATGAATAGATCAATCCCATCCTTTTATATGTGCCCATTATGGCCTTTTCATGAACCCCTGTACTAGAAATGTAATTATTCATTGGTTTTCTAACCCTAGATAATAATGTTTTTAATTTTTGGCCAATAATTCTTAAAAATGATTGATAAACTTTTGTTCTTATGGCTTCTTGCCTCAATTTCTTCAATATATTCAACGATAAGACCTCGTGGTCTGGGTTTTACATTTTCGGGTGGTACCGAGCCCGATCATACCCCTAGAATCATGACAAAACAACTTACAAGTTATGGATGAATGAATTAGGGATAGAACTGAGATGTTTTTGGGAAATAGATGATCGGTTTGATGATTGGAGATCAAATCATTGACAATAGAAGGATCAAAGGCATGCAAGATGAGTGGAAAACCTCTAAATACTTGCAGAACAAATTTTCAGCCAATGGATGGCTAGAAAAAATAGATCCGGGCTAGATCCACCAATAAAAAATGGATTGGAGATTAGATCTGTGAGAGAATGGCCAGATTAGAAGTGTAGAATATGGAATTTAAATTCTTTGAAAAATGTGACTATATGCCGTGTACCTGGATGGACACATGGAATGTTTGACATATGATATGGTGGCTAGGGTTTTGGGAATTTATAAGGATGAACCATTTTGTAGGCTCCTGATACACTATATACCACATCCCCGGGTGGACAAGTCACGTGGAAGAGCACACAAGAAGGACCCCATGTTGGATTATATGACCAGGCACACAGCCGTGTCCCATAGTACATAAACATGAGGTAAATCATACACACACAAGGTGGATACATAGACACAACCAAATACATGGGAGGGATACTGAGTGGCATGGGAATGTCATGTATATCTCTTACCCTCAGTGTATAGCTACATAGTTGGAAGGCCATGTACCTCTAGGAACACGACCGGGTGATGGAGAAGGACCAAATACTATGTGGGTGCCCTCAAATTCCATATACCACTTGGTTCCTTTTAAAAAAACATTAATCCCTTAAATCTCCTTCATTTGGACTCAGATTTTGCCCACGAGAAGCATATCATGAGTGTTTTTCAACATAGAATACGATGATTCTTTGGTTTTGAATTGTGGGATATAATGTTAGATATTTTTAGGGATGGTGATTGATTATGTGATTCTTAATGATGGAAGTGATCTCTCAAGGTCACCATATGCATTTTGAGTGGAACCCTTCTACTGGGATGGGCATGGGTCCTCAATGAATATAGTGGAACCCTCTAACTGGGCTGGGTATGAGTCCTCTAAAAACTTATATAGTGGAACCCTCTAGCTGAGATGAGAATGGGTCCTCTACCTCCAGAGTAGAAGCCTCATATTTGGATAGGGAATGGGTCCTCTATTGACTTCTAGAGTGGAACCCACCAGTTGGGATGGATTTGGGTCCTCTACCATCAGAGTAGAACTGTCCCACTGGGAAGGGCATGAGTCCCCTATCGACTATTAGAGTGGAACCCTCCTATTGAAACATGGTACTAGTCCTCTATTTATCCACTGAGTGTCAACCTCATGTTGTTATGGTGTATGGTACCTCTACCAAGTGATTGTGGCCCCTCCAACGTGGGAACAACGCTGAGGATTTTCTTGACATGGATGGTTTTTATTGGGAATATGTTTGAGATAATGGGCATTATTTTTTGGAATTCTACAACTGTTGGAGACTCTTTTCCTATTCTGATATATGATATGAAGATCCCCTTTCTCTCTCATTTTTGATTATTTTACTGAGAATATATATATACATATATATTCATACCTATGTATTTGGTTACTCCCCTACCATGTTTTGTAGAGATGCACATGATATTCTATGTGATTTCTATGTTTAACTTATCATGGTTGGATGAGTTCACTCTCTTACTTTTGGTGGAAAAGACTCGATGTGTAGTCCATCTATACACCATGTTGATCCCCCTATTCTTGGACAAGGTTAATCTTTGTATTGATTTGGGTAGAGCTATATTCGGTTACTATCTACTGTATTTATATTGTCATTTTTATCTCTTACGGCTCCCTCTTCAGCTTTCTAGGCATCATAATGGGTATGTATATACTCACCCATTCATTGGATTCTCCCACAGATGTAGTGTCTCATGTAGTTGATTGAAAAGTAAGTGGTGACATCAAGAGAGCTTAGGGATATCAGGTACTTATGACCCCATATAGTGGTCATCACATGGTGAATAGGATCTGGGATCTCTCAGTAGTTTAATTTCTAATTTTTACCATATTGAGACATATTTCTAGTTTGGTGTATATTTTTCCCTTTATTTTTTAGTTTACGTTATCATAAACACGTATACCCTATAGGTTTTTCATGCTTGGTTTACTTTCTAGTTGTTGCATATTTTTATTTTGATTCCTCTACATTAATTTATTGAGATGGTCAAGTGTGTGCATATAGGTACATTAAGAAAATTCCTCTGATTTAAGATATTCCTTTCAGAACTTGTCTCCACCCCCTGACATATGGAGGCTGGCTAGGGGTAGTTTCAGATTGAGCCAAAATTAGGGTCAGGTTGTGATAGCTAGTGCTTGGGCTGGAATATGAATATATATCAATGGAATTTAGGGTTGGATTTCTAAACACATTTCATGTAAATAATGAGACTTGGGTAATTTTTGATCGATTAATTAAATCTACCTATTTCCTTACCATTTGAGATAAAATGTCTTTTGATAAGATTTCTTGAATGTATCTAAAAGTGATAGGTAGGTTATATCGAGTGCCACTCTTCGTTGTATCTGACCATGATCTCAGGTTCAAATATAATTTTTGGGAAGGACTTCAAAAGTCAATGGGTATTGGATTAAATTTTAGTACATATTTTCATCCTCAATCTAATGGATAGTTTGAGAAAAAAATTAAGACCATGGGTGATATGTTTCATTCTTATTTAGTGGATTACCAAGGAATTCATGATCAAAATCCGTATCGGTTTGGGTATTCTTATAATAAATTTTTTCATTACGATATATAGATGGAACCATTTGAGATGTTATATGGAGAGTTTAATTGGGTGCCAACTTTTTTGGATGATTTAGGAGAAAGGATGTTTATGGGACCAGAGTTGGTATAGAAAATGAATGATAATGTGTAGTACATTTATCAATATTTTAGGATTTCCCAAATAATGTATAAAATTTATTCAGATAACTGGAGGACAAATCTATCATTTCAGGTAGGTGATCATGTATTTCAAAAAGTATCCCATTATAAAATTATTATGAATTTTTTGTAAAAAGGGAATGCTAATTTCATGGTTCATTAAAATGTATGAAATTCTAGGTAATGTTGGATTAATTTCCTACTAAGTGGATATTCCTCTATGTTTTTTTCAGGTACACAACATATTTGATGGTTCAATGACAAGAAAACATGTGTTGAATTTATCTAATGTTTTGAGCCCAAAAGTAGTTCTATTAGATGAGAATACTTCTTATGAGGAATAACTAGTTTAGATTCTTGACTGAAGAGATAATATTTTTTAGAATAAGGTTATTAAATAGATTAATGTTTTATGAAAAGTCCATATCATTGAAGAGACAACAGGGAAATAAGAAAAAAATTTGAGGGAAAGATATCCCAAATTCTTTAATAAGTGAATAAAATTGAGTGGATGGAATTTATAAAAGGGGGGAAGAATGTAAAAACCCATGTAATGATAAAATAAATCATTTTCATATTAATCAATATGAGTTATATAGCTATATTCCTTATCAAAATATTTTGTAATTTTTTAAATTGAAAAGAAATATTTATAATTTATCAATTTTATTATATAGTTTCATTTAAAAGTTTAATTCCTATATTTTATGATTTGAATGATAAAAAATGAATTTATTTTTTAAATGTAAATACAAAAACTTAATTTGGGTGAAATTTTGTGTTTTTTAGAAAATATTGATTTCTCAATTGATAGTGAAAATATCAATTTTTGTTGAAAAGTATTTTATTTTCAATTATTTAGTTATTTTAAAAGAACCAATATATTTTGAATATTATTTCAAGTAAAAAAGTTATTATTTATTTATATTTAATCCCCATAATTAATTTTTAATTAGCATTATATTTCATTTTACTGTAATATTATTTGGTTTTAAAATGATATTTTTTCTAAAAATTGTTTTAATATGCATAATAAATTTAAATTTTAGTTAATTAAGATAATAACTAATGATTAATGTTTTAAATTAAATTTTTAGATTTAATATAGAAAAATATTAATTTATATTCATATATTAATAATTATTTTTCATAGATTTAATATAAAATCAACCTTTTTATTAAGAATACAGTTATAAAAAACCCGCCTTTCCGTTGGGTCTACAGGTTTTTTTTAGAAATATTTTTTTTCCAATTATGTGAATTGAATTTTTTAAAATGAATAAAATATTTGGAATCATAATAATATATATCATATAATATTTTTATATTAATATTTTACCATACTGAATAGTGGAAACAGTAAAAATTAATTACTAAAGTTATGGTAAAAACAGATTTATTTGGGGGTTAAAATAACGAGTTAAGGGTTAAAATGAGATAAAAAATAGTCAAAAATATATTTTATGTCTTTATTTTGGACTTATAATGTCTAAGGATTTATAATCATCCTTTTTTGACTGATATGGAATGGGAAACACTTTGGCACACCTTTTTATTTTCAAAAAAATAAAAGTGTGCCACTCACATCACTTATAAAATACCACACCCACTCCTCTCATTTTCACACATTAAAATCATCATGGTTCAGAAAAAACCTAACCAATTCACTTAAATTAATTCCTAATATAATACTATAAGCTTCTTTTTGCACATAAATAAATCCAAATAAGCCTTTTTTTCAAAACAAATGAAGTTACTTGAATAAGAGGTAATGTACTTCTACAAAAATTTTTATTTTATTTCATACACCACCTTTTATATTCTTATTAAATAAAGATTATAGAATAACAAAATTATATTAAATATAATGAAATGTTATTATGTTAATTTAAAAACCAAAATATGTCTTCTATTATATCAAGTGTGTTATGAAATCATCATTCATGTGTAACTGATGGTATTTGTTTTTACATTAACTCATATAATTGATGGGTGTGATGATAGATATAAAGTATATATATTATATTCATAAAATATTTATTATTTATTTATTTATTATATCATATAAATCTATTTTTACTTCCCATTTTGTAGGGGATACAATAACGTCGCTCGTGTGTACAACAGACTACCGTCTCACGAAGCACTGTGAATCATTTTTCACTAATGCTCAACATTGAAGATAAAAAGAGTAAATATGATGTATATATGTGATTTAAATGAAATAATTATGAAAATATTAACATATTTATCATTCTTAAAATATTATATATCATTTTATTTCTTACCTTTTCACTCATTGAAAAATGTTAACGTCGTTCGTGTACTTGTGGACTACCACCTTCATGAAGTGATGTCACTCTCTTTCCATTATCACAACGAATGGATTATATATATATATATATATATATATTTAAATTTATAATATGGAATATATGATATTAAAATAACTCTATAAGACTAAAATATTAATCACCTCCTATTCATAATGATCATTGAAAAATGGAAATGTTACTCATGCGTACATATGAACTACCATCTCCATGATCATAACATACTTCCTTTGTCAAAAAAATATTTCCTGATTAGTCTTAAAATTATAATTTATTTTTAAATATGATAATTATTTCTGGATTACTATTTTAGATATATTTAAACAATAAAATTTTTGATCGTATTCAACGTACCAAAATCATTTTTGACACATAACCTGAATATTTTCAAAACATCCAATATAAAACTAATTGATTAAGTTTTAATATATAAAATGATAATAAGTAAATAAAATGAATAAAAAAATAATAAATATTCTTATAAAATTAAATATTTTTCATAGTTTTGTTATTCATTAATATAGATAATGTAAGTGATGAATCAAACCCAAGGTAAGGGACTTCATCTCAATTTCCATTCATTGATGTATATTTTTATGTTATGAACCTATATTATTTTACGAGGTGTATATAAAATAACATTGACATGTTATGTAACGAATTTTTCTATACACATGGTATTTAATTTTATTATTTCTTGTGGATTATGATTCAAATATTTACAAATTTACAAGTGAGTTTTATATAAAAAAATTCACTTTTAATGTATTCTTTAATTGGTTTTATTCCATGTCTATTTTTTTAAAAATTATTTTATAAATGTTTTGATATGGACAAAAAAGATTAATATATTACATTTTACATTTTTTTTTACTTTTTTTCAATGGTTTTCAAAATGAATCTTTTTTGTACGTTTTATACGGAAAATTTTGAAAAATAATAGAAGGAATGCTCTACTTTTAATATACACAATTACAAGAACATTTTCAAACACAATGGAAAATATTTTATTTTTGGACCCCGTTTCAAGATTTCATTTTATTTTCAATAAAAGACCATATTTCCCATTTTTGGTTATTTGGTATAATTTTTTTAATGAAAATTTTATTTTAATATCTGATAGTGGTTTTCATAAAAGTATAAAAAAGTTATTCAAAAATTTATGATAAAAATGTAAATTCATATTAAATTTTAATCATTTTTTAGTTCTTGGACATTGTTTATGATGGGTGTGCCCATATAGTGTTTGGTAAGACCATTATAGCTTGTATGATGGGAGCACCTACATATCGTTCCAATTGATTGGATAATGATTATTTTATCTGAAGAATTATATTTAAAGTTTTCCATATGGTTAATCGGATTTTTAATGGTCTTTAAGGGTTTTGTAAGGGTTTAATGAGATGATGTCTCAAGGTACCTATATGAATTTTCTATGCCTGCTAATGAGTTTTCACAGAAATAATTTTTTATGAAAAGTTAATATAAATGATCTTTTTAATGTAATGATAATTACATATCTAGGTATAAAGACTTGTTTTTAAGAAATGGTTTGTCATGAGTTTTCATGTTTTTTCATTGGACTAACGGTTTACTTATTTTAATGTCCCCTACTGATCTTTTTTTCCTCATGAAACATTTTTAACATATTTTTCATAGTATTTATGGATTGTTAAGGGAAAGGAACAGGTCATGTTGAATTTATGGAAGCGTTTTAATTAAAATAAAACATTTTTTTTAAATGTTTTATATGGTGTAGAAAATGGACACTAAATAGAAATGTCCACTTTATATTGTATGATTTTTTATTGTTTGAGTGATGACCTAATTATATAAAACTCTAGACCTGGAAATCTCTTCAAATGTAAGAGAATTAATTATTAACATAAAAATAATTATTATATGAAGCTTAAGGCTGGGTCCTTATACATTTAGTGATGTTTTAGGTTTTTTATAAAAAGATTGATTCTTTATTGAATAATGGAAAATACCAATTTTTATAAACTATTATTTCATTTCATGTTAAATCCCATTGGGTTTTAGATTTTTTTTAACATTATATCAATCCCATATTACTGAAAATAATCTACTTAATTATACAAGAATCTGAATTGTACTTGATTTTGGTATAAATTTATTTTAGTTTGAAAAATATCATTTTTCTAAAAACAATCATTTCATATTATAGTATTATATTAAAATTAATTTATTAAAATTATTTAGATTTAATATTATAAAAAAATTCCATATTTTAAATCATAATTTGAATTTTTTTTCAATTTAATTTTTGGTTCTAAAATTAATTTACTATGTAAAAGTGAGATACCACAGTAAAGGAAAATCAAGGTAAATGGTTAACTTCACAATATCCCCAGAAATGTTCTATAGGTTTTGATGGATCTAAAATCCCAACCTAGAAGGGTTAATTTTAAATATAATGGTGGTTTTATAAATAAGAGGTATAACTCTTGAATATGTTTTATTATATTTATTTCATTCTAGATAATTTAAACCTATCATAACCATTATTATATAATAAAATAAATTTTATCCAATATACTTTGTTTTTTTATTTTCTAGTATAATTCTTTTCCATATCTTTTTTCCATCCTATGGGAAATGAAAATATCACTCATGCACACCTATGGACTACCTTATCCACGAGGATATTAGATTAATTTTTATCATCACCTCATATTGTTGATTAATATTTTAGATAAAATGAATATATATGTTATTTATAAAATAATAATTATTTTTTAAAGATAATATATTTCTTACCTCCTTATCCATTCCTTCTGGTTAAAAGTGTTTACATAGCTCATGCGTATTTTTGGACTATAGTCTCCATGAAGTGATGTGACTCATTTTTCATATCCACCTTATATAAATAGTTCTAAATTTTTATTTAATATATAAAAATTATAATTGGGTCATGATTAATTTTTTTTATATGACGGGACAATGACCCATTTGTCTATAGTCAAGCTACCAAAGTCAAATTGGAATTATAAATCCAATGTACTAAAAAAGTCCAATATGAACTTAAAAATTTTAGTAAATAAATAAAACATAGAAAAAATTTAAATAACTGGAATAATGGTAATGGAATGAACATTAAAAATTTTCTAAAAAAAGTATAAGAGAAATATTATTTTATTAAATATAAGGATAGACATATGTAAAAAAAAAATTTGGACTCAAGGTAAGGGAATCACTTTTAAAAATATTATTTTAATGTTCTCCTTCAAACTATTTTTTATTTAAGGATGATGTTATTTTAACTGATTTCTAAATGTTCTTATTTAAAATTTTAAGCATTCAAAGGGCCATTTTCAACTGTTTTTGAGTTTATTTAGAAAGTATTAAAAATTAACCTTATCAATGTTTTCTTTATGGGTTATTTTCTACTTTTTACAAATTTAAAAAACAATGTTTTTAATGTATAATGATTATACTCCCTTTATATCAAAATATATGTAATTTTTATTAATATTTCTATAAAAGTTAAAATGTCTTCCTAAAGAATATTCTATTTATTATCTTTTGGGAATTTTTAGTTTCAATTTTTTTTCTTATGTAAATATAAATTTATACTCATTTATATGAAATATCCAAAACTGTTATTACTTATGGGATTTAATGCTAATTCAAATGCGTTTTATGGTTAAAGGTAAAGATATATGTGTTTTATTCAAGATATGGTTATTGTACATTTGTATGAATGAAAGGTGAGATCGATGTAACTCTGAAGATGGATGATCCTAATATAGAAATACAATGTATTGGGTAAATTGATAGGGTTTATTAGTGTTAGGTTACTCTTAATATATTTGGAAATTATCCACTTAGGTTATTCCATTGAATGGTTCCCTGTAAGATTGAATGAAATAATAATATCCTATGGTTCCTACATGATATTCCTGTAATTATTTTTAATAGAAATAATTTATTTTAAAATAGGTAAACAAGAGTGACCATGTTTTTAAGGAATGTTTATGACATTTTTAGAAGGTGAAATGATTGTTTTTACATGGAAAGGAATTCATTATTTTTCAGGTTTTTCAAAGAAACCCTCATGATTTTAATATTTTTTCCTTTATGAATTCTTATTAAATTATTTTGAAAACCATTAATATATTAAGTTTATTTCATTGATAATTAAATAATGATTTTAACTCAATGTTTATTATGAAAATAGTAATCGTTTTTATGGATTTTAGGTCTCACCAATGGAATAATGAGTTTCATTTATTTTATACCCCTTACAAAGCATCATTTTTATCATCCCTTGTTTAGAAAAAAATTCACAAGAATTAAATATTAGTAGAAATATTAAAAATTTCATTGTTTTGGTTATGAGAGTTACCTTGAATTAAGAATGTGTTCCTTCATAAAAACATTTCTTTTTGTAAAAAATATGGACATTGTGTGGAAGTGCACACATTGTAATGTTAAAAATATTGTAATTCTATAAAAACTAAAAAAATATCCTATATTTATAAAAAAATTCAATGCTCATTATAATTAATTCAATTATTGGTAGATTATGTTATTATGTGTTTGAGATGTGATGTTTATTCCCACTAGTTATTTATGTTTTTACACCATTAGACTGAACACTAAGGAATTGTCATGGTGTGGGAGAAGGGAAAAAATTTAATGATAGATTTTCAAAAGAGTTTTGGAAGATTTAAAAATGGTATTTTGGATATGGTTTCCAAAGTTATTCTATACAATATAATATAAGGTGTAATAGCCCCAAGTCTTATATGCTTTAGTGCTAGTGGAATATTAAAAGATATGATATTTCCAAAATCATTTTTCAGGAGATTCATAGATTGTATTATATTCCATGATTAAGAGGATACCATAAGGAATAATTATTCCAATAAATTCACATAATTTATCATCATAGAGTTTGATTTATTCTTGATATTCATGATAATTATCTCTTCCCATACATTCTTATTTTATAATTTGGGGGAAATAATAAGTGCATAGAAACATGTTCTCATTGCTCTACCCACTTCAATTGTTGGGTATAATTTATTGATTTCCAAATCCAAATCCTATGAATGTCTTAGGTTAATAATTGCATGATTCTAAATTTGAAGGACTAAAGGGGTTCCATTTACCTATAATGGATATCATTTAAATACCATCACATGTGATGTAATTTGAGGGAGATTTATTAATGAATGAGATACATGATCTGGAAAAATAATTTACTCATTTATTATAATTCATGATTAAATGTAAAAAAAAACATGAGGATCATCATCAAAGAAATATATAAAGAGAAATAACCCATGTGATGGATTATTCAAACATGTTCATACCTTATCAAAATTCATGACATCATTCATATCTGTCTTCTTCCTATTTAACATAATAAGGTGATATCACACCATAGAGTGTGGGGGTATCCCACAAGTATGATGTGTGATCCAGTAGGACCGTGAATATCTTCAGAGGTTGGAATCCATCAACTACCACTCCAGTCATCATTATCATATCCAAAAAAATTCAATGAAGGTGATTCAATGGTTTTTATATTATAAGGTATACAAGTATTTATAGTTTTTCATCATTTCCATTTTTCATGTATTTTATTTTTCTATTCATGGATTTACTTAGGTTGGAGTTATATTATCTTAAAATTAATAAATAATTTTTGTTTAATTCCCTTAAAAATCAATAAATTTTCTTAATCCTTAATAGAAAAATATTCCAGAAAACACATATTTTTAATGTTTCGGTTAATATGTGTCATCAACCAGTTATAAAAATAATATTATTAACAATGATAGGAAAGAACAAAACATGGAATTATATCCTACTGATTTGTACATATATAAAATTAATATGATTCATGTGACATGAGAACATAAGACATACTCAAGGTAGAAAGTAAAAAGAGGTCCTAGGCTAAAATTAATAACTTTATCTTTCACCACAATTATACTAGTTAGACCTATTTATGGGCTACTTACTTAGTCATGAGAACATTATTATATAATCAACCCTCATTTACCATACCTAAGAATCCTTAATGTGGGTAATTGTACTATTTTTTAATGTCTTCAATATTAGTTACTCATACAACACTCAAACCACATCATCACAACACCTCATGTTTGCCTCCTAGTCACAAGAGGATAACATAAACACTATTGATAAAATATTACACATGTGGGAGAATTTTATCCTTATTAAATAATGTGATAACTACTTAAGGAGAGTACATAAAACATTCATGATTGATATTAGTCTTGATTGACCAATGTGTTCAACCAAACATCAATGGAAGTGAGTAATAATATAAATCAGAGAAGATAATGGATAACACAATATGACATGAATCATATATAATATAGGGTCCAAATAAATCCAAATATATAAAACATAAGTGAGGGAATTTGAAAAAACCATATATGAATAAGATTGTTTCCTAAATGAATCCCAAGGATGAAAAATAGTTCTCCTATGTGTGGATCCACTCTAAAAAGATAGTTGGGACACCCTAGGATCACCTAGACTATCTATATAAATAAACACAACAAATGATCACCCATTATCTATTCTCTATGTGTTTTAAAAGACCCATGGTATGGTACTTTCTATATACCAGGATCATGAACAACCGACTATGTATTTGTCCAAAATTGGGCCTATCTAGGGAATGTGAATAATAACATAGTTGGATTTCACCAACACACCCCTTGCAACCTGCCATAAACTAGATTTAGTGATGAAAATAATACCAATATATAAGAATGATAATGTAACAAGAATATTTGTATAAAAAGTAAATTATGCCTTCTTATTAGCATAATAACATCACTTCCTATGAGTTGAGGATCATAACATGCATACTTACTTTAATCCATAAATATGGATATCAAATGATGCCTGAGGTCCATCCACCTTGAGGAGGATACACTTTTACTAATAAATTTACTTCATATTTATATATATATATATACACACAAACATATATATATATATGAAACAACACACACATATATAGAGGGGGGAAATACATTTTAGACCCTATCAAATCATCTCATTAGATTAAATGTATTGTGGTATACAAAGGAAATTTAATCTTGTATACCACCCCATAGGGATTTGAGGAATGGGTATAATAAGTTGGAGAGTTGTGAGCCTATCCCATACTAAGTTGAAGGAATATTTTCTTCCCATTATTTTAATAATATATATGTCAAGAATGACACACCCTATTATAATTTATATAATAATATAGATAAATATAAATATAAATATAAATATAAATATAAATATAATCCAACATTCTAATAATTAAAACTGAAGAAATTGATAGGCTAATAATTCTAATGAAAATTAAAATATTAATTACCATAAATATTTAAACATAACCATTGGTGGATAATATAACATAAGGCTAGTATATATCTACATTCTACTTTTCCATATATAATAAACAACTAGACATGCTGAAAAATTAAACTTGAAATGAAATAAATGAAATTTAGTTAACATAGCATGAAAAAAGGAAAATAATAATCAAGATAATTATATATTAATCCCCTCTTCTATAAAAACTTTAGGAAAACACTTTATAAGGTTTAATATCATAATTTTATATGGTTTCACTCAGACCTATAATTTTAAAGGGTTAACTCTTTACGGACATGAGAGGATGAATGGGAATAGCTACTAATTTATCTTTAAAAACATGATTGATGATGATAAATAGGAGGAATATAATCAATTACACCTATAGAAGAACTTAATATAAGGATTTTGGGTATTTAGGTCAATATCATTAAGGGAATTTTTTTAATTGAAACTATGGTGTCACCTTTGACTTTCCATGGATAAGCCCCCACAATTTCACAACTGAAAGGAATTAATGAAATTTAGAATATTTTTCCATCCCTAGGGAGTGAAAGGAGAATATCACACCTGGTACCATCCCTGAAAGAGGAATAAAATAAATATTTTAGGAAGCTGAGATCATACCTTGTCAGAAGTTGACCATCAATATCAATAAAAGCCACTTGATCTATGGAGGGAGGGTAATATTCATTGAGAGATTGAGAAGAGGGTGAGGTAATTAGAGGTAGTGAAATGAGGTAAATATAATTTAAATCCCAATACCTACTTATATTAAGTATTAAATTTAGTTTTAAATTAAATTAAATTAAAATTATTCCATAAAAAATCATTTTAGGTTTCTACTATAAATCTGATAGAACCCACCAGAGTTCTAGTGGTGGTTTAATTTTCCTCTTTTGTCCTCTACTAGAATTACAATGGACTTACATTAAATATTTAATGATATTTTTATTTCCATAAATAAATATTTTAATTTTCTATTCATCTCAATATAGTCTATAACACATCCCACATATTTTACACATTCCAAACCATCCAAAATACATCAATAAATTAATTATTAGACCCTATTAAAGAGAGGAAAAACCTATTTAGGTTATGAAATTTACATGCCTCATATCAAGTATCTACTAGAACCAACCATTATAAAACATAAAAATATCACTAAAATTTTTATTCAAACATATCACATACCCTAAAAAATTAAACTCAAACATAATATCTCAATCATTAATAAAAAAATTAATATGAACTTGAAAACCTATATTTGGCACACAATATAAACCATAAGTCTTATTATCCCTAAGAAGAATAACTATGTATCCTACAAAAAAATTCATTCACTGATACTTATGTCCAACACCCACCCTAATGTATCCACTTAAAATCGACCATGATACCACCATATATGAAACATTTACATTGTATAACTATATAGATTATTCTTACCACACTAAATAATAAGCATCACATGCTTAGAGAATAACATATTTTCCTCTAAATCAACATCATCACAATGAAAAATGTGTGATGGATCCAAATCAGACCTACTCATTTATGATCTTTGTAAAACATCATGAAGTCACCCATAATTCAAAGGAAAATACAAATAGTAATAAATTTGGTTTCTATAAGGATATAAAACCAATCCAAAAAATTTGGTTCTATATCCCCCCACATACCCAATAACCTGTTCCCCAATTATGGTGAGATACAATGAAAAAAATACCACCCCAAAAAAACTCTAGTTTTTAGAGTCTCATGTCAACATATGATGTATTTTTATCTCAATTTTTTAGATATTCTCTTCTTAATCTAATAGACCCGATAAGTGGCCTCCCCCACAAATAAAGGAATAATAAAATATTATACTAACCCATACATTTCATACAGAAATATTACATATCAATAGATGAATATTCAATTTATAACATCGTGATACATGCTAGAATCATGTTGGTCTAGTGTCTTTGGAAACATAAACACATAAAATACTTATTCATATGAGATATACATCATCACCTACTTAGTTATTCATGACTAGAACCATTCTTAGACTTAACAAAACATTAAATATTTATCCATATCCTTGGGAGGGGGAACATAAGAAAGTGTGAGATGAAATTATCAATAAAGGTATAAATGGTAAATATCAATGATCACATAAAAATAAAATGGGAATAAGGACATGAGAATACGATCTTAACATATGAAAGTTGAACCTTTCATATCCTAGTTTATAATCTTAAATCATAAAATAAATATAGGTAGTTCATAAGACATGGATCATAGAATAATAAAATAATATAAGCCTTTATATTATAACATTGGAATAAGATGTATATTTTTGGCATATACACAAGTATAAGAAATCATTTACTTAGTCAAGTATCACCTCCAAGACTATCATAGTTGATTGGTTTCACTTCCCATTCCATCATATCATTATTCAATATTCACTCCCAAGACTGTCATATTGGATGTAGTTCCTTAATGAACTGGGTTCACTCCCCATTCCAATAATTATTATCTCATGAGTTATCCATCATTACCCAAAGCATTAGAGGGCTATATAATTTCAAGACCACCCATCACATAATGAAAATAATTCATATGTGTTCCATAATATTATAAAATATTCATCACTTCATAATTCATGTAAATAAAATAAACTTTATAAACATTTCATTATATCATCATTTCATAAACCAATAAAAATAAATCATTTTCATAAACATTTCATCATAACTTGATTAACCCATCAAAAAGAAACAATTTTCATATAATCTACCTTAAATCATTATCAAAAGTAATAAAAATAATGGAAGTGGATAGTATCATTATATTAAATTCATATTAAATCATATGTAACATCAAAGGATGTAACATTGATTAAAATTTCCTTAAAAATATCACTAGAACATTTCTTTAGGAAAATACCATTTTCACATTAAAATTAATTATCTAAAATCTAATATCTTACTAAATATTAATGAAAACATTTTATTTAAAAATAACCATGGATAAATGTAATGTAATTTTCAAATAATTTTTTTAAAATTATGGTGGTAAATTTCATTCATGTCGTGCATGTTAAAACAAATATTCTTTTATATTTAAAAAAACTAAAATGTATATCATTTAAAAAAAGATATAGATATTCCTTTTAAAACATTTTTTAAAAAGTAAAACATGGATGAAAATGAAATTAAAAAATAACTGGGGAATATTAAAAACAATCCTGAAATCATTTTTAGAAAACATGGACTATAAAGAAAAATAATTTTGTACTGAAGGGTGAAATAAAATTGGATTCCCATAAAAATATTTCTTTATTATCATGAGTACATAGAGAGATAAAATTATAAGGAAAACATGTAATATCTAGATGGAAATAGAGTATAATAAAATTCATGATATTCTTGAGACGTAGGCCCTGAATTTTTTTTATAAAAAATATAGTCATTAACAATCCTTGTAATCAAAGATATTGTAACATAAAACCCTTACCTCAAGTTCGAATTACTTCAAATGTGACTTGACACTATGTATAATAAATTTAAATTTATCATAATTCAATAAATTAGTATTTTATATACTTAAAATATCATATATGATCTACTTATAACATTTCAATAGCTATTTATTAATAATTACAAATTAAAATCATCATTTCTAGGTGTTAACTATTTCGTTATTCATGTGAATTTTAATTTGTATGTTCCGATACTTATGCATTGATCAAGGTCAAATAATCTTCAGAATTTTAATCATAATATAAGTATAATAAATATTTATATACATTTATAAATGATATATATTTAGAAAAATGAAATGCACTGTTCAAAGAGATGGTAGGCTGTACGTACACATGAACACTATTTTCACATTTTGATGGATTGAAAAAAAGGAAGGTATATAATAATTAACCTTTAAAAAATAATTTTTATTATCATATATATCATATATATTAATTAATTCTATCATTTTTACTATCCATGAAAATCATAAATGAAAAATTATTTACATCACTTTATAGAGGTGGTAGTCCAAAAATACGCACAAGCAACATTATCATTTTCCAATAGATTAAATTTTAATAAGGACGATATGATATTATAATTACATAGGTATAATTATTTTATAAGTATAATATACAAATGTAAAACCCATCATAATAAACAAATATTAATGATGGTTGTGGAAAATTAATTTTATCGCTATGTGGTAGTGGTAGTCTAGACGTATGCATGATCCATGATTTCACTTCCCATTTGATGGAATAGAGGGGGGATATTTTTGGTTAAATAATTATAAATACATTTAATTATATATAAGAAAAATTAATTATTTTTTATATTATGAATACCAAAGATTTATATGAGGCAGAAGAGGAAATAAATTGAAAGAGATTGGGTAAGATGATTACCTCTTTATCGATAAGACTCCTTTATATCCTTTCAAAAGGATCATTGTAATGGACATTTAAGAATACTAGAACATATAAATAATGGATATGGAATCATATAAGATATTTTTTCATGGTTTTTTAGAGCTATTTGGCTCAAAGGTTGTGAGGAATAGAGAATAATAAGTACCCTTTTTTAAGTGAGGAGAGGGGAACTCATTGAATTATTTAAAGTATTAAAACAATAAAAAATTAATATTGGGGTTAAAGTGGAAGAAATTAATATATTTATAATATATGGTATAGATTTTTTGTAATTATCTCATACAATAAATTTATTAAATTTTTAGGTGATATTTTATTCCTTATATATTTGTTCTAACCCCCTATTACCCAATTTGTCAACTACCACAATATCAAAGTCTATTACTCTTTAAGGGACAAGAGTGTTACCATAAAAAGACATCTAATCCATATATATATATATCATGGTTTATATTTTAAACAATAAATTATTAAGTTTACTGAATATAGAGTTATTATTAATCTTATATCATTTAATACAATATTATTTTTTATAAAAAAATCAATAATCACATTTCTAGAACTATTCATTTAATTTGAATTTGAAATAAACATGAGAAAGAATTAAATCTAATATGAAACTTTTTAAAATATCTAGTATGATATATTTTTATATATAATTAATAGTATAAAATAAATAACTCAAATAAAATTACTTTAGAGCTTTTAAAATCTTTTACAAGACTTTTCTACTTCTTGCACAAGAATTGCATCAATGTTGTATAAACATTTAAGGTAATTATTTAATCAATGAAAAATAAAAATAAATTAATATGAAAAAAAATTAGTTCATAATTAAAATAAAAAATAAAACTTAACTAATCCTATGTTTTTCATTATGTAAAAATTTTATAGATATTAATGTCAAGAGAGTGATATTTTGGAATTTTTTATAACTAAAAAAATCTAAATATCATTATGAAAAAAATGGAACCAAAACCTGATATATTGAAAACAAGGATGAATATAGATAAAATAAATTCATCAAATAGAATAAATTCAATGGATATAGAAACTTTAAAGCCTTATTCAAATGTTTTAACTATGTTTTACACATTTTATCATTATAGAGGTGACATATATTTACTATGGTTACTATTCACAATGATAAAATATAAAAGATCCCTATTTCAAAAATTGTAACATCATGATTCCAAATATGGAATCCATTTTTCAAGAATCAATTTATATAAGTGAAAGAAATTAATTTTAAAATTAATGTGAAAAAGCTGATAAAAATTTCTTTTAAAAAATATATTTTAAGCAAAAAATAGATTTATTATTATAACATAACAAGAAAAAATTAGATGAATGTTAAAATTTTTTATGGAATATTTAATTAAAAAATTCCATTTAGAATCATTCAGAAATAGAGTTGAATTTATTTTACTGAGATAAAAGTATATTGCATGCATAAATTTTTTTTCCAGAAAAACAACTATTTTACATTTAAATGTTTTTTATGTTCAATTTTAAAAAATTGATAACCAATGACTTAATTTTAAACATGTTCAAACCATAAATTTCCTATAATTTAGTTATTGTTATTTGTACCCACCAATCCAAGAGTATGGTGATAATTCTCACATAAAATAATAATATTTTAATAGTATATCACAATTCATTTAAACTTGATGGTGTTTGTGTACAAAGCTATCAAAGATATAAAATTTATTTATTGATAAATTATCATAAAATCTGTGTTGTTACATTATAACCCCATAAAAATTAATTTCACCCTTGAAATTTCGTCACTCTAATATAAATATATGAGGATATCTCTGTTTCTTCACATCCTTAGGTTCCCTAAAAGCTTCGTCAAATTTTTGATTCCTCCTGAGAACTTTAACCAAGAGATTAGTCTTATTCCATATAATTTTATCTCAATGATCAAATATTTATACTTATTATTATTTTTAGAAATGATCATTATCTAGCATTCTAGCCTATGAGTTTAGTACATGTGAAGGATCAAGTATGTACTACCTTAAGAGAGACACAAGGAACACATTGTAAACTTGATAGAGTTTTGGTTGGCGCATCAAGTAACAAGCTAAAATCCATAAATATTCAAGAATATTGAAGGGGAAAATATAAAAATGGTCTAGATTTACATTATTTTATAATATCATAACTTTATTTTTTGGATAAATTGATATGAATAACATATCACCAACTTCAAATTTTAGATATCTCTGACAATTGTTATCATTAATTTTCTATCAACCCTGAGTTTCCTTGATGTTCTGTTGAAAGGATTCTAATTTAAATATCATTTAATCATCTCAACTAAGTCCCAATATTTTTATTTCTCCAACTTCATCCCAACCATTTAGAGTTACAAATTTATTTATATATAGGGATTCATAAGGATCCATCTACATTATTGGGTGAAAACTATTATTGTAAGAAAAATCCTTTAGAGGAAGAAATTGTTCCAAAACAACTTTGAAATATATAGAACAAGACTTAAACATATCCTCTATGGGTTTAATGGTTCTTTTACACTTACCATCTATATAGGGATGATAATCATTTCTAATACATAACTCTAAATATTGATCCCGCTGAATACATCACAAGAACTATGGAGAAATACCAGATCCCGATTTGATATAATAAAATGTGGTACTATAGGAAAACATACCACTATATTAATGTATATTATTGAAATAAAATCACGAGAGAAATATTATATGATATGAATGATTTTTTCTCATTTTTTAGGAGATCAACTACAACCCAAATAATATCATGACCTTTAGAAATTTTGGGGAGACTGATGATAAAATCCATGGTGATGTTTTCCCATTTATACTTTTATATATCTAATAGTTATAAAATAACATTATAATTATATCTATTAGACTTAAAATATTGATATACAAAACCCCATGATGTATACTCTGCAAAATATCTATTCACATTTTACCATTAAAAATACTTGTTCTCATTGTTATACATATTTGTACTTATAGAATTAAAATAAAATGTGGAACAATGAGATTTTTTGAATAGCTTATTCTTAAAATCAAGTATGAATGAAACCTATTCACTGTTTTTGAACCTTGTCATTCCATCATAATCATTTCTTAACTTAGGAATATTTATTATTTTATTCTATAGTTCCACATATTCCTTTTGTACCTCTTTAATTTTCACAAGGATAAATGGTTTGGAATTCATATGGGAAAGATATGATTTTCCCTCATACTTCATTATTTTATTATACAATCTTTAAAAATACTATAATATTTGATATTATTTTTCCTCTTCATAGATGAGATGGCATGATCCTTCTGACTCAAATCATCATCTACGAGGTTTGGTTTCCTAGGTGGTAATGTATTGATTAATTATAATATTTAATTTACTCCAAACACATTATCTTACAAATATTCAAAAATTTATAAATGGATATATTATTTAAAATTTTATGATCAGTATATATATCACCCCTCTATCAAAAAATATAGTGACTCGATATATTTGTTTTAATAATTATCATAAATTACTCTAAATTGAGAGTTGGGTAATTTTTCTCATAAACCATTAATTGTCATGAGGTGTAATCTAAAACCATACCATTATTCTAGAGGATTCATCCCGACCCCTTATTTAATGTATCACTATAAAATGAAAACCAATATCTACTATAGAGTAATATAATAATAGGTTCACTGAATAAACTTATCATTAGTTCCTTGAAATTTTCTTCACAATCATATTTATTAAGGAACTTGACTCTCATTTGTGTTAACCTGGTGATTTGATTAGATAGAAATGAAAAATTCGTCACAAAGAATCTGTAATAAGTTTTCAAACTAAAAAGAATATGGATCTATATCATAGTGGGTGGTCTCAACAAAACATTAATTACATCCAACTTTTATGGATCCCTTGATATACCCTTGCTTGAGATTATATGATCCATAAATGAAACAATCTACAGAAAAAATTCACACTAGGTAAATGTTTTTCAAGCAATTATCCTTTTTAGGGCCTTCAGTATAATTCTCAATTGATATTCATGCTTATATTTAATCTTGGAATATATAAGAATGCCATCTAAAAATACTACCACAAAATTATGAAGGTAATATCTAATGAATTAATTTATTAAGTTCATGAAGATAATGGTGGAATTAGTAAGATGAAATGGATTAACTATAAATTTATAGTTTCTATTTCTTTTAAGGACTATTTTCTTGGGTATATCCTCCTTATTTACCCACAATGGATGATATAAAAAATGAATACCAATCTTTTAAAAGTATTTATCTCTACAATTTTAATCAAACAATTCATCAATACTTGATAGAGGATACATTTTCTTGGTTGCAATTTTTTCTGTTCCCAGTAATTAATGAAAATCCACATCAATCCGTATTTATTCATAATAAAAAATACATGTTCACCCCATGGTGATGCACTTGGATGAATAAATATAATTTCATAATTATCCCAAAGTTTCTTATTTAGTCATTATAACTCAATTAGTGACATTCTTTATAGACTCTTATAAATTGTTGTAGCAGTAGGTATGAGTCCAATTGAAAACTCAACTTTATGATTCATAGTAAGACTATGAAATTATTTTATAAAGACACTAATAAACTTCATAAATTAGGAATATATATGCTGTTGAGATTCTCGCTGACTATCTCACATACACACCCCTTTTAAATAGGAATATAGACCCAAATAGTGGATAAAATTTCCATCAAAATTTCATATTTATTGGAATTTTGATAGAGGATCATAGGTTAGTTTTGAATATTAAATTTGACATAAATTACATGGAAATTGCAGTGGGATTTATGTAAATAAATCCAATATATGAACAAGAAGACTTCAAATTTAACTATAGAGAGAATAATATGATATTTAGAAGGTACATTCCCCCAAACTTCAATCATAGAAAAATCATAAATTTCAGATGTGATCATCTTACCTTAGGTATTTAAAAAAAATGAATATCTAATCATTGTGGTAGTACTATGATACTCTTAGAAATGTTTTCAAATATCAAATAGTGGGTACATACATAATAAAATAATACATTAGAATATTTATATTTTATGGTAATTATACCTTTCACACTTTGTTAACATACCCCACATCATTAATATTGATCTCAATAGGTTTAACACTATTTTAGGGCTTAAGTGGTTGTTGAAATTTATCACCTTCCGTAAAATTTGGATTTGATAATTGTTTAGTATAATTCCCATAATTATTTCATTTGAAATATTATAGTTTGGTTAGTTTATTCTGTGGTGATTTCTCTCCATCATTAGCTAAATTATTCTTCCCATCACTTAAACATTTGATAACATGGTGACCTTCCATTCCAATCTTAAAAAATTTACCAGCCCCTTAAGAAAATTTACTTACTCTTTCCTTCTATACATCAAACATATAGAAAAACATCATATTCTTCTCTCCATTATTTTTTTAATTTCCATTTAATTCCATATTTATATTCTTATCAAAACCGTGATATTTATGGGTAACTCGAATATACATCTCCACCGTGATAGGGCCTTGAGTTATTTATTCATAGATACAGAAGTGTCGTATAGACAACTCCATTCAGAGACTTGGTATTGATACAATGAAGAATGGATCAACCTTAATTTCAAGTTGAATGATAATAATATAAGTGTTCTTCACAAGTATTGTAAAACATTATTCATAGGTACAAATGGATTCATCATCCTTCTTATATATCTTAAGTAATTTTTATCCATTTTCATATAAAGAATATGAGGAATGTAATTATTGAAAAATAATCTCTTTAACTCATAGAAATCCATGGAGTTAATTTATTCCCAATGCCTCATGTTCTTATTAAGATTACCTCGTTGTTATGATTTTCTTTCTAGATGATAAACCAACAAATAAATTTTTCATTTTTTAAAAATTAGAGAATGGAAAATATATTTTCAGTGGTACTGATCTATTACATGAGATCTATGGGATCAATATAGCCCCTAAAAGTATGTGGATGTTTCCTCCTGAAGGACTTAACAAAATTTTGTTCCCTCATTTTCTTGTTTTTATGATCAATACGATTCACAGCTTGAGAAATTTTTGCAAGAATAAAAACAAAATTTAATACCCCAGCTCCCATACCATTTAGTTTCTTAGGAGGTCAATCATTGCATTTTCCATCACATTTAGCATTAAAATTGTTTCTTTTGATTCCGACCATTAACTAGACCAAAATACATAGTATGACAAACAATAATCATTGTTTGAAATAACATAATCAAGAAAAATCATTTATAGGTTGCCTAAATCTTCACACCTTATTCTCAATTTATGAAACCTTTGGTTTAACATAAGTTATACATAGTTATTAAAAATTATAATTTTATCTTATACATATAATTATACCCAAGTTTCTCACTAATGTTTTCTCATCCTAGCCTCTATAGGTAACTAAAATATTTTTTGAGGACAACTATAGTGATCCATACTTCTCATATATAAAAATTACATTGTAATTGATTAATATTCAATACATTACATTATGATCCATGACTAACTCATATAGGTATAGTGTGTTTGTATAATTTGATACATAAAAAACTTATTAATAATAGATCTACATAATCTCCCACTTATTTCTTCCCAACTTTAACCCTTCTGAGTTAAATCAAACTTAAAACCATTGTTTATATCATAGGAAGGAAAACATAAGAATTGGTGATCTCAGATGATAAATAAGGGTAAATAAGGGAGATATCAAGTATCACTTAAACATAACATGAAATAAGGGTATGAGAAAATGATCTTAACATTTGACATCCATACCCTTCATATCACAAATCATAATATTGATCCATGGAATAATGCTTGAAAATTCATAAGACACAAATCATAAAAGAATCAGATAACATGTTCCATGAGAGCATACCCTTGGAATTAGGCATAATATTTTTGTATACAAAAAAGCATATAAAAACATTTACTTATTCAATAGTCACTTCCAAGACTATCATAGTGGATTGGGTTCTCTCTCCATTTAATTATCTCATTATTCAAGGTTCATTACCAATTATATCATACAGGGTATAGTCTCTTACTGAATAGGGTATTCTCCCTAATTAATTCTTTATTATCTCACAAGATATCCATCTTTACAAATTTCATTAAAGGGAGATATAATTATGGGCCCACCCCTCCCATAATGAAACTCATACATATGTGTTACGCAAGATAATAAAAAATTCATCATATCATAACCCATGGAAAGGAAAACTATTTCATAAACATGAAATCATATAATAATAGAAAAACCCACAGAAATTAAATTATTTTCAAAAACAAATCTTCATAACTTGATTAGCCCATGGAAAAATGATTTCATAGAATTATCCTTAAATCATCATCATAATCCATCCAAATAATTAATTTTTCTTGTATCATTGGATCAAAACTCTGTAAAATCATAAGTAATATCAAATGATGTTATTATAGATGAAAATTAATTTAAAATATCATTGTAACATTACTTGAGGAAAATACTAATTTTCACTTTGAAATCAATTATTTAAAATATAAAATTTTTCCAAAAATGAAGACTAAAAATATATTTAAAAATAAAATTGAATATTGTAATGAAATCATCAAATAATTGAGCAGTCATGATAACTATAAATTATTTTCCTGTCATGTATGTGAAAAAAATATTCCTTTTATATATTTAGTAAAAATTCAAAAGTATCTCATTCGGGAAATGATAAAAAGATTACAGTTAAAGAATTTTTTTAAAAGTAAAACATGGGTTAAATTGAAATTAAATAATCATTTGATAATATTAAAAACATTCTTCCAAACCATATTAGAAAAAATCATAATAGAATAAAATTGATTTTTGATTGAAAAGAGAAAAAATGTTAGATTTACATTAAAATACTTTATTAGTCTCATGAGTACTTAAAGAGAGAAAAATTAAAGTAACCATGTAATCAATTGATATAAATACTAGATAATAAAAATAATTATATTATTGTGAGAAAGATCATGAAATTTCATCATTGAAAATATAATCATAAACACTCTTGGTAAACAATGAGATTGTATAAGAAAACCGTTACCTGAAGTTTGTCTTACTTTTAATGAGATTTATTCTCCTATATAATATAATTAAATTTATTTTAAATATATAAAATAGAATTTAAAAAACTTATAATACAACCTTTTATACACTTATAACATTTCAACATCCATTTATTAATAATTCCTTATTAAATTCATTGTTTTCGGGTGTTAACTGTTTCATTTTTTAGAGAATTTCATTTTGATAATTTTAATCCTTGTACTTTTATCATGGTTTCACAATATACATAATTTATATCCTGATATAAATATAATATATATTCATTATATATATATATTTATATCGATCCACAATGGATAAATATAGAAAAATTACTTACACAATTCATGGAGATGGTAGGCCATACATACACATAATCACTATTAACACTTTTTTACAGATGGAAATAAATAAAGAAAAATAATAATTCACATTTGGATAATCATTATTATATGATATATATAAACTATATTAATTAAATCTATAATTATTACTATCCATGTATAGTGTAAATGCAAAAAATAATCACATCGCTCTATAGAGGCAGTAGTCCACATGTTCACATGAATGACGTTATAATTTTACAATGGATGGGAAGGTAAGAAGCTAAATATAATATTATAAATATAGAAGGATAAATAAATATTTAATATTATATATAACCATTAAACTCATTATAATAACCATCGATGACTGACTATGATGGAAAATTAATTGTATCACTTTATAGAGGTTGAAGTTACGCAGATACAATATGTTTAGGTCCCATTTGATGGAATAGAGGGAGGATATGGGTGGTTACATAATAATAATAAAATATTAGTATATTTAGGACACTAAAGTTATTATTTATTATGAATAACATATATTTAGATGAGTTAGAATAAGTAATAAATTGAAAGAGTTAAGGTAAGATGATTACCTCTTCTTCAATAAGCCTTATTTAAGTCCTTTCTTAAGGACCCTTGGAATGTTATTTAAATAATACAATTACCTCTAATTAATGGATATAGAAGTTTAAAATATAATTTTTTATGATTTGGTTGAGACAAATGGTTAAAAGAGTGTTATTAAGGGAGGATAATAGGTATCTATTTATAATTGAGGAGAGGGCCAGTCTTGGAATTACTTAAACTATTAAATTAATATAAATTAATTTTTAGGATCAACTAAATAAAAACAAAAATATTCGAAATATATGGTGTGTATGAGTCTAAATTCTCTTATCCAGTAAATTTTTACCATTTTAGGTGATTTTTTCACCTTTATCTATTCATTTTAACCCTTATTTCCCCTTTTGACAATTACCACATTATCAATTTTTTTACAATGTAAGGGTCAAGAATGTTTCCATAAAAAGGAATGTAATCTATAAATAACCAATGGTTGTTATATTAAATAATATCTCATTCACTTGGATGAGTATATTATTATTATGAATTTTAAATCATTTAATAAAATATTATTTATTATAAAATATCATTAGTGTCATTTTTAGAACTAATCATTTTATTTGACTTTGAAATCAATATGAAAACAAAGGAATTTTAGTTTAAAACATTTAAAAGTCTATAATATGTTATATTTTTCTATAAATATTTATAGATACTCTTACTGACTTAACTAAATTAAATTTTTACATATTTTATTATCGTTTGTGTTGGTCATGTATTGTCCAAACAATACTCTGTAAATATTATTGATTTTGATTCTAAATAATACCTTTGTTTTTTATGAATGATGTTATAATAAGTATTTTTCAAGAATATATTTCAAAGGAGTATTATTTTATTTATGAGTTATAATATTTGTTAATTTTTTCTTAATGTGTGTTGAAAATATTCTAGAAACTCTATTCATACCCTTTGTCTATAAGCGTACGGTATGGTTCATATACCCAATGTTTGGAAAATCACGTATGTAACATATAAACTATATTGTTGGAACGGTATTGTTTATAAAACCTTCATTTGGGTGAAAACTATGATTGAGAAAAGGGAAGGTATGGATAAACAAACCTTCATCTGTAAGGAACCCTAGGAATAAATAATCAAACGCATGGTACATCAAACCTACTTTTGTAATCATTATTATATTGTCAAAACTACATTTGCAGTTTTCTCATTATGTAAATCAACCAAACATTTGACTATTCAATTAATGAGTTTTAAATATATGATATTATCCATGACTTATGCACCAGTATTATCAGAACTAAAGAACATTTCAATGTTGTTTTTATGATAGATTCAATGGCTTATATTCAACAAAGTAAATTGATCATGTTTTTAAGGGAAATTAAAATAATCTTAAATGATATAAATTTGAATTATTGCAATTTTTTAGGATACATTTAGGGATATTCTCTGTTACACCTCAATAATTTTGAAATATATTTATTATAGAATTTATGGGTCACTAAGTCTCTAAAAACACCACTTTTTTATAACCTAGCCAAATAAACACAAGTTTGTCACTTCTCTGATGTGAATCTCCAAAATCTAACATACAGGGTTGCGATGAGTAAGTTATTTGTAGTCCGAGGAAAAAAACATAATTTTTTGGTCAATAGTAACCTACCCTTACGAATAGAAGCATACCATTATGAATAGTTATGTACCCTAATGAATAGTAACTTTATTTATGATATTATATAAATAATAATAAAGTTGGAGTACGATATACCTATGGTTCAGAATGAGTAAATAAATGAGTTAAAACTATTTTTTTAGAATAAACTATGATATTCATTAAATATAAAATTAATCAAATTTAGAAAATTATTTTTGAAAAATGGACTTAATTTTTGGATTCTACTCATCTAAAAATGGTTGGGGTGATTATTTGGGATTTTTTTGAAATAAATGAATTGTTGATTAATAGTGAAATACCATAATATACAAAATAAGCTAAATACACAAATTATAGAGTCATGTATGATTTTTTGATGATGTAAGCTCAATAAATTCGTATTCACAAGATAAAATTACTATTCTTGGTCTTGGATGACTCACTATTCCTTGTATTGTGAAGAAATAATAAATTAATTAATATAATATTGAGAAATTTCCTCTCCCCTCCACAATAAAACCCCCCATCAATCCCTCTCCACTTCACTCATCTCATGCCTTGTTCCTTATCCAAATTCTATCCAAATATCATCCCAACCTCCTCTCTAACGTCTATAAAGCCTTGGTCTCATAAGAGGACCCAAACCTCTCCCTTAAAGAGGCTCTCATGGAAGTTTGGTTCAAGAGGTAAACTTCTCTCTCCAATACTTTGTCTTTCCTTTGAAGTTCATTTGTTTTCTTTTTCTATTAATATCTATATTTATCCCAATGTTTTGATGAACCCATACCTTACATGTACTAGAATGTTTTCATGAATTTGGAATAAGTTATCATAATCTCTTACTTTTACCATCTTTTATACTAGTAGTAAGAACACCATCCGAGATGTATCAATTTACCTCATTCAAGGACAGTAGGCTTTCAATTTCTATTAACATTATCAATTATGGTCATGATACCATTCCTGTTATGGTTGAACCAGATTATTTTATATGTAATATAACCCATGTAAGGATCTGTAATCCCTTTTTACCAGTGGTGTTAAGTTATAAATAAAAATGATTTTGTTGTAATAAAAACCCATACATTAAATGAAATAGTTATCATTAAAGTTAAATATAATAAATAATCCTCATGACATGTAACCAATTTATATAAATTACCACTAACAACTATAGATGATGATAAATATAATTCAATTTCAATTCGAGATATTTACATCCATTCCACATGAAATCCTTTACATAATAACAATTGAACAGATTATGAAAATAAAGAAAACGAACACTACGGAACAATGAAACTAAATATAATAACTTATGTAGAAGGGAATAAATGAACTAAACAGAATTATGATAAACTAAATAAATGTCTAATAGGTTCTGAAATATGTTAGTAATAATTTAAATTTCATATTCCATGACCTTAAGTTCAAGAGTGGAACACATTTGGACTTAAGGCAAGGGGTTTCTTTATCTCACATCCATTTTTAGTGAGGTTTTCCGTATTCACTACTAATACTTGTTTATGGTGTATATATAATGCCCATTTATGTAACATATAATTAATATATTTATTTTCATGGTATTTAATGTATCCTTTTAAAATTATAAATTTTGGGGCATATGAATTGATTGATTACAAAGTGGTAAGGGTTTTCTGACCCAAACATCCATTTTCATTCGGGTTACTTCCATTGTCTAATTACCTCAATTAAATTCTTATTTATTATTATGTACTCCTTATAAATTCTGTGTGAGTATTCTATATATATACTCTAACTAGAATACTTCCTTATTTTATGGATAGATACACATTTTAAAAGGAACTATCAAAATTGTTTCTGAAAGACAAGCCCGATTCAAAGGAATTACTCAAATTCTTACCCATTTTAAAGGGCACCCTATAATATGTTTTTTTTGGAAACAATTATCTTTAAAAAATAAATCATTTTATTATAAAAATACTACCTTACTTCACTTATGTTTTTATAAAAATATTTTTCCAAAAGAACTTTTCTTTTCAAAGTAAAAGGGGTTTTCTCTCAAGAATTACTAAATGATTTTATAAGAGTATTTTAATTTGTTTCAAAACACTTATTGATTATCATGTGTAAATAGGATTAATGTTTTATAATTTCATATACCATATTTCATGGATGTTTTATGAATAGTTTCATTGTATATGTTTTATCCTAAAACCATTCACCAATTTACTCCGAATGGTTAGTGTTTATGGTTAATGTTTGGGGAACATTAGTTACATTTCCTATATTAGTTTCAATAGGAATGTATATGTTGTTTATGATTATCCCTATTCATATGAGGAATTCATTGGACATAGTAAGTGTTGGTTGGGGCCCACTATAGCCTCTATGAGCATCAGTAGGTCTCATGAGACAAACTACGGTCTTGGAACAAGGCCTTGACAAGATGATTATTTATGGTTCTGGCACGAGGCCTTGACCGTATGGTTATGTTGTCCTAAATTATGGATTCCCTAATTATGAAAATATAATTTAGGGTTCATGTGGTTATTCAAATATTATAATACCCATTATTGTGTTTATTTATGTCATCACTTACTCAGATCTTATTCTGGCCATAATGTCTTCACGTTTTTGTTAAATGAACATGTTTTTATGTATTCAACATGCCTAATGTTTATGTAATGATATCTTTTGTTGTATTGATTACCCTTACTGAGCGTTTGAGATCACCCCTTGTAGTTGTTTTTCCATCCCCAGATTAAGATGAAGAGGTCATTTATTGACTTTTCAAGGATGCAGTTTATTAGATTTTGTTATGTATCATATTTTGTTTCATTTCAAAATATAAAATAAGTTCCCTATATGTATCTATTTTCGTAAAGACTACTAAAATGATTGGACCTTCATGATGCTTATTCGTTGTTTATATACTAATGTAATCGATTAACGCACCGACTCATAGAAACTGGGTTTATTTTCTTATAGTTGGTATCAGATAAAGATTAGTATAAACATTGGGAACTAGATTTAGAAAACGTTAGTTAGGAAACAAATCCCTAAGATGGTCTTTGCAGATAAAAAAACAAGAAAATCCTAAATTCTTAGTATGTAATATATTATATTGATTGTTATAGAAAATAAATCCCTATCTGGATACAACCATGTAGGGATGGATCTGGCACAGATGTTCCTTGGAGTGAAAACTCCATTAAGGAGTTTCGGACTAGACCCGGGGGTATCCAAGTACACAACAATGAGCCTTTATGCACTCTTGGTTTGAAACTCCTGGGGGATATTCATAGGATAAATCAAATTTTATTTACCCACCACTGTGAGGGATATATATACCCAAATTAACAAAAGTATATGGTCCTAGGATTTATGATGCATAAATTTATTCTACATGATATACCATGTTTAGAGTTTTATAGAGTTCATAATTTTATGATCTAATATATAATATGGAATTGATTAGATATGGATCCTAGAAGAAGGAATGAAAACTTCACCCATGAATGGGATGTGAAGAGTAAGAAGAATCATATCTCTAATGGTCATAATCCATATTTTCCAAGGAAGATTGTCTCCCATGTATCCTCATCATATGATGAAATAATATCATGTGTTAACAAGGTATTTAAGGACTACTCTGAGTCCTATGTATTTTAAGGGAAGAAAAAAAATAAGAGGATGGAATAGAGATATAGAGATAAAGGGAATAAGGGAAAGAAGTGTTTTCCCAAATGTGATAACTGTGGAAAGAATCACCTTGGTAAATTCTTGAAGGAAATGGGTTTTTTTCAACAAGTGTGGAGAGAAAAGGACACCACATTCATGATTGAAAGGGTAAGAAAATGGTTTCTAATGTACAATGCTTCAATTTCAAGGATATGGGAACTATGCGAATCAATGTCCTAATCCTCAAAGGAATATACCAGAAATGATGATTTTGGATAATGAGAATGTTATGATGGTACCACAGATAAAGTAGAATGATTAATATTCCTAGTAAAGAATTATTCCATTTTTATATTTTTTCAGTAATGTACTAGTTGTATGAATTATGATATGTAAAAGGATTGTACTATAGTACTATTTAATTATGGATTTGAGGTCATATTATGAATGGTACAATGGAAAAGGGATTCAGTGGAATGTTAAACATTTTATAAAAAAAAATTATTCAGGGAAAGACAACCCTTAATATATATCTGATGTTAAGATAATGATGAATGAATTATTGATTTAGATAAGTATTGAAAAACTTAGAACTGATTATTAACTTGTCGTGAAGTGGTCTATGCTATCATCAATGAAGTTTGCAGAACTTTTGGATTTATTGAATATATCCAATAACATATATCATACTTAAGGTATATAGAATAATGCATGTTTCCAATATGGTTTTTATGGTAATTCACGTTATTACAATATTTCAAGAGGATAAATGATGATGTTATTCACATGTTTGGAATTTTAATTTTAGAGAAACTTCTTGTTGATTAAGGGTTAATGATAAGTTCATGTTTGAAATTTTGAGGACCTCATTATAATGTGTTAAATAATTATATTTTGGATTTTTTTAACCATTTATGAAATGGTTTAAGTTAATCATTGTATGAGCTTTTAGAGGTTAATGCATTTCTTCAACAAATGGTGTAACCCATGCTATGTTATGAGGTATATATAGTGAGACTAAAATAAAAGGATTAGTTTATAAGTAGAAATGTATATTTATACTCTTATAGAGGGGAATTATTCCTCAACTCAAGGAAAATAATATTAAATAAAGTGTTTTCCTGTTATCATTATCTTTGATAATATCGATGATTTTTTATTTTATAGAATTGTAGTAATCCAAATTCATCTAGACATGTCCTCTATCATGTTCCAACAGAACTTCATAGTTAGATTTCTCTTCTATGTCCATTTTTCTTCCAACTAATGTCACATAATTTGAAATCATACTTTTTATGGTGACCACTTCATTCGATTAACTTTTTTAGGGGATATTTTATTAACCCTATTTCTGATATGGGTTTCCATAAGGGAATTTTTAAGTATCAACCATTAACTTTCGAAGTTCAATTTCAAATTTTAAGGATGATTTTTTTGTAAAGAGAGGATAATCTAACACACCATGAATTTAGAAATAAATTTATTAATGAATTCATGGATAAATGAGTCTCTACAAACACCAATTTGTTATTACCCAGCCATGTAAACATATGTTTGTCACTTCTGTGACGTGAATTTTGAAAATCTGACTTATACAGTTGCTATGAGTATGTTATTTGGAATCTAATAAGATAAACATAATTTTTGGTGAATATTAACCTACCCTTATGAATATTAACAAACCCTTATGAATAGTTATATTCTCTAATGAATAGTAACCTTACCTGTGATAGTATATAAATAATATTATAGTTGGAGTATGATATACCTATGTTTTGGAAAGAGTAAATAATTACGTTAAAACTGTTTTTTAGAATAAATTATTATTTTAACTAAATATTAATTTAATCCAATTTAGCTTTTTTTTTTGAAAAATGGACTTCATTTTTGGATTATAAACATCTAAAATTGGTTGGGGTGAATTTTTCGGATTTTTTTGAAATACTATATTTTTTGATGAATAGTGAAATACCATAATTTACAAAATAAGCTAAATACACTAATTATAGAGTTATGTATGATGTTATACTAATGTTAGCCCAATAGATTCATATTAATATGAAATAATTACTATTCTTGGTCATTGAAGACTCGCTATTCATTGTCTTGTGTAGAAAAATAATAAATTAATGAATATGAAATTGAGAGATCTACTCTCTTCTCCACTATAAAACTCCCCAAAAATCCCTCTTCTCTTTACTCCTATCTAGCCTTGTGCCTTTCCAAATTATGTCCAAATATCCTACCAACCTTCTATCCCACATATAGTAAGCCAGGGTCTCATAAAAAGGTCAAAACCTCTCTCTTGAAGAGGCTCTTAAGGAAGTTTGGTTCAAGAGGTAAATTCCTCTTTTCAATTATTTGTCATTCCTTTCAAGTTCATTTGTTTTTTTTAATATTATTACCTATACTTATCAATGTGTTGTGATGAATCCAGTACCATACATGTACAAGAATGTTTTCATGACAGTGGAATAATTTATCATCATCACTTCCTTTTACCTTCTTTTAAACTAGTAGCAAAAACACTATCCGAGATGTGTCAATATACCACATTCAAGGATTATGGGCTTTCAATTTCTATTATATTTCTCAAATCTTGTCATGAAACCATTATTATTATGGTTGAACTAGATTATTATGTATGTAATATACCCTACGTGTGGTTCTGTAATCCCTTTGTATAAATTGTATTATGTTATAAATAAAAATGAGTTCCTTGTAATCCAAACACACAAATTAACCGAAACAGTTATCATTAAAGTTCTATATAATAATTCATCCTCATGCCATATAACCAAATAATATAAATGATCCATAACACCTATATATGATCATAAATATGTTTTAAATTCAATTATGGAGATTTACATCCATTACACATGAACTCCATTATTTAAGTACAGGTGAACCGATTATGAAAATAAAGAAAACGAACAATATGAAACAACAAAATTCATTATAATAAATTATCAAGATGGGAATAAATGAACTAAACATAATTACTATAAACTAAATACATAACTAATCGGTTTTGAAATATGTTTTTAATAAGTGTAATTTCATATTCCAAGACCTTAAGTTCAAGAGTAGAACACATTCAGACTTAAGACAAGGGGTTTATTTATCTCACTTCCATTTTTTTGAGGTTTCCCGTATTCACTACTAATAATTTTGTTTGGTGTTTGTATATTTTCCATTGATGTAACATATCAATAATATCTTTATTTTCATGATGTTAATTTTATCATTTAAATATTATTAATTTTGGGACATACAAATCGATTGATTACAATGTGGTAAGGGTTTTCTCACCCAAACGTCCATTTTCATTTGGGTTACTTTCATTGTCTAATCACATCAATTAAATTTGTATATATTATTTTTTTACTCCCTATAAATTCTGTGTGAGTATTATATATATTTCCTTTAACCATATTACTTCCTTATTTTTTGGATAGTGACACAGTTTAGAAGGATCTTTCAAAATTGATTCTAAAAGAGAAGCCTGATTCAAGGGAATTTCTCAAATTCATTCCCATTTTCATGGGAACCCTATAGTATATTTTTTCTAAAACAAAATTATCTTCATAAAATCACTAATTTTATTATTAAAATACAACCTTACTTCACTTTGGGTTTTAAACAAATATTGTTCCAAAAGAAATCTTCTTTTCAATGTAAAATGGTTTTTATCTCAAGAATTACTGAATTATTTTATAAGAGTATTTTCATTTGTTTCAAAAAATTTGTTGATTATTATGTTTAAACAGGACTAATGTTTTATGATTTCATCTACCATATTTCATGGATGGTTTATGAATAGTTTTATTGTGGATGTGCTATCCTAAAACCATACACCTATTTACTTCGAATGGTTAGTGTTTATGCTTAATGTTTGTCGAATATTTGTTACATTTCATATATTAGTTTCAATATGAATGTATATGTTGTTTATGTTTATATTCATTCATATGAGGAATGCGTTGGACATAGTAGGTGTTGGTTAGGGCCCACTATAGCCCCTCAGTGTATCGGTAATTGTCATGAGGCAAACTAAGGTCTTGGTACAAGGCCATAAAAAATGAATATTTATGGTCTTGGAATGAGGCCTTGAGAGTATGGTTATGTTGTCCTACATTATGAATTCCCTCATTATAAAAATTTAATTTAGGGTTCATGTGGTTATTTGACTAGTAGAATACCCATGATTATTTTTATTTAGGGAATTACATACTTATCTCTTATTCCTGCCATAATATGTTCACATTTTTGTTAAAGGCACATGTTTTTATGTATTCCAAAAGCCTAATGTTCATGTTATGATATCTTCTGCTGTATTTCCTACCCTTACTGAGTGTTTGGGAACACCCCTTTTAGTTGCTTTTCCTTCCATAGGTTAAGAAGAAGAGGTTATTTATTGAGTTTTCAAGGATGCAGTTTATTAGAATTTGGTATGGATAATATTTTGTTTCATTTCAAAATGTAAAATGGGTTCCATGTATGTATCTAGTTTGTTCAAGATAACTAAACTGATCGGTACTTCGGGATGCTTATTTATTATTTATATTCCAATGAAATTAAATAAGGCACCGACTCTGGGCAACTGGGGTTAGGTCCTTACATTATCAACTAAAAAAAATAAAATATTTTTATTTAAAATATCACGAGTATGTTCAATTTATATATGACTATATATTTGTGAAAATATTTTCATATACCGAACTAATATAATGAAACAAGAGATCAAGAGACTCTATTATTTCTGAAGAGGCTAAAATTTGAATACATACTGTTTCTTCTAGAAATGGAAATCTCCTTGTCTGTTTAAGGTTCAACCGTTACAATCGGTTTCTAAAGGGTTTATTCGTAGAACCAGAAACATCCAATTATTCTATATCCATTTGGACATACTTTCCAAAGGTAGGTGCTCATTAGTTGTAGACTAGTGAGGCTTAAGAATTCACATTGGTCGAGAGGATGGGAGGTCAGACTCATCACACATTTTTTTGGGGGGAATTATTGTCTACTCCGTGACTCTCTTATAGATTTAAGTTATGTTCATGAATCCTTATTAATTTACAAAACAAGAAAAATGAGTTTTTTTCCCTTTAGATTTAGCAATCAATGATTAATAGGTACAAGTGTTTTAGAATCATTTATATGTATTTTAGGCTATTCATCGATAAAGAATCATCGGTATTTATTAGATATTCTTAGTCAATGGTATCCTTCAACACATTACATATAAATCTCTTGGTCATTATGATAACCATACTAGTTTTAAAGACACTCAGTGGGGCACTTGAAGTTTATTATCGTTTAGAAAGTCATGTATTATTTCAGAGTTGGGATCATACTCGCATATAGGCTACCTATGTATCCTAGTTAAAAATAAAGGAATCAAAACCCATGTAGTTCGACTGGGAGGATATAGTTTAACGTCATATGGGACATAAAATAATTAATGAAAGATGGGATTGGACCTTAGAAAGGCTTCCTAAGTAATCTACTTTTAAGGCAGGGATCAAATTCCACGTAGTTCGGGTGAATAAGTATGAGGTTTATGCATGATTAATTTCCCAAAGAGATATGTCATAATTACTTTTATAGTCTAAGCCCACATGAGTCATGCTCGGAGTGAGAAACAAGAGGTATCAGTAAATCTGACTATTATGTCATGAAAGATGCAGTCATAAGAAATGATGTGAGGCTTACGTATGTATGACAACCCAAGTAAATGAATATCAGGACTTAGTTCAAGAAATAAGCCCAGGAGTAGAGTCCATAAAGGTATTTTTACTTTATGGAGATTTGGAATTTTAACTCGGGACTTACTCTTGAAAAGGAAGCCCAAATTAAGAGGGTTTTATGATTGAGTTTTTTTCCTGAGAAGGAAGCCCAAATCAAAAGAAAATAAGGTTGGGGATTACTCCTGAAGAAGATGACGATTTTTAAAGGGAACTTATAACATGGGGCTTAATCCAGAGGAGGAGGCCAAAAGATAAAGGAAATTATGATTGGGACTTACTCCTGAGAAGGAGGCCCAATTAATTACTCTCAGATAAGGAATCCAACAAAGTTACCATGACATAAATGGATTTGAATAGGGTTTTGAAGGCCATATCCTATAGAAGAGAGGTGGATTTGAGGAAATGAGGTTCCGAGGAAGGAGGCACGCAAGTATTTTTGCTGGCGTAAAAGTTCGAGTCACGCAAGTATACTTTGTCACGACCTGTCCTCGGGGCCCGTGCCGTGACTACCCCAAGCCCGCCTTCTATAGGCCAGGGTCTGGCGACTAGCACCAAAGGCGTGAATCCCGAATAACTGGGAATGAATTTCCTTTATGAAAGTAAAAAAAACACCAAAGAGTACAAGGGGAAGTTATACACTAAGTACAAAAGAAAGTGCTGAAAAGTAAATGGGCCAGAATACAAACCCAACTGAAAAGTACAGCTACAACTGAATAGAAGTACAACAGAAAGACAAGCAGGTGGAAGAGTAGAAGCATCTCCTGGGTTGTCCAACTCGGATACTACCTGTAGGGTAGGTACAGATATCGCAACTCCTGGATCGTCCACCATGGATCCTACCTAAAGGGTAGGTATAGATAGCCTCCTCAACTCTCTCGCCCATCAACATCCTCCGAGTATCGTCTCGTCTTGAAGTCCACCTTCGGATACTGACTCGTCGTGAGGTCCACCTCCAAGTACCGTCCAGTCCTTGAACACTCAGCCTCTGTCTGCGCTGACATCGTTTGTAACCAACACAACGAGGTGTGGGCATAGCCCGTGCAGGGGTGAGTATAACGATACTCAGTAGGGACCCCGAGACCCTCAAGGTCTCACTAAATCCAACAAGGATAACAACAAAGAAGATCTTAACAGATAACCTCTACTTAGGTATATGCCCATACATATACCCAAGTTATCAAGTAACCCATCTCAATCTTGAGGAAACACAAAGATTATGAAATCAAAGGATAACCACTACCCAGGTATATGCCCATACATATACCTAAGTTATCAAGTGACCCATCTCAATCATGAGGTAAACACAAAGGTCATGGACTCGGCTCAACCAGGATTTTAATCATGATGTCGAAACCATGGCTGCTGGAGAACTCCTCCTCTATCGAGTACAGTGGGTCTGCTGCTACAACCAAGTGTGCCTCACTAACCTTGGACTGCTGTCGTACTCCACCTGTCTAGTACTGTGCTCCTAATGCTACAACCAAGCACTGCCCACCATGGGTCTGCCACTACAACCAAGCGCTCCCCCTCATAGCCTCCAGAGGTACTCCTTCTGTTGAGTACCATGGGTCTGCCGCTACAACCATGCGCTCCTCCTCCGTGGGTCTGCCGCTATAAACAAGCGCCCCCCCTCATATCCTCCAGAGGTACTCCTTCTATTGAGTACCTGGGTCTGCCGCTACAACCAAGAGCTCCTCCGCCATGGGTCTGCCGCTACAACCAAGCGCTCCCCCTCATAGCCTCCAGAGGTACTACTTATGTTGAATACCGCGGGTCTGCCGCTACAACTAAGAGATCCTCCTCCGTGGGTCTTCCGCTACAACCAAGCACTCCCCACTGGGCTATCCGAAACACACCGAGTCGATCGATCAACAGTCGTCAAGTCTCAGCCAGCTCTAGGGTTTCCGCACACAGCATGCTCGTTCCGAGAGGGTCCACTCAATGAGCCAAGACGTCGATACTCCAAGTATCACAAAGTTCCACGAAGAAGTATCTCAAAGGACTGCTTCGTCATAGGGGTCTCAACGCAACAGACAACGCATCAATCGGACGCCCGGTCTGTGAGTTATTATCCTTTTCGTCCCAGGGGCCCGGTTGGTTTCGTGTGCGAACCGACCCGGCCATATCTAAACTGTACCCCAAACTCTCATAGGGTATACACATAGAGACTGTTTCTCAACGTGATCACCAACGCTGCTGACGGTTCGTAAAACAGACGTCCAGTCTGAAAGTTATCAGCTTTTCTATTCGAGGGGCCCGGTTGGATTTCGGGTTCAATCCAACCCCCCACTATCCGAATGCGTCCAAACCTCAGGAGAATTATGCCAAAAGTTCCTTCTCATCAAGAGGAATCCAACAAAGTCGATGGCACGTTAGTCGGACGTCTGGAACTCAAGATATAAGCGTTTCTGCTCTGAGGGCCCGGTTGGTTTTGTGTTCGAACCAACCCAGACGTACACAAAGTTTTTCGAAACCCTAAGTGTAATATACCGAATCGACCGTCTCGATCCAAGGATCGCATCAGAACTGACGGTGGGTCAATCGGAGGTCCATATACCAAGTTATAGGAAAATGACTGAAAATAGTCCGAAAATAGGGGGTTCAGGCCCGGTCCGACCCGGCCCGAGACCCCCTGGGTTGGCCCGAACTGGGTCGACCCGACCCGGGTTCGGGTCCGGCCCAACATGGTGCGGCGCGGCCCGGCTTGGGCAGCCGGCTGGCCTGGCGCTGGCGCGGCGCCCGCGTGGCCAGCTAGTGTAGGGGTTACGCCCCCCCCCCCCCCCGTCTCCCTCAATCCCGCGCGGCCACGGGACCAGCCAGCTGCCGATGCGGCTTCAACCGCGGCGGCCCCTTCCCGGCGGGGCGCCGACAGGCCCTTCCGCGGACCACCGGAGTTGCTCCAGTGGTCCGTTTTTAATTCTGTCTTCGTCTGCGGTCCTCCCGGGACCTTCCCTTCGCAGCAGAGCCTTCAAATTGCCCATGTGGCCCGTTCTTCCATGGCTCGTTGATCCACAAGCCAAATAAACAAACTGCGTCTCTTCGTGGTTTTCCGGCGCGACGCGACGGTGTCGCGGCTTCGTTCGGCCTCCACGGCATGGTGCAATGGCTTCACACTTCTTCTCCGATGATCCTCCTTGTTTCCGTGTGGTGTCGTTGCACCGCGCCACCTTTTATCGAGCCGCGACAAACACATTAACGAAGGGTGAAGAGGGTCGCCCATGTTCGTGTGGTCCGACCTCCTCCCGTTAATCTGATATCAAGCGGATTAAGAAAAATTGATTTTGGATGGTCAAGAAAGATTCATGAACCAAAATCAAACCCCCTACCTCGAATTTGACGTCGCACATCGTTGGGTTGCGGAATTCGAACGTCGCGGAAGACGGCGTCGCGGATCGAGGCTCCGTAAGCGTCGTCGGCATTCGCCCGATGAAGGATGCGGCTCGTCGTCGTTCTTCGACGAATGCGTCTCTCACCGACTACGGAGAGGTAAGAAAAATGACACATCATTCACTCCTTTCGGTGATGACGTTCTTCTTTTGGTTCTTGACGTTCTTCGCGTTCTTCAACGAAGAAGACGAGTTCTATCTCCTCCCATCCCCCACACAACCGTCCAACCCCTAATAAAATAAGACTCTTCTTATTTTATTACCCATCCCATGAATTTTCAAAACACTTCAAAATGTGTAATTAACTTAACTTAATTAATCTTGAGCTTGTCAAAATTAAATGAAGTAGAGTTGGCATCATTAATGAGAGGGCGTGTCACAAGGGGGGTTGGTGTGAGTTATGGAAGATGAGTGGTCACCCACATAAAGGGGGAGTTAGAGGAGGTTTAAGGAATGTGAAGGGGTGGGGTTCGTGTGGGCCCCACCTCACCTTTAATACTCTCATGGGTAGTTAACTACAAGTGGGTCCCACCCCTAACTCCCTTACTTAGGTTATAACCACATAAGAGAGGGATAAAGTGTAGTGACACAACACTTAATCCACTTAACAAGAAATGAAAATATAATTGTAAAACAATTATATTTTTATCCCTCACTTTTTTTAAACAACTCCTCCTGAGAAAATGAAACTCCAGAAAGGGTATTCTTAAGAAATGACCGGCTCTGCGGTTTCATCGGTGCCCTCAGATTTCAATTCCAAGCACCGATTCAAAAGATAGAAAAACCCGCTAGTTCGTTCACTGAACGTACCCGAGCTAAACATCGAAAATTGATTCCAGGCACACCGGACCTCGGAATCTGGCGCCGTCAGAAACTACGTTCTTGTAAAATCCCAAAGAAATTATGAAAAAAAAATACCTTGAAATTTCTGGGTCTTTACATACTTGCGCGACATGAGTTTCCTTGGGTAACAAATAATCCATAGGGTAATACTTGGGAAACATTGAACTCAAGCCCTTAGAATCATCCCTAGAGGCTTCCAAAAGGGTGGCGTACAAGTTCCCTTGAGAGGGAAAGGCGGCACAAAAGTGTCTTCACTTACCTTTTGGGATGGACACATAGGCACGCAAGTATTGATGAGTTCTAATACATAGGCCTTATTCTACTTATTTAGAGCTTCCATTCTAGGTAATGAATTACCTTAGAAGTGTTTAGAAGACGTCAGGAAAAGACTTGGGCGACCAGAGCTTGAATATGAGTTTTGGAAAAAAAATCCTCCTTTTAAATGGGGGGCCCACAGGGGCTATTTATAGGCCACTGGGCACCTAGGGAGAAAAGAGGAATAGGAGGCGCAAGTGACTTGAATGACCCATATGTGTCGCGCAAGCGACTTGTGTGACCAGAAGGAAACTTGCGCGACCTCTTCTTGAAGGGTTCTTTGTTCATGCCTTTGTCAATTTTTGATGTTTTTCAAAGGATAACTCTTCTTGTGCTTATATTATTCCCCTTTTTCATTCATTTAGACTCTGTTATGGAAAAGAGCATCAACAGAAAGTCCCCCCTAAGAGTTGGATTCAAAAAAGAAAAGAGGATTTGACTCTGAGGAAAATGAGAAACAAGGGTTCAGCGGTGCACAGGTGGTCGGCACGCAGGTTCTGGCGTGCAGGTTCCGACGCGCAGGTTTGCAGGATCAGCTATATATATGGGTGTCACTTTGTGCAAACCATCATACATTCTGATTTTTTGAGCTCTTGTCATGCAAGTGTCTACATCTTTTCGGTCACTCTCTTTTTTCCTATGTTACGCTTCTCCAGTAAGATTTTGACTTGCGTGACAGTACTTGCGCGACCATACTTACGCGACTGCACTTGCGCGACCATACCTGCGCGCCTTAATGCCTTATCCATTTTCTTTTTTTTCTTCAAAATTATTTCATAAAAAAACAGGCTTATTTAAAAGTTAACGGTCAGATATTTGTGTAGATTCAATGACACCCAAAAGAATTGGATCGGCTGATGAGTTGGCTAGAAAGAGAATTGATGATAGATGAACATCGTTGGACATGACTATTATGATATCTAAGACAATACTCTCCCAGATTTGGCCAAGTACTTGAAGAAATATCATGTCAATTTCCCACAGAGTATTTAGTTGCCTTTATATGGCCATGGTCATCTACAAAGATTCAATGTTCCAGATGCAAAGAACAATATTCTTCATTCTTGGTTTCAGACTTACACCAATTTCTCTTCAATAAATGTCTCAGTTACAGGATCATTTGTTAATGGTGGAATAGTGGAGAAGGAATACATAATGCATCATATCCCATGTACTCCAGAGTTGGATGTGGGCATATTGGGTGTGAAAAACCTATGTAGAGTTTGTCAAGGATATGAAAGGAGCTGTAATATATGAAGTCGTCTAGGATGGGAAAACATATGTCTACATGAATGATAATTTTGTGCCGGAGCTAATCAGTCGCTGGAGCCCATAAACCAATTCATTCCATCTGACTCATGGAGAAGTAGGCATCAGCTTGTGGGATGTCTACAAGATCTCGAGGGCTCCAATTTTGGGTGATATGTATGATGAATTCATTTCCCCCAAGGTGACATGGAATGATTTGGAGAAGACTCCAGCTTTGGGTTGAGAGTTATTGAAAATTTTCCACAAGCTCAAGAATTCAAAGTCCACCAAAACTCATTCTTGAAAGGATATTCATCCAGAGGAGTGGATGGATATGTTTCTTATCAAGAAGAAGGAGAAGGGGACCACCTATACTTGTCCTACCAGTTTCCCCAGAACAGAGAAGAGGGGTGCTCTTGGAACATTTTGGCCAACTCTGGAAGTGGGGGAGTTTGAAAAGTGGGGGTATGAAGTGGACCAAATAATCCTAGAGAAAACTTGTCTTGTGGGATTTTTAGATTTTTGGCTCAGTGTTTATCTTCTTCTAGTTAGGGATTCGAAGGGAGGCGTCAGTCTAGGGAACTTCGTTGTTGCAACCAAGTTGGCTGAGAGGAAAATGGTTGGGTTGGCCACCCCGATTTTGGCGAAGATTCATTGGAGCTTACTCCATGTATATATGGGTACGTATCTTTTGAGAATAGTGGGACCATTCCATGTTTTGTGGAGATGGATCGTCACTCACTTTAGAATTTATGCTGTACAGAGTGGAGTACAAGTTCTTGGAAGTTCTTTTAGGCCATCGGTGCAGGCCTTTTCTGGAATTTCTCCATTGTCTCTCAATCCTTATGATCTAAAGGTGAGGTTGAGCATGTTCAAGGAATTTCAATTATATCCTTACAGAAACCCACCAATCGGGTGGTTTGTTGATGATGGAACAACTATCTTGGAATTGAGGTCGTATATGTTGGCTTGCAGAGATGGGGTATTGGCCACCAGAATTGACGGAGAGATTATATGCGAGGCCTATTCTCAATATAGATTTGTACGCCAATTCAATTTTTTGCAGTAGATTTTTGTATCCCCTCCTGTGCATGTCAGGTCAGAGCATCATCCAATGGTTTCCCGACAACTATGGTTGCTGACAGTTATAGATAAGATCGAGGTAGTGTTGGATCTACCAGTTGTTGGAGTGGCGAGTCAATTGACTACATGGTATGCCGAGAACTGGGTAGCATCATACCCTGAAGGGTTAATGAATCATATGGTTCCTCAGGTGGGGACAAAAAAGAGATCTGTTAGGAAATAAACCCTTCGTTTGGATGGTGACTCTTCCTCACCCAGAGCTGATTCACCGGGTTCCTCACCCGGGGCTGATTATCTGGATTCCCAGGATGGGGATGATGAGGCACAACATGCTTCAAAGTGGCCTCAAGCCAGATATAATCCTCCTTCCCGAGTCAAGAGACCTACTCCATCGACTCCTGGTGAGTTACATCATTTGAGGCAATTTCGTCGCCATTATTTTATAGAGTAACAAGTTTAATTTTCTTATCCTTTATCTGTGATTGCAGGAGCTAGGAAGAAGTTGAAGTCCCAGATTGTAGGACCCTCCTCGGGGCCTTCTGGTGCACATGCTGAATATTTACGACTAGAGGATGTCCAGACATGGCAGAGTATATATTGTGATGCTGAAACTGCCTGGATGAACTTATGCAAAGGGCTACATATCTCCAGAGTGGGGAATCTCTGGGCTTCTGCTGATATCTTCTTCAAGGATAACCCCGATGAAGTTCGATCTTGCATTAGAGATCTGGAAATTCTCATATATGCCACTGATGATACCATTCCTATTACCAATTGGGTGAAGGAAATGATGAATCGTGGCACAACTGTGGGGATTGGTGCTTCATTAGACAAGGAGTGGCATGATTACAAGGCTCATGAAGATGTAAATTTATTTCCTTATTTGATTTGAAACATAATTTTAGTCAAAGCTTTGTTACTCAAGTAAATTACTTTCTTCATCCTGTAGCTTGTTAATAAATAAACTACTGAGGTCCCTTCACCGTAGTATATCACTGGTGGCACTGCTCTTGGAGCCGCTGAATCTCCTAATGAGTCGGGAGAGGTATCTCCAGGTTGGCAAGCCATGGATGATGAGTTAGAAAGGGATTTTCACTCTCCAATACCAGTATTTGGAGTTTATGATGTCAACACACCCAAAAAGTCAATGAAGCAAAGGCATCGAAGGAAGAAGTCCACAGCTAAACGCTTGATCAGTTGTGATAAGTCCTTCTGATAGTCATGAATCCTAACTCATAAAAATATTTCTCATATTTCTTGGGATTGGAGGGGATTCTTCGATTTTACTTTTTCCGGAGAGGACTGACCCTACTCTGAGGAAAACAGAGGGTGCTGGTGAATAGTTGCAAATTCATGCTGACCTGACTGCTCCTGATGAATCGAGAAGAGAAGAAGAGACAGATTCTATTCCCAGTACTGCTCCTATTGCTACTCTAAGGATAGAATGGCCTTCTTCTGATAAATTAAAAATACTTCATAGAACGTTGAATGAAGACATAAACTGACTTCCATTCTGTGATGATTTCGGTTCAACATCTGCACCAGAACATTTGACGACCACTACAACTGACTCCACAATTCTCTCCAAGGAAGCTGTTCGGGGTCAGAGGTCACAGGAGAAGGGTTGCCAAGTAGACACATCAAATGATCCCACTGGTGAGACTAACCAATAATTTGAGATATCACTGGATGAAATGATGAAACTTGGCGCATCTTTTGAAGAAATTTTAGATCATGTTAAATTACCATGTAATTTAGAAGATTTTGGATGTGAGTGTTATCGTTCTTCTTGTTAAAAATTTATTATTACATATTTGACCATGATTGGTTGAAATGTAATGTTCCGTCTGAGCAAGATACTAATCTGTCGATGCCTGAATGGGGTAGAGACAACCCTATCATTGCAGAGACGCCAGCTCAAGTGGAGCTTAACCTGACCGAGCTTCCTGAAATCCATCCTTAAAATCCTGTTGAAGCTAGGAAAGAAGGGGAGGAGCTTTCTCATGATACTAATCTACCGTTGGGTAAAAGATAATAATATTCATGGTTGTACTTAAATTTTAAAACAACTAATCAACTTTTTTTATCCTTTGGAACTAACCAAATATTTCAATTGACTATGCAGGGCCGTCAATTTCAGTAGCTAAATCCGGATGTGAAGCCTCAGCCTCTTCCCCAACGAGAGTAAAAAGTGAATTACCAAGGGTCAAGGGCGAAGGAGCAGAAGAGGGAACTTCTTTAAGTGCATTAATCCTGGACTACATTCCCCCCTATGATAGTGATGCTGAGTCAGACCCAGAGGTGCATAAGAAGCTCTAATTTTCACGTCGCAAGGCATGGGAGAATATACGGAAGATCATATCTGAAGTGCCTCTAGAAGAGTTTTCCTCAAAGATCCTGTGACTTTCATCCTTGTTCATTATGATGGGACTTGGTGGTTTTAGATATCAAGAGATCCATACCACAGTGAAACAAGTCATCTTAAGGAGGGAGCAGGAGAAAAAGTGCCGTTAAGATCTAACCAGAGCGAGACTGTTAACCAATATCAATGAATTTGAGACTACGGTGTCCCGAGCTGAGGATGATCATGCTGCAAAGCTGAAGGAGCTGAAGCATAAGATCAAGGAGAAGGTTGTCCAACAGATGCATCTTCAGCAATAGTTAGATGTCGTTACTGGGGAACTTGACCAGCTTAATAATTCATTGGATGTAGTCCAAGCAAATGGAATGAAAGACATCAAAGATGCCAAGAAGGGACACCATCAAGCTGGAAAGAGTGAAGCTGGTCGAGTGAATGAACTTCAAGTTCCTGCTGATGAGGCTCAGGATTCCGTAAATCAAATGAGAAGTTATGTTGAAAGCCTCTTGTAATTATTGAAAAAGAGATGATACTCCAGTCTATGGATGTTCTTCTAATCTCATGCATCAATGAAAAAGACATTTCAATTCCATAATTTGTACCTACATTCTCTTTCTAATTACTTATATATTATTATTATATATATTTTTACCTAATCCAATGGGCCTAGTAAGCATAGTTTGATTTTTGTTAGGATTATACAAACAACCCCATAGACATTGCATCTTTTGTTGCTCAATATTGTCTAAATCATACAATATGTACGTTTAGCAAGATGGGACTCGACTTTTGTTTAGAGTTCCTTTTTCAAGTCCCCAAGTTAATGAGTACCCTGTCTTTTGTTGGTAGTTTAATTTCATGCATGTCAGACATAAAAAGTCTAACATTTAAGGTCAAATATCTTTGATCGAATGGTTTAAAATTGACTCAATTCATTAATAATTTGTTTGAAAACATATTACCACATTCAAGTATGGGGGAAAAATGTAAACTATGACTTAAGAAATTTTGAATCTAAGGGATGAAATGAAGAAAGGGATAAAAGGAATTAGAGGAAGTAGTTCCTAAGAGTGAAGTTACCACTATTTTACAAAACCGTTACGAGGTTGAATTATGTAGGGCCACATAAGGGAATTAGATGCATAGTCAAATAATAGCATCTTTTAGATGACAGGTCCGTTATGTAGACTACTTATGCAAGGCCACCTAGGGGAACGTGCTACATGGTCAGACAAAAGAACTATAAAAAATATTACTTTTCTATTGCTAAAATCTAGTGGAAGTTTATGGTGATTAAAATTTTCCAAAGCATAGAGTCTACTGTATGGAGAGATGTACATGAATATAGAGAGGATATTCCCAATCAAGATTTTCAAAGAATTAAATGAATGTCACCCCTGCGAAGGTCTGACCCAAATGTAGGGAAGGGAAATATAAACCATAGACTTGAATACTTTCAAATCATGAAAAAGTGTATGAGAAAAATATGTTAAGGATGTTGTTTTTTTTTGCGGATCCCTACATATTGTCGTTAAGACCAATAACGAAAAAAGAGGTTTTCCCCCACAATAATGAAGTTACCAATATTTGAAAAACTCATTAGGGGGTTTGAATTATGCAGGGCCACTTAAGGGAATTGGATGCATAGTCAAATAATAACATCTTTTGGGTAATAGGTCCATTATGTAGACTACTTATGGAAGGCCGCCTAAGGGAACATGCTGTATCTTCAGGAAAAAGAATTCTTGGGTAGCAGACATTTTGTGATCAGAAGTCAAGAAAATGGTTATGGAGATCTGGAAGTATTTAAGGATAGTAGTATGACACATAAAAATGGATTTTTTCCAATGCATGAAGGAGATACATAAACCAATGCTGACCATAATCATGTTGTGGCTGGGTCCGGAATTGAGATGTTGGACTTCACTACATATCTCATTAAGATGAGAGTCAAGCCATATGTAGTTCTTGAAATATAGTTTAACGTCATGTGGGACTAGAGCATAAGAGATCTTAGTTTAGGGTCATAGAGTTCATACCATAATGAGGAAGACACATTGTGTGTTTTTTATAAACCTGATGTGAATAAATACCAAGGTTTTCATACCACATTCATGTACTCACAGGGGGACTTTTCAGTCAAGGGACACAGTGGAGTTTGGGGTTAGGCCCAAAGACTTAAGGATGGGTTCTAGGGATGCTTGAACGTTCCTACGCATCCCATAAGGATTGGAATCAAGCTATACCTAGTTCTTGAAATACCCTCTATACAGATTTGATTTGTACATGTGAAGGGTGAAAGGGGACTTTAGTGCAATGATGGTTAGATCCAATATTAAAGGTTCAGGTATTGCCATGTATGCAAGTAGTCCTTGGAATATAACATGATTAGAGATCAATGTCAATAATGATTTCCTCTCAGGTGAGGGTGTCCGAGACTATTGTAGTTTAATGTCTTGCAGCGAGGACAATGGGGGACTGTGTAGTTTAATGTCATATATCAAGGATGATGATGAACCAATGTAAATATATTGGTTTGGGGGGGGGGGGGGGGGTCATGGATCAACATCGTATGAGATGGAGGTGAACCAATATGAAGATATTTGTTTTGGGATTGAACCTCAGGGGGTTGCCTACATACCCAACCTAAAAGGAAATGATCAAAGTCCGCATAGTTCGATTGAGAATGAATTGGTGATTGAGTTGTACTTGAGTACAAACCAAAGATGGTGTTGGGACTTACGCGTGGTTAACGGCCCAAAGATGGTGTTATGGTTAATGCTTACTCTAAGATCATGTGAGTTATGCTCAGTGTGAGAAACAAGAGGTAAAAAAACCCTAACGATGCACAATTTAACGTCATGTGGGAAAAAAGGTTGCTGTATATTTTAGCGTCATGTAGCTAGGATGTATTGTAGTTTAACGTCTTGCAGGACATGTGCATAGTTTAACGTCATGTAGGACAATAGAGGGGCTATGTAGTTTAATATCCTGCAGAAATGACACAAGGGACCATGCAGTTTAAAGTCTTGCAGTAAGGACTAAGGAGTATTTTTGTGAAATGAAATATTTCTTCAATAATATTGCATTGGTTGGAGTTGTAATGAGTTATCCATCCATTGATATTAAAGAATAAACTCCATTGGAGTAGACCTTATGTATTGAATAAGGTCTTTACCACTTTGGCTCAAGCATTGGAGGTTCCTTTCCTGATATCATTGGAGTTATGAGGACCAATAACAATTCTCTTTAAATGAATGAATGAAGACAAACTTTTTTATTGAAAGCTTGCGCTATTCGATTCTGATAAACTTCCAAGTGGTGTAGGGTGCATAATATTTTTCATCAAAATTTTCCAATTCATAAAATCACTTCTGAGATTGTTCATCTAAAGATAACTAATCACAAATGTATACTCTAAGAGAAGGTAATTGAACCTCAATGGGAAAGACTACTTCTATTCCATATACCAATGAATATGGAGTTGACCGCGTAGCAGTGCGAGTGGTGGTCCTATAAGCCCATAAAGATTGAAATTTTTTATCAGGCCATGATTTCTTATCTTTATCCAACAACTTTTGCAATATGTTAGAAAGAGTCTTATTGAAGGCTTATATTTGGCCATTGGCCGCTGCATGATACCAAGATGAATTGTTGGATTTGATGTTGTATTCTTGATACAACTTTCTCATCTCAGAAGAAAAAAATTAGGTTCCATTGTCCATCAATATGGTATGAGGTACATCAAATCTGGTAATGATATTAAACTTTATGAAGCTAACAATTCCTTAAGAAATAACTTCTTTGAGAGGTATTTCCTCTTTCCATTTGGAAAAGAAGTCAGTAGCAGTAAGAATATACTTAAATTTCTTGGATGTAGCCATAGGATAAGGTCCTACTACATCCATTCCCCATGTGGAAAATGTCCATGAGTATTTAGCTGTATGAAGCAACTCTGGGGGTTGATGAATGAAGTTAGCACATACTTGGAAATAATGACACTTCTCAGTGAAATCAACACAATATTGCATCATTGAAGGCCAGAAGTATCCAAGCCTTCTAATTTGACCAGAAAGTCTATGTCTAGACTGGTGTAAACCATAAACTCCTGCATGAACTTCACTCATGACTGCCATTGTCTCTTAACCATCAATACATCTAAAGATAATTCCATCAAAACCTCTCTTGTAGAATTTTTTTGGTGATCTAGGATATCATAAAGAGTAAAATTGACCACACGTCACCAGACTTGTTCTTTCCCGGCTCTATCAGGTGGGAGTGTTCCATTTTGAAGGTATTCATGATAGGCGTCATCCATACTGTAGTATGATCATATGGTTCAGAAATGGGATTAATTTCATTGATTTTCTCTGTTATGATTTGAACCAAAGGTGATACTACACGACGATGGGCAATACTGATGATTGTTTCATCCCAGTTTGGATATCCCAGGGTTGTGGCTACATTAGCTAGTGCATCATCTTGGGCATTTTGTTATCACGGGACATAAGAAAATGTCTGTTCCGAAGGAAATTCTGCCATTAAATCTCTGACGTAAACACAAAAAGGGATTAAATCTTCTTTTCTGATGGCATAATCCCCATTGATTTGTTTGATTACAAAATCTGAATCACTTTTTACCCTCAAGTGTTTCACTTGTACCTAAAGCGCCATTTCCAAGCCTATGACGAGAGATTGGTATTCTGCTTCATTATTTGTACCGCCTCCCAACAATAAGAAGGAATAGGGTAGCACTGTATTTTCAGGGGAATGAAGCATGATTCCTAACCCAACTTTTTTGAATTTAGGATCTTCCTTTTTCTTCCCTGTTGGACTTCTAGAGGCACAATCAAAGTAAATTTTCCATGTTTGAGGATTATCTTGAATAGAGAAGAATTCCTCATGAGGAAGTTCAATATTTAATGATGTATCTTCTACAGATGGGTGTTCAGCAAGGAAATCGGCCGGAGCTTGGAATTTTATTTCCTTTTGAGACACATACTGGATATCAAATTACTACAAAATCACTGCCGACCTTGCCAGACGTCCTGTAAGCATTGGACAACTAAGGATAAATTTGAGCTGGTTATTACAGAATACTAATTGGACCTCATAATGTTTCAGGTTGTGTCTCAATTTCTGAACTGCAATGATTAATGCTAGGTAGCACTTTTCAATACTTGATTATCAAGTTTCTATTTAATGCATAGTCTGATTGAGATAACTAAGGCTGTTCTCATTCCCAACATCATTTTTTTGGGCAAGGAAGGAACCTAATGATAACTCTAAAGCTGTAACATAGAGAATAAGTGGTCTTCCTTAAATGGGTGGCATTAATACTTGTGGAATCAAGAGATATTTCATGAGGATATCAAATGCCTCTTGGAAATCTTCGGTCCATTGGTAGTTGACTCCCTTCTTCATTAATTTGGTGAAGGGTAAACACTTTCCTGCCAAATTGGCTATGAAACGCTGAATATAGGCCATGTGTCCTTGAAGTCCTCTTAATTCTTTAAAATTTAGAGGAGGTGACATACTAAGGATTGATTTTTTCTTTTCAAGATCAACTTAGATACCACGATGTCATACAACAAAGCCGAGAAATTTTCCTGAGGTTACCCTGAAAGCACATTTCAAGGGGTTTATCTTTAAATTGTGTTGTCGAAGTTTTTTGAATATGATTTCTAGATTGGCCAAATGATCAGAATGTTGTATGGATTTAACCACCAAATCCTCCACATAAAATTCAAAAAATATACCTAAAAAGGGTTTGAAGATATGGTGCATGGCATGCTGATACGTTTCACCTGCATTTTTTAGGCCAAAGGGCATTACCTGATAACAAAACACACCTTGATGATATTTGAAAGATGTAATATTCTCATCCTCTGGGTCCATTCATATTTGATTATACCCAGGATATCCATCCATGATGGAAAGAGCTTCGTAGCCAGCTGTTGCATCAATTAAGAGTTCTGTGATCGGAACTGGAAAATCATCCTTGGGACAATGCCGATTCAGATCTCCAAAGTCAATGAAAACTCTAATTTTTCCATTATTCTTTTTCAAAGAGACAATATTAGCTAGACATTTTGGATAATAAACTTCTCTGATGAATTTATCTTGTATAATCTTATCATCTTCAACTTCAATTTTGGTGGCATAAGTTGGGTGTGTTTTTCTTACGACTTGCTTGAATCCTCGATGTTCTTCTAGAAAACCTAAATGATGAGTGGAAACATCGGGATTAAGACCTAGAATTTCAGTATAATTCCAAGCAAATACATCACAATTTTTCATTAAAAATGAAGTATACATTTCTTTCTCTTCAAGAGTCATGGATGCACTAATTAAAGTCGGGCATGGATATTATTTTATACACATATTTATTTCTCTGAGTTCATCCATAATAGTAGAGATACCATCTTCAAATGCTGGAGGGGCATCCCTGAGATCTTCTTCTTCTTCTTCTTCTTCAATATCTATTATATCTTCTACTTTTACTTGCATAGTATATGACGAAGCAGAATTTCCCTAATCAAGGGAGAAGTTAAAATTTGAACATTTTGAAGAATAGGATGACATTTCTGACCCTATTGATGATGAAGGGTCTTCCTGGGTTGATAGATAGGAGATTATAGATAGAGAATCGACATCATTATTTTCCTCTGGTATTTCTATAACTTCTTTTGGCCTGGTTGATGAAGTATAGAATTTCTGGATTTCATCGGACGAAATGAAGACATCTCCATTTAAGCTTTCATCATTGCTTGGTTAATCAACAATTTCTCCTATGCTGTCTGGCTCAATTGACGTAATTGACATTATGGAAGTTTCTATAAGAGTATTTGGATTTGGGTCTATCCCATGAATTTGACTGATAGGCAACACATAATTTATACTCACATGTATGAATGGGTTTACTGGAATCTTTTCCAAACAATATGGTGAATTAATTTTGTTGACCTTCTTTGCTGTGGATTTTTCATTTCCTTCCATGTGATAAAACTCTACCTCAATTTATTGAGATTCACATATTTTGAATGGGGCTTTGTCACCATACAATGTCCCAATTTGACTATTGAAACAATATTTGAGACATTGATGGTATGAAGAAGGTACGATCGCATGTTGATGTAACCATGGTCTTCCAAGGAAAATGTTGAAAGCTGTGTCCTGATGAAAAACCATGAAATCTGAATTAGAAACAAGATCTACAAACTGAATTCTGAGTGTAATTTCTCCCAGAGGTTCTTGTTCATTCTTATCATATCCTTGCAACATCAATGTAGATGGAGATAAATCAGATTCGGTGAGGCCCAATCGATAGAGTGTATGAATAGGAATGAGATTGACTTCTGAGCCATTATCAATGAAAGCTCATTAGATGTCTATATAGTTGACATTTCCTGATAGATACAAAGGTATGATATGTCTATGTACAACATCATCTTCATCTTCATCTGTAAAAGATATCACTTCATGGCATTCTGCAGGATCATTCTTTATATGGAATACTTCGGCCGCAACAATTTCAGTTTCGAATTCTTGAGGACTTGAAAATGCCTCAATGACCACCTCCTGAAGATATTTTTATAAATTAAACGCATCCAAATTTGATAACTTGGTCGGTACATGGACCAAATGTTTCAATACATCATACTTTTGGTCCAAAGGTCTGCGTTTCAGATCACAAAAATGTGATTTTGCAGGTTCCTTAGAAGTTGATGCTTTGTAAGTAGATGTATCTCGTATTGGATTAGGAGTTGGAAATACTCCTAGAATTAGTAGATTAGACCGACTAGGTCTATTTATTTGCTGAGAGGAAGAAGGTGTAACCTCTAACTGATCCTCCAAAACAACTACGCCATGGCTGAATCTGCCATGTGTGGAAGAACATTCTTGTTCCAGTTGAGCCTGCTGAAGGGCTTTTCCATGAGTTTCTGCCGCATATACAGTTCTAGCAGGGGTAGGATTGAAATAGTGGCTTCTGAAATATCCACGTCTTCCCCTGTATCCTAGACCTCTATCTCTTCCTCTAATTCCTCTATTTGATATTGGGAACTCAGGCTCATCATGAATGAAATTGTGACTGGCATAAGGATCTGTTAAATGAATCATGTTAACAGAACCGAAGATCAACTCTTCATCTGATGAAGATTCTGCCTGATTAGCCAGTTCAGGTTGTTCCGTTTGGTGGGGAGATGCCCGTGCTTTTGAAGTAGATGGCATAAAATTTTATTAAGTCAAAGATAACTTAGGCTTTGACACGAGGTCATCTTCTTATGACTACTCTTCTTTCTTCGAATTATTCCTTCTCTTTGAGGATTTTCCTTCTAATGATGTAGGTTTTGCTGTGGCATTCATAGTAGAAGACACAATTGGTGGATTCAATTATGTTCATAAAATGGAATGAGTTATGTTGATTGTTTTCTTGACCATACAATCATCATATTTCTATGCATTTTTACTATTGACTTCGTGCCACTCACCTTCTTCCTCTGGATCAGTAGCAGTAACACATGCTACCTGGGCTGAAGAACCTTTCAGTTTTACCTGTCCAAAGTCCACCATCTTTTGCAGGTGGTCTTTGAAGACAAAACAATCCTGAATGGGATGCATCAAAATCTGATGAAATGGGAAATAGTTTGGGAGGTCTTCATCTCCTTCATTGTTCGGCCTTTTGGGCCTTGGCAATTGAACCAAATTGTTTTCCAGAGTCGAGATGAAGTAGCCAGGAACTTGTTCATTTTGGAAAGAATAAAATTTGTCCTTCAAATCTTCAAACTGTTTCTGCCTTTGATCTCTTTGATCATCTTGACGAGGTGGCTGTTGTTTCTGATGCTCAGAAGGTGGAGCCCTTCGATATAATGAAGGTTTGGAAGTGGGATAAGGTACATGTGCTTGTTTAAGTGTAATTGTAGTAGTCTCTTATTTCCCTATTCTCCTTCCTGGAATTGATGGAATTACATGAGTTTTAGCCTTGGTATTTGTAAGAGAGTCTTCGATCTGCTGAGCGATTTAAGTATGGTCTCCAAACCCTCCTGTGTATTTCACAGGGATCAACGGTGTTCTTAATTAATCATAAAAATTTTCTACACAGATTGGAAACAATTCTTCTTGAGGGAGTGATAATATTAAGGAATATGTCAATCCCTTCCAGCGAGCAATGAAATATGAAAATCTTTCATTCTCCATTTTCTTAGAATTAGTAAGATCGAAAATTGTCGTCTTTGGAAATGTTTAGCTTAATTGAAGAAGGAACCTTTGATAGAGATCTTTCCACCCAGTAATTGACTAGGATTGCAAGCTTGTATACCAAAAAAAAGTAGGCCCTTGTAATGACTGTACAAAACATCTGAGCTTAACTACTTCTTTTTGTTGAGGGGTTCCCATCATAGGATCAAAATGAGAAACAAAATGTGTTAAGTGTTGTTCTAGATCTCCCTAACCATTAAAAATTGGGAATGTGGTACTCGCAAAATTTGACGGGGGAGGAATTACATCCACCCATTCAGGGTAAGCTTTCTTTTCTGGTTGAATTTGTGCAAGATTTACATTGATAGCTTCCAACTAATCTTTTAATGACTCAATGGTAGTCATTAATTTTTGAGTAACATTTGGTTGAGCTTGGACCTGAGCAGGTGCAATAACTGGAGTTTGGATAGGTGTGGCAACCAGGACTGCCACTGATAGTAGCATTGCCGGTTGTTGTTGTGTATGACCCATATGATTGGAATTGTGAGGGTGTACTTGTAAAGAGGGATATTCTTGATCCAACCTAGTAGCTGAAACAAATTCTTTTGATTGACTAACTCTAGTACGATTAGGAGGAAGACTACCTTGAAGTAGTTCTGCATTTAACCTCCATAACTCCTTCATTTCTTCTTACTACTGTGTAAACCTTTCCTCTAATGAGAGTGATTGACCTTCTCCAGAGGAAGGGTGGAATGTAACCTTACTTTTTCTCTTCTCCTTAGTATCTGCCTTTCTAGAGTATGGAAGGGAATTACCCAAAGAAATGTCTTTCCCCTAGGCAACCCTCTATCTTCTAGTACGCACACCTCCTTCATTCGTTTCTGTGTGCACAACCTCTTGAACATGAGCTTCTTCATATGATCCCTCTGAGTGAGCCTCATGTTCTGGGGAATTAGTGACAACAACATTGATGAAATTTATCGATGCATAACGCATTACAGTCCTTTTGTTCTTATTTATGCGATATCGTCTTCTTCCATGTCCTTTATGAGACATTGCCCTTGGTTTAGTCGATCCCTCATGAACTTCTCAGTGAACCATAATTTGGAGGGAATATCTTAATAATTCAGCTCTGCTTTCCTCTTGTGGCTTCTTCCCTAATCGAGAGAAGAATGACTTTCACTGAGGAAGAGATTGAGAACTTGAAAAAGTCCCCAGTCCGATGGACTGGGGATGTTCCTGTTTTTTCTGCTCAATTCCTCGAATCCTATCTATTGATCCCGAGGGTTGGATTAAAAGAGTCACCAGTCTGGAAAGCTGAGGTGGCTCTTGATCTGCTACATCTGAAACTTTCTTAAAAGCTCTCTTGATTTTGTGGACTTTAGTACGAAAATTAGCTGGATGCATCGTCTGACATCCAATTGAATCACATGACTCAGATGACCATTTGATTATTTCTGACACCTTTTTCACTTGATGATGTGCATGATCTAAATGAGAAGCCTTTTCAATATTCTCATTTTATTGATGCAAGAGTAATTAGACAACTTTTTCTTTATATGCCTGACTCTGGGAGGAACTAGTTGAGGCCTGTTCTTGGGAAAGCCTTTGATTACGCACAAAACCAGCTAGATATGGCCATCAATGGGAAATAAACATTGCATGAGACCACTTTTGGTGGGCTTTGTTGACTGGAGAGTACAATGAAATACAGTGCTCCATGAACACCCCATCGCCTAATATGAATACCGGATGAGGAATTGATAATTAACTGGTGCAACCTTTTTAACGTGACAAGGCATGAACGATGAAGGGATCTCTGCTGTCTTTCAACCTTTGGATGTCGATAAACTGAGAGATATGGCAAGCCAATTTGGCATTGCAACCATTCTATTATATTGACAATATTTTGATATTCATCATAAGATAATATTTTATCTTATAAGTGAAAGAGTTTTTCAGATGTTGAGAAAAATATCTTCAATAAAACCTTCTATCAACATTTCTGGAATATCAAACTGAGAGTTAGCCAAAGGCCAAAACATGACTGGTATTTCACCTTTCTCCAGTTGTTTTATAATATTCAGCACTTCCTCTTTGTCATTTGATGAAGTTTCTTCTACCCGATTGGACCAAAATTGGTGTGATAAAACACTATTTTATTGAATATTTTATTGATAATAAATGATATAATTTACCCACATTGTGTTAAATATTTTTAATTATAAATTATTTGGGATTAGATCATTCATTTGAATATTTGATGAAAATTCCAGTTTTACCCTTTATAGTTCACTGTAGTATTTCAAAGATAAATATTTTTATATTTATTATTTTAATTTTAAATTTTGTAACAGTGCTCCTAACTTAATTATCTACAACTTTCATTCAGGACACGAGGGCTAAAGAGTTCATTTGGTTGTTGAAATTGGGCCATGAAGTCAAAGTTGGGCTGGGCTCGCCAGAATGGAGATGCTTCTGTATTTCGGCCATAACTCCATCATATAGGCCTGTATTGAGCCCAAATTTAGAGACGAGATAGAAGACCCATATTATCACATTTTAGCCTTCTGAAAGTCCGGCCAATTCACGCGTTTTGGTGGTCAAATGGGCGGTGGAAGTTGGAATAAAATATTTGGCCGAATATCCACATTCACACTTGAAACCACTTGTAACCTCTCCTCCCCTCCCCTCTATAAATTGGAGTTTTTCTCATTTGGAGGGGTTGGGACGTGCATTAGGAGATTGGAGGCAAAGGAGAATTTGTTTGACCCAAATTCTCCAACCATTGTAAGAGGGGTAGATCTTGAAGCAAGGGTCCCCTCATTGAAGCCTCCTCTTCTTCATTTTGTAATGTTTTCATTTGTGTAATAAACTTCTTTGTTCTTCTTTTATTTCTTCTCTTTTCTTCTATTTTGTTTAAATTTCTTCTTCTCTTAATATTCCTCTTTGGGCTGGAATTCTTGAGTAGAAGTGTTATTGGGTTATACCCATTATAAACCTTTGCACATGCAAAACGCTTCTATGATGATTACGCCACCCATGGAAGAGTAGTCTTTTAGTAATCGATCTATATTCTACCCTCTTCATTTAATTATTTTGAATCATTGAGCTACTATATTTCACTTAATATGATCCATGAATTGTGTTTTTAAATTATAATAAACTAAGCAAGAAATTGAACAATTAACACAAAAACACGCGAGGTCTGGATTTTGTGTAAATTGTGAGAGCGCGATCTTAATCGGTAATACAAGACCACACGGGATAAATTTGTAGAGTTCAAATATAATCCCTAAACACAATTCATCCTCATTTCCAGAATGGATATGTTCCTTAATTTACCACTGACCATAAGCTAATCTTAGAACATCAATCAAATCAGGGTGTTGCGATTGCATGTTCCGAAGTTAGCCTAGGGTTAAATTCACATCATCTTCGTGGTAAAGTTAATTCTCGTAGGGTTCGGGATTTAACAAATTAAGGGATCATAATTAAGTGAATGTTAATTTAAATTATAATGATTAATAATAAAGTGAAGAGGTAGAGTTAGATCGATTACGCCTTTTAAATAGATTTCTAAAAAAAACATCTTCTTGTTGTGTCATTTTAATCGAAATTCATTTCAAAACTAAAAACAAAAAAAAATTATACAATCTTCTTCCAGCAAACTTCTTCTAGATTCATAAACTACAAAAAACCCCAATACTTTAAATTAGTGCTTTTATTCTATTCTACTTTATTTTATTTTTTTTATAATACCTCTAATAAGTTGTTAAATTCACTTTCTCCTTTGAGAGACGACCTTGGTCAGCCACTCTGCTGCACCTAAGTACCCCAAATCACACTAATCATTTGAGGGCGCCAACGACAGCGCTCTATCAAATTGGAGCAATTGCCGTGGAGGCAAGTAATTATTTCAACCAATTAGAGGTATTTATTTTATTTTACATTTTATTCTCTTCCTCTCTTCTTTCTTCTTTCTTTACCCAATTTGATTTATCTTCTTCTTCTTTTATTTTCTTCTACTTCTTTTTGGATCATCAACTCAAACTTCTCATTTTTATTTTACTGTGGTCGAATTTCTTTCTTTACATTTTTATTTGATCTATGACACGAAATAATCTCGAAGATCTCTTAGATCTTGACCCTGAGATTGAACGTAGCCTTAGGGCTCGAATAAGAAATTCTCAGTCTACGGGAAGTTTCAATATTCAACCAGTTGGTGAATTCCTCTCTTATGGAAACATTGAAATTGGAAGCTATTCAAATTCAAACATAAAAGAGGAACCAATGGCTGAAAACAATGGAAATGAACTTAATAGAACCATTCGAGAATTGGTTGCACCTGATATTAACTATCAACCAAATTGTATTGCATACCCAAATCTCGAATCAGACTTTGAACTAAAATCTGGGTTAATTCACTTACTTCAAAAGTTTCATGGCCTCTCTGGTGAGGATCCCAATAAACATTTGAAAGAATTTAATGTGGTTTTCTCAACCCTTAAACCAAGAAATGTTTCTGAAGATCAAATCAAATTAAGATCATTCCCATTCTCACTTGATGGAGTTGCAAAAGACTGGATGTATTATTTACAACCCGAAGATGTAACTTGTTGGAACGATTTGAAACGTCTTTTTTTGCAGAGATTTCTTCCAGCATCAAGGACCACATCCATTCGAAAGGAGATTTCGGGGATCAAGCAAGCACAAGGGGAGTCAATGTATGAGTATTGGGAGAGATTCAAGAAGCTGTGTGCAAGCTGTCCACATCACCAAATCAGTGAGCAACTCCTCATTCAGTACTTATATGAAGGACTCACACATATGGAGAGGAGCATGGTGGATGCCGCAGTTGGAGGAGCATTGTTGGAAAAGACACCAGCAGCCGCACGTGCATTAATCGACAAGATGGCTCAAAACTCCCAACAATTTGGCGATAGAGGTACACCACATGTCAGAGGAGTACATCAAGTAAGACCTTCTTCTCTTGAAAGTCATTTGATTGATACTAAGTTAGAAGAATTGACAACTATGGTGAGGCAGATTTCATTGGCTCAAAAGACATCCCAACCCCCGCCTTCAAGGCCATGTGACATTTGCACTGAGACAAGCCACCCAACTGACTGTTGCCCACAACTACAAGAGACAGAAGATTGTGCAGCAGTGTTCCCTGGGAGACCATTTCAGCAGCAACAACAACAACCATATCCCCAAAAGAAGTTTGATACAGTATACAACCAAGGGTGGAAAGATTAGTCAGACATGAGGTATGACTCTGGACAACAACGAAGGCCCCCTTTTCAACCAAACTTCCAGCAGCCTCCACCTTACCAACAGGGTTTCCAACAACCCCAAAGGAGATTCGAAGCTCAAACATCAACAAGTCAACAACAAGGGAATATCCAACAAAAGGTAGACTCTAACACTGATGATCTTTTGAAACAAATTGTTCTTAATCAACAGAATGAGCTAAAGATTCAAGGTTCGGAGCTGAGAGAGTTGAAGACTCAAATGAGTCAGATCGCCACCGCCCTCCATGAAATTGTGAGTAAGAATTCTGGAAATCTACCTTCCCAACCCACTCCAAATCCAAATGGTAATGTTAGTGCCATCACATTGAGAAGTGGGAAGCAAATGAATGATATATCTGGACCTACCATTCCACCGGGATTCACCTATACTCTAGAGAAGCCGCATTCAATACCAACTGATGAGAAATCCAAGGAGAAAGATAAAGGTAAGAAAAAGATTGATGATGTACCTCCTAAACCCCTTCCTTTTCCAAACAGGGTTGTTCAAACCAAGAAGATGGCTGAAGAAGCAATGAAAAAGGAGGTTTTGGACACATTTAAGCGTGTGGAGATCAACATTCCTCTACTTGAATCCATTAAGCAAATTCCAAGGTATGCGAAATTCTTAAAAGAACTTTGTACCAATCGAAGAGGGCTCAAGGGAAATGAGAGGATCAACCTTGGAAGGAATGTCTCGGCACTCATTACACCAACTCTAGCAATGCCAACAAAGTGCAAGGATCCCGGGACATTCACCATCCCATGTACCATAGGGGAGTTTCACTTCTCTAATGCTCTTTGTGATTTAGGAGCTTCAATAAATGTGATGCCTCACTCTGTACTCTCTTCCTTGCAGGTTGGTGAGTTGAAGCCAAAAAGAGTAGTGGTGCAATTGGCGAATAGAGCTACGACATATCCAGCAGGAGTTCTTGAGGATGTACTTGTTCGGGTAAGAGACATGATATTTCCAGCAGACTTCTATGTGATTAACATGGAGGATGATCAGGTAAGTTCTCATGCCCCCATTATCTTAGGTAGGCCCTTCCTCAAAACTGCAAAAACTATCATAAATGTCAATGAGGGTACACTTTCCATGGAATTTGGGGATAAAGTTGTGATATTTAATGTTATGGATTCCATGAAGTACCCCTCTGAGGACCATTCTACTTTTGTTATCTCCCATTTTGAACCACCATGTAAAAACTCCATAGATTTTGATTGTCCTATGCTTAGGGAGATTATGAGTATTGGTTCTGGTTTAATGTCTAAGAGAACTTCCACACCTGTTTCTAATGAACAAGACTCTCTAAGATTTGATTTTGAAATGGATTCATATTCTGATCTTGTTCATGTGAACTCTGATTATGACATGGCTATAGAGTATGCTGATGGATTTGATGCTTTATTCTCTGATTTTGATGATGTATATTCTGATATCGATGCTCTTTGTGCACATATTTCGGTTCCTTCAATGTCTCCATCCTTACTACACCCTCCATCATTAGAACTCAAGACATTGCCACCAAATCTGAAATACTCATACTTGTTGAATGGTGAGAGATTACCTGTTATCATTGCTAACAATCTCCATTTTGAACATGAAGAAAATCTTTTGAATATTTTGAGGGAGAACATCAGGGCGATTGGGTGGACCTTGGCTGACATATCAGGTATTAGCCCCTCCATTTGCATGCATTGGATTCGCTTGGAGGATGGGGCTAAACCGGTGAGACAACCACAAAGGAGACTCAATCTCACCCTCCTGGAAGTTGTTAAAAAAGAATTTTAGAAATTGCTCGAGGAAGGTATAATATTTCCCATTTCAGATTCTCAGTGGGTAAGTCCAATTCATGTTGTGCCTAAGATAACTAGTTTTGCTGTTGTTAAAAATGAGAAAGATGATTTAGTTCCAATGAGGGTGAAAAACAGTTGGCGTGTGTGTATTGATTATAGGAAACTAAATCAGGCCACTCGCAAGGACCGTTTCCCCCTCCCATTTATTGATCAAATGCTCGAGAGACTAGCTGGGAAAACACACTATTGTTTCTTGGATGGATTTTCTGGATATTTTCAGGTTCCTATAGCTCCAGAGGATCAGGAGAAGACTACATTCACCTGTCCCTTTGGCACATTTGCCTACCGAAGGATGCCATTTGGACTTTGAAACGCCCCAGGTACCTTCCAGAGATGTATGGTGAGTATTTTTTCTGATTTTATTGAGACCTGCATGGAGGTATTTATGGATTATTTTACAGTGTATGGGTCTTCATTTGATGAATGTCTAAGTAGTTTGGGAAAGGTGTTGAATCGTTGTATTGAGAAGAATCTGGTCCTGAACTTTGAAAAGTGTCATTTCATGGTAGAGCATGGCATTGTCTTAGGGCATGTAGTGTCATAACATGGGATAGAGGTTGATAGATCAAAGGTAGATATTATTTCATCCTTACCATATTCTTCATGTGTGCATGATGTTAGATCTTTCCTAGGTCATGCAGGATTTTATCGGCGCTTCATCAAAGATTTTAGTAAGATTGCTCTGCCTATGTCAAGATTACTTCAAAAGGATTTTGATTTTGTGTTTGATGTTTCTTGCAGGAATTAATTCGATGAGCTAAAAAAAGGTCTGACCACTCCACCTATCATACATCCCCTAAGGTGGGAGATTCCTTTTGAGATTATGTGTGACGCCTACAACTTCGCGGTTGGAGCTGTCTTATCTCAGAGGGTGGAGGGGCGTTCACATGTGATCGCCTATGCATCAAGGACACTGGATTCAGCCCAATCAAATTACACAACCACAAAAAAGGAGTTTCTTGCTGTCATATTTTCTTTAGATAAATTCCGTTCATATTTATTGGGCTCTAAAGTAGTTGTTTTTTCTGACCATGCAGCTTTGAGGTACCTCCTAAAGAAGCCAGATGCAAAGCCACGACTTATCCGTTGGATGCTTCTTCTTCAGGAATTTGATATTGAGATAAAGGACAAGAAGGGATCAGAGAATTTGGTGGCGGACCACATGAGTAGGCTTACTCACACACTAGAGGATGACACCTTGGACCAGGTACCACTTCGGGACACTTTCCTCGATGAACATCTCTACACCATCTCATGTACGCATCCTTGGTATGCTGATTTAGTTAATTACATTGTTTCCTCTAAAATCACAGCAAATTTGAAGAAGTATCATGTCAAAAAATTAAAAAGTGAGTCTAGGTTTTATGTGTGGGATGATCCTTACCTCTGGCGCATGTGTAGTGACCAAGTTATTAGGAGGTGTATTCCTGATCATGAGTTTGAGTCTGTTTTGCAATTCTGTCATACACTTGCATGTGGTGGACACTTTGGACCCCAACGGATAGCTAGGAAAGTTTTGGACTCTGGATTATATTGGCCTAGTTTATTCCATGATGCCCATGTGTTTTGTAAGTCATGCTCACATTGCCAACACACTGGGAATATTTCTAGGAGACATGAGATGCCCCAACAACCCATACTATTCTGTGAGATTTTTGATGTGTGGGGCATTGATTTTATGGGTCCTTTTCCAGGTTCATATGGTTTCATGTATATTTTGGTTGATGTTGATTATGTGAGTAAATGGGTGGAGGCCAAGGCCCCCAGGACTGACGATTATCATGTTGTTGTGGACTTTGTCAAAGCACAGATTTTTTGCAGGTTTGGAGTACCAAAGGCCATCATCAGTGACCAAGGGACACACTTTTGCAATAGGAATTTTTCTTCCCTCCTTCAGAAGTATGGGGTGACACACAAAACATCAACACCATACCACCCCCAAACAAATGGCCAGGCTGAGGTTTTAAATCGTGAGTTGAAACAAATCTTGGAGAAAACCGTGCAGCCAAATAGGAAGGATTGGAGCAAGCGCTTGGATGATGCATTGTGGGATTATAGGACAACATACAAGACCCCCATTGGTATGTCCCCATTTCGGATTGTTTTTGGGAAAGCGTGTCATCTCCCCATGGAAGTTGAGCATCAGGCTTATTGGACTATAAAGAAATGCAACATGGATTTGGCCCAAGCTGGAATCCAAAGGAAGCTGCAAATTCAAGAGCTTGAAGAGATTAGATTATCATCATATGAGAACTCAAGGCTCTACAAGGAAAGATCAAAAGAATCTAATGAAAAAATGATCCAACAAAGGGAGTTTCATGTTGGAGAGAAAGTCCTTCTATACAGTTCACGACTGAAGCTGATGCCTGGTAAGTTGTGTTCCAGATAGTTAGGTCCTTATGTTGTGACTAATGTTTTTCCTTATGGTGCAGTGGAGATCACACAAGAGGACACTGGAAGGAGCTTTACAGTCAATGGTCAACGTTTGAAGAGATACATTGAGGGACCTCCTACTGATGCAGTGGATTTTATCACACTGCATGACCCCATCATCACTTGAGCACATCAGGCTGTTCCTAACCCTTTCACTTTTATATTATTTGTCCTATTTAAAAATTCTTCATTTCATGTGCATATATCATCTCATAGGTTCACATTGAGGACAATGCAATATTTTAAGTGTGGGGGAGGGAACCTTTTAGTTTAGTAATTTCAATTGCTTTCCTGTTAAAAAAAAAACAAAAAAAAAATTGTGTGTTTTTCAAAATTTGTGTGTTTATTTTACAATTTTCTGTGTGTTTTTGAAACTTTTGGGCTCAAATGATTCTCATCACCATTTTTAAATCCATATCAATAAGTGAAACAATTTACCCCTTGAAACTAAGATTAAATGAATGCTGAAATGACTTTGTTTCAAGTTCAAATATTTAGTAATTTCATGAAAAGTACGCTGAATTTTGAATCCCATGCCAATATCACGGTCTTTATATTTGAAATCACTTTCCTGTGAGGCTTCTGAACCATTATTTTCATATTCTTTACATTCACCTCACTTCTTGAGAGAACCAAACCATGCTTGATTTAACCAGAATTTGATCTATTCCTGTCAAAACTTGAGGGTTTGAGGTACATATGTTTAAATGATTGAGGCATTTGTTTGGTATTAAAGCCCCTATTTCAAAGAATCCTTTTTTATAATGGACTACCTTGAATATTTAATCCTTGTATCCCTTAGAATCCATGCACAGCCTTTTAGGTTAAGCCACATTACAAGCCAATTTTCCCTATCCAACCAACTCTTGAAGTGAAATTGCATAATCTAGTTGAGCTTAAGTGTTGGGGAAGCTGTCTTGTGTTATGCCACCAGATTATGTGATACTTTGGGTGGAAAATTAAATTCTTAAGAGATGTGTTTTCTGCTAAAGAAAGTCATTATATTGAAAGTTGTGCCTTTTCTGGAGCTTTCATGACAAGTGAAGCTGTGCCTTTTCTGGAGCTTCTAATTGAGGTGGAAAGCTGTGCCCATCTGGAGCTTTCAAGAAAATCATGTTTGAGAAGATTGACATTTTTTATGCTGAAATGATGAATGGTGTAAACCTTTCATGACTTTTCATGATGATGGAGCTGAATTGATACTATGGGGATTGAAAAGAAGACCATATTTAAGTGAAAATTAGATTAATGCAATTTTGCTTCAAAAGAGTCAAGCCCTCCTCATTCAGCCTCAGAGTTTTTCACATTTTAATACTACCAACCGAAAGCCACAAAACAACCCTAAAAAGTACTCATGATAAACATATGTCCTTGACTCACATCGGGTAGCGATGTAGGAATCTATCAAGCCTATGGTGACCCTTGTATGAGTTTGGATGAGAAAGACATTGCAAAAAAAATTGATATTTGAGTGATGAGAGAAAATTCAAGCGAGGTAAGTGTTTTGTGCATGGGAGGATAAATGAAGTAGAAATATATTGAATGATATAAATGGAGAACATGAAATAATGTTTTTAATGAGGCATGATATCTTTTTATTCTTGGTGGGAAATTGATTGATCTCAAGGATATGTGTTTTAAAATTGGTTTTGATTTGATATTGATGTTTACTTGACATGAGGTTTTGCCCAGGAGTGCAAAAGGGTAAGTGTGGGGGAGTTGATAAAACACTATTTTATTGAATATTTTATTGATAATAAATGATATAATTTCCTCACATTGTGTTAAATATGTTTAATTATAAAGTATTTGGGATTAGATCATTCATTTGAATATTTGATTAAAATTCCAGTTTTACCCTTTATAGTTCACTGTAGTATTTCAAAGATAAATATTTTTGTATTTATTATTTGAATTTTCAATTTTGTAAAAGTGTTCCTAACTTAATTATCTACAACTTTAATTCAGGACACTAGAGCTAAAGAGTTCATTTGGTTGTTGAAATTGGGACATGAAGTCAAAGTTGGGCTGGGCTCGCCAGAATGGAGAATATTCTGTATTTCGGCCATAACTCCTTCATATATGCCTGTATGGAGCCCCAATTTGGAGAGGAGATAGAAGACACGTATCCTCAAATTTGATCCTTCTGGAAGGCCGGCCAATTCACGCGTTGCGGTGGTCAAATGGGCGGTGCAATTTGGCATAAAATATTTGGCCGAATTTCCACATTCACACTTGAAACCACTTGTAACCTCTCCTCCCCCCCCCTCTATAAATTGGAGTTTTTCTAATTTGGAGGGATTGGGACGTTCATTAGGAGATTGGAGGCAGAGGATAATTTGTTTCACCCAAATTCTCCAAACATTGTAAGAGGGGTAGCTCTTGAAGCAAGGATCTCCTCATCGAAGCCTCCTTCTCTTCTTCATTTTGTAATGTTTTCATTTGTGTAATAAACTTCTTTGTTCTTCTTTTATTTCTTCTCTTTTCTTGTGTTTTGTTTAAATTTATTCTTCTATTAAACTTCCTCTTTGGGCTGTAATTCTTGAGTAGAAGCGTTATTGGGTTATACCCATTATAAACCTTTGCACATAAAAAACGCTTCTATGATGATTACGCCACCCATGGAAGAGTAGTCTTTTAGTAATCGATATATATTGTACCCTCTTCATTTAATTATTTTGAATCATTGAGCTACTGTAATTCACTTAATATGATCCATGAATTGTGTTTTTAAATTTTAAGAAACTAAGCAAGCAATTGAACAATTAACACAAAAACACGCGAGGTCGGGATTTTGTGTAAATTGTGAGAGTGCGATCTTAATCGGTAATAAAAGAACACACGAGATAAATTTGTAGAGTTCAAATATAATCCCTAAACACAATTCATCCTCATTTATAGAATGGATATGTGCCTTAATTTACCACTGACCATAAGCTAATCTTAGAACATCAATCAAAGCAGGGTGTTGCAATTGCATGTTCCGAAGTTAGCCTAGGGTTAAATTCACATCATCTTCATGGTAAAGTTAATTCTCATAGGGTTCGGGATTTAACAAATTAAGGGATCATAATTAAGTGAATATTAATTTAAATGATAATGATTAATAATAAAGTGAAGAGGTAGAGTTAGATCGATTACGCCTTTTAAATAGATTTCTAAAAAAACATCTTCTTGTTGTGTCATTTTAATCGAAATTCATTTAAAAACTAAAAACAAAAAAAAAATTATACAATCTTCTTCCAGAAAACTTCTTCTAGATTCATAAACTACAAAAAACCCCAATCCTTTAAATTAGTGCTTTTATTCTATTCTATTCTATTTTATTTTTTTTAGAATACCTCTAATAAGTTGTTAAATTTACTTCCTCCTTTGAGAGATGACCTTGGTCAGCCACTCTGCTGCACCTAAGTACCCCAAATCACACTAATCATTTGAGGGCGCCCACGACAGTGCTCTATCATGGTGCTTCTTTTTTGCTTCATTAGATTCAAAATGATTGGTAGAGAAATAATTTGTCAAATTAGAAGATGAATGACCTAGGGGTGGTTCGGAGAATGACCTACACCCCAGTAAATCTTTTGATTGAGAAAGTATTTCACCTACTAGTAGTAAGGCATCATACATGATTGGATTTTCATTTGAAAGTTCCTCAAGATAAAAGATCTTTCTTGTTACTACATTATCCATTGAATAATTTTCCAGGAAATGCAAATTACAACTTCATAGAGGACTTTCATAGCTAAATTCATCATCATGGGGAGGACCACCATGGTGGGTTACAACAACAGATTAAACCTCTTGCTCCTTGGTCTTCTGGCCACGCAGAGGGTTATTGTGGCTCTCATCTGAAGATGAGACTTCGAGACTGACTAAATTTTTATGAAGAAATAATTCAAGAGGAAGTGTATGATGAAGACCTTCAGAATTATTTTTTTCACTTCTAGAATCTGGAAATGAGAGAGTAGAATCTTGGGTTGCAATAAAAAATTGTCTGAGCGCTTCAAGAACTCCAGCATTGAGCAAGGCCTTATTGTAGACTGGATCTTAATTTCTTAACGGTGCTGGATGATTATTTTTCTTAGACACCTTATTAATCACTTTGGAAACCACTTTTTGACGAAAGTTGTTATTATGGCCACTACTAGAAAAGGGGGCATTGGAGCCCCCCAGACTCGGGCGACCGCCATTGGCGGTCGCTATAGCTAACCATTAGCGACCGCCAATGGCGGTCGCTAACCTGCATTAAAAAATTCGGGGGGTTTCTGCGCCCCCCCTCCCCCCGCGCCCTCGATCTCCCTCCGCCCTAACCCCCTCCCTCCCTCGCCGCCCTCCCCTCCCCCGCCGCCCGGCCTCCCCCGCCGCCCGGCCTCCCCCGCCGCCGGCCCTCCCCCGCCGCCTGCCATCCGGCCTCCGGCCGCCGCCCTTCGCCCTCGGGCCTCCGGCCGCCGCCCTCCGGCCGCCGACCGCCGCCCTCCGGCCTCTCGGCCCTCCCCCCCCACCCCGGACGGCACCTGCACCCTGGACAGCCCCCGGCGCGCACTCCGGACCGCCCCCGCACCCCGGACGCCTCCCCGCACCCCGGACAGCACCCCCCCGCGCACTCTGAACCGCCCCCCGCACCCCGGACGCCTCCCCGCACCCCGGAAAGACCCCCCCTACACTCGGACACCCCCCTCCGAACCCGGACAGCCCCCCCCGCACCCCGGACAGCCCCCCCCCCCCCCCCCCCCCCCCGCACTCGGACACCCCCCCTCCGAACCCGGACAGCCCCCCCGCACCCCGGACAGGCCCCCCACACCCCGGACACCCCCGCACCTCGAACACCCCTACCCGCACCCCTGACAGGCCCCCGACACCCCAGACACCCCTCCCCGCACCTCGGACAGCCCCCCCCCCCCACCCCGGACACCCCCCCCCCCTCGCTGCCCGTCCCCCGTCCCCTCACCGCCTCCTCTCCTCCAGCTCCCCGCCGCCGCCGCCGCCCGTCCCCTCCCTTGCCGCACCGCCTTTGGCTCCGACTCCCCTTCGCTGCCTCCTCTTCCTCGCAGCACCGCCTTCGGCTCCCCCTCCCTTTCAGGTTTGTAGCTCAATCAGGTAACATGAGCTTTCAGTTACATTATTATTTTATCAATGGTTCATAAACAAATGGTTAATATTTATTTTGAATATAGTTGATTTGAAAAATGTAAATGTAATAAGTATTGTGTAAATGTTTGTTATACAGATATTATTATGGATAAGAGTTGGATTGATCTTCCAAATCGAACGTCAAGAGAATATTTCAATGGCATTATGCAGTTTATTGACTTCACGAGAGGATTTGAAAGTGACTATATTAGTTGTCCATGTAGAAAATGTGCTAACAGATATCAATTCACATGAGATACTGTGAGGGAGCACCTTTTCTTTAATGGATTTCTGAAAAATTATAAGAGTTGGACTCGTCATGGAGAAGAATATGTTCGTTGTCAAAATACAGATGCAGCTCAGATGGATGTTGATGCATGGATGACTGATCCAATGCATGAAATTCTTACTGAAATGGTACGTGGGTTTGATCCTGAAGGCATTGACATCTAGAATCTTGAGACCGGTGAGATAAATCTTCGCTCTGGTGCAGATCGTGATTCGAGGAGGTTTTATGAAGTACTTGATGATGCGAAAACAGAATTATATCCTGGATGTACTTCTTACAATAAACTGTCGTTTATCGTGGAGTTGTTGCATTTGAAGACTTTGAATAATTGGTCAGACACATCATTCGACATGCTTTTGGTTTTATTGAAAAAAGTTCTTCCTGTCGACGCTAAGATTCCTGAGTCGTATTACTATGCTCGTAAGTTGAAAGAGAACTTAGGTTTTACATATGAGACCATAGATGCATGTGCAAACAACTGTATGTTGTTTAGTAATGAAACTGCTCATTTGGATATTTGTACGGTTTGTGGCGCTTCCAGGTGGAAAGAGAACAGGGGAAATAAGACTCATCAAAGTCAGATTGCGATACAGGGGAAACCGATTGCCGTAAAGCAAATGCGTTACTTTCCCCTTAAACCGAGGTTGAAAAGATTTTTTATGTCATCTAAAGTTTCTAATTTAATGAGATGACATGCAGAAAGAGTTCATGAAAGTGACATGTTAACCCACCCGGCAGACTCTCATGCATGGAAGGATTTTGATAAGAGACATCCCGAATTTGCTAAAGATGTTCGTAATGTCTGATTGGGATTGGCAGCAGATGGTTTCAATCCATTCAAGTCTATGGTTGGTGCAACTCATAGCACATGGACCGTGGTGTTGGTTCCATATAATCTTCCTCTGTGGCTTTGTATGAAGCAACAATTTATATTACTTTCCACTCTTATTGATGGACCTAAAAGTCCAGGGGATAAGATTGATGTTTACCTTCAGCCATTGATTGATGAGTTGAATGAATTTTGGGGCGATGGTGTGATGACTTATGACTGCGAAACGAATGAAATGTTCAAACTGCATGCTGCTTTATTGTGGACAATCAATGACTTCCCAGCTTATGAAAATTTATCAGGCTGGAGTACGAAAGGGGAATTTGCTTGCCCTTGTTGCAATAAAAGTAAAAAATCTGTATGGCTTAAACATTCCAAAAAATGGGCATACATGGGTCACAGGAGTTTTCTCCCTCCCCAGCACAGGTTCAGAAAGGACAGAGTGGCATTTGATGGTTCTAGAGAGTTCAGCCCAACACCAAAGATCATGACAGGAGTCGAAATGTTATTGCAGATTGAGGAAGAAAACATCCGCACGGTATATGAAATTCAGGATTTGGTGGCTCCTCTAGTACGTAATATTCGTGCTGCGGGTAGGCAGCGCAGTCACAATTGGAAAAAGAAAAGTATTTTTTATAGTCTTCCGTATTGGAAAACTAACATGTTGAGGAATAATTTGGATGTCATGCACATTGAAAAAAATATTTGTGATAACATATTGTGGACCATTTTAGGTGTCAGTGGAAAGTCAAAGGACCATGTTAATGCACGCCGTGATTTGGAAGAAATGGGTTTAAGGAAACAGTTGCATTTACAGTTAGCTGAGGGAAACAAGGCATATATGCCTGCTGCACAGTATTCGATGACTACAGAGGAGAAAGAGACATTTCTTTCCATTTTGAAGATGGTCAAGGTGCCTGATGGTTACTCTTCTAATATTTCAAAGTGTGTGAATCTGACGAGCAAGACATTGCAAGGGTTGAAAAGTCATGACAATCACATATTACTTCAGCAGTTGATTCCAATCGCAATTTGTGATTGTTTATCCCCCAATGTTGTTCAGCCCTTGATTGAGATGAGTAATTTTTTTAGACAGCTTTTTTTAAGAAATCAACGAATGAGTGATTTAAAAAGTTTGCCGGACCGAATTGTACTTACGCTTTGTCACTTTGAGAAACTTTTCCCCCCCTCATTTTTCGATGTTATGGTCCACTTGACAGTACACCTAACTGATGAAGTAATGGCTGCTGGTCCAGTGCAATTCAGGTGGATGTATCCTATTGAACGGTATTTGAGTACATTGAAAAGATTTGTACGCAACAGAGCTCGTCCAGAGGCATCAATAGCCAATGGTTATTTGATGGATGAGTGTACTACCTTTTGTGCAGAATATCTTACGGATGTTGAAACAAAATTAGATAAGCCCTCTCGGATTCATGATGGTCCAGTTGGAGAAGGAACCACATTTGATATGGACAACATCGAGTGGATACAAGCACATCGATATATCTTGTTCAATACTCCATCAGTTGCACCATTAATGCAGTAAGTATCTTATCAATGTGCTTGTATAACTTTTACATGTTTTCTTTGCATAAGTTGATCTTTTAAACATCGCGTAATCATTTGCAGGAAACACATTAATGAGATAAAAGAAGAGATGCATCGTGCGACTGAGTTGCAAATTCAACAATCTCATTATGCGGCGCGCGCTGAAATGGCGCGTTGGGGGGTCAAAACCACCCGAACGACCTCCGAATGCCACGAAACCGTACGACAACATCTGAGGCGTGAATTGTGAAATGTTCGGCCAGACGACACCTCATTCGGAGGTGCCGTTTGACCGCGGCGGCCGGAAACGCGTTTCCGGCGCCATTAAACACCAAAACGGCGTGCGGCGGTCCCATTCGGAGAAAACGTGCTCCGAACGACCAGAAACCGCACGGAAACGATAGAAATATTATTCCTGAGATGCGGGAGGAGGCCGCACGTCCATCGGACATGCGGTGCGCGCGGCACGTCCGATTGTGTCGTTTTCAGCAGCGCGGCGCGCGCTGAAATGGCACGTTGGGGGGTCAAAACCACCCGAACGACCTCCGAATGCCACGAAACCGTACGACAACATCCGGGGCGTGAATTATGAAATGGTCGGCCAGAAGGAACCTCATTCGGAGGTGCCGTGTGACCGCGGCGGCCGAAAACGCGTTTCCGGCGCCATTAAACACCAAAACGGCGTGCGACGGTCCCATTCGGAGCAAACGTGCTCCGAACGACCTGAAACCGCACGGGAACGATAGAAATATTATTCCTGAGATGCAGGAGGAGGCCGCACGTCCATCGTACGTGCGGTGCGTGCGGCACGTCCGATTGTGTCGTTTTCAGCAGCGCGGCGCGCGCTGAAATGGCGCGTTGGGGGGTCAAAACCACCCGAACAACCTCCGAATGCCACGAAACCGTACAAAAACATCCGGGGCGTGAATTGTGAAATGGTCGGCCAGACGGCACCTCATTCGGAGGTGCCGTGTGACCGCGGCGGCCGTAAACGCGTTTCCGGCGCCATTAAACACCAAAACGGCGTGCGTCGGTCCCATTCGAAGAAAACGTGCTCCGAACGACCTGAAACCGCACGGGAACGATAGAAATATTATTCCTGAGATGCAGGAGGAGGCCACACGTCCATCGGACGTACGGTGCGCGCGGTACGTCTGATTGTGTCGTTTTCAGCAGCGCGGCGCGCGCTGAAATGGCGCGTTGGGGGGTCAAAACCACCCGAACGACCTCCGAATGCCACGAAACCGTACGACAACATCCGGGGAGTGAATTGTGAAATGGTCGGCTAGACGGCACCTCATTCGGAGGTGCCGTTTGACCGCGGCGGCCGGAAAGGCGTTTCAGGCGCCATTAAACACCAAAACGGCGTGCGGCGGTCCCATTCGGAGCAAACGTGCTGCGAACGACCTGAAACCGCACGGGAACGATAGAAATATTATTCCTGAGATGCAAGAGGAGGCCGCACGTCCATCGGACGTGCGGTGCGCGCAGCACGTCCGATTGTGTCGTTTTCAGCAGCGCGGCCCGCACTGAAATGGCACGTTGGGGGGTCAAAACCACCCGAACGACCCCCGAATGCCACGAAACCGTACGACAACATCCGGGGCGTGAATTGTGAAATGGTCGGCTAGACGGCACCTCATTCGGAGGTGCCGTTTGACCGCGGCGGCTGGAAACGCGTTTCCGGCGCCATTAAACACCAAAACGGCGTGCGGCGGTCCCATTCGGAGCAAACGTGCTCCGAACGACCTGAAACCGCACGGGAACGATAGAAATATTATTCCTGAGATGCAGGAGGAGGCCGCACGTCCATCAAACGTGCGGTGCGCGCGACACGTCCGATTGTGTCGTTTTCAGCAGCACGGCGCGCGCTGAAATGGCGCGCTGGGGGGTCAAAACCATCCGAACGACCTCCGAATGCCACGAAACCGTACGACAACATCCGGGCCGTGAATTGTGAAATGGTCGGCCAGAAGGCACCTCATTCGGAGGTGCCGTGTGACCGCGGCTGCCGGAAACGCGTTTCCGGCGCCATTAAACACCAAAACGGCGTGCGACGGTCCCATTCGGAGCAAACGTGCTCCGAACGACCTGAAACCGCACGGGAACGATAGAAATATTATTCCTGAGATGCAGGAGGAGGCCGCACGTCCATCGGATGTGCGGTGCGCGCGGCACGTCCGATTGTGTCGTTTTCAGCAGCGCGGTGCGCGCTGAAATGGCGCGTTGGGGGGTCAAAGCCACCCGAACGACCTCCGAATGCCACGAAACCGTACGACAACATCCGGGGCGTGAATTGTGAAATGGTCGGCCAAACGGCACCTCATTCGGAGGTGCCGTGTGACCGCGGCGGCCGGAAACGCGTTTCCGGCGCCATTAAACACCAAAACGGCGTGCGGCGGTCCCATTCGGAGCAAACATGCTCCGAACGACCTGAAACCGCACGGGAACGATAAAAATATTATTCCTGAGATGCAGGAGGAGGCCAAACTTCCATCGGACGTGCGATGCGCGCGGCACGTCCGATTGTGTCGTTTTCAGCAGCGCGGCGCGCGCTGAAATGGCGCGTTGGGGGGTCAAAACCACCCGAACGACTTCCGAATGCCACGAAACCGTACGAAAATATCCGGGGCGTGAATTGTGAAATGGTCAGCTAGACGGCACCTCATTCGGAGGTGCCGTTTGACCACGGCGGCCGTAAACGCATTTCCGGTGCCATTAAACACCAAAACGGCGTGCGACGGTCCCATTCGGAGCAAACGTGTTCCGAACGACCTGAAACCGCACGGGAACGATAGAAATATTATTACTGAGATGCAAGAGGAGACCGCACGTCCATCGGACGTGCGGTGCGCGCGGCACGTCGGATTGTGTCGTTTTTAGCAGCGCGGCCCGCGCTGAAATGGCGCGTTGGGGGGTCAAAACCACCCGAACGACCTCCGAATGCCACGAAACCGTACGAAAACATCCGGGGCGTGAATTGTGAAATGGTCGGACAGACAGCACCTCATTCGGAGGTGCCGTGTGACCGCGGCGGCCGGAAACGCGTTTCCGGCGCCATTAAACACCAAAACGGCGTGCGGCGGTCCCATTCGGAGCAAACGTGTTCCGAACGACCTGAAACCGCACGAGAACGATAGAAATATTATTCCTGAGATGCAGGAGGAGGCGGCACGTCCATCGGACGTGCGGTGCGCGTGGCACGTCCGATTGTGTCGTTTTCAGCAGCGCGACGCGCGCTGAAATGGCGCGTTGGGGGGTCAAAACCACCCGAACGACCTCCGAATGCCACGAAACCGTACGACAACATCCGGGGCGTGAATTGTGAAATGGTCGGCCAGACGACACCTCATTCGAAGGTGCCTTTTGACCGCGGCGGCCGGAAACGCGTTTCCGGCGCCATTAAACACCAAAACGGCATGCGGCGGTCCCATTCAGAGCAAACGTGCTCTGAACGACCTGAAACCGCACGGGAACGATAGAAATATTATTCCTGAGATGCAGGAGGAGGCCGCACTTCCATCGGACGTGCGGTGCGCGCGGCACATCCGATTGTGTCGTTTTCAGCAGCGCGGCGCGCGCTGAAATGGCGCGTTGGGGGGTCAAAACCACCCGAACGACCTCCGAATGCCACAAAACCGTACGACAACATCCGAGGCGTGAATTGTGAAATGGTCGGCCAGACGGAACCTCATTCGGAGGTGCCGTTTGACCGCGGCGGCCGGAAACGTGTTTCCGACGCCATTAAACACCAAAACGGCGTGCAGCGGTCCCATTCGGAGCAAACGTGCTCCGAACGACCTGAAACCGCACGAGAACGATAGAAATATTATTCCTGAGATGTAGGAGGAGGCCGCACGTCCATCGGACGTGCGGTGCGCGCGGCACGTCCGATTGTGTCGTTTTCAGCAGCGCGGCGCGCGCTGAAATGACGCGTTGGGGGGTCAAAACCACCCGAACGACCTCCGAATGCCAAAAAACCGTACGACAAAATCCGGGGCGTGAATTGTGAAATGGTCGGCCAGACGGCACCTCATTCGGAGGTGCCGTTTGACCGCGGCGGCCGGAGACGCGTTTCCGGCGCCATTAAACACCAAAACGGCGTGCGGCGGTCCCATTCGGAGCAAACGTGCTCCGAACGACCTGAAACCGCACGAGAACGATAGAAATATTATTCCTGAGATGCAGGAGGAGGCCGCACGTCCATCGGACGTGCGGTGCGCGCGGCACGTCCGATTGTGTCGTTTTCAGCAGCGCGGCGCGCGCTGAAATAGCGCGTTGGGGGGTCAAAACCACCCGAACGACCTCCGAATGCCACGAAACCATACGAAAACATCCGGGGCGTGAATTGTGAAATGGTCGGCTAGACGGCACCTCATTCGGAGGTGCTGTTTGACCGCGGCAGCAGGAAACGTGTTTCCGGCGCCATTAAACACCAAAACGGCGTGCGGCGGTCCCATTCGGAGCAAACGTGCTCCGAACGACCTAAAACCGCATGGGAACGATAAAAATATTATTCCTTAGATGTAGGAGGAGGTCGCACGTCCATCGGACATGCGGTGCGCGCGGCACGTCCGATTGTGTCGTTTTCAGCAGCGCGGCGCGCGCTGAAATGGCGCGTTAGGGGGTCAAAACCACCCGAACGACCTCCGAATGCCACGAAACCGTACGACAACATCCGGGGCGTGAATTTTGAAATGGTCGGCCAGAAGGCACCTCATTCGGAGGTTCCGTTTGACCGCGGTGGCCGAAAAAACGTTTCCGGCGCCATTAAACACCAAAACGGCGTGCGGCGGTCCCATTCGGAGCAAACGTGCTCCGAACGACCTGAAATGAGATTATTTCTTTAATCGAAGTTTTTAAATTATTATATCACAATGATTTGATATTATATATATATTAAATATATATTAAAACATTTAAAATATATTATATATATATATATATTTAAAATATTGTATTTAATAGTATATATATGAATATTTTTACATATATATATATATATATTCAATTCAATAAAAATTTTTAAATTTTTTTTTTAGAATAGCGACCGCCATAGGCGGTCTCTATAGGGTGCCCAGCAGAGGGCCTTCAGCGACCGCCAAGCGGTCGCTGAAGGCCGATCTGCCAACCTTCTTTAGCGACCGCCATTGGCGGTCGCTAAAGGCCTCTAGCGACGAGGCAACAGCGACCGCCAATGGCGGTCGCTGCGCGGCCGCTAAGACCTTTAGTGACCGCCAATGGCGGTCGCTAATGGCCTTATTTATAGTAGTGGTCCATGTGTATGTGCCCGCTCAGGAGAAATGGTCAGGTTAGACTGATTATCTCCATTTAAATCGAGTGTGTGTGCCCAACTTGATTGTCCATATGACATGGGGGAGTATGCCCCAAAACCCTCCTGGACTAGAATAGAGGTGTGTATCTACTCCGAGGTGACATGTTGATGAGTTACACCACTAATAGGGACATATTTCTATTTATTTCCTTGTGATGTCGCTGAAGTTGTTATAATATTCTGATAGGTATCCAAAATATGGGCAGGGATTTGCTTCTTCTCTTTCACCATTGTAAGAATGTGCTTGGTGACTTCAGCTACCAGAATGAGAATATACATCCATTCCGTGTCTGGAGTAGGTGTATTTTCCTACTTCTGTCCCCTTTTTCCTATTAATGAATTTTGATAGTACTTATGCAAAGGGGTAGAGAGTTGAGTCTGCTCCAAATTTTTCGTCGGAGCTTTCCGACTGACTTCTTCGGGTGCTACAAAATGATAATTTTGGTAGGCATGATGAATATTGGTAGGTGTATGTGTTTGATTTGTATTCTCCGTCAAGTATGGTTGATGGGTTTCCTTCAATAATGGCAGACGAGACTGCTGACAGAATTGGTGATTGTAAACAGGTGTATGTTCCTGCGTACCAATTACCACCATATTAGATTGGCAAGATTCTTTGGATGCAGTCAAATGAGCCTGGTGATTGGATGATGAATTATAAATAGGTGTATGTGCCTACCTATAGTGCTCTGCTGGAATTTCCTAGCGGGATTTATGTGTTACTGCCAGACGAGTCTGATGGGCAGTGAATTTAGGACGGACGAGTGTATATGCCCAGTCATTGTTTTCCATCAAGTTAGCTTGTTGGACTTCTCTGGAGGGGTCATATGTAAGAACCTGCTCCCTTTTGACCAAATTTGGCCTCTAGCGGTTCGTCTTGTGTGCCCGGGTCTGAGGAACCTGAGCTGAACCCCTAGAGGTGATACCCTCATCATGTTGAGATTGCACTACCGCACGAGTCTGGCGGCGATTGTTGGTGGGAGTCCTCAGGAAGGACTCCTAACTTCTTGAACCGAGGCCTTGAGTGACCTCTTCATTAACCTCCCTATAATATGGGAGGTACTGGTTGTTGTGTACCAGGCATAATGACCTGAAACGGTTGGAAACAGTGGTTGGAACCACCTGCTTGTTGACCACTAGACATAGCTGTCTGGACAACCAGGGTGAATTGTTAACTTGGAGGGCTTATCGTGGGGCCTCTAGAGTCGGGATGGTACTGTGTTGACAGTATTCCCTCACCAATTCATTTGAGACCCATCATTTAAGAGGCTGAGTAGGTGATATCATCCTTAGAGCGAACAAGGATCCATCAGGAGTTGCAGCCGATGCATTCACTTGTGTGAACTTTAAAGAACCCATTTCTGTATTATAGAGAGATCTTGGAAAAGAGTGCCTGTTTGATATAACATACATAATCAAGATAATAATGGCTAGAATACATCATTTGTATGAATACATATGTGTTTGATTTATTGGTTTGGTCCTCACATTGAATTTAATACGGGCCTAACAAATAAGTAAAACATCATTTTAACTTGGTTAAGGATTCACGTCGGGTTCACCATTTTTTGTTTCTTCCAGAAATGGGAATGACCTTATTTGTTTAAGGTTCAACCTTTCTAATCAGTTTCTAACGGATTTATTCGTAGAATCGGAAACATCCAGTGATTCTATATCCATTTGGGCCTACTTTCCAAAGGCAGCAGCTCATTAGTTGTGGACTGATGAGGCTTAAAAATTTGCATTGGTCGAGAGGATGAAAGGTCAGACTCATCACAACTTTCTTTGGGGGGAATTATTGTCTACTTCGGGACTCTCTTATAGATTTATGTAATTTTAATGAATCCTTATCAATTTAACAAGCACGAAAAATGAGTTTTTTTTCCTTTAGATTTAGCAATCATTGATTGATAGGTAGAGGATTTAGAGAATATTTTATATGTATTTGAGGTTCTTCATCGACAGAGAAACATCCGTATTTATTAGAGATTATTAGTCAATGGTATCCTTAAACACATTACATAGAAATATCTTGGTCATTATGATAACAATATTAGTTTTAAAGCTACTCAGCGGGGCACTTGATGTTTATTGTTGTTCAGAAAGAAAAAAATTATTTCAGAGTTGGGAGCATACCTACAGATGGGCTACCTACGTATCCATGTTAAAAATAATGGAACCATAACCCAAATAGTTAGAATAGGAGGATATAGATTAATGTCATATGGGATGGAAAATAATTAATGAAAGATGGGCTTAGACCTTAGAAAGGCTTCCTACATACTCTAGTTTTAAGGCAGAGATCAAAGTACAAGTAGTTTAGGTGAAGAAGTATTAGGTTTATGCATGATTAATGGCCCAAGTAGAGATGGCGTAATTACTTTTACACTCTAAGCCCACGTGAGTCATGATCGGTGTGAGAAATAAGAGGTATCAGTAAATCTGACGGTTGTTCCATGAAAGATGAAGTCATAAAAAATGATGTGGGGCTTACGTATGTATGACAGCCCATGTAAATTAAGATTAGGACTTAGTTCAGGAAATAAGCCCAGGAGCAGGGTTTATAAAGGTATTTGTACTTTATGGAGATTTGGAATTTTAACTCGAGACTTACTCTTGAAAAGGAAGCCCAAATTAAGAGGGTTTTATGATTGGGTTTTATTCCTGAGAAGGAATCCCAAATCAAAAGAAAATAAGGTTGGGGCTTACTCCTGTAGAAGATGCCTATTTTTAAAGGGAACATATAACCTGGGGCTTAATCCAGAGGAGGAGGCCCAACGTTAAAGGAAATTATGATTGGGACTTCCTCATGAGAAGGAGGACCAATTAATTCCTCTCAGATAAGGAAGCCAACAAAAGAACCATGCCATAAATGGCTTGGAAGAGGGTTTTGAAGGCCATATCTTGTATTATAGAGGTGGATTTAAGGAACGAAGGTGCTTAGGAAGGAGGCACGCAAGTATTTTTTCTGGTGTCAAATTCCTGGTTGCGCAAGTATACTTGCGCGTCATGATTTTCCTTGGGTGAAAAATAATCCAAAGGATAATACTTGAGAGACTTTGAACTCAAGCCCTCAGTATCATCCCTAGAGGCTTCCAAAAGGGTGGCACGCAAGTTCCCTTGAGAGGGAAAGGCGGCGTGCAAGTGTCTTCACTTCCCTTTTGGGCTGAACACTTAGGCACACAAGTATTGATGAGTTCTAATACTTAGGCCTTATATTACTTCTTTAGAGCTTCCATTATAGGTAAAGAACTACCTTATAAGTGTTCATAAGATGTCATAAAAAGACTTAGAAAACCCGAGCTTGAATCTGAGTTTTGAAAAAAGAATCATCTTTTTAAATGGGGGTCCCATAGGGGCTATTTATAGGCCATTGGGCACCTTGGGTGAAAAAAGGAACAGAGCGCACAATTGACTTGCGCAACCCATATGTGGCACGCAAGTGACTTGTGCGACCAGAAGGAAACATGCACGACCTCCTCTTAAAGGGTTCCTTGTTCATGCCTTTTTCAATTTTTGATGTTTTTCAATGGATGACTCTTCTTGTGCTTAAGGTATTCCCCTTTTCCATTCATTTAGACTCTATGACAAAAAATAGCATCAACAAATAAATGTTTCAACCTCAGAAATACTACATATCTACTTCTATTTGTTTATTGTTATTATTATTAATGATTATTTGCAACTAGGATCCATTCAAATCTTTTCACTCTTAACGACTTTCATCTCTAAAGAAGAAGATAAGTATTCTATTATTTGATGCTGCAAATGTGATAAAAAATCTTTCAATTCTATCAAACCAAACTATTTTGATTTATTTAATTTTCAGATGCTTGGAATCAGTCAAGGAAGATCATCATCTTCTTAGACCATGATGAGGAAAAATCGGTTCCCCATAAAAGAACCAAAAGGCTTTGTGTACCCTTATTTTAAAGGTGTCAACATCCTGAACATATTTGTGATGGTATTGTGATTAGAGGATTATTCTAGTGAAAATCATCAATCTCATAGAGAGGAAATTATTGTAGTGTACTAGGGGATCATTGTGCCCTGAACCAATATAAAAGTTGTTGTGTTCTTTTTTACTATTTATCTACTGCTCAAACTACTTATAAAAGAGAACACTCTATATATATATAAAATAAAAAGAAGGAGAAAAGAATTTTTTTTCAATATTATCAAAAATAAACAACTAAACAAACTTATGTGTATATTTACATTATTACAACCTAGTATTTGGTATTAAAGGGGTTATTTTTGAAAAAATAATATAATTTATAGTAAACTCAAAAGTATAAGGTCTATAAAAAGGAAAATGTAAATGAATGATCCTAGTGAAGTAAAGTCTTTTATAAATGATCCAAAATTTAATGGTGATTACTATGGATGTTGTAAATATTGTATGATCATCTACTTGAAAATACTTGGATTTAAATTTTATATGAAAAGTATCACTCTATATGAAATCCATGAAAAACCAGAAACACTGGATGCTACAAAAGAAGCAGAGTATAACATAAAATCAAAATAAATGAATGCTATTAATTGTGGACTTGGTCTTAAAAAATTTAATCAGGTATCTCATCGACCTATGGATTTTGAAATGTGTGAGATGATTACAATTTCATATGAAGTAACTGAAAATGTCAGATAGTTAAGGTACAATACTTAAAAACTAAGGGTTGACACCTGTAGAATATATGATGGAGAAAAAATCACCCAAATGAATGAGTTATTAATAGAAATAGTCAATGATATTTATTATTTGGAAGATCTAATTACACAATCTGGTCAAGAACTAAAAGTACTCTGATTAATTCCCTCAGAACGTAATTAGGTATTTTTAGCAATTTGACAGACATCTCTAATAAAAAATTTTATAATGAAATAATTGATTGGAACTATAAGGATGTATGAAGCTGAAATTAAAGGTGACACTGAAGATAATAAGATAGTAAAAATGGAAAATTAATTACCTTTAAGTTATATCACAAAATCATGAATGAAAATTGAAAAAATATATAAAAATCTAAAAAAATTTAGGCAGTATAGATTCTAAAATGTAACTAGTTTAGTTATATAAAAAATTTAGAAAATTATACAATAAAAAAAGAATCTTTACAAAATCCTTAAATAAATATGAAAAAGTATCCATGGAATTAATATGCTAGGAATGTGAGGAGATGGGTCATATTAGACCAGAGTTCCCCTATTAAAATATGAAAGATGAAAAATATATATTTTTTGTATTAGTTGATTATTTTTCATGACTTACATGAGTTTATTTTCTAAAACATTAAAGTGATGTATTCCCTATATTTGAAAGATTTTGTAATATTGTTGAAAATAATTTTTTTTAAATAATTTCATTAATAAGTTATCATGGGGGAAAATTTGGGAACCAAGAATTTAATTTTTTTCTCTCAAACTTAGGTATGAAACACAACTTCTATACCCCAAGAACACATTAATATAATGGAATTGATAAATGAAAAAATAGAACTATTCAATAAATGGAAAAGACTACGTTAAATGAATAAATCCTTTCTACCTATATTTGGGAAGAAGTTATAAGGACATTTTTCTGTATCATGTATAGAGATTTAATAATACTTCTTATTAAAAATACACCCTATGAACTTTAGAATAACAGAAGACCTAAAGAGATTTACTTTAATGTATTTGGATGCAAGGTGTACATATTTAATACTAAGGAAAACCTTGGAAAATTCGATCGAAAGTCTAATGAAGGAATCTATCTAGGATATTCGGCTACTTCTATAGCCTATAAAGTGTATGATAAAAAATTATGTATTGTTGAAGAATTTTTACATGTAAAGTTTGATTAAAGTGATATTTTTTATAAAATGAAAGATAAAAATGATTAAATTAGTGACTCATTAGAAAACATAATGCTTTAATAACCCAAAATAGTTTAAAAAAATGAAATTCAATCCAGTTCCAAAGAAAATAGAGAAGAAGAACCTGATAGTGTCTTACGTAGATAATATGGAACTTTAATAATACTTTACAAACTATCATAGGAAATATATATAAAGTTCTAATAACCAGAATAATATTAGAAAAATTATCTGAATTTTATGCCTTCTTACCTCAATAAGAACCTAAGTCTATAAAAGAAGCTCTAAATGAGGAAGGTTGCTTATTTTATGTGAAAGAAATACATAATAAATTTATTAGAAATGAATTTTGGGATCTAGTTTCTAGACCAACCAGTTATCCAGTAATTGAAACCAAATGGTTTTTTAGAAATAAAAATATGGTCAAGTGATCATTACTAGAAATAAAGATAAAATAGTAGCAAAAGTATACAATATAGAAGAAGGGATAGACAATGATAAAACCTATTCACCTATTACTATATTAAAAGCAATTATGATCCTTTTATATTATGTATCTCATATGAATTTTAAATTATATCAGATGGTTGTTAAATCTTCCCTATTAAATGGATATTTAATGGATAAGGTTTATATTGAACAACAAATAGGTTTTGAAAACCTCATCTTCCAAATTTAGTTTATAAACTTACTAAAGCTCTTTATGGCCTAAACCAAACACCTAGAGCTTGGTACGAAATATTAAACTCAATTTTTTAGAAAATGAATTATTTATAAGTTTAGTAGATCCTACTCTTTTTAAGAGAACTGTTTTTTCTAATATATTATTAGTAAAAATTTATGTAGATAATGTTATTTTCAGTTTATAAAATTAAAATCCTTGTAATTGGTTTTTCCAAAACCCTATACAAAAATAATTTGTAGTGAGTATAGTGTAATTTTTAAATTTCATTCTAGGATTTCAAATTTATAAAAAATATTATGGAAATGTTGTAACACCCCAAGCTTCTACGGTACACTTCTCTTTGAATAATGCGATAGCGTGTGTTGTACACAACATCGAGTTCTAACACACCACAACCAATCAAACTAGCTATTATGAATAGTAATACCTACTTTTTGAAATTATATATATTTTATATTTCAAAATGGACTTCATTTTTGGATTCGGAATATCGAATTTAGGCTAAGGTGAAATTTTGGTACTTTTTGGACAACTTTAATATTTTGATGAATAGTGAAAATTACTAAATTTTAATTAAAAACAACTTTTTTAATCGAAATAATTTATATTGATAAGTTATTAATTTGAGTGGGTTTAAAGTATATTTAGAATAAATTTTTACCATTTAATACAATTTTGGTCATTGGGCATAATTTCACAATTAAACCGAACATAAACAAGTATCAATCCTTTGATAGTTATTATATCTTAAAAACACGCTTTTTGTTTTGACAACAGGAATTAATTTTAAATTAATTTTTGCCACTTCTATGTTTGGAATTTGTAAAAATGGATTCCATATTTGGAATCAGGATGTTTATATTGTGTAAATGGGTAACTTTTATTTTTAGACATTTTGAATAATTACTGCGGTAAATATTTTATTTACCATGGTTAAAGGTAAATCCGGTAAATAAGGGTTAAAACAAATAATATTATAATAACACTAAATTACCCTAAAACGTGTCCTAACCTTATTTGTTGATAAAGTTTCGACCATAGTCATCTTTGGGTCTATTTTGGGACCCCATGGAGCCACTTGTAGGTGATAGGGACACTTTATTTTAATTAAGTTAAAATAAGTACAAAAATCACATAAGCATATATCTTTTAGAAACCCAATTTTTACATAGGGTTATATATGTTGGATTTTCGACTATAAATATTCATTAGAAATCTAAAACTATTTCCTACATAATGATATTTTATTTTTTATTTTTAGACATTAAATAATTTAATTTATTTATGACACAATGATAATGCAGTAATTACCATAATAGTGACAAATTAAAATAATTGATATTATAAATACGCAAATAAATATACTTTGAGACTTTTATTGAATTAAACTAATTTTATAGGTTAATATGAAATATTAGGATTGATTTAATTTACTTTTTTTGAAGTAATCATTCTGTTATAAGTTTCACAAAAATCAACTATTGAATAGTGTCAAAATTGACATAAAAGAGTTTTTAAAACAAATATTATATTATTAATTGATATTAAATTCCTAAAAATCTAAGGCTTGTCCAAGAGACTTATATCATTATAGGTGTATCATTAATGGACCACTTGGGGTCACTTGGATGTATATAGTAAGTTTATTAACTATATAATATAAAAATAAAAAGTGACATGGTAAATGTCAAACTAATTAACTAAGAGTTAAAACTAAAAGATAAGGTTAATATAGTAACCCAAACCTGTATAAATTCTATTGGTTGAATGGTTTTAGACCTATCCCCACCTTAACCTTTGAATAATCAAATTTTAATCCATTATAAACCGAATATGAATTTATTATTAATTAATATTTCTAGCTTTTCCAAAGGTGCCCCTCAGCCCTTTTATAAAAGGGAACACCCCCTTCTCATTACTTCACACCTTCAAATCCTTTTGGTTAGGAAAAAATCTGCCCAAATACACTATCAAATTCCCTCACTACAACCTAGAGGCCTTAGTTTGATCATAAAGCCAACCTATGGATCCCTTTTGATCAAATCAAAACGAAGAACCCAAAGAAGAGGTAATGTTTTCACCACCCTTTTTCAAATTCATTTCTTATTCCACTTCTTATTTCTTTATTATTACCATTCTAAAATAATAACTACAGTATCTTATATATACTATGATGTTATTATAAATATGGTACAACTATATTCAGTATTATATCCACCCTTTGAATAACATGTAATCATACGTGCGTACGTACGAGTTACCATCTCCACATCGTGGTGTAATTGTTATTCAATATATTATTATTTGGATGGGTATAATAATGATGTGTAACTCATGTAAATAATAAATATAACATGATAATTATTGTGTATATATGATATACTATCCAATTATATATTATTTTAATATCAAAAGAATGATATTGTCGCTCGTGCGTACGTACGGACTACCATCTCCACGAACGCGATGAGATTCATTCTCCATCGTATACATTCAAGTATAATTATCATTTGATGATTTAAAAATAATGTATAAGGACTTGATATCATTCTGTATATGAATAAGATACAACCAATCCATGACAAACATGGCTTACATAACAAAACATATAAAAGAAAACGAGTAAGTTAACACCCGAAACAACGATAATACTAAGATATTATTAACAAAGCAATGTTAAAAGATCATATATGATATCATATTAATATATATGATTCTTGTATAATTTAATAACAATTATTTCACCATTATACATAAGGTTAACCTACCCTCAACCAAGGAAAAGTACAAGGTAAGGGTTTATTTCACAATCTCTTCATTATCTGAGGTTGTTTATACGTAATAATCAACTAGGATCTCTTTATCATCTACATCCATGTTTCTTAAAAATGTATTTCAAAACATTTTTACTATTTACAAAAATATGGGTTAAAGTCATTTATACCTTTGTTTGACTTTTTATAAGTGTTTTATAAAGGAATCTTTCCATAATTTTCCAAACAAGGTGCTTTTTAACCTTTTCGACAGAATTAAGGTAAGAATGTTTTTTTAACTTATGCGGCAGGTGTGGTTATTTTCCGCCGTTATAAAATCGTCGAAGCTTCCCTTACAAGCTTATAAGAAAATTTTCAAAGAAATTTTTTTATTTCATAAATATTTGACTCTTAAATGATTTCAAAATAGAAAGAGATATTTCTCTAAGAAGAGTTTTGATTTCATCTATGTCAACATCCTTTGATGGATTTTACGCTTATTTGAAGTTGATTTATTATGATACAAAACTTCTATATTGTATTGAAGGTTTTGTGATATGTTTGACTGTGGATGTGCTATTTTTATACCGTTCATAGTTTATGGTGAAAGTATTGACATTTCGTATGCTAGTTTTAATACGAATGTTTATGTTATGTTTAAACCTTTTCATATGGGAATGCATTGGACTTAATATGTGATGAGTGGAGACTGCTATAGCTCCTCGATGCATCGGTAGGTCTGATGAGACAAACTAATGTCTTGGCACAAGGCCTTGGAAAAATCTTATTTGTAGTCTTGGCAAGAGGTCTTGGCTATGTGGTTATGATAGTCTGGCATTATGTATTCCATCATTATGAAAGTGGTAATTGATATTTCATGTGATTATTCGTTTAGAAGAATATCCATATGAATAATTAAATGGAATTATTTCATTTTATTTTTTCCATACTATGTTGAAGTTCAAGTTTAAAAGGCTTTTGTTTTAAGTTATACATTGCCTTAAATGTTTATTCTTATTTATGAAAGTTTCTGCTATATTGTTATCCTTATTGGGAATTTGAGCTCACCCCTTTTCTATGTTTTATTTTTCCCAGGATGTGAAGAAGTAAATTATGAATGACCTGCAGGGATAGTATGAGGGGATAAGAGTGTGGAATATGGACACTATGTTTTTGTAGTTTTCATTTTTATGATGTAATGTAAAACTTCAGGAATATATCTAGTGTTTCCAAGGCTACTAAACCAATCGGTCTTTCGAGATTTGATATTTCTTGTGATCATACCAATGTTATATAATAATGCACCGACTCTAGGTAAATGGGGTCGGGGCGTTACAGTTGGTATCAGAGGATGTTTAGTACAAACCTTGGAAGCTAGATTTAGATAAACTCTGATTAGAGCATGTAGACCAAAGATGAACTTTGAGGATTAGTATAGAAGAACTTCCTAGAATTTTGGTATTGTAGAGATTTTGTGAGTTTTCCGAGCAATACATCCCTGTCTGGATACGAGTAGGTAGAGGAGGCTCTAGCACAGATGTACCTAGGGGTAAAACCCGAAAACACTGCTTTGAGCTAGACTCGAACGGGAAATGGTGCACGACAATGGGCCTTGCTGCACTCTTGGTTACGACACTCCTGGGGGATATTCTTAGGATAACTCTCATTATCTTTACAAATCATTATGAAGGGTTTATGAGTATATACTTCCTCAAAGAAATATTTTTTATTATTATGGATTATATCCATAAATAGTTCAATTTATGTTAAGTGTTTTATAAGTATGGGATTATGTATTTTGATTCATAAACTGATCTAGTTTATGCCATTGTTTAGAAATGGTGCCTAGTGGAAGAAATGGAAACTGTATCAATGCATTCACTCCATGTAGGGATTTCTCTCCTGCTCAAGATAATTATAGTGGAGCTGGTGATACAACTGGTGCCGATCAGCTAATCACCATACTAGGACAACTTACTCAGGTTATGAATAATAACTTTCCCATATGGAGCACCCTAATCCACAGCGTGGAGGATCAATGATAGATCGCTTCATGAGGCAACAACCACCAACATTCAATGGGAGTGAAAATCCCTTAGTAGCTGAGAAATGGATATTTTCCCTAGAAAAAATATTTCAGGCTTTGGGGAGTAGTGAAAGGGAAAAAGTTATCATGGCAGTTTACCGCCTCACTGAAGATGCTGATCAATGGTGGTCATTGATTCAAAATACGAAGGAAGATGATGAAGTATCAAATATGGAATGGAGGGAGTTCAAAGATCTGTTTTTAGAAAAATACTTTCCTCGCGACCATCGAGCAGATATGGAAAGGCAGTTTCTGAGTCTGAGACAAAAGGAGGATGAGAATGTCACAAAGTATGAGGCTAACTTTACAAGGTTAGCAAGGTATGCTGGAGATTATATACGTAACCCAATAAGTAAGATTGATCGTTTCTTTAATGGGTTAAAACCATTTCTCCGTCGAGCATTAGTATCACAATCCTTCTCGGCGTACGAAGACATTGTCTCATGTGCTATCAAGACCGAAAAGGAATTCTCTAAGTATTATGACTTTAAAGCAAAGAAAGAGAAGAAGAGACCTACTGATCAATCTGGGAATGGAAATAAGGGGAAGAAGGGAAAGGTTGAATATCCATCTTGTGCTAAATGTGGTAAGAAACACCCCATTACTTGCTTGAAGGGAACATGAGTCTGTTACAAGTTTGGTGAAAAAGGCCACCAAGCTCATGATTGCAAAAGGAAGAATGAAGCTACCAATGTTCAGTGCTATAATTACAGTGAGATGGGGAATTATGCAAATGAATGTCCTAAGCGTTAGGGTAACTTACCTCAAAAAATTCCAAGGGATCAAGACCAAGCTTATGCTATCACTACTACTGAGGTAGAAGCTTCGAAAGACGTGGTGGTAGGTAATTTAATGGTTTCCTTAAGTTTAGAAAATGCATTATTTTATTCTGGATCATCGCATTGTTTCATATCTTCCCAGTTTGTGAAGAAAATTAGATATTTCCAATTTGATTTAACAAGGGAGTTGTCAGTTAAAACTCCTAAGGGAAGTATCATTGCAACAAAGTTTTGTGAATCAGTCCCCATTAGAGCACATAAAAGTTCTTTTTATGCTAATCTCATCGTCATACCTATGATTGTGTTTGATATAATCCTCAGTATGGATTGGATTTCAGACTATGATGTGAAGATTTATTGTAAGAATAAAGAGGTTACAATTCTTGATGATGATGATAAGGAACACCTTATCTTTAGAGAAGAATCGTCACCACCTAATTCTTATCTAGATCCACCCCCAGTAGCTCAACTAAATTCAATTATTGGGGAGGAAGAGAATGAAATGACTATGGGTGAGGAAAGGAATTTTCAAATAGAGGATGCACCCATTGTTAAAGAATATGTAGATGTGTTTCCGGATGATTTACCTGGACATCCTCTAGAACGAGAAGTTGAGTTTTCCATTGATTTAATTTCTGGATCAAGGCCTATATCGAAGACCCCTTATAGAATGGCCACTGTAGAATTAGTCGAACTAAAGAAACAACTAGAGGAATTGAGTAATAAAGGATTTATTTGCCCTAGTGTTTCTCCATGGGGAGCCCCTGTTCTTTTTGTTAAAAAGAAAGATGGATCCATGAGGTTATGTATCGACTATAGGGAGATCAATGCTATAACAATAAAGAAAAAGTATCCCCTACCTCGTATTGATGATTTATTTGACCAACTGCATGGAGCTCAATAATTTTCAAAGATTGACCTTCGATCTGGATACCATCAGTTGTGTGTGAAGACAGAAGACATTCAGAAGACAACATTTCGAACCAGGTATGGGTATTACGAGTTTACTATAATGCCTTTTGGATTGACTAATGCACCCTCTGTATTCATGGATCTGATGAATAGAGTTTTCAAGGAGTATCTCGATGAATTTGTAGTGGTATTTATTGATGATATCTTGATATACTCCAAAAGCTATGAAGATCAGGAAAATAACTTGCGCATTATCCTGAAGACTCTGAGAAGACATGAATTATATGAGAAGTTTAGCAAGTGTGAATTCTGGCTTCAAAAGATTTCTTTTCTTGGCCATATTTTCTCTAAATATGGAATCTCTGTTTATCCTTCTAAGACCAAGGAAATCCAAGAATGTCCAGAACCTACGAATATAACTGAGGTACATAGATTTATTGGTTTAGCATGTTATTATCGACGTTTTTTCCAGAATTTTTCCCGATTGGCTAACCCATTAATGAAGCTCACACGTAAAGGGATTAAATTTGTTTGGACAAAAGAGTGTGATGAATGTTTTGAAGAACTGAAGAGAAGAGTAGTCAATGCTCCTATATTGACTCTACCATTGGGGAATGATGGGTTCATTATTTATAGTGATGCATCGAAGAATGGACTTGGTTGTGTCCTTATGCAGAATGATTGGGTTATTGCCTATGCATCACGATAGTTGAAAATTAATGAACAAAACTACCCTACTCATGATCTCGAGTTAGCAGCTGTGATCTTTTTTTTGAAGATATGGAGGTACTACCTCTATGGTGAAAAATGTGAGATTTATACTGATCACAAGAGTTTGAAGTATATTTTCTCACAAAAATAACTCAACATGATGCAAAGGAGATGGCTTGAATTACTCAAGGATTATGATTGTACAATACACTACCACCGGGGGAAAGCAAACAAGGTGGCAGATGCTTTGAGCAGCAAAGACCATCGAGTTTTGAACGTGATGAGAATTGGAAGGGATCCAATTTTCATAGATCTAGTGAAGATGGACATGGGAATAACCAGGGAAGGTGAAACATCATGATTTTTCAAATGGTTTCCAAACCATCTTTACTAGAAAGGATTAAGAGTTCTCAAACTGATGATAGAGAATTTCAAAAGAAGATTAAAGCTGTGAATGATGGGAGATTGAGAGATTTTGTGTATGAAGATAGAATTTTGAAATTCGGGAAGAGCCTTTGTGTTCCCAATATACCTGATCTAAAAAAGGAATTGCTGGATGATTCTCATAGTTCCAATTTCTCTATACACCCTAGGAGCACCAAAATGTATAGAGATTTGAAGGAACATTTTTGGTGGGACAAAATGAAGAGAGAGATTGCAGATTTTGTGTCAAGATGTATGGTTTTTCAACAAGTGAAAGCTGGAAGGCAACATCCTGGTGGAGTATTGGAACCTCTTCCCATACCTGAGTGGAAATGGGACAATATTACGATGGACTTTGTCATGGGACTACCAAAGACTCCAAGAAGGAACGATACAATATGGGTTATTGTTGATCGTCTTACCAAGTCAGCACATTTTCTTGCTATAAGAGAAGATATACCACTGGAATGTCTAGCAAGACTATATATTTATTAAGTTGTGAGACTTCATGGAGTACCCCTATCGATTGTTTCTGATCGTGATCCCCGTTTTACTTCAAGATTCTGGAAGAGTCTTCAAAAATCCCTGGATACTGAACTTCATTTGAGCACTTCCTACCACCCTCAGTTAGATAGACAATCAGAACGGACTATTCAAACCTTAGAAGACATGCTGAAATCTTGTTCACTTGACTTTCAGGGTATGTGGGATCAATATTTACCTTTGGTAGAATTTTCCTATAACAATAGCTTCCATTCGAGTATTCAGATGGCACCATATGAAGCGTTATATGGAAAGAGATGTCGCACACCAACCTGTTGGGATAACGTTGGTGAAACAAAACTTGTAGGTCCATAACTGGTGGGGGAAACGATGGAAAAGGTGAAGGTAATCCAAAATCACATCAAAGCAGCTCAAAGTAGGCAAAAGAGCTATGCTGATAATCGAAGGAAGGATTTGGAATTTCAAGTCGATGATCATGTTTTCCTGAAGGTATCTCCATGGAAGGGAGTTATATGTTTTGGTAATAAAGGTAAATTGAGTCCCAGGTACATCAGACCTTTCGAAATTCTAGAACGAATTGGGGTTGTAGCTTACCGATTGGCAATGCCGCCAAGTCTCTCCAAAGTTCACGATGTGTTCCACGTATCTCTATTGAGGAAATACATGCCTGACCCAACGCATGTACTCACCTATGAAGAATTAGAACTGGAACCTGATCTGTCTTATTGTGAAGAGCCCATCAGGATTCATGATACAAGAGAACAAGTACTGAGAAACCAGACGACGCGTCTGGTAAAAGTTTTGTAGAGAAACCATAATATAGAAGAGGCAACGTGGGAACCCGAGGAACTTATGATGAAGAACCACCTGAGTCTTTTCATGCTGTAGTATTATAGAAATTTTGAGGACTAAATTTTTTGAAGGAGGGGATAATGTAACACCCCAAACTTCTACGGTACACTTCTCTTTGAATAATGCGATAACGTGTGTTGTACGCAACATCGAGTTCTAACGCACCACAACCAATCAAACTAGCCGTTATGAATAGTAATACCTACTTTTTGAAATTATATATATTTTATATTTCAAAATAGACTTCATTTTTGGATTCGTAATATCGAATTTAGGCTAAGGTAAAATTTTGGTGCTTTTTGGATAACTTTAATATTTTGATGAATAGTGAAAATTACTAAATTTTAATTAAAAACAACTTTTTTAATCGAAATAATTTATAATGATAAATTATGAATTTGAGTGGTTTTAAAGTATATTTAGAATATATTTTTACCATTTAATACAATGTTGTTCATTGGACATAATTTCACAATTAAACCGAACATAAACAAGTATCAATCTTTTGATAGTTATTATATCTTAAAAACCGGCTTTTTGTTTTGACAGCAAGAATTAATTTTAAATTAATTTCTGCCACTTATATGTTTTGAATTTGGAAAAATGGATTCCATATTTAGAATCAGGATGTTTATATTGTGCAAATGGGTAACATTTATTTTTAGACATTTTGAATAATTACTGCAATAAATATTTTATTTACCATGGTTAAGGGTAAATCCGGTAAATAAGAGTTAAAAACAATAATATTATAATAATACTAAATTACCCTAAAACGTGCACTATACTTATTGGTTGATACATTTTCAACCATAGGAATCTTTGGGTCAATTTTGGGACCTCATGGAGCCACTTGTAGGTGATAGAGACACTTTATTTTAATTAAGTTAAAATAAGTACAAAAATGACATAAGCATATATATTTTAGAAACCCAATTTTTACATATGGTTATATATGTTGGAGTTTCGACTATAAATATTAATTAGAAATCTAAAACGATTTCCTACATAATGATATTTTATTTATAATTTTTAGACATTAAATAATTTAATTTATTTATGACACAATGATGATGCAGTAATTACCATAATAGTGACAAATTAAAATAATTGATATTATAAATACCCAAATAAATATAATTTGAGACTTTTATTGAATTAAACTAATTTTATAGGTTAATATAACATATTAGGATTGATCTAATTGACTTTGTTCGAAGTAATAATTCTGTTATAAGTTTCACAAAAATCAACTATTGAATAGTGTCAAAATTGACATAAAAGAGTTTTTAAAACAAATATTATATTATTAATTGAAATTAAATTCCGAAAAATCTAACGATCGGCCAAGATACTTATATCATGATATGTGTATCATTAATGGACCACTTGGGGGTCACTTTGATGTATATAGTAAGTTTATTAACTATATAATATAAAAATAAAAAGTGACATGGTAAATGTCAAACTAATTAACTAAGAGTTAAAACTAAAAGATAAGGTTAATATAGTAACCCAAACCTGTATAAATTCTATTGGTTGAATGTTTTTCGACCTATCCCTACCTTAAACTTTGAATAATCAACTTTGGATCCATTAGAAACCGAATATGAATTTATTATAAATTAATATTTCTAGCTTTTCCAAAGGGCCCCCCCACCCCTTTTATAAAAGGGCACTCCCCCTTCTCATTACTTCACACCTTAAAAGCCTTTTGGTTCGGTCAAAATCTTCCCAAATACTCTCTCAACTTCCCTCACTAAAACATAGAGGCCTTATCTTGATCATAAAGCCAACCTAAAGATCCCTTTTGATCAAATCAGAAGGAAGAACCTGAAGAAGAGGTAATGTTTTCACCACCCTTTTTCAAATTCATTTCTTCTTCCACTTCTTCTTTATTTGTTATTACCATTCTAAAATAATATCTCTAGTATCTTATATATACTGTGATGTTTTTATAAATATGGTACAACCATATTCAGTATTCTATCCACCCTTTGAATAACATGTCACCATACGTGCGTACGTACGGCTTACCGTCTCCACGTCGTGGTGTAATTGTTATTCAATATATTATTATTTGGATGGGTATAATAATGATGTGTAACTCATGTAAATAATAAATATAACATGATAATTATTCTGTATATATTATATACTATCCAATTATATATTATTTTAATATCAAAAGAATGATATTTTCGCTCGTGCATACGTATGGACTACCGTCTCCACGAACGCGATGAGATTCATTCTCCATCATATCCATTCAAGTATAATTATCATTTTATGATTTAAAACTAATGTTTAAGGACTTTATATCATTCTGGATATGAATAAGATACATCCTATCCATGACAAACATGGCTTATGTAACAAAACATATAAAAGAAAACGAGTAAGTTAACACCCGAAACAACGATAATACTAAGATATTATTAACAAAGAAATGTTAAAAGATCATAAATGATATCATATTAATATATATGATTCTTGTATAATTTAATAACAATTATTTCAACATTATACAGGAGGTTAACCTACCCTCAACCAAGGAAAAGTACAAGGTAAGGGTTTATTTCACAATCTCTTCATTATCTGAGGTTGTTTATATGTAATAATCTACTAGGATCTCTTTATCATCCACATCCATGTTTCTTAAAAATGAATTTCAAAAAATTATTAATATTTAGAAGAATATGGGTTAAAGTCATTTATACCTTTGTTTGACTTTTTAGAAGTGGTTTATAAAGGAATCTTTCTGTCATTTTCCAAACAAGGTGCTTTTTAACCTTTTCGACAAAATTAAGGTAAGAATGTTTTTTTAACTTATACGGCGGGTGTAGTTATTTTCCACCGTTATAAAATTGTCGAAACTTCCCTTACAAGCTTATAAGAATATTTTCAACGAAAATTTTTTATTTCATAAATATATGACTCTTAAATGATTTCAAAATAGAAAGAGATATTTCTCTAAAAAGAGTTTTGATTTTATCTATGTCAACATCATTTGATGGATTTTACGCTTATTTGAAGCTGATTTATTATGATACAAAACTTCTATATTGTATTGAAGGTTTTGTGATATGTTTGATTGTGTATGTGCTATTTTTATACCGTTCATAGTTTATGGTGAAAGTATTGACATTTCGTATGCTAGTTTTAATACGAATGTTTATGTTATGTTTAAAACTTTTCATATGGGAATGCATTGGACTTAATATGTGATGGGTGGAGCCCTCTATAGCTCCTCGATGCATTGGTAGGTCTCATGAGACAAAATAGTGTCTTGGCACAAGGCCTTGGCAAAATCTTATTTTTAGTCTTAGCACGAGGCCTTGTCTATGTGGTTATGATAGTCTGGCATTATGTATTCCATCATTATGAAAGTGGTAATTGATATTGCATGTGATTATTCATTTAGTAGAATATCCATGTGAATAAGTAAATGACATTATTTCATTTTATTTTTGCCATACTATGTTGAAGTTCAAGTTTAAAAGGATTTTGTTTTAAGTTATACATTACCTTAAATTTTTATTCTTATTTATGATAGTTTACGCTATATTGTTATCCTTACTGGGTATTTGAGCTCACCCCTTTTCTATGTTTTATTTTTCCCAGTATGTGAAGAAGTAAATTATGAATGACCTGCAGGGATAATATGAGGGGAAAAGAGTGTGGAATATGGACACTATGTTGTTGTAGTTTTCATTTTTATGATGTAATGTAAAACTTCAGGAATATATCTAGTGTTTCCAAGGCTACTAAACCAATCGGTCTTTTGAGATTTGATCTTTCTTCTGATCATGCCAATGTTATGTAATAATGCACCGACTCTAGGTAACTAGGGTTGGGGCGTTACAAATGTTTTAAATAATAAAAAATATATTAAGGATTTATCTAAAATGTTTTCACTAGAAAATAATACGACTTGTACATTTCCCATGTGTACTAATGTAAACCATGATTTGGATAAAGCTAAAAAATCAGTTGAAAAAAAGTTATACAAATGTATGATTGGTAGTTTAATATATCTTACTACAAGGAGAACATACATAATATTTTATGTATGTTTATGTGCTAGATATTTCTAAAACCTAAAATTTTCTTGTCTTACATCCATTAAAATATTTTTTAGATATTTAAAAGAAAATATTTTTCAATTTCTAATGTACCTAAAAACTAATCATTTTCATATAATTTCATTTTCAGATAATGATTTTGGAGGATGTAAATTAGATAAAAAAGAACATCATGGACCTATCACTTTTAAAAAAAATCTTTAGTTTCTTGGTCATGTAATAAAAAACATCTTGTTTCTATATCAACAACCATGGTTGATTATATATCTGCAGGAAGTTACGGTGCACAAGTGTTGTGGATGAAACACACCTTACTATACATTGGTCTTAATTTTAATAATATACCAATTTTATGCGGTGATAGAAGTGAAATTAATGTTTCAAAAAATACTATAAGTCATTCAATAACAAATAATATTTATATAAAACATAATTTTATAAGAGATCATTTTCTTAAAAAAGATATATTTTTAGAATTTTTAAATACTAAATATCAACTTGCTAATATATTTACTAATCCACTTCCCAATACTAGTTTTTATTTTATTAAGGAAAAGTTAGGAATATTTAATTTTAATCAAATGTTTATTAATATATTTTATTAAATTACGTATTAATGGTTTTTATTTTATTCAGTTTATATTTATTTATTCATCATTTAAATAATAAAATAATTTATTTCATTTGTGAAGAATCATGTCTTTTCAAAATAATGAATAAATGATTACATTGAGTAATTGGCTTGAGAAACCAGACCGATATTACCAAAACCATCATAAAATCTATTTATTCTTCACTCTCACTCTTCGTGTTCAAACCCTTTCATCTTATAGAGCTATCTATTCTCTTTAAATAATATATAATCTGAATCCTTTGACCCTCATTTTATTTTAAATTTCGATGATTCAGAGAAAAGATATAGGAGAACAAAGCAAAACGAAGCGACAACATATAACCTAAGGAAAGTATATTGATGTAAATTTAATATATTTTGAATTGTTCTATCAAAAAAACCATCTTCGGAGATATTATATAGCTTTTAAAGGTTCAAAATTTATTTTTACTAAAGGAATCACCGATTTTATTTTTGATATATAAGTAAAGGAATTATTAAAAAATGTTCAGTTTAGTTTTGATTATATAGATGATGTCATCGTATCTCGGGTAAATGATAACGATTTTTCAATATCTTCCATCAAAATAGCTAATGTTTTTATGTTTATCCATGAAGGGATTTTCATTTCTATCTTTGGTCAATAGGGAATCAACAACATAAATCAGTGAATATTATGTCATTTATCTTCATCTCCACCCTGATACGAAAAATGATCATTAATAATCTTGAGGCTAACCATAAGGTGTTTGTTAAGTTTATCCAGTAAATAATAATTCCATGAACTAATGAGATCCAAAAGATTATTTATCCAGACATGTACATAATTTTTTTGATGATGAGTGATGTTAAGTTTAATTTTGTAAGGTACATGTTAATGTACATGCACCACTATTTCCAAGATGATGATAAAATGCTATTTTATCCTTATAGAATAATAATTTCATTTCTACATTATAAAATATCCATGATTAGACATGTACAATTGCACACCTGGTGTCATCATAGTAACATTATCAATGATTTAAATCTAATGAATTTATGTTTAATCTAGAGTATTTTTCATGGAATGATGTTACTTATTACTGAAAAATTCTAACAAGGATCTAGTCCTATTACTCTGGGGGAGCCTGAAATTTTGGGATCTACTACTACAATCCAAATTCAAGAAGAAGAAGTTGTAGAATCTAGAATAGATGATTCATTTTCACAATAGAGTTGTAGAATTTGATACAACATATTTGATCCATAATCCACATGATAATCCCCCAATCTCTTAAATAACATTTGGAAGAACCAAATGTAGAGGCCTTTTACATCCCACCAAGAAATATGGATGAAAATGTATTTCTGGATAACATAGTTTAGGGACTAGGAGTATAGGCTACTACAACTAGTGAAGTTCCTCCACCAAAAAATCAAAAATTCAATAGAGAAGAATAATAGGATTTGATTTTCAATCAAAATAAAAATAAAATTCAACAACATTCCATCGATGAAAAATTTAAGGAAAAATCTAAAGGTAATGAATAAAATACAACTAGTAGTATCAAAAACTAGTTTATTATTACAAAATCAATCAATTTCTATTATAACCGATTCTATAGAAAAAGAAAATTTTTCACTTGTTGACATTATAGAGGTACTTATGGCTAGATTTTCTACCTCTAGTGATAAAAGAAAATAACAATTATTACCTGTGGTTGAAAAAGGTCAATAATATCAAGAAAAAGAAGAATAATCTTCTAATTCATTGAATAATTGGATTTAAGGATTTTTTTTCATTTTAACAAGTTTTCAGATGAAAATACCAGTTTACACATTGAATTGGAGGCTGTAAGAAATTATATGGTATATTTAAGAAGTTCAACTATTCCTAGAGAGGAATTAGATTTTTCCAATACCAAATGACTAATATTAGAGATAGTTCAGTTACAAGAAGATATTTTGACCATCTTTGTAAATAAATGGATGATCAGTTTGGAAGGCTCCAAACAGAGTCTATTTCAAAAATAGATTTTAAATAGTTAAAATGATATTTTGGGGGTCATTTTGAATTATTTAGAAGTAGTGAAAATCTTTCAAGGGAATCTATATTAGCCCCTTAAAATTCTATAGATTTATTCTGATGGTTTTAATTCATTACTTCTTTCATGTCTAGTTTCAATGATTCACTTCATACACTACAATGTGACAGTGAACCTCTATATGTATTTTTATACAACCAATTAGATCTTATTGAGAAACAAAATTCAAGAGATCTAAGAATCAAGACTCTTCTCAATCAGTTTGGATCTATTCTATCTCAGATTTTTTAGTTAGAAGAAACAATTCATGAATTTATGAAAGTAAATTTGATTGAGAGTTTAAATATTGGTCAATATTAAATTATTTTGATGAGGTAGTTTGGGTGAAAATACAAATGAATGTTTAAGAGGATATGTGGAAGAATTGAAGGAAGCTCTTCAGGATTTTTGTGTTTCACTAAAATATGACACCTCTCCTGAACCAACCCTTTAACATTTATATAGCCCTACATTTTTAACCTTTTAAAGCCAACATTATTCTAGTAATATAAAACATATTTTTATAAAAATCATTTTAATAATATTTTTATTTCTTATAATTTATATTCATTTCTAATTCTAGATAATTAATATTATTCTTATCTTAAACATAATGTAACATTCATGTATAGTTATTTCCTACATTGAATGTGTTTTAATCTATTTTCATCTATTTTATTTTCTATATCACAAAAGTAAGAGGAAATTTTGTAAAAACAAAACTTTTTATCCAATTACCATTTTTTATTATATAAAAAGGAATGGATGTGCTATGTAAATTAATACCTAAAATCTCAATATCTTTTTAAATAAATTAATTCATTTGTGGTTATAATTCATTTTTTTGTATATGTTATATTAAGGGTTTTGTGATCATCAAAAGGGGGAGTTTTAGGGTATATATTATCTCAAAAATACTCTATAAATATTATTGATTTTGATACTCACAAATAAATTAGTTTTTTATTAAAGAAAATACTTTTTGTATTTTTTTAGAATATATTTCTTAAGAAGATCATTTTATTTATGGGTTATAATATATGTTAAAGTATTCTGAAATTGTGTTGAAAATATTCTAGAAACATTGTTCATACCCTACATCTATAATCATAACATATGGTACATATACCATATGTTTGGAAATGATTTTATGGAATATATACCCAACATAGTTGGAAAATTAATTTCTATCAACCCTATGTTTGGATGAAACCCTTTCTTTGAGAACAAGGAAAGTATAGATAAAAATATCTACATTTTTAAGGAACCCTACATTTTAATAAACAAACATACTATATATCAACCCTACTTTTGTGATCATTAAAATGATGAAAACCCTATGTTTGGAGTTTTTTAATTATTTGATGGAACCCTACATTTGTCTATTCAACGATAGAGTTTCAAATATACGATATTATCCACAATTTAGGCCATGGTCTCATTAGAGGTACTGATCAATTCAAAGCTATTTTTTGTGACTGATTCAAGGGATCATATTAAAGATGGTAAACCACTCCTATTTTTAAGGGAATTTAAGACTCTATTAAGATATTTAAATTTAAATAATTGTTAATTTTCAGGATGCATCTAGGGTTCTTCATAATGGAAGTTATTCCAAGATTTATATATAAAATAAAAAGATTTTGTTCAATTTATATATGACTTCGTATTTGTAAAAACAATTATATATTGATCTACTATAAGAAAACCAAATATCAAGTGACTCTTTTATTTCTAAAGAGGAAACACATTGAAGATCTGTATGTTTCAACCTCATACTGCTATGTAAATAGTACTATTTTTTATTTTTATTCTTATTGATGATCATTGGAAACCAAGATCTATTCAATGCTATTCTCTCTCAAAAACATTCACCTTTGAAGAATAATATCTATATTCTATTAGTTTCTATTGAAACAAATATTAAAAAAAATTAACCAAATAAAACTTTTCAATTTATTGGAGATTCATATGCTCAAACTCAATTTTCGAAGAGCATTAGCTTCTCAAAATAAGCCGTGGAGAAACAGGTTCCCTGTAAAATAACCTAAAGGCTCTATTTATCCTTATTGTAAAGGTTTCTACTTCCTGTACTCATTTGTGATGGTCTTGTGATAAGAGGATCATTCTTGTAAAAATAATCAATCTAATAGAGAGAGCATTAGTGGAGTGGACTATGGGATCATTGTGCCCCAAACCACTATAAAAATTGTTGTGTCATTCTTTACTATTTATCCATTACTCAAACTACTTACATAAGAGAATTCTACATATCCCCATAAACCAAGAAAAGGTTAAAAGAAAAAATCGGTCAAGATTACTAAAAAGACACAATTCACCCACTCTTGTGTATCTTTTCATTATTCCAACCTAATAATTTACATGATTTTTATACTAATTTCAGATGCACTCTGTTAGTGTTTTGTAATCATTTAATGTAATTATTTCTTTATAAAAAATTTAAAATAAATAACTGTGATAAAAAATAAATTCATTTTTAAAGTAATTTTATAACTAAAATTATACTTTTTTTGATCCTCATACAAATGTTTTTGGAGATATTAAATTCATGTGAGTTTTATTATAGAATATTGTTTATATAAAATAATATAAATTTTATTATGAATGAAAAATTCTCCAAAATACCATATATTAAAAAATTATATGTAAATGGATGTACTCCACTCATCCAATAGTATAAATTCAAGTGTTATATAAATTTTAAATCCTTATTCAAAATTTGTAACCCAGCTTTTCCTGTTTTACCTTTATCGTGGTGAAAAATATTTACCACGGTTACTTTTCATGGGGACCAAAAAATAAGAGATACCTATTTAGAAATTTTAATCATCCTAAATGAAGATATGTATTTTTCTCAATATTAAATATCTATAAGTGATAAAAATTCAATTTAAATAAAGTGCGACAAATGCTATAAAACCCATTTTTTTAGAAATATACATTCATAAGTATAAAATATATTATTTATTCTTATCCCATGATTAGAAGAACATTATATAACTATTAAAATATTTTTTTGAATATTTAATATATCAATTTCATTAAACTCATCACCAATTGTGATTAATTAGTTTTGATAAGAGAAAAACACATTACACGCATAAAATAATGTTTTTTCAGAAAAACATCCCTTTTAATTTTAACTTATTTTTATTTTCATTACTAATAAATTGATCACATATGAATTACTTTTATGAATGTGTAAACCATAAGTGTTTCCCTTTTTTATTTAGTCCTATTCATACCCGATAGTCCACTAGTTAGGTGATAACTATCACAATAAATAATAGAATTTCAATAATACATCATAGTTCCTTTAAACTCTGTATTGTGTGTAAACAAATATACCAAAGAAATAAAATTTATTTATAGAAAACTATATCATAAAATATAATGTTGTTAAAAATATTCCTTATTGACTTTTATCTAGTTGAAAGGTAATGAGGATAGTTTCCCACATTATACCTCAAATAATTCTATAAGAATTATTTGTTGGTAAATGTTATTATATACAAACTCTAATAGTAATAGACGATCTTACTATGCACCAATAAAATCTAGAATACATGTAGATAAAATATTTTATATAATTCAGATATCAAAATTAGACTACCAATCAGTTTAGGGATGCTATGTTGTTATCAGTTTCACCTAAGTAGCCATATATAGTCCCTTCCAAAATAAAGAAGTGATTCTAGTTTCTTAGTCAGATACAATGATACGAGGTACCCTATACAGTCTGATGATATCATGGGCATAAATATTCCCAAAATCATTGACTGTTTGAGTCACCTTAAATTTCAATAAATGAGATCCTTTCATCAGTATTTCAACAGTCACCTATAATGCATACCTTCCATTCAAGGATCATAAAATTTTCATCATGTAATCCATCATGAACTTATCACATTTAAACATTTGAATGGGAAACAAATTATAATATACCTTCTTGGACACTGATTATAACAACCCAATATTTTATGATATATTCTCTTTAATAAATTTGAAGTGTTCAATAGTTTTAATTAAACACATCAAAAAGTTTAGACAAACTATGATATACTATTAAATTATGGTTATTTAATGTGATAGTTGTCACCTAGAAATTGTATGGGTGATTATAAATAGGACTAAATGAATTATAAAAATTAATATTTTCATATTTCTAATGTCAATATATTGATTTTTAGTGGGTTATAAATTAAAATGAAATCATTTAAAGGTAAAAAAGAGATATTTTTCTAAAAAAATGTTTTTCTATACACAATATGTTTTTATATTGATAAATTTAATTAATCTATTCTGATGAATTATTTTAATTAAATGTGTATATGTTATATTAAATAAAATATTTTAACATTCATATGAAAGTTTTACATGGAAAGGAATGATGGTAAATGATAGAGTTAATATTTTATACATTTTTATATATATTTAAAATATTTAACCCCCCCACAATTTCATCAATTTAAGTTTAATTACATCATATTTGGATTTATGGTATGTTTAATGTTAAAATAGGAAGGTCTCCTAATTTTGGGAATTTAATAGATTTTATATGTTTTGGTAATTCGACCATATATTTTATGATATAATCATAATTTATATGATTCAATTTTTGTTGGAAACCTGTAGTTTCATGCTACAACTATTTCTTCAGGGAAATTATACAAATTTTCAAACGGGGGACCCTAAAAATTCCATTAATTTGAATAAATATTCTGAACGACCATATGGACCCCACATTAGTTAATCAATCATAATTCATTCATAATAGATCCAATTAATGTGATTCCAATTGGAATGGTCAACCAAGATAGATATGTGTATCTCCATTTAATATCATGTAGATTGAGATTCATTATGTCAGATATTGGATGTGAAACATTAAATGAAGATTTATGGAAATCTCACTGAGAAAAAGATATCCCCAATTAATATTACATATATTTAACTATAACATTATAATTAATTTGAGATTTTCTGTAACGAAAAGAAAATCTGATTTGGAGAATAATATAAGAAGGGACCTTTGGGTGATTCGAGATGGAGGGGTTCCAAATAGTAGAAAACATTCGGAGTACATAATCTACTAGATGATTTTTTCTTCTTTTCTCTTCATTTTTTTCATAGTTTTTTAATTCCATATTATTCCCCATTCATCTCGATTACCATTACCATAGTCGGGTAAACATTTTGAGTGATTGGGGAAGGGTTGGTTTTGTATTTTTTAATTCTCTTGTTCTTGGACATAATTGAATGAAATTTCCTTCTTCTTCAAAGTAGTTTTCAATTTCATATAGAGTATTTTATTATCAAGTGCGATCATTCTTGAATTTAATTATATTATTTATTTTTGCCTTTGTAAAATAATAATTATCACCCTCCACTATTTTCTAGTTTATATACGATGAAATAGACCAGAAACTAGTGGGTAATTACTCAACGATCGTCAGTACATTTCAAATGGGCAGTGAATGTTCTTGATTATTTGGGATAAACAAGACCCCATCGGGTATTTCCCATGTGAATTGAGGATATTGAATACAACTATTTTGAACATGGAAGGAGAGTTGACCAAACTGAGATCCTGGTATGGTTTTCTCTTACTATCACAATTTCCCCAAGTGAGAAGAGATGATTGTGGAAACTCAATTTAATCAACTTAGAAGAAGATGTTTGAATTAAATTGAACAACGATAACATTTCAATTAGAAAACTGACTCCGACCTAATCACCCTTTTCATATCAATGTTTTTAATATTTTCATTTGTTAATTTGTTTCATTACATCATTAATTTTTTTCCAAAACCAATTAAATATCAGAAACCACCCATTGTTTCCCTCTGAAAAATGTGAAAACTATTTTCTGTGCACTCCTCGTTAGAGGCAACCTAGGTTACCCACTTTACTAAATTTTAACTTAGGTTATATTTTTTCCACACCCCACTACAAGCATGTGTCAAAACATGGCACTGTTGCTGGGGATGTAGTGCCACCGGTTCTTTTCACACCTTCTTTTATTTTTTCTTATTTTTATTCAAAAGATGCATGACTATAACCTGAAACACTGAACCATACCCCATTGATCTGGAAATTGAATGAACTTTGTTTAATAGGCTTATAAACCACAATTTACAACCTTAATTTGAGAAAATTTCTCTTACGGACTCGAGTGAATCATCAAGTGTTCACTCAGAGCCTGTCATTATGGATGGAAATCCAAACCCAACCCTTAGAGACCTTTGTGCCCCACAATTCCATAATTAGAATAATCAACTTGTCATGCTAGTGTTACAAAATTATTTTGAGATGAAACCTAATATGATACCATTTCTCCCAAAGTTTCATGGCTTGGTCGCTGAATATCCCAACAAACATATTAAAGAGTTCACATATGTTAGCTCAACCTTCATACCATGTGAAGAAGCTAAGGAACAAGTAATGTTGATGGTGTTCCCATTATCATTGGAAATAGCTTCTAAAGAATGGTTGTATGGTCTACAACATGGAGATTTATATTATTGGAATGAATTAGTGAGAAGCTTTATACAACGATTATTCCCCTCCTCCAGAAGTATTTCCATCAGAAAAGAGATCTATGCCATAAAACAAGCATATAGAGAAACCCTTTACAAGTACTAGGAATGATTTAAAATGCTATGTGCTAGCTTCCCACATCAAGCCATAGTGGTCCATCACTTTCTTGTCTTCTTCTATCAAGGATTATTGGACAATGATAGAGCCATTCTCAATGAATCATCTAGAGGTTCATTGAATGACAAGTCAGCAGAAGAAGCCAAGGGTTTGATTGAGAAGATTTCACAAAACTCACAACAATTTTGTACAAGAGGTACTGGAATAAGATGTAATCATGAGTTACTAATTTCTCATCTATCACCCTTACTAGAAACTAATAATAAAGAGATAACTAGTTTAGTGAGACCTATGGTCCTGAATTAAGTGGGTGGCCAACAAGAACCAACTATGGAATGTGGTTTATCCTCATTACTGGATAATTTCAATGACCAATGTGCTAAAATAAATGGAATGTAAACTTGTGTGAAATCTTTTCAGAAAAGGGAATTCCATAAAAATCAATGATAGAGAGAGCCAAATGATATTCAATATGGGTTTAAAAATCAACAGAATCAAGCTAGTCCCCCATTCCAGCATCAATTCCAAAACCCCACCATTTCAACAAAAGCAATCTCATAGAAAACATTATCACCAACAGCCACCCACTTTCATAAATTCTTATGAGTAGCCATTAAGTATTGGACAACCCATAAATTTGAACCAACAATATATATTTGATATTGGGTGGCTAAAAGACTCTGTAAAATATTTTTCCACTATGTTTGAAGGTCTCATTGACTTCCTAACCAAAAATCCTAGGAAAAATCCTCTCCAAACAATCCCAATCCCAAAGGATAATGTCATCCTGATAACAACAAGAAGGTTTAAAGAGATCTCACCACTAGTATCTCATGAACCTGAAACAAGACCACCTGAGTTGAGGGATAATGGAGTTGTAATCTCTAAAAATTCTATGAAAGTGAATTGTGAAGAAGAGAATAAAGAGGTGGAAGAGAAGTATAGGACAATGAATAAGAAACAAGAAACACTATTTAAAATAAAAAATGGAGAATAAAGACTTACCCTCTCCATTTACATCAATTATGATCGAATTCAAGAAATTTCAAGAGGAAGCATATAAAAAAGAAATTCCGAACACCTTCCAGAATGTGGAAATCAATATACCCTTACTTCAAGCAGTCAAATAAATTCCAAAGTATGCTAAAATTTTGAAGTATTATTACACCAAGAAGAAGATACTTCAAGGGAATGAAAGGATCAACTTGGGAAGAAGTGTCTCAACCCTTATCACACTACAGTTTTCAACCAAATGTCATGATCCAGGGATGTTTTATATTCTATGCACCATTGGTTCTTTAAATTTATCTAATTATTTTTGTTATCTATGAGCTTCACATAATGTATTGCCTCACTTGGTACACACGTTTTTGCAGATGGGTGACTTGAAGGCCCCAAGAGTGGTTGTCCAACTTGCAAACGGATCCACAGTTCTCCCTGCAAGAGTTTTGGAGGATGTCCTTGTGAAAGTCAAAGAACTCTTATTGACATGTGACTTGTATGTGCTAAATATGGTGGAAGATAGGATCCCATCACATTCACCCATTACTTTGGAGAGACCTTTCTTGAAGATGGCTAAAACTATTATCAATGTCCATGAGGGGACACTCACCATGGAGTTTCGATAGAGCCCTATCCACATCAATATTTTTGAATCCATGAGGCACCCATCAGATGGTCACTCCATATTTTCACATTCCCATGATGTTGGTGCATAAACCATTGTAGAATTAGATATGCTCTATAAATTATTAGACTTAGGAGAGACATATTCCATTGAAAATATCATTGAACATGTGGATGCCCAAAATGCTGAAGATTATAACTTCATGTGGGAGGAAGATGTAAAATCTGATTTCATTGATGATTTGTTAAATGATGAGGAAGATGATATGGTTTCTTGTGTCTAATAGGCCCAAAATATCGAAGTGGGAAATGTAAATATATTTTAATCCCTTGAGTATCCCACTGATCTGGAACTCAAACCACTATCCACTAATTTAAAATAAGTGTACCGTAGAGAGGGAGATAAACTACCCATGAAAATTGATAATAATCTCTCTGAAACCAAGAGAAATCATGGAATGATATTTTGAGAGAGAATATTCATGCAATGGGGTGGAGTTTAGGTGATATTCTAAGAATCAACAAAAAAATATTCTCCCATAGATTTTTTTCTTGAGGGAGATTTCTAACCCATTAGGCAACCCAAATGAGGTTGAATCAAACTTTAATGGAGGCTGTGAAGAAGGATATTGGGAAGCTATTGGAAGCTGGGATCATTAATCCCATATCATATTTATAGTGGGTTATCCTAATTCATGTAGTTCCAAAAAAACTGGCCTGGCCACTATGGGGAATGAAAAGAATGAATTAATCCATGTGAGAATTCAAAATACAAGGAGATGTGCATTGATTTTAGGATGTTGAATCAGGTCACTCGGAATGATCATTTCCTCATTCCTTTCATTCATCATATTTTAGAGTGATTGGCCAGGAGAACTCATTATTTTTTTTGGATGGATTTTTAGGATATTTCCAGGTACCCATTTCTCCTGAGGATCTTGAGAAGACAACTTTTACATATCCCCTCGACACTTTTGCATTTAATAGGATGCCTTTTCGATTATGTAATGCTCTAGGAAAATTTCATAAGTTCATGGTAAGTATATTTTCTGATCACATTGATGATTGATTGAATGTTTTCCAAGATGATTTCACAGTTTTTGGAAACTCCTATGACCATTGTTTAAAAAATCTAGAAAAAGTTCTGAAAACCTATATTGAAAAGAATCAAGTTTTAAATTTTGAAAAGTGTCATTTCATGGTTGAGAGAGGGATTTTACTTGGTCATATAATTTATAAAAAGGGCATTGAAGTTGATAAATCAAAAATTTAAGTGATAAATTATATTCCTTACCCAACTTTTGTGAAGCATGTTAGATCTTATTGAGGACATCCATGATTCTACAAAATGTTTATCAATGGTTTCAGTTATAATTATCTCCCTATCTCTAGATATATTTTTAAAGATGCTGATTTTGATTTCAATGGTGCATGTAGGGAATCCATTGATGAGATGAAGAAGAGATTGAATGTACCACATGTGACACTGGCCCCAAATTGGGCAGAACCATTTGAGTTACTTTGTGATGCTTCCAATGAAGCAGCTGGAGCAGTCCTTTATCATAGAATTGAGGTCTTGACAAACATCATTTCATATGCCTCATGAACCCTGGTTGTGGCTAAATTCAATTACAAAACCACAGAAAAATAGTTTTTTGCAGTTGTTTTTTCTCTGGAATGATTTAGATCATATTGCCTTAGAACTAAAGTCACTACATTTTCTGATCAAATAGCTCTCAGGTACTTGATGAAGAATGATAAAGCTAAACTAAGGCAGGTGAGATGGATGTTACTACTACATGAGTTCAAAATAGAAATGAAGGACCAAAAGAGATATTAGAACCAAGTGGCTGATAATTTAAGCAGACTTCCCAGCACTGCTGAATCTGAAATCCCAGAAAAAGAACCACTAGATGATCACATTCTAGGAGATTAGCTATACTTGGTCTGAGGATAAGATCCTTGGTATGAGGACATGGTCAATTATCTAGTAACATCTCAAGTCCCATCTCATTTCAATTCTAACAAAATTCAAAAACAAAAAGATGAATCTAGATATTACATTTGGGATGATCCATTTCATCAGAAGATTTTCAATGACCAATTGATAAGAAGATGTTTGTCTGAGACTGAAATTGGTTTTGTCTTGGTGTTTTGTCACATATTAGCTTTTGGAGGACAATTTGGATCTCAATGGACAGAAAATAAGGTTTTATAATCTGGACATTACTAGCCAACCATTTTGAGGGATTCTATTGTATTTTACAAAAGGTGTCCAAAATGGAAGTTTTCTGGAATCTTTTTAAAAAGACAAGAAATTAAAAAATAACCACTTAATTTTGGTGAGATTTTTGATGTTTGGGGGATATATTTTATGGGATCTTTTCTAATATAATTTGGATATTAATATATCTTTCTTGTGGTTGATTATGTTTCCAAATGGGTGGATGAAAAAGCCACTAGAATAGATGATGCTAAAGTTGTATGTGATTTTTTCTAGGCTAACCTATTTTGTAGGTTTGGAGTTCATAGAGCCATAATCAGTGATCAAGGGAATCAAATTTTCAATAGAATAATGTAGGATTTAGTGAAAAAGTATGGGGTGCATCATAAAACATCAACACCCTATCACCCATAAACAAATTGTCAAGATGAAGTGTCCAACAAGGAAATAAAAGGAATTTTGGAGAAGACTGTTATACCAAACAAGAAGGATTTGAGCTAGGAGCTGGAGGAAATATTATGGGATTATAGGATTTCTTACAAGACCCCAATTGGAATGAGTCCATACTGGATGATTTATGGAAAAGTTGTCACCTACCTGTGGAACTGGAGCCTAAGGATTATTGGGATGTTAGGAAGATGAATTTGGATCTTGAAAGTGATGGGAAAGAGACAAGGTTACAAAAACAAGAGTTGGTGGAAATTAGAAGAGAATCATGTGAAAATTCCATGATTTATAATGAGAGAACAAGAGTGACTCGTGACAAGATGATCCAACCAAAAGAATTTCATCCTGGAGATAAAGTGTTGATTTTCAATTCAAGACTCAAGCTGATGCCTGGTAAACTTCATTTCAGATGGGAGGGTCCATTAATGATACTCACATATATCCTTTTGGTATTATTAAGATTGTGAAGGATTGAGAGAAAAACCATTAACTAATAATGGGAACAGGCTGAAGAAATTCCATGGGACCATTCCATCAGATCTAGTGGAGGAGATCCCGCCCCTCTAACTTGTCTATCAATAAGAGCCATCAGGTAGAACCACTCTTTCATACTTTCTTACTATTGTGATTCATTTTAAAATTGGAATACATGTTAAATCCACATAAATTCATTGAGGAAACTGCATCATTTATGTGTGGGGGAGGGAAACTTTGTAATTTAGGATTTTCATTTGGTGTTTTTATTTAAAAAATAAAAATAAAAATAAAAAATAAAATATTGCGGGTTTTTAAATTTTTGTGTGTTTATTTTTTAGTTTTTGGTGTGTTTTTGAATATTTTGATATGAAATGATTATCATTAAAATTTTTGAAACCCATTTCCTTGAGTGAAGAAATATATTCCATGAAACTAAGCATTAATGATTGCATAAAATGATTTTGTTTCAAGTTCAGTTATTTTGGAGTTTCATGAAAAGTAATGTACTCTTATTTTTGAATATCATGCCAAATTTCACTGTCTATATATTTGAAATCAATTTCCCGTAAGGCTTCTGAACCATTTTTGTCATATTCTTTTTATTGACATCACTTATTGAGAGAACCATACCACGATTTCTTTAAACATAATTTGATTTATTCACTTCAAAACATGAAGGGGTTGGGGTACATGTTTTTTAAATTATTGAGGTATTTCTTTGGTTTGAAAGCCCCATTTTCAATATAATCTCTTTAATTCTAGCCCACCCAGTACATTTAATCCCTATATCTCTTAGAATCCATGAAAATCCTGTAAGGTTAGCCACATTACCAGCCAATTTTTTCTATCCAACGTGCTCTTGAAGTGAAATTTCATGACCTTGTTGAACTTTAGCGTGGGGGAAGTTGTCTTGTGTTGTCCTACCACATTTAGTGAATCTTTTGGAGTAAATTCAATAGTTCAATATATGTGTGTGATTATGAAAAATTATTTGGTTGAATATTGTGCCTTTTCTAGAGATTTCTTGATAAGGTAAGTTGTTCCTTTTCTGGAGATTCTAATGGAGGAAGAATAATGTGCCTTATCTGAAGCTTTCATGAAAAATCAAGATTGATAAGATTGAAATTTTTTCTGCTGAAATGATTCGATGTTTGAAAATTTCATGATCTTGTATGATGATGGAGCTGAATTTCGACTATGGGTAGTGAGGAGGATACCATTCTTGAGTGAAAATTAGAATTGGGAAATTTTTATTCAAAAAGAGCCAAGACCTCCTCATTTAGCCTCAAAAAAATGTTTTTCTTAAAAATCTTACCAACTAAAAGCCACCAAACAACCCTGAAAATTCCTCATGATAAAAAATGTCTTTTACTCACATCGGGTGGAGAATTAGGAACTTATCAAACCAATGGTGACCCTATAATGGTAGGGGTGAGAAAAACCTTCTCAAAAATTGACATTTATGAGATGAGTGAACATTAATGTGCAGTAGGTGTATTGTGTCCATGGGATACGAAATGAATTGGAAACACAATAAATGATATAAATAGAGAACTTGAAATAAATTTTTATGAGGCATAATATCTTTTCATTTCGTGGCATGAAATTGGTAGATCTCATTGGCATGTGTTTTTAATTTGCTTTGAGTTGATTTTGATGGTTACTAGTCAAGCGTGTTAGTGCAATGTTGGGGGAATTGATAGAGTTAATATTTTATATGTATTTAAAATATTTAAACCCCCCCCCAATTCATCAATTTATGTTTAATTACATCATTTTTTGATTTATGTTCTGTTTTGTGTAAAAATTGGTAGGTTTCCTATTTTTGGGAATATCACTGAATTATATGTTTTGGTAATTAGACAATATCTTTTATAATATAATCCCAATATATGTGATTACATTTTTAGGAAACCTAATGTTTTTGGATACAAAATTTCCTTCTGGTTCATGATATAATTCTTCCATCCAGGGACCCTAAAAATTCAATTAAAATGGATAAGGATTCTTAATGACCATATGGACCCCACATTAGTTAATCAATCATAAATCATTCATAATAACTCCAATTAATGTGATTCCAATTGGAATTCTCAAACAAGTAAGATATGAGTATTTATGTTGAATATCATAGAGATTTCGATTCAATAAGTTAGATATTGGTTCAGAATCATTGAATGAAGATTTTTGGAAATCTCGCTGAGAAAAAGTCAACCTTGATAAATATTGCATATCCTTGTCTATAACCATCCAATTAATTTTATCTTTTGTTGAAATGAATTAAATTTGATATGGATAATTATATAATGAGGGATATTTCACTGATTCGAGAAGGATGGGTGCCAAACAAGAGAAAATGCTCGGAGGATAGAATTCGTTGGAAAATATTTCTTCTTTTCTATTTCTTTATTTTATTTTTCATATTTTTGTAATACCTTCTTCTTCACCATTCATCTCTATTACCCTTACCATGGTGTGGTAAACACTTTTAGTGATTTGGGAAGGATTGGTTTTCTATTTTTTAATGGTTGAGTTCCTGGATGTAATTGAATGAAGTTTCTTTTTTCATCAATGTTGTTTTTAATTTTTATATAGTGGATTTTATTATCTAGTGTGATCATTCTTGAATTTTAATTCCATTATTTATGTTTTTCCATGTTAAAATAATAATTATCTCCCTCCACTAATTTCTAGTTTATATACAGTTGAATAGACTAAGGATTAGTGGTGAAGTACTCGACGATTGTCAATACGTGTAAAAGGGGTAGTGAATGTTCCTGATTGTTTCGGATAAACAAGACCTAATCGGGTATTCCCATGTAAATTTAGGATATTAAATACAAATTTTTTTCACATGGAATGAGAGTTTACCAAAATGAGACCTCTCTATGTTTTTCTCTCTCTATCACAATTTCACCATGGATGTGAGAGGAAACAATTATGGAAACTCAATTTAATAAACTAAGAAAAAGATGTTTGAATTTAATTGAACAAGGATAGAATTGCAATTAGAAAACTGAACCAACATTATCACCCTTCCAATATCATGGTTTTTAATATTTTCTTTTGTTAATTTGTTTCATTCCATCTTTAATTTTCATTCAAAAACCACTTAATTATAAAAAACCAACCATTTGTTCCCTCTAATTAAAAGTGAAAACAGTTTTTCATGCACTCCTCTCTAGAGAAAACTTTGATTACCAACTATACTGAATTTTAATATAGGTTATATTTTTTTTTCACACCCTCATGACATGTATGTGTCAGTAAACTTATTTTTATGCTTAAATGTGCATTTAGCTAGAAACAAATTTGGCAGATTTTACACACTTTGAAATTAATTTCTACCCCTTATAGAAATTAAATCATGTAAAATAGATTACATATTGGTAAAAATAATAATTAATATTATCTAATTAGTTCAACATAATTTGTTTTCATTATGAACAGTAATTGAGGTAAAAATTCATTACTATGGTAATTGTTAAAAAGGGGGTAATGGGGGTTTAAACATAATATATGTGGGTTAAAATGCTATAAAAAAATCTAAATCCTCTGGTATCAATATATTTTAGTTTTACCTCATCCTATATTTTAAATTTATTTAAAAAGAGTCACTTTTCCATGATATCAAATTTATTATTTTATAATATTCTTAATAATTACAAGTGTGCCACTCCCCTCACTTATAAAATGAGGTTCCACTCTCATCTCTTATCCACACAACTTGAGGCCCTTTTCTCCAGAAAAAACTATCCAAATATCTTATAAATTTATCTATACACATACTAGAGGTTATTTTATTCTTAATATACCAACCCAAGGGTCTTTAAGAAAATATTCAAGGTAGGTTTCTCAGAGAAGAGGTATATGTTCTTACCAATCTTTTCAAGTTTCATTTTTATTCTAATTCATATAAATTTATTGTATACAAAATGAAAAAATTAACAAAGTATCATACAAATAATAATATTTCATTATGTTTATTGGAAAACCATTTTCCTTCCTCCTTTCCATAAAATGGGAAATGAAAGTATCGTTCATGTGTTTGTGTGGACAACCACCTACACGTAACGATATGATTAATTTTCCATCCCCATAATTCATGATTGGTTATTTTGATGGATTTAATTTTTATATATGTTTTTTATTAAATAATTATACTTATATAATTACAATGTATTATCAACATTATTACCTTTCCATCCACTAGAAAACCAAAACATCTCTCGTGCGTACATGTGGACTACCACGTCCACAAAGAAATGTGAATCATTTTTTATAAGTGCTACATATTAATAATTATAAAAGTTTATATAATGAATAATAAGGTGTTAATTACATTATTAAAATTATGTTGAGGATGAAACCATGCCCATGTTTCATGTACCATAACGATTGAAATGAATCATTCATGGGAAACATACATGTTTTCACCCGAAAATTCATTTTATTGATGAAATTGTTAATAAAAGGATAATTGGAAATTATAAAGGAATCATGAATAGTATGTTATATATGAATAATAAATAAATATTTATTATAAAATATATTTTAATGCGTATGGAGAAATACTAGAGTTGAGGTAAGGGTTTATGTTACAATATCATCCATTTTTAGGATTGTATATGCTAAATTTATATTGAGGGAAATTACATTGATATTATCTCATAAAACTCATATAATTTATTCACATATGGTTATTCCTATAATTTTTATGCATCATTACCATTTCTCACTCTTTGGAATTTAAAATTATTGAATTTTTTTTTTAAATAAATATCGACCTTATTTCTTCTTTGGCTATAGATATTTTTATTCCATACCCATAATATTTAAAATTGTTATATGGAAGTTTTTATCTACAATTGATATTTTTTTTAAAAAATATTTTTATTACATTTTAATTTATATACAATGTTTTTAAAGGAATAATTTTAAATAAATTTATTATAAACAGTATTTTTTTGTCTTTTTATATGAGTGTGAAGAGAATGTTATCTTTTAATGTATACAATATAAACAGATTTTCCCACCATTATGAACGTTATTTTATTTAAAGACTCCTTCAGAAGTTTCCATGTTTATCCTTAAAGAAAATAATTTCTCAATATTTTGGGAATGTTTAGTTAAAATTTTATCAAAATAATAGGGTATTTTTCTCATGTTTTTAACGAAAATTTTGAATGTTCTTTTAAGGCATTTTTAATCTCTGTCAACATCATTTAAGGAATTTTATGTTCCACTAGGGATTTGAAAATATGATTCCATCCAATTTTCTGGATTTTTTTAATGATGATGATTTTATGAAGATTACATGAAATACATTTATTTCCCATGTTATCATTAATTTATGATGAGATCTTGAATGATCTTACAATACCATCAAATTCTGTTCATGGGATGTATTATGACTATGTGATTATGAGTTGTTTATGAAAAGTTTTTATTTTCCAAGTGTTAGGATATGATAATATCATAAATGGTTTATGATTTTGTGGAACACATATGTATGGATTTCATTATGTGATGGGTGGGACTTGAATTATATATCCTTATAATGCATTGGGTAAAGAAAGATGTATCATAAGATAATATGGATTGAAATGGGTATTAAACCTAGTTTAGTTAAGGAAATGATAGAATGAGTAGTGATCCCAACCCACTAAGATTGTCTTAGTAGTGATCCATGACCACATAAATGATTTTCTATGATTATGTGAATACCATAAACTTATATCTTATGCTTATGATATGTTTTGTTGGTCATTATTGATTTTTGATAATTTTTCACACATAATACTTATAACTTTTATTATGAAAAATAATTTTGATTAATGATATTTTACTGATTAAATATGATTTATGTATGTTATATTAATGTTCTAATACCCTTATGGTTATATTATTATCACTTATGATCATTGATTAGTATCTCATATGTTTACCCTTACTAATAATGCATACATACCCTTTCTTTTGAAACCTTTCCCCAGGCTATAAATAAATATTTTACATAGGGTATGTCTAAGAATTGTACATTGTGAGTATTGAATTGTAGGTGAATTTGAAGATCTTTCATCAAATAAGATGATTATGTGTCTCGTATCCATATTCACTGAACCATTATGGTTATGTGGAATAAATTATCATGATATTTATTGAATATTCATTTTAAATGATGTAATATATATTTACACTTCGGTTGCCTTAGTGGGTATCATAACAGAATTCAGTTATTATATTAGATTTTAAGATTATAGAATATTTTCTAAAACCATGGGGATAACTCTATGTATTTTATAACATTTCAAATCTTTGGTAAAATTGATACTATGTTGTTTTCCTATCAAATACACCATTTTATGGATACTGACAAGTGGATGTCACCATGAAATAGATTTACGTAGGGGTAATAACATTGAAATGGGTGGATTGGATTTAATGCATTCATCACCAATGCATGAAGAGTGTACCTAAGACTACACACTTGGATAGAAACTCATGGGAGATATTCATGGGTAAATTAAAATTTTATTTATGAACAATTAGGAAGGGTTTTAATAAATAAAGACCATGAATGAACTTTATTAAACCCAAGGTGTTATATCTTCAAAATAAGGCATTATGATTTAGAAATCCAATGAATGATTTTTCAAGATTACATGATTACTTACTACGATTATTTTCACAACCCAAACATTTTAAATTAATTTATAATTTATTATTTTAGGGATTTGGTAAACGTCGTTGATGTGCATGTTGAGGGCATGTCAATATTTTTTGACATTTGACATTTTTTTGGGTTCCATACCCATGTGCGGTCACTGTACGGTGGGTGGTAGCCGCACGGTTGGCTAGGGTTCCTTCACAAGTGTATAACGCTTAAAATAAATGATGTTTTATGTAAATAAAAGTAGTTTAATTTTAAAATTGTAATAATAATAATGTTGTTGTGTATAAAAAAATATTTTTATTATTAATAATTGTTAATGATATTTTTATTATTTAAAAATTCCTGTTAATATAATTATTAATAAATTATTATTATTATTATTATTATTTTAATTATCATTATTATTATTATTATTGTAATTAATATTATTATTATCATGGTTTACATTATTATTATTATTATTATTTTAATAATATTATTATATTTGTAACAAAAAAATTTGTAAACCCTAGACTACCCGCAACACCCCCTTCCCCTTACCTGTGTAGGCCACCTCCCTGTTCCCTATGCAAAGTTTTTTTAATACATTAATTTTTTTTTCAAAAAACGGTTTGGTCAATTTTTTTTCAAAATTCCACTTAAAGTCGGCATCACAGATGCTGCCTTTGCATTACGGGTGAAAGGCGGCATCGCGGATGCCGCCTTTCCACTGGGGCAGAAAGGCGGCACCCGCGATGCCGCCTTTCCCCTAAGAAAAGAATTTTTTTGATTTTTTTTGTTTTATTTTGTTTATATATTTATTTATATACATAATTCATAAAAAATGTTCAGGAGGATTCCACCTTTCACCTAACAAAAAAAATTATTAGTTTTTAATTGTTTTTTTCAAAACCGCCTACTTGAAAGTTAAAAATGTTTCAAGTACGTGAATTCAAAAGAATATAAAATATAAACCATAAGACCAATCTAAACAAAAATTTAAAAATTCATTCAACATATAACCAATTATTGTAAACACAAATCATTTCATAACAACTATTCATGAAAAATAATTTATTAGCTTTCAAAACTGCCTACATGAAACTTAGAAATGTTTCAAGTACATGAAATTGAAAGACTATAAAATATAAACCATAAGACCAATCTAAACAAAACTTTAAACATTCATTAAACATATTACCAATTGTTGTAAACACAAATCATTTCATAACAACTATTCATGAAAAATAATTTATTAGCTTTCAAAACCGCCTACTTGAAACTTAGAAATGTTTCAAGTACGAGAATTTGAAAGACTATAAAATATAAACCATATGACCAATCTAAACAAAAACTTCAACATTCATTAAACATATAACCAATTTTTGTAAACACAAATCATTTCATAACAACTGTTCATGAAAAATAATTTATTAGCTTTCACAACCGCCAAATTGAAACTTAGAAATGTTTCAAGTACGTGAATTTGAATGAATATAAAATATAAACCATAAGATCAATATAAACAGAAATTTAAACATTCATTAAACATATAACCAATTGTTGTAAACACAAATCATTTCATAACAACTGTTAATGAAAAATAATTTATTAGCTTTAAAAACCGCCTACTTGAAACTTAAAAATGTTTCAAGTACGTGACATTGAAAGAGTATAAAATATAAACTATAAGACCAATCTAAATGAAACCTTAAAAATTCATTAAACATATAACCAATTGTTGTAAACACAAATCATTTCATAACAACTGTTCATGAAAAATAATTTATTAGCTTTCAAAACCACTGACTTGAACCTCATAAATGTTTCATGTACGTGACTTTGAAAGACTATAAAATATAAACCATAAGACTAATCTAAACAAAAGATTAAAAATTCATTAAAAATATAACCAATTTTTGTAAAAAAACTCATTTCATAACAATTGTTCATGAAAAATAATTTATTAGTTTTCAAAACTGCCTACTTGAAACTTATAAATATTTCAAGTACGTGACTTTGAAAGACTATAAAATATAAAACATAAGACCAATCTAAACAAAACAATAAAAATTCATTAAAAATATAACCAATTGTTGTAAAAACAAATAATTTCATAACAATGCTTCAGGAAAAATAATTTATTAGCTTTCAAAACCCCCTACATGAATCTTAGAAATGTTTCAAGTACGTGACTTTGAAGGACTATAAAATATAAACCATAAGACCAATCTAAACGAAACATTAAACATTCATTAAACATATAACCAATTGTTGTAAACGCAATTCATTTCATAACAACTATTCATGAAAAATATTTTATTAGCTTTCAAAACCGCCTACTTGAAACTTAGAAATGTTTCAAGTACGTGACTTTGAAAGAGTATAAAATATAAACCATAATATCAATCTAAACGAAGATTTAAACATTCATTAAACATATATGAGTCAACCCCGCATCAATAGGATGCACGATGTTGCTAGTATCACATACAACTATAATCATTAATGTATGAAAACATGTTATATCTCCTTTCATGGAACAACGAAATCCATTCTTCCACCCACCATGTTCATATCCATATCAAAATATGGGCGCATAAGGGTATGTTCAAAGATATGCCACATGGAATTCACATATGTTCCCATTTCTACAAATATCAACCCCTTCAACCCCACCATGCATCCAACCATTATAATTTCTTCTACAATTTTCACCCCATTTCTACACATCGCATTGATCAGATGAAAACACCAATGATCTCACATAGACCATTGAACTCTTCATCACCAAATCTTTATCTTTTATCATCTTTAAAAGGCCACTGTAGGACCTCCTTGATCTATCCATTTCCAGCACTCACATACAAGTATACTAGAAAGATAAAAACCAAAAAAAATTCATGTTTTTTTTGTTTATAGTATACTTGTATGTGTGTGTTTGGAATGGATAGATCAAAGAGGTCCTATAGTGTCCTTTTGAAGATGATAAAAGATAAATATTTGGTGATGAAGAGTTCAATGGGCTATGTGGAATCATTGGTGTTTTCATCTGATCAACATGGTGTGGGGAAATGTGGTGACAATTGTAGAAGAAATTATAATGGTTGGATACATGGTGGTGTTGAAGGGGTTGATATTTTCAGGAATGGGAACATATGAGAATTTCATGTGGCATATCTTTGAAAATACCCTTATGCGGCCGGATGTTGATATGGATATGGACATGGCGGGTGCAAGAATGGATTTTTTTGTCCCATGAAAGGAGTTACAACATCTTTTCATGCTTCAATGATTATAGATGTATGTGATACTAGTGACACCGTGCATCCTATTGATGTGGGGTTGACTCATATATTTTTAATGAATTTTTAACTTTTCGTTTAGATTGGTCTTACGGTTTATATTTTATAGTCATTCAATGCCACATACTTGAAACATTTGTAAGTTTCAAGTAGGAGGTTTTGAAAGATTATAAATTATTTTCATGAACAGTTGTTATGAAATGATTTGTGTTTACAACAATTGGTTATATGTTTAATGAATGTTTAAAGTTTCATTTAGATTGGTCTTATGTTTTATATTTTATAGCCTTTGAAATTCACGTACTTGAAATATTCATAAGTTTCAAGTAGGCAGTTTTGAAAGATAATAAATTATTTTTCATGAATGGTTGTTATGAAATTATTTGTGTTTACAACAATTGGTTATATGTTTAATGAATGTTTAATGTTTCGTTTAGATTGGTCTTATGGTTTATATTTTATAGTCTTTCAATGTCACGTACTTGAAACATTTCTATGTTTCAAGTAGGCAGTTTTGAAAGATAATAAATTATTTTTCATTTCCATAGACATAAAACATATAAATGAACATAAACAATCAATGTCTATTTCTACAGTGAGGAGATCCTGTCCCATATGGTGGTCTAACACAAATCATTTCATAAAATATAATTTTTCATTTCCATAGTCATAAAACATATAAATGAGAATAAACAATCAATGTCTATGTCTATGGTGAGGAGATCCTGTCCCACATGGTGGTCTAATAATAGGAAGTCTGTGGCGAGATCTCTGGGGAGTTTGATGACCTGGAGAGGGCTGGTACTCGGGCGCTGGAACATCGACTGTCATATCCTCCACCTCTGTGCCAGTGGGATAAATTGTCAACTCCACCTCGTACGACCCTCCTGATCCTTCTCCCATATCGATGGTAGAAGAACCTGACATCATCGTAGTGGAGAAAAAAATCATATGGGGTTACTATACCCAAAATTTGCGATGGGTCTAGAGCCCAAGGCTGCGATGACTCCGGAAACAACGACTGTGCTCTATATGGACCCCACGATAGAGAAAATTGAGGATATCCTATCAAAAATCATGGATCCCATGACGGTTGAGGCACATCCTGCATCGGCTCAGACTGGACTACTAGTGGGCCAACCTATGCCTGTGGAACTGGTGAGGCCGGACGTGCAGGACGATGCAGTCTATGTCACTGTGGTCATAGATCCTCAGCACTAGTAGCTGATGTAAGATCTTCCTCTGCGGTAGGAACCTGCTGTCTCTGTGCCAGATGCTCAAAGAGGCTCTCGGAAAACGCACAGACAGATGACCTGAACTCCAACACATGATCATGAACGACTTCCCGGTTGAAGACTCTATCCTCAGCCTCATCACTCATATGAATAAGTCTGTCAGTCTGACTCTCCTATAAACAGATTAAAAATTAATCAGAAAATAACTCAACAAACAAAGTAATATAATTTAATTGACTTTCAATCATATGCATCTCTCTGCCGGCTCGGGTAATATACAGTATAGACTTCAGTCTATACCATGGATCATACTCGTGATACACTGAAAGAGAGAACTGCACCGTAGGAACTCCCTAGATGCGAAAATCTGCACGTCTGTGCCAACAGTCAAGAAATACAACATGTACTCGATGCCACTCATCATCCTGCCTCCCTGTCAGCTTCATCCCATGAAGCTGATCTATCTGCCTCGGCGGTAATGGAATCTGCTGAGTGAAGAGAAACTGGCGCATGAATCTGTCAGGCTGGTTCCACTCAACAATATGAAAGTGAATGAGTGACACTACAACCGTAACATCATCAATACCAACCGTGCTGTATGGAGGCAACTGGTCCATAACAAACCAGTATGGAACCCATAAAATCTGAAATAATATATTAACCTTGTTAGAAAAACTGTTAACTAAAAAAATGATGTTATTATTAAATTTTTTAGACAGTTATAGATTGTATATACATACCTGATGGGGTAAGAGAAAGTCCAACTCAAGCTGATATATGGCCAAATCGTGTCTCGGGACCACATTGAAATTGTGGCGCTGACACCACCTATAAAATACAATATCGACAGAGATAAATAATGAGAAATTAAAGTCAATAACTTGTAGTAGCATCAGAAACTGCTAGAAATGAGTGATCATACCAGTGTCCATGCAGCGCATCATGCAGCACCACCATCTCGACCGGCGGACCAACAATATTAGGGCAGAATGCGGGGATGTGATCACATGCCCACATCTAAATAAGGATGACACATCCCCCAAGACCTGTGTGCCGCCTGTCGGATATCCTGCATAATGCTCCATATGTGTATGCCAAGCAGGCGGATCCCCATCTCATTTCGCATCCTGCTAGCCTTCGGTCTCCCACGAGGATGCAACCGATTCATATCAGGTACCACTATTGGTTGACCTTTCGGCATTGAGAAATAACAAAACTCGCCAATAGGTTTCCATGGTGCAACGTAACAGTTAGAAATGTTGTTCATCCAGTACACTAGATCGACATATTCTTCCCATGATATGTTAATAGAGGCACATGCTATGATGGCATGTGAGCATGGAAACCGTAAGGCCTGAAAGCTTCCACATTGACATTGCCTCGTTTCTAGTAATACCACCATTTTTTCACCAATGCTATTTGTTGTGGGGTTCAACTTCTCTTGAACTTTAAATCGAGAGTCTTCTCATCAAAATAGGCAGACTTGATAACCAGAAGCTTCTTCAATATTCTTTTCAATCTCTCGTTGAAAATGTCTTACGTACGTTAGCCCCTGATTTATTCCATCCAATACTAGTTTTTCTCTATCAAAAAAGTACTTCACACAAAAATATAATGTATCCTGAACTAGAGCAGTTATAGGTTGCTTGAGAATCCCTTTGAAGACACCATTGATTCACTCTACAATGTTGGTGGTCATGTGTCCATACCCTTTCCCCCCCCCATCATATGCCAATGTCCATTTTTATTTTTGAATTCGCATCATATAATCGTAAACTTCTTCATTAACCTGGTGGATTTGTTAGAAATGTTCTTCAAACCATCTTTTATCGGACTCATATGCTACACAGAATAAATGATATTTCAGACATTTGGAATTTATCTTTACGTTGATATAAAAAAAATAACGAATACAATGTGTACCAAGTCTGGTGATTGCCTTCTTCATCGGTTCGTTGTGGAATTTTTTATGCAAGTTGCTAGCAATGTGTCTAATGCAGAACCAATGATGTGCATTTGGGTAACACCATGTATCAGGATCTGCATTGATTACCTCATTAATTGTCTAGTGCCGATCAGATATCAAACAAACACCTTGAATGTTGGGGAAATGGGTGTTGATACATGCCAAAATACAACTCCATGATTCATAGTTTTCTTTCTCTACAATGGAAAAGGCAAGTAGAAGAGGTGAATGGTTTCTATCTTGGGTTGTCACAATCAAGAATACAACCTTGTATTTTCCATATAGAAATGTTCCATCAATCTGAATAAACTATTTTTAGAAACGATAGGTGGAGATACATGGATGGAATGCCCGGAACAACAGATGAAATTGAACACGAGATGGATCAAGTAGGTTATCAAGAGACACATGTTCGTTTGTATCCATATGGAAGACAACTTGGTTATGATGCCTATGTATGGCTAGAAATTGCGACAACACCCGATATGAGTCATCCCAATCACCATAAACCTTCACAATTGCCTTCTGTTTCGCCTACCATGCCTTATTATAGGATATATTATAACTGAATGTCTATTGTATCCTCTTTTGAACAAGGGATATCAGAACATCTTGACATGTTATAATCATCTCAACAACAATGGATGACACAAATTCTGCATTTAATGAAGTATGATCTTGTGGTAGGCTTGGCTGAACGCAAGTATGAGTTGCCTCAATCCTCGAGATTCTCCAACCTCCAAATGCAGTGTCTGGAATCGTCCTCAATCGAAATCTACAATCATCCCCATACTTCTCACATCATATGCCATATTTTCTATGATCTGATTCATAAACTAAATAGATACAATGCCTCTCAATGTGAAATCTATTTAGCGTATTTTTTAATGAATCTTTACTTGGAAAATTCCTTCCAACATATAATGTTTTGTCCATCTCACTAAACCTATCTCGTATAACTCTGGGAAACTCAATTTCCGGTGTGAGAACATTATCTTCAAATTTAGGCACACGTTTTATTTCTTCTGACCAAGATGCAAAGAGCGGTGAATGATTTATTGTAGGTCGAGCATGTTGTACAACTAATGAATTTCTTGAAACATCCATTTTTCCTTCCTCATCAGCACTACTATCACCATCTGTTTCGTTATTACAAAACTCTTCATCAGATGTCGGGTTAACATGTATATCCAGGAGATCAAGTAGGTTGTCCTCTACATCATTTGGAATAGTCTCAACTTCATGGGGTGGATTATCTTCAATTACTCTTGTAAGTATACCTCTTTGTAAAATTGGATGTTGTTTTTGTACAGTAGAAACATCAACATATAACTCCATCATGGTACCATACGGCCATTGAGAAAACAAATTAATTTTTTAAATCCATTGTGCATCATCAACCAATGGACAAGCTAGATGCCACAATGTTGAGAGGAACTGAAAATGACTATAACTCATTGACTTGATCTTCTGATTGGGTCCTAGATTTAATAAGCCAACAATTCTGTCTTGAAGGTCACTTAGGGTTACACAATCAGTTGTATTAACCACTGTTATTGGTTGTGTACTGTAAGAAGCTCCTTGCTCAATTTGAATAACCTCCCCATAGAAGTACACACAGGAAAACATTCCTCTCTACATAAATAAAGTTTTTTGACCAAGATTTTGATAATGTAACTGACATTCAGAATGATGGTTTCCAATATAAGTTGGATTTTATACTTTGAAAATGTAATTAAACTACTTATTAAAAATAAGTTGGATTTTACCTCACGTTTAAATAATAACTATTTCTTCTAAACTATACAATCTTTTTGATACTTAAATTTTAACAGATATTATATCATAAACTAAGATATTTCTTAGTACACTTTATAATTAGTGAGTTAAAATATAAATAACATCGAGTTAAAAAATAAATAACAACTTGTTTCGAGCTTATATCCATTCTTGCAGTGAATTGGATATCAAAATTTCAAAAAACCCATTGTTACATGAGATTTCTGAAATTTTGATATTCAATTCCCTGCAAGAAAGGCTATAAGCTCGAAACATGATGTTATTTATATTTTAACTCCATGTTATTTATTTTTTAACTTCATGTTATTTATTTTTGAACTCTACTAAATTGTTTTTTAACTATGTTATTTTTTAACTCTATATTATTTTTTAACTCCATGTTATTGAATATCATTTGAACTATAGTTTTATTTTTAACTCTATGTTATTTATTAATTAATTTCTCATTAACCATTACTAATAATAACTATAAATATCATTAATAAATTTTTATTTTTTAACTATTTTATTTTTTAACTCCATATTATTTTTTAACTTCATGTTATTGAATATCATCTAAACTATAGTCTTGATTTTAACTTTACTTTATTTATTACTTAATTTCTAATTAATCATTCCTAATAATAACTATCAACATCATTACTAAATTACCAATTTATCATTTATTTTCTTAGATATTTTAGTAGTTTATAAAGAAATATGCATATCTTAAGCATATCCTCCGGGAGTGTCAAACCAGAATGCAGCAAGGCCCTTTGTCGTGCACCAGTTCCCATTCGAGTCTAGCTTAAATTGGTGTTTTCAGGTTTTACCCCTAGGTACATCTATGCCAGAGCCACATTCACTTGCTTGTATCTAAACAAGGATTTGATTACTTAGATAACATAGTCATTATGCTACCAAAATTTCATTAAAATAATCCTAAACTAATTTATACTAATGAAAATTATAATTCCTAAATATATATAAAAAATATAATAATTTTTTTTAAACTATCTAAACTATTGAAGATTTTAAATATTTAACTATAAAGAATTCAACTAAATAAAAAACATTAAAAGTATAAAAGAATTTAACTAAAAACAATTCTACAAAATAAAAAACATTAAATTAAAAACCATACCTCTAAAATCTTTCCAAAAATTTCAAACCGCAGAACACCGCCACAAAAAGAGAAATTGAGAGATAATGGATGTTTGGAAGTGAGGAAAAGGGGAGGGGTGCGCTGCCCTTTTATAGGGCATGACGGAAAAGGAGAAACTGTGGGTGCTGCCTTTTCCATGTCACCGATCCGCACCGGCAGTGCAAAGGCGGCATCTGCGATGCCTCCTTTCACCCGTAATGCAAAGGCGGCATTGCAGATGCCGCCTTTGAGGTGAATTTTGAAAAAAAAATCGACCTAACAGGTTTTTCAATTTTTTTAAAATGTATTAAAAAAACCCTCCCTGTGCGCCATGCCTTGCATCCCGCTCCTCCACCCTCACCTCAGACTCTAGCGACCACCCCTGGTTTCATCTTGGCTTCGCACGCCCTTCACCCTCCTTCACCTGGTGTGCACCCAACTCCTTCTGCACCTTCGGAATTGCCTACTAGCCCCAAAACTGCCTCACCTTCTCCATGATCTCCCCAACCCCCTTGATTCCCTTCCATGAACTCCCATTTCCCAAGCCTCCACTCCACTACCTCATCCGCCCATAGGTCCTTTCCTCCCCTCACTCCGTCAACTTTCCCCTCATCACGCCTCCGACTACCTGACCAAGCCAGCACCGTCCCTACACTCACAATCCTCCATGATTGCCTTGGTCCTTGTGTCACGACCCGCCCTCGGGGCCCGTGACGTGACTACCCCAAGCCCGCCTTCCATAGGCCAGGGGCTGGCGACTTGCACTAAGGCTTAAATCCCGGTAAAAAGGGAAGGCATTGCCTTTGTAAAGTAAACAAGCACCACAGAGTAAGCAAGCGGAAAAGTAAACACTAAGTAAAAACAGAGTACAACTGAAGTGCGGAAAAGTAAATGGGCCAGTATACAAACCCAAACTGAAAGTAAAGTACAACTCGAAAGGGGAAACAACAACTGTAAAGTAAAAGCCGCTACACCGAGCTGTCCACTGGAAATCCCACCTGAAGGGTGAGTACAGATAGCTCCTCTGCTCCTCAGGTCCCGTCGTCCGCTCTGAGCACGTCCCGTCCAGTGGTCCACCTCCAGGTACCGTGCTGCTCTGCGAGCCTCAACCACGATCAACGCTGTCCGTCGTCTGCAACCAACACAACGTAGTGCGGGCATAGCCAGTGCAGGGGTGAGTATAAGCCACTCAGTAGGGACCCTGAGACCCCTGAAGGTCTCCCGAAATCCACAAAGGATAAACCAAAAAGGAAGATAAAAACACGAAGTAACAACCGACACTGCTTAGGTATATGCCCATACATATACCTAAGTCATCAATTCCAATACGCTCTAACCTCTGAGCCCAAGTACAACTCAGTCCACACAGGAAAGTATACGTATTCCACACAGGAAAGCAAAACGAAATCCACACAGGATAGCACAACACAATCCACACAGGAAAGCAACAGGATTTAGCTCACACGGGTGTACTTCTTCGAGGACGATAGAGATGATCACTGATCCATCTAAGTCGTCGGACCCACAAAGGATCGATAGGTACTAACCCCCGCAAAGACCCACACAGGATCAGACCCACACAGGATCTGTAGGCGCTGGTTCACACAGGACCGCTGAGCGCTGACCCACACAGGATCGGACCCACACAGGATCGGACCCACACAGGATCGGTAGCACTGATCCACACAGGATCCCTGAGTGCTGTAGTCGTCGTCGTCGAATCCACTGAGGATCTCTGCACTGTCGTCGTCGTAGTCACAGTAGCAGTCGCAGCCATCTCTAGGGTTCCCGCACACAGCAAACTCGTTCGGGAGGGTCCGCTCCACGAGCCGAGAGGCTAATACATCAACTGTCACAAAGTCCAGAGTTGATGTATCCAAAAGTTCCGTATCGTCAACAGGAACTCAACGCAACAGACGGCGCATCAATCGGACGCCCGGTCTGTGAGTTATTGGCGTTTTCGTCCCAGGGGCCCGGTTGGTTTTTAAGGAAAAACCAACCTGACCGTACTCCACCTGCATCCAAACCTCGGGCGGAGTATTCCAAACGATCCGTCTCACTAAGAGGAACTCAACAAAGCTGACAACACGTCATTCGGACGTCCGTAGCTCAAGATATGAGCGTTTCCGCTCCGAGGGACCGGTTGGTTTCGTGTACGAACCAACCCGGACGAACTCAAAGTAATCCGAAACCTTGAGTGCGATATACCGAAACGACCGTCTCAATCCAAGGATCGCATCACCGCTGACGGCGTATCGTTTGGAGGTCCGTAGCCCGAGTTATGGGTATTTGAATCCAAACCGCTCGGTAATGGGGGTTTCGGGCCCGGGCCGTCCCGGCCCGAGACCCCCCGGTTGGCCCGAACCGGGTCGACCCGGTGCGGCCCGGCCCGGCGCGGCCCGGTGCGGCTCGGCCCGGCCCGGCACGGCCCGGCCCGGCCCGACCCGGCCGGGCCTGGCGGAACGGCCAGGCGCGCCAGTTCGGCGCAAGGCAGCGCGCTGGGCGCGCTGCCAGCTCGGCCGAAGGCCGAGCTTATTGGAAACGGGGGGCGCCAGCCCCCCTTTGTGAAGCCGCGACCCCCCTCATTATGGGGGGCCAGTTTGCTGGCCGGGGGAATTAATTCCCCCAGGTTTTCCTCCCTTCCGGCCGGCCTGACCTGGCCGGCCGGTTCTTCCTCAACGGGACCGGCAAAGGTTAGTCCCCTTCCGGCTTCCGACACCGGCGACCCGGTTGGCCGCCGGTCTTCTTGTTCCGCCGCGGCCCGGAACCTGCCGCGGCCTTCGTCGTCCGGCGCGGTGCGACGACACCGCGCCCCTCCGCCGCGGCCCCGCTCCGGCCACGGCGCCTTCGACTTTCTTCGACGTGGCGCGACGGCGTTGCGTCCTTTCATTATTTTACGACGCAGCGCGACGGCGCCGCACGTTTCTTCCCGTATGATCCTGCGCGGTGCAACGACACCGCGCCACACCCGTTTCAATCACAACCGAATCAACATGAAAAAGGAGGAGGGTCGGCCGTGTTCGTGCGGTCCGGCCCCCTCGCGTTATTCGCCAACAATTGGACAAATTTCACGAAGAAATAATCATGGGTATAAATCATGAACAAAAGAATAATAAAATAAACCCCTACCTCGGTTTCAAGTGCGGAGCACGTCAATAAGCCATGGAAGACTAGCGTCGCGGAGGTCGGGCATCGCGGAAATCGAACGTTGTTTTCGTTGACGTCGAGGTGCATCCGAAGAGGTACATCGCTAGAGAAACTTCGTAAGCTGATGGAGATAGTCCGAGGAGGAAACAACGTCTCCTTTCTTTGACATGGGAAAAAGATCGAAGAAGCGGCGTCGTCGATCTTCAGAAACACACTGGCTACAAAGAAGAGAAGCGGTGTTCTTCGTTGGATCTTAAGTGTTCTTCGTGTTCTTCGTCAAGGTTGAATAAGATGAAGAGAGAGCTTCCCAAAACCTCTCAAGGGACAAAGAATAATAACCAAATAAAATAAGCTTAAATCTTATTTTATTTACACAACTAAACCACTTGAATTTCAAAAGTTTGAAATTAAAACAACTCAACTCAATTAATATCCCAAGTTGTCAAGATTAATTAGAGAGGAGTTATTGGGAGTTTAGAGAGGAGATGAAGTGTTAGGGTTCGTGTGGGCCCCACCACACTTAATCCTCTCAAGGGAGGTTAAGTGGATGTAGGTCCCACCCCTAACTCCCTTTGGGAGGATAAAACCAATTTGGATAAAAATAAAATGTGTTTCCACATTTTATTTAACTTCATCTTAAATTCCTCAAAACTAACTCTCAACCCGCATAAAAAGCAACCTCGGAAAAGGTCTCTTTAAGCGAATATCAGCGCTGCGAGTTCATCGGTGCCCTAGGAATTCGATTCCGGGCACCGGTTCAAAATTTAGAAATTCCCACTCGTTCGTTCACTGAACGTACCCAAGCCAAACTTCGGAAATTGATTCCGGGCACTCCGGGCCTCGGAATCAGGTGCCGTCAGAAACCGCGCTCTTGTAAAATTCCAAATAAAATTAAGAAAAGAATTTCCCTTGAATTTTACGTGTCTTTACATTACTCCCACCTCAGGGCTTTACGTCCCCGTAAAGATACATCAAAACTAGGGAAACAAAAGAGGGTACTGAGCACACATCTGAGCCTCCCGCTCCCAAGTGCTCTCCTGGAGGTTCCCGTGCTGCCATCTGATGCGCACTAGAGGAATCGACCATCCACGTAGGACCCGCTCCTGTCGGTCCTCGATCTCCACCGGGACCTCCGTAAAATTCGCCCCATCATCAACGTCATGCTCCCCATGGTCAATGATGTGCATCGGGTCGTGTACGTATCTCCTCAGCTGAGACACGTGGAAGACGTCATGCACCCGGTGCAACTGAGGTGGTAGTGCCAGGCGATAAGCCACCTTGCCAATCCTGCTGAGGACCTGGAAGGGTCCGATGAAGCACGAAGATAACTTGCCGCCTCGGCCAAATCTATGTATACCACGTCGAGGTGAGACCTTCAAGAAGACGTGGTCACCATCCTCAAACTCCAGTGGCCTCCGACTCCTGTCAGCATATGACTTCTGCTGGCTCTGAGCTGTCCTCATCCGCTCTTGGATGACCTGGACCTTCTCTGTCGTTGCCTGGACCATCTCTGGTCCCACAAGTGCTGACTCCCCAGGGTCTGTCCAACACAAAGGAGATCTACAAGGTCAGCCGTACAACGCCTCGTATGGTGCCATCCCGATGGTGGAGTGGTAGCTGTTGTTGTACGTAAACTCCACCAAGGGTAGGTGGTCCTCCCAGCTATGACCAAAGTCGAGGACACATGCGCGGAGCATGTCCTCGAGAGTCTGAATGGTCCTCTCTGTCTGACCATCCGTCTGAGGGTGAAAGGCTGTGCTCAGACGTAGCTGCGTCCCGAACGACTCCTGCAATCCCTTCCAAAGCCGGGAAGTAAAGCGAGCATCTCGGTCGGAGACGATAGATGATGGCACACCATGAAGCCGCATAATCTCCTGAATGTAGAGACGTCCCAAGCTCTCCACTGAGCCCTGCTCTCTGATGGGTAAGAAGTGAGCCGACTTGGTGAGTCGGTCGACAATCACCCAGATGGAGTCATGACCTCTGGAAGTGCGTGGAATTCTAGTCACGAAGTCCATAGAAATCCTGTCCCACTTCCACTCCGGGACCTCCAAGGGCTGTACCAAGCCTGTTGGTACCTGATGCTCTGCCTTCACCTGCTGGCAGGTGAGGCATCGAGAAACGAACTCTGCCACAACATTCTTCATGCCCGGACACCAGTGCTGTTGTCTGAGGTCCTGGTACATCTTCACCACTCCAGGATGTACCGCCAAAGGAGAAGCATGAAACTCCCTTAGAACCTCCTCCCGCAAAGCAACTGGTACCATGGTACGTCCTCTGAAAAGGATGTCATGCTCTTCTCCAAGGGAGAAACCATCAGGTGCCTGTCCCGAGGATATCTGTGCACGCCGTGTCTCACAGTCAGCGTCCTCACGCTGTGCCTCTCTGACCCGCTGCAGTAGTGGAGGAGTGACTGTGAGAGACTGAAGGAAGGCTGCCCCAACTCTATCCACGAAGGATATCTGCAAAGAGGCTAGCTGCTCTGTCACCTCCTCAAGTAGCTGAATGCCCGTCCTCCTGCTGAGGGCATCAGCTACCACATTCCCCTTTCCAGGAGTATAGATTATCTCAAAGTCATAGTCCTGGAGGAACTCGAGCCATCTCCGCTGTCTCAGGTTCAGGTCCTTCTACGAGAAGATATACCTGAGACTCTGATGATCAGAAAAGACTATAAAGCGCTCGTCCATCAGGTAGTGTCGCCATGTCTTCAAAGCGAAGACCACTACTGCTAACTACAGGTCATGGGTAGTGTAGTTCTGCTCATGCGGCCTCAACTATCGTGATCCATAGGCGATCACTGCCCGATCCTGCATTAGGACACAACCAAGTCCGGTCCCTGATGCATCGCAGTATACTACGTACCCTACTCCCTCCTCAGGCAACCTCAAGATAGGTGTGCTGGTCAATCTCTGTCTCAGTTCCTGGAAGCTCTGCTGACAACTGTCTGACCACATGAAGGGTTTCCCCTTCTTCGTCAAAGCTGAGAGTGGTGCCACAACTCTAGAGAATTCTGGCACGAATCTCCTGTAGTATCCAGCTAGTCACAAGAAACTCCACACCTCCTTCACGCTTCTGGGTGGCTCCCAAGCTAACACAGCCTCGATTTTTGCAGGATCCACTACAACTCCCGCCTCAGAGATAACGTGTCCCAAGAAGTGGACCTCACGTATCCAGAACTGGCACTTCGAGAGCTTACCATAAAGCTGGTGCTCTTGGAGTGTGTCTAGTACAACTCGCAAGTAGTAGGCGTGCTCCTCCTCAGTCGTCGAGTAAATCAAAATGTCGTCGATGAAGACCACGACAAATCGATCGAGGTATGGCTGAAAGATCCTGTTCATGAGGGTCATGAACACTGCTGGAGAATTGGTTACACCGAAAGGCATAACCAAGAACTCATAGTGGCCATACTGACATCTGAAGGCGGTCTTCTGCACGTCCTCATCTCTAACTCTGAGCTGATGATAGCCTGACCTGAGGTCTATCTTCGAGAACCACCATGCTCCCTTGAGCTGATCAAAGAGGTCATCAATCCTCGGTAGCGGATACTTGTTCCTCACTGTCTCCTGGTTCAGGCGACGATAGTCAACAAAAAGTCGTAATCTCCCGTCCGCCTTCTTGGCGAACAATATCGGGGAAGGCCAGGGTGAAACACTGGGTCAGATGAACCCCTTGCCCTGCAAGTCCTCCAACTGTACCCGTATCTCTCGAAGCTTGGCGAGGGCCATCCGATATGCTGGAGTAGATATCGGGGCTGTCTCGGGGTATAGGTCAATATAAAAGTCTACCTCTCTGCGAGGAGGTAACCCTGGAACGTCGTCGGGAAAAACGTCCGCAAACTGATCCACCACTAAAGGAAAACCAGGACTCCGCACGTCCACTGCTCCTAGGATGAGACTAGCCAACTGATGAGTGATGGGCTGTCCTCTCCTCTGCGGAAGTCCATCCTGTGCTGTGAAGGCTCCCTTTTCGTAGGTGAAGGTGAACCTGCTCCCGTCGGTGCGTACGCATCACACCTTGCGCCTAAAACAGTCTATCTGTGCATGGACCATAGATAACCAATCCATGCCCAAGATGACGTCATAATGCCTCGACGCTGCTACAAGAAGATCACAACCGAAGCTCTCGCCTCCTAGAGTAAGCTCACACTGCCGGAACCAGTGCGTAATCATCAAGTCTGCTTCCGTAAGAGTCTCTAGCTGTAAGGATCGAGCCAACAGCTCTGTCGGAATCTCCGAGCTCTGAACAAGGGCAGCGGCTATGAAAGAGTGACTCGCTCCTGTGTCTATAAGTACTGTAGCAAGGGTTTAATAGACACAGATAGTACCTCGAATCATCTCGGGCGCGCTGTGGTCGTAGGCCTCCGCTGCCTGGAGCTGTGCCTGTCTCTACCCGCCAGCTCCCTGTGGTCGAGGTGGACCTCCTGGTGGTGGTGGTGGCAGATCGTCAAAGCGTCGCCCACCACCTGCTGCTCGGCCAGCTCCTCTGCCTCATCCGCCTCCTCCCTGCGGACCGCCACAGTCGACCCTCTGCCTCTACCTCGGTGGTCCCTCAACCGTCTGCTGCTCCTCGGCACGGTGGGTTGGGCAGTCACGGGCCATGTGGCCCTGCCCGCCGCACGAGTAGCACTGTCTACATCTCGAAAGACTGGCTCCGTGCTGTGTTCCCCGCACTGCTGAGCCAGTGTCCTAAGGTCGTTTGCCTGAAGGTCTGGTCTGCCTAGACCCCTGAGTCATCCGTCGACTTCCAGCTGCAGAAGACTCTGCCACGTGCCGCCCTGCGGTGGGTCTCGGCGCTGGTGTAGACTCAGCAAGAAAGCTCTCGATCAAAAGGGCCCACTCCAGTACTCCCGTCTGAGTCGGTATGCTGAGGGAGATCAGCGATGCCCTGATCTCGTGTCTCAATCCCTACTCGAAGGTTCGGGCCCGGAAGAATGGGTCTCGTACCATGTCGGTCGAGTAGCGCGAGAGATCGGTAAATCTCGCCGAGTACTGTGCGACCGTCATGCTGCCCTGCCGCAGCTGAAGAAGCTCCTGAATGCGCACCGCACGGAGGGTGGCTGGGACGAACTCCGAGCGGAAGAGGCTCTCAAATTCCGTCCAAAGAAGAGATGCCTCATCGTGTAACTGGAGCATCAAGCTCCACCATCGTCCTGCTACTGCGTGTAGTAGGCTCACAACGAGGATCACCATGAGGTCTGCTGGTGTCCTCACTAGCCTGAAAACTTGTACCACTGCCTCCAGCCAGTCCTCTGCTGCCTGGGGGTCTGTCTCCCCACAAAACCTGGGCGGTCGCTGGCGCTGAAACTCAAGCAGAGCTCCAAGGCGACGTGCATCGTCAGCGGCTGGTGCTAGAAGCATCGGTGGATCGGAGGGTAGTGCTATCACCGGTGCCACTGCTGACAAAGGGCCATGCACCGAGGCCTCGTCACTCGGTGGGCTATCGTCACGATCGACTCTCAGAACCCTAGCTGGCTGCCATCGTGGGGCCATCTTGAAAAGGAAACAGGTGCGCCACGGTCAGAACAGTATACATGGTGAGCTGATACAAAGTAATCACAAAGAAAACTTGAAACACACACGCAATCAATGTTTTCGTGCATTAAGTCAGAAATCAGAAGTCAGGGTCCTGGTGTACGGATATGTCGGACGCTGCACCAACACTGGACTCCCTTGACTAATAAACTCACTCAATACGCTAAACATTATTGCTTCACATAGAAAAGATCAGAGTTTGCGGTTGAACAGAACTCCTATGATACCAATTTTTCAGGACCCGCCCTCGGGGCCCATGCCGTGACTACCCCAAGCTCGCCTTCCATAGGCCAGGAGCTGGCGACTAGCACCAAGGCGTAAATCCCAGTAAAAAGGGAAGACATTGCCTTTGTAAAGTAAAAAAGCACCACAGAGTAAGCAAGCGGAAAAGTAAACACTAAGTAAAAACAGAGTAAAACTGAAGTGCGGAAAAGTAAGTGGGCCAGTATACAAACCCAAACTGAAAGTAAAGTACAACTCGAAAGGGGAAACAACAACTATAAAGTAAAAGCCGCTACACCGAGCTTTCCACTGGAAATCCCACCTGAAGGGTGAGTACAGATAGCTCCTCTTCTCCTCGGGTCCCGCCGTCCGCTCCGAGCATGTCCCGTCCAGTGGTCCACCTCCAGGTACCATCCTGCTCTGCGAGCCTCAACCACGATCAACGTTGTCCGTCGTCTGCAACCAACACAACGTAGTGCGGGCATAGGCCGTGCAGGGGTGAGTATAAGCTACTCAGTAGGGACCCCAAGACCCCTGAAGGTCTCCCAAAATCCACAAAGGATAAACCAAAAAGGAAGATACAAACACGAAGTAACAACCGACACTGCTTAGGTATATGCCCATACATATAACTAAGTCATCAATTCCAATATGCTCCAACCTCCGAGCCCAAGTACAACTCTGTCCACACAAGAAAGTATACGTATTCCACACAGGAAAGCAAAACGAAATCCACACAGGATAGCACAACACAATCCACACAGGAAAGCAACAAGATTCATCTCACACAGATATATTTCTTCGAGGACGATAGAGATTATCACTGATCCATCTAAGTCGTCGGACCCACAAAGGATCGATAGGTACTAACCCCCGCAAAGACCCACACAGGATCTGTAGGCGCTGGTTCACACAGGACCACTGAGCGCTGACCCACACAGGATCGGACCCACACAGGATCGGTAGCACTGATCCACACAGGATCGCTGAGTGCTGTAGTCGTCGTCGTCGAATCCACTGAGGATCTCTGCACTGTCGTCGTCGTAGTCACAGTAGCAGTCACATCCAGCTCTAGGGTTCCCGCACACAGCAAGCTCCTTAAGGAGGGTCCGCTCCACGATCCGAGAGACTGATACATCAACTGTCACAAAGTCTAGATTTGATGTATCCAAAAGTTCCGTATCGTCAACAGGAACTCAACGCAACAGACGGCGCGTCAATCAGACGCCCGGTCTGAGAGTTATTGGCTTTTTCGTCCCAGGGGCCCGGTTGGTTTTTAAGGCAAAACCAACCCGACCGTACTCCACCTGCATCCAAATCTCGGACAGAGTATGCCAAAAGATCCGTCTCACTAAGAGGAACTCAACAAAGCTGACGGCACGTCATTCGGACGTCCGTAGCTCAAGATATGAGCGTTTCCGCTCCGAGGGCCCGGTCGGTTTCGTGTACGAACCAACCCGGCCGAACTCAATGTAATCCGAAACCTTGAGTGCGATATACCGAAACGACCGTCTCGATCCAAGGATCGCATCGCCGCTGACGGCGCGTCGTTTGGAGGTCTGTAGCCCGAGTTATGGGCATTTGAATCCAAACTGCTCGGTAATGGGGGTTTCGGGCCCAGGCTGTCCCGGCCCGAGACCCCCCGGTTGGCCCGAATCAGGTCGACCCACCCCGGACAGGGTCGACCCGGCTCGGCATGGCCCGGCCCGGTGCGGCCCGGCACGGCCCGACCCGGCCTCGCCTGGCGGACCGGCCCGGCGTGCCGGTTCGACACAAGGCAGCGCGCTGCCAGCTCGTCCGAAGGCCGAGCTGATTGGAAACGGGGGGCGCCAGCCCCCCCTTTGTGAAACCGCGACCCCCCACATTATGGGGGGCCGGTTTGCTGGCCGGGGGAATTAATTCCCCCGGTTTGCCTCCCTTCCGGCCGGCCCGACCTGGCCGGCCGGTTCTTCCTCAACGGGACCGGCAAAGGCCGGTCCCCTTCTGGCTTCCGACACCGGCGGCCCGGTTGGCTGCCGGTCTTCTTGTTCCGCCGCGGCCCGGAACCGGCTGCGGCCTTCATCATCCGGCGTGGTGCGATGGCACCGCGCCCCTTCGCCGGGGCCCCGCTCCGGCCGCGGCGCCTTCGACTTTCTTCGACGCGGCGTGATAGCATCGCGTCCTTTCATTATTTTACGACGCGGCGCGACGACGCCACACGTTTCTTGCCGTATGATCTTGCGCGGTGCAACGACACCGCACCACACCCGTTTCAATCACAACCGAATCAACATGAAAAGGAGGAGGGTCGGCCATGTTCGTGCGGTCCGGCCCCCTCCCGTTATTCGCTAACAATTGGACAAATTTCACGATGAAATAATCACGGGTATAAATCATGAACAAAAGAATAATAAAATAAACCCCTACCTCAGTTTCAAGTGCGGAGCACGTCAACAAGCCGTGGAAGACTAGCGTCGCGGAGGTCGGGCGTCGTGGAAATCGAACGTTGTTTCTGTTGACGTCGAGGTGCATCCGAAGAGGTACGTCGCTGGAGAAACTTCGTAAGCTGACGGAGATAGTCCGAGGAGAAACAACGTCTCCTTTCGTTGACACAGGAAGAAGATTGAAGAAGTGGCGTCGTCTATCTTCGGAAACACACCGGCTACAAAGAAGAGAAGCGGCGTTCTTCGTCGGAGCTTAAGTGTTCTTCGTGTTCTTCATCAAGGTTGAAGAAGATGAAGAGAGAGCTTCCCAAAACCTCTCAAGGGACAAAGAATACTAACCAAATAAAATAAGCTTAAAGCTTATTTTATTTACACAACTAAACCACTTGAATTTCAAAAGTTTGAAATTAAAACAACTCAACTCAATAATATCCCAAGTTGTCAAGATTAATTAGAGAGGAGTTATTGGGAGTTTAGAGAGGAGATGAAGTGTTAGGGTTCATGTGGGCCCCACCACACTTAATCCTCTCAAGGGAGGTTAAGTGGATGTGGGTCCCACCCCTAACTCCCTTTGGGAGGATAAAACCAACTTGGATAAAAATAAAATGTGTTTCCACATTTTATTTAACTTCATCTTAAATTCCTCAAAACTAACTCTCAACCCGCATAAAACGCAACCTCAGAAAAGGTCTCCTTAAGCGAATATCGGCGCTGCGAGTTAATCAGTGCCCTCAGAATTCGATTCCGGGCACCGGTTCAAAAGATAGAAATTCCCGCTCGTTTTTTCACTGAACGTACCTGAGCCATACTTCAGAAATTGATTCTGGGCACTCCGGGCCTCGGAATCTGGTGCCGTCAGAAACCGCGCTCTTGTAAAATTCCAAAGAAAATTAAGAAAAATATTTCCCTTGAATTTTACGGGTCTTTAAACCTTGACCTCTCCTAGCATCGCTTTCAGACTCTACCCTAAACTCCAACTCCCACTTCATGCTTTCCCTAACCGCCTCTCCCCTCACCCCAACATCGGAACTCCTTCTTCGCCCTCTTCCCTGGCCAACCAGTAGCGACACAGATCCCATTGCATGTTATGTGCTATGTCCATCCAAATCCCTTACTCCAATAGCCTATCCACGCTGCTCCAACACCCTACCACCCCCTAGCGTCATGTCCCAGCGGCTACCCTCTGTCCCGTTCCTGGCAGTGAAATCCCATTTCTATGTATATTTCATTATTTTTAGTGTTTTTCTCAAAATAACCAAGCTTTAAAACATTGCCTTGTAATTAACACATTATTCTCATTTATTTTATTGTGTGGTTAGTTTATGGTGTGTGGTTCTATATTTCTTGGAGATTCATCACTTTTGCACATGTTTGAGGTAGGATTATTCACGTAATTCTTTTCCTAATCTCTCTATTTATACATGAATTATTTACAATAATTTTCACTTCATAATTTGTGTTTTTAAGATGCTGTATCCTAACATATAATGATTTTTATGAATCGATAGATTTTATTTGAAATTATTTTTGTATGAAATTAATGATTATGACTATTTATTTGTGCACCAAATTACACTTGGTAATTTTCTAAATTCTCAAACATGATTTTCACCCCTTGAATATTTTTAATTAATATAAAAATGTGATTCTCATACTTTCTGCATATTTATTGAGGTTTGTGTGATGTTTTTAAGATGGTAGAAATTGGTGGAATGTTTTTTATGGGTTTATGCCTACATACTATATAATGGTGCACACGAGGTGTTTGATTTAAAAATACTATTGTTTCTTTTAAAATAAATTCTTTCTACCAAACATGGTTTCAATATGGGTTTTATGGGCATGGTACAATGATTGTTTGATTGGGATTTTAAAAGGTGTGGAAAGGTTCTTTGGTTTTTTGCAAACCCCTATTAGTGGTTTAGGTGTTTCCATGCCCTAACTCCCATATTTTTAAATCCATTTAATGCTTGTGTTTTCTTAACTAAATATTATATTATGTTTCAAAACTCTAATTTGTTATATTTGACTTATAATAGTGTTTTCTTGGTGAAAGATTTTGTTTTAAAATGGAATTGGCATGTAAAATTGATGAGATTGTGATTGAAGAATTTTCATTTCCCATTTGAAATGTTTTAAAAATTGAGTAAATGATTTATTAAATGATTTTGGAAGTGAGAATCATGGGGGAAAAGTGATTATGTGTGTGTTTGGGTTTTATTTGAAAAAGGGAGTGGGAATTTCGGGATAATGATTCTTGTTCTTTTAAATGACTTGGGATCTTTTATGTGGTTTCTAAAATGTCTTGAAATGAAATTTTAGAGTATATGCTCATTTGGATTTGAAAAGGAAAAATTTGTGTTTGTGTGATGTTTTGGGGAATACCTAATGATAGGTTGAGTTAAAGGCTTGTTTTGAACTTTTAACCCATGGGTATTGTTTGTACTAACTTTTAAAGGAGAACAGATTTTGGAGAATGTGTATGCCCGGTTAGAAACTTTTAACATTATATGAAATGATTTAAATGTTAAATGGCATAGCGACCTAGTTGGTACCTTTGATAATATAATGTATATATATGTGGGTCACCTCTGTAGGGGGGATATCCCATTATGTGTTATCGTATTAGAGTGTCTATGTTTGGGGTAAGCAAGTGCGGTGAGATGAGTCACACGTGTGAGGGACTCCTACGTACACAATATTAATATAACAACCATGGCTTCCTAGGAAACTTTTATATGACTGAGTGATGGTTTATGATCAACCTTGATTAGACGGGTTGGTACCCCCTGGATTTTTTGTTAGACCAGGCGGGTTTTTCCATGGGATTGGTCAGTTTTAGGGCGGCTAGTTGGTTATAGACTTAGTATCTTCACCATATGCTGGAACTTTGTTTTGAAACCAAGAACGTTTAGGTGATTCTGGTGATGTTTAGGATCACCCATAGTTACTCATTTATTTACATTTATTGTTTACTTTCAGTTGTACTAGTTTATATTCTGTTTTCCTTGTTTACCTGTATTATTTTATTTCATATTTTTTTATCTTTTTATTTTGGGTGTTGTTTATAAAAAGGGAAAAAATGGGTTTATTGAAATAGCATGTTGCGTCTATTTTGGTTCTGAATGGTAAAATCACGTTTCCTATTTTAAAATGTGAAAACCCTACATTTATAATTGTATTTCAAACTTTTTTCATTGGATTTGGTTTGGGATGTGAGATTATTGGATTTTGTGGCATAGCTTGGAAACCATAATGAGAATTATTAATTCTCAAACCCATTTTATTATTACAGCTGTAGGTTTTCTTTTCTTAGGTTATCTTGGATGAGTTTCTCTTTATTGGAGAAAGGTCAGATTTTGACCAGGAGGTGACATGGAAGGTCACATGGAGGTATGTTAAGTTGTTCTATTTATTTATTTTATCCACTACTAGAGTTTATTTTTATTTTTATTTTATTTATATTTATGGGAAAAATAATTCCCAGAAATTATATTTTGATGAAGAATATTAGTTTCTAGCCGATGGGGATCAGGAGTGCCCTTCAGGCCATTCCGCAGACTGGCTCGGGTGACCGATTCTGGGTCGACCCGGGTTGGTTCATGAAAAATGGTATCAAATAAGGCCCTTGTTATTTGGGGTGTCTGGTTCTTAGATATTAGGACTATTGGGACTCGAGAGGTAGGTATAATAATGACATCATGAACCCTCACCTGTTCTGAACCTTGAGTCACCAGGGGGAGTTCGAGAATTGAGTCCCTGCCTTGTTCTGATTTATTTTAGATCGAGGGAAGTCAAAAGAGGCAAGATGATGCCACATCGTGATTTCATATAGAGTAGTGATCCATGTGGTGTCTGAGTACATGGTTTAAGTTCCTCCTAGTTGTTGAAACAAATTTGGGGCATGTCCCATTACCATGTCACTGGGTTTAACATGACTTCTAGTCCCTCACATCAGTAATTTGATTCAAGTTATGTTTTGTTTGGGTTCTGGTTGGTGTATGTGAACTTATGAAAATGAAAAAATGTTTTTGAATTAAGAATGATTTATTTTGAATGGATTTAAATTCATGAAATGGTTTTTAAAACTGAAAGATCTTGGTCTAAAAATTTGAAATTTTCTTGGAATTGGTAGAGAAATTGTTGGGGTGAAACCTCATGTACACTTTATGAATGTACACACATGTGAGGGAATGCATGGGATGTTCATGTTGGTTCATATGGATGAAAGCAGATAAAGACATGAGGAACAGTTTATGGGATTACTGGGGTGTGTACATGAAATTAAAGGCTTCAACTTGTTTTTATAAATCCATTTTAAAAGGGGTAAATGATATTTAAAAATTTTATTTGGAATGAAATGTTGGTTTGGTATTTGTGAAGTATCCTTGAAAGAAAGGCCGTTTTTCAATAAAAAATGAAAAGGTTATTTTAAAAATGTAATTTTGGTTGTGTTTATATTTTGTTGGTTTTTAAGATGTTTTTTTAGGATGAAGTCTCTTTTATAGATGATTCTTCAGCTTGATATTGGTTTTAGCCTTTTGTTTAATATGTTTTTCAAAAAATTACGCTAAGAAGAGTCTCCATGGTTTTTGATATGTCATGCCTAGTTTTTGGGCCTTCTCGGACATTTCTTATTTTTCAGGGTGATCAAGGTCCTTTAGAGGGAGTAGAGTGGATTGAAGAGATTGAGCACGTGTTCAGGGTATTGGTAACTCCCAATGTTGTCAGAGTGCGTGCTCTTTTGGGTCTGTTCAGAGGTTCAGCTCTAGATGAATGGGAGTTGTTCTCCCCACCTTCACTACATTTTGGGATGACATGGGATGTATTTAAATCTATCTTTATCTAATGGTTCATACCTGAATATGTGAATATGCATAAAAGGGAAGAGCTCATGCGTATTCAACAAGGCCAATGGATAGTGAAGAAATATATTGACCATTTCAAGGAACTTGTGTCCTTTTATTTGGAGGTAGCATCACATTATTTGATGAAGAATTCTCCCTCCATTAGGGGTCTTCAACCAAAAATCAAGGAGCGAGTCCTCTGTTATAAGGACCATCATTTTGATAAGCTGGTGGATGAGGCGTTCCTAGGTGCGTTGGTATCCGGAGTGGAAATGGTTGGTTATCTGGCATATCCAGTTACTTGTGAAGGTTCCCCATTTAGTGAGAAGGATGTACTGGAGGGACCTATTCATAAAGAGTCATCTGAAGTGGTTTTGGCTTCCAGTTGGTCGTAGAGTTTAGTGTTGTGCCACCAGTGTGGCCAGTTTTGGCTCGTGAAGCTATCATGTCACATCCCTAAGATGATGTGTCATCATTGTAGTTGTCTAGGTTATCTAGAGAAGTTATGTAATATGTGTCACCTGAAGAAGACATTGTAACTAAATGATTCCAGTGCCTAACTATGAGGCAGGATACACATCAGCCATCAGAGCCCCAACCACAAGTCTTGGGGTGAAGCTCGCACACAGTCAGGAGTTACTGAGGATGTGAAGCCTTAGTCTAGGTTTTTTTCTTTGTGTTGGAAGTGGAACATTTACAGTCATTTCATTATTTTTTTATTATATTAAAGTTTATATGTTGTTGTAGGTTCATTGTTTCATCAAGATGTTAAAGTGGACATGTTCTGTTATAATCCTACAGTTTCATTTGTATGATTATGGTTCTCTGTATTGTGCATATTTCTTAAAAGTGTGTTTGGGCCTTGTCTGGGTTGATCATAGTGTAGCTGTGTTTGTTTGAAGATATAACTTTCTGTGGAAGAATTAGTGTTTGTAGTTATGCTCGGGATTACTACTATGATTAAGTTCTTCTTAGAGGTTTGTCTATAGTGTTCAAGGTTATTGTTCCAGGTATAGAGTTCCATGTTTCAGCTGAGGTATTGTTCTCTCATGCTATAGAGGTAATTTTGGAGCAGTTGGGAGTTCCCGTGTTGACCCCTTCCCAATGTGATCTGTTTGGTTGTTACATTTCAGTACTAGTTGAGTTCATGTGGTGGGGAGAACCCTCTTGTGTTATCCCATTCCATTATATTGTGGTTTCTTTTGGTTTCAATAGGGTATGGATTCTTTTTTTGTCTATTGTTCGGCTGTGTGACTTTATGGTGGTAGAAAGTGTCTCTGGTGGGCAGAATTGTCACACACAGAATTTTTTAAATAAATTTATACTTTATTATTTCATGGATTCGGTTAACCTAATTGAGGTGTGGGTTGAGCGTAGGTCAAATTTATTTGACGTTTGAAAATTTTAGTGGGTTTGGGACCCATACACGGTCGTCGTACGGTGGGTGGTAGCCACGCGGTTGGGTCTGGTACCTTCACAAGTGTCTAACATTTAAAATAAATAATGTTTTATGTAAATAAAATGATTTTAATTTTTTAATCGAAATAATAATAATGATACTGTGTAGATAAAATTATTTTTATTATTACGAATTTTTAATGATATTTTTTATTTAAACATTGTTGTTAATATAATTATTAATAATGTTTTATTAATATTCTCATTCCTCTTATTATTATTTTAATAATAATAATTATTTTTATTTTCTTACTATTTTATTATAATTCTTCATATTAATTATAATATTATTTTTAAAATTTTAATAAGATAATTATATTTATAATAAAAAAGGGGAAAACCCTAGACTACCCATGACAACCCCCTTCCCCTTACTTGCATGAGCCGCCTCTCTGTTCCATGTGTACCACACCCATAAGCCCACTCCACCACCCTCACCTCATGATCCAACGACCGTTGCCCCATGGTTTCCCCTGGCCTCATGTGCCCTTCACCCTCTTTCACACGGCATTCACCCAACTCCTTTCGCACATCCAGACCTACTAACCATCCCCAGCACCACCTCACCTTATCCACACTCACCCCAGCCCCCACACATCCCTTCCGTGGGCTCCCACTGCCTTTGCCTCCGATCCCCAGCCAAGTCCACCGGAAGGTCCTCACCGACCCTCACTCCCTCCCCACACCCCACAATGCTCCTCCGGCCACTCGACCAAGCCAGCACCGCCCCTGCACTCATGACCCTCCATGCTCACCCTAGGCCACACACTCTCCCAGCACCACACTCTGCCTCCGCCCTGACCTCAAGCGGCTCCATCACGCATTCCCTAGCCGCCTTTCCCCTCGACTTGGTAGTGAAACTCCTCCTTCACCCTCTTACCTAGAGAACTAGTAGTAGCACATGCCGTATTTCACATTCCGTGCTTAGGTAATCTGACATCCTTGCACCAGCTGCCACTCCACACTAATATGATGCCCCACCGCCCCCTTGTGCCATGTCATGGTGGCCACCCTCTGGCTTGTTATCGGAAGGGCAATCCCCTTTCTCAGTAAATTTATTTCCTTTTGGTGTTTTTTTCAAATTAACCAAACTTTAATACCTTGATTTGTAATTCAACCATTATTCACATTTGATTAGCATGAGGAGTTAGTATGTGGGGTGTGGTTACGCCTTTCTTGAAGTTTTATTGCTTTCGCATGTGTTTGAGGTAGGTGGATTCACATATTTCCTTTTCGAAGCTCTTTATTGATACTTGAATTCTTCTAAATAAATTATACTTCATAATTCATGTTTTTAAGAAGCTTATGCCTAACTTACAATGATGTTTTAGAATCCATAGATTTTTGTTGAAATTATGTTTTGAAGCAAATAATGGTTATGGCAATTTATTTGTGCACCCAATGATGCTTGGATATTTTTTAAATTTTTAAACAAGATTTTCACCACATGTATATTTTTAATTAACATAAAAATGTGATTCACACACTTGTTGTTTATTTATATAGGTTTGTGTGAAGTTTCTATGATGGTATAAATTTGTGGAATTGTTTTTAAGGGTTTATTCTTATATTCTATTTAATGATGCACATGAGGTGTTTGATTTAAAATGAAAATAGTTTCCATTAAAAGAAATATTCATACCATACACAGTTTCAAGATGGGTTTTAAGGGCATGGTGAAATAGTTAATTAATTTGTCTTTTAAAAGATTTGGAAAGGTTCTTTGGTTTTTTGAAACACCTATTAGTGGTTTAGTTGTTTCTATGCCCTCACTCCCATTTTTTTAATCCCTTTAATGTTGGAGATTTCTTAACTAAATCGTATATTATTCTTCGCACCACTAATATGTTATAGTTGACTTATGATAGTGTTTTCTTAGTGACATATTTGATTTCAAAATGGAATTTCCATGTGTAATTAGTTTGATCATGATGTAAGAATTTTCTTAGCCCTTTTGAAATATTTTACTAAATGAGGAAATGATTTATTAAATGATATTTGAAGTGTGAATAATGGGGGAAAAGTGTTTAAGTTTGTGTTTGGGTTTTATTTGAAAAAAGGAGTGGTAGTTTTGTGAAAACGATTCTTGTTTTTTAATGACTTTGGGTCTTTTACGGGGTTTCTAAAATAGATTGAAATTAAATATTTGTGCATATGATCATTTGGATTTGTAAAGGGAAAAGAGGTGTTTTTAGGATGTTTTGGGTAATACTTCCAAAAATGTTATGTTAATGGTCCATTTGGAACTTTTAACCCAAGGGTAATGTTTGTACTATCTTTTAAAGGAGAATGGATATTGGAGAAAGTGTATTCCTAGTTGGAAAATTTGAATTTTTTTTGAAATGATTTAAATTTTAAAGGGTATAGTACATCGATTGACACCATTGATGATTATATATATATATATGTGTGTGTGGGGGGGGGGGGGGGGGTCACCTCTATATGGGGATATCCCTTTATGGGTTATCATATTAGAGTGTCGGTGTTTGGGGTAGGCGAGTGCGGTGAGATGAGTCATAAGTGCAAGGGCCTCCCACTTAAACTATATTATTATAACCACCATGGGTTCCTAGAAGTATTTTAGATGATCGAGTGACAGTTTCTCATCAACCCTGATTAGACGGGATGGTATCTCTGGATTTGTTATTAGGCCATGTGGAATTTTCCAATAGATTAGTCAGTTTTAGGGTGGCCAGTTGGTTAAAGACTTAGGAGCTTCACAATATGCTGATGGGTGGTTCCAAAACTGAGTATGTCTTGGGGTCACTAAGGGATGTTTAGGATCACTCATGGATACTAATTTATTTACATTTCTTTATTACTTTCCATCATACTAGTTTATTATTAGCTTTCCTTGTTAACCTGTATTATTTTAGCCTGGTTTTGGTATCATTTGTTTTAGATTTTGTTTATAAAATGAAAAAATGGTTTTATTTAAATAGAATGTAGCTTATGTTGGGTTTCATGAATTGGAAAATCATGATTATTATTTTAAAATGTGAAAAACTTACTTTTTTAACTGTATTTCAAACTCGTGTAATTGGATTGTGTTTGGGTAGTGTGAGTCTCAGATTCTATGAAATACCTTGGAAACCCTTATTATAATTTTTAATGATCACGCTTATTTTATCATTTCAGTTGCAGGTTTCCTTTACTAAGGTTTTCTAGGATGAGTTTGTCTTTACAGGGAAAAGGTGAGCCTTTGGTTGGGAGGTGACAAGAAAGGTCTTGTGGAGGTATGTTAAGTTGTTCTGTCTATTTTTTTCCACCATTAGAGTTTAGTTTTATTATTTAGTGTATAAAAGTTTATTTATTTATATTTATGGGAGAAATCATTCTCAGTGATTATATTTTGATTCCCGACACTAGTTACCTTCTAATGGGGATCGAGAACACCTTTCAGGCCATACCGTAGACTGGATCGAGTGACAGGTTCTTGATTGACTCGGATTAGTTTGTAAAATTTTTGTTTCTCCCACTATGATTTTTGGTTTATGTTAATGTAAAGAACCAGGAAAAATCCTACTAATACAAAATGTGATGGGAAATTAAATAACCATCATCAAGAGAAACCTAATGAAATTGGATTTAGGATGCCTAATATTGAGGATATTCTCAGCTAAATCTCTCATGATATGATTGGTAACCTGAGTCATGTTGAAATTCCAAACAGGAAAAGGAAGGAAGAATTCATTATTGAGTTTTTATATAGAAACATCTACCTTCCTTTAGTGGATACTCTAATCAACATATTTTTGAGAAATGGATCAATGTCATAGAATATTTATTCATTATTTTCTAATTCATAGACCCTGAGAAGGTTATTTTTTCAATTTATTGTTTTTTAAGGTGAATTTGGTGAATAGTGTATTCTTATCAAGAATATAAGGTAAGAGGATGAAATTGACTCCATGAACTGTGAAGAGCTTAATAAGGTATTTTACAATAATTATTTTACCTAAACTCTTCAAAAATATGGAATGAGAATAATTGGTACAAAGATATAATAAGGATTAATACATAAGCACCTATAAGGAAACTATTACAAGATGTTAAAGGTTCTATTCATGTATTTTCATTAAACCTGAAAGAAATAGTTATCAATTATTTAGTGTCACGAGACAATGTTTCCAAAAGGAATGTTCTATAAGAGTCATTGAGTGATATTATGAAATCCTTCAATGTTTTATCAGGATAGAAATGTAAATTATAGACTCTCAGTGTTCTTATGGTTTTGGGGAAATAATAAAATTGAAATTTTGGGGAAATTATTATAATAAAACACCCAGAGGAATGAAAATTAATATGTCTTCATGTTATAACTATTTAAGGAAGTGTAATAGTCTAGAATTATTTCTAGTGAACTATAATTGAAACCTATAGGGATAATCCATGGTTAGACACACCTACTTTATGGGACACACCACCATCCCCAACGGAAACCCTTTCTTCCTGAAGCCCTTAGATAGAGATCCATGCCTCATCCAACGCTCACATGTGAGTGTTCCAAAGGATAAGATTACTTCTTTTTCATATGAAACCAACAATATGGACCCAATATATTCATAAATAAATATCTAATATTTTAATATAAATATTCAATACATTTAATAATCACATGAAAAAGGACTGTAATAGTTTAGTGACTATAGATACTAAAAAAAATCTTCTTATTTGATGAAATATCTTCAACATCTCCAACAAATATCTTCTCAAAAGTACTCTTATTAGGCATAAAATACCTAAAATATTCTTCATAACCCGATAAAGTAAATATAAGAAAGTGTGATCTTAGATTCCCTGTATGGGTAAACATATGAGATATTAATATATCATCTTATAAAAGAATAAGATAATCATAATGGAATTTTATCATGGACAAAACATAAAAAGTTCATACACAACCTGCCATAGATAAAAAAAATTATTCATGGAATAAAAATTTATAAATTTAGCAAAAATGTCCTTTATAAGTGAGAAATCATCATATATCAATCATGAATCATAATATTGTGTTATAAAATTATGGCCCCATTACAAATATAGAAAATAATTTTCTATTTCAAGATAAACTACCAAGACCATCAATATAGTGGATAATGACTTATCACCTATATCCCATTATGGGTCATGAAACATGTGTTTCCTATAGTGGATCAATACTTACATATTTTTTATAATCGATCATTTACATTGACTTGTTTCCCATTATTATCTCATGAGATATAAATATTTTCCCAATGCATTGGAGGGAGTTATAAGTACCAATAATCTCATAATGAAAACCAAAAATTTGTGTGCCACAATATCATAAAACATATATCAGTACATCATAACATGTGAAATGTAATCAAGTTTCATAAACATTTAATCAATTTAACATAGCATGAACATTAGTAAACAAAGGGGTTTCATAAAGATTTCATCAATATAAACATTAACCATCCATTAAAAGAATAAGGATAATATCATTCAATATTATCCTCATTAAATCATAAGTAACATCAAAGGATATAATCTTAGATAGAAAATTATTTTTAAATTTCACATGAAACATTTCTTCTATATATTTTTCTTTCTAATTTTAAAAACAGTTTTTTATAATACATTTCTTTAAAAATAACCTAAGAAACTTATTAATTAATCTTTAAAAATCATTTAACACATTTCTTGAAGAAAATATATTTTCCACTGTTTAAAACATAATACAAATCTATAAAATCATTAAATAATATGGAGATAATTATATTTGAAAATAAAATTCGAATCTTATAAAATAATATTTAAAACATCGAGTTTCTATGATGGAAAAAATTCAGTTCATGCCACACTTGTTAAAATAAAGATTCCTTCTATAATTTAGGTGAAATCCAAACATCAATTATTTGCAAAAAATATGATGATTTATTTAAATTTTGTTTCTAAAAATTAAAACATGGTAAAAATGTCATTAATATGTCTCTTGGGAAATTATAAAAACGTTTTTGAATTTTTTTATAGAAAACATGATTTTGGAAGAAAAAGTATTTGAGACCGAAGAGAGAAATAAAGTCAATTTTATTTAAAAACATTATTTTGAACTATTGAGTACACAAGCGTAGGAAAATGAATGAAAAAAATTTATTCCCATGAAATTAATATATTATAGTAAAATACATGATTTAATTTTATATTTATCGTAACAATTAATCATTAGAAGCATAAACATAAACATTCTCAATAAGCAATGATATTGTTACATCAAAACTTTACAACTTTGGTAAATTTTAAATCATAGGATACGTTAAAAATTAACATAAAATTTAAATTTAAATATAATGAAAATAAATAGATTAATTAAGTACCATTTAAATGTAAATTATATACATATGATCAAATAAAATAGATTCATAAAAAAACTTATTCCCCAAAGAAAGAAAATAAAGACAAAAATTACTTATTACATTGGTAAATTTTTAATCGTAAACCCATGAAAGATAGATACTAATATGGATATGTAAATTAATATAATATTCAGGATAAAAATCATAAATTAAATACATGGGATATATATACACCACATAAAATAAATACTATGTGAATATGGAATGTGTTTTACAGAAGTAAAAAAGTTAGACCAAAATCCCTTACCATATGTCTCAACTTATGTCGTAAATGGTTAAATATCTTGTATAATATATATAAGATTATTATAAATCTATTAAATAACCATAATTATATATATCGTACCATACATGATTTTCCTATGACCTTTTATTACTCATTTATTTACAAATCCTTGTTAAATTACTTTTCAGGAAATAACTACTTTGTTTTTTATGTATGATTTGATTTTTTATTTCAGGTCCTATTACTTTGATCATGGTTAAATCATATCAAGAAATTTAACCATGAAATAAATATCATATATATGTATTATATATATTTTTAGATTAATCCATATACATTACAGATAAAAATCAAAATACATCGTGCATGGAGACGGTAGACCATACATACGCATGAACACTGGTTCCATTTTTTCGACGGATGAAATGGAAGAAAAGGAAAATAATATATTAAATTTAAAGAATAATTTTAAGTCATATATATATAAATCAAATATATTCATTAAATTTAAACTTATTATTATCCATGCAATGCATTAGGGAATAATGAATCACATCCCTTCATGAGGCGATAATGTTCTGTACACACCAACGACGTTATTTCATTCTATATAGAATAGAAGGAAAGAAGATATTTATATATTATAATTTAAAATTATAATTATATCATAAATATAATATATAAACATTATATAATTCATTATATCCAGCTGTGAGAAGCGGTGATGGGAGACAAATTACGTTGGTTCGTGAGGAAGTATTCTACCGTACACACAATCGACAGTTTCAATACACATCTGGGGGAGGAGAAGATGGATAAATGTTATTACATAAAAATAAAAAAATATAAATATTTATAAGTTATTTATGTTACTATATTATAATGGGTTAATAGGAATTAGATGACGTGGAGGAAGAAATAAAATAAAACATTCGTTTAGGAATGTTACCTCTTCTTTAGACAAATTTTATTAGATTGCACCAAAAGAAATTTTTGGTTGGATTTATAACCAATTATTCTAGGATTAGGGGAGTGAATTAAGAAATATATTTTTTAAAGTCTTATGGAAACCACATAGTATTTATGTGTGAATAGAATAAGAGAGGGGGTGTCTTTTTATAAGTGAGGTGAGTAGAACACTTGTAATTATAAAAATAGAAAGGTATACAAATGTTTTTCATGTGAAAAGGATAAAAAATTATAAATTATCTAAAAATATATTATATGAGGTAAAAATACGTCCTTTAATCGGTTTTTGAAAAGTATATAGGTCATTTACCCTTATTGTTTTTAGATTATCCTTAGGTAAACTCATTTTAACATTAAGCAAGGTAATTATTTTTTACTATTATTATTATTAATTTTGGTAAAAAAATTAGTTCAAAAAATCAGATAATATAAATTATTCTTATTTAAAATATGGAATCCTATTTTCCAAATTATATTCAGATAAGTGGAACCACATAATTTAAATTTAATTCTGCAGAGGTGATGAAAAAACTATTTTCCAAAGAGAAACATTTCAAACGATTAAAAAGTATTAATATAAAAATTATATATGAAATTGATTATAATAAAAAAAATTTCAAAAATATATATTTAATTTAGCTTATTTTACTTTTAAAATAAAATTAAAATAATTTTTTTGTTTTAAATGTTATAAATGAATTTATTTTTTAATAAAAACCAGTCTTTTTTACTATTCCTAGAAAACTTTATCTTCTCATAATATTATCCAAAATACACTCCAAGATATTAATCACATTATAATTTCAAGAATTATATTTATTTCTTCAAATAATGTTTTTTAAAAGAGGAAAAATAAATTTTAAAGTAAGTGTATAAAATTTGAAAAAGTATCTTTTTAGAAAAATATATTTTACAAGTAAAATTGGACTTATTTTTATCTCATGTATATAAAGCACATAAGATTAATATTAACCATTTTATTGAATATATATTATATAAATTTCATTATAATTTTTTTTCAAAAGTTATTTTTTAAATTTATCGAGGTAAAATGAGTTTGTGCACATAAAAATAGTTTTTCAGAAAATGATTTCATTTGTTTTCAAATGGTTTTTATTTTAATTTCTATTTAATTGGTCACAAAATAAATAATTTTATATAAATGAGTAAACCATATATTTTCATTATTTAGTTAATCTTATTCATACTCGCCAATCTAATGGATAGGTGATACCTATCATATTAAATAATAATATTTTATTAGTATGTAAAGTTTTGTTTAAACTCAATATTTCATGTAACAGAATCTAAACTCAATATTGAATGTAATGAAAGATAATATTAGTATTTTATGTAATGAAATATAAAATTTGTGTTATGTGTAATGAAAATAGTTGAAAATTTTAAATTTATTTGAAAAAATATTTCACAAAATCGTTGGGAGACACATTCTACCCCAATTAAAATGAATTTTTCCCTCATAATTCCACACATTAGTACCAAAAACTAAGAATAATTTCACCCCATCATATCCATAGGTTCCCATGTAACTTCCACAGGCTGGCGGTTTAGCCATAAACCATGACCATGTGATTATTCTTATTTCATATAATATTCTTTGTATGATCTAAAATCTCCATCAGTTGTTAATTATAAGAACAACCATGCTCCAACGGTATGACCTTTGAGTTCAAGACATGAGATGGATTAGGTATCTACTTAATTAATATAGATACATTGATCACATTGTTAATCTATTATAAGATTGATGTAATCACTAAGAGATAATCCACAATCACAATACAATAAGTAATTTTAAATTGAGAGATATACCCAAGGCATAATCTTCATTTATTTTTATATTGAGAAATTCATAGAAACACCTTCTCACTAAATTCATATTCTATATTTCATCGATTATTATAAGAATAAAATTACTTTCCACTCCGTACTTCCCTTGTGTGTTTCTAAATGGATATAAACATATTAGTCATTTCATCAGCTAGTTCAGGTCCAAATATCATTGTTTCTACAACTTTATTCATGTAAATTGCATATCTACCCTTCTTTCTATAAAGGGAATCATAAGGATGCATATAAATGTTCATGTGAAATATATTATTATAAGAAAAATCAACTAGTGGTAGGTGTTAATTCCAACCATCTTGGAAATCAATATAAAAAGATCTTATAATATTCTCTAGGTTTTGAATTGTTATCTCAGACTGGCCTTTTATTTAAGGATGATACATAGTGATGATTCTTAACTAAGAATAGAGATCTTGATGAATAATTTTCCAAAAAAACATGGAAAACCTCAGATCCTGATAAAATATAATTAATATGGTAATCCATGAAACATTACAACTTCCTTTATACATATTTTGGAACATGGATCCAATGATAATTCTTCTTTGAAAAAAAAATTGTGCTTACATCCTAAGGTGATCTACTATAACCCATAATTACCTCAACATCAAAGATAAGATAAACTCTAAAGGATACCAATACTGTTAATAATATTTCCTCAAAGTGTAAAGGAAATCTTAATCAAATATTTTTTTCACTAAATCATATACATAACCAATGTTTTTTATATCCATTGCCATCTCTTAAAATATCCTTAATCTGGATAAAATACCATGAAATAAAACCTAAAAAGGGGTGTCAAGGACCTTGAACTTATGTTCAAACTTGAAACTGTAAACCCATAGTGGTATCCATAACTATTAAGTGGTAATGTCCCGACTTTAGAAGCCCTACGCCAATTCATTATTTTAATACATTGGCTTGATTACAAGGAATCAATTCCAGAAGGACCGATCAGTTTAGTAGTCTTGGAAAATAAATTATATACATGAAAATTACATTACACATTAAAACATAAAACACTTCACAAATAATCCATAGAGATCTCCATCATTCCCTTAGCATAACCCTTCATAACAATCATAATACACTTATTGGAATCCTGGAAAAATAAAACATAAGAAAGGGGTGAGATCAGATGCTCAGTATGGATAATCAATATAACAGAATCTATCATAAATAATAATAAACTTTAATTTCAAGGTATAAAATTGACAATCAAGACCATTAAACATAAAATTCAACATAATATGGCAACGATAAATCAAATAATTCAATTTAATTATTCACATGGATATTATTTGTAATGGACCAGACCTCTCTAGTCCATTAATTTGTGAAAATGTGGTGTTAGAGGTGTTCTGGGAGGTTAAGGTGACTTGGGGTACGTTTGGGTGGACTTTTAAAGAAGACTAAAGGGCAGTAGCTTTTGCACAGGCTACACACGGTTTTTCTAAACTGTGCGGCCATACCATGGGTAGCTAATCTTGGAGGAAGTGTCTAATGCATGGTTTGTGCATGGTTTGTCTAACAGTCTGGCCTAACCATGCGAGGAGTGTTTTATGAGGAAGTAAAGACCGCACGGTTACACACAGTTTGTCTAACCGTGCGAGCAAATTGTGTGGGCACTTAAATCTGGATCCTAAAATTGTGGATCTAACTTGTTTTGCCTCTAAATGGGGTTTTATGCTCCTAAATGGCCATAAATCGGGATTACCTACCCTATAAGGTAATAGAACCTCTCCCAAGTGTTTTTAAGGCGATCCGAAGGCTTCTCTTGGCAGATCAAAGCCGGTTTTTGAGGTATGTGACTATTCTTCTTCATTCTTGGTTGGTTTCTTAGATATACTTAGATCTAATCCTCCTATTCTCTTGGTTTCTTAGATCTACACCCACTATGGGTAGATCTAAGTGTGTGGATGTCAAATATGATGATCTTTGGTCTTGATCTTGCTAGGAGGAGAGATCTAAGGCAGGGTTTTGGAGAATCGACCCGAGTTTCTTGAGCGTTCTTCGACCGTTGTAGGTTCATAAAAAACTGTTGAGGTAGGGGATCCGTTGCTTGTCTTTCATTTATGTGCAATGGTATTTTTAGCATGTTTAATCTAACGAGATGACAATGGAATTGAATTAATAAATATTTTAAACCAGATAAAGAAATTGTATCGATCGTATGTTATTAACTCTTGTTTTGCTAGATAGTGTGATATCATTTCTTGCTTTGCTTAGCTATTGTTCTTGATGGAAAGTGGTAAAGAAATTGAGTGGGGATTAATTGATAATTGGTTGGATAAATATAAAGAGGCATGAAAATTAATCTGGTTCTTGTTGTAATTTGATGTTAATCAAATTGGTGTAGTAAGCATGTTTAATCATTTGTGATAGCTTACTGGTTTGGTTCTAGGTTTTGGAACCAACGAATTATAAATCTGTTAATTCAAGATGGATTAAAGAATTTTATTGTTTGATAATTCCTTGAAGGGTTTTGAGTTACCCTCTTGATTGTTGAAGGGCTAAGTGCCTAATTGAAGTGATGTTTTCTTTCCTACTTCTTGTGCTGTGATGTGACCCTGGAGGGGTGTTGCGATATGTGGGGGAATAGAGGCCTTTTGGTTGTGGCAGTGGGTAATGACTAGAGTGGCGAGATGCATTAATTTATGCATGTGGGTGTCAGGGAGGACAACAGGGATAATGGAATGGGATGGATGCGATTTTTGGATGCTTGGTGATTTTGATTGGTTGATTATCTTCTTTACTTTTCCCCACTGCTCAAGGCAGCTGGTCTTGAATACCCTTCTTCCGAAAGAGGAAAAGACATGCGGGGTATGCCACGTGCTTTATGTATTTATCTTATCAAGGGAGAATGGGTCTACGCTCTTTCTATAGGCGGCAAAGACTCGATTAGTAGTACATCTACTCACTGTATTGATCTCCCTTTATGTTAGTAGCATAGAATAATTTTCTAGAATGCCTGAGAATATGGGAAAGTGTTTCTATAATGAATGTTTGATTAAATGGTGTTAAGCCATGCGGTTGGACTTTGCTGGAATATAATGATGAGGTTGTAATCTTTTGAAGGAACAATTGACTTTGGGTGTGATGCTAATGAAATTTTAATGTGGAATGGTTAATGGTTAATTAATGTTTAAAGAATTAATTAATATACAATGAAATTTATAAAAAGGGGCATGAAGTAATCTAATAAAGCTCTTTAAATGTTTGTGTGCTTATAGGATACCTATTCTTAGAAGTGGCAGCCCGGTGTCCGAGAGACATTAGCTACGGTTGTGTCTAAGACTAGGTTATGCCCATAGTGTGGTTTTGAGATATAGTATATTCTGTACTTTTTGTGTTTCTATACACTACTCCACCCTGTCAGTAAGGGAAACTGACACCACAGGGATTCTGTGCCCTGGGGGGGGGGGGTGTTTTCCCCAAATTTCTGGTGGGAGGATGAATGGATGACTACCCCCTTTGGTCCCACTCTCTTTGCTTGGTAGATACTTGTTCCATTAGGCACAATGGTTAGTTTTCCCCATATATGTGTGTAGAGGGCTGTAATGGCTTGTGGTTATTCACACACATATATTCTGGATATAGTATTCTATGGACTACTATAGGTGTAATATGTATAGGCTGTGATGGCTTGAGGATCCTTACTTCGTGTATAGGCTATAATGGCTTGATGTATAATAAATGACATATGATACATGTTATGTGAGATGTGGTGGCTCAAAAAAACTATATGGTTACTTTTGGTTATGAGGATATTGTGGTGCTTCGTCCAGGTGTCTGAAGGAAGGAATTTGTGGTGCACGAGGTACAAATTGTGGTGCTTCACCCAGGTGTCTGCGGGAAATCCTTTTTGGAGTGAGATGCTTAGGATGTGCGATGTTGGGGAAAAGAGGAAAACCAGTGGGGAAGTAGTAGCGGGTTAACCTTGATATTCTTTTCTATATGCTATATTCTTATATGCGTTACTTATTGAGAGTAGACATGATGAGGTTGGGAACTTAGTATACCTGTTTAGGTGATGAGTTAGTTTCACTTGTTGTTCAATGTTCTTTAGCATGCTTTCTTAACTTTTTCATGAGAGGCTTCGAGGAGGATCCTATTGAGTATACTGTTATACTCACCCTATGTAAATATAAACTATTTTTCAGGTCACTTGGAGAATGTTGGAGATCAGGCCGGTTACTACTAGCTTGTGGTTGGAGGAGCTGTTCGGGCTTGTGGTTGCTGCTGTTTTTACTTTCTTTTGGGTACTTGATGGTTTTTTCCTTTTTTTTGTAGTACTTTTGCATGACATTCCATTTGTAAACTTGGGTTTCTTTTATATTTTCTAGTTCTGAGTTTGATTTGATTGGTGTCTATCTTATATCTCTCTTCCGCATGTGTTCTCTTAGAGGGTAATGCCTCCCATATGTGTGATACTATACCCTCGGTGCTAGTCTCCAACCCGGGGCCTACTAGAGTAGGGACTCGGGGGTCATTATCTCTCTTCTCACATTTTTGGCTCAGGAGGGGTACACTTTGTGGAGAGAGGGTCATGACAGAGTGGTATCAGAGGTCGGGTTGAGGTATAGGATCAAGTTTAGAGTTAGGCACAGGTGAGGTTGCATGGGTTGGTAGGGAAATAGTGTCATTCATGTTTAGCAAGTGATTTAAACAATGGATACCGGTTGAGACATAGGCGTTTAGGGCCCCCTATGATCTGATGTACAGACCATTAAGTTTACAATGTCTACTAAACAAGGTGGTACTAGTTGTAGGGTAGATACCTAGGAAAATATCATGCATGATTCCTCTTTGTGACAATGTTTGAATGGGTAGATCTTGGGATAGGGTAACCTAAAATTAATGAAATAAAACAATTAATTAATTAATGTTGAGTCTTCGATATTCCATGTTTAGGAACTCTAATGGTTGTTATTTTATAGGTATGGCTCCAGGTCGATGTCCTCGTCAGGTCTGCGCAGAAAAGTTCAAGCAGGCTGTTCTAGCAGATCACTGCAGGGTAGAGGTTGATGACGATGACACTTGGAGGAAGACACTTCGAGAGTTTCGGTGCTAGAGTTTACCGAAGTATGAGGGCTCTGTTTCAGTTGTAGTCATAAAAGACTGGCTAGAGGTGGTCGAGAGAGGATTTAGTTCAATCCATGATCGGAAGGAGCACTGGGTGTCCATAGCTATGATGATGCTTCGTGAAGCAGAAATGCAGTGGTGGTTCTTGTTCCACGAGGATCGTGAGGAGTCAACGATCTCATAGTAGGAGTTACGAGACAAGTTTAGAGTTGAGTTTCTTTCTTCGACAGTGAACGCGTCCATTCCCCAGGAGCTTCTTACCCTTCGACAGGGGAGCTGTACTGCTTGAGAGTTTGGAATTCGTTTCAGGAACCTTTTACGATATGCTTCGGACCTATTACCAGATGAGGAGGCCAGGGTGAAGAATTTTGAGGAGGCTTTGCGTCCAGTGATCTAGTGCCAGGTCACCCCATTGACGATGAAGACATATCTTGAGGTGCTGGTGAGGGAAGATTTTGTCGAGAGGACTTTGGCTAGGATAGGATCATCATGAGAGGGGGATCATCATGATCCCTCACAAAGAAAGGCTGTGGTCTGGGGTTCCTGGTTTTTAGGGCAGAAGAGTTTCTGGTCATCCGGGGGTAGGTCCTAGCCCTTCACATCTTGTTTCTCTAGAGGCACCAACTGTCAGGCCTATGCCAAGGGATCAGGCGCTTGTTTTTCTTCTAGTGGTCAAGGCCATCAACAATGGGTGTGCCCAACCTTTCAGAGCGGTCATCGTGCACTAGGTGCTACGCTCCAGGTTCCTCCGTTGAGGCAGTTCCAGCAGAGGCAGAAGTAGCCAGTTGCACCAGCTTTAGATCAGCAGAGGGATACATGGGGAAGGTAGGGGACAACCCCATGACGCTCCCCATCCTTAGAGAGCAGAGCGCGACCATGGTGGTGGTCGTCCTTAGGGTGAGAGCGGCCTTGGAGGAGGTCATGGTCAGCTTCATGCCCTATCGTTCCCAGGACCAGATGATCTAGATGTCATTCAAGGTACCCATTGCTTGTTTTCTACCATGGTGTATTCCTTGTTTGATTCAGGAGTGACACACTCCTTCATATCACATACCCTTGTCCATGATTTGGGACTTGATGTAGAGAGGATTCCAATGCCCTTGGCGTTGACTACGCCAGTTAGAGGTCCAGGTGGCTTGTTTGAAATATGTAGAGACTGTGAGCTAGTGTTGGGGAAACACTGCTCTTGGGGAGATTTCCTATGTTTACGAATACAACCATATGATGTCATCCTCGGAATGGATTGGTTATATTCATTGTAGGATATCGTAGATTGATTCAGGAAGGAGGTCGTTTTCTTTGGTGCGGATGGAGAAAAAGTGGTTTTTGTTGGAGATCGAGATCCTCGGATGGGTCATAGGCGCGTTCCGTCCTTATCATCTATGATGGCTGAGATGATGCTGAGTTCTTCATAGGTTCAGCAGTTGGCATTTCCTAGGATCATGGAGGAGTACCTTGATGTCTTTCCAAAAGAGGTTGTACCATTACCTCCTCGACGAGATATCAATTTCGCGATTGAGATACAGCCAGGAGCATCCCCTATCTCTATGTATCCATATAGGATGACCCCTTCTGAGTTGTGAGAGCTACGTATGTATCTTGATGGTCTGTTAATGTGCGGTTTTGTTTGGCCAAGTGTGTCACCGTGGGGTGCTCTAGTTTTGTTCGTGAAGAAGGCCGAAGACAGTTTGTAGTTGTGTGTCAATTATCGTCGCTTAAACAAAGAGACAATAAAAATCGCTATCCACTTCCGCGAATTGATGATTTATTCGATAAACTAAAGGGTGGAAGTTGGTTCTCAAAGATCAACTTACGGTCAGGATATCATCATATGCGTATGAAGGATGAGGATATTCCAAAAACTGTTTTTCGTTGTCGTCATGGGCATTATGAGTTCATTGTAATTCCATTGGGAATGAAAAATTCTCCAGCTGTATTCATGGGATTAATGATTGATTTGTTCTTTGAGTTCCTAGACAAGTTCATGGTAGTTTTCATCAATGACATCCTTGTGTTCTCCAAATCTGAATAGGGTCATGCGCAACATCTATGATCTTTTTTGGGAGTTCTTCGCCAAAATCAGCCATATGGGAAGTTGTCAAAGTGTGAGTTTTTGGCTCGATAAGTCCATTTCTTGGGGAATGTTGTGTCCCAACAGGGAGTAGATGTGGATCCATCGAAGATTGAAGCAGCTGTGTCTTGGGAAGCCCCCAAGATAGTGTCAGAGGTGTGAAGTTTCCATGGTTTCGCAGGCTACTATAGGAGGTTCTTAGCCAATTTCTCACGATTTGCGACCCCTCTAACAGTTTTAACCAGGAAGGATCAGACATTCATATGTACTGGTCGATGCCAGGCAGCTTTCGAGTATCTAAAGGAGAAGTTAGTAAGTGATACAATCCTTTGTCTTCCATCTGATGGAGTTCAGTTTGATGTTTTCTACGATGCTTCACATCTGGGGTTAGGCTATGTTCTCATGCAGCAAAGGTAAGTTGTTTCTTATGGGTCTCGGTAGTTACGTCCCCATGAAATTGACTATGACACCCATGATCTTGAGTTGGTATCCATGGTGTTTGCTCTGAATTTGTGGAGAAATTACCTCATTGGTGAGTTCTTTGTAGTTTTCACTGATCATAAGAGTTTGAGATATGTTTTCTCCCAGCATGACCTGAACGTACGACAACGTCAGTGGATGAAGTTATTACAGGAATGCGACTTTGAAATACCATATACACATGGAAAGGGGAATGTTGTAGCAGATGCACTGAGCCGAAAGTCACGTAGGGATGCTGTGCGTGAATCTGGTGATTCTTTGAGAGTAATGGAAGAACTGTCAGCATTACAGCTAGATATGGGAAAAGTTGGAGGTAGAGGATATCTTTTTCGGATGATGGTACAGTCATCCCTGATGCAGAAGGTGGAAGAGTCCCAGTTGGGGGATCTAGAGGTGGAGTTCTGGAGAGACTGAGTTGTTTGTGGTGAGGCCCCTGATGGTTGGACTGAAGATGAACAACACTGAGTGTTGTATCATGAGAGGAGTAAGTTTTGGTGTCCTGGGCTAAAGCATGTAGTTGCAAAGTTTGTGTCTCGATGTTTAGTCTGCTAGAAGGTGAAGGTTGAACACCATGTTCTAGGTGGTCTTATTCAGCCATTAGAGATTCCTCAGTGGAAGTAGGAGTACATCTCAATGGACTTCATTACTAGTTTACCTCGAGCTCTGGGAGGACATGATGCTATTTGGGTGGTAGTGGATCGTTTAACAAAATCGTCCCACTTTATTGTAATCAAGGAGTCAAGCTGTAACATCCCTGGTAAATAAAGAATAATACATTTTCATATTTATTAATATTTGATAATTGAATATTAATTTTACTTTAAAGGGGTTGCTATGTTCGATAGCGTACCCAATACGCAACAAAGAGTTTCTTTGAAATCTTACGTTACACAATAGTAATAAAATAATATTATTTTAAATGGTAGTTACCACGTAGCCATTGTATTGGTAGGAATGAATAGAAATAACTAAAATATGATTATATATGTTTTTTAATTGTTTCTAAATTTATCCAATAAAAGATAAAGGCTTAAAATAAGAAAAGAATTCAATTTTAGGCATATATACCCTAATTTTCACTAAAGGTTAACTTATCGCCTTTTGATGGCGAACCGTCATTAAATATAGTTTTGGTCACTCTTATACATTCTATTGGACCAAATAAAACTCTTCTTTAGAATCGGGACATCAAAATTTACATTATGTAAATTTTTGGTATTTTTCCGATAAAGTTCATTTTTTAATGAATAGGGAAAAATGTTGTATTTTAATTCAAAACCTATTTTTAATCTAATTTATTTATATGATTAGATTATCATTTGAATGGGTTTTAGAGTGGAATTAGAATATATTTTTACCATTTAATCTAATAGTGGTTGTTGGAATTAATTTCACTTTGAAATTGGACTTAAACTAATGTCAATCTTTTGATACTTATTGTTTCATAAAAACGCGCTATTTGCTCTAACAACGAGAATTAATTATTAAATTAATTAATGAAAATTATATGTTTTAAATTTTTTAAAATAGACATCATTTTTTAATTTATAATATCAAATATATCTTAGGGTTAAGTTTTGGTATTTTTCTGAAAAACTTCAATTTTTGATGAATAGTGAAACCACTAAGTAGTACTTAAAAAAACTGATTTTTTTTAAATGAAATTTTACCACCTATGTGTTTTGAATTTCAAAAACCCTAAATACATGGTTGTCATTAAGAAGTAAAATTTGGTTCAATGTGATTAAAATAATTTTTTGGTGAATAGTAACTTTTATGTTTTTAATCGCGATTAGAGGTGATTAATGTAATTTAAGGTAAGAATAATGTTTTAATAATTTGAAATGAGCTTGAAACATGTCTTACCCTTATTGGATGTGTCATGGCCGACAAAGAAAATACATAGGGCAACTTGGGGACCCCATGGAGCCACTTTGGATGGAAAATGACATTAATGTCTTTTTATTTAATGTAAAAGTAAAAATGACACAAACATGCGTTGTTTTACTAATTTTTTTTAAATGGATTTATACAAAAGGAATCTTTTTCCACGAAGCGTTTTACTAAACGACAAAAAGGAATGTTTCTTTTAACATACACGGTGACAACGACCTTTTCCGCCGCCGTGAGTATTATTTGGTCTTTGGCTTCCTCAATAAGCCGTAATGTTTTTTTAAATGAAATAAATACCATATACTCTTTTATGTATTTTGGTATTGAAAATGGTTTTTTATAATGTATTTTCTCTGTCAATATATTTATGTGATATATTGTGATCAAAGTGTGGAAATGTTTTCTTTCCATTATATTTGTTTTGTGTCTTATGATTTTATAATGGTACTTGGACATTTGACGGGTGGTTACGTGATAAACCATATGACGGGTGGTGCCATGAATACCAGGACAGGTGGTTACGTTATAACCTCCAATGCATTGGGTATGGAAGTCGGCCGTATGGCTATTCCATTAAGTGATATGTGTGGAAGTCGACCGTATGGTTATTCCATTTAAGTATGCTTATGTCCCAAGCTACCTTTATATGTTATGTGATCTTTATATGGGTTTTATGGTAATATTTTGGTTACAAAAGGGTAAGTAATGATCTTTTATTCAGTGAAGAGTTTTTACTACTTCATAAAGGTGAAAAGTATTACTTTGTTAAAGTACACATGGTTTACTTGTTGTTTTGATAAAATAAGAGTTTTCATTTTTTGTGTATCCCTTACTGAGCTTCTTATGCTCACCCCAAGTTTTTTGAAATGTTTTTCACAGGACTTAATGTGGAATAGGTTCAAGGATGGGATTAAGGTAAATTCATGCTATATAAAACATGGAACTAGACATGTTTCTCTTTAAGAGTTTTTATTCTATGGAAACTTAGTAGAAGTGTCTACTTTGTAATCTTTTGAGATGTAATAGTTATGTCCTAATTCTCTAAAACTCTAAACCTGAAAATATCCTCAATTTGAATTAATCATTTAATTCAATATTAAGTAAGGTTTAAGGCCGGGGCCTTATAGTTGGTATCAGAGGTCGGTTTAGACAACTTTAAGAGTTAGAAAATTGTTAAATTATAAGTTAATTTATTGTATTATTGAAATGATATAGCATTTAAATATTACCATGTTGCTTCGCCTAAGATATTTCTGTGTTCAGAATGGTTTTCTGCAGAAGAAACAAAGAAGCTATGTTGGGACGACATCAGGAGGAAGACAACCTTCCAAATCAGCAACCTAAGATGGTAGGAATCGGAACTGAACAGTTTTTTGCAGTGATGGCACAGTTGACTCATGCTATAAATGGTGGTGGTATCCATGCACAAGATCAGCGAGATCAACTGCAGAGGAACATGTCAGTGGTGGAACATTTCATGAGGAAACATCCCCCATCATTCAGAGTATCATCTGACCCCGTGCAAGCTGAAGGGTGGATTAAAGCACTAGAGAAGATTTTTGATGCCATGGGGTGTTTAGAACATCAAAAGGTTAGTCTCGCTATTTACCGTTTTGAAGGTGAAGCTGATCAGTGGTGGTCGATGGTGAAATATATCAGGGATTGTGAGGAGATTGAGGATCTTCACTGGGACGAATTCAAAGGTATGTTTCTTGAGAAATATTTTCCTAAGATGGTTCATCTTAGGATGGAAAAGAAATTTCTAGAATTGAGACAGGAGGATGACTCTATGGCTTATTATGAAGGAAAGTTCACTCGACTGGAAAGGTATCCTCCAAACTTCATACGAGATCTTGATAGTAAAATCAACCATTTTTACTCAAGGTTAAATCCAAGGTATCGAAGGGCTTTAGCTTCTCGTGAGTTCAAAAGTTATGAAAAGCTTGTTCGATGTCTGGAGAAGGTGGAAATGGAGTTTTCCGATGAACATGTGTTCTTTGACAAACAACAGAATAAGAGGTCTAGTAGGCAGACAAAGGGGAAGAATTCATCAAAGAAACAAGGAGGTAAGAAAACCAAATATCCATCCAGTTAGAAGTGTGGTAAAATGCATCCCGGAGAATGTTTATCCAAGTCTGGTAAGTGCTTTCGGTGTGGTAAGTCTGCTCATATTGCTCGTAACTGTAAGGAAGATGATCAAGAAGGCAATGAAAAGTCAGTGGTAAGATGTTTTAAGTGTAATGAAATGGGTCATTATGCAAATGAGTGTCTAATGAAGAACTCAACTGGGGGAAAGCAGCCAAACTACAATCATAAAGGGGTGGTGAAATCCTTTGCAACTACTTCAATTCATGTTGGGCCATCAAATGAAGTAGTATCAGGTACACTGTTTGTTTTTTCAGATTATGCCAATGTGTTGTTTGATTCAGGGTATACACATTCCTTCATTTCTGAGAAGTTTTCTAGTAAATTGGAAATTCCATCTCAAGATATGAATCCTGAACTTATGGTAAAAACACCTGGAATGAAAGTTGAGATGAAAAGGAATTATAAGAACCTTCATATCCTTGTGTGTGGAAAGAATCTACCAGCAAACCTTTTGTTTTGCCTCTAGTAGAGTTTGATGTTATTTTGGGCTTGAATTGGCTTTTTGTTTATCATGCTAATATTGACTGAAGAGCTAAAATGGTTTCTTTTCAGAAAGATTTTCAGTTTGTGTACAAGAATGAACCCTTGATTTTGATAACGTATCAGGAAGTTGAGAAACTAGTAAAAGATAGAAGTGAATGTTACCTTGCACATATTGTTAAAAATAAAGGAACTGTTCAGATTAATGATGTGCCAGTGGTAAATGAGTATCTTGATGTTTCTTCAGATGAGTTTCCTGGTATTATTCATGATCGGGAAGTTGAATTTACTTTTGACTTAGTTCCTGATTCTAAGCCAATTTCAAAACCCCCTTATCGAATGGCTCAAGTTGAACTTTTAGAGTTAAAGAAGCAATTACAAGAGTTATTAGAGAAAGGTTTCATTCGACCTAGCACATCACCATGGGGTTCTCCTATCTTGTTTGTTAAAAAGAAAGATGGCTCAATGAGACATTGCATTGATTATAGAGCCTTGAATAATATTACTATTAAGAACAAGTATCCTTTGCCTCATATCGATGATTTGTTTGATCAGCTCCAGGGAGCTCAGTATTTTTCGAAGATTGACTTGAGGTTGGGTTACCATCAGTTGAATGTAAAATAAGCAGACGTTCCAAAGACTGCGTTCCGTATTAGATATGGCCATTATGAATTTGTAGTTATGCCTTTTGGGTTAACCAATGCACTTGCTGTATTCATGGACCTTATGAATATAATTTTCCATGAGTTCTTGGATAAGTTTGTGGTTGTTTTCATTGATGATATTTTGGTCTTTTCTAAAAGTAAAGAGGAGCATGAAGGTCATTTAAGGGTTATCTTTCAAACCTTAAAAGAAAATAAACTATATGGAAAATTCAGCAAGTGTGAGTTTTGGTGACAACAAATTTCTTTCCTTGGACACATTGTTTCAAAAGATGGCATAACTGTTGATCCTTCTAAAAAAAGTTATTGAAGAATGGCCAAGACCCACAAATATAACCAAGATCCGTAGTTTTCTTGGTTTGGCAGGTTACTACCGAAGGTTTGTGGAAATTTTTTCATGATTATCTAGTCCAATGACTAAGCTAACTCGGAAGGGTGTTAAGTATATCTGGACAAAAGAATGTGATGATTGTTTTCAGGAGTTGAAAAGAAGATTGGTGAATACTCCAGTTTTGGAACTTCCTTCCAGGAATGGTGAGTTTGTTATCTACAGTGATGCTTCATTGAAAGGACTTGGATGTGTCCTTATGCAGAATGATCAGGTTACTGCTTACGCTTCACGCCAGTTGAAAATTCATGAGGTAAATTACCCTACCCATGATTTTGAATTAGCTGATGTTGTTTTTTCTTTAAAAATTTGGAGGCATCATTTGTATGGTGTAAAGTGTGAAATATATACTGATCAAAAAAGTTTAAATTATATATTCACTCAGAAAGAGTTGAACATGAGATAGAGGAGATGGCTGGAATTAATCAAGGATTATGATTGTACAATTCATTACCATCCAGGAAAAGCAAATAAAGTGGCTGATGCTTTGAGTCGAAAAAAGTAATGCTTCATTAACCGTGCTACGTTTGGAATGAGATCCTTTGGTTTTTGATTTGATGAACTTTGGCATAGAAGTTGTTGGTGTAGGAAGTTCTTCTGTTTTGTTTCAGGTATCAGTGAGATCATCCCTATTAGACAGAATTAAGCAAGCACAGAGGGAAGAAAATGAGTTCCAAAAAAAGGTAGAACTGGTTCTGAAGGGTAAGTGGCCTAAATTCAACATTGATAATGATTGTGTTTTGAGATTTGGGAAGATATTGTGTGTTCCTTGTGATTCAAAATTGAAGAGAGAGTTGTAATGTGAGGCTCATAGTTCCCCGTTTTCAGTTCATCCTGGAAGTACTAAGATGTACAGAGATCTGCGGGAGTATTACTGGTGGGGTAGAATGAAAAGAGATATTGCTGATTTTACTGTGAAGTGTTTGACTTGTCAGTAGGTTAAAGTAGAGCGGAAATTACTAAAAGGGATGCTTCCGACATTACCAGTTCCACAGTGGAAATGGGAAAATATATCCATGGACTTTGTTGTGGGATTACCGAGGACATCTCGAGGTAAAAATGAAATCTGGGTTATTGTTGATCGATTGACTAAATCTTCTCATTTCCTTCCTATTCAAGATAAATTCTCTATAGATCAACTTTCTCGATTGTATCTTAAAGAGATAGTTAGGTTGCATGGAGTTCCCCTCTACATTGTATCTGATCGTGATCCCATGTTTACTTCTAACTTTTGGAAAGGCCTTCAGAAGTCGTTGGGTACTGAATTAAATTTTAGTACAGCTTTTCATCCTCAATCAGATGGGCAGTCAGAACGAACAATTCATACCTTGGAGGATATGCTACGAGCTTGTTTGATAAATTATCAGGGAATTTGGGACCAACATATTTCTTTGGTTGAGTTTTCATATAATAACAGTTTTCATTCCAGTATACAGATGGCACCATTTGAGGCATTATATGGGAAGCGGTGTCGAACTCCAGCTTTTTGGGATGAAGTGGGTGAAAGGAAGCTGATGGGACCAGAATTGGCAGAAGATATGGCAGAAAAAGTTCAGTTGATTCAGAAACACATGAGAACAGCTTAGAGCAGACAGAAAAGTTATGCGGATAACCGGAGGAAGGATCTATCTTTCGAGGTAGGTGATCATGTTTTTCTCAAGGTTTCTCCATGAAAAAGTGTGATGCGATTTGGTAGGAAAGGAAAGCTGAGTCCAAGGTTCATTGGAACATATGAAATTCTAGATAAAGTTGGATAAGTTTCTTATCGAGTGGCTTTACCTCAGAGTTTATCTCAGGTACCCAATGTTTTTCATGTTTCGATGTTGAGAAAGTATATGCCAGATTCATCTCATGTTTTGAGCCCAGAGGTAGTTCAGTTGGAAGAGAATCTCTCTTATGAAGAACAACCAGTCCAGATTATTGACTAAAGAGAGAAAGTGTTGCGAAATAAGGTAATTCACCAGGTAAAGGCTTTGTGGAAAAACCATATGGTTGAAGAGGCAACGTGGGAATCTGAAAATGCTATGAGGGATAAATACCCCCACTTATTTTGATAAGTGAATAAAATTGCGAGGACGCAATTCCCAAAAGGGGGGAAGGATGTAACATCCCAGGTAAATAAAGAATAATACATTTTCATATTTATTAATATTTTAGAATTGAATATTAATTTTACTTTAAAGGGGTTTTTATGTTCGATAGCGTACCCGATACGCAACAAAGAGTTTCTTTGAAATCTTACGTTGCATACTAGTAATAAAATAATATTATTTTAAATGGTAGTTAACATGTAGCCTTTGTATTGGAGGGAATGCATAGAAATAACTAAAATATGATTAAATATGTTTTTTAATTGGTTTTACATTTATCCAATAAAATATAAAGGCTTAAAATATGAAAAGAATTCAATTTTAGGCATATATACCCTAATTTTCACTAAAGGTTCACTTATCGCCATTTGATGGAGAACCGTCATTAAATATAGTTTTGGTCAATCTAATACACTCTATTGGACCAAATAAAACTCTTCTTTAGAATCGGGACATCAAAATTTACTTTGTGTAAATTTTTGGTATTTTTCCGATAAAGTTCATTTTTTAATAAATAGTGAAAAATGTAGTATTTTAATTCAAAACCTCTTTTTAATCTAATTTATTTATATGATTAGATTATCTTTTGAATTGGTTTTAGAGTTGAATTAGAATATATTTTTACCATTTAATCCAATAGTGGTCGTTGGAATTAATTTCACTTTGAAATTGGACTTAAACTAGTGTCAATCTTTTGATACTTATTGTTTCATAAAAACACACTATTTGCTCTAACAGCGGGAATTAATTATTAAATTAATTAATGCAACTTATATGTTTTGAATTTTGTAAAATAGAAATCATTTTTGAATTTGGAATATCAAATATAGCTTTGGATGAAGTTTTGGTATTTTTCTGAAAAACATCAATTTTTGATGAATAGTGAAACCACTAAGTGGTAATTAAAAAAACTGATTTTTCGTTTAAATGAAAATTTTCCTCCTCAGTGTTTTGAATTTAAAAAATCCGACATACATGGTTTTCATTAAGAAGTAAAATGCGGTTCAATGGGATTAAAATAATTTGTTGGTGAATAGTAACTTTTATGTTTTTAATCATGATTAGAGGTAATTAGTGTAATTTAAGGTAAGAATAATGTTTTATTAATATTAAATGAGCTTGACACATGTCCAACCCTTACTGGATGTATCATGGCCGACCAAGACAATACATGGGTCAACTTGGGGACCACATGGAGCCACTTTGGAAGGAAAATGACATTAATATCTTTTTATTTAATGTAAAAGTAAAAATGACACAAATATGAGTTGTTTTACTAAAACAATTTTTAAATGGGATTATACAAGTCAGATTTTTTACTATAAAAAGTCATTGGAAATATAAAAAGATTTCCTACATCATAGTTTTTTTTATAATTTTTAGACATTAAATAAATTAAATTATTTATGACATCATGGTGATGCAGTGATTACCTCATTATTTAACGATTTAAATAAAATGAAAAGATAATGTAAAATCTAAGACCTACACTTGTCAAAAACCTATTGTATGGGTATATTTAGAACCCTTATCACCTTATTCTCGAATTATATCAATGTGGGACCTTTTAAATCTGAAACTCATTTTAAAATAATTTAACATTTCTTTACTTTCCAAGAGTGCCCCTCCTCTGCTCTTATAAAAGGCCCCCACCACTATCACCTTACCCACACCTCTCAAGCCTTTGGTTCGTCCATGATCTGACCATCTTGTCTCTCAACATCCCTCTCTTACTCTTATAAGCCTCACTTTGGGCAGAAGTCTTCCCAAGGAAGCCTTTGAGCTCAAATCAAAAAGAGTTACCCGTTTTAAAGGTAGTGTTTTCTCTTGTGTTCTTTTGTTTTGTTTTGCTTCTCCAACCCCCTAAACTTTTTTTATTCATTTCTTTTGTAACAACTCAAGTATCTTAAATATTCTAGGATGTTGTTATAAGAATAATTCATGCTAAAATTACACACACCTACATCTAATGGTCAAAGAACATATTGTTTCTGTGGTTGGCGAATTTCTGCCTCACGAAACGATGATTGTTCAATCTTCTTTTAACACCTTTAATGGTGGCCAATAAAATGTCACTCTATTTATATATGATATATATTATTTTTATGTTTTCCTTATGCTTATTTATTTTTTCATTTGTGGTATACCTTTATGGATTCTATTATGGGTATACGCGATATCTTCATTTTAGGAAGTGCGGACTACCGCCCCCTCAAAGTGATTTGATTCGTTAATGCCATATGTGGGGCGTATAAAGGATGGATTTAAAGTTATTATATATTATATATTTTATATATAAATGATGAATATAATTCTGGAATTTAAATATACATACCTCTCATTTAGTTTTAATTCCATTAATATGACATAGAAATGAAAGTAGCGTTCATGCGTACGTACGGCTTACCGTCTCCATGAACGGTGCATTTCATTTCTTACCTATAAATGATTATGTAATATTATAATTACATGTATATAATGGATATATATGATATATATGATATCCAAATCATGAATATCATTCTGGATATAATGAACCTTTGACCACATGAACAACATGTAATTGTAAGAAGTCCACTTTCGACTTAAGAACCAAATATCGACAAAACAAACATTATTAACATAAATGATTACATAATGTTTATAACATGGTAATAAGTGATATAAAAGTAATAATTAACTTGAAAAATGTTCTTAAGAAAGTATAAATTAACTCAAATTTATTATTCAGGATGTTAAAGAATGATCGAGTCAAGTCGGACCCGAGGTAAGGGACTTCATCTCAATCTCCGTTCATTGAGGCATATTTCGTTTTATACACAACTTTCTTTTATACGGTGTATAAACACCTTTGAATTTTAATTTTATACAAAAATAATCTTTTTCTATGAAGCGTTTTACTAAATGACAAAAAGGAATGTTTCTTTTAATGTACGCGGTGACAACAACCTTTTCCTCCGCCGCGAGTATTATTTGGTCTTTGGCTTCTCAACAAGCCGTAATGTTTTTTAAATGAAATAAATACCATATAATGTTTTATGTATTTTGGTATTGAAAATGGTTTTTTATAATGGATTTTCTATGTCAATATATTTATGTGATATATTGTGATCAAACTGTGGAAATGTTTTCTTTCCATTATATTTGTTTTATGTATTATGATCTTATAATGGTACTTGGATATTTAACGGGTGGTTACATGATAAACCATATGACGGGTGGTGTCGTGAATACCAGGACGGGTGGTTACGTTATAACCTCCAATGCATTTTTGTATGGAAGTCGGCCGTATGGCTGTTCCATTAAGTGATATGTGTGGAAGTCGACCGTATAGATATTCCATTTAAGTATGTTTATGTCCCAAGTTACCTTTATATGTTATGTGATCTTTATATGGGTTTTATGGTAATATTTTGGTTACAAAAGGGTAATTAATGATCATTTATTCATTGAAGAGTTTTTACTACTTCATAAAGGTGAAAAGTATTTCACTGTTAAAGTATACATGGTTTACTTATTGTTTTGATAAACTAATAGTTTTCATTCTTTGTGTATCCATTACTGAGCTTATTATGATCATCCCATGTTTTATGAAATGTATTTCACAGGTCTTAATGTGGAATAGGGTCAAGGATGGGATCAAGGGAAATTCATGCTATATAAAACATGGAACTAGACATGTTTCTTTTTAAGAGTTTTTATTGTATGGAAACTTAGTAGAAGTGTCTACTTTGTAATATTTGGAGATGTAATAGTTATATCCTAATTCTCTAAAACTCCTCAATGTGAATTATTCATTTAATTCAATATTATGTAAGGTTTAAGGCCATGGCCTTATACAATCTCAGTGGAAGTTTTGTCGAGATAGTATGTAGAGGAGGTGGTGAGACTTCATGGAGTCCCTAGGACGATCATTTCAGATCGAGATCCTCATTTTACCTCCAGAGTGTGGAGACGTCTCCAACATACTTTCGGTTCTCAACTATGTCTTAGCACTGCTTTTCATCCACAAACGGATGGTCAGACAGAGCGAACCATCCATAATCTTAAAGACAAGTTATTCTCTTGTGTTCTTGATTTCGGAGGTTCATGGATGAGGCACTTACCCTTGGTGGAGTTTGATTACAATAATAGTTTTCACTCCACCATTGGTATGGCGCCATTTGAAGCCTTGCTTGGCTAGCCTTTCTGTTCTCCGTTATGCTAGACTAGGGTCAGAGATTCATCAATTCTCGTACCAGAACTAGTGAAGAATACAATAGAGATGGTTCAAGTTATTCGTGAGAGGATTAAGACTGTGCAATATCGTCATAAATCATATGCCGGTTAAAGAAGGAGACCCTTAGAGTTTAATGTTGGGGATCATGTGTTTCTGAAGGTGACACCCCGTCGTGGGAAGCGAAGGTTTGGATGTGGAAGTAAGCTTTCTCGCTGGTTTGTTGGGCCTTTTTAGGTGTTAGCTCGTGTTGGAGCTGTGGCGTATCGAGTAGTACTTCCCCCTCAGATGAGTCAGATACATGATGTTTTCCTTGTATCACAGCTCCGTCGTTATCTTCATGACGACTCTCACATAATCGATTGGGGAGAGATCAATGTAGATGATGATGGAACCTTTGAGGAGTGACCTATGGAGATCCAAGACTGCAAGGAGAGGGTGTTGTGCGGGCATTCTATTCCTTTATTTCGTGTCCTGTGGCGACATGGTGGCTTGGAGGAGAGTACATGGGAACATGAGTCACAGATACGTGCTCAGTACCCAGAGTTTCTTGATGTTTAACTCTTTCCATGTATCATATTAGTTGATGCAATTACGAAACCTTCATGTTTATGAGATGGCTCCCTTTGTTGCTTTTGTGGCTTGCTCTCTTTTGAGAGGTATTTCGAGGGGTGGTTGTTCAGACCCTATTTCGTTTTCACTTTAGGTGGGTTTTGGATTCTCAAGGATGAGAATGTTTTGAGAGGTATCTGATGTAATGGGACAAACCTCTCTAGTCCATTACATTGTGAAAATTTGGTGTTAGAGGTGTTTTGGGAGGTTAAGGTGACTTGGGGTGCATTTGGGTGGACTTTTAAGGAAAACTAAAGGGCAGTAGATTTCACACGGGATGTGCATGGTTTGACTAAACCGTGTAGCCAGACGGTGCATAGCTAATCTTGGAGGCAGTGGATAACGCACGGTTAGTGCACAATTTGTCTAACCGTGTGGCCTAAACGTGTGAGGAGTGTTTTACGAGGCAGTAGAGACCACACAGTTAACGCACAGTTTTTCTAACTGTATGATCAAGCCATGCAGGCACTTAAATCTAGATCCTAAAATTGTGGATCTGACTCATTTTTCCTCTAAATGGTTCTTTTAAGCTTCTAATCTTCTATAACTCGAAATTACCCTTCCTCAAAGGTAGTAGAGCCTCTCCCAAGTGTTTTGGAGGCGTTCTGAAGTCTTCTCTTGGCGGATCGAAGTCGGTTTCTTGAGGTATGTGATCGTTCTTCTTCGTTCTTGGTTGGTGTCTTAGATCTACTTAGATCTACTCCTCCACTTCTTTCAGTTTCTTATATCTACACCCATTATGGGAAGATCTATGTGTGTGGATGCCAAATATGATAAGATTTGGTCTTGATCTTGCTATGATGAGATATCTGAGGTGGGGTTTGGGAGAATCAACGTGGGTTTCTTGAGCATTCTTCAACCATTGTGGGTTCGTCAAAAACTATTGAGGTAGGGGATTAACTGCTTCTATTTATTTTACATGCAATGGTATTTTTAGAATGTTCAATCCCACTAGATGATAACAGAATTGACTTAATAAATATTTTTAACTGGATAAAGAAATTTAATCGATCGTATGTTATTTCCTCTTGTTTTTCTAGATAGTATGATATCTATTCTTACTTTTCTTTGGTGCTGTTCATGATGAAAAGTGGTAAAGAACGTGAATCGGGATTAATTGAAAATTGGTTGGATAAATATAGAGGCATGAAAACAAATATGGTTCTTGTTGTAATTTGATGTAAATCAAATTGGCTTAGTAAGCATGTTTAATCATTTGTGATAACTTGCTAGTTAGGGTCCCGATTTTGGAACCAACGGATTATAAATTTGTTAATTCAAGATGGATTAACGAATTTGATTATTTCATAAATCCTTGAAGGGTTCTGAGTTACCCTTTGATTGCTAAAGGGATAAGAGCCCAATTGACGTGATGTTTTCTTTCCTGCTTCTTGTGCTGTGATGTGAGCTTGGAGGGGTGTTGTGATATGTGGGGTCATAGAGGCCTTTTGGTTGTGGCAGCGGGTGATGCCTAGAGTGGAGAGATGCATCAGTTTATGCATGTGGGTGTCAGGGATGACACCAGGGATGATGGAATGGGATGGATGTGATTTTTGGATGCTTGATGATTTTGATTGGTTGAATATCTACATTACTTTTCCCCACTGCTCAAGGAAGCTAGTCTTGCTTACCCTTATCTCGAAAGAGGCAAAAACATGCGGGGCATTCCACATCCTTTACGTGTTTAGATTATCAAGGGAGAATGGGTCTACGCTCTTGCTATAGGTGACAAAGACTCGACAAGTAGTACATATACTCACCATGTTGATCCACCTTTGTCTTAGTAGAAAATAATGCTTTTCTAGAATGCCTGGGAACATGGGAAAGTGTTTCTGTAATATATTTTTTGATTCAATGGTGTTACCGCATTGGGTTGGAGTTCGCTGAAACATAACGACGAGGTTGTAATCTTTTGAAGGAACAATTTACTTTGGGTGTGATGCTAATGAAATTTTAATGTGGAATTGTTCATGGTTAATTAATGTTTATAGAATTAATTAAGGTAAAATGGAATTGATAAAAAGGGGAATGAAGTAATCTAATAAAGCTCTTTAAATTGTTGTGAGATTATAGGATACCTAGTCTTAGAAGAGGAATCCCGGAGTCCGAGGGAAGTTAGCTGCATTTGTGTCTAAGACGAGGTTATTCCCATAGTGTGGTTGTGAGATATAATATATTATGTACCTTTTGTGTTTCTATACGCTACTCCACCCTGTCAGTAAGGTAAACCGACACCACAGGGATTCTAAGCCCTGGGGGGTGGGGTGTTTTCTCCAACATTTCAGTGGGAGGATGAATGACTGACTACCCCCTTTGGCCCCACTCTCTTCTCTTGTTAGATACTTGTGACGTTAGGCACAACAGTTAGTTTTCCCCATATATGTATGTAGAGGGATGTAATGGCTTGTGGTTATTCACACACATATATTCTGGATATATTATCATATGGACTACTATAGGTGTATTGTGTATAGGATGTGATGGCTTGAGGATCCATACCCAGTGTATGGGTTGTAATGGATTGAGGTATAATACCCGACTTATGATACACATTATGCGAGATGTGGTGGATTCCGAAAACTACCTGGTTACTTTTGGTTGTGAGGATGGTATGGTGCTTCGCCCAGGTGTCTGCGAGCAAGCCTTTATGGTGCATGGGGTGCAGATTGTGGTTCTTCACCCAGGAGTCTGCGGGAAATCCTTTTTGGAGAGAGATGCTTAGGACGTGCGACGTTGGGGCAAAGTGGTAAACCAGTGGGGAAGTAGCAGCAGGGTACACTAGATATTCTTTTCTATATGCTATATTCTTGTATGGGTCAATTGGTGAGAGTATCCATGGTGAGGTTGGGAACTTTGTATACCTGTTCAGGTGATGAGTTAGGTTCACTTGTTGTTCATTGTGCTTTAGCATGATTTCCTTACTTTTGTATGAGAGGATTCAGGGAGGATCCTACTAAGTATACTGCAATACTGACCCTATGTATATATAAACTATTTTTTAGGTCACTTGGAGTAGGTTGGAGATCAGGCTGGTTACTACTAGCTTGTTGTTGAAGGAGCTGTTCGGGATTGTGGTTTCTGTTGTTTTTTCTTTCTTTTGGGTACTTGAATTTTTTCCCTTTTTGTTGTAGTACTTTTTCATGACATTTCATTTGTGCACTTGGGTTTCTTTTATATTTCTAATTATAAGTTGGAGTTGATTGGTGTCTATCTTATCTCTCTCTTCCGCATGTGTTCTCTTAGAGGGTAATGCCTCCCATCTGTGTGTTACTATACCCTCGGTGATAGTCGCCAACCTCGGGCCTACTGGAGGTGGGACTCGGGGTTCATTATCTCACTTATCACATTGCCGGCCCAAGAGGGGTATACTTTTTGGGGAGGGGGCCGTGACATTCTTCTAGTCGAATAATCACATGTTTCATTAATAACTTATAACATAATGAATGAAGGCATAATTCCGAACATTTTAACCAAAAAGACAATGCCTTATACCAAGAATCTAAATATAAATTTTTTCAAGGAATTTTTCCAAGACACTAGTTTGTCTCATGAGACATACTGATGCATTAATGGGCTATAGCATGCCTCTTCCTTCAGTTACGAAGTCCAATTCATTCCTCATATGAAAAGGGCAAAACATAACATAAACATTCATATTAAAACTAGCATACAAAATGTTAATAATTTAACCACAAACCATGAATGGTATAAAAATATTACATCTATATTCGAACATATCATAACTCATTAAATATAATATAGAAGTTTGGACTATGAGAAATCAACCTCAATCAATAATAATATCTAGTAAAAGATGTTGACATAGTTGAAAATAATCAATAAGACTCTTTGAGTTAAATACCCCATTTTCATTAAATCATTTAAATGTAACACAATATATAAAGGATATAATTTAAAATATATTTTTGAATAAAATTTTCCCATACCACTTTGAAACTTTTGAATGAAATTAACACTTCAAAACAATCATTTCCACGTAAATAAATCCTTAAAAATCATTTTAAAAACATGGACATTAATTAAAAAGATTTATAAATATAAATATTTAAAACAATATGATGATCTATTTAAGATTCCCATACATAAAACCTTAAATTTTTCCTTTTTAAAACATTTTTATGAAACATGGACATGGATGATAAATAAGTCCTTGTAGATACTAACACATAAACAATCTCGGATAATAATGAGATTGATGAATTAACCCTTACCTTGCACTTTCCTTTAGTTGAGGGTACATTTAACCTCATGTATAATGAACATGGTATGTTATTGAATAATACCAGAACCATATTAAGATTTATGATATCATATATGATTCATTTATTACTTTATACTACCCATTTAATAATAATATCTATGTTAATGTAACACTTCATGTAATAATTGATTTCATTGTCGTACATGTTTTAACTTGTTGTTCTTGATAGTATCACTTAGATCATGATTTACATACATACATAATATAAAAAATGATTTTTATATCATATATATTCAGAATATAAATATGTATAATAAATAGATATATGAAATGGAAACACCGTTTATGGAGACGGTAGTCCGTTCGTACACATGAACGTTGTTTCCGTTTTCTTATCTTATAGTATAGAAGTAAGTAAATGACATATATTTATCTACCTAAATATATATTTTTCTAGTAAAAAAATTATTTCATATACCTCATAATTAATCAATATATTTATATTTTTAAATTTTTTTATGGGTGATCTTTAAAGACGAATGTCATCGCGTCGTGGAGACGGTAATCCATACGTACGCACGAGCGACAATATCATTATATTGATGGTGAAAATGTGTTTAATTGGATGTTATATTATGTATAATGAATAATTAAATTTTTTTAATTATTATTTAAATCAATTATACTCATTATTATACCCATAAAAATTATTAAGCGTTGAGTAACAAACTCCAACACGATGTCGAGACTGTAAGCTATACATGCGCATGCATGGTCACTTTGTCTTTCATTGGATAGATAGAATAATAAATATGGTTGTGCCATATTTATAATAATATCACTATATTTAGAAGGTACTGGATTTATTATTTTGGTTTGGAAACAACAAATAAATATGAAGTGGAAGAAGAAAAGAACATTGAAAGAGGAGATTAAATAATTACCTATTCTTCGGGTGCTTCCTTTTGATTTGAACAAAAGTGCTCCATTATATGACTTTCTGATCAAATTAAGATCTCTAGGATTAATTGAGTATATTTTTGAGGATATTTGATAAGTTTTTGGTTGTACCAAATGTCTTTAGAGTTGTGAATATTAGTTAAGGGGAAGTACCCTTTTATAAGAGAGGTGGGGGTCACTTTAGGAAGAGCTTGAAATTTTAATTTATTATAAAATAATTTTAGGTTTCTAATATCTACAAATATATTAATTAGAATATAAGGTGGTGATGGGTCTAAATAATCCCAAACAATTGGTTTTATATATGTTTAGTTTATCATATTAACCTTATCTTTTATATTTAACTTTTAGTTAAATAGTTTAACTCTTACCATGTCTTCTTCAATTCTTACACTATGTAGTTAATAATCATACAATAAAATAAAAATATAACCAAAAGTGGTTAATTAATGACATATATATCATTATTTATGTCTTTTGGAAGAATAATTTTTTTTTTAATATTATATAATTTAATAAAAAAATATTTTTTTTAAAACCTCATTTATGTCAATTTTGACAGTATTTAGTATTTGTTTTTTTGTTAAAGTCATTAAAACTTGATTACTTTGAAAAAAATACATTGAATCAACCCTAAAATTTCATATTAACCTAGAAAATTCTTGTATGGCCTCAAAAGTTTCAATTTATATTTATTTTAATATTTATAATATCAATTATTTTAATATTTCAAAAATGAAGTAATTATTGCACCATCATTGTCTCATAAATAAATTTAATTATTTAATGTCTAAAAATTATAAATAAAATATCATGTTGTAGTAATTTATTTTTATTTGTAATTAATATTTATAGTTGAATTTATATTATGCATAAGCCTATGTAAAAAATGGTTTAGTTATTACACTTTGAATTTAGCACTTTTAACTCTTCTTTAAATAAAATATAATAAATGTCATAATCTAACCCAAGTGAATAAAAAATGATTATATTTCTGTCCTAAGGATGATTTTTGTCGAAAAACACTTATCCAATAGAATTTGGACATGTGTTGGTGTAATTTTATTTTATTATATTATTATTTTTACCTTTAATTACCCTATTTACTTTTAACCGAGGTAAATAAAATTCAAAAGTTACTATTCATCAAAAATTATTTTCATCCTATTAAAAAAATATTACTTAATGATTTCAACTGGGTCTCTCAGATTTTTGAAATTCAATTCACAGAAGCGGTAAAATTACATTTTATGCAAATTTACAAATGTGCCCAGAAGGTGGGTAAAAGATATTTAAATGTTCAATAAATTTTTTTACAACTAATATTATCATAAAATGACCCAAATGAATTAAATTTTACTATTAAATATATTATGTATCTATTATGACTTTAAGATAAAAATTTAATTTAAAATAATTATTTAAATGAAGAAGTCTCTTTTTATAAACTATGAAATATTTTTTCACAATTCATCAAAAATTGACTGTTTTAAGAAAAATAAAAAAAATTCACCCTAAGATAATATTGATATTCAAAATTCAAAAATGAATTCTATTTTACCAAATTAAATTTTAAGTATTGTATAAAATTAATTTTATTATTTTTCACAATAGGACATAAAAGAAGTTCTTTTTAGAAAATAGATTTTCTAAATATAAAACTATTTTAACAAAAATTAATAATTTCATTATAAATATTTTATATTTATGTGAAACAATTATAAATAAAATATAAAATTTACATGGTACAATTCATATTACAATATTTAATTGATAAATAAATATATATTTTAAATAATTAATATATTGATGTGTTGTTTTGCTGAAACTAAATCTTCCGTATAACACAAGACAAGTTGGCGTTGTTTGAAATATAAGCAATTAAATTACTTTAAAGAGATAACATACAATGAAATTTTGGGAAGTTAAATTCTCCCCTCCCTTAATAAATTGCTTCCTCAAAATTTGAAATTTTTCATCGAAAATAAAAGATTGAAAATAGAAACCACCTTTGTGGAAATCTCATATCAGAAATAGGGTTAATAAAATTAAGTTTTAATAATTTTGAAAGCAAAAGGAAATAGTCAGACCCAAATTAGGATTTTTAATAGGATAACATTGGTGGGAATTATAGACACATAATTAGAGGAAAAAGATAAATATTTATAGGGAGTGATTGAGGTCATCAATCAAAAAAAAAATGAACAAAAAATGTAAAATTTGGGGCCTCAATGCCATCAATATACGATGATTTAAAGTACTATCAATTAAAAAAACATATGGTATTAGGATAACACATTCTTTTGGATTCTCAATTTTTTTTGGAAAAGGATGTATTAATTTACTATGTAGATAAGAACAAAAATAAAAATACTTGATTTCATTTCCGGTCATAATCATAATCTCATTAGTTGGTTATGCTTCGATCTTTTTCACTACATCCCTTACACTAGGAAATGAATGTTCAAAAATGATTTTTTACACAAAAGAGAATTTAATAAATTATAACATCCACAAGTATTTCTTTAGTCCCTCTATATATTTACTTAAATCCAAAAGGATAGGTCTTAGTATCTAATAAATTATACTCTATCCTTATAAAAAATATCAAGTGCTCAACTTAGTCCATTCCAACCATTAGACATATCCAAAATACTTGGGTCCAAAATCACCATCTAAAAATTTATATGATAGGTAAAAAAATGAAGATATATTTTTCCACATAATATGATGTGAATACCTTTATCATGTATTATCTTAAAACATGTAACACCTTTAATTACCATAAAACTTTATTGAATAGGTTCATGCTCCCTTATTACTTATACAATATCATATATACTCTTTATAGCAAAAAAATGTTTTAAAATCCAACAATAATGAAATAAACAAACAATTAATTAGTTTCAATGCAGTCAATAATATCCAATATAATTTATCCAAATCAATCATATCTTATTTAAAAATCACTATCTCAATTTCGGGACCATATTAAGGGTTATCTTTCCCCCAACTATATATTTTCTCAAAATTTAAACTTGAAACTGTGTCACTTTACTTGGTGCCATAAAATCTCAAATACTTAATGAAATAGTAGTGCATTACAGTATTTATTTATTTCCATAATTCATATAACCAGTACATCATTGATACAACTCTCAAATGACATAATTCATTGATAAAAATATAAGAACACTAATTATTCCTTTTCATCAGTAGTAGTTTCATAAAATGATTATTATTAAATAAAATAATTTGGGGTATGCTATGATGATTGGAACATTTTTTATGTATTGTTCCAACACCTTATAGATGAAGCATTGTACATTTGAATCCTTTTTGATACCCTTAAAATCACGTAATTAATGTCTTTTTTCCATGCATATAACAAACTCTCATTTCCTTCAATAATTTACCAAGGTGATTCATTCAATATTTATCCCATGTGGGAAAATCCTTTTTTCCATTCTTCGCTTTATCCATCTTTTTCCTTGCTATCCTCTTCTTCTTTTTATTTCCTTCAAAGTCGTAGGAATCAAGGAATTCATTATTTATCTTATTTACACAAGATGTTATTTCCTCATATGATGAGAATACATGTGAGATTATTTACCTTATAAATTTTGGCTTAAAACCATTAAAGATATAATCCTTCTTACTCTTTGGATCATGTGTATTACTAGATTTATGATTCCTTCTACTGGGTTCCATTTCTAATTGATGACATACACTATATAAGATCATATCAAATTTTATAATCCAAAAACTAGAAAAATTATAACCATTAATTGAATATTTTCACACATCTAATATCATAATCGTATTAATGGTTTCTTTGATAACATATTTACTCATAAATACTTCATAATGGTTTGTAATGAAAATTTAAATTATCCTTAGCATATACCCCGGGAGTGTAAAACAAGGTGCACTGTAAGGCACATTTTCATGTTCCAAGATACCCTAAGTAATTCCTAAAACTCCATGTTGAAGTTTTCTGACCTAGGTACATCTGTTCCAGAACCACGTCTACTTATAGTATCCGGAAACATATTTATTTTTTTTGAAAAACCCACATAATATATACATTACCATTTTTTGATGTTCCTCTATACTAATCCTCAAGGTCTATCTTATGGTAATGTTATCTAATTAGAATATTTCTAAATCTACTTTCCAAGGTTATTTCTAAACATCAACTATTACCAACTGTAATTACCCGACCCCAGAAGCCTAGATTTGGTGCATTATTTTAATACATTGTCATGTTTACAAGGAATCAAAACCTGAAGGACCAATCAGTTTAGCAGTCTTGGAAAATTGATTTCAAACATGAATATTAAATTACACTTTCTAACATAAAACACATCACAAATAATCATTATAGAACTCTATAATTCCCCTAGAATAACCTATATAAAAATCATAATACACTTCTTAGCATCATGGGAAAATAAAACAAAATAATGGGGTGAGATCAAATGCTCAATAAGGATAAAAAATATAGTAGATGCTATCCTAAATAATCAAAAACTTTTATAGAAAGGTAAAAAAATTTAAACACAAAACCTTTAAACATTAACTTCCGCATAATATGGAAAAGATAAATCAAATAATTCCATTTACTTATTCACATGGTTATTCTTCTAGTCTAATAATCACATGTAACATTAATAACTAATCTCATAATGATGGAATGCATAATGTTGGACATCTTTTCCACAAAGTCAAGGCCTCATGAAAAGACTCTAAATATAAATTTTGTCAAGGCCTTGTCCCAAGATACTAGTTTGTATTATTTTAACTATCGATGCATTGAGGAGTTGTAGAGGGCCCCTCCCATCACTTACTAAGTCCATTATATTCTTCATATGAAAAGGGAAAACATGAAATAACCATTCCTATTAAAACTAGAATTCGAAATGTAAATACTTTAACCATAAACCATGAATGATATAAAAATATCACTACCATAGCCAAACATATCATAACTCATTCAATACAATATAGAGGACTGTATTATAATAAATCAACTTCAATTAAGAATAATATTTAGTAAGGGATGTTGACATAGTTGAAAATAATCAATAAAACTCTTTGAGAGAAATACCCCTTTTTCATGAAATCATTTAAATGTAACACAATTTATAAAGCACTTCATTTAGAAGTGACATTTAAATAAAAGTGTATCATACCATTTTGAAACTTTTTAAAGAAATTAACACTTTAAAATAATCATGTTGACATAAATAAATCCTTAAAATCACATTGAAAATATGGACATTAATTAAAAATATTTAGAAAAATATATCTTTAAAAAGATTAAAATGATGATATAGAGAGTATCTTACATAAAACATTAAATTATTCCTACATAAAAGAATTTTATGAAATATGGACATCGATGATAAATATTTCCCAGTAGATACATTCAGATAAATAATCCCGAATAATAATGAGATTAAGGAATTAACCCTTACCTTGTACTTTCCTTTAGTCGAGGGTACGTTTATCCTTTTGTATAATGACCGTAGTATGTAATTAAATTATACCAGAACCATATTAATATTTATGAAATCATATTATTATTCATTTATTACTTTATACTAACCATTTAATAATAATATCTATGATAAAGTTACATTTCGGGTAATAATCACTTTCTTTATCGTGCACGTTTTAATTTGTTATTCTTGACAGTATCATATAGATCATGAATTACATACTAACAGAATATGAAACATGATTTTTATATATTATATATTCAGAATATAAATATGTAAAATATTTAGATATACGAAATGGAAACACCGTTCATTGATACGGCAGTCTGTATGTATGCATGACTGTTGTTTCCATTTTTTATTGTATAATATGGAAGTAAGTAAACTACATAGATTTATGAACATAAATCTATATTTTTCCAGTAGAAATATTAATTGAAATACCTCATTATTAATCAATCTATATATTTTTATAAAAATTATTGAAGGGTGATCTTTGAAGATAAATCTCATCGTGTCGTGGAGACGGTAATCTGTACGTATGCTAGAGCGATAAATATCATTCTATTGATGGAGAAACTAAGTTTAATTGGATGTGATATTATATATACAGAAAAATTAATGTTTTATATTTATTATTTACATCAATTATACTCATTATTATACCCATATAAATAATTACGTGTTGAGTAACAAACAATAACATGATGTAGAGATGGAATGCCGTATGTACGCACGTATAATGACTTTGTCATTATTAGGATGGGTAGAATAATAAATATGGTTGTAACATAATTATAATAACATAAATGTATATATATGGTACCAGTTATATTATTTTGGTATGGAAAGAAAAAAGAAATAAAAAGTTGAAGAATTAATGAATTTTGAAATATGTGATGAAAAAATCACCTCTTCTATGGGTGATTCCTTTTAATTTAAACAAATGAGTTCCATAGGATGGATTTATGAACAATGTAATTACTCTAGGATGTTGTGAGTATAGTTTTGAAGATATTTAATTTGGGGTTGTCTAAGAAAAATGGCATTGGAGGTGTGAATTTGAGAGAAGAGGTAATGGATTTTATAAGAGAGATGAGGGTCACTTTAGGAAGAGTTTGGAATATTTATTTATTATAAAATAATTTTTGGTTTCAAATAGCTCCAAATGTATTTATTTAGAGGATAAGGGGGTATGGGCCTAAATCCTCTCAAACAATAGGTTTTATACATGTTTAGGCCATCATATTAACTTTATCTTTTAGATTTAACTCTTAGTTAAATAGTTAACTCATACCATGTCTTCATGTATTCTTACACTATATTGTTAATAAGCGAAAAATAATTTGTCAAGAGAACCTAAAGTGGCTCATTAATGACATATAAATTTTTTTTCAAGTCCCTTGGCAGAATAATATATTTTAGATATATTATATCATTTAATAAAATAGTATTTGTTTTGAAAACTCATTTATTTCAACTATGACACTCTTTAGTATTTATTTTTTGAAGTCAAAAAAACTTGATTAATTTGAAAAAAATACATTTAATCAACCATGACATGTCATATTCACATATAAAATTCAGTTATAGAATTAGAAGATTCAATTTTATTTTATTTTAATATTAATAATATCAATTATTTTAATCATTCTTTAATAAGGAAATTATTGAATCATCATTGTGTCAGAAATGAATTTAATTATTTAATTTATAAAAATAATAAATAAGATACCATGATGTATGAAATATTTTTATATTTATAATGAATATTTATAGTTGAATTTATCTTCTGAAAAACCCTATATTAAAAATTGTTTAGTTCGTAAACTCTGAATTTAACACTTTTAACTCTTCTTTAAATAAAATATAATAAATGTCATAATCTCACCCAAGTGAATAAAAAGAATCTTATTTTTGTACTAAGGATGATTTTGGTCGAAAACACTTATCAAATATAATTTGGACATGTTTTAGTGTAATTTTATACTATTATAATATTATTTTTACCTTTAATTACCATATTTACTTTTAACGGTGGTAAATAAAATTCAAATGTTACTATTCAAAAAAAACTATTTCCATCATATTGAACTGCATTTTAATTATTGATGTCAATTGTTTCTCTATGTGTTTTTAAATTCAATTCATAGGAGCGATGAAATTACATTTTATACAAATTTTCAAATGTGCCTATAAGGTCGGTAATAGGCGTTAAAAAGTTTTTATAAAATTTTATACATCTAATATTATTATAATACAACTTAAATGAGTTATATTGTACTAATATATTTATTCTGTATATAATTTTAATTTATGGTAACTTTTTAATTAAAAATAATTATTTAAATGAAAAATTCGTTTTATAGGTACTATGCAATATTTTTTTCACTATTCATCAAAATTGAATGTTTTTATAAAACAACAAAAAATTCACCCTAGACTAATTTTGATATTGAAAATTCAAAAAATGAAGTTTGTTTCACTAAATAAAATTTTAAGTAGTGTCTAAAATTAATTATATTATTGGTCACAAAATGACACAAAAGTAGTTCTTTTAAAAAAATAGCTTTTCTAAATATGTAACTATTTAAAAAAAATATAAATTTCATAATAAATATGTTTTATTTATGTGAAAACATTTTAAATAAAATTTAAAATTTACATATTACAATACATATTACAATATTTATTTGATAAATAAATATTTACTTTAAATAATTATAATACTAATGTGTTGTTTTGCAGAAACTCAATCTTGCGTATAACGTAAGCCAAGTCGGCATTGCGTGCAATATAAGCTATTAAATTAAATTAATGAAATAATATACTATGAAATTTTGGGGTGTTACATTCTCCTATCCTTAAATAAATTGTGTCCTCATAATATGAAATTGTTCGTCGAAACTAAAATTCCGAAAATAGAAAACACCTTTGTGAAAAACCCACATCAGAAATAGGGATAATAAAATATAATTTTAATAACAGGTAAAGGGAAATGAAAAAGTCACTGCCAAATTATGATTTTGAATAGGAGAATATTTTTGTAAATTAGAGACATATAATTGGAGGAAAAACAGAAATATTTATAGGGAGTGATTGAGGACATCAATCATAAACAAGTGAACAACAAATGTAAAATTAAGGGCTTCAAAGCCATCAATCTATGATGATTTAAAGTATCATCAGTTCAACAAAACATATGGTATTAGGATAACACATTTTTATATACTATTTTTTTGAAACTGATGGATTAATTTACAATCTATATATGAACTCAAGAAAAATACTTTATTTCATTACATTTAATAATCATAATCTCACCATTTGGTTGTGCTTCTATCTATTTTCACTTCACCCCTTACACTTGGAAATGAATGTTGAAAAATAATTTTTTATACCAATAGTGCATTTGATAGATCATAAGGTCTAGAAGTATTTCCTTGATACTCAATATGTTTAATTAATTCCAAAAGGTTAGTTTAGAGTATCTAATAAATTATACTTTAACCTTATACAGAATATCAAGTTCTCAACTTACTCCATTCAAACCTTTAGACTTGTCCAAAATACTTGTGTCCAAACTCACTATCTAAAATTTTATATGGGAGGTAAGCATAATTAAGATCAAATTTTCCACATAATAACATGTGAATACCTTAATCATGTAAATTTTTAATACACGGTAATGCCATGAATTACCATAAAACTATTTTGAATATGTTTATGATCCCTTATTCCTTATATAATACTGGAAAAACTCCTTAAATTCAAAAATGTTTTAAACTCAAACAATGATGGAATAAACAAACAGTTAATTAGTTCCAAGTTAGTCAAGAATATAAAATATAATTTATCCAAATCAATCATCTCATATTGCAAAATCACTACATTATTAACAAAACCATAATAAGGATTATCTTTCCATAAACCACATATTTTCCAAAATGTTTAACTTGAAACTGTGTCACTTTACGTGGTACCATACAATCTCAAATACTTAGTGAAATAGTACTATAATAAAATCCTTATTTATTTCCATAATTCATATAATCGGTACATCATTCATACCGCACTAAAATGAAATAATTCATTAATAAAATATAATAAAACTAATTATTCATTTCCATTTGCAGTAGTATCATAACTTGATTATTATCCAATAGCATCATATAATGTATGCTTCGATGATTGGGACATTGATTCCTGTAGTGTCCCAAATCATTAAAGATGAATCACAGTACATTTGAAACCATTTATTTACCCTTAAAATCACATACTTAGTGTCCTTTTTTTCCACACAAATAACAAACTCTCATTCCCTCCAATCATTTACCATTGTGATTCTTTATAGGGTTATCACATGTGGGAAAATCCTTATTTCCATTCACCCCTTTATCCATATTTTTTTCTACCATCCTCTTCTTATATTTATTCCCTTTAAAGCCATAAGACTCATAGAATTCATTACATTTCTTATTAACACATGATACTATTTCTTCAAATGATGAGAATACATGGGAGATTATTTCCCTTGTAAATGTTCCCTTAATACCATGAAAGATAAAATCATTACTACTATTGGGATCATACTTATTTCTAGAGTTATCATTCCTTCTATTGGTAACCATTTGTAAATGACATGATACACTAGGTTAGATCATATCATAATTTATAATCCAAAAACTAGAAAAATTCTCAACATTAATTGAATATTTTCACACATCTAATATCAGAATCAAAAAAATCATTTCATTTCTGAATTATTTACACACAAATCCATAATAATGGTTTGTAAAAAAATGAGAATTATCCTAAGCATATCCACAGGGAGTGTCAAACCAGGTGCGTAGTAAGGCCCATTTTTATGTTTCAGGATACCCCGACTCAAGGCCGAAACTTCATTTTAGAGTTTTTACTCATAGGTATATATGTGGAAAAACCACATCCTCTTGTAGTATCCATAGAGAAATGTATTTCATAGAAAACCCACAAAATATCTACAATACCAAATTTTGGGTTGTTCTTCTATACTAGTACTCAACGTATATCATAATGTAATGTTCCTTAATCAGAGCTTTTCTAAATCCAGTTTCCACGGTTATTGCTAAAAATCCTCTAATACCAACTGTAATTCTCTAACCCCATAATCCCAGAGCCGGTGCATTTTTTCAATACATTGGCATTATTAGAAGGAATCACTTCCCGAAGGACCCTTCAGTTTAGAAGTCATGGAAAATAGATTACATACATGAACATTAAATTTACTTTATAACATAAAACACATCATAAATAATCCTTCGATAACTCCATCATTTCTCTAGAATAACCCAACATAACAATAATAATACACTTATTGGAATCATGGGAAAATAATAAGAATGGGGTGAGCTCAGATTCTCAGTAATGATAAACAATATAGAGGAAGCTATCATAAATAATCATAAACTTTTATGTAAAGTTATAAAAATAAAACACAATCCCTTTAAACATAAACATCAGCATAATATGGAAAATTTAAATCAAATAATTCCATTTACTTATTCTCCTAGATATTCTACTAGTCTAATAATCACATATAACATTAACAACTAATCTCATAATTATGGAATGCATAATTTCGGACATCTTAACAACAAAGTCAAGGCCCTGTTCCAATATTGTAAATATAAATTTTGTCAAGGCCTTATTCCAAGACACTAGTTTGTATCATAAGACCTACTGATGCATCTTGGGGCTATAGCGAGCCATTCCCATCACATACTAAGTCCAATGGATTCCTCATATGAAAAGGGCGAAACATGACACAAACATTTGTATTAAAACTAGCATAAAAATGTTAATACTTTAACCATAAACCATGAATGGTATAAAAATATCACATACATAGTCAAAAATATCACAACTCATTCAATACAATATAGATTATTTTATTATAATAAATCAACCTCAATCAAGAATAATATCTAATAAAGGATATTGACATAGTAGAAAATAACCAATAAAACTCATTGAGAGAAATACTGTTTTTTCATGACATAATTTAAGTGTCACACAATTAATAAAGGAGGTAATTTAAAATATATTTTTGATTCAAAGTTTCCGATACCACATTGGAACTTTTGAAATAAATTAACTCTTTAAAATAATTATATCCATTTAAATAATCCTTAAAATCATTTTTGAAAACATGGACATTAATTTAAATTATTTAGAAAAATAAATATTTAAAACATTTAAAATCATGATATAGTTAAATATTCCATTCCATAAAACTTTAAATGTTTCCTTTTTAAAAAAGTTTGATGAAAAAAGGTCATGGGGATTAAATATGTTCCAGCAGATGCTTAAACATAAACAATCTCAGATAATAATGAGATTCAGGAATTAACAGTTACCATGTACTTTACATTAGTCAAGGTTATATTAAACCTCTTTTATATTGACCATATTATGTTAGTAAATTATAACAGAACCATATTAACATTTATGATACCATATATGATTCATTTATTTCATTATATTGCCCATTTAATAATAATTTCAATGTTAAAGTAACATTTCGAGTAATAATCACTTTCTTTATCATTCTTCTTATAACTTGTTATTAGTGATTGTATCACTTATATCATGATTTAAATAATTATTGAATATAATAAATTATTTTTTACAACATAAATACTCATAATATAAATAGTTATAACAAATAGATATATGAAATGGAAACACCATTCATGGAGACGTTACTCCGTACGTACGCATGAACGTTGTTTCCATTTTCTTACCATATAGTATGGAAGTATGTAAATGACATAAATTTTTCAACATAAATATATATTATTAAATTAGAAATATTATTTCATATACCTCATAATGAATCAATATATATATTTTTATAAAAATCCTTGAAGGGTGATCGTTGAAGATGAATATCATTACGTCGTAGAGACGGTAAACTGTACGTACACACAAGCAACAATATCATTCTATTAATGTAGAAACAGTTTTTAATAGGATGTTATATTATATATAGAGAATAATTATCATTTTATATTTATTATTTAAAAACATTATAATCATTATTATACCCATCCAAGTAATTATGTTTTGAGTAACAAACTACACAATGAGGTGGAGACGATAAGCTGTACGTACACATGTATGGCGACTTTTTAAATCATAGGATGGATAGAATAATGAATATTTATGTAAAATATTTATAATAACATCAATATATTTAGATGGTACTTTATTTATCATTTTTTATGGAAAAAAACAAGAAAGAGGAAGTGGAAGAAGAAAAGAACTTTAAAAGAGGTTATAAAATAATCAGCTATTCTTCAGGTGTTTCCTATTGATTTGAACAAAAAGGCATGATATGATGATGTTATAATGAATGTAATGCCTTTAGGATTAATTGTTTAATTTTTTCAGGATATTTGATCATGAGTTGGATGAATCAAATGTCTTTACATGTGTGAATTGGAGAGAAGGGGAAGTACCTTTTTATAAGAGAGTTGAGGGTCACTTTAGGAGGGTCTTGAAATGTTTATTTATTATAAAATCATTTTATGTGTATAATAGCTCAAAATGGATTTTTTTCTATGATAAGGTTGGGATGGGTCGAAATACTCTTAACCAATAGGTTTCATACATTGTTAGGTCATTATATTAAAATTATCTTTTAGATTTAACTCTTAGTGAAATAGTTTAACTCTTACAATGTCTTCTTGTATTCTTACACTATATGGTTAATAAACATACTATAAAATGACAAGAGAACCTCTAGATGTTAATTAATGATATATATAACATTATTTATGTCTTTTAGTATAATCATATATTTTTAATAATATTATATCATTTAATAAAATATTATTTGTTTTAAAAACACATTTTTGTCAATTTTGACACTATTTAGTATTTTTTTATTAAAGTCACTACAACTTGATTACATCGAACAAAATACATTTAATCAACCCTAAAATTCCATATTCACCTATAAAAGTCATGTATGGCATCCACTGTTTCAATTTATATTTATTTTAATATTTATAATATCAATTATTTTAACAATCATTAATAAGGTAATTACTGAATCATTATTGTGTCCTAAATAAATTTAATTATTTAATGCCTAAAAATTACAGAAAAAATACAATGTTGTAGTCAATCTTTTTATATTTTTAATGAATATTTATAGTTGAATTTATCTTATGTATAACACTATATTAAAAATGGTTTAATTATTAAACATTGTATTTAATATGTTTAACTCTTCTTTAAATAAAATATAATAAATATCCTAATCTTACCCATGTGAATAAAAAAGGATCGTATTTTTCTCCAAAGGATGATTTGGTTGAAAAAAACTTATCCAATATAATTTGGACATGTTTTTGGGGTAATTTTATATTATTATAATATTTTTTTACCTTTGATTACCCTATTTATTTTGAACTATGGTAAAAAAAAATAAAAAATAACTATTCACCACAAATTATTTTCAGCATATTGAACCAAATTTTACCCACTATTGTCAACTACGTCTCTTATATTTTTTAAATTCAACTCACAGAAGCGGTAAAATTAAATTTTATACAAATTTCCAAATCTACCTTGAAGGTGGGTAGAAGACGTTACAATGTTCAACAAAATTTTATACATATAATCTTATTATAAAATAACTCAAATGACTTAAATTTTAATAGTATATGTATTATATATATATTTTGACATTATGATACTTTTTTAATTAAAAATAATTATATAAATGAAAAAGTTGGGTTTTTTGTAATATGCAGTATTTTTCACTATTAATAAAACATTAAATGCTTTCAAAAAAATACAAAAAATTCAAACTATGATAATTTTTATATTTTTAATTAAAAAATGAATTCAAATTCCAAAATTAAAATTTCAGGAGTGCCTAATATTAATTTTATTATTGTTCACAACAGGACAAAAAAGTAGTTCTTTTAAGAAAATAACTTTTCTAAATATATAACTATTTTAACAAAACTTATACATTTCATTATAAATATGTTTTATTAATGTGAAAACATCATAAATAAAATTTAAAATTTATATGTTACTATTTATATTACAATATTTAATTGATAAATAATTATATGATTTAAAAAATTATAATACTAATGTGTTGTTTCACAGAAACTCAGTCATGCATATAACACAAGCTAAGTTGGCATTGCATGCAATATAAGCTATTAAATTACATTAAAGAGATAAAGTACTATGAAATTTTAGGGTGTTACAAATGTTAATCATTCATGTAGACATATAAACTTCCAAAAATTTAAGTCACCCTCTATTCATTTTATACACACTTATATTATGGAAAAAAATTTCATTGGAAGCTTGCATTCATCCTTATAGGGATAAAATATCAAACAAGATTTCATTATTCCAAAATCCATGAATTCGGAGGTAATAAATCTATATTTCACTAAAGGATGAACAATAATAATTTAATAGGTCTCATTCATGAAATTCTCATAAAATTTAGGTAGGATAAGTGTTACATTATTATCATGATTCACTTCATACATTGTTATTTCATAAGCATTCCCTTTTTAATTTATCTTCCAATATTTTTGTGGATTACCATCTACATTAGACCATAGATCGGGGAATTTATTCATATAACTTCAAAACTCCTCACACTTGATGTATTAGAGTGTGAGTGGTGTGTTATTTGACATCCTATTCTTCTCTATTTCATTAACCATCCATTAATGACATTTCAACATTCACAAGCTTTATTGAAGACCTTTTTAAAATTAAATAACCTCCCAATTCAATTAAATAAATTTCTTTGATGCTTATTCCCACATTTATGGAATATATATGAATGGAATTTCATTACACCATGTGATTTATTGAAGTTTTCATGATACCCAATCATCATTTTCTTATTAAATCCTTGGGAATGTAGAGAATATCCAATTTCCAAATCCACCTTTATTGAAACAAATTGATTTATTCCTAGCTAATAAAACACCATATATCCATTTAATTTTGGAGACTTGGTTTTAAGAAACAAAAAATTGATCAATTTTACTTTCTTGACATATGATTAATCTATAAGAGTACCTTTCAACCCTTTTAAAAGTAGCTTTATTGGTACAAATATATTCATCACCCTTCTTCTTAAGTAGAATTCATTCCTTCTCCATTCTTGTATATATAATACATGAGAATTACTTATTGAAAATATCTTCTTAAACTAATCCCATTAAATGGAATCAATTTCTTCCTCTTCACTGATATTATTAGTAAGGTTCCACCATTGATCTAATTCACATTCCTAATGAAGAAATTTTTAGGTAAAAGTTTCATGTTATGAGAACGAGATAACAAAAAATATCTTTTCAATGGTTCTAATCCATATCATAGGTACCAGTAGATATGAAGACCCACTAAGAGAAGGTGGATGTTGTCTCATGAAGGTTTCAGTATATCACTTTTCTCTCCATTGATCATTTATAATATTATAATGATTCATGGCTTGAGAAAGTTGTGTGAGCATAAAAAATGGTTCTTCATCCCAACTCCTATAACATTTGGTTGCTCTGGTGGATAATTATTGTGTTTTCCATCACATTCAGTATTAACAAAATTCCTTTTGGGTATAAACATTTACTAAAACAAAAATAATAGTGTGAATAAAAATAATTATTGTGGGAAACCACATTATATTGAAAAACAGCTTATAGGATATTGAAATCATGAAAATTTATTTTAAATATATGACTCCTTATACTTATCCTTGGTCATTATTCAAATTCTTCATGATGGTTAGTAATGAGTTTGAGAATTTTGAAAGAATATCCATTGAGAGTGTCAAACCAAGTGTGTATTAAGGAACATTTTCATGCACTCAGTGATGATCAAGTCTAGATCAATGCACCCTTTTCAGAGTCCACACCCCTAGGAACCTCTATTATAACGACCCACACTTTACATACATTGTTAATACTTCAAAATTGAATTACACTTATTACAACATATGACAAAACCACAAAGGACCGTATAGGTATAGTGTCTTTAGAAACTGGGAAACATAAACAACTGGTTCATAAATCTTCTACAGTGTCTCCCATTTATTTCATCATATCTAGGGTCCCTTTTAGCATATTCTACTTAATATCCATCTTCCTGACCTGGGGAAAAGAAAACATAAAAGGGTGAGCTCAAATGCTCAGCAAGGGCAAATAAAGGAAATAAAAATCATATCATATCTTTATGAAAATCAAAACCTGCAAAAGAGATCATAATATCTTAACATGGAATAAATCATAGAAGTGAAAATGAGATCCCCATAATCATAACATAAAACTTGAATCTTTGTGGCATGCACACATAATCATGGAAAATCATTTCTTGTTAGTCATGACTCATTGCCAAGACTATCTTAGTGGACAAAGTCCCTTTCTGAACCGAGTTCACTCCTCGTTTCAGTCCTGTATCACTGAACCGAAATAACCTTCCGTTCCAGCCATGTCTATCTCATGAGATATAAAATCATTACCCAATGCATTGGAGGGAGATATAGGTCCCACCCATCTTATAATGAATCCTTTCTTATGTGTGCCACATAATCATAAACCATACATCATAACGTAACCCATGTAATAAAAATGGGATTCTTAAACAACATGACATCATAAAACAATTCATATAAGATAAAGGAATTCATAAAAATATTTCCATCACAACATAATCAAAACCATGTAATAATAGGGATAAAAATAGAACCCTTTTATTATCTTAGATGGAAAATAATTTTGATAAAATACTTGAACTCCATTCTTGGGGAAAATATCCTTTCTACTTCAAAAACATTTTTCCTTTCATAACATGTCATACGACTTTAAAATAAAATAAGTTGATTAAAAATAAACTTGAAAACTTGTAAAGGAAGCTTCTTGGAAATAATGTTTTAAAAATCCATTCATGCCGTATAAGTTAAAAAAAACATTCTTCATACTTTTGTCGGAAAAGTCAAAAAGTACCTCGTACGGAAAAACGACAAAAGATTCCTTTCATATTCTTTACTAAAAACTCACCTAAGGGTAAAATTGGATTTAAACTATTGCAAGTGGATGGAAACAATATTACATATTTAGGGAACATGGATGCGGATGATAAAATACACCCTAGTAAATACTTACGAATAAACAATCTCGGATAAAAATGAGATTGTGATATTTCCCTTACCTTAGGTCCGATTTGCTTTGTTCGTGTCCGAAGCTCCTGTATAATGGTTTAAATAATGTTATTGACTTATTCCAGAATCATACATATTGATATGAGATCATATATGGTCATATTATTAGCTTCTTGTTAGTAATATTTCATTGTTACTTGTTACTCGGGTCTTTATAACTTTTTGTTCTTATGCGTGTTTTGTCGAATAAATTCTTATTCTTATCTTTAGGTTATAGATAATTCATTTCCAGAATGGTATTAGTGTAGTATATACCATATTCATTCATTCAATTCATTTATACAATCATTATGAAATGAAGATCATGTAGAACGAGTCGCATCACATCGTGGAGACGGTATTCCGTACGTACGCACGAGTGATGATATCGTTCCTATGATCGTGGAATTGTATTGGAGTATATATATATATTATTTCAGTATCAATATTACTTAATAATAATCATATATAGTTACTGATTACACCATTATACCCATCCTTGTATGGTGATGGTGGAAAATAGATTACACCACGGCGTGGAGACGGTATTCCGTACGTACGCACGCGCGGTGATTTCATTTTTCCGTAGGATGGATAGAAGGTGAATTAGGGTTGTTTCATATTTATAATAACATATCAGTATGTAAGTAATACTGATGTTATTACTTTATCATGAAACAACTAAAGAAGAAGAAGTTGAAGAAGAAAGAAATTGAAAAGATCGGTAATGGATATTACCTCTTCTTTGGAACGCCTTTTTGAATCCTCCACTTAAGGAACTAAGATTGGTCTTTGGAGAAGACCAGGACCTCTAGGATTATTCTAGGGAAGTGGAGAAGGGAAAATGGCAGGGGTTGGCCGAGCTTGAGTGCTCAAATTGGTGTGAGGAGGAGGGGGAGGAGGTGCCCTTTTATAAGGGAGGAGAGGGGCACCTTAGGAATATCTCAAAATATTATTTTATATTAAAGTCAAAATCGGTTTATAATGGTTCCAAAGGGTCTTATTTCGAAGATAAAGTGGGGATGGGTCGAAATCCTATCAACCAATAGGATTTAGACAAGTTTAGGGTATTATTTTAACCTTATCAATTAGATTTAACTCTAAGTTAATTAATTTAACTTTTACCGTGTCTTTTTGTTTTCTTTCACTATATGGTTAATACACTTACTATAACATGCCAAAAGAACCCCAAATTGTTTATTATTAATATATATATCCTTATATAAGTCATTTGGCCGAACCTTAGATTTTTAGGAATAAAATAACAATTAATAATATAATATTTGATTTAAAAACTATTTTGTGTCAATTTTGACACTATTTGATATATGATTTTTGTGAAAGTCATAACAGAATTATATGTTCGAACCAAGTTGATTAAATCAATACTAATATATCATAGTAACCTAGAAAATTAGTGGAATTCATAAAAAGTCTCAAATTACATTTATTTTGGTTTTTATATTATCAATTTTGTCAATATTTCATTAATAAGATAATTACTGCATCATCTTTGTGTCATAAATATATTAAATTATTTGATGTCTAAAAATTACAAATAAAATACCATCATGTAGGAAATCGTTTTAGATTTCTAATGAATATTTACAATCGAATTTATCTTATGTATAACCTTATATTAAAAATGATTTACTTATTAAACTTTGATTTTAACTATTTTAACCCTTCTTTAAATAAATTAATAATAAATGTCCTAATCTAATCCAAGTGGGCCTAAATGGTCATATTTTATTCCTAAGTTTGTTTTTGGTCGAATTACACTTGTCCAATAGAATTAGGACATGTGTTAGGGTAATATTAATATCATATTTACCCTTAGTTACCCTATTTACTATTAACCGTGGTAAATAAAGTAAAAAGTTACTATTCACCAAAAAATTATTTTCATCTCATTGAACCACATTTTAGTCCTTGATATTAACCGTGTCTCTCGGATTTTCGAAATTCCATTCACAGAAGCGGTAAAATTAAGTTTTATGCAAAATTCAGTTTTTAACCTACCACTTAGTAGTTTCACTATTCATCAAAAATTGATGTTTTTCAGAACAATGCCAAAATTTCATCCCAAGCTATATTTCATATTCCGAATTCAAAAATGAAGTCTATTTTACCAAATTCATAACATAAAAGTTGCATTAATTAATTTTATAATTAAATCCCGCTGTTAAAACAAATAGCGTGTTTTTAAGAAACAATATCTATCAAAAGATTGACACTTGTTTATGTCTAGTTTAAATGTGAAATTACATCCAATGACCAACATTGTATTAAATTGTAAAAATATATTCTAAATATACTTTAAAACCACTCAAATTAATGATTTATCACTATTAATTATTTCGATTAAAAAAGTTGTTTTTAATTATAATTTAGTAATTTTCACTATTCATCAGAATATGAAAGTTATCCGAAAAGTACCAAAATTTCACCTTAGGCTAAATTCGATACTCCGAATCCAAAAATGAAGTCCATTTTGAGAGTTAAAATTTATAAAATTTAAAAAGTGGTTATTACTATTCATAACGGCTAGTTTTAATAATATTTTAATAGCATATCATTGTTTCGTGAAACTCAGGATTACGTACCACACACGCTATCGAGGAAGGTTGCGATTGCGTGTAATGCAAGGCAAGTCAAGGATGCGTGTTGTGCAAGCTCGTTTTGGTGTAGCGTATAACACAAGACATTAGTAAAATAAAAAGAATATTTTTTCATAAAATATCGGGCTGTTACATTCTACCCCCCTTAAAATGAATTTCGCCCTCGAAATTCGTCGGGGTTATAAATGGTTTACTATTTGAAAGTTTCTTTAATAGAAACCCACATCGTAAAAGGGAATACCAAAACATGGCTTTTAAAAACTAAAGTATGAAATGTAACGATTACCCAAATAAACTAATCACTGGGTTTTCACATAGGTGAAAATATGGATATGGAAGAGAAATCTAACCATCATGTTCTGATGGAGAGTGGTAGTGAACATGGCTATGGAAAAGCCAGTAATCACAAATCCATAGATTTGTGATGATATAAGGTACCATCTGATTCATCAGGTATAAGATCACTAGGACAACATTTTTGGTTTTCAAGATCATTTCCCTAAAGTTGAAAATTTGTTTAAAATAAATACTTACATTATTTTGGTACAATCTCACTTTTGTTCGTGCCTTGAACAATTTCTACTTCATCTCTTAAATAAATGAAGTTGAATTTGTTATTTGTGAAGTGTTAGCAGATTATGTGATAGAATGATGGGTCATTCCATCTGTCTCAAACAAAAGGTTAGAAAAAGTTATTAAATATACATAAGTCATTCTATAGTGAGATTAATCACATATGGTTCCTAAAATGGACTTATACTTCATATATCATACTGCTTAATATAATAACACTAGTTTCTACTAAACAGGGACTTCCTGTAGGTCAGTGGTAGGCGATAAAGACCAGTCGCACTTCGGTTGTGGGTTCGATTCCTACAGCCTTGTCCGAAGCGATGGGCTGTCGCCCGTCCTGCAGGTTGTCCTTTTTCTAAAACTACGTTACTATAACATCCCATCAATAATATCTAAAATCTTCTATCCTTAAACAATACTAACTTATGTCCAACATAATCCAATCTAATCTTTAGGCTTATACATAATACTGCAGTCTACTCTCATAATATAGTGACAACGAGTACCAGAGATTTAATACTGTCGTTGATCCCCACATATCATAAGATATGTCTTGTTGGTCACATTCCAAACATTCAAAGTCCTTAATCGTGTATTCTCTTGAATACCTTAGTGAAAACATGAGTGCAGTTAAAAGTTAACACTTTCCACATACCAAAATCCTCAAAATTCTATATACTCAAACCATGATATCACTTAGTCCTTATATCAATCATGAGCTCATGAATACTATTAAACATTTCATTTTCTCGTCTTCATTATGCGCATATCATCTTATTTCCAAAAAAAAAATATCTCAATCACTTTGAATATCACATCAATAAATATTGCAATACTCAATGATACAACATTATTTTGGAATCCCATTACATAAACACTTAATCATTCCACCACATCGTTGTCATATTCAACATTGCCAATAGTGATCGCATGTGATTTCCCTTTGTCCTTTGCCTTCAGTGGTTGCTCATGTTGATCATCACTAACCCTTGGATTAGGGCAATTATTAGCATAATGCCCCATTTCCTTGCACTTGAAGCATTGAAGTGTTGGCGGTGCGTTCTCTACAGTGTTTGCTTTATTCACATCATTAGAAACCCTTTTTCCATTACTTCGACACTCAGCTGCTCGATGACCTTCTTTTCCACACTTAAAAAATTTTCTAGTCCCTTTAAGACAATCTCCACCATGCTTCTTCCCACACTTTGTGCATAAGGAAACATTCATCTTCTTTTCATCATTATTCTGAGATTTCTCCTTGAACTCCATCTTTCGTTTCTTGTCAAAACCATGAGATGGATATGTAACACCAACTTCCATTTCTATTTTGATAGCACAACGCACAATTTCTTCATAGCTACTGAAGTCTCTTATAGCTAATGCCCTTCGAAGACTTGGTTTTAAGCCACTGAAAAATCGATCAACTTTACTTTCAGGTTGGATGATAATTCCAGAAGCATACCTTGCAAGTCTTGTAAAATTTGCTTCATAGGTACCAACAGATTCATCGTCCCTTTGCTTCAGTTCAAGAAACTCTTTCTCCATCTTTGTTCGAAGAATACGAGGGAAGTACTTACTGAAAAACAAGTTCTTGAACTCGTCCCATTCCATGGACTCAATTTCATCTCTTGGCCTCGTATTCTTGATAAGATTCCACCATTGATCAGCTTCACCTTCCAAACGATATACTACTAAGATGACTTTATCATATTCAGAACATTGAATAACTGAAAATATCTTTTCAGTAGTAATAATCCATTGTTCAGCAACTAATGGATCAGTAGACCCACTGAAAGAAGGTGGACGTTGCCTCATGAAGGATTCAACAGAATGTTTCTCCCTCCTTTGTTCGTTTGGAAATCCTGCATGATTCATAGCTTGAGAAAGTTGTGTGAGCATGGCTACAAGATTTTGCATTCCATCTCCCATATCGTTTGGTTGCTCAGGGGGACAATCATTGCATTGCCCATCGCATTCCGCATTAACACGGTTCCTTCGGGTTCCAGCCATTGACTAAAACCAAGAAGAATAGTGTGAGCAACACTAATTATAATAGGAAACCACATAATTCAAGAATAAAATTTTCATGCTTATGGTCTTATCCTAGGTTATTCATGGCCATTTCTAAGATTGTGTTCTATACTTAGACTTATCCTTAGGGTTCTTACTAAGGCTTTCACATCCTAGTTTCCAAAGGTTGACTATACCTTTCCTCTGATACCAACTATAACGACCCACACTTTACATACATTGTTAATACTTCAAAATTGAATTACACTTATTACAACATATGACAAAACCACAAAGGACCGTATAGGTATAGTGTCTTTAGAAACTGGGAAACATAAACAACTGGTTCATAAATCTTCTACAGTGTCTCCCATTTATTTCATCATATCTAGGGTCCCTTTTAGCATATTCTACTTAATATCCATCTTCCTGACCTGGGGAAAAGAAAACATAAAAGGGTGAGCTCAAATGCTCAGCAAGGGCAAATAAAGGAAATAAAAATCATATCATATCTTTATGAAAATCAAAACCTGCAAAAGAGATCATAATATCTTAACATGGAATAAATCATAGAAGTGAAAATGAGATCCCCATAATCATAACATAAAACTTGAATCTTTGTGGCATGCACACATAATCATGGAAAATCATTTCTTGTTAGTCATGACTCATTGCCAAGACTATCTTAGTGGACAAAGTCCCTTTCTGAACCGAGTTCACTCCTCGTTTCAGTCCTGTATCACTGAACCGAAATAACCTTCCGTTCCAGCCATGTCTATCTCATGAGATATAAAATCATTACCCAATGCATTGGAGGGAGATATAGGTCCCACCCATCTTATAATGAATCCTTTCTTATGTGTGGCACATAATCATAAACCATACATCATAACGTAACCCATGTAATAAAAATGGGATTCTTAAACAACATGACATCATAAAACAATTCATATAAGATAAAGGAATTCATAAAAATATTTCCATCACAACATAATCAAAACCATGTAATAATAGGGATAAAAACAGAACCCTTTTATTATCTTAGATGGAAAATAATTTTGATAAAATACTTGAACTCCATTCTTGGGGAAAATATCCTTTCTACTTCAAAAACATTTTTCCTTTCATAACATGTCATACGACTTTAAAATAAAAGAAGTTGATTAAAAATAAACTTGAAAACTTGTAAAGAAAGCTTCTTGGAAATAATGTTTTAAAAATCCATTCATGCCGTATAAGTTAAAAAAAACATTCTTCGTACTTTTGTCGGAAAAGTCAAAAAGTACCTCGTACGGAAAAACGACAAAAGATTCCTTTCATATTCTTTACTAAAAACTCACCTAAGGGTAAAATTGGATTTAAACTATTGCAAGTGGATGGAAACAATATTACATATTTAGGGAACATGGATGTGGATGATAAAATACACCCTAGTAAATACTTACGAATAAACAATCTCGGATAAAAATGAGATTGTGATATTTCCCTTACCTTAGGTCCGATTTGCTTTGTTCGTGTCCGAAGCTCCTGTATAATGGTTTAAATAATGTTATTGACTTATTCCAGAATCATACATATTGATATGAGATCATATATGGTCATATTATTAGCTTCTTGTTAGTAATATTTCATTGTTACTTGTTACTCGAGTCTTTATAACTTTTTGTTCTTATGCGTGTTTTGTCAAATAAATTCTTATTCTTATCTTTAGGTTATAGATAATTCATTTCCAGAATGGTATTAGTGTAGTATATACCATATTCATTCATTCAATTCATTTATACAATCATTATGAAATGAAGATCATGTAGAACGAGTCGCATCACATCGTGGAGACGGTATTCCGTACGTACGCACGAGTGATGATATCGTTCCTATGATCGTGGAATTGTATTGGAGTATATATATATATTATTTAAGTATCAATATTACTTAATAATAATCATATATAGTTACTGATTACACCATTATACCCATCCTTGTAAGGTGATGGTGGAAAATAGATTACACCACGGCGTGGAGACGGTATTCCGTACGTACGCACGCGCGGTGATTTCATTTTTCCGTAGGATGGATAGAAGGTGAATTAGGGTTGTTTCATATTTATAATAACATATCAGTATGTAAGTAATACTGATGTTATTACTTTATCATGAAACAACTAAATAAGAAGAAGTTGAAGAAGAAAGAAATTGAAAAGATCGGTAATGGATATTACCTCTTCTTTGGAACGCCTTTTTGAATCCTCCACTTAAGGAACTAAGATTGTTCTTTGGAGAAGACCAGGACCTCTAGGATTATTCAAGGGAAGTGTAGAAGGGAAAATGGTAGGGGTTGGCCGAGCTTGAGTGCTCAAATTGGTGTGAGGAGGAGGGGGAGGAGGTGCCCTTTTATAAGGGAGGAGAGGGGCACCTTAGGAATATCTCAAAATATTATTTTATATTAAAGTCAAAATCGGTTTATAATGGTTCCAAAGGGTCTTATTTCGAAGATAAAGTGGGGATGGGTCGAAATCCTATCAACCAATAGGATTTAGACAAGTTTAGGGTATTATGTTAACCTTATCAATTAGATTTAACTCTAAGTTAATTAATTTAACTTTTACCGTGTCTTTTTGTTTTCTTTCACTATATGGTTAATACACTTACTATAACATGCCAAACGAACCCCAAATTGTTTATTATTAATATATATATCCTTATCTAAGTCATTTGTCCGAACCTTAGATTTTTAGGAATAAAATAACAATTAATAATATAATATTTGATTTAAAAACTATTTTGTGTCAATTTTGACACTATTTGATATATGATTTTTGTGAAAGTCATAACAGAATTATATGTTCGAACCAAGTTGATTAAATCAATACTAATATATCATAGTAACCTAGAAAATTAGTGGAATTCATAAAAAGTCTCAAATTACATTTATTTTGGTATTTATATTATCAATTTTGTCAATATTTCATTAATAAGATAATTACTGCATCATCTTTGTGTCATAAATAAATTAAATTATTTGATGTCTAAAAATTACAAATAAAATTCCATCATGTAGGAAATAGTTTTATCTTTCTAATGAATATTTACAATCGAATTTATCTTATGTATAACCTTATATTAAAAATGATTTACTTATTAAACTTTGATTTTAACTATTTTAACCCTTCTTTAAATAAATTAATAATAAATGTCCTAATCTAATCCAAGTGGGCCTAAATGGTCATATTTTATTCCTAAGTTTGTTTTTGGTCGAATTACACTTGTCCAATAGAATTAGGACATGTGTTAGGGTAATATTAATATCATATTTACCCTTAGTTACCCTATTTACTATTAACCGTGGTAAATAAAGTAAAAAGTTACTATTCACCAAAAAATTATTTTCATCTCATTGAACCACATTTTAGTCCTTGATATTAACCGTGTCTCTCGGATTTTCTAAATTCCATTCACAGAAGCGGTAAAATTAAGTTTTATGCAAAATTCAGTTTTTAACCTACCACTTAGTAGTTTCACTATTCATCAAAAATTGATGTTTTTCAGAACAATGCCAAAATTTCATCCCAAGCTATATTTCATATTCCGAATTCAAAAATGAAGTCTATTTTACCAAATTCATAACATAAAAGTTGCATTAATTAATTTTATAATTAAATCCCGCTGTTAAAACAAATAGCGTGTTTTTAAGAAACAATATCTATCAAAAGATTGACACTTGTTTATGTCTAGTTTAAATGTGAAATTACATCCAATGACCAACATTGTATTAAATTGTAAAAATATATTCTAAATATACTTTAAAACCACTCAAATTAATGATTTATCACTATTAATTATTTCGATTAAAAAAGTTGTTTTTAATTATAATTTAGTAATTTTCACTATTCATCAGAATATGAAAGTTATCCGAAAAGTACCAAAATTTCACCTTAGGCTAAATTCGATACTCCGAATCCAAAAATGAAGTCCATTTTGAGAGTTAAAATTTCTAAAATTTAAAAAGTGGTTATTACTATTCATAACGGCTAGTTTTAATAATATTTTAATAGCATATCATTGTTTCGTGAAACTCAGGATTACGTACCACACACGCTATCGAGGAAGGTTGCGATTGCGTGTAATGCAAGGCAAGTCAAGGATGCGTGTTGTGCAAGCTCGTTTTGGTGTAGCGTATAACACAAGACATTAGTAAAATAAAAAGAATATTTTTTCATAAAATCTCGGGCTGTTACATCTATTCTAGAGCCACATCCTATTTTAGTATCCATACTAAGATGTAATATCTTGTAAATAATCCTGTCTATCATTTACCAAAATTTGAGGAAATTTTCAATACTTTAATTCATCCTTAGACTCATCATTATAAACATTCCTAAACATATCCATTGAAATATCCCTATGGTTCTCAATAATGTGTTTTCATCCTAGTTTCTAAAGTATAAGTAAAAATTTCCTTTGATACCGATTGTAATTGTCTAGAATTCTTTTCAGGGGACTATAATTAATACCTATCAAGGTACACTGTGTGAAGCTACACCTCCTTGGTGGGACACTCCACTATCCCCAGTGGTATCCATTTCTATATGAAGCCCTTGGGTTGAGAGACCGACTTCATCCACTACCTACACATGTTATTTCAAAAGGATTAGATCACTTACTTTTCCAATGATAGCAATTGTAAGGAACTATGATTTTCATAAATACATATCACATCTTTTTTTTATAAAAATTAATTATATTTCATAAACACCCAACCAATTTCCATTATAGTTGTATGTATTTGGAGACTCGAAACAAAATCATATTATTTCTTGATATACCTTTCACATCTCCCACAAATATCTTCTCATATATTACTATTATTAGGAATTCCTTACATAAACCTTTCATTATAACCTTGGGAAGGAAACATAATATTTGGTGCGAATAGATTCTCAATGAGGGTAAGAAAAAGAGATATAAATATATGATTATATCAAAGAGTATGATAAGAATAATGGTATGTCATCGTAAACATAAATTATGAAGATCATACCCAACATGTCATAAATCATTAACATGAGTCATTACATAAAACATTATTATTTCATAAAACATGCCTTGTAAGAGTGATAAATTATTATAAAACAATAATGAACCAAAATACCATGGCCTAAAATTGTGCCACCATCATAAATATATAAATTAAATTCCTTTTTCAAGGTTAAATACTAATAATATGAAAAAATAGATCATGAATTATCACCTATTTTACATTCTAGATCAGGACACACCAATTTACCATAGTGGAATATGACTCATCCATTTCCCATAGTAGATCAAATCCATTGACTTGTTTCCCATTTTTATCTCATGAGATATAATGATTTTCCAAATAGATAAGATATAGATATAGGTCCCACCCATATCATAATGAAAACTATACTTATGTGTCCCATAATTTCATAAATCATTCATTATATCAATACATCATAACCCACGTAAATAAAATAGGTTTCAGAAACATTTCATTAAATTTACACAGCATAACCAATGAAAAATAAGTGGGTTTCATAAAAATTTCATCAATATAATCATTAACCATTTTGAGAAAGAATAAGGATGGTGTCATTTAATCTTATACCATGTTAATCATAAGTCAAAACAAAGTATCTCACCATAGATGGAAAATTATTTTGAAAGATCACTTGGAAAATTTGTTTAAGAAAATAAAATTTCCACTCCAAAACGAACTTTTTAAAATATAAATCATTATCAAAATAATTTAACTTGAAAATAACCATGAAAAACTATAATGGATGATTTAAAAATCATTTAAAACAAATCTTGAGTAAAAGATAATTTTACCTTTTAAATACACTTTTTAAAGATAAAAAATTAGATTTTTTTGGAAATCCTTTTCTATGAAAATAATCTTTTAATATTATAAAAGAAACATTAAAATAATGAGTTGTCACGATGGAGCATTTTTTTTCATTCCTTACATGTTTAAATAATGATTCCTTAACACTTTTGATAAAATCCAAAAATGAATTGTTTGGAAAACAATATGAATATTACTTTTAATATATTTTTTAAAAATTAAATCATGGGTAAAAATGTCTTTAATAAATCAACTGGTGAATTTTAAAAATATTTTTGATCTTTTTTAAAAAACATGGGTTTTTAAGAGAAATTATTTATGATTAAAGAGAGAAATAAATTCGGGTTTCTGTAAAAAACATATTTTAAACTCTTGAGTACATAAATAAAGGAAATTTTTTAAAAAAATTTATTCTCATGAAAAAACTAGAGGCTAAAAAATTCATGAGTTTCTTTATAAATTCATCATAATACTTCATCATTTGAAGTAAAAACATAAATAATCTAAATAAATAATAATATTATAACATGAAACCTTTACTACATTGGTATGTTTTGAATTGTAGACTCTATTAATGAATAAAACCAATTTAAAATTAAAATATAATTAAAATAATTATATTCATGATATAAAATATCAAATGGTTAGTATATACACCTCATTGAGAAATATTTGTGGATAATATAACTTATATCCCAAAAAAGGAAAATTGAGACAATAAACCCTTACTGCTTTATTGAATTTTCAATTGTAAACCACATGGAAGAGAGATACTCAATGGGATATGTAAATCCACACAATTTTTATGACTTTTGTTATTAAATAAATTCATCGGATGTATATACACCAAAAAAAAAAAATATTTATAGAATATGGAATGTGTCTCATGGATGTAAAAATTGAGATAAAAACACTTTACCGTAAGGCTAGACTTACCCCATAGATGTTAGCACCTCTTCTATAATAAATATAATTTTATTATACATATTTTAATGAAAAATAATTATAAATATAATTCCATATATTATTTAATTATTATCCTTTATTAGTTATTTATTAAAAATTCCTTAAAAAATCACTTTTCAGGAAAGAATGACATTGTTTTTTTGTGTATGTGTTGATTTTTTTATTTCAGGTCCTATTAATTTTATAATGGTTCAATAATATATAAAATTTTCTCTATGATATAAATATAACATATATTTAGTATATATTTATTTTTATTAATCTATAAATGTTGGAGATATAAAAATATACACCATCCTTGGAGTTAGTAGGCCATACGTACGCATGAACACTATTTCCATTTTCTCAATGAATGAAATGAAGAATGTTATATAATTTATTCCATTTAAATAATAATTTTTATTTCATATATATATATCACATATATTAAATAAATATACTTTAATTACCTTCTATTCAAATCATTAGTGAAAAACGAATCTCATCGCATCCTGAGGTGGTAGCCCGCCGTACACACGAACGACGTTATCGTTTTCTATACTTAATGGGAAGTAAAAAGGTTTACAAGAATATAATTTAATAATTATAATTATATAATAAATATAATATATAAATTGTATATAATTCATTATATCTATCCATGATAAGTGGTGATGCAAAATTAATTACCTCAGTTTGTGGGCAGTAGCCCACCATACACACGATCAACAATTTTGTTTCCCATTTGAGGCCGGAGGAGATGGTTTTAGGTAATTAAATTAACATATAAAATATCATTAATTTTAATTCAATTAGTTTATTATCTATTAATGTTTTAATAATAATTTATTAATGTGTAGAAAGAAATAAAATAAAACACTCGGTTAGTGATGTTACATCTTCTTTAGACAACTTCTGTTGGTATACACCAAATTCCATCCTAGGTTGGATTTATTATAGGAATACTATTTATTGGATGATATAATTTAAGTTAGGAAGGTTTTTGGGTAGGAAATATATTATCTCAATTGGTTTTTATGTGTTAAGTTAATAGGATATTGGGTGACATTTTATAAGTGAGGTGATTGGAACACTTGTAAATTTAGAAAAAAAAGGTATTGAAAAAAGGATAAAAACATGAAATTATAAATCCTTATAGGTGATAAGGTCTATCTATGGTTATAAAATAGGGCCTGAACTTTTTTATAGGTAATTTTACCCCTTATCATTTTAGTTTAACCCTCAGTAAACCTGTTTTAACCTTAATTACGGTAATTAGTTTTTACAGTTTTTACTATTAAATAAGGTAAAAAATATATTTTAACGTATTATATAATATAAATTATACTTATTTCAAAAATTTAAACCATTTTTTAAAATTACATTCACCAAATTAAAAACTTTTAATTAAAATTTACTCCCACAAACATGATGAAAAATTATTTTCTGAAAGAGAAAAGTTTCAAAAGTTTTTAATGTTTTAAAATCAAAAATAAATATTCATTTTTTTAAAATGAAATAAATTGTAATATTATATATTTAATTTGGATAATTTTACTTTTAAACCCATATTAAAATAATTTTAATGTATTTAAAGTCATTAAAAAAATGACATTTCTTAATAAAAACCCAGTATTTTCCAATATTCCTGAAAAAAATTATCTTTTCAGAAAATTATAAAAAAATGAACCCAAGATAATATTTACATGATTATTTAAAAATAATTTTTTTTTTCAAATACATATGCTAAATTAGTAAAATATTAATTTTAAAATAAGTGCACAATAGGCGAAAAAATATAGTAAAAAAATACAATTTTTAGCATAAAATTGAATTAATTTATATATATTAGATAAAAAAATATGAATGTTAAAAATTTTATTGAATATATAATATATATATTTAATTAAAATCATTCAATAAAATTTTTTATTTATTTATATTTATTTAGAATTCATTTTTGTAAGTAAATATAGTTTTCCAGAAAAATATTTCCTTTGTTTTCAAATGAATTATATTTTAATTTCTAATTAGTTGTTCACAAAAAAATTAATTTCAAATACATGTGTAAAATATATACTTCAATAAATTAGTTAATCTTATTCCTAACTTCTATTACAACGTCTAGGTGATAACTTTCATGTTAAATAATAATATTTTAATAGTTTTCCACAGTTTTTTAAACAAAATGTTGCACGTAATGAAATCTAAATTCAGTTTTTCTTGTAACTCAAGATAAACTAGGTTTTTGTGTAAATAAAAATATTGACATTATTAAATTTATTTGAAATAATATTTCACCACATCCCATGGTGTTACGTAAAGAATGGAGGGAATATACTTATGGTGTATGGGAAATGATTTATTTGAATAAAACAAAGCCTTCAAGAAAAAAGAATTCCAAAGTGATGTGAAAAATACATTAAATATAAGGAATAGTGAAAAATATCAACCCATTATGTCACACACAATTAAATTATATAATAATAATGAGTATGTTCAATATGATAATCATGTCTTGAATCCGGGTGTTAATGTATATGATCGACATTAGAAACTTTTTAATCTAAGAGGAAAAGTGAAAGATCAAGTGATCACTACTACTAAAGTGGGTCATGAGAAAAAAGTTTTGAAAGGTACACTTACAAATTTTTTTTGAAATTATTTTATTATACATATATTCACACCTTTATATCTGAAAAATTTGTAATGGTTATCATGTCACCAATAAAATTATTTTATATTGAGTTAGTAGTAAAAACTCCCAAAGTTTTGATGATCACATATCATGTCTGTTACTCCAATTTTATAGAAGTTTGTGAAAACATGCTTCTTATAATTCATTTGATTCTACCTCTAGATAAATTTTATGTGATTTTGGGCATGAAATGACTCTCTATATAAAGATACCATATTAATTTTATAGAATATGAATCCTCATTTGATATTCTAAATCAACCTTTGATAATCATTTAGTGCAAGGATGAATATGAACTTCTAATGGATGTTATATCCATTTAATGGGTGTTACTACCTATTTTTGGAGGAGGTTTCTCTCAAATGGATGGGAAAACACTTAACATCAAGGATATTCTTATTATTTAAGATTATGCTAAGGTAATTCCTAGAGTTTCCCAATCTTCCCTTAAATTGCGTAGTTGATTTTTTAATAGAATTTATACCTAGTTCTACAAATATTTTAGAGATTCCATATATAATTACTCTGATGGATTTATAATAATTTAAGAATAAAATCTATGAGAATCAGGATAATCAATTCATACACCCTTGTTCATCACCATGGGGTGCACTTATTCTATTTTATAAGAAGAAACATTGTTCAATGCATATTTGCATTATTATTGAGAACTAAACAAGATTACTATTAAGAAAAAATACCATCTACATTATATTGATGACATGTTTTATTATTTAATTATTTTTTCCTTCCTAACCAATTACGTTTTTGGTTTTGTGGTTAGAGAGTGTTCAGAGAAGGGTAAAATAGGTCAGCTCGAGGTTGGTTCTCCAATAGAACTACGTCATTGTAGAGACCCGAAGCCTGACGTACATGGACATTACAATACTTTTGCTGAATACTTAGTACATAACAAAAACACACACACAAGGATCGTAATAGTTTAGTGTCTTTGGAAACTCTGAATATAATCTTCTAATCCTGGTGAAAGATCTTCAACATCTCCCATAAAGATCTTCTTTTTTTTATACCTAAAACCCTTCTTTATATCCTGGGGAAAAGAAAACATACAAAAGGGTGAGCTCAAATGCTCAGTAAGGGTAAACAAAAGAAATATCAATCACATCGTATACACAAGCACATAACTTTTGGAAATCTTAACCTGCAAAAGAGATCATAATTTCATAACATGGGATAAATCATGGCAGTGAAATGTAATCACAATAATCATAACTTAAAACATGAAACTTTGTGTCATACACACATAGTCATAGAGAATCATTTCTTGTTAGTCAAGACTCATTGCCAAGACTATCTTAGTGGAAAAAGTCCCTTTCTGAACCGAGTCACCCTCGTTTCAGTCCTGTTTCACTGAACCGGTATAACCTACCATTCCAGCCATGTCTATCTCATGAGATATAAAATCTTTACCCAATTCATTGGAGGGAGATATAGGTCCCACCCATCTCATAATGATACCATTATTATGTGTGCCACAAAATCATAAACCATACATCATAGCATAACCCATGTAATAAAAATGGGAATCTTAAACATTATGACATCATAAAACAATTCATATACGATAAAGGAATTCATAAAAATAATTCCATCACAACACAATCAAATCAATGTAATAATAGGGATAAAAACAAAACCCTTTATTATCTTAGATGGAAAATAATTTTGATAAAACACTTGAACTTCATTCTTGAGGAAAATATCATTTCTACTTCAAAAACACTTTTCTTTTCTTAACATGTCATACAATTTTAAACTAAAAGAAGTTGATTAAAAATAAACTTGAAAACTTTTAAAGTAATCATTTTGGAAATAATGTTTTAAAAATCCATTCATGTCGTATAATTTAAAAGAAAACATTCTTCTCGTACTTTTTTCAGAAAAGTCAAAAAGTACCTCGTATGAAAAACGAAAAAATATTCCTTTCATATCTTTTACTAAAAACTCACCAAAGGATAAAATTGGATTTAAACAATTGTAGGTGGATGGAAATAAAATTACATATTGAGGAAACATAGATGTGGATGGTAAAATACACCCCAGTAAATACCAATGTATAAACAATCTCGGATAAAAATGAGATTGTGATATTTCCCCTACCTTAGGTCCGATTTGCTTCGTAAGTGTCCGAACCTCCTGTATAATGATTTAAATAATGTCATTGACTTATTACAGAATCATATTCATTGTTATTATATCATATGTGGTTCACTTATGACTTTATATTACCCATTCTTTTGTAAATTCATGTTAAAGTAGCGTTTTGGGTAAAATCGTCTCATTTGTCGTTCGTGTTTTAACTTGTAATTATTCATATGATTACTTAGATCATGATTACTTATATATAGAATGTAAAAAATGATTTATATATAATATATATTCAGAATATATATATATATATATAATATCGATAAATGGAATGAAATACACCGTTCATGGAGACGGTAGTCCGTACGTACGCATGCACGCTGTTTTCGTTTCCTTATTGAAGTGAATGGAATTAAGTAGATGACATGCATATAAATTTACATAAATCCAGTATCATTATTATGTCATATATTTCAATAGTACTTATTATATATACTTTATAATCATTCATGAATGGTTAATCATTGAGAATGAATCCCATCGCGTCGTGGAGACGGTAGTCCGTACGTACGCACGAGCGATGATATCGTTCGCATGGTAGTGGAATTTTGTTGACGTGTATGTAGACTATTTCAGTATCAATATCAATTTATAATAATCATATATAGTTACTCATTACACCATTATACCCATCCTATTAAGGTGGTGGTAGAAAATAGATTACACCACGGCGTGGAGACGGTATTCCGTACGTACGCACGCGCATTGATTTCATTTTTCCGTAGGATGGATAGAAGGTGAATTAGGGTTGTTTCATATTTATAATAACATATCAGTATGTAAGTAATACTGATGTTATTACTTTTTCATGAAACAACTAAAGAAGAAGAAGTTGAAGAAGAAATAAATTGAAAAGATCGGTAATGGATATTACCTCTTCTTTGAAACGCCTCTTTGAATCCTCCACTTAGGGAACTATGATTGGTCTTTGAAGAAGACCAGGACCTCTAGGATTATTCTAGGGAAGTGGATAAGGGATTTTTTCAGGGGTTGGCCGAGCTTGAGTGCTCAAATTGGTGTGAGGAGGAGGGGGAGGAGGTGTCCTTTTATAAGGGAGGAGAAGGGCACCTTAGGAATATCTCAAAATATTATTTTATATTAAAGTCAAAATCGGATTATAATGGTTCCAAAGGGTCTTATTTCGAAGATAAAGTGGGGATGGGTCGAAATACTATCAACCAATAGGATTTAGACCAGTTTAGGTTATTATTTTAACCTTATCAATTAGATTTAACTCTAAGTTAAATAATTTAACTTTTACCGTGTCTTTTTGTTTTCTTACACTATATGGTTAATAAACTTACTATAACAAGCCAAAAGAACCCCAAATTGTTTATTATTAATATATATATCCTTATCTAAGTCATTTGGCCGAACCTTAGATTTTTAGAAATAAAATAACAATTAATAATATAATATTTTATTTAAAAACTATTTTGTGTCAATTTTGACACTATTTGATATATGATTTTTGTGAAAGTCATAACAGAATTATATGTTCTAACCAAGTTGATTAAATCAACACTAATATGTCATAGTAACCTAGAAAATTAGTGTAATTCATAAAAAGTCTCAAATTACATTTATTTTGGTGTTTATAACATCAATTATGTCAATATTTCATTAATAAGATAATTACTGCATCATCATTGTGTCATAAATAAATTAAATTATTTAATGTCTAAAAATTACAAATAAAATACCATTATGTAGGAAATATCTTTAGCTTTCTAATGAATATTTATAGTCGAATTTATCTTATGTATAACCCCATATTAAAAATGATATACTTTTTAAAATTTGATTTTAACTATTTTAACTATTCATTAAATAAAATAATATTAAATGTCATAATCTAATCCAAGTGGACCTAAATGGTCATATTATGTTCATAAGGTTGTTTTTGGTCGAATTACACTTATCCAATAGAATTAGGACATATTTTAGGGTAATAGTAATATCATATTTACCCTTAGTTACCCTATTTACTATTAACCGCGGTAAAAAAAAGTAAAAAGTTACTATTCACCAAAAAATTATTTTTATCTCATTGAACCACATTTTACTTACTGATATCAACCGTGTCTGTCGTATTTTCGAAATTCCATTCACAGAAGCGGTAAAATTAAGTTTTATGCAAAATTCAGTTTTTAACCTACCACTTAGTGGTTTCACTATTCATAAAAAATTGAAGTTTTTCAGAAAAATGCCAAAATTTCACCCTAAGCTATAATTGATATTCCGAATTCAAAAATTATTTCTATTTTAAAAAATTCCCAACATATAAGTTTCATTAATTAATTTTATAATTAATTTCCGCTGTCACAACAGATAGCGTGTTTTTAAGAGATAATAACTATCAAAAGATTAACACTTGTTTATGTCTGGTGTAAATGTGAAATTACATCCAATGACCAAAATTGTATTGAATTGTAAAAATATATTCTAAATATACTATAAAACCACTCAAATTAATAATTTATCACTATTAATTATTTCGATTAAAAAAGTTGTTTTTAATTAAAATTTAGTAATTTTCACTATTCATCAGAAAATGAAAGTTATCCGAAAAGTACCAAAATTTCACCATAAGCTAATTTCGATATTCTGAATCCATAAATGAAGTCCATTTTGAAAAATAAAATTTACAAAATTTCAAAAAGTGGTTATTACTATTCATAACGGCTAGTTTTAATAATATCTTAATAGCATATCGTTGTTTAGCGAAACTTGGTGTTGCGTACAACACACACTATCGTGGAAGGTCGCGATTGCATGTAATTAAAGCCACGTCAGAGATGTGTGTTGTGAAAGCTACTTTTGCTGTAGCGTATAACACAAGACATTAATGAAATTAAAAAGAATATTTTTCATAAAATCTCGGGGTGTTACATTCTACCCCCCTTAAAATAAATTTCGCCCTCGAAATTCGTCGGGGTTATAAATGGTTTACTATTAGAAAGTTTTTTTAATCGAAACCCACATCGTAAAAAGGAATACCAAAACCAATCTTTAAAAACAAAAGTATGAAACGTAACGGTTACCCAAATAAACTAATCACTGGGTTTCCACATAGGTGAAAATATGGATATGGAAGAGAAATCTAACCATCATGTTCTGATGGAGAGTAGTAGAGAACATGGGTATGAAAAAGCTAGCAATCACAAATCCATAAATTTGTGACGATCTGAGGTACCATCTGATTAATCAGATATAAGAGCACTAGGACAACATTTTTTGGTTTTCAAGATCGTTTCCCTAAAGTTGATGAAATTGGAATTAGAAGAAATACTTTCGTGATTTTGGTATAGTCTCACCGTTTGTCGTTCTTTGGAAAATTTCCACTTCATCTCTTAAAGAAATGAAGTTGAATTTGTCATTCGTGATGTGTTAGAAGATCATGTGATAGAATGATGGGTCATTCCATCTCTTTCAAAAAAAAGGTTAGCAAAAGTTATAAGTCCATCTTATGGTTAATAGTATATGGTTCCAAAAATGAACTTATACTTCATATATCATACCGCTTAATAAATTAAAATTAGTTTCTACTAACCAGGGACTTCCTGTAGGTCAGTGGTAGGCGATAAAGTCCAGTCACACTTCGATTGTGGGTTCGATTCCCACATCCTTGTCCGACGCGATGGGCTGTCGCCCGTCCTGCAGGTTGTCCTTTTTCTAAAACTACATTACTATAAAATCCCATTAGTAATATCAAAAAAAAGTTCTATCCTTAAACAATACTAACTTATGTCCAACATAACCCATTCCAATCTTTAGGCTTATCCATAATACTTCATTCCACTCTCATAATATAGTGAAAATGATTACCAGAGATTTAATACCATCGTTGATCCCCATATATCATAAGATATGTCTTGTTGGTCACATTCTAAACATTCAAAGGCCTTAATCATGTATTCTCTTGAATACCCATTGAACCTTATTGAAAACATGAATGCAGTTAAACGTTAACACTTTCCACATACCAAAATTCCTCAAAATTCTATATACTCAATCCATGATATCACTTAATCCTTATATCAATCATGAGCTCATGAATACTGTTAAACATTTAATTTTCTCCTTATCCCTTCATTATGCGCATATCATCTACATTCCAAAAATATCTGAATAACCTTTCACGGATAGTGGTACCATTAATCATACACTTTCAAAGCTCAAGGAAGGACAACAGTGTAACAATCCTTAGATGTCTCTTTATTCCATAGTACCGTGAGATTTCTTATATAACATTACACATGATAAACATGTAATCATTCCACTACATTCTTAAACCATTGAATGAGCATCAACAATTCTTTCAACTCACATATCATTTGTAGTCTCTTCATCATCATCAACATAAATACTACTCATACGGCCGTAATGATTCTCTTCATGAGACTTTCTCTTAGGGCATTGCTTTTCATAATGCCCGTACATTCCACATTTAAAACATTTAACCATTGTTGATGTCGTAGCAATACCATTATCCTCATCCATGGTGTTAATTGAACCTTTTCCTTTGCACTTACTGGTTTTGTGTCCTTGTTTTCCACACCCAAAGCATCTTCCAGTTCCCTTGAAACATTCTCCTTGATGCCTCTTCCCACATGATTTACAAAGGGGAAATTGAACTTTCTTTCCTCTATGATCATTATGAAACTCCATCTTTCTCTTATTAGCCGAGTCAGGAAACTTAACAAATTTTACATTATTGATCATATTATGAGATTGCTGATTCGGCATAATAATGATTTTTGGATTTCCAAATCCCATTTCATTTGGTTGCTCATGAAGAATATCATTCCACTGTCCTTCATATCCTCCATTATCATGAATCATCTTGTTTCCAGCCATTTTCTAAAACCCAAAAAGAATAGTGTGAGAGACAAAAATCATAATAAAGGGGAGTATCTTCAATATCTAACATCTTTGGTTTAATCTAATATCGTTACCATAGTTCTAGGACTATATCCTATATGTATACTTATCCTTAGGGACATCCCTAGACATACCTTAGAAATATCTCTAGGGATCTCACTAACGTTTTCGCATCCTAGTTTCCAAAGGTTGACTAAACCTTTCCTCTGATACCAACTGTAGAGACCCGAAGCCTGACGTACATGGACATTACATTACTTTTGCGGAATACTTAGTACATAACAAAAACACAAACACAAGGATCGTAATAGTTTAGTGTCTTTGGAAACTCGGAATATAATCTTCTAATCCTGGTGAAAGATCTTCAACATCTCCCATAAAGATCTTCTTTTTTTTATACCTAAAACCTTTCTTTATATCCTGGGGAAAAGAAAACATACAAAAGGGTGAGCTCAAATGCCTAGTAAGGGTATACAAAGGAAATATCAATCACATCGTATACACAAGCACATAACTTTTGGAAATCTTAACCTACAAAAGAGATCATAATTTCATAACATGGGATAAATCATGGCAGTGAAATGTATTCACAATAATCATAACTTAAAACATGAAACTTTGTTCCATACACACATAGTCATAGAGAATCATTTCTTGTTAGTCAAGACTCATTTCCAAGACTATCTTAGTGGACAAAGTCCCTTTCTGAACCGAGTCACCCTCGTTTCAGTCTTGTTTCACTGAACCGATATAACCTACCATTCCAGCCATGTCTATCTCATAAGATATAAAATCTTTACCCAATGCATTGGAGGGAGATATAGGTCCCACCCATCTCATAATGATACCATTCTTATGTGTGACACAAAATCATAAACCATACATCATAGCATAACCCATGTAATAAAAATGGGAATCTTAAACATTATGACATCATAAAACAATTCATATACGATAAAGGAATTCATAAAAATAATTCCATCACAACACAATCAAATAAATGTAATAATATAGATAAAAACAAAACCCTTTATTATCTTAGATGGAAAATAATTTTGATAAAACACTTGAACTTCATTCTTGAGGAAAATATCCTTTCTACTTCAAAAAAACTTTTCCTTTCTTAACATGTCATACAATTTTAAACTAAAAGAAGTTGATTAAAAATAAACTTGAAAACTTTTAAAGTAATCTTTTTGGAAATAATGTTTTAAAAATCCATTCATGTCGTATAAGTTAAAAGAAAACATTCTTCTTGTACTTTTGTCAGAAAAGTCAAAAAGTACCTCGTATGAAAAACGACAAAAGATTTCTTTCATATCTTTTACTAAAAACTCACCAAAGGGTAAAAATTGTATTTGAACAATTTTAGTTGGATGGAAATAACATTACATATTGAGGAAACATAGATGTGGATGATAAAATACACCCCAGTAAATACCAATGTATAAACAATCTCGGATAAAAATGAGATTGTGATATTTCCCTTACCTTATGTTCGATTTGCTTCGTAAGTGTCCGAACCTCCTGTATAATGATTTAAATAATGTCATTGACTTATTACAGAATCATATTCATTGTTATTATATCATATATGGTTCACTTATGACTTTATATTACCCATTCTTTTGTAAATTCATGTTAAAGTAGCGTTTTGGGTAAAATCGTCTCATTTGTCGTTCGTGTTTTAACTTGTAATTATTCATATGATTACTTAGATCATGATTAATTATATCCAGAATGTAAAACATGATTTATATATAATATTTATTCAGAATATATATATATATATATATATATAATATCGATAAATGGAATGAAATACACCGTTCATGGAGACGGTAGTCCGTACGTACGTATGAACGCTGTTTTCGTTTCCTTATTGAAGTGAATGGAATTAAGTAGATGACATACATATAAATTTACATAAATACAGTATCATTATTATGTCATATATTTCATTAGTAATTATTATATATACTTTATAATCATTCATGAATGGTTAATCATTGAGAATGAATCTCATCGCGTCGTGGAGACGGTAGTCCGTACGTACGCACGATCGATGATATCGTTCCCATGGTCGTTGAATTGTGTTGAAGTGTATGTAGACTATTTCAGTATCAATATAACTTTATAATAATCATATATAGTTACTCATTACACCATTATACCCATCCTATTAAGGTGGTGGTGGAAAATTGATTACACCACGACGTGGAGACGGTATTCCGTACGTACGCACGCACGGTGATTTCATTTTTCCGTAGGATGGATATAAGGTGAATTAGGGTTGTTTCATATTTATAATAACATATCAGTATGTAAGTAATACTGATGTTATTACTTTGTCATGAAACAACTAATGAAGAAGATGTTGAAGAAGAAATAAATTGAAAAGATCGGTAATGGATATTACCTCTTCTTTGAAACGCCTCTTTGAATCCTCCACTTAGGGAACTAAGATTGTTCTTCGAAGAAGACCAGGACCTATAGGATTATTCTAGGGAAGTGGAGAAGGGATTTTGGCAGGGGTTGGACGATCTTGAGTGCTCAAATTGGTGTGAGGAGGAGGGGGATGAGGTGTCCTTTTATAAGGGAGGAGAGGGGCACCTTAGGAATATCTCAAAATATTATTTTATATTAAAGTCAAAATCGGTTTATAATGGTTCCAAAGGGTCTTATTTCGAAGCTAAAGTGGGGATGGGTCGAAATCCTATCAACCAATATGATTTAGACAAGTTTAGGTTATTATTTTAACCTTATCAATTAGATTTAACTCTAAGTTAAATAATTTAACTTTTACCGTGTCTTTTTGTTTTCTTACACTATATGGTTAATAAACATACTATAACATTACAAAAGAACCCCAAATTGTTTATTATTAATATATATATCCTTATCTAAGTCATTTGGCCGAACCTTAGATTTTTAGGAATAAAATAACAATTAATAATATAATATTTGATTTAAAAACTATATTGTGTCAATTTTGACACTATTTGATATATGATTTTTGTGAAAGTCATAACAGAATTATATGTTAGAAAAAAGTTGATTAAATCAACAATAATATATCATAGTAACCTAGAAAATTAGTTGAATTCATAAAAAGTCTCAAATTACATTTATTTGGGTGTTTATAACATCCATTATGTCAATATTTCATTAATAAGATAATTACTGCATCATCATTGTGTCATAAATACATTAAATTATTTAATGTCTAAAAATTACAAATAAAATACCATTATGTAGTAAATCTATTTAGCTTGTTAATTAATATTTATAGTCTAATTTGTCTTATGTATAACCCTATATTAAAAATGATTTACTTATTAAACTTTGATTTTAACTATTTTAACTATTCATTAAATAAAATAATATTAAATGTCATAATCTAATCCAAGTGGACCTAAATGGTCATATTATATTCATAAGGTTATTTTTGGTCGAATTACACTTATCCAATAGAATTAGGAAATGTGTTAGGGTAATAGTAATATCATATTTACCCTTAGTTACCCTATTTACTATTAACCGCGGAAAAAAAAAGTGAAAAGGTACTATTCACCAAAAAATTATTTTTATCTCATTGAACCACATTTTACTTACTGATATCAACCGTGTCTGTCGGATTTTCTAAATTCCATTCACATAAGCGGTAAAATTAAGTTTTATGCAAGATTCAGTTTTTAACCTACCACTTAGTGGTTTCACTATTAATCAAAAATTTATGTTTTTCAGAAAAATGCCAAAATTTCACCCTAAGCTATAATTGATATTCTGAATTCAAAAATGATTTATATTTTACAAAACTCCCAACATATAAGTTTCATTAATTAATTTTATAATTAATTTCCGCTGTCACAACAAATAGCGTGTTTTTAAGATATAATAACTATCAAAAGATTAACACTTGTTTATGTCTGGTGTAAATGTGAAATTACATCCAATGACCAACATTGTATTGAATTGTAAAAATATATTCTAAATATACTTTAAAACCACCCAATTAATAATTTATCACTATTAATTATTTCGATTAAAAAAGCTGTTTTTAATTAAAATTTAGTAATTTTCACTATTCATCAGAAAATGAAAGTTATCCGAAAAGTACCAAAATTTCACCGTAAGCTAATTTCGATATTCTGAATCCATAAATGAAGTCCATTTTGAAAAATAAAATTTACAAAATTTCAAAAAGTGGTTATTACTATTCATAACGGCTAGTTTTAATAATATCTTAATAGCATATCGTTGTTTAGCGAAACATGGTGTTGCGTACAACACACGCTATCGTGAAAGGTCGCGATTGCGTGTAATTCAAGCCAGGTCAGAGATGTGTGTTGTGAAATCTCCTTTTGGTGTAGCGTATAACACAAGACATTAATGAAATTAAAAAGAATATTTTTCATAAAATCTTGGGGTGTTACAGTCATGATTTTTATGCAATAAAAAAAGGTTTATAACTTATGTTAGTCTTTTAATACTTAGTTGGCTATCATTTTATGAATTTTATATGGTAGGGGAGTACTATATAAAACATGTTTATAAAATAAAACAATATTTTAGTGAAAAATCATTTAAGACTAAGGCGCTATGTTTTTCAGTAGAGATGGGTTTACACTGAATCAATTGGTTTTATGTCCTGTAATATATGGGATAGTGGAATTTATAGCATATAATTGTTATTTACACCTTAAATTGGGGTAGTTATACTTTTTATATGACGATAAGTCTTGGAAAAAACCTACCATTCAACTTATAATTACTCTCGCATTGTGGATGAATCATTGTAGTTTTCAAAGGGTTATACAACCCCCTCCTCCATCCTTAATCTATTGGTTCTTGTGGTGGTTTTATGGTCATATAAGGTAAGTTATCCTCCCATTATCTCTATTTTAATTGCAATATTCTTTCAAGGATCCACTATGGTAATGTTTTTTTATCAGTGTGTGTTTTTGGATGTGTTTCTATAACCCTATGAGGTGGTTTAGTGTGATCCAATGTTTTTATTGGAGCTCTAGTTTGTGGGTTATTTATTAATTTTATTATGGTACACAATTAGTTGGAAATTTTTTGTTAAGGTAGAGGATCCACATTATCCCATATTTATGTTACATGTTGGGAGATTTCACAGTTTCAGTTTCCAATGGTGGGATAGTAAGCATCGGTTTAATGAGACAAAGAAAGCATCATTACTAAAATTAGTGGTGTTAGGGGAGATATCATATGATTTGAATGATTTGATCTTGTTATTCATATGTTTATGATTGATGTTTCCAATATAGAAAATAAATACTGTTGGGATCCTTCCTTATACAGTCAGTGATATGAGTTGAGACACACTTTGTGTTGTTGTGTGATTGCTCCTTCTATAAATATGTAAAAAATATATATATGGAAAAATAATTGGTTTTTTATGATATATGGTTTGTGTGATGATACCCATTCTAAATAAATAAGTAATTTGATGAAATTACTTGAATAAATTGTAGAATCTAGGATTTTTTGTTTTTTTGGTGTGGTTGTTCTTATTGTGTTCCACTACATGGTTTGGTTTTTTGTGTGGTGATGGAGGTGGTGAATTGGGTTGTGTGATGCATGGGTATATAATGTAGTGGTTGGTTATCATGGTTGTGATAGGGGTAGTTGTGCATTGTAGTGCATAGTGGTTTTGATGTGAGGTTGTGGTGTGCATTGTTTGTGGTGAACAATGGAGTTCATGTGTGGTGGTAATGTGTGATGATGATGTGTTGTGGTCTTGGATCGTGGGGTGATTTTGTGTGATGAGGTTGTGGAATTTGATGTAGTGTGAATGGTTGTGATGCATAGTGGTTGTGATTCATAATAGTTTTGGTGAGTGGTGGATATGGTTGTGTGGGTGTTGTGTTGTATGGTTTTATGTGGTGAGATGGTTTGGTGAGTATGGCATAGTGATGACTATTGATTTGACTTGGGACATTTGTTATTTAGAATAGTTGTGTTAGTTTCCCAATTAGACATGAAATAATTTATGACTTGGTAATTTAATATTTTATAGTAGAAATAGATATGTGGTAAATGGATTAAATTAAGTGAATGAATTAATGAGACCCGTTAATTTAAAGGAAATGATTAATAAATTCAATTTAGTGATAATTGATATATCTAGAAATTTGTGATCTTTTTAAAATAAAGTGGAAAATATTGTGTGGTTTGTGTGGTGGGGGTGTGGTTTGTTCCATATAGTGGTGGTTGTGGCTATGATGGTTAACATATGGTGAAATTATGGGTATGTAGTGTATGTTAGTGAGTTGTTTTGAACCCATAGGTTGGGTAATGTGTACTATCTATGTGTCATATACATTATGTTATTATATATGCATCAAATCCGAGTTGGATAACCTTACCGATTCTCAAAGGTCCCCAACATCTAGGATTGTGGTGATATAAATGAATGACTACCCTCGCTTCCCAGCTATTCCTTTAGTAGTAGTTATAGAACAAGTTTCTTTGGGTGAGGTGTGATGTGATGTCCTAGGTATCTTTGGATACTGTGATGTGTCGTACCCTATGTTTATAGGTGAGGCGTAATGTGATAATACATGATGCTAGCATTGGATGCTAACCCTTTCATGAGTTTGGAAGGTAGGGATGTGTCTTGACCCAGATCAAAGTTGATTGGTATTATATGTGATGTGGTGTGATGTGAAAGGAAGATATGAGATCATATGACATTTTAATTTGGGGATTTATTATGGAAAATCAGTGGGGAAGTGGTATTAGGGTTCCTTGATTTTTATTCATTCAATAACATGCTACTATATTGGATGTATGATTTTTTGAGCGAGCCATGGTGAGGATGTGTTTGGTTATTTGACATACTTAGGTTCTTTTTTTGTTCTACTTTTTGTTCACTAGCACATCAACATGCTATTTCAAAATGTGTACTTGATACATTATGTATGATCCTACTGAATATACTTGTATAGTAACCCGACATATATGAACTATTATTTTCTGTTTCTAGGAGGACATTGGGGACCAATATAGAAATTAGTTTATTGGTATTTGTTGGTGATATTCACTCAAAACTACATGTCATGTCTTTTGGTATTCACTTTGGTGACTTATATATATACTAGTTACGTTGCTCATGAATCATGGGATGGTTTTTAGTTTACTTTTAAAAATTCAGACAAGCTTTTTTTGGTGTTTATTTATCCAATATCCTGATTGTATTTTATTTATAGAGGGTAATGACTTCTATATATGATATCTTTATAACCATGGTCCATGTCACTAACTCGGGTCCTACTAGAGGCATGAATCATGTGTCATTATCTATATTCCTCCATTGTGGAATATTTAGAGGGAGGGGGTCCCAAAAGAGTGGTATCAAAATCATTGGTTGAGTGATAGGATGTTTTTTTCATTTAAGAATAGTTAGGATTGCATGTGTTTTAAGGAAAAAGTGCCAATTGATCTAGGATCATATCATAGGACACATAAACCATCTAGGACACATTATTTTAGAACCCCCATGACTCTTTGCATAGAATATGAGGTTGTTGAATGACCAAGTGAGGTGGACCTATTTACTGGGTAGAGATCTTGGAGATGTACATGAATTATGCCTCTTTGATTTTATATTTGAATAGGATTGTTATGGGAAAATTAAAATGAATCAATTAATAAATAGATTATAAAAATTTATTCTAATGGGATTAGGGTATTATACATTACAATAAGGATTGGATCATACTCATTTTCCAAGAGTGGTTTAGGAAGATGAGGTTTAGCAGGCTGATCTAGTTGATCATCAGAGGATTGACCTGATTGGGGAAGATGAAACATGGAAGCAGGACATGCATGCCTTTTAACAATAGAGTTTGGGAATGTATGAGGGTAGTGTATCTAATCTGGGGACTAAGCATTGGTTGGAGGATCATGAGATCAACTTTTGTTTTATCTGATAAAGGGGTGAGTTTTTGGTGATATTGATAGTTAGTTAGTTTTGGGAAGCTTCATGTTAGGGGTGGATGCAGTTTCTTGGTTACAATACATAAGACGATTTGTTGTGGCCCAATTTTTTAAGGAGTTATGAGTGGATTTTCTATCACTGATGATGAAGTAATACAATAAGAAAGATATACACTACCTTTAGTAAGTGACACTGTGTTTATATAAACATGGTATTAGGTTGAAGGACCTCACTACTACAAACACGGCCTTTATCAGCGCTAAAAATGGCCTTTAGAAATAGTTATAAAACACAATTAATTATCTAAATACATAATAAATTTATTCATTGTACTTTAATAGTAGTAATAACATAATCATGACCTTGAACACTAAGTTCCTTCAGATGTATGTTCCCTTGATGCTTAAGGAATTATTTTTCATAGTACCCCATCTCCTTATAGTTTAATCATGGAACATTAGAGTTTCTTTCTTACCCTTGAATTCATCTGCCTAATGGCCTTTCTATCCAAAATTGAAAAATACTCCCATTCCCTTTAAGAAAGTACTATTGAATTTTCTTTACTCCAATTATCACATATGGGAAAATACATTTTTCTCTTCATGCCCTTATCCATTTTTTCTGTTCCATCATTTTTTTTCATTCATTCAGAACAATAAGACATGAAGAATTATTTATTTGTATTGATAAAACATTAAATCATATCTTCATATGATTATAAATATTGGTATAATAGTTACCTTAAAATTATTGGATTTATCCCATCAATGATGTAAATACCCCAACTCTAGTAACCAAGACCCAGTTGTTACTTTATTATATTGGTATAATATATAAGGAATCACATCCAAAAGGATCAAATAATTTCATAGTATTGTTAAAAATGATATATATTTTAAGTTCACATTTTAATTTAAAACATAAAATACACAAAGTGTTTTCTTTGAGATCACAATTATTTTTTATAGTGTATCCCTGCATATCAATCATAACACACATCATGGTATCCTTAGTAAAATAATACATTAGAGAGGGGTGAAATATGATGCTTAGTTAGGGTAAGAATACAAAAAATATCGTTAATAGGCAAGAATAATCAATATTTAATGGTTAACAATTGAAACACATGCAACTTAATCAAAAAAGAGATTATAATAAGATAGAAGTAAATGATGATCACATAGATCCATATAAGTAAATACATAATCTTTAATATTATCCATAGACATTCTAAATAATCCATAAATCACATGGAAATCAATAAATAATTTCATGATGAGGGAATCCATAATTAAAAATATCTGAAACACACCATCACGACCAATCAGAAGTCAATTTAAATTTATGGGTAGAAACCCATCTAATTTTTCCTACTATTTGGTCACATGAGGCCCATCGATACATCAAGGAGAAATATATAATCAAGACCCACCCATCAATTACTAATTCCAATGAATCCCATAATTAATATAGTGAAACATAATCAGATTAAACATTATTATTAAAAAACTATCATATGAAATGCAAATACTAATCCTAATCAGATAAACCTAGTCATATGTAATCTATAGTAATATGGTTAATGGTTATGAAATCGTGTTCCCTCAGTCGAACTGATCATAAACCATCCAAATAAATAATAAGGATGATATAAATACAAAATATCCAAAATCTATCATAATAATAATAAAGGATTTATGTCATTGATAAATACAAATACCAGAGGAATGTAATTAATTTTTTTTGTGATTAATTATTTTTTCACTCTGAAAATATCTTTTTAACCTAAATTCTCAGAAAATATTTTGAAAATTATTTTTTATTAAAGTAACCTTTAAACATATAAATTAATCTCTAAAAAAATTAGTGCTCATGATGATTACATTTATGTCGTACATGTTAAAATAAATATTTTCTTTTCACATTTTAATAAAATCTAAAGAGGCCTTATTTTGAAAATAAAATGATGATTAGATTCAATTTTTTTTAAAAAATAAAAAATTTGCATAAATTTATTTAATATATCATTTATAAATCTTTAAAAATATATTTGAAAACATTTTTATAAAAAAGGATATTGATGAAAAATGAATTTTGACCAAAGATAGAAATAAAGATGAATTTCATTAAAATTATTTTCTCAAAGATTATATAAACTAAAGACTATAAAAATAAAAATATTTCATGAGATTATTATTAATAAACCATGTATAGTTAAATATATTGGTTTTATTATATAAATAAAACATAATTCCCCTAGTGAGGCCTAAAAAAACAATCCCGAATAATGATTAGATTGTAAAATAAACCAATACTAATTTGGTAACTTTTTAATCATAATCCTCATGAAATAAATAACATCAAATGAAAAATTATGTAACATAAATCTAATTATATTCATGATAAATCATATCAAATGTGTAGTATATACATCACACAATAGAAATAATTGGTGAAATTTGCATATGTCTCACAAAAGTAAACGTGTGATGAGAAACCCTTGTGCCAAGTTCAATTGACTTCATATGTATCTAAAAATCATATATAATAAATATTGGTATATTTTAAATATATTAAATAACAATAATCACATATTTCATACCATATATTATTTCCTTGTAGTCTTTTAAAACATGTCTTTTAACATTTTTTGTTAAAATAAATATTTTGGGTGATAATTACTTTGTTTTTCATGTATGTTTTGGTTCATTAACATCTTTAACTTTACATTGATCCCGGTACCATAATATACATAATTTAAAAATTATCTATATATCACATATATTCATTATATATTTAATTATGGTGATCTAGAAAAATTTTATAGAGAAAATTGATTACACCATTCATAGAGACAGTAAGCCATGCATACACATGAATGTTGTGTGTATTTTTCATGATATAATGAATAAGAGGAAAATAAATGATTATTAAAATTTCTATAATCATTACTATGTCATATATATCTTTTCAATTTATCAAATACATTCCTATTACCACCCACAAAAAAAATGAAAATAATTTCACATCGCTATGTAGTGGCGGAAGTCTACACATTCGCATAAGAAAAATTATTGTTTTGCAATGGATAATAATGAAAGAAGATAGATTTTATATTATATTTATATAATTATAAGTTTTTTCATAATTTTTCCATATATTAAATTTTTTTATCATTAATACCTTCCATGTAATGTGTATGCAAAAAATGAATCAGTTCGCTTATGGAGTCGGTAGTCCACCTTAAAACATGAGTGAAACCATCGTACCCCCCATGGAATGAAAAATAAGAAGGTATATATGATATAATATTTTCCATAAGTATATTAATTTCATAATAATTATATAAATATTTTAAATACATCATTATATTTATCCATTAATAGTGGTTATGTTAAACAAATTACATCGGCTCACTAGGCGGTAGTCCTCCGTACACACGATCGATGATCTAGTTTACCATTTGATGGAAATGGAGATGGATATGAGTAATTAAATTATCATAATAAAATATAATTATATTTAATGTATTGTTTTTATTATATTATCACAGTTTAATAATGTTTTAGGGTTTGTAAATAAGAAATAAAACAAATACACATGTTTTTTAATTTTTCCTCTTCTTTAGAGAACCTCAGTAGTTTTACACCTAAAGCATTCATAGATGGGATAAAAATCAAACTAAAGCCTATAGGATTTGTTTGTGGAGGTAAGAAAGAGATTTTTCAGCTATTATCTAATATTAAGGGGTTTTTATGTGTTAGTAGGGGAGGAGAGTGGGTGACCTTTTTTAAGTGGGGGAGATGACACACATGGAATTTTTGAAAAGATAAAGTTATACCTTATCATTACCAAAGTAATAAAATAGGTAATCATAAAACCTTATACGATTTAAGGTGGAAATTGTTCAACAAAATGGATGTTGTACTTGTTTATGAAAGTATTTAAACCTTATCTTTTTAGGTTAACCCCCAGTAAAATCATTTTTACCTTAACCACAATATATTTTTAATATGGTAACTTTTATTCATCATAAAAAATTATGTTTATATTATTAGATAATATAAATTATTTTTATTCCAAATATGTATTCATTTTTTTCTAATTCCATTCATAGAAGTGGAATAAGTCAATTTAAAATTAAACCATACACACGACAAAAGAGTGGTTTTTTGAAGAGAAAATTCTCATAATTATAGAATGTTTTACTATCCATATTATATTTAAAATTTATTACAATGTCTTAAATTAATTAATGTTTAATATAATTGAACCCATATTACTTTAAAACAAATTTAAAATACAATTTAACTTTTTAAATAATATAATAGAAAATGAGATTTTCAATCAAAATTAGTATTATTTACTACTAATCGTAAAACTAATATTTTCTAAAGAATATAAACCACAATACCAAAGGTAATTCTTACCTATAGATTTAAAAATGTATGATATTTTTTTCAAATACCTTTTCTAATATTGGTAAAAAATAATTTTCAAACATGTGAAAAAAACCCAACTGATATTACTTTTAGATAAAATATAGTGTTTTAAAAAAAATATCTTTCTATTCCAAATGGTTATTATTTTATTTATAATTAATAAATAAATATTGAAATTATTTTTTACATGTTAATATCCTAATGTTTTCATAATTTAGTTATTAATATTCGTAACCAACATCAAAATGACTATGCTATAATAGATATATTTAAATTATAATATTTTAATTGAGTATCAGGTTTTATTTAAACAGAGCATTGTGTGCATCCCAAGTTATCAAAAAGTTTATATTTAATGAAATAAATTATAATGTATTGTGGTGTTGTATTATATTCTAAAATTATTGTAAAAATATCATATACCCAAGATTTTGAATCATGGGTGTAGCCCCTCAAACAGTTAGTATAAGCTAAAGCCATGTTTTTCAGATTCATGGATAATGGAGCCATCAGTATAGACCTATACCAATGATTTTTATAGACAAAATGGTTATATACAAAAATATTTCATCATACCCATTGTTTTAGTAAAATCATGGGTATATCGTTTTCTAGTAGAAAACTAATACTTATGGTTCATTGTACCATGGGTATAGGTAGTAGGTCCCATGTGGCGGTTGTTGCTGTTTCAGTCCATCCTGAACCTATAAATAAAATAAAAGCCGCAGTGCAGATTAAATTAAATAAAAATATTGTTTATTTTATATTCATCCAACTACTTGTAAAAATTTTCAAATCATTTACAATACCATAACATACATATTCATCCCTACAACCAATCAATTCATGTCATTAAACAATATCCACATGTCTCTTTTTTTCCAAGTCAAAAATATGGGGCATAAATATCTCCCACATAAACAACATCGTCTTACACATAATGATCTCCATAGTTAACATTATTATATCTAAAAACATCATATAAAGCCAAATGATCATCATCATCATCATCATCATCACCATCATCATCATCATCATCATCATCATCATCATCATCATCATCATCACCTCCACTATCAACCCGACCGCTACTAAGACCCTCATTATCATCACTTAAGGAATCATTTAAAGAGATAATTATTCCATATATAAATTAAAAAAACTAGTATCCTCTAATGGATGTGATTGAAATATAACTAACATAGATTTGAGGAAGTGTTCAGTGATCAGTTTACTTATTTCACGCTCCAATAAAGCTATTTTTTGGACTCAACTTCTTCTTCATGAGAGATTTATGGCTTGGTGGTCTTTGTGGTTTTAAGTGTTCCTATGGGGACCAATACCTACTAGGGATGATATTCTTCTTGGGTCGATATAAAACTCTCCTATAGTGCTCCGCACCAAATACCTAACTCAAATGATCATTTGTTCCAATTTTTTCATCATTTTTTATTATCGAGGGCCTCTAGGAATGACAGTTAAAAATATAAATAATCTATTTAATTATGAATTTCATATAATTATTTGAAATATAAATAAAAAATGAAGAATATTTTCTTATTATTGTGAATTTACTATTCATCCATCCTTTTTCTTCATACTCGAGAAAAATAAATATTCTCATCGAAAACAACCTTCAATTCAAAATACCGATTTATATAAATGAAATTGACTAGTATAATATAAATTAGTGAATAATAAAAAATTGATAAACAATATTCAAAAATTAAATTTAATTAAGTAACATTAATTATAAACTAAAGTCAAGGTATATGCAAATAAAATCTCTTATTATACATGGTTTATTACTACTTTGTTTCATGTATAATGATTTCTCGAAGTAGTTTAACAACTTTAAAGTGTACACATATTCACAATATAATCATTTAATCATCATGGATATTAATAAAATGAAATAAATTTTTAATAATGTAACAATTCATAAATTTAAACTTGTGATAAACATTAACGAAAAAAATCCAAATTCATAGCTTATTATAAATACTTTATAATTTTATCTTAATATTATGGAAATTCCATAATTTTGAATATGAATGTTTATATTCATTTCATAATATGATCTTCATATTATGAATTATATGGGATTTCATTTATATATATATATATATGAAATTTATATTAAATATATTGATTTTATATTTAAATTTCATATAAAAACTATTTGGATAATCTACATTTCAAAAATTTATTAATATTTAATCCTTGATGAAATTAATCATAAAAAATATTTTGATGTGGTTTTGACAGAATCGAAACAAGACCCCTATTTTAAATAATTCAAATTATGTATTTTTGAAAAAATCATATTCTTTAAATATAAATACTTTATTTCAAAGTTATAAGGAATTCCAACTAGCATAATGATATAATGGTCTTTAGGCTTATAGGAAATTAGAACATTATCCCAATTGGCTATTTAGATATTAGGATAATTCTCCAATTGACCATTATATCAATTCTCCAATTGATCATTAGGCCAATTCTCCAGTTGACCAATAGTGTAAAGACCTAGAAATTCTGTGGAAATGTTTTTCATAAATACATGGGATTTTTACGAGTCCGTGAAATTTTACAATGCTTGATTCCGAGGCCCGGTGTGCCCGGAATCAATTTCTGATGTTTTGTTTGGGTACATTTAGTAAACATACGAGTGGGTTTTTATAACCTTTGAACTGATGCTCAGAACTGAAATATGAGGGCACCGTTGAACTCGCATCGCTGTTATTCGCTTAAGAAGACTTTCACCTCGATGATAGTTGGTCGAGAATAAAAGCTAGTTTTTGTCTTCTTATAAAAAAAATAATAAAATAATGTGCCAAAAACATTATTTTATTTTACGCTGCCATGTATGTGTGTTGGTTAAAACCTCCACTTGGGAGTTAGAGGTGGGACCGCCACACCCTATCCTCCCATGAGAGGTTATGGTGCTGGGGCCCACATGAGCATAACCTCCCATGAGAGGTTATGGTGGTGAGGCCCACCCGAGCATAACCTCCCGTGAGAGGTTATGACATGGGGACAACATAAGGCTTAACCCCCTGTTAATGGAGGACGATAAGACCTCCTCTACTCCCCATTAAATGGGGAGAAACCCCTTGACCTTCCCCGTTAATTAAATGGAGCCAACCCCATTTTTTTAATATGCCATCCTCTCATGGATTAATTGGAGGTGCATACGTAATTAATTTACCTTATTGAAATTTGTGCGAATGATTAAAATAATAGATGAACTAATATTTTGGGCACATTATTTTAGTGGAGTTTGGGAGAAAACATAATTCTCTCAAATGAAAAATGATCTCCAATGAAGAATGCTCTTCCGGCGAAGAATGCTCTCCCGACGAAGAACGCCGATGAGGGACACCTTCCACTATGAAGAACGACCTCCTCCAACCTTATTCCTCAGAATCCTTTGACATGGGACGTGTTCGTCTACCACGGATCGATGAACATATTTCTACAACATCAACAAATGATGACTGGAAAATAAAAGGTAGGGGTTTAGTTTCTTTTAAGCGTCTTGTTCTTACTTTCTTTTAAAAACGAAGAACGATGATGTTTATCTTTGCGGGGGGAATGTTGTCCTTCGTTCATAAGAACCAATTACTATTACCCTAATCGCGGAGGGTGTGGGCCAACCTAACATGGCCTGACATCCTCCATCGATCTCCCTTCTTGTGATGTTCTACAGTATTGCGTTAAGGTGTCGACGACGAAGGTGGCAACGATGAAGGTCGCGCTACGCACAGCCTCCACGAATCGCACTGCCCCTGTGGCGTACCAATGCACCCGACCGAACACTACCGACCCGAGCAGCGCTCGACCCGCCTACCCACGGCCTTCCGGCGCGTGGCCCCATGAGACTATGGCCTCCTGGCGCCCTGTCGGTGCACGACCAGGCCACCAACGGCCTCCTGGCACCATGCCGGTGTGCGGCCCGCCTGCTCGCGGCCTGCCCGATCGCTGCCGCACCCTGCCCGATGCACCGTCGGTGCCCCACGGCCTTCCCGACACATTTCCGGTGCCCCGCGGCCTGCCCAGAATCTGCCGCGCCCTGCCTAGAACCCTACCAGCCCCCGCGGCATACCCGGCCGCTGCCGCGACCTGCCCAGTGCCCCTGCGGCCTTCCCGACGCCATGCCACGCCCTGCCATCCGCGACCGAGCTGGACTCCGTGCGTTCCACCCCAAATAGACCACCCCCGATCCGGCCTCCACACGACCTGTGCACTCCCAGCTGAGCCTGCGGCCTACCTCCCTCACGCCCTCCTAGCCTCTTCCTCTCAATGCTTTGGGCCAAACTGACCCCAAGCCCGGGCTGAACCACCCCCGCAGTCCGCTAGGCTGGGCCCATCGGAATGAGCCAAACCTAGCGCGTTGACCCACCCAATAGGCCGAGTCAGACCCAGCGGGTCTGTCCTGGTCGACCTAGATCAGGTCAGCCCAGTCTGGGTTGGGCCGGGACGGTCCAACCAGGTCGGACCGGGCCCATGCCCATTACCGACCCCTTTGCTTTCTGTTGGCCATATCTTTGGTACCGGACGACCGTTTGACGAACCTTCAGCGGCGCCGATGTAGAGACCCAAAGATTGACGTGCATGGACATTACATTACTTTTGTGAAATACTTAATACATAACAAAAACAGACACACAAGGACCGTAATAGTTTAGTGTCTTTAGAAACTCGGAATATAAACTTCTAATCATGTTGAAATATCTTCATCAACTCCCATAACGATCTTCCCCTTTTTGTTTCCTTACCTAAAACCTTTCTTTATTTCCTGGGGAAAATAAAACATAAAAAGGGTGAGCTCAAATTCTCAGTAAGGGCAAACTTAGATAAATAAAACAATCCGTAAACATTTGGAAGCAAAAACTTGAACATGAAATTTAAACATCAAAATCTAGAGCAAGGACATAAATCGTGGAAGTACGTAAGGAATATATCATAATAGAACATCAACCATGATAAAATATAATTGTAAGAAAACATGTAATTGTGGAAACCATTCAGCACATGTTATGATTTCCAAAGTAGCCAATGCATTGCTGCCATGACCATCTTAGTGGACAAAGTCCCTTTAGGAATCGAGTTCACTCCTCATTTCAGTCCAGTAACACTGAACCAGATTAACTTACCATTCCATCCATGTCTATCTCATGAGATATAAATCTTTACCCAATACATTGGAGGGAGATATAGGTCCCACCCATCTCATAGTGAAATCATTCTTACTTGTGCCACAAAATAAACATACATCATTCATAATAACCCAATAAATAAAATGGGTTTCATAAACATCTTCCCAACATCACATAATCCATATAAAAGAAATGGATATCATTTCATCATAAGAAAAGTGAAACCATGTAAATCATATAGACATTATACTTGAAACATACACATATGAAATAATGTCATCTTAGATGAAAAAATGGTTTTGATAAAGCACTTGAAATGAATTCTTGAGGAATATATCATTTCTTCTTCAAAATCAATTTCTTTTAATAAAATGTCATGAAATTTAAAAGAAAGTGATTTTGTTGAAAATAGTCATGAAATTTTTTGGAAGAAGCTTCAGGAAAATAGGGATTTATAAAACCGTAAAAATCCGTTCATGCCGTATAAGTTAAAAAAACATTCTTCTCGTACTTTTGCCGGAAAAGTAAAAAAGTTACCTTGTATCGTAAACAAAAGAAAGATTCCTTACATACCATGTAGTAAAAATAAAAAATGGGTAAAAATGACTTTAAACATACATGAACCCACTTTTATAAAACATGGACATGGATGATAGAAATAACCCTAGTAAATACTTACGAATAAAAAATCTCGGATAAGAATTATATTGGAATAATTATCCCTTACCTTAGGTCTGATATGCTTCGTACATTTCCGAACCTCCTGTATAATGATTTAAATAATGTCATTGACTTATTACAGAATCATATTCTTTATTATGATATCATATATGGTTCACTTATGACTTTATATTACCCGTTCTTTTGTAAGTTCCATGTTAAAGCAGCGTTTTGGGTTAAATCGTTTTATTTATCGTATGTGTTTGGACTTGTTGTTCATGATATTATTACTTATATCCTGATTTACTTAATTCCAGAATGTAAAAAATGATTTACATATAATATATATTTTAGTATATACATATATATATGATAGATCGATTAAATGAAATGAAATACACAGTTCATGGAGACGGTAGGCCGTACGTACGCATGAACGCTGTTTTCGTTTCCTTATTGAATTGAATGAAATTAAGTAGATGAAATACATATATGTACACATAAATCCAGTATCATTATTATGTCATATATTTCATGATTACTTATTATATATACTTTGTAATCATTCATGAATGGTTAACATGGAGAACAAATCTCATCGCGTCGTGAAGACGGTAGTCCGTACGTACGCACGAGCGATAATATCATTCCCATGATCGTGGAATTGTATTGGAGTGTATGTATACTATTTCAGAATCAATATCAATTTACAATAATCATATATAGTTATTATTTACACCATTATACCCATACAAGTAACGTGGTGGTGGAAAAAAGATTATACCACGGCGTGGAGACGGTATTCCGTACGTACGCACGCGCGGTGATTTCATTTTCCATAGGATGGATAGATGGTGAAATAGGGTTGTTTCATACGTATAATAACAAATCATTGTATGAATTATACTTATGTTATTACTTCATAATGAAACAACTAAAGAAGAAGAAGTGGAAGAAGAAATAAAGTTGAAATAATCGGTAATGGACATTACCTCTTCTTTGAAGCGCCTCTTTGAGACCTCCTATTAGGGCACCAAAATTTGTCTATGAAGAAGACCAGGACCTCTAGGATGTTTCTAAGGAAGTGGAGAGGATAAATTGTCAGGGTTTGGCCGATATTGAAGGCTCAAAGTGGTGTGAGGAAGAGAGGGAGGAGGTTCCCTTTTATAATGGAGGAGAGGGGCACCTTTGGAATAACTAAAAATATTATTTTATTTTAAAGTCATATTCGGTTTTTAATAGCTTCAAATTGAGTTATTTCGAAGATAAGTTTTGGATGGGTCGAAATACTCTCATACAATAGAATTTAGAGAAGGTTAGGTTTCTATTTTAACCTTATCATTTAGATTTAACTTTAAGTTAAATAATTTTTCTTTTACCGTGTCTTCTTGTTTTCTTACACTATAAGGTTAATAAACTTACTATAACAAGCCAAACGAACCCCAAGTTGTTTATTATTAATATATATAACCTTATCTAAATCATGTTTCCGATCCTTAGATTTTTAAAAATAAAATAATAATTAATAATTTAATATTTGTTTTAAAAACTATTTTATGTCAATTTTGACACTATTTAGTAATTGATTTTGGTGAAAATCATAACAGAAATATTAGTTCGAAAAAATTGAATTAAATCAATACTAACATGTCATATTAACATATAAATTTATTTTAATTCATAAAAAGTCTCAAATTACATTTATTTGGGTATTTATAACAACAATTATGTCAATATTTCATTAATATGATCATTACTGCATCATTATTGTGTCATAAATAAATTAAATTATTTAATGTCTAAAAATTATAAATAAAATATAATTATGTATGAAATATTTTTATCTTTCTAATGAATATTTATAGTCGAATTTATCTTATGTATAACCCTATATTAAAAATGATTTACTTATTAAGCTTTGATTTTAACTATTTTAACCCTTCTTTAAATAAATTAATAATAATTGTCCTAATCTAATCCAAGTGGGCCTAAATGGTCATATTTTAATCCTAAGGTTGTTTTTGGTCGAATTAAACTTATCCAATAGAATTAGGACATGTGTTAGGGTAATAATAATAACATTTTTACCCTTAATTACCGTATTTACTTTTAACCGTGGTAAAAAAAGTAAAAAGTTACTATTCACCAAAAATTATTTTCATTTCATTGAACCAAATTTTACTTACTGACATCAACCGTGTCACTCGAATTTTTGAAATTCCGTTCAAAAAAGCAGTAAAATTATGTTTTATGTAAATTTGCAAATTCTCCTAGGAGGTGGGTAAAAGACGGTCAAAAGTTCAAAAAAATTTTATATATCTAAAATTATTATAAAATGACACCAATTAATTACATTGAACTTATATAGGTATTATGTGTCAAGTTTGACTTAAAATAAAATTAAATAAAATAAATAATTAATTAAATAAAAAGTCGGTTTTTAAATAGTAACCCAATGTTTTCACTATTCATCAAAAATTGAAAGTTTTCAGAAAAATACCCAAATTTCACCCTAGGCTAATTTCGATATTCCGAATCCAAAAATGAAGTCCATTTTGAAAGATAAAATTTAAAAAATTTCAAAAAGTGGTTATTACAATTCATAACGGCTAGTTTTAAAAATATTTTAATAGCATATCGTTGTTTAGTGAATCTCGGTATTGCGTACAACACACGCTATCGAGGAAGGTAGCGATTGCGTGTAATGAAGCCAAGTTAGGGTTGAATGTTGTGAAAGACTCCTTTTTTTTAGCGAACGGCACAAAAAATTAAAAAGAATATTTTTCATAAAATCTCGGGGTGTTACATTCTACCCCCCTTAAAGTGAATTTCTCCCTTGAAATTCGTCGGAGTTATAAATGGGTTACTACTCGAAAGTTTCTTTAATAGAAACCCACATCGTAAAAAGGAATACCAAAACCAATCCTTAAAAACTAATGTATGAAACATAACGGTTACCCAAATTAACCAATCACTGGGTTTCTACATAGGAGAACATAGGTGAAAATATGGATATCGAAGAGAAATCTAACCATCATGTTCTGATGGAGAGTGGTAGAGAACATGGATATGAAATAGCCAACAATCACAAAGCCATAGATTTGCAATGATCTAAGGTAACATATGATTCGTCAGATATAAGAGCACTAGGACAACATTTTTGGTTTTCTATATCATTTCCCTAAAGTTGAAAATTTTGAATTAGAAGAAATACTTTCTTGATTTTGGTACAATCTCACTGTTGTTCGTGCTTTGAACAATTCTACTTCATCTATTAAAGAAATGAAGTTGAATTTTTTATTCGTGAAGTGCTAACAGATCATGTGATAGAATGATGGGTCATTCCATCTATCTCAAATAAAAGGTTAGAAAAAGTTATCGAATACATAAGTCCATGTATGGTGAGGTTAATCAGATATGATTCCAAACATGGACTTATACTTCATCTATCATACTAATTAATAAAATAAAACTAGTTTCTACTAACCAGGGACTTTCTGTAGGCCAGTGGTATGCGATAAAGGCCATTTGCACTTCGGTTGTGGGTTCGATTCCCACAGCCTTGTCCGACGCAACGGGTTGTCGCCCATCCTACAGGTTGTCCTTTTTCTAAAATTACATTACTATAACATCCCATCAATAATATCGAAAAAAAGTTATATCCTTAAAAAATACTAACTTATGTCCGACACAATCCATTCCAATCATTAGGCTTATCTAAAATACTTCGGTCCAAGCTCATAGTATAAAGAAAACAATTACTAGAAATGTTATCTACCAAGAATGTGAATACAAGCATTTATCCCACATATATTATAAGATATATTTTGTTGGTTGTATTCCAAACACATGAATACCATATTCATATATTCTATTGGAACATAAATTACCATAGAACCTTAGTGAAAACATGAATACTGTCAAAAGGTAACTCTTTCCACATACCAAAATCCCAAAAAAATCTATATAATCAAACCATAATATCACTTAGTCCTTATACCAGTCATTTTCTCATGAATACAATCAAACATCTCATTATCTTCTTATCCCTTCATTATACGCATATCATCTACTTTCCAAAAATATCTGAATAACCTTACATGGTTACCGGTACCATTCAACATATACTTTCAAATACTTTGGGAAAAACAATAGTGTAACAATCCTTAGATGATTCTTTATTCCATAGTACCATACATTATTCTTGATAAACATACAATCATTCCACTAACTTCTTAAACCACTGACTGAGCTTCATCATCTCATATTTCATTTGTAGTCTCTTCACCATCATCCACATAAATACTAATCATATGACCATGCTGATTCTCTTCATGAGATTTTCCCTTAGGGAATTTGTTTTCATAATGCCCATACATTCAACATTTAAAACATCTAATCATTGTTGATGTCGTACTAATACCATTATCTTTGTCCATGATGTTAACTGAACCTTTTCCTTTGCACTTACTGGCTTTGTGTCCTTCTTTTCCACACCCAAAGCATCTTCCAGTTCCTTTGAAACAATCTCCCCAATGCCTCTTCCCACATGATTTACATGAGGGAAATTGAACTTTCTTTCCTCTATGATCATCATGAAACTCCATATTTCTCTCATTATCTGAGTCAGGAAACATACCAAAGTTGAGATTATTGATCATATTATGAAATTTCTTATTAGGAATAATAACGATGTTTGGACTTCCAAATCCCGTTTCATTTGGTTTCTCATGAAGAATATCATTCCATTGTCCGTCATATCCTCCATTATCGTGAATCTTCCCGTTTCCAGCCATTTTCTAAACCCAAAAAGAATACTGTGAGAGGAAAAAATCATGATAGGGAAAAGAACATAGTAAAGGGGGAGTACCTTCAATTTCTAATATCTTAGGTTAAATTCTATGATCGTTACCGTAGTTCTAGGACTATATACTATACGTATACTTATCCTTAGGGACATCCATAGACATACCTTAGAAATATCTCTAGGGATCTCACTAATGTTTTCGCATCCTAGTTTCCAAAGGTTGACTAAAAATTTACTCTGATACCAACTGTAGAGACCCAAAGCTTGACGTACAGGGACATTACATTACTTTTGCGGAATACAACTTACATAACAAAAACAGAAAAACAAGGACCGTAATAGTTTAGTGTCTTTGGAAACTCGGAATATAAACTTCTAATCATGTTGAAATATCTTCAACAACTCCCATAATGGTCTTCCCCTTTTTGTTTCCTTACCTAAAACCTTTCTTTATTTCCTGGGGCAAATAAAACATAAAAAGGGTGAGCTCAAATGCTCAATAAGGGAAAACATAGATAACATAAAACAATCTATAAACATTTGGAAGCAAAAACATAAACATGAAATTAAAACATCAAAATCTTGAGAAAAGACATAAATCGTGGAAGTACGTAAGACATATATCATAATAGAACATCAAACATGATAAAATATAATGGGAATAAAACATGTAATTGTGTAAACCATTTAGCACATGTTATGATTTCCATAGTAGCCAAGGCATTGCTACCAAGACCTTCTTAGTGGACAAAGTCCCTTTCTGAATTGTGTTCACTCCTCGTTTCAGTCCTGTAACACTGAACCGGATTAACTTACCCTTCCATCCATGTCTATCTCATGAGATATAAATATTTACCCAATGAATTAGAGGGAGATATAGGTCCCACCCATCTCATAGTGAAATCATTCTTACTTGTGCCACAAAATAAACATACATCATTCATAATAACCCAATAAATAAAATGGCTTTCATAAACTTCATCCCATCATCACATAATCCATATAAAAGAAATGGATATAATTTCATCATAAGAAAAGTGAAACCATGCAAATCATAGAGACATTATACTTGAAACATACACATATGAAATAATGTCATCTAGATGAAAAAATGGTTTTGATAAAACACTTGAAATGATTTCTTGAAGAAAATATCCTTTCTTTTTCAAAATCAATTTCTTTTAACAAAACGTCATGAAATTTAAAAGAAAGAGATTTTGTTGAAAATAATCATGAAATATTTTGGAAGAAGCTTCATGAAAATAAGGCTTTATAAAACCGTAAAAATCCGTTCGTGCCATATAATTTAAAAAAACATTCTTCTCATACTTTTGTAGGAAAAGTCAAAAAAGTACCTCGTAACGTAAACAAAAAAAGATTCCATACATAACATGTAGTAAAAGAAAAAAATGGGTAAAAATTACTTTAAACATACATTAAAACACTTTTGTAAAACATGGACATGGATGATAGAAATAACCCTAGTAAATACTTATGAATAAACAATCTCGAATAAGAATGAGATTGGAATAATTATCCCTTACCTTAGGTCTGATATGCTTCATACGCTTTCGAACCTCCTGTATAATGATTTAAATAATGTCATTGACTTATTAAAGAATCATATTCATTATTATATCATATATGGTTCACGTATGACTTTATATTACCCATTCTTTTGTAAGTTCCATGTTAAAGCACCGTTTTGGGTTAAATCGTTTTATTTATCGTACGTGTTTGGACTTGTTGTTCTTGATATTATTACTTATATCCTGATTTACTTAATTATAGAATGTAAAAAATGATTTAAATATATTATATATTTTAGTATATACATATATATATGATAGATCGATTAAATGAAATGAAATACACCGTTCATGGAGACGGTAGACCGTATGTACGCATGAACGTTGTTTTCGTTTCCTTATTGAATTGAATGAAATTAAGTAGATGACATACATATATATACACATAAATAAAGTATCATTATTATGTCATATATTTCATGATTACTTATTATATATACTTTGTAATCATTCATGAATGGTTAACATGGAGAACGAATCTCATCGCGTCGTGGAGACGGTAGTCCATACATACGCACAAGCGATGATATCATTCCCATTATCGGGGAATTGTATTGGAGTGTATTTATACTATTTCAGAATCAATATCACTTTACAATAATCATATATAGTTAGTATTTACACCATTATACCCATCCAAGTAAGGTGGTGGTGGAAAAGAGATTACACCATGGTGTGGAGACGGTATTCCGTACATACGCACACGCGGTGATTTTGTTTTCCATAGGATGGATAGATGGTGGAATAGGGTTGTTTAATAATTATAATAAAATATCAGTATATGACTGATACTGATGTTTTTACTTTATAATTAAACAACTAAAGAAGAAGAAGTGGAAGAAGAAATAAAGTTGAAAGAATCGGTAATGGACATTACCTCTTTTTTGAAGCGCCTCTTTGAGACCTCCTCTTAGGGAACCAAAATTAGTCTTTGAATAAGACCAGAACCTCTAGGATGTTTCTAGGGAGGTGGAGAGGAGAAAGTTTCAGGTTTTGGACGAACTTGAAGGCTCAACGTGATGTGAGGAAGAGAGGGAGGAGGTGCCCTTTTATAATGGAGGAGAGGGGCACCTTTGGAATAACTAAAAATATTATTTTATTATAATGTCATATTAGGTTTTTAATAGCTCTAAATTGAGTTATTTAGAAGATAAGGTGGGGATGGGTTGAAATAATCTCTTCCAATAGAATTTAGACATGTTTAGGTTTCTATTTTAACCTTATCATTTAGATTTAACTTTAAGTTAAATAATTTTTCTTTTACCGTTTCTTCTTTTTTCTTACACTATAAGGTTAATAAACATACTATAACAAACCAAACGAACCCCAAGTTGTTTATTATTAATATATATAACCTTATATAATTCATTTGTCCGAAAATTAGATTTTTAGGAATAAAATAAAAATTAATAATATAATATTTGTTTTAAAAACTATTTTATGTCAATTTTGACACTATTTAGTAATTGTTTTTTTTGAAACTCATAACAGAATGATTAGTTCTCAAAAGTGAATTAAATCAATAAAAACATGTCATATTAACATAGAAAATTATTGGAATGAATAAAAAGTCTCAAATTACATTTATTTGGGAATTTATAACATCAATTATGTCAATATTTCATTAATAAGATAATTACTGTATCATCAATGTGTCATAAATAAATTAAATTATTTAATGTATAAAAATTAAAAATAAAATATCATTATGTAGTAAATCTTTCTATATTTCTAAATAATATTTATAGTCGAATTTATCTTATGTATAACCTTATATTAAAAATGATTTACTTATTAAACTTTGATTTTAACTATTTTAACCCTTCTTTAAATAAATTAATAATAAATGTCCTAATCTAATCCAAGTGGGCCTAAATGGTAATAATTTATTCCTAAGGTTGTTTTTGGTCGAATAACACTTATCCAAAAGAATTAGGACATGTGTTAGGGTAATAATAATACCATTTTTACCGTTAATTACCCTATTTACTTTTAACTGTGGTAAAAAAAAGTAAAAAGTTACTATTCACCAAAAATTATTTTCATCTCATTAAACCAAATTTTACTTACTGAAATCAACCACGTCTCTCGGATTTTTGAAATTCCATTTACAAAAGCGGTAAAATTATGTTTTATGTAAATTTGCAAATTCTACTTGGAGGTGGGTAAAAGAAGTTCAAAAGTTCAATAAAATTTTTATATATCTAAAATTATTATAAAACCACTCCAATGAATTACATTGAACTTATATAGGTATTATGTGTCAATTTTGACCTAAAATAAATTTAAATAAAATAAATAATTATTTAAATAAGAATTCGTTTTTTAAATAGTAACCCAGTGTTTTCACTATTCATCAAAAATTTAATGTTTTCAGAAAAATACCAAAATTTCACCCTAGGCTAATTTTGGTATTCCAAATCCAAAAATGAAGTCCATTTTGAAAGGTGAAATTTACAAAATTTCAAAAAGTGGTTATTACTATTCATAACGGCTAGTTTTAATAATATTTTAATAGCATATCGTTGTTTAGTTAAACTCGATATTGCGTACAACACACGCTATTGAGGAAGGTCGCGATTGCGTGTAATGTAGCCAAGTTAGGGTTGCGTGTTGTGCAAGACTCTTTTGTTGTAGCGTACAACACAAGAAATTAAAAAGAATATTTTTCATAAAGTCTTGGGGTGTTACAACCGATATTATTGGAGCGAAGACGTCCCTTTGAGAATACCCCACTGGAGTTCAGGGTATATTTGAGTTACGGTTAGGTTGGATCGTACATGAATCCAACCAGGCCCATGGGACTAAAAGGCTAACACCTAACAGACCGAGCGTCCGATTGACGCACCGTCTGTTGTGTTGAGACCCCTATGATGTGGTAGACCTTTGAGATACTTCAATATGGGACTTCGTGACAGTTTTAGTATCGACCAGTAGCTTGTGGAGCAGATCTTTTGGAGACGATCATGCATTTGTGAGGGAACCTAGTAGTTGGCTGAGACTTGACGACTGGTGACCGATTCGACTCTGGGTGATTCGACTAGCCCAGGGGGGAGTGTCTCTGTGTGTGCGCGGAAGACCCACAGTGGGGAGAACCTCTATGTGATAGAGGTAGACCCACAGTACTTGATACGTGGAGTACCTCAGCAGACTACCAGGTTAGATCCTCTGTGTGAGTATAGCAGACCCACGGTGGAGAGCGCCTCTGTGTGAGCACAACAGATCCATGGTACTCGAAAGGAGGAGTATCTGAACAGTCCAAGTTAGTGGGAAGCGCCTCTGTTTGACGTGATAGGACCACTATAATCGATAGAGGATGAGTTCTCCATCAGCTGGGGGTTCAGATTAATAAAATTCTTGGATTGAGTTAAGTCAATGACTTTTGTGTTTTCCTCATAATTGAGATGGGTTACTTTATAACTTAGTTATATGTATGGACATATACCTATGTAATGCTTATCCATTGATTTCATAATTTTTGGTCTATCCTTATTGGATTTTGTGAGACCTTGAGGGTCTCGAGGTCCCTACTGGGTATCGTTATACTCACCCATGCACAGGCTATGCCCACACCTGGTTGTGATGGTTGCAGACGACGAACATCGCTGACTGAGGCAGAGAGTAGCAGGACTAGATGGTACCCAGAGGTGAACCACTCAGTGTGACAGTACACAGAGAAGACAGACAAATGTGGATTTCTGAAGAGGACATCTTTACCTACCTTTCAGGTCAGAATCCCGGAGGACGACCCAGTAGCTTCTTTACTTTTCTTCATTTGTACTTGATTTTCAGTTGTACTTGTACTTTACTGTTGGGCTTGTATTTCCCGCCCCTTTTACTTTCCAACACTTATTTTGTATATAGTTTTACTTAGTGTTTTGCTTCTAGTTGTGTACTCTGTTGTATTTGTTTCCAGTCATAAAGGTAATGTCTTCCCAGCTTAGGGATTTACGCCTTTGGTGCTAGTCAACATCCCCTAGCCTATGGAAGGCGGGATTGGGGTAGTCACGATACAGGTCTTGGGGGATGGGTCATGACAAACAGGTCATTAGTCCATTAGGTGAATTGGCCATTAGGACAATTGGCTATTTGGACATTGGGCATTAGGAAATTGGTCCATTAGACCAATGTGAAATTAGGTTATTAGGCCAATTGGACAATCGACCATGGGTCCAAAGGTAGATTGACCAATTGACTATCAATCCATTAAGACAACTAGACATCATGCCAATTTCCCATTAGGTCAATTATTCATTAGGTAAAAAGACCATTATTCTAATTGGCCAATTTTCTAATAGTCCATTAAGCCAATTTTTTGTTCAGACATTAGGCTAATTAGGATAATTTTCGAATTGTTCGTTAGTCTATTAGTCCATTATACCAATTGGCCAATTTTCCATTAGGCAATTAGGACATTATTCCAGTGGGAAAACTGGCCATTAATTCATTAGGCCAATTGTACAATTGACCATTACACTATTAGGACAATTTTTCAAATGGCCATTAGGCTGTTAGGCCAGTTGGTCATTAGGAATTTGGGCCATAATTCCCATTGGCTAATTGGAAATTAGTCCATTGGATCATTAGGCTCTTAGGAAAATTTTACATTATTTTATTTGACCAATTCTCTATTAGAACAATTTGCCTTTAGGTTGTTAGGTCATTAGGAAATTAGGCCAACAGACCGATTAACCATTATGCCAATGGGCCAATTTTCCATTAGTCCATTTGGACAATTGTCCAATTTTCCATTAGGATATTGGGCAAATTGACCAATTGGAAAATTTTCCATTAGGATAATTGACTAATATTCCAATTAAATATTAGGAGGTTAGGCTAATTTTCCATTAGGACGTTAGGCCATTAGGCTTATTTACCATTATGCTGTTAGGGAATTTGGCCAAATGGCCAAATGGCCATTATTCCATTAGGCCAATTGTCTATTATTCCATTTGTATAATTGGATAATAGGCTATCAGGAAAATTTTATATTAGTATAATGGTACATTAGGGAATTAGTCTGATTTTCCAATTGGCCAATTGGCCATTATTCCATTAGGCCAATTATTCCAATTGGCCATTTGGCCATTAGACCATTATGCCAATTGGATAATTATCCATTTGACCATTATGCCTATTTACCATTATGTTTTTAGGCTATTAAGCTATTAGGATGATATGCCATTAGTACATTAGGCAATTAGAATTTTAGGCCAATTTTCCATTAGGACATTAGGCCATTATATCATTTGTCCATTAGTCTATTAGTCCAATTGAACATTAGGCCATTAGGCCGATTGACCACTTTGCAAATTGGACATTAGGACAATTTCCCAATTATCCATTTGGATGTTAGGCTGTTAGGAAAATTGTCCATTAGAATACTATGCTAATTGGAAATTAATCTATTTGAAAATTAAGTCATTAGGACATGATTCCAATTTTCCATTAGGCCATTAGGCCATTAGACCATTAGTCCATTTTTCCAATTGACCAATTATCCATTATGCCAATACGACAATTGGACATTAGGACATTAGGGAGTTAGGAACTTAGGTAATTTGGACATTTGGTCATTTTTAAAATAGGTTGTTAGGCCATTAGGACAATTAACTATTAGGACGTTAAGATACATGGCCTATTGGACATTAGGACATTAGACCAATTGGCCTTTATGAAATTAGGACAATTGGACCTCATGCCATTAATCCATTAGATAATTAGATAAATTGGACCATAGAACAATTGGAAATTATACCATTGGGTAGTTATGGTATTAGTCTATTATTTCGTTGGACCATTAGTCCATTAGGACAATTGGTCAATTGTTTATTAGGCCATTAGGAAAATAGGCTAATGTCCATTAGGCCATTAGGGAAATTGGCTACTAGGTCATTTTTTTATTTGCCCATTTGGATGATTGTCCATTAGGCTAAATGACCATTAGGAAATTAAGGAATTAGGAAAATTGGACATTAGGCCATTAAGGAATTAGTCCAATCAGCCCATTGGATGTTTACATTATAATGCTAGTCCATTAGGACAATTAGGACTATTGGCTAATTTTTTATTTATCCATTATGAAATTAAAGTATAGTGTATTGGAAGTTAAAGAACACTAATAGGAAACCAAATTGAATAGAGTGAATGGTTTAAGTGACCATTATAAAATACCATATTATCCATACCAACAATGAATAAGGCACATCATTAGAAAAAACCAAGGCAAACTCATCGAAATCCAAACAAGGTGCATGTATTGGAATAAATAAAAACTAAGGAATAATAGAATAAATGTGTATTTATTATCTATAAAGGACTTCTTATTTGAAAACATAATTTATGATAAAATATATCCATTAAAGGATTTTATTTAACGTTAAAATTACTTATATTATTCAAACATAAAGAAATTTATAACATGAAGGTATACATTATTTCCATTAATTAGTATCTTTAAGAGGGTATAATGGATACCTAAAATAATAATAATAATAATAGAGTTAAATATAAATATTTAAACCCAAATTATTGATATTATGTCTTCATGATATCCTTATATTAAATGTTACATAACAGCCAAGACAATTCACCGGGGAAATGAAAAAATATAAAAGATGGGTGGGCATGGATTCTTAGTATGGGATAAAAAAATCATATAACACACATAAATAAAGACATGACTTTGGAATAAATAAAATTCAATAAGAAATGATGAAAATAATAGCATAAAAAATTTAACAAGAACCATAACATAATTAACGAAATGTAAAATATCATATATCATAAACATATAATTAATGCCCAATTGTTTGAAAACAAACCTATACTGTAGGGAAACACCCTTTACCCTATTTTAATTTTTACATTATCACTAATAGTTAATTAAGGGTTTATATATATGTAAACCCCATCATTTAGATATAATATCTAATGAATTATTTAATAAATGTTAAATGTACATCAATATTAATTATCTTCATGGTTTTAAATGATACTTAAAATATCAAATGAATTATAAATGAAAATTATTATATAGAAAACATTATTATACCAATACATGATCATAAAAAATGGAGATGTTTTTAGGAAATCCTTGGGATACAAATTTAACTCAATCCTACATATCTGTGATTATTTATGATAACAAAATATATTATTTTTATAATTATCATTTTAATGGATCAATATATCCATCATTATTTTCATAAAATAGGGGTTATAGTTAGGTCACTCCCCAAAAACATAAATTTCCATTTTTTGAAATGATATGATTTTATTATCCCAAGGCACCTATATTTTAATCTAATAAATCTACTAAAGTGTTTTTAGTTAATGAAGTTCACATTTGATATGAATAATAACATGTAATGAGTAATAAACATAAAAAACACATAAAGATAAAATAATATTCCATAAGATCATAATGGAATCAATGAATTCAATTAATAAAATTTGGAATCAAGTGAAAAATATAGTTCTGGATCCTATGGAATCATTTCCAAATAAGAAAATAAATTTTTGAATAAAGAATAAAGATATTGATAAATTTTATAATACATTTTCAACATCAGTATCAATATATAGTTTATTCACATACATAGATAAAAATGTAAATAATACCCAACTAAAGAGAACATGTATTCAAACCTCACTAATCTGATGTGGATGAATATCAAAAACAAAAAATCTGTGAATTAGGGTAGAATGTTGGAGAATAGAACAGACCTTCAGTCATGTAAGGGTTGAACAAAGATATAGAGGGAAGTAAATCTCATAGATCACAACAACAAACATCCAGAAATAGATAAATATAACCTATATATGGGGAGAAAAGTTTCCATATTAGAAGAGGTAGGAAGATAAAATTGTACATGGGAAGGGGAATAAGTCTTCAAAATGAGTAGGGGAGGGGGATCTTGAGTGAAGATAAATATTTTAAAAATCTATACTCATTGTTTTTAAAAAACTATTAATGTAACTTAAGATATAGCAAGGGTTTCATAATAACCATGGGTATATCTTTGGCAACACCATCAATACCCATATTTTCACTTCACTATGAGTATAGATGCATTGAGATTTATCATGTTTTTAAAAGTGTAAATTTGGTGTTGTGTGTCACACATGAAATCAAACATGATTTTCCTTTTTTAAAATATTAGGGTGTTATATAAACACATAATCTACATTTTAATAAGATATATACATCATCACCTACTTAGTTATACATGACCATCACCCTTCTTAGAAATATAAAACAAAAAGTATTTATTCATATCCCTAGGACGGAAAACCTAAGAAATGATGAGATCAAATTATCAATAAATGTTAAAAAGTTAAATATCAATGATCAACTAAACATAACATTGAAATAATCTTATGAGAACATGGTATTTACATATTAATGCTATACCCTGCACATCACAAATTGTAATCTTGAATCATGGAATAATTTGTGGCAGTTCATAAGACATGAATTATAAATTAATCAAAGAATATAAGCCACGAGATTATAACATTGGAATATGATGTAAGTTTGTGGCATATAAATAAGTATAAGAAATAATTTACATAGTCAAGTATCACGTCAAAGACTAACATAGTTGACTGGTTTCACTCCCCATTCTACAATATCATTATTCAATATTCACTCCCCATTCCAATCATTAATATCTCATGAGATATACAATATTATGAAAATAATTATAAAGATATATAATTTCAAGTACACCCATCACATAACTAAAATAATTTATATGTGTTCCAAAATATAATAAAATATTCACCATATCAAAAGTCATGGAATGAAAATAATATTTACAAACATTTCATCATATCATCATATCATAAATCAGTAAATACGAATGGGTTTTATAATCATTTGATCATAACTTGATTAACCCATAGAAAAAAAACTTTCAAATAGTCATCCTTAGATCTTTATCCTAATCCATGAAAATAATGGTATTGGATGTTATGATTAGATTAAACCAATATTAAATCATATGTAACATTAAAGGATGTTTCATTGATTAAAATTTCCTTCAAAATATCACTATAACATTTCTTGATGAAAATACCATTTTCATATTAAAATAAATTATCCAAAAACTAATAACATCCCAAATATTTAGGAAAAATATTTATTTAAAAATAACAAAGGAAATTTTTTAAAAAAAATTCTAATAAGTTATTGGTCATTATGGTAGTAAATTTCATTCATGCCGTGTATGTTAAAACAAATATTCCTTTTATATTTTAATAAAAAAATAAAATGTATATAATTTATAAAATGACAAAAATATTAATTTTAAACCATTTTGTAAATAATAAAACATGGGAGAAAATGAATTTTAAAAAATAATTGGTTTATTTTAAAAATATTCCCAAAATAATTTATAGAAAACATGGTTCTAGAAGAAAAATTATTTTTGAGTGAAGAGTGAAACAAAATCATAATCTCATAATTATTTTAGTCTCATGAGTAAATAAAGAGAGAAAATTATAAGGAAAACATGTAATCTCAAGAAATTACTATAGTATAATAAAATTCATTATAACCATGATATGTAGACCGTGAAATTTTATGAAAAAAACATAGTCATGAATAATCTTTGTAAACAAGGAGACTGTAACATAAAACACTTACCCCAATTTCAAATTACATCAAATGAGTTTTAACATCATATATAATCAATTTAAATTTAAATTAATTATATGAATTAGTTGATAAGATACTTAAAATATCATATATGATATAATTATTACATTTATATATCTATTTATTAAAAAATGTACATTAAAATCACCATTTCTTGGTTTTAACTATTTTGTTTTTCATGAGAATTTTAATTTGACAGTTTCGATCCTTATGAAGTGATCATGTTCAAATTATCTACATAATTGTATTCATAATATAAATATCATAATTATTAATTATATATATATATATATATATTTATATACATTTATAAATAATATATACAATGAAAATTGATCTGAACCATTTATAGAGACTGCAGGTTTCTAGTGCAAATAAACATTGTTTTCAATTTTTGATGGATTGAAAAAAAGAGAGGTAAATAATACATCACATTTAAAATATAATTATTATATCATATATATCATATATATTTATTAATTATATAATTTTTACTATCTATGAAAATTATAAATGAAAAACTACTCACACCACTGAATGGAGGTGTAGTCCACACATATCCACGAGCAACGTTATCTTTTTACAGTGGATAAAAAGGTAATAAGATAGATATGATATTATAATTCCATAAGTATAATTATATCAAAAATATAATATATAAACATTAAAACCATCATAATTAAAATCCATGAATGATCGTTGTGGAAAATGAACTGTACTACTATGTGGTAGTTGTAGTCCACATATACGCATGAACGATAATTTCATTTCGCATTTGATTGAATAGAGGGTGGATACTGGTAGTTACATAATTATAATTACAATTAATTATATCTAGAAGAATTAATTTATATCTATATTATGATTACCATAGATTTATACGAGGTAAAGGATGAAATAAATTGAAGGAGATTGGGTAAGATGATTACCTCTTCTTTGATAAGACTCCTTTATATCCATTCATAAGGATCTTTGGAATGGAATTTTAAGAATCCTAGAACCTATAATTAATTCATTTTAATCTTATAAGATAATTTTTCATGGGATGGTAGAGCTATATGGCTCAAAGGGTGTGAAGAATAGAGGATAATATGTTCCCTTTTATAAGTGAGGAGAGGGGCACTATTTGAATTATTTAAAGTATTAAAATATTAAAAAATTAATTATGAGGTTCATAGTGAAATAAATAAATAAATAAATAATATATTTTGTATATTATTTTAAATCCACTCAAACAGTATGTTTTTTAAATATTTAGGTGATATTTTAATAATTATATTTTTTAACCCCATATTACCCCCTTTGTCAATTACCCCAATATCAAAGATTTTTACTCTTTAAGGGTCATGAATGTTACCATAAAATGTCTTCTAATATATTGATATACCATGGTTGATATTTTAGACAAAAAATTATTCAATTTACTGAATATAGAATTATTATGAATCTTAAATCTAGTAATACAATATTATTTATTATAAAAAATCACTTATGCCATTTTTAAAACCATTCATTTAATTTGAATTTGAAAATAACACGAGAAAGAATTAAATATAATATAAAAAATTGATAAATACATAGTATGATATATTTATATATAAAATTCTTATTATACTATAAATAAATCAAATAAAAATACTTTCAGAGTTTTTGAAATCATTTACATGTTTTTTATACTTCTTACACAAGAACTGCGTCAGTGTTGTGTAAGAATTTAATGTAATTATTTCACCAATAAAAACTAAAAATAAATTAATATGATAAAAAAATTATATCATAATTAAAAAAATATAATGTAACATATCCACCTTTTTTATGTTAAACTTTTAGTGATATTAATGTCAAGAGAGTGATATTTTGGAATTTTCTTTAATTAAAATAATATAAATATCATTATGAAGAGAAAATGGAACCACCACTCGATATATTAATATCATGGATGAATATAAGAGAAATAAAAACCTAAAATAAGATATATTCCAGTGAAATAGAAAATTTAATGCCTTATCCCAAAGTTTTAACTATTTTTTACACATTTTACCCTTATAAAAGACAAATATTTAATATTATTACTATTCATAAGGACAAAAAATAAAAGATCCCAATTTGAAAACTGTTATACTCATGATTCCAAATATTTAATAAATATTTCATTATTCAATTTATATAAGATAATGAAATTAATTTTAAAATAAATGTGCAAAAGGTGATAAATATTTGTTTTAAAAAATAAATTTTAAGCATAACACTGGATTTTTTCCTATACCATAACAAGAAAACATTAGATGAATGTTAATTTTTTTTGGAATATTTAAAAAATAAAATTCATTAATAATCATTCACCAATAGTCATGAATTAATTTTACTAAGATAAAAGTACATTTCATGCATAAAAAAGGTTTTTCAGAATAATAACTCATTTAAATTTAAATGATTTTTATTTTCATTTATAATAAATTGATAACAAATGAGTTATTTTTAAACACGTGTAAACCAAAATATTTTTATAATATATTTAGCCATATTCTACCAACCAAACAAACTGTATGATGATAACTATCACATTAAATAATAATATTTTAATAGTATATCACAATTCAATTAAACTTAGTGGTGTGTGTAATCAAAGCTATCAATGAAATAAAATTTATTTATAGATAAATATATTATAAAATCATGGGGTGTTACATTATATCCCCATGAATATTAATTTAACCCTTCAAATTCCATCACTCAGATATAAATAAATGATGATATATCAGTTTCATCACATCCTCAGGTTCCCAAGAATCTTCTTTGAATTTCTAATTCGTCCGGAGAACTTTAACTAAGAAAGTAGTCTTATTACATATAATTTTATCTCAATGATTTAATATTTATACTTATTATAATTTTTAGGAATGATCATTATCTAGCATTACAACCTCTTAGTTTTTTACATTAGAAGGATCAAGTATGTACTACTTAGAAGAGACACATGTAACATATCCTGATCTTGATAGAGATTCGAGGGGGGGGGGGGGGGCATAAAGTAACAAGATAACATCCATATATATTCAATAATATTGAATGGAAAAATATACACATGTTCTAGATTTACCTTTTTTTCTAATCTTGTAACCTTATTTCTTGGATAAGCTCATAGAAATACCTTCTCACCAACATCAAATTTTAGATATATCTGACAATTGATAGGATTAATTTTCTATCAAATATGAGTTACCTTGATGTGATTTTGAATGGATTCGAATTTTTATAACATTTAATCATCTAGATCAAGTCCCAATATTTTTATTTATCCAACACCATCCCAAAACTTTAGAGTTATATATTTATTTCAATAGTGGGATTCATAAGTATCCATATAGATGCTTGAGTGAAAACAATTATTTTATGAATACCCATTTAGAGGAAGTCATCAATACAAAAAAACTTTGAAATACATAAAAAAGACATCAATATATCATATAGAGTTTTAATGGTTATGTCAGACTGACCATCTATAAATGGATGCTAATAATTTCTAAATCATAACTCTAAATGTAGATCCTACTGAATACTTTTCCTGAACATTGAGGACATACCATATACCAATTGGATATAATAAAATGTGGTACTCTAGGAAACCTTACATCTCCTTTAATGTATATTATTGAAATCCAATCATGAGATAAATCCACTTTGGTATAAATTAACTACGTTGATTTCGTTAGGAGATCAACTACAACCCAAATAACATTATAACCTTTAGAAATTTTTGGGAGACTATAGATAAAATCCATGTGGATGTTTTCCCATTTCCATATTGATATGGGTAATAGTTGTAAAATACCTTTATAATTCTATCTCTTATCCTTATCATATTGAAATACCAAGCACAATGATACATACTCTGCAATATATCTCTTCATGTTTTACCATTAAAAATAATCGTTAACATTGACAAAAAAACATGTACTTCTAGGATTAAAAGAGAATGTTGAACTATGATATTCTTTCAATATCTCCTTCATAAAATCTAGTTTGAACGAAACCCATGCACGGTTGTTTGGTTTCCCAATGTGGTAATTTATTGAGTAGTTATTATATTCAATTTACTCCAAATATATTCTCTTACACATTTTCTAATCTTTCTTAATGAATAAACTATTTAAACATTTATGATCAATATATATATCACCCCTCTATCTATAAATATAGTGACACTTTGTATTTATTGTAAAAATTACCATATTTAACACTAAATCTAGAGTTGGGTAATATTTCTAATAAACCATTAATTGTTATGAGGTGTAATATATAACCACACCATTATTCATGAGGATGCATCCTGAACCCATCTTCAATATATCACTATAGATTGAAAACCTTCTCTACTGTAGGGTACAATAAGCAGAGGTTCAGTGATTAACCTTCTCTTTTTTTCATTGAAATTATATTCACATTTATATGTATAAAGGAAACTAACTCTCAAACGAGTTAACCTTGTGATTGGATTAGATATAAATGATAAATTCAACACAAAGAATCAATAATATCATATCAAACTAAAAAAGTATGGATCTATATCATAGTGGGTAGTCTTTACCAACATTTAATAACTTCCGTCTTTGATGGAAAAACTAATATACCACAACATGAGATTATATGATCCAAAATGAAACTTTCTATAGGTAAAATTCACACTTGGTAATTTTTTTCTTATAAATATCCTTTTTAGGGACTTAAGTAAAATTATAAAGTGATGTTCACTCACTTTATCGCCCTTGGAATATAGAATAATGTCATATATAAAGACTACCAAAAAATAATGACGGTAATATATAAATAAATTATTCATTACGTTTGTGAAGATAATGGGTGAATTAGTAAGAAAAAATGGAATCACTATAATTTTATAGAGTCTTTATCTTTTAAGGGCTATTGTATTTGGTATATATTCCTTCTTTACCCTCAATAGATGATATCTTGAATAAAGATAAATCTTAAAAATTTATTGAGCTCTACATGGTTAATCAAACAACCCACCAACACCGGGTAGATGATTCTTTTTCTTGGTTGTGATTTTTTTCAGTTCCCAATATTCATAGAAAATCTATATCAATCAATTTTTCATCTTAACAAAAAAATGTGCACCCCATAGTGATGCACATGGTTGAATAAATTTATTATCAAGATTCTCCATGTTTTTATTCTTTAATCCCTATAACTCAATTAGTGACATTATTTAGCGACTTTAACAAATAAGTGTTGCACTAGGTACACACCCAATTGATAACAAAACATCATGATTCATAGGAAGAATATGAAATAATTCTATAAAGACACAAATAAACTTCATAAATCAAGAATATATCTGCTATTGAGATTCCCCCTCACAATCTCATATAGACACCCATTTTGAATAGGAATATATGCCCAAATAATGGATAAAATTTCCATCGGATGTTTATATTTATTGGAATGTTGATAGATGATAATAGGTCTATTTCAAATATAAAATTTGACTTAAATTACATGGAAATGAATATGGGATTTATGTAATGAAATCCAATATATGAACAAAATGATATAAAATTTAATTATAGTGGGAATAAAATGATATATAGAAATTAAATTCTCTTAAACATAAATCAAATAAGAATGATAAATTTCAGATGTGATCATCATACCATTAGGGATTCTAAAAAACTAATTCAACACTTAATTGTTTTGGTATTACTATAGTACTCTTATAATTTTTTTTCAAATATTAAAGAGTGGGTAGATAAAGAATAAAATAATAAATTAAAATATTTAGAGTGGATGTTAATTATACCTTTCTACACTTTTTTTACTTATCCAACATAGTTAATCGTGACCTCAATATATTTACATCTATTTGAGGGATTATGTGGTTGCAGACACTGATCATCATCCTTAAACAATGGATTTGAGAAATGTTTAGTATAATTATCATACTCCTTGAATTTGAAATATTATTGTTTTTTGGTGTATTATGTGGTGTTTTCTCTCTACCATTACATAAATTAATATTCTTATCACATCAACATTTGATTAGCTGGTGACCTTCTTTTCCACTCTTAAAAAGGTTACAATCCCCCTGAAGAAAATTTTCTTAATGTTTCCTTCTACACTATGAGCCTAATGAAAAAAATCAACTTCTTCTCTCAATGGTTTTTCTAATTTCATTTTAATTAAATATTTATTTTCTTATCAAAATCATGATATTTATGGGTAAATACAACATACATATCCACCATGATAGGGAATTGTGTGACTTCTTAACAGATACTGATGTCTCGTAAGGATAACGCTTTTTAGATACTCGATATTGATACACAACATAATTGATAAACATTAATTTCAGGTTGAATGATAATACTTTATATTTTTATCACATGCCTTGTAAAACCTTCCCCATAGGTACTAATGGATTCATCATCCCTCTAACTTATCATAAGTAATTCTTTATCCATTTTAATATATAGAATATGAGGAATGTACTTATTGAAAAATAATTTCTTAAACTCATATCACTCAATGGAGTTTTTTTTATTCCCAATGCCTCATGTTCTTGTTGAGATTACCTAATTGAAATGATTTTCATTATAGATGATAAATAGAAAAATAATTTTTCTATGTTTTAAACATTGGAGAATGGAAAATATATTTTCAGTGGTAATAATACATTACAAGAGATCTATGGATCGTTATACCCTCTAAAAGAAGGTAGATGTTTCCTAATGAAGTGTCACCAAAATGTTGTTTCCTCCTTTTCTCGTTTGTAATATCAATGTAATTCCCAGATTTAGAAATTTGTGTAATCATAAAAACAAAATTTAATATCCTATCACCCATAACATTTATTTTATTAGGTGTTCAATCATTTAAATTTCTTTTAAATTTTTAAATAACATGGTTTCTTTTGCATCCAACCATTAACTAGACCAAAATACATAGTGTGACAAACAAAAATCATTGTTTGAAATCACATAATCAAGAAAAGTCATTTATAGGATGCCTAAATCATAACACAGTCATCTCAATTTATGACACCTTATATTAATAATAGGTTATACATGGTTATTAAGCATTATAATCTTATCTTATCCATATACTTATCCCCAAGTTTCTCACTAATTGTTTCTCATACTAGTCTATATAGGTAACTAATTTTTTTTGATTCCAACCATAGTAATACATACTTTAATATATAAATATTACATCATAATAGATTAATATTCAACATATAACATTATGATACATGATTTAAATTAATATGTCTAGTGTATTTGTAAAATTGGATATATAAGAACCACATTAATAAGAGATCTACATCATTTTCTTATTAGTTCTTACCAAATAGAACACTTCTTCGATAAATAAAACAAAAAACCATTATTCAAATCCTAGGAAGGGAAACATAAGAAAGGGTGATATCAGATTCTCAATTATGGTAAATATGGGAGATATCAATGATCACATAAACATAACATGAGCATAAGGGTATGATAACATGAGATTAACATTTTAAATTCATACAGTGCATATAAAAAATCATAATCCTGATCCATGGAATAAAGAATGATAATTCATAAGACATGAATCATAAAATAATAAATGAACATGTTCCATGAGAGAATACCATTGGAATAAGATATAATTTTTAGCATACAAAAAATCATATAAAAACATTTCCTTAGTCAAGATTCACTACCATTACTATCATATTGGATTGGGTTCTCTCCCCATTCCATTATATCAAAATTCAATATTCATTCTTAATTCTATCATATAGGATAGTGTCCCTTAAAAAACAGGATTCTCCCCCCATTCGAGTATTTATTATCTCATGAGATAACCATCTTTACCCAATTTATTAGAGGGAGATATAATTATTCCCCCATCATATAAGAAAACTCATAAATATGTGTTTTTAAAGATAATAAAAAATTCATCATATCATAACACATGGAAATGAAATATATTTCATAAAAATTTAATCATATAATTATAGAAAACCCCATGGATATGAAAAGATTTTAATAAAAATTTAATCATAACATGATTAACCCATAAAAAAATAGTTTCACATAATTATCCATAGAAGAGCATCATAATCCATTGAAGTAATAAAAGTGGGTTGTATCATTGGATCAAAACTCTCATAAATCATAATTTACATCAAAGGATGTTATTATAGATTAAAATACATTTAAAAGATCATTTTTACATTACATGATAAAAATAAAACATTTAACATTCAAATCACTTATTTAAAATATAAAAAAATCCCAAAAATGAAGAATAAAATTATATAAAAATAAATTTGAAAATTTTTACGAAATAATCAAATAATTGAGTAGTCATGATTGCTATAAATTTTGATCAGGTCATGCATGCTTAAAAAAATTTCTATTTTTATGTTTATTAAAAATTCAAAAGTACCTCGTACAGGAAAATAAAATAATATTTCTTTTAAATATTATTTTTTAAAGGAAAAAATGGGTTAAATTAATATTAATAAATCATTTGATAATTTTAAAAACATTCTGGAAAACATTTTTTTAAAAATGGGCAAGGAATAAAGATGTTTTTTCGATTGAAGGGAGAAATAAAGTCGGATTCCCATAAAAATAATTGCATAGTCACATGAGTACATAAAGAGATAAACATTAAATGAAAAATGTATTATCATGAAATAACTATAAGATAAGAAAAATAATTATTTTATTGAGAGGATGATCTTGAAATTTCATCATTGAAAACATAGTCATAAACACTATTTGGAAACAATGGGATTGTAACATAAAACCCTTACCACAAGTTTGTCTTACTTTAAAAGAGATTTAAACTCCTATATAATAAATTTATATTTATTATACCTATATAAAATAAAAATTTAATAAATTAAAATACCACATATTATACACTTATATCATTTCAACATCCATTTATTAATAATTCCATATTATAATCATTTTTGTGTGTGTTAAATGTTTCATTTTTCAAGAGAATTGAATTTTGATAATTGTAATCTTTTACTTTGATCAGGGTTCCATCATATAAATAATTTTTATATAGATAAAAATAATATATATATATATATATATTTATATCCATACATAATGGATAAATATAGAAAAATCAATTACACAATTCATTGATATGGTAAGTCATACATACACATGATCATTATTATTACTTTTTGATACATGGAATGAAATAAAAGAAAACAATAATTCATCTTTTGAGAATCATTATTATATAATTATATCAAATATATTAATTAAATCTATTTTTTATACCATCCTTGTAAATTGGAAAAGAAAAAAAATAATCACATCGCTTTGTGGAGGTTGTAGTCCACACGTATACATGAGTGACTTTATAATTTTATAATGGATGAGAATGTAAGAAGATAGATATGATATTATAAATCTTTAAGGATATTTATATCATTAATATTAAATATATATATTAAACTCATAATAATAACCATCTATGAAATACTTCGATGAAAATTAATTGTATCGCTACATGGAGGTGGCAGTTACACACCTACGATATGTTCACAAACCATTTGATGGAATATAGGGAGGATATTTGTGGTTTTATAGTCATAAAAAAATATTATTATATTTAGGATACTAATTTATTTATTTATTATTAATAATATATATCTAGATGATTGTGAATAAGAAATAAATTTAATGAGTTCAGGTAAGATGATTACATATTCTTCGATGGGCCTTCTTTATGTCCTTTCATAAGGACCCTTTTAGTGGTATTTGAAGTATACAACTACCTCTAATTTATGGATATGAATGTTTAAAATAGAATTCTGTAGGATTTGGTTGATATATATAGTTAAATGGTGTTCAGTAAGGAAGGAGAATATGTTTCTATTTATAATTGAGGAGAGGGACACTCTTGGAATTACTTAAACTATTAAATTATTATAAATTTCTTTTCAAAATAAACTTGAAAAAAAATATTTAAAATATATGCTGAGTATGAGTAGAACTAATCTCATCCAATAATATTTATGGCTGGTTTAGGGGATGTTTTCACTCATATCTATTCATTTTAACCCTTATTAACTGTTTTGACAATTAGTACATTATCAATGTTTTTTACAATGTAAGGGTTAAAAATGTTTCCATAAATAAGAAAGTGACCCATAAAAAAACAATGGTTGTTATGTTAAATAATATCTCATTCACTTGCATTATTATATTATTGGTATGAATTTTAAATCATTTAATAAAATATTATTTAATATAAAATATAATTAATGTCATTTTTAGAACTAGTGATTTAATTTGACTTCAAAATCAACATGAAAACAAATGAATTTTAGTATAAAACATTTAAACATCAATAATATGATATATTTTTTCTATAAATATACATGGATACTATAAATGACTTAAATAAAATAACATTTATAGATTTTAATATCATTTGTGTTGGGAATGTATTGTCGCAATAATACTCTATAAATATTATTGATTTTGATGTTCAAAAATACATTTTTTTGGCTTACTAATGAAGTTACATCAAGTATTTTTCAAGAAAATAATTCTTGAGAATATTATTTTATTTTAGAGTTATAATATTTTTTAATGTTTTCTAAACGTGTGTTGAAAATATTCTGGAAACTCTATCTATGCCATTTGTCTGTAAGCGTAACATATGGTTCATATACCCTATGTTCGGAAAAGAACTTACGTAACATATACTATATATTATATGAAATGTATTGTATATCAAACCAACATTTGGAAGAAACCCTATGTTTGATAAAATGTAAAGTATGGATAAAAAACCATACATTTCTATGGAACCCTAGGTTTGAAGAAACAAATTACTAGTACATCAACCCTACTTTTTTGATGAATCATATATTCTTAAAACTAAAGTTTGAGTTTTATCATTATTTAAATGAACCCTACATTTTACTATTCAATGAGGAAGTTTTAATATATTATATTGTCCATGATTTATGCAATGGTATCGTCTGAAGTAAAAATCTTCTCAAAGTTTCTTTTATGGCCGATTCAATGGCTCATATTCAACAAAGTAAATTGATCTTGTTTTTATGGTAAAATTTTAAAATATTAAATGATTTTCATTTTAATTATTATGATTTTTTAGTATACATTATTTTATCTTCTCAACTAAAATAAATCCCATATTTTTATATAAAATATCAATATTATGTACACTTAATATATGATTCTATATTTTTGAAAATATTATAATATAAAGAACTACTATAATGAAACAAAATATCAATAGAATCTATAATTTATGAAGAGGCTACACTTTAAAGACATACATGGTTCAATCTCTATATACTGTTTAACTACTTCTATTTTATTCTTTTTAATATTATTAAATATCATTTTCAACGAGGATGCCATCATAGCTATTCTCTCTTAAAGACATTCATATCTAATGAAGAAGATATTTATTCTATCATTTTCTATTACAAATGTGATCAAGAACCTATATATTCAATCAAATTATACTCTTTTGAATTATTAGATTTTTAGATGCTTGGAAGTCATCATGAAAAACTATCGGCTTCTTAGACTTAGATGAAGATAAATTAGTTCCCTATAAAAGAACTAGAAGGCTCTGTTTAGCCTTATTGTAAAGGAGTCACCATCATGCACTCAGTTGGGATGGTATTGTGATAAGAGGACCATTCTAGTGAAAATCATCAATCTCATAGGGAAAACATTAATGGAGTGGAATAGGGGATCTTTGTGCCCAAAATCACTATAAAATTTGTTGTGTTCTTCTTTTATATGTATCTGAAGCTCAAACTACTCACAAAAGAGAATGTTGCATATCTACACAATACCAAACAATGGATAAAAGAAAAAATATATAAATATTATCAACAAGACACAATTCACCCCCTATTGTGTATATTTGAATTATTCCAACAAAACAATAGGTTTCAAAGTTGTGATTTTTGAAAAAAATAATATACGCTCTATAAATATCCAAAGTATAATGTCTGTAAAAGGGAAAATGTGAATGAATGATCTTAGAGAAGTTAGGTCTTTTATTCATGATCCATACATTAATTGTGATAACTATGGATGTTTGAAATATCATGTGATCATATACTTGAAAAGAATATATTTAAATTTTATATGAATATTATCATTGTATATACAATACCTGAAAAAACACGGGATACTATAAAAGAAGCTGAGAATGACATAAAATCAAAAGCAATTAATGCTATTATTTGTGGACTTAGTCATGAAAAATTCAATCAGTTATCTCAGTGACCCATGGATTTTGAAATGTAGCAGATGATTACTGTTTCAAATGAAGGAACTGACAATGTCAGATAAGTAAGGTACACTATTTCAAAACTAAATTTTGACACATTTAGAATTTATTATGGAGAGAGAATCACCCAAATTAATGGGTGATTATCATAAATAGTCAATGATATTTATTCTTTGGAAGATCTAATTACACAATCTCGTCAAAAACTGAATGTAATCACATTAATTCCCTCAAAATGGAATGAGATATTTTTAGCAATTATACCATCATCAGTAGTCAAAATATTTATAATTAAATAATTGATAGGAACCATAATGATGTATGAAGAAGAAATGAAAGATGACACTGAAGATTAAAATATAGTAAAAAGGGAAACAATTTCCCATAAAGATACACATCAAAATCACGAAAATAAATTGAAAACATATTTAAAAATCTCAAAATATTTAAGCTACTAAAATTATGAAATTTAACTGTCTCGGTTTGCTAGAAAATTTAAAAAATTATACAATAAAAAGAGAGGCATAAAAAAATCCTTAAATAAATAAGGAAAAGTACATAAGGAAGTGATATGATATGAGTGTAAGGATACAAGTCATATTAATCCAGATTTACCTTATTAAAATAATAAAGAAGAATGTTATATGTTTATGTATTTGTGGATTAATTTTTTAGATTTACATGAGTTTATTTTCTAAAACAAAAAAGTTAAGTATTTAGTATTTTTCAATGATTTTGTAAAATTTTTCAAAAAGAAAAAATATTTAAAAAGTTTCATTAAGACGTGATAATGGTATAGAATTTGAGGACCATGAAATTAATTTTATTTTTCTCAAACATAGGTATTAAACACAACATATGTAGAAAAATAACATCTCAATATAATGTAATTTATAAAAGAATAAATAGATCTATTCTAGAAGTGGAAAAATATGTTAAATGAATATAGACCTCCTACCTATTTTTGGGAAGAAGTTGTAAGAAAATTTTTCTATATAATGTATAAAGTTTTAATAATATTTCTTACTAAAAATATACCCTAATAACTTTATAATAACATGAAACCTAAAGAGACATAATTTAAAGTATTTGGATGCAAGGTGTACATATTGAATATTAAGGAAAACCTTGGTAAATTTAATCCAATGTCTGATGAAGGAATCCTTCTAGGATATTCTTCTACTTCTATAGCCTATAAAGTGTATAATAAATATTTAAGTATTGTTTAAGAATTAGTAGATGTTTAGTTTAATGAAGGTGACCCTTTTCATAAAAGAAAAGATAATATAGATGAATTTAGTTACTCTTTATAAAACATATGCCATGAATAACCCAAAACTATTTTTGAAAATGAAATTCAATCCTGTTTAGAAAAACATGATGAAGAAAAACCTGAAAGTGTCAGACAAAGATTATCTTGAACCTTAAATCATCGTACATTATAAACTATCATAGGAAATCTATATAAAGGTGTATGAATGAGAAGAAGTGTATAAAAATTAGCTGAATTTTTTTCCTCTTATCTCAATTAGATCTTAAGACTATAAAATAATCATTAAATGATGATTGTTGGTTATTTTGTATAAAATAATAACTTAATCAATTTAGTATAAATAATTTTTGGGATTTATTTGATAGACCAACAAATTATATAGTAGTCCGAACCTTGTGGGGTTTTAAAAATATACAAGATGGTCAATAAATCATTACTAAAAATAAAGATAGATTAGTAGAAAAAGGATTCAATATGGAATAAGGGGTAGAATATTATAAAAACTTTTAACCAATTAATATATTAGAAGAAATTATGATTTTTTTAGATTATGTATCTCATATAAAATTTAAATTTTATCAGATGGTTGTTAATTTTACAGGTTAAATTGATATTTAATAGATGAATTTTATATTGAAAAACCATTAAGTTTTTAAATCCTAATCATAAAAATTAATTTTATAAACATACTAATTCTCTTGATGGCCTTAAAAAAAGAACAAAGAGCTTGGAATGTATGATTAAACTCATTTTTTGTTAGAAAATGGAATTTCTATAGTGTTAGAAGATTCTACTCGTTTTAATAAAACTATTCGTTCTAATATATTATTAGTACAAATTTATCTTGATAATGATATTTTTGGTTAAACAAAAAAAATCTATGTAATGATTTTTCTAAAACCTTATACAAAATTAATTTGAAATGATTATAATGGGATTATTAAATTTCATTCTAGGATTTAATTTTCATAAAAATATTAGGTAAATGTTTTAAATAAAACAAATATACTAATGATTTATTTAAAAAGTTTGGAATAGAAAATAGTAATACTTGTACAACTCCCATGTGTATTAATGTAATACATGATTTGGAAAAAGCTGAAAAACAAGTTGAGAAAAAGTTATACATATGTTTGATTGGTAGTTTATTATATTTTACTACTATTATAATAGATATAATAGTTTCTGTAAGTTTATGTGATAGATTTTAGTCAAATCCAAAAGAATCCCATCATACTGCTTTGAAATAAATTATTTTATATTTAAAATAAAATATTTTTCAAAATCTAATGTTCCCAGAAACATATCATTTTCATTTAATTTCATTTTAAGATACTGATTTTGGAGGATTCATATTAATTAGAAAAATCGCATCAGGAACCTGTCACTTTTTAAGAAAATCTTTAGTTTCTTAGTCAAGTAATAAAAAATTCAGTTTCTCTATCAATATCCAAGGAATAATATATATATGCTTAAAGATTATAGGGAAAAGTGTTGTAGATGAAACAATTCTTTCTGAAATTTGGTCTTAATTTTAAATGTATAAGTATTTTTTGTTATAATACTAGTGAAATTAATATTTCAAAAATACTATAAGTCATTCAATACCCAAGAATATTGATTTAAAATATCATTTGCTAATGGATAATGTTCTCAAAAGGATATATCATTAGAATTTGTAAATATATAATATCAACATACTGATATTTTTACTAAACCACTTCCCACCACTAGTTTTTGATTTTATTAAGGTGGAGTTAGGAATATTTAATTTTAAACAAATGAATATTAATTTTATTTGGTAAATTATGAATTAATAGTTTTTATTTTATTCAGTTATTATTTATTTATTAATAATTTTAATAGGAAAACAATTTATTTCCTTTTTAAAAAATCACTTCCTTTCAAAATAATGAATAAATTATTATATTGAGTAATTGGCTCAAAAAAATAGACTGACATTACCAAAACCACCATAAAACCTCTTTCACATTATCTCTCACTCTCAGTGTTTAAAACCATATAACTTTTAAAGACATTATTTCTCAATCAATATCATAGAATCCAAAACCTTAAACCCTTATATTATTATAAACTTCTATTATTCAAAGAACATATACAAGTGAACAATAAATAATGAAGTGAAAACGTGTCACTTATTGAAAAATTATTGAAGGAATGGTAATATATTTTTAATGTTTTTATCAGAAAAACCTTCTTCTAAGTAATTATCTAGCTTTTCAAGGTCTGGAATTTATTTTTACTGAATTAAAAATTGAGTTTATTTTTGATATAGAAGTAAAAGAATTATTAAAACTGTTCAGTTTTGTTTCTACGACATAGAGGATATCACCGTCACTCTGTTAATTTATTTTGATTTTTCAATCTTTCATTAAAATAGTATTTGTTTTGTTTCCTAATGACGAGATTTTCATTTTAATCTTTGGCCTATAGGGAACCTGGATCATAAATCAGAGAATATTATGTCATTTCCCTTCATCTCCACTGAGATATGAAAAATTATTATTAAGAATCTTGAGGGTAACCCAAAGGTGTAGGTCAAGTTTTTCAGTCAACAATAATTCCATGAACTACTGAGCTCTAAATTTCCTTTATCCCAAAATGAACATAATTTTTTTTTATGATGAGTGATGTTATGTTTAATTTTTTTAGGTACATGTTAATGTACATGACCACTATTTCTAATAGGAAGAATAAAATTCCATCTTATCCTTTTAAAAGAATAATTTCTTTGCTACTTTATTAAATAGGAACAATTAGTGATGTACAGATGCACACCAAGTGTAATCATAGTAACATTATCAATGATTTAACTATAATGATGTTAGGGTTCTTCCAGATTATGGTTCTAGAGAATCTTTTACCTATTGGTGAAAAAGAACAATAAGGAATTGGTCCTATTACTCAGGGGGGAGCCGGTAATTTTGGGATATACTACTGCAGTACAAATTAATGTATAAATACGAGTATATTCTAGAATAGATTATTTAGTTTCGCAACATAGATTAAGAATTAGATAAAATATCTCTGATCCATTATACAAAAGATAATCCCTCATCCTCTTAAATATCATTTAGAAAAACTCAATGTTGTGGCCCTTGACATCGGACATAGAAATAGGGATGAAGTTGTAGTTCTGGATACCACAGTTCTGGAACTAGATGCAGAGGCTATTGCAACTGGTAAAGTTGATCCACCAAAAAAATAAAAAATTCAACAGAGAAGTATAAGAGGCTATAATATTCCAAAAAGATAAAAATAAAATTCAAAAAACTCTTTTTATTCACAGTTTAAGGAAAATTCTCAAGGAAATAAAAAAATGCAACTTGTAGTATCTAACACTACTTGATTAGTCAAGAATCAATAAATTTCTATTATAGAAAATTCCATAGAGAAGGAAAATTTTTTACTTATTGACATTAGAGAGGCAATTAAGGCTATATTTTCTACCTCTAGTGATAAATTTAAATAAAACTCCTTACCCCTAGTTGAAAAAGGCCAACTATATTAAGAAAAAGAAGCATAATATTCTGATTTGTTGAAAAATAGAATTGATGGATTTGTTTTTCATTTTAAAAAGATTCAAGAAGAAAATTCTAGTTTAACCAATGAATTGGAGGCTCTAAGATATTTTTTGGAAGATTTAAGAAGTTCAACTATTCCTATAGTGGAATTAAATATTTTTAGGCCCAAATGACTAATAATTGAGATAGTTCAGTTACAAGAATTTATTTTGATGATATTCATAGATAAAAGGATAATTAGTTTGGAAAGATCCCAGCTGAGTCTATTTCAAAAAAAAAAATAATTTTAAATATTTGAAAATATATTTTGCGATTTTAGTTTGAATCTTTCCAGAGAAGTGAAAATTAGTATAGATCATCTACATCAGCACTTTAAACATCTCTCGATTATGTCTAATGGTTTGAATCCATTACCGCAGTCATGTCTAGTTTCAATGATGCTATTAATACACTACAATGTCAAAGTTAACCTCTAAATATATTTCTAAATAACCAATGATATCTTATTGAGATGAAAACATCAGGAGATCCAAGCATCAATAATCTTATCAATCAATTTGGATAAATGTTATCTCAAAATTTTTAGTTAGAAGAAACAGTTCATGATTTCATGAAGGTAAATTTGGTTGTGATTTTTAACACTGGTCAATATTCAATGATTTCGATGAGGTAGATGGGTGAAAATATAAATGAAATTTTATAAGGGTAGATGAGTGAATTGATGGAATTTATTTATGATTTTTTCGTTTCACTAAAATACGACACCTTTCATAAACTAGCCCTTTCACATTCATCTAGCCATAATTTTAAGCCTTTCACAACCACCATTATTCTAGTAATCATAAAAATATTTTTATGAAAAATATTTTATTATTATTTCTATTTATAATTATTTCAATTCATTTCTAATTCTAGAGCATGTGTCTTATTTTTTTCTTAAACACAATATAATATTCATGTATAGTTATGTGATACGTTGAATGTGTTTTAATCCTTTTTAATCTACTTTATCTTTGATATCACAGAAGGGGGAGAAAACAGGGTAAACACAACATTTTTTATTCAATTACCATTTTTTATTATATAAAAATGAATGGGTGTTCTGTGTAAATTAATACTTATAATATCTATATCCTTTTAACTATATTATTTCATTTGTATTTAAAATTATTTTATTTTGTATAATTTATGTAATGGGTTTTTTGATCATCAAAAGGGGGAGTTTTTTGGGCATATATTATCTAAAAAATACTCTATAAATATTATTAATTCAATGCTCACAAATACCATTTTTTTTATTAATGAAAATAATTTAACAATTTTTCTAGAATATATTTTTTGAGAAGATTATTTTAGTTATGAGTTATAATATATGTTAAAGTATTCTAAGCATTTGTTGAAAATGTGCTGGAAACATTTTCTATACCCTACATATGTAAGAATAACATATGTTTCATATACCCTATGTTTAGAAAAGCAATTATGGAACATATACCCAACATAGTTGGAAAACTATTTTTTATTAACCCAACATTTGGATGAAACCCTATGTTTGATGAAAGGGAAAGTATGGATAAAAATACATACCTTTTTAAAGAAACTTAAATTTGAATAAATAGACATATGGTACATCAAACCTAATTTTTTGATCAATGAAATATTTACAACCCTAAGTTTGGAATTTTTTTTATTATGTGATGGAACCCTACATTTAACTATTCAATGGAGTTTTAAATATATAATATTATCCATGATTTATGTAAAGGTATCATCAGAGGTAAAGATCTATTCTAATATTTTTTTATGACTGATTCTCAGGATCATATTCAGTAACATAAATCATTCCAGTTTTTAAGGGAAGTTTAGACTCTCATAAATGATTTAAATTTGGATGATTGTGATTTTTCAGGATTCATTCTGGGATTCTGTCAATAAAAATTAAGCCAATATTTAAATATAAAACATCAAGTGTAGGTTCTCTATATATATAAATTAGTATTTGTAATAAAAAATTTATATATTGATCTCCCATAGAGAAACAAAATATCAAGAGACTCAGTTATTTCTAAAGATGCTACACATTGAACATATATTTATTTCAACATAATACTACTATATAAATACTACAGTTTCTTTATTGTTATTTTATTGAAGATCACTGGAAACTAGGTTCTCATTAATACTATTATCTCATGATGAAAATAATCTTTGAAGAATAAGAATCGCATTCTATTAGTTTCTGCTAAAACTGTGATAAAGAACCATTAAATTCAACCAAATCGAACTTTTTTTGATTTATTGAAGTTTCGAATGCTCAATCAAATTTTTTTAAGGGAATTTGCTTTGCAGACTAAGCTGCGGAGAAACTGGTTCCTTATAAAAGATCTAGAAGTCTTTGTTTAGCTTTGTTGTAAAGGTGTCAACTTCTTGAACTCATTTGTGATGGTCTTGTGATAAAAGGATCATTCTTGAAAAAATAATCATGCTTGAAGAGAGAGCATTGGTGGAGTGGACTATGGTACTTTGAGCCCCAAACCACTATAAAAATTGTTTTATTATTATTTATTAATTATCCATTACTCAAACTACTTAAAAAATATAATTCTACATATCTGTATAAACTTAAAAGAAGGATAAAAGACAAAATTTGTCACCATTATTGAAAAGACACAATTCACCCGCATATCTTTTCATTATTACTACCCAAAAAATTACATGATTTTTCTAATACATGCACATGAATAATGTAAGGGTTTTGTAATCATTTAATGTAATTAATTCACCATAAAAAATTTAAAATAAATCACCATTATAAAAAAATTAATTCTTTCATAAAAGAAATATAATCACCAAAATTATCATTTTATTTCATCCTTGTACAAATGTTTTTAGAGATATTAAATTCAAGAGAGTAATATTTTGAAATTTATTTTACATAAAATAATATAAAAATCATTATAAAAGGGGAAATTCATAAATATTTAATATAATAAAAAATTACATGTAATTGGATGAACTGGAGTCATCCAATAGGAAAAATTCAAGGGTTATAGAAATTTTAAAGCCTTATTAAATATTTATAACCCTGTTTTACCTGTTTTACCCTTACTAAGGTGACAAATATTTACCAATGTTACTATTCATATAAGACAAAAAAATACACATATTTACAAATTTTCATCCTCCTTATTATAACTATGGATTATTTTTTAGAATTAAATAACTATAAGTGATAATGATTCAATTTAAATAAAGTGTGCCAAATGTGATATAACTCACTTTTTTAGAAATATACATTCTTATGTATAATACTGAATTTATTCATCTCCCATGCTTAGAAGAAAATTATATAATTATTAAAATATTTTTTTAATATATAATATATAAATTTCATTAAAACCATTCAACAATTGTGATTAATTCATTTTGTTAAGATAAAAACACATTACATGCAAAAAATCAATTTTTTCTGAAAAACATCTCTTTTACCTTTAAATTATTTTTATTTTAATTTATAATTAATTGATAACCAAAAAATTATTATTATAATTTTATAAAACAAAAATGTTTCTCTATTTAGTTAGTCATATTCATAACTAATAGTTCATTGGCACGGTGATAACTGTCACAATAAATAATAATATTTTAGTAGTATAAAATAGTTCCTTTAAACTAAGTATTTCATGTAAAAAATGCTAATAAAGAAATTGAATTTATTTATAGATAATAATACCATAAAATATAATTATGTTGTGAATATTCCTTAAAGACCAAAATTTAGGGGGAATGTAATGGGAATAGTTTCCCACATAATACCTCAAATTATTATATAAGAATTATTTATTGGTTAATATTACTATATAGAAACACTAAAAATATTATATGGTCTTATTATGCACCAATGAAATCAAGAATACATGTAAATAAAATATTTTATAGAATTTTGATATCAAAATTAGACTACCAATCAGTTTAAGGATGCTATGTTATTCTTAGTTTCACCTGAGAATCCATATGCAATACTTTACAAAATCAAGATGTGATTTTAGTATCATAGTCAGATACAATGATCATAGGAACCCTATATATTCTTATGATATCATGGGAATAAAGATTCCATAAATCACTGACTTTTTTAGTAACATTAAATTTCAAAAAATGAGAACCGTTCTTCATTCTTTCAACAGTCTCTTAAAATGTATGCCTTCCTTTCAATGATCAAAAAAGTCTCATCATGAAATCCATCACGACCTTATCACATTTACAAATTAGAATGGGAATGAAATTATAATATACCATATAGACTCTGATTGTAAAAACACAATATTTTATGATATATTTTTATGTAAGAAATTTTATGTGTTTAATAGTTTTTTTACATGCTACATAGTGTTTAAACAAACTACAATATACTATACAATTATTTGTATTTAATGTGTTAGTTATCACCTATAAATTGAATTGGTGTGTATAAATAGGACTAACTTAATTATAAAAATATTTTTTTTATCGTTTTTATAAAATTAATATACTGGTTTTTAGTGGGTTATTAATTAAAATTAAATCATTTGAATGTAAAAAAGAGTTGTTTTTTTATAATAAAATGAGTTTCTGTACATAATATGTATTTATCTTAATAATATTATTTAATTTATATTGATGAATGATTTTAATTAGATGTTTATATATTATATTTTGTCAAATATTTTAACATTCACCTAATAGTTTTTATCGAGAATGGAAAGATGGTAAATATGTTTTTATGCTAAAAAAATCATTTTTCTAAGAACGTTTTTGTTGCATTTTGCACACTTATTTTGAAATTAATTTCTACCCCTTATAGAAATTTAATGTTTTAAAGTGGATTAAATATTGGTAATAATAATAATAATAATTAATATTATGTAATTAGTTTGTCTTAATTTGTATTCATTATGAATAGTAAATGAGGTAAAAATTTATTACTACGTTATGTTTTATAATGGGTTAGTGAGGGTTTCAACATAATATATGTGAGTTAAACTGATATAAAAACTATATAAATACTATGTTATGAATATATTTTAGTTTTACCTCATCCAATATTCTAAATTTATTCAATTTAGAGTCACTATCACATGTTAGTGACTTTATTATATTTTAATATTCTTAATAATTAAATGTCAGCCACTCCCCTCACTTTTTAAATGGTCTACCACTCTCAACTCTTATCCACATTACTTTAAGACCTCTTATAAACAAAAAACATTCAAAATATTTTATAAACCTTTCTATATACATCCTATAAGTTATTTCATTCTTAAAATACCAACCCAAGCATCCTTAAGAAAATAATCTAGGGAGATTTCTTAGTGATGGGGTATATGTTTTTAAAAATCTTTTCAAGTTTCATTATTATTCTAATTACTATAATTTAGTTTTTTAAAAAATAAAATAATAAACAAGTATGATCAAAAAAGTAATATTTTTTAATGTTTATTGGATAACCATTTTTCTTCCTCATTTCCATTAAATGTGGAATGAAAGCATCGCTCACGGGTATGTGTGGAATACTACCTCCATGTAACGATTTGATTAATGTTCCTTCACCATAATTCATGGCTGGTTATGATAATGGATTTAATGTTTATATATTATATTTATTAAATATTTATACTTATATAATTATAATATATTTTCTACATTTTTACCATTCCATACACTAGAAAAAGAAAAAATTTCTCATTCATGGGTGTGAACTACCATATCCAAAAAGTAATGTGAATCATTTTTCATCACTGCTATATATAAATAATTATAAAAGTTTATATGATGGACAAAAGTTGATAATTATTTTATTGTTACTATTATGTTAATGATGAAACCATTCTCATGTTGCAAGTACCATAATGATTTAATTGAAACATTCAAAGAAACATTCAAAGAAACATTCAAGTTTTCACCCAAACATTTATTTTATTGAAGAAATTGTTAATAAAAAGAAAATTTGAAATTATAATGGAATGATAAATAGTAAGTTATACATAAATAATAAAAAAAATATTCATTGTAGAAAATATATTTTAATGCGTATGAAGAAACACCAGACTTGAGGTAATGGTTTATGTTATAATATCACACCTTTTTAGGATTGTTTGTGATAAATTTATATTGAGGGAAATTTTATAGATATTATCCATTAAAACACATATATTTTATTACTATATGTTTATTCCAATAATTGTTATGTACTATAACCATTTACCTCTCTTAGGAACTTAATATTATTGATAAAATGTTTTTAAATAAATGTCGAACTTATTTCTTCTTTGGCTGTCTAACTTTTTATTCCATACCCAAAATCTTTAAAAAAATTTATCAATGTTTTTATCTAAAATCAAAATGTGTTTGAAATATATTTTTTATTACCTTTTTCCCTATATATACAATGTTTTAAGAGGAATAATTTTAAATATATGTTTTATAAACAGTTTTTGACTTTTTATATGACTGTTAAGAGAATGTTATCTTTTATTGTATTCTATATAAATAGATTTTCCCACCATCATGACCGTTATTTTATTTATTGACTCCATTATAACTTTCAAAGTTTATTTTTAAAGAAAATCATTTCTCAATATTTTGGGAATTTTTAGTTAAAATGTTATTAAAAGAAAAGGGTATTTTATCCAGGTTTTTAAAGAAATTATTGAATGTTATTTTAAGATATTTTTAATCTATGTCATCATCCTTTATGAATTGTTTGGTCCTCTAGGATATGATTAAATGATTACATAAATTTTTCTAGAAGTATTTTAATGATTCTAATCTTATTAATATTACATAAAATACATTTCTTTCTTATGTTTCAATTAATCTATGATGAGATCATGAATTCTCAGACAATACCATCAATTTTCTCTCATAGGATGGCTTATGACTATGTGATGATGAGATATTTAGGAATCTAGTTTATTTTACTTGTTTTATGATATAATAATATCATGAATATTTTATGATCTTGTTTAATACATATGTATGGATTTCATTATGTGATGGGTGGGCCCTGTATGATATATCCCTCTAATTAATTGGGTAATGATGGATGTATCCTAATATAATAAGGATAGAAATGGGGATTAAACCTAGTTTAGTAATGAAACAATTACACTAAGATAGTATTTAGAGTAAACCTTGTATAAAGAAATGATAGAATGAGTAGTGAACACAACCAACTAATAATTTTTGAGTAATGATCATTGAATAAACAAATTATTTTATACAATTATTTGTAAACTATAAAATTATGTATTATTCTTATGATATGTTCTGAAGGATCATGTTTAATTATTGATTTTTTTACACAGATAACTTATAACATTTGTTATGAAAAATATTTTTGATTAATTATTTTTGAATGATTATATATGATTTATATAATTTATGTTTATGTTCATATACCCTTATGGTTATCTTAAAATCACTCATGATCATTTATTAGTATCTCTTACATTTACCCTTACTAATAATCTAATATTAACCTTTCTTATGTTTCCTTTCCACATGTGATAAATAAAGATTCTATTTAGGGTATTTCTAAGAAGTTTACTTTGTTAGTATATAATTTTATGCTAATTTGAATATATTTTTTTGAAATAATTTGATTATGTGTCTAGTATCCAAATAAACTAAACCATTATGGTTATGAGGAATGAATTATCATGATATTTATTGAATATTCATTTGAAATAATGTAATATATATGTATACATGGGTTTTCTAAGTTTTTATCAGAGCGAGATTCAACTATTATATTATATATTAGGATCAAAGAACATTTTTAAAACCATGGGGATAAGTCTAAGTATTGTATAACATTCAAAATATTTCTTAAAATTAAGACTATGTTGTTTTCCTATCATATACATACTTTTATAGATATTGACAAGTGAATGTGACCATGAAATAGATTCACATAGGGTAAAATATTTGAAAGCAGTGGATGAGATTTAATGAATTCATCACCAATTCATTAAGATAATCCTAACAGTACACACCTAACTAGAAACAAATGGGGGATATTCATCAGAAAACTCAAATTTTATTTATAAACCATTAGGAATTTTTTTAATAGATGATGACCATGAATGAACTTCGTTAATCCCAACGTGTTATAGATTCAAAATAAGGATATATGAATTATAAATAGAATAAATTATTTTTCATGATTACATGATTATTTACTATGATTATTGTTTCTCAAACTGTGCTATTTGGTCTAGCGTAATGGATAAAACTAGGAAAAATCCTACTAATACTAAATGTTATGGGAAATGAAACTACCATTCTCACGAGAATCCAAATGAAATGGGATTTAGGTTGTGAAATATTGTGGATATTCTCACCTAACTCTCTCATGCTATTAATGGTAACATGAATCTTTTTGAAATTCCAAATGAAAAAATAAAGGAATAATTCATTATTGAGATTTTATACAACAACATATACCTTCCGTTAATGGATTCTCTAATCACCTTATTTTTGAGAAATTGTTAAATTTACCAATAAATTTATTGAATATTATTTAATTTCTAGACAATGAGAATGTTATTTTTTGATGTATTGTTTTTGAGGTGAAGCTGGTCAGTGGTGTATTCTTATCAAGAATATAAGGATAGAGAATTAAATTGACTCTAAGACATGTGAAGAGTTTAATAAGGTACTTTTCAATAATTATTTTTCCTAAACTCTTAAAAAATGGAATGTGAATAATTGGTACTGCGATTGAAGGATTATTAATCTATTAGTACCTATAAGGCAACATTCACACGATATTCAAGGTTTTATTCATGTTTTATCATTGACCTTGAAAGAAAAAATTCTCAATTATTTAGTGTCATGAGAAAATGTTCCCTAAAGGAATTATATATAAGAGATATTTAGTGATATGAATAAATCCATCGATTTTTTGTCATGATAGAAATGGAAATTAGAGATTCTTAGTGTTCTTATTGTTTTGGGGAAAAAGTAAAATTGGAATTTTTATAAAATTCTAATAATTAAACCCATAGAGAAATGAAAATTAATATTCCATCACGTTATTAGTGGTGAAGGAAGTGTAACTTTCGAGAATTATTTCTAGTAGACTATAACTGATACCTATATGGGTAATTAGTGGTTAGATACATATGATTCATGGGACACACCAACACCCCTAGTTGAATCAATTTCCTCATGAATCCATTCGATAGAGATCCATGCTTCATCCAATGCTCATATGTGAGTGTTCCCATGGATAAGATTAATTTTTTTTTCATATGACACCAAATTAAAAGACCCATTATTTTTACAAATAAATATCAAATACTTTTATATGAATTTTTAATACATTTTATAAGCACATGAAAAAGGAATGTAATAGTTTAGTGTCTCTACATACTAAAAAAACAATATTCTAATTTGTTGAAATATCTTCGATATCTCGCATAAATATATTCTCAAAAAGTATCCTCTTAGGAACAAAATACCTAAATCATTCATTATAACCTAGTTAAGGAAATATAAGAAAGAGTGATCTTAGTTATTTTGTAAGGGTAAACATATACGATATAAGTATATGATCATATGAAATCATAAGATAATCATAATGGTATTTTATCATGAATATAACTAACAAAGTCCATACACAACCTGCCATAGATAATAAACATGATTCATGGAAAAAAATTTATCATTTTAGAAAACATGTCCCATATAAGTGAAAAATCATCATATATCAATCTTGAATCCTAATATTGTATTATAAAAGTTTTTCACCATCATAAAAAAAGAAAACCATTTCACATTTCAAGTTTAACTACCAAGACCATAAAGATAGCGGATCAAGATTTATCACCTATTTATATTTGTGGATCAGGAAACATATGTTTCTTATAGAGGATCAAGACTCACATATTTATTATAATATATAATTATCATTTAGTTGTTTCTATTTATTATTTATTGAGATATAAATATTTTCCCAATGCATTAGATGGAGTTATAGGTACCACTAATATCATAATTAAATCCAAACTTATGTGTACCACAATATCATAAAACATATCACATTACATCATAACCTGTGAAAACAAAACAAGTTTCATAAACATTTAAAAAATTTACCAAATCACGACCCGTTAAAAACATATGTGTTTCAAAAAAAAATCATCAATATATACATTAATCATCCCTTGATTGAATAGGGATGGTATCATTAAATATTATCTCCATTATAGCTTATGTAACATCAAATGACATAATCATATATGGAAAATGAGTTTTAAAGATCACATGGAACATTTCTTATAGAAAATTTCTATTGTAATTTTAAAAGCACATTTTAAAATACTTTCCCTTTAAAATAACCTTAGAATCATACAAATTAATCTTTAAAAATCATTTAAATCATTTATTGAGGAAAACATCCTTCCCATTTTGAAAAAAATGATTCTAAAGCTATAAATTCATAAAATATTATGGAAACCATTTTATTTTATAAAAACATTGAATATTATAATATAAATTTTAAAACATTGAGTTTCCATGATGGAAGAAATTCTTTTCAAGCCATACATATTAAAATAATTATTCTTTCCAAATTTTTGATGAAATCCAAACATTAAGTATTTGCAAAAAAACATAATGATTTATTTCAAACAGTTTTGTAAAATAAAAAACTTGGTAGAAAATTATTTAATATAGAACTTGGTAAATTTTAGAAACATTTTTGAACTTTTTAGGGAAAACATGATTTTGGACGAAAAATTATTTTCGACTGATGATAGACATAATGTCGGTTTTCTTCAAAAACATTATTTAGAACTCTTGAGTATATAAGCAGATGAAAATGAAGGGAAAATATTTTTTTATCTTGAAATTAACATAGGATAATAACATTAATGATTTTTTTTCACAGATTTAATAAAATATTTCATCATTATAACTATAATTATAAACAATTTCCATAAACAATGATATTGTAACATCAAACCTTTACAACTTTAGAAAATTTTCATTCATAGATCCCACGAAAGAATAACATATGATAAAACATTTTATATCTTGAAAATAATTATAATAATTATGTTACTTTTAAAATTGAATTATATACTCATGATATAATAATATTGGTTCATAACATAACTTATGTCCCAAAGAAAGAAAATTCAGACAAACATTCCCTACTAATTTGGTAAATTTTGAAACATAAGAACCCTGAATGATAGGTCCTAATATGGATATGTAAATGAATATAATTTTCATCATAATTATTATATATTAAATTCATGGTAACTTTAGACACCTCATATAATTAAAATGTGTTGAATATAGAACATTTATCAAAGAAGTAAAAAGTGATACTAAAATCCCTTACCAGATGTCTCCATGTACTTCGTACACATTTGAACCTATTGTATAATAAATATATGTTTATTATAAATATATTAAATAACCATAATTATATATATCATACCATATATTATTTAATTAGGACCTCTTATTTCTCATTTATTAACTATTTTTAATTAAAATAACATTTCTAGTAATACGTACATTTTTCATGTATGGTTAAATTTTTTATTTTCGGTCCTCTTAATTTGATCATTGTTATAACATCTCAAATAATTTAAACATTATATGAATATAATATATATTTAGTATATATTTATTTTGAGTGATCCATATACTTTAGATATAGAAAATGAAATATACCATTCATGAAGAAGGTAGACCGTACATACACATGAATGTTGTTTCCATTGTTTCGATGGATAAAATTAAAGAAAGGTAAATAATATATTAAATTATAATTTTTTTCATCATATATATATATATATATTTATATATCACATTAATTCATTAAATTTACGCAAATTACCATCCATGCAAATCACTAGTGTAGAACTAATCTCATCGCTTCGTGAGGCGGTAGTCGGCCTTACACACCAACAACGTTATTGCATTCTATACAGAATTGAATGAAATAAAATATAAATGATATTATAATTAAAAATTATAAATATATAATTTATAAAATATATATACATTATATAATTCACTATATCCAGCTGTGAGAAGCGGTGATGGAAAACAAATTATATCAGTTCGTGTGGCGGTAGTCCGACGTACACACAATCAATATTTACATTTCACATTTGAGGTAGGAGGAGATAGAACAATGTAGATACCTAAAAAAATAAATATATTTAATATAGTGAGGTTACTATATTGTCATGGGTTAATAAGAATTAACGATTTGGAGGAAGATATAAAATATAAAACTTATTAGAGACGTTACCTCTTCCCCGGAATTTTTTTTAGTTTGCACCAAAAGACTTATTTGGTTGGATTTAACACCAAGTATTCTAGTATTGGGGGTTTTAATTAAGGAAAATATTTGTTTTGTTATTATATGAACCAAATATTTATTAATGTGTGAATAGAATAAAAGAGTTGGGGGATTTTTATAAGTGAGGTTAGTGGGACATTTTTAATTTTAAAATGGAAAATGTATGCACATGTTTTTCATATGGGAAAAGGATCCAAATTGGTGAATAATCTAACATTATAATATATAAGGTCCAAATAATTCCATAAATTGGTTTTTAAATGATTTCTGGTTATTTTACCCCATATCATTTTTAATATAAACCGAGGTAAACTAGTCTTAACATCAACCAAGGTAATAAAATTTTACTATTTTTAATATTTATTTTGGTAATAAATTAAGTTAAAAATATTATATAATATAAAATATTATTATTAAAAATATGGAAACCAATTTTCCAAATTATATTTAGATAAGTGAAACCAATTAATTTAAAATTAATCAAGCCGACATGATGAAAAAATGAATTTCCAAAGAGAAAAGTTTCAAAAGATTAAAAAGATTTTAAATTAAAATTCTATATGAAATTGATTATAATAAGATAAATTAGATTAATAGATATTTAATTTAAATATTTTTACTTTTAAAATAAAAATAAAAAATATTTTTTATTCTTTAAAAGGTTTTAAATGAAATGATTTTTTTAATAAAACTAGTATTTTTTACTATTCATTGAGAAATTTATCTTCCCAGAAAATTATCCAAAATACACACAATGATGTTTAATAAATTATAATTTCAAAAATTATATTTATTTCTTCAAATATTTTTTTAACATGGAAAAATTAATTTTAAAATAAGTGCGTAAAAGGTGAAAAGGCTTCACTTTAGAAAAATACAGTTTTAAGCGTAAAATTGGATTTATTTTTATCTCATTTATAAAAAACACATAAGATAAATATTAGAAATTTAGTAGAATATATATTATATTAATTTGATTAAAATAACTCAAAAAATGATATTTGTTTAATTTATTGATGTAAAATGTGTTTGTGCACAAAACATTTGTTTTTAGAAAACGATTCGCTTTGTTTTCAAATGGTTTTTATTTTCATTTTCAATCAATTAGACACGAAATAATTCATTTCATATAAATAAGTAAAGTGTATATTTTTATAATTTAGTTTTTCTTATTCATATTTGAAAATCTAATGGTGATGTGATAACTATCATATAAAATAATAATATATTATTGGTATGCCAAGATTTGTTTAAACTCTATGTTTCATGTAAAAAAAGATAAACTCAATTTTGAATGCAATGAAAGAAAAAATAAGTTTTGCATATAATGAAATGTAAAATTGGTGTTGTGTGTAATGAAAAATAAAAAAAATTTCAAATTTATTTGAAAAATTATTCACAAAATCATTGGGAGATAGATTTTACCCTCCTTAAAATAAATTACGCCTCATAATTAATCACATTAGTTCCCAAAAATGACAATTATTTTTCCCCATTACATCCTTAGTTTCCCATGTAACATCCTCAAGATGGTGGTTTAAGTAGAAAAAATGACCATGTGATTGGTCTTATTTAATATAACTTTCTTAGTATGATCTAGAATCTCCATCAATTGTTAATTATAAGAAGAATCAGGCTCCAGCAACATGACCTTTGAGTTCAAGACATGTGATGGATAATGTATGTACTTCACTAAGATATATACATGGATCATATTATGATCCTAATATAGGTTTGGTGTTAGAACTAGGAGATAATTTATATCCCCAATAAAATAATTAATTTTAAATTGAGTGATATACCTAGGGAATATTCATCCTTTCTTTTAATATGGAAAAATTTATAGAAACACCATCTCAGTAAATTCATATTTTAGATTTCATTGAATATTATAGGAATAAATTTTCTATCAACATTGTACGTCCCTTTTGTGTTTCTAAATTGATCTAGCCATATCTTCCATCTCACCAGCAATATTAGGTCCACATATATTTGTTTCTACAACTTAATTTTAGTACATTTGAAATATAAAATTCTTTCTATAAAAGTAATTATAAGGACCCATATAAATGTTCAGGTGGAAGCTATTATTATAAGAAAAATCAACTAGAGAAAGGTGTTAATTCTAAACACCTTTAAAATCTATAGAATCCGATGTTAGAATATCCTCTAGGTTTTGAATTGTTATCTCAGAATAGGCATTTATTTAAGGATGATACACAGTGATGAAACTAAACTATGAATAAATTTATTTCTAAATACTTTACCGAAACAGTATGCTAAACCTCAGATGCTGAACAAATATAATTTATGTGGTACTTTATAAAACCTTACCAATTATTTAATATATATTATTGAAATTGGTTCCAAAGATATTTTTTTTTGAGATAAACAAAGTTTGATGACATCATAAGGTGATCAACTATAACTGATAATTACCTCAGCATAAAAAATAATACTAACCCTAAAGGTTTCCAATACCTTTAATCATATATCCTCAAATTGTAAAGGAAGTCTTCGTCAAATAATTTTTTCACAAAAACATATAAAAAACTAAATTGTTTTATATCCATAAACATATCTTAAAATATCATTAATATTGATAAAATACAATAACATAAAACCTTAAAAGGTGTCAAGGACATTGAACTTATGTTCAAACGTAAAATCATAATCCCATAATTGTATCCATAAATAATAAGCTAATCATACATGGAAAAAAATACACATCCCAAATTTAATTCACCCTTTATTCTTTTTATACTCTCTTATATTATGCAAAAACATTTTCATTAGAAACATGGGTTCATTTTTATACTGATATAATAATAAATATTATTTCATTATTCCAAAATACATTTATCGGGAGATAACCAAATGATATTTCACTGAAGGTTGAACAATAAGTTTTTTATAGGGCTCATTCCTGATTATTGTGGGAAAACATCTACATTATACCTTATATCTGGGAATTGATTTGAATAATTCCCAAATTCATCACACTTGAAGTACTTGAGCATGTGTGGTGTGTTATTTGGATTCCTCTTCTCCTCTATTTCATTAACTGACCCATTAACTGCATTTCAACATTCATTGGCTTTATTACCCACCTTTCCATATTTAAAGAACCTCCCAATTTAATTCTCGAAATTCTTTTGATGCTTATTCACAAATTTATGGAATATATAGAGATTGAATTTATTTTCACCATGTGATTTATTCATGTTTTCATGATACTAAATCATCCTCTTCTTATCAAATCCATAAGAATGTTGGGAATATCCAATTTCCATTTATACATTTACTGACATATGAAAAATTTATTCATATCTAATAATGTATCTTATATCCATTTCTATTTTTGGGATTGGTTTTACGCCACCAAATAATTGATCAATTTTACTTTCTCAACCTATTATTTAACGATAAGTGTACTTTTCAACCCTTGTAAAAGAAGTTTTATAGTTACACATTGATTCATATCCTTATTCTTAAGAAAATTTCATTCCTTCTCTATCCTTGTATAATGTATACATGGGAAGTACATATTGAAAATATCCTCCTAAACTAACCTCATTACATGGAGTCAATTTATTAATCTTCACTAATATTATTATCAAGGTTCCAATATTGATCTACTTCACATTACAAATGATAAAATGAAAGGAAAACAGTTGGAAAATCACGACAAGGGAGGTGTTGTGGCTGTACAACCCTTGGTTTTGGTCATGAGCTCCGAAGAAGAAATGAGAGAAAAATATTTTTATCTCAATACAACTGAAGAAGAAGCTACTAAAATTATGGGGATACAATTAAGGTTGAATCTTAATTATGAACAATATGTTTGGATAGATAGGAAAAATTATATATTATTTTGAGGTTTCAACAACGAGAGGATCAATCTTGAAGAGTATATTCAGACATGGGACAAGCTGACCACACATTTAGAGAGATCTTTTTATGGATTCACCTACCACTCATATCATATCTTTGTCCTGGAAGCTTTTTATGGAAATAGACTCGGGTAATATCAATTTAATCTTTAATGACTTTGGTTGAGTTTGTTGTGTTGTTTGGTTCGGCTGAGAGGAATTCATCTGCTGCTGGTTTTATTTTTCATTCGGTGTTGTTGCGACGTGTGGTGTTTTTTCCAGAAAGCTACTTGGGTCTACCACAGTAGAGGATCAGAGCATGAATTCTTCACCGATGCTGGCCTTTTGGACATGGATGATTGAGATGAAATGGCTTTGCTATCGGTTCCATGCCCGTGCAATGTTGCACATAACTTCTTATTGAAGGTCCTGCTTGGTGAAGTCTTTTTTCATGGAGCATCAGCTGGGAGGGGCTGATCCTATAGTTTGTTCTGTGTGGGTTGTTTTGTTGCATATTTTCGGGACATCATGGTTTCTCACTTTTCCCTTAAAAGCATTTTTTATAATAAAAAAGTAATTTTTAGTCAGTCAATCTGAGAATTGGATAATAGAAAATATCTTTTCGATGGTGCTGATCCATATCTTAGTTACCACCTGATATGATGACCCATTAAGAGAAGGAGGATGTGTCTCATGAATGTTTTAATAGAATGATTTTCTATCCTTTGATCATTCAGAATCTCAGCATGATTAATGGCTTGATAATGATGTGTGAGAATAACAAAAAGGTTCTTCATCCCAACTCCAATAGCATATGGTTTCTTAGGTGGATAATTATTGTGTTGTCCATCACATTCAGTATTAACACGGTTCTTTTGGGTATAACCATTGACTAAAACCAAAATAATATTGTGATTAAGAATAATTATTATGGGAAACCACATAATCATGAAACATAACTTATAGTATGTTGAAATCATGAAAATTTATTATAAATATATGAAACCATAGACTTATCTGAGGTCATTATGCTAACCTGTCATGATGGTTAGTAAAGAGTTTTTGAATTTCCATAGAATATCCCATGAGAGTGTCAAACCATCTGTGTATCAAAAAACATTTTCATGCACTGAGTGATGATTTAGTATAGCTCAATTCACCCTTTTCCAAGTCATTACATCTTGGTACCTCCATTCAGAGCCACATCCACTTGTAGAATCTATACCGGGATGTAATTTCTAGAAAATCACTGACTCTATTATTTGAAAAAAATTTAGGAAATTTTCCTTTACTCTAAATCATGCATAGAATCATTATTAGAAAAATCCGTATTCATATCCATAGAAATATCTCTAGAGTTCTCACTAAAGTGTTCTCATTCTATTTTACAAAGGTTAAGTAACAATTTCCTATGATACCAACTATAATGGTCTAGAATTATTTTTAGGGGGATATATCTAATACCTATCGAGGAACACTATGGGAAGCTACACATCCTTGGTGGGATACACCACCATCACAAATAGAATCCATTTCCAAATGAATCACTTCGGTGGGGATACCTACTTCATCCACTACTCACACATGATATTTCCCTTGGATTAGATAACATACGTTGCCTATGATAGCAATTGTACAGACCTAGGTTTTTCATAAATAAATATCACATATTTTTTTATGAATATTCATTATATTTCATAAAAACACACTCATTTACTATTATAGTTTTATGTAATTGGATATTAGAAATGAAGTCTTATTATTACCTAAAATCCTTTCACATTTCCCATGGATATCATCTCATATAGTACTTCTATTAAGAACATGCAACATTAACCTTTATTTATAACTCAGGGAAGGAAATATAATAATGGGTGAGCCTAGACACTGATTAAGGTTAATAATATTAGATATAAATAAATTATCACATCAAATCAAAAGATAAGAATAATGGTATGTGATCATAAACATAATTATGAAGTTCATACCCAACATATCATAAATGAGAAACATGAGTCATTAAATAAAACATTATCATTTTATAAAACATTTACCATAAGTGTGATAAATTATTATAATACAATAATGAACCATAATACTATGACCTAAAATTTTGTCACAATCATAAATATATAAATCCATTTCATATGTCAATGTTAACTACCAAGAAAATTAACACAGTTGATCGTGAATTCTCACCTGTTTCACAATGTAGACCAGAATGCAACAATTTCCCATAGTGGTTGAGGACTCACCTATTTCCCATGGTGGATCGAATCCATTCACTTGTTTCCATTTTTTATTTCATGAGATATAAAGATGTACCTAATTGATTGGTTGTAGATATAGTTACCACCCATATCATAATGAAAACCATGATTATGTGTCCCATAATTTTATAAAACATTCATCATATCATCACATCATAACCCACATAATGAAAATAGGTTTCATAAACATTTCTTTAATTTTACATAGTATAACCCATGAAAAATAAATGGGCCTCATAAAAATTTCATCAATATAAACATTAACCATCCAGATAAAGAATAAGGATGGTATCATAAAACCTTATCCCTAGTAAATCATAAGTAACATCAAGGAGTGTCATCATAAGTGGAAAATTATTTTGAAAGATCACATGGAAAATTTCTTTAGGAAAATAACATTTTCACTCTGAAAATAACATTCTAAAATATAAAGCATTTTCAAAATAATTTTATTTGAAAATAAGCTTAGAAATGTATAAAGGGTTATTAAAAAAACATTCAAAACATTTATTTAGTAAAATATTATTTCCACTTTTAAAAACAATTTTTAGAGTTAAAAAATCATTATTTTTTTGAACTAATTTTATTTGAAAATGAATATTATTCTAAAAAAATAAGAATTAAAATATTTGTTGGTCATGATTGAGGAAATTTTGTTCATTCCTTATATGTTAAAATAAATACTCATTTTACACTTATGATAAAATCCAAACTTTCATTGTGCGGAATAATATATAAAGATTTTTAAAAAAACCTATTATAAAAACATAAATAATGGGTAAAAATTTATTTAATATATTATTTGGAGAATTTTTTATAAACTTATTTAAAAAAAACATCTTTTGGTAAGAAAAAATATTTTCAACTGAATAGAGAAATAAATTAAGTTTTCTATAAAAATATTTTGAACTATTGAGTAAATAAAGAGAGTAAGATTAAGGGAAAAATGTATTCTCATTACTTAAATAGAGGACAATAAAAAAAAGAATTTCTTTATAAATTACAATAATATTTCATTATTGGAAGTAAAAACATAAACAATCTCGATAAATAATGAGATTGTAACAAGATCCCATTACTACTTTTGTATCATTTGAATTGTAGACCCTATTATTGAATAAAATAAAATTAGAATTTAAATATAATTAAAAAAATTATATTAATGATATAAAATATAACATGGGTATTATATAAACCTCATAAGAAAATATTGGTGTATAATATAACATACGTCTCAAAGAAAGAAAATTTAGACAAAAAACCCTTACTGCATTGGTAACTTTTGATTTATAAACCACCTTAAAGTGAGATCCTAAAAAGGATATATTAATCCATGTGATTTTATGGATTATAATCATAAGAAAATTCATGGTAAGTATATGAACCATATAAAATAAATATTTCATGAATATGGAATGTGTCTCACAGAATTAAAAAGTGAGATGTAAATCCCTTATCATAAGGGTGTACTTACCAGATTCATGTTGGAACATCTTGTATAATTAATATTAGTTTATTATAAATATATTAATGAAAAATAAATATTATATCATACCATATATTATTTAATTATTATGTTTTATTCATCATTTATTAATAATTCCTTTAAAAAATAATTTTCAGGCAAAAATTGCTTTGTTTTTCCTATATGTTTTGATTTTTTTATTTCAGCTCCAATTAATTTTATCAAGGTTTAAAAATATATAGAATGTTAAAAATTATATAAATTTCATATATATTTAATACATATTTATTTATAGTAATCCATAAATGTTGGAGATAATGAAAATACACCATTCATGGAGACGACAGGTCATACGTACACATGAATACTATTTCAATTTTATCAATGGATGAAATGAAAGAAATTTATATAATATATTTCATTTAAAATTTTATTTTTATTTTATATATATATATATATCACATATATTAATGAAATATAACCTAATTACATTCTATTAATAGCATTAGTGAAAAACAAATCTCATCGTATAGGGAGGTGGTGGCCCACTGTATACATGGACGACATTATCATATTTTATACCAAATGGGTTGTAATAAGGTTTATATGATATTATAATTGAATAATTTTAAATATATTATAAATAAAGTATATAAATATTAAATAATTAATTATATCTATTCGTGATAAGTGATGTTGCAAAACGAATTTCCTCGGTTTGTGAGACGGCAACCCGCCATACACACAATCAACAATTTTTTCTCTTTTGAGGTAGGAGGAGATGGTTGTAGGTAATTACATTAAGATAAAAAATATAAATATATTTAATTCACTGAGTTTATAATATCAAAATGTATTAATATTAATTTAGTGAGGTAGAGGGAGAAATTAAATAAAACACTCGGTTGGGGATGTAACCTCTACCCTAGACAACATCTGAATGTAAGCACCAAAAGCCATCGTAGGTTGAATTTATGATGGAAATAAGGATTATTGGATGTTGTTACATATGTTATTAAGTTATTTGGGAAGGTATTTTATTAACAAAATTGGTTCTTATGTGATAAGAGAAGAGGATAGGGGGTAACCTTTTATAAGTGAGGTTAGTGGCACACTTGTAATTTTTGAAAATAAAAAGGGTTCCCCATGTTTTTTACATTCTAAAAGGATAAAAAATGGTAAGTTATCAAACTTTATAGGTTATAATGTCTATATATGCTTATAAAATTGTCTTTGGGAAATTTTATAAGAAATTTTACCCCTTATCTATTTAGTTTAACCCTCAAAAATCTTGTTTTATCCTTAATTGCAGAAAATAATTTTTTCAGTTTGTACAATTAATTATTGTAAGAAATAAATTTAAATGTATTATATAATATAAATTATAGATTTTCCAAATATTGAATCCATTTTTTAAAATATAATTCCCCGAAGTGGAAAATTTTAAATAAAATTTAATCCTAAAGAGGCGATGAAAAAGGTACTTTCTAAAAGAGACAAGTTTCGAAAGTTTAAAAAAACTTATATCAAAATTAAATATTAAATTGATTAAAATTAAATACATTGGATTTATAGATATTTAATTTTATTAATATTTATTTTAAAACCATATTAAAAATATTTTTATATGTTTAAATTCTTTACAAAATGACAGTTCTTAATAAAACAAAATATTTTTTAATATTCATAAAATGATTATCTTTTTGAAAAATTATGAAAAATTTACTCCAAGATAATTTTTTCCTGATTATTTAATTTTTTTTTCAAATAAATCTTTTAAATGAGTAATATATTATTTTTGAAATAAGTGTGCAATCAACGACAAAATTATATTTTACAAAATACAATTTTTAAGCATTATATTGAATTAATTTACATATCTTATCTAAAAAGATGATTTTTAAAAATTTGATTAAATATATAATATATAAATTTAATTAAAATCATTCAATAAAAGAGATTTATTTAGTTTATTTATTTAAAACACATTTTACACATAAAAATAGTTTTTCAGAAAATAATTTCCTTTGTTTTAAAATGGTTTATATTTTTATTTTTAATGAGTTGTTCAACCAATAATTAATTACATATAAATGTTTAAAATAAATATTTCCATAATTTAGTTAATCATATTCATAAATTCTATTCTAGCATCTAGGTGATAATTTTCATATTAAATAATAATATTTTTATAGTAAATGTCATTTTCTTTAAACAAAATGATTCATGTAATGAAATTTAAATTTAGTGTTGAATGTAACACATACTAAACTAGGTTTTTTTGTAATTATAAATATTGAAATGATTAAATTTAATTGAAAAAACATTTCACCACATCTCAGTGTGTTACATAAAGCATGGAGGGAATTTACTTAGGGTGTAAGGGAAATGTTTTAAGTGAAGAAAACAAGGTCATAGAGAAAAACAATTCCAATGTGATGTGAAGAATCCATTCAATAAAAGGAATGGTAAAAAAGACCAATCCATTATGTCACAAAAAATCCAATTCTATAATAACAAGGAGTATGGTCCTGATTCTAATCAAGGCATGAATATGATGATTAACGAAGATGACTGACATTAGCATCCTCTTAAGCTAAGAGGAAAATTGAAAGCTTAAGTGGTCACTATAGCTGATGATTGTCATGAGAATGAAGTGTTGAAAGGTACACTTATATAACACTTAAAAAATTAATTTATTATACCACTATTCACCCTTTTATATCTGAAATTTTTAAAGGTTATCTTATCACAACCTCAATTTTAGATGTTTGAATAGTAGAAAAAACACCCAATGGTTTGATGATCTCATATCAATTATATAACTCCTCTATGATATAAGTTTTTCATAATATGCTTCCTAAAAACATGTGATTCTACCTATAGGTATATTTAATGTGATTTTGGGCATGAACTGACTCTCTATATAAAGAGACTATATCAATTTTATATAAGGTGAATCCTTGTTTGATATTTTGAATCAACATATGATCACCATATTGTGAAAGGATGAATATGAACATTCAATGGATATTACTTGAATTTTATGGGCATTACTACATATTCGTGAGTTGTGTTTACCTCAAATGGTTAGGGAAACACTTAAGATAAATGATGTTTTTCTTATTTAAGATTATGATTTTTTATTTCATATAATTTCATAATATTCCCCAAAATTGTAAAGTTGATTTTTAAGAGAATTTATACCTAGTTATAAACATATTTTAATGATTCCAAATTGAATTAATCTGATGGATTTATAATAATTGAAGAATATACTCTAGTAGAATCATGATAATGGATTCATACACCCTAGTTCATCAACATGGGGTACACTTATTCTATTTTATAAGAAGAAACCTTGTTCAATGCATCATTTCCTGATTATTGAGAACTAAACTCGATAAATAACAAGAGAAAGTATCATCTAGTTCATATTGATGACATGTTTGATCATGTAATGGTTTGTGCCTTACATACCCATTATTTGTTGTTTTTTTGGTTGGTGAGTGTCTATAGAGGTGTAAAAAAGTCCATCTAAGGATGGTTCTCCTGTAGAACTACAACATGATTTTTATGCTATAAAATAGGGGTTTATGACGTATGTTAGTGTTTTAATACATATTTCTCATGAAATTTATGAATTGTGTTTGGTAGGGTAGTATAGAATGAAATAGGTTTATACCATATAACAATAGTTTATAGTGAAAAATAATTTAAGACTATGATACTATGTTTTTATATAGAAATGTATATACAGTAAAAAAATTGGTTTTATGTCTTGTAATATATGGGCCAATGGAATTTATGGAATATACATGTAATTTATGTCTCAAATAGAGAGAGTCATACCATTTATATAATGATAATTCTTCCCAAAAACCTACAATTCAACCTATAATTCATCTTTATTTGTGTTTGAATCCTAGTAGTTTTCAGAGGTTCATATAACCCCTTCCTCATGCCTTATTCAATGGGTTCTAGTGGTGTGTTTTTTGGTGATCTTAGGTGAGTTATCCTCCCATTATCACTATTTTAGTTGTATTATTTATTCAGGTATCCAACATGGTGAAATGTTTTGATCAGTTTGTGTTTTTGGCTATGTTTCTATAACCCTATGATGTGGTTCAATGTGATCCACTGTTTTTAGTGGAGTTGTGGTTTGTGGGTCATTTATTATTTTAATTATTTTATGCGATGAGTTTCAAAAGTTTCTTTTAGGTATAATATCATTGTTATCACCTATTTATGTTCTATGTGTGAAGATTTCATTGTTTTGGTTTCCATTCGGTGGATAGTAAGCATCAGTGTAATGAGGAAAAAAAATTTCATTACAAAAGACATTGGGTTTGGGGAAGATGTCTTATGATTTGGTTGATTTGATATCTTTGTTGATGTGTTTATGCATTATGATTATAATACTGAAAATAGATACTATTGGGATCCTCCCTTATACAGTAGATGATATGATTTGAGACACTTCTTTTTGTTCTTGTGTGATCCTACCTTGAATAAAAGGATAAAAAACAGTTATATAGAAAAATAATTGGTTTTTGATGTAATATGGTTGGTATGATTATACCCATTATAAATAAAAAAGTAATGTGATGAAATTACTTGAATAAATGGTGGATTCTATGATTTTTTTGTTGTATAGTGTGTTTGTGCTTGTTTTGTTTACCTACATGGTTTGGTTTTTTGAGTAGTGATTGTGGTGATGAAATGGGTTCTGTGATGCGTGGTTCAATGATGTAGTGGTTCATTTTCGTGTATGTGACATGGGTAGTCGTGAAATATGGTGTGTAGTGGTTGTGATTTGAGGTTTCAGTGTGCATTTTTTTGGTGAAAAATGGAGTTCATGTGTGCTGGTGATGTGTGATGATGATGTGTTGTGGTGTTATATTAGTGGGTGGTGTTGTGTGATGAGGTTTTGGCATGTGATGTAGTTTTCCAGTGGTTGTGATGCATATTGGTTTTGATTCATAATAGTTTTGGAGAGTGGTGGATATGGTTGTGTGGTGGTTGTGTTGTGTTGTTGTTGTGGTGAGATGTTTTGGCATTTGTGGCATGAAGATGACTATCGATTTTACTTGTGCATGTTTTTATTTAGTATAGTTGTGCATGTTTCTCAATTAGCTATGTAATAATTTATTATTTGGTAATTGAATATTAATAATGTAGAAATTGATATGTTGTAAATGGACTAAATGAAGTGAATAAATGAATGGGATGCATGAATGTAAATGAAGCGGATAAATAAATGAATGTTAGTGAAAATTGATATATCTAGAAATTTAAGATCTTGTAAGATAATGTCAGAAATATTGTGTTGTTTGAGTGGTGGTGGGTGGTCTTTTACATGTAGTGGTGGTTGTGCCTATGATGGTTAACATGTGGTGAAATTTTAGTGATGTGGTGTATGTTAGTGTGTTGTTCTGAACCCATAGGTTGGGTAATGTGTGCTATCTATGTATCATATATTTCATGTTAATATATATGAATCCCACCCATGTTGGATAACCACACAAACGATCATAGTTTCCCAACATATATGATTGTGGTGATATGGATGACTAACTACCCAACTTCCTAGCTCTTCCTTCAGTAGTAGTTTTGGACCAGGTGTGTTTGAGGGAGGTGTGATCTGTTGTCCCATGTGTCTTTATATAAGGTGAGATGTGTTGTGCCATATGTTTTTAGGTGAGACATTATGTGATAATACCTGATGCTATAATGGGATTCAATACCTTGCAAGGGTATGGTAGGTAGGGATGTGTCTTGACCCACATCAAATATGAGTGGCATTATATGTGATGTAATGTGATGTGAAAGGAAGAGATGGGAGCACTGGACATCTGACTTTGGGGAATGAGAGTGGAAAATCAGTGGGGAAGCGATTAAAGGGTTATTAGCCTCTTAGTCATTCAATACCATGATACTATATTGGATGTGTGATTTTTTGAGTGAGACATGGGGATGATGGGTTTGGTTAGTTGACATGTTTAGGTGCTTTTTTGTTCTATTTTTCATTCACTAGCACATTAACATGCTCTTTTCACATGGGAACATGATATATTAGGTAGGATACAACTAAATATACTTGTATTGTCACCCAACATGTATAAACTATTATTTCAGTTTCTGAGAGTATATCAGGGACCAAGCTAAGAATTTACTACCTGGGATTGGGTGCTGCTATTAATTCAAAACTATAGGGCTTATCTTTTGGTATTCACTTTGGAGAATTTATATATATTAGTTACCTTGATCATGCTTCATGGGATAGTTTTTAGTTTGGTTTTACAAATATACCCAAAGTTTCTTGATGTATAATTTTCCAATAATTTAATCCTATTTTATTTATACAGGGTAATTCCTTCTATAAATGAGATCTTCATATCATTTTCCCATGTCATTAACCCAGGTTCTACTTGAGGTAGCAATCTGGGGTCATCATCTCTCTTTTTTTCGTTGTGGTTTATTATGAGGGAGGAGGTCCTGAAAGAGTGGTATCAAAATCATTGGTTGAGTGATAGGATGATGCTTTCTTTTAATCATGGTGAGGTTTACATGGGTTAGAAGGAAAACAGTGCCAATTGATCTTGTTACATATCATAGGCCACAAAGACCATCTAGAAAACAGTATTTTAGAACCCCCAAGATTCGTTGCATAGAAACTGAGGTTGTTTAATGAACTAGTGAGGTGGACCTATTTTCTGGGTAGAGATATTGGAGATGTACAAGAATTCTGAATGTTTTTTATGTCTGAATTGGGTTGTTATGTGAAATTAAAATGAATAAATTAATAAATATATGGTAAAAATAAATTCTAATCGGATTAGGGTATTCTACTTAACTATTAAGAGTGTCTCCTAGTCATTGTCCAAGAGTGGTTTTGGATGATGAGGTTTAGCAGGATGGTCTAATTGATCATCAGAGGGTTGACTTGATTGAGGATGATGAGGCATGTAGGTAGGACATGCATGCCTTCTAGACATATGGTCTAAGAATTTATGAGTGAAGTGTCTCCGATTAAGAGAATAAGAATTGGTTGGAGGATATTGATGTTGCTTTTGGATTAATATTTGAATGGGGTCATTTTTTGGGGCCACTGATAGTTAGTTAGTATTTGTGAGCATCATGTTAGTGGTGGATGTAGTTTCTTGGTGAATGTACATAGGCGGATTGGATGTAGACTAATTTTTTGTAGGATTTACAAGTGGAGTTTCTATCACCGATGAGGTTGGAATCCATAAGGAAGGAGCTAGTCTAACATTTTTAGGGGATACTAGGTTTATAGAAACTAGGGATTTGGTTCAAGGGCCTCTTCCACTTTTCTATAGTTGTTTTTCTGGATGGGGAGTCCCGAGAAAGTCTTATGGGAAAGTATTAACGCCATATAATTAGGTGTGTGGTCTTTAAATTTATGGTCTCTATGTTTCTAGAATCATAGAAAAATGAGGAGGCTATTGAGAAAATATTTTCTTTGAGATTTTAGCTTTGGGAGAGTTCCCAACATGGCATTTTAAGGAACAAGGCATTCAAGATTTAAAGTTTCCGATATATAGGGAACTGACCAAGAAAGATATTTTTCAATCCTTCTACATTATGTATTTTCTAAAAACATCCTGAAGGTATACATTTTTAATGCATTGTATACATGGACAATGGGAACCTTTAGGCTGAGTGTTTAATCGGTTAAGGAGGCTAGTATCATTTGGGCATTCATTCCTCTTTTAAATAGAAACAATATTCTCATCTTAGGATGTTTCTGTGGTAGGGATGGTTGATAGTTGTTCAAAATACAAGAGAAAATAATGACAAAAAAGATAAGTCTTGTGACACTCCCCTTCCATAGGAACCTAGGCTATAGAATAGCCATGGCGGCTATAAATACAATATTTATGAGATGGGAACTATCAGATGTAGGCACTTGAGGTGGCGATACTAGTCAAGGCATAATTTATTCGAGGCATGATAATATTATCATGTATTATTTTTTTTTATTCAGGTTCTTCAAACACCTTTTTTTTCTCCTGCATTGGTACATATATTGAAATATGATGGGGAGATTCTTCTAAGGACACTGGTGTTATCTATGTTGAATGGGGGTCAAAATGTTTTTTTGTCTGATGAAGATGTAGAATTGTGATGGGGATGCATCATTCATTGGGAGACATATAATTTATAAATATTTATCCACATGATGTTATAAATTTTCAGGATTGGAATTATTTAACACATACAGTCATCAACAACTTCTGGAGAAGATTTTTGTTTTACTATGAGGATGGTTATTGAGTAACATTCATTTTGCAAGCGAGGTAATCAAATGGGTGGTAGGAAAGAACCCATTTGGTTTAGTTGTTGGGGGAATCTCATACATAGTATTTTACCATGGTTTTTGAGGAGTACTTCTATTTTTTCTATATTAGGCTATGGAACTAAAGCATTGATGCGATCTCCTATGTGGGATATCGTTGAAACTGAGCGTGTCTCTGGTTTCGATGGATCCCTATCGAATGGTGCCTACAAAGTAATATGATATGAGGTTACATGTGGATGATATGATGTATTGGGGTTTAATATGACCAAGTATGTGTCCTTGGGGTTATCCGATTTTGTTTTGTATGAAGTTAGACAATGGTCTAAGGTTGTGCATAGACTACTAGATATTGAATAAGGTAATGGTCAAGAACTGTTAACCCCTTCCAAGGACAGAGAATCTATTAGACTAGTTGAGAGGGGAAAATTTATTTTCTAATATCTATCTACGGTTCGGATATCAACAATTTTGGGTGAAATATGAGGATATCCTAAAGACTACATTGAGGTGAATGTTGGAAACAACAAGTTTGTGACTACGCTCTTCAGTGTCATGAATGCAAAAATCATGTTCATGGGACGTATAAACTCCATCGACCATGTGTTCCGGGACCTATTTATTATAACATTGATCAATGATAACTTGATCTACTCAATGTCAAAGGAGGGGAATGTCGAGCATCTCAATGTTTTTTCTATTTTCTTCACCACAACAGACTATGGAATGATGTCCAAGTGAAAGTTCTAGATATTGGAGGTGTGTTTCCGTAGAAATGTAGTTTTTACGATTCTCCTTGAACCACATTACATTTTAATAATTTCAAATTTTCATGTGTTTTATTTCATTCAAAAATATCAATACATTTATTTTTCTTGGATTAATTTATTCTTGACCATGATCATATAATTTTATTCATCTCCTAAAATATCCTAATATTTAATGTTTTGATTGTTCATAACATGTTTTACAAGTTTCATAATGTTTTCCTAGAATATATCATCCATTTATGATCTTAATATATAATTTATAAAAGTTATTTATAGGTTGAATATAGAAAATAATCATTACACGAAGTTGTAAAATTCTTATCCATGTAGAAAATTTAAAATTCACATAGTCATTTTGTGTTCTACATAGCTAATTTTACAGAATAGATTACCATGTTTAGTGGGACTATATCATGAGATAAAAACACAAAATTTATCACTTACTTTTAAAAATAAAATATTATTATCTCAATTTTATTAAAATATAAACATCGTTCAATCAATTTCTATCATGTTCAAAATTAGGTCTGAAGTCATTTTATAATTTTAGTCTGATTTAAGATATTCATTATATTTGTTTATACTATTTTTTTAGGATAACATGAGTTAAATAAATATAATTTATTTAATTAATGATTAAATATAAATTTAATGAAATTATATAAATAAAATAAAAAATAACCCAAAAATGATTCTTTCTCGAACAAGGAATATTATAGTTATGAAAATTGAATGTAAATCAGATTTTAGTTTTCAGGAATTCCCTTACGTAAATCACCTATGTGATAAATTTAGATATATTATTCCCTTATATAGTGAGTATCCTATGTGATAAATTCCATTATTTTAATTACTTATGTGATAAATTCATATGTGTGTTTCCATTACATAGAGAATTGACTACAGGATGAATTAACTTAACTAAATGGCCTACGTGATTCGATTATGAAAATTAGGTTATGTAAATTCACCTAGGTGGTCAATTCTCTTACATGAAATTTACCTACATGAATTTAGATACATAGTTTAGTGATATCTTAAACTAAATTATGCTCTACATTAGGTTTTTTGTATATCTATTTACAAAATTTTTATTTATTATGTTTAAATTATTTCAATGAATTTATAAATTTTAATTAACAATATATAACCAATGTGAAGTGTATTACATTATTTTAAACATGTTATTTTGAGGATAAAATTGTATTTTATTTTCGCACATGAATTTTACATCTTGAAACTCATAAATCATTTATTATCATTCGCTGTTGTTTTCTTCAATTTTATTGGTTCTAAATTTATATTAGTTGATGTTAAAATTATTCAAAATTCTTTTAATATCTTTGATATAGTCTTATTTAATTTTTAATAACATTACATATTTAATTATTTTTTTAAGTGAAATGTTTCTTGAATTTTGTATTTTAAATTAAAATATTTCATTTTCATGTGCATATCATTGACCAATTACTAGATATACTATTTAAAGTATTAGATGAATTATTTCAAATTAGTTTGACTCAGACTTTTTTGTTTTAAAATTTTCTCGTTAGTTAGCCAATTAATATTAAATTATAATATCCCCCCTCTCTCGCAATCTAATATTATATTGTTATTTGTATATTTTAATTTTAAATTTTATAATGACTACCAGACCATGTTAAGATAATTCTTTTTAAAAGTGATTTATGATTTTAAGACGTATATAAGAGTGGAAGTGAAAGAATTCTGTTACGATGCATCTTTTACAAGAGCTTTCATATTTTTAAGTGATAATAGTGTTAAGATAATGGTGGTGTTGTTAATGTAAATTTTTTTACACTTTGGTTATGTGGAACATCTCTATATACTACTAGATGATCTCTCAAGGGCTGAACTAAATATTCTATAACTTTTTCTTCTGCCCTGATGAGACAATAAAGCTGATCAGACATGGAATAATGAATACCTTTGTTTTTTTCTTATTCTATTTATTTCATTCTGTTATATGATTCTATAATAATTATTACCATCTATGACATTATTTCACTTCCACTTTATTATTTTATATAAAATATAATTTTGTATCGTTGGGTTGTAATTTCTAGATTCTAAATTTAGGACCATTTGTGTTTTGATTCTTATTGTCTAAATTAAGTGTTTTAATTGAGTTTAGTCTCCCCATAAAAAAGTGTCATGTCTTTTTATTCTTCCATATGAAAAATTAGTTTGTAATTAATTTATGATTCCACTTAAAAAATAAAATTATTTTATATTTTATCTCTCATTGAGTAGAGAGGAATAAGAGTAGACTATATGTAGGAACCCTGACACTAGTTCCCCAGAGCTATTTTATTGTTTAATTAAATTGGCATAATAATCAAGAAGACACATCATGAAGGTAATAATAGTTTATTAGTTTGGAAAACCAGATACAAATAAAAGTATTAGCTTAAATCTTTAAAGAAAAAACAATAAAAAAATTCCTTTGGAAACATCCACAACTCATTGATTATCCATGCATGTTATTCATAATATTCTTCTCTGCATCCTAGAGAAAAATAAAACCTAATAAAGTGACGATATCAAATGATCAATATGCGAATGAGATATAGATGAATATATTGAAAAATATACATTAATCAGGGTTAATAACTAAAAACACATGTATTTAAAAATAAACTTGACCATAATATGGTAGTAATAAAAGTGTGTCAAATAATTCCCTAATTAAACATAACAATGAATATTATAAATGTCAAAAAAATCACATAGAATATAAATTACAAGTTTCATAATGAGATAATGAATGATGTGGGATATCAGAAACATATCATCAATTCCTCATCCAAGACAACTAAAAGTGATTAAGGCCTCATCCAAGTCCACCTATATTTTGTCTCATCAGACATACCGATACATCAAGGGGATATAGTGGTCCCCCCCATAACTTTTTAAGTTTATTTTATTTCTTATATTAATGGAAATAGACATACACAATATGAACATATGAAATATAAATAACATTCCCCAATATGTAAACATAATTACAAACCAATCTGAGTATCCTGGTCAATGGAATCAGGATAGAACAGACATAGAAAAAATGATCAAAAAAAATTTAATAAAATATGGTAGATGAAAATAATAATAGATAAATATCCTTAGTGAAAGAAAATTGTATATGGGTGTTATAATAGTTGAATATACTCTAAAAATTCATCAAGGAATTCTAGAGAGAAATACCCCTTTCACATTGAAAAAAAGAGTCTTTTGGAAAAATAATATTAATTTATGATAATTGTTTGTATAAAACAACTATTAAATAAATTTGTTCTTTCATGTTAAAATTAGTGATTTTATTGAAATAATGGTTTCTTAAAACATATTATGGATGGTACTTGAAAATGAGTAGGAAATTGAGATGTTCCCTTTAATCGGGCTTGCGTATCACGTAGAAATGAGAAGGGAAACTTGTAATATAGTTATCCACCCATCAAATATTGATTAAATAATATGGAAATATTATATTTAATACATACATATATATATATATAATTTATAATAATTATATAAAATAATTAATAATTACATTGGTTAATGGAGGAAGAAATCACAACCTGAATAAAAATGGAGTTTTGGGAAGAAATTACCTAATGTATGAATGTGTTCAACACTTGACATTAAAATCATCGATAATCAAATTAAATAAATTAATTATTTAATTCATAACCTTATATAAATGTATTTTATATATTATAGTTTTATTAAGTTCATTTATGGTCTTTTTGATGAGTTATAAGATACAATTTTATCATCTAAGAGCATTTGTTTCTTTGGTTTTCATGATCAGTTCATGTATTTATAAGTAATGGAGTTCATGTAAAATGGGTATAATTATACAGAGTTGGATTTAAATGTTATTAATGAACCTATAGAACTGTACATAGTTATATATATAATTTTTTATAAGGTATGAGGATGAATCATTAGATAAGGAATTTAGTGATAATCATTTAGATTATTACAACAGTTATTGATCATAACAAAATCATTTCGTTTTATCATTTAGTGTTTTTAAATAAGTTACTTATAGAAAATAATAAAGGTTGTAATTAATATATCATAGACTTTTTTAACCATAAAAATGGTTTCATTAACATCATTGAAGGATAGATTTATCAACCAAAATCCATCATCCACGAAGGTTGTAAATCGACCCCTCACAAATGATGATTTCATTTTCAAAATAAGAGAGAGAGAGATAGAATGGATTTTTATCAAAGATATCCCATTATAATGATATAATTATTCTATATAGATGATAATATTGTAATCGTGGTCATTTTAATAGAGTATGTGAAGATAGAATGATAAAATATAAGAACATGAATGAAATTAAAGGGAAAATAAAGAGGATTTTATCTCATACATACTCCTCCATGAGAACCTCATTAAGTGGATAGGTTTTGGTATCTTAATGAGAAAAAGGGATCTTGTATGTGGGAGTGAGTCTTGGGGATAATATTGGGCATACATTCGATAAGGCTTGAGATTTTATGGTGTGAGGAGAAGGGGTACTGAGGGGTGGTATTTATAATGAGGGAGAGGGGTGACTTTTGAATATTTAATTCATTTTTTTTATTTTTCTCATGAAAGGAAATATTGTTGATTATAAAGACTAAAAAAATTAATTAATAAATTTTATTTCTAACTAATGGTTCTTACATCATCCATGATTCAATGAATATTTTATTTAACATATAATGTATATATACTGTAAATTACCGTATTTTACTACTCACTAAGAAATCAAGTATTCTTGAAAAATCAAAAAAATTAACAGTAACCATTTTAAATGTGTCTAATAAAAATATGAACTCCATTTTATGAAAATAAATTTAGAAATATGATAAATTAAATTTTTAATGAAAATCATTATTTACTAAAAAAATAATGTTTTTAAAATTATAACTAATTTTATAACACTCTGAAAAATTAACTAAGGTATTATTAAAATATCTGAAAATACTGAGAAAAAACATATTGATTAATGAATTATTCTAATGGAAATTAAAATTCATTAAAATTATTTTATTTAATTAAAAAATTTCAAATAAATATTTATGACATAAAAAAAACCAACACTTAAATATTAACATTTAAAATATTTATTTACTTACACTATGATATAATTATATCACAATTTCATTTATAATATAAATTATTTTTTTTATAATTTTATTCATGATGTTACTATTTTATTTTCTGATTTGCTATTTATAAGGGAAACATTACTATTCCTAAGGTCCTATTACTATTTCATCAGTACAGGTTCTTTAACTTTTATAAATACCTCTTATTTAATTAACTATTCATTTATAATGTTTGTAGTGTGTTCAATAAGTGGTTTTATACGATCTATACTATATGAAATAAACATAAGATGGGAAATTTCATTGATAGAGTTCTGGTTCATTACATTCTCCCCTACTATAAAAATTTCATCCATGAAATTTTCAGATTGTTACCCCATAAAAATATTTTGGTATTTATTCATCATAATTTCCTCAAGATCCCACACCGACTATTTTATTTTATGATTTTTCCAATCCTGCTTTACTACCTAAGTCATCTGATTACGCAACAACGGTTCTTTAGTGTCTAGAATCCTTATAGGATATTCAGAACAAGATGAGTCAAGTTCCAATTCAATTTCTTCATAAATGATTACATGTGTTGGGTTTGGAATGTACTTATTTAAAAAGAATATGCAGAACACGTTGTGTACCTTATAAATTCTAGGTAGCATTTTAAAGTGATAAGCCACCACTCCAACTCTCTCCATAATTTCGAAAGGACTAATGTATCTAGGGATCAATTTCCATTTCTTCCCAAATCATATAACACCCTTCTTATGGATATAATTTCAATAAAATGTGATATCTTACTCAAAATTCCAAATCCTTGCTTTGATTATCGGCATTTCTCTTTTGTCAGCTATAAGCTACTTTGATATGGGTCTGAATAGTCTTTACCTTTGTTGTTGTTTCTTCCATAAGATTTAGTCCTACAAGCTTTCTTTCACTTACTTCATACAAACAAGTTGGTGTATATCATATCATTCTATAAAATACTTCATATGGTGACATTTGAATACATGAATGGAAATGATTGTTATATGCATTCTCCACCAAAGGTAAATTCTGATCCCCCATTCCTTGAAAATCATGTGAACATGATCTTTACATGTCATCTAATGTTTGGATCAGCCTTTCAGATTTCTTGTTAGTTTGAGGGTGATATGAATTAATCAAATGCAACTATGTATCCAAATAATTATGAAGTATTTTCCTTAATTTTGATGTGAATCATGGATCAAGATTAGAAACTTTTGAAAGAGGTGATCCATAAGGCCTTAAAACATAATGAAAATAGAGTGGTCCAAGGTGATCCAGTGGAAAATAATACCTTATAGTAAGTAAATGTGTAGACTCGGTATGTAGATCAATAATTACCCATATGTCATCATAATTTCTTGTTTTTTTAATTCAGTAAGATAATATTTAGTGATTCTATCCTATTTCCATTTAGGGATTGGAAGAGGCTGCAATAGTACTGTAGTATATTGTCTTTCATCCATCAAGAGTTAGCAGACTAAATATATTGATACATAATCAATAATTTCCATCTTCATGTTATTTGGCAAGAATTGTTCCTTCAAATATCTATAAATATTAGTGCAATTAGGGTGTATTGAAATTTTAACTATGTGAATCATCCAATAAATCCCTTTTAAGCTCAGTTATAGTGATAACACAAAGACACTACCCAAATTTCATAATTTAATCCTCACACATGATGTTTTTAAAATTCCCACCATTAACACATTTAATTTTATTTTGAAGATTCTCATCAGTAGATAGATAACTTTTAATCATTTATAATAATGATTATTTGGGAACCAATTGAAAGGGTAATGATGTTTTTCTTTCATTGATAATTCTCATATCTATCTTTGATAGATCCATATACATGGGGTTTTCTGCATTCCTCATTTAGTTTAAAACTCCACGATCATTCTTACTCAATTCATAAACTTCCCTATTTTCCGTTCCAAGGAAATAGTGTATTGAACAATCATAATCCATGATTAGTTCATACCACTGAATTTACCTCATTTTGATTATGTTTTGTGAGAATATATATTTCACACTCTTGTGATCCATATATACATCATATATTTATCCATAGTGATTGTGACTCTATATCTTCAGAGAATATATTACAACTGCTAACAAAATATCATGAGATGGATAACTCTATTCATAAATTTTTAACAGCCCTGATTCATAGGCAATAACAATATCATTCTATATAAAGATATAACCAAGTCCTTTCTTTGACACAACAATATAAATCACAAATCCACAACTTCACAGTGGTCTAGTCAGGATCAGTTAATTCAATAATATTCTCTTTAATTCTTCAAAACCTTCTTCACATTTTTCCATACTAATATAACCCTTTACAAGTAATATTGGTTAATAGGTCAGCTAATTGGGAAAAGTTCTGAATTAAACAAATATAATAACCTATTAAACTATTAAATATACATACCTAGATTATGTTCATTCGTGCAGGATATTATTGAATAGCCTTTGTCTTCATAGGGTCAATTTATATTCTATTAATATAGATAATATAGCTAGGAACGGAAACTGATTGAGGAAAAAATACACACTTTCTAAAATTTCCTTATAATTCGTTTCATTACAGATTCTTTAGAAAAATCCATAAGTGAATCTCATGGTATTTTTAGAATATTGGTTTTACAAATATATCATCAAAAAATATCGCAGAAATGTTATCAAGGTATTCCTTAAAAATATTGTTCATAAAATCTATGAAAATCAAAGGTGCATTAGTCTGTCCAAATAGAATTACTGTAAACTCATAATGTCCATACCTAGTTTGAAATACTCTCTTTGGAATATATCCCATCATCACGCACAACTAATGATATCCAAATAAATGGTTAATCATTGAAATGTATTGAACACCATGATGTTGATCAAATAAATCATCAATGCAAGGTTGGGTATGATTTTTCTTTATTGTAATTTCATTGATTTCTCTATAATCAATGCACAACCTCATGGATCCATCTTTCTTATTGAAAATGAGAGTAGGGGATCCCCATAGAGAAACACTAGAGTGAATAAATACTTCATCACTTAATTACTATCACTTTTTCTTCAGTTATAATAAATCCTATGTGTCTATTATATAAGGAGTCTTTGATATAGGTCTTGAACTGGGAATTAAATCATTAGAGAACTCAACTTACTGCTTTGGATGATGTTGAGGTAAATCCATTGGAAAGTAATCAACAAATTCTTACACAATAGGCACATCATCAATTTGAATATTTCATTCCTCATCCATATATATTGCGTTTTCTTCCTCCCAAATTATTGAATTCAGTAGAGATACTCGGGGGTAGATCTAGATGTGAATCAGATGGGGATGTTTCTACTCTAATGATAAGGGATTCTACACCTTCTTTACCAATCATCATTTTATTCTTCATGTAATAGATTTTCACACCATATTTTGAAATCCAATCCCTACTAAGGATTATGTCTATGTAGACCATTAGTATGATAACGAAATCAGTAGATGAAGCATGTTTATATGACATAATGGGAATTGGGTGAAACATATTTGTTTCAATGAGACTTCCCTTAGGGGGTTTGTCTAACAACTCCATTGTTAAAAAGAATTCAAGATATCTTATTTTTTATGAAAACTAGGAAGATATAATGGAATGAAATTATAAATAATAAAATAATTATTTATCTAAATTTGAATATATTATTAATATACCTTCAACCACATCATTAAGAACTTTATCTTACACTATTGTGATCATATAAGCTTGTCCTTTCTCTCATGGACCATTTTGAGGAAAATTTACTTAATGACTTAGAGAATCATTTAATAGTGTCCCATATCCCTATAATTTTATCATTGAGAATTGATTTCTTCATTATTTCCATTATAATCATGTTCTTGGTGGATTCTTTCTCAAAACATGCAACAGACTCCTTTTCCTTTTAATTAGGCTATATGGAATTTCTTTTAACAAACAAAACATATTGGAACCCACCAATTTTTATTCTTCAATTATCTATTCATTACAATTACACCCTCTTCATATATTTATTTCCCTAAAATTCATAATACATAGATAATTATTTCAATTTCTTGATAGCACATCAGACTATATCATTGTATGATGAGAAATTTTGGAATACTAGTGCCCTTCAAAGGAATTGTTTTAAACCATCGATGAATCGATCAATCTTTCTCCTTGGATTATGTATGTAGTCTACAACATGACTTTATATCCTTTTAATGCTGTCTTCATACATGGAATCATTCTCATCTTTATTTTTCATTAGATTCAAGAATTTACGTTCCATATCCGCTCATTTTTCATGATGAAAATAATTGCCTTTGAAAATTTCCTTTTAATCCCTCCATTCCATATTTTTATTGTATTAATAAACCTTTATGTTTGGGATTAGTGACCAATATTTATATACATCTCATGGTAGATGATAAAGTTTCATGGCAACCTCCTTCCTTTCATTTCTTCCCAATTTAATAAATATGTTATCTAAAGAACTTATCCACTTCCTAGCTACTAATGGGTTTTAAGTCCCATTAAATGAAGGAGGTTTTATTTGTTTAAAGTGGTATAACATTGATCCTCTACTTTATCGATCTAGATGCTCCATAAGGGTAAGGTTATTATTCATAACATGATTCACCTGCCCCAGAAGTGTTATATGTTTCTCAGCACCAGATGTAGCTCCACTACCAATATCATTATCTGGAATATTAAAGAAATACCTACATAGGGTACACAAGTTGATATGGTTTCAATTAATTCAACTAGGAACCATTTATAAATAATGGAATACAATGAATTAGGTTTTGAATAATATTTCATAATTTTGAATTAGAAAAAAACATAACATAAATTTTAATCTAATGCATAACTAATCTTATAATCATAAACATGGTTTCTCTGAGGAAAATTTTACTTTTAAATCCATAATAGTGGTTTGTAAAGAAAATATGAATTATCTTAATAATATACCCTAAGTGTGTTAAAAAATGTACCTATTAAGTCCTGTTGTCATGTACCCTGTAACCTCATTTCAATCCTGGAAATCCTTGTTTCAGTTGTTATCCCTAGGTACATCTATTTCTGAACTAGGCATAATTTTAGTATTATGACAAGGTTATATTCTCTAAGAATATCCATATAATACATACCATAACAAAATTCTAGGATGTTATTGATTTCATATCATCAATGTCTTTCTTTGGGATATGTTCCAAAATATATGTTTTTCTAAATCTAGTTTCTGTGGTTTCTACTAAACTTTCTCTGATACCAATTTTAAGAACCCGACCCTATTTTCCTAGATATAGTGCCTTATTTCATTATATTGGCATAATAATCATGGTTGTCACATCTCAACAGAAAAAATAGTTTATTAGTTTGTAAAACCAGATACAAACATTAGTTTTACATTATAACATGAAAGAAAAAACAGTATAAAAATTCATTCAGAAACATCCATAACTCCTTGATTATCTTTAATGGTCATTCATAATATAGTTCATTACATCCTAACGAAAAATAAAATATAAGAATTGGGTGATCTCAGATAATCAATATGGGTAATATATACATTAGAATGCATCATAAACATAAACATTAGGTATGGTGAATAACTAAAAACAAATTCCTTTAAAAATAAACTTGAGCATAATATGGAAGGAATAAAAGCTGGTAAAATATTTCCATAATAAAATGAAACCATGGATATTAAACTATATGAAAAATCCCATAGACTATCAATTACTTGTTTCATAATTAGGGAATGAATAATTATGGAAATACAAAACATTTAATAAAGTCCTTTTCCAATACAAATAAAAGTTATTATCTCCTTGTCAAAAAATGTATTTGAAAAATGGAAAGGCCTCGACCAAGTCCATATCAATATTGTTTCATTAGACCTACCGAAGCATCAAGGGCCATAAAGGGCCATACCCATCACATTATATGTCCAATCCATTTCTCATGTGAATGGTTATAAACACAAACAACATAAATATATGAAATGTAAATAACTTTCCCTAATCATTAAACATAATTACAAACCAAAATGAGAAACTTGGTAAATGGTATGAAGATAACACATCAAGAGTAAAACCGATCATAAAACATTTAAAAAAATATGGTAGATGACAATAATAACAGTTCCATAAGAATAAATCATAAAATTTAATAGATATTTTTAAATATATTAAAATAATCTATTAAATTCATCATGGAATTATTGAGAGAAATACAACTTTTACTTTGCAACGAAGTGTTTTTTTGGGAAATTTTTTTTCATAACTTTTTGTATAAAAATAGTAATGAAAAATTTAGTTTCTCTTGAAAAATATAATTATTATATAAAAATAATGGTTTATTTAATTATATTATGGATGGTACTTGAAAATGGGCAAGCAATCGAGCTATTTCCTTTATTCGGGCTTGCATATGAGGAATAAATTAGAAGGGAACCTTATAAAAAATTCATTATCCCATCAAAGAATGATGAAATGATATATATATATATATATATATATGATTCTTGAAAATAGATATATTATTTATAAGAATTATGTAAAATATTAAACAATTACCTTGGCGTATAGAGGAATAAATCATAACCCAAATGAAAATAAAGGTTCAGGAAGAAAACCCTTAACATATGCCCCAAATTTGTTTTGTAGTTGACCTTAACATCATGGATAATGAAATTAATTACATTATTTACTAAATTTAAAACCTTATAATCATTATTTCTATTTATTATAATTTTATAAGTATATTTATAATATTTTTAATGAGTTAAAAGATACAATTTTATCATTATGAAATGTTCGTTTCCTTTGGTTTCATGACAGATTTGTGAATTTTTAAGTAATAGTTTTCATGTAAAATGAGTACGATTATCTATAAATGCATTTATTGGTTATTTATGGAATTAAATTTGTGAAAATAGTTATATATATATATATATATATAATTTTATTATATGGTATGGGGATGAATCATTAGATAATACATTTAATGATAATCATTTATATTATTATGGCGGTTATTGATCATAAAAAACACATTTTCTTTTAACATTTAGAATTATGTAAATATTTTACATACATAACATAATAATGGTTTTAATAAACATACAATAGTCTGATTGAACCATAAAAATGGTTTTTTTATCATCTTCTAAGGAGTGATTGAAGAACGAAAATCTTTCATCCACAAAGGTTGTAAATTGGCCCCTCGCTGATGATGATTTCAATTTTAAAATCATAGAGATAGAAAAAGGAGTTTGAGAATTTAAATTCTATTATCATCATATAATTACATTGTATCGATGATTCTTGAGTTATCATGATCATTTGAACCAAGGAGGTGAAGGGAGAATGATAAAAGAAAAAGAATGCGCCCGCAAGGGGCTCGACTTTGGGGTTTCTTCTCCCTACCGCCACCTTCCTTCCCCACGCCATGGGTCGGATTCCTCTCCTTGACGCTGTGTGTGCTTAGGGTGTGTGATGTCTATTCCTGTGGCGGTGTATTGACTTTGCGAGCTCGTTCATCCCGGAAAATATCACCGTTTGCTGGCCTCTTCAATGCCTTACTCTTCGATCTAGAGAGTGCTTATCATGGCGGCGCGGTGAGGGTCCTATATTCAAGTTGCCAGCTGCTGCGGTGAAGGTTAACGTTTCGAGTCTGAGCTGGCTTGGGGTGTGGTGGACGGATCTGGTCACGTGTGTGGTATCGAAGGCGGCATCAGGTTTGTGGTTCAGGATTGTGGATGTCACGGTGAATCGAAGGTTCGTTCCGTCAGTGTCTGCAGAAACATCTACGAATGTGGTTTGGTTTTTTGGATTTCTGTCTTCTTCAATAGGGTTAATAGTTGTTCGGTGTTGGTTCAATTTTCCGATTGGGTTCTGTTCTTTCCTTGCGATTATTGTGCTTCGAAGGAGTCCTTCGAGTGGTGTCTGGTTGGGTTCGTGGTCTTATGATTAGAAAAGGTCTGACCGGTGTTCCACCCTGCACAAGACCATTTTTTCATTGCTCTAGATCCCGGCTTCCATTGTTCTCTCCGAGGTTGAGTTTTGGTAGTGGTTTCATGGCTCCTTGGGTTGTGAGCTTGAGCAGGTAGTGTTGGGAGGTTGACGGCGGCAACATTTGATCAGCATTCATGAGGTATGGTACAACTCTGATGTTGATGATGTTGGTTGATAGGCAGTGATGCGTCTGTTTGTGTAGGTGAAACGCTGGCGGGCTTGTGTTTTTGATCTTTTTGATTTTTGAAATTTGGTATTTTGAGTATTGGCGGTTTTTTGAGTTTGGATTTTGTATGGCTGTACACTTGGGTTTTGGGGTTTATGCTGGACTCGACCACATGGATCAAGCCTTAGAGGATATTTTAGAGCTGGAATTTCACATTTGCAGAGCTTCTTGGATTTGGTTTTTTGAGAGGGTATGGCACTTGCCATCGGATCAGGCCTGTGCTTTGACACAAGACATTTGCTAGACGAATAGCCATGCAATGGTGGAGAGCATTATCATGATCAAATGCTAGGGAGGGGAAGTTTCTTGTTGTTACTCTGGTTTTACTCTCTACGATCTTCGGGTCGTGATATTTCTGAAGTTTTTTATGTCTTTTTGGGTTCCCCCCTTCTTCACTTAAAAGGGGTTTTATCATTATAAAAAAAATTTGAAGGCCTTCGGGCTGTTGGATGGAGATTGATAAAAGAAAAGAACTTGAACAGAATTAAAAGGAAAATGATGATGATTTCTCATATTGAATACATTTCAATGAGATCCTCCTTATGGTTATTGGTTAATGTCTATTAATGAAATATAAAGCTCTTAGAAGTGGGGGATAATCTTGGGGAGAATATTTTATAGAAATTATACAAGGATCAATGCATGGAAGGTGTGTGGAGAATGGGTAGTATTTATAGTGGAGTTGATAGGTTATTTTTGAATATGTAATTCAATTTTTTATTATTTCGATCAATATATGAAATAGTGTTTATTATTGAGACTAAATAAATTAATTAAATTATGTGATTTCTTAAAAAATTGTTCTTATATCATCCGTGATTCAATAAATAGTTTTTAAAAAATATACTGTATTTATACCCTAATATATCATATTTTACTATTAAACAATAATTCATGTATTTAGAATAATTAAAAAAAATTATCCCTAAGAAATTTTTTATATATAGAATTCAAAAATTAACTCAATTTCATGAAAATAATTTTATAAACATGAGAAATTTAATTTTTAATTAAAATCATTATTTACTAAAAAAATAGTTTTTAAAATTATAACTGATTTTATAACACTCTGAAAAAATAACTATGGTCCCATAAAAGTATCTTAAAATCATAAGAAAAAAATATTGATTATGAATAACTTTTTTAAAAATTAGTTTTCTTTTAAATCATTATATCAACTATAAATTTGTAATTAAATATTTATGTGTTACAAAATACCAAAACTGAAATATTAATTTTTAAAATAATCATTTACTTACACTAGGATATAATTATATCATAATTTCATTTATAGTATGGTAAAATTTTATTTATAAATTCATAGGTGAGTTTACTATTCTCTTGGCTAGTTTTCTATTCATAAGGGTCAAATTACTATTCTTAAGTGCATGTTACTATCTCATCGATATCGGTTCCTTATTTTCTATGAATAGATCTTATTTCATTCATTCATCATTTATGATGTTTCTATAGTGTTCTATAAGTGATTTTATATGATATATACTATATTAAATAAGCATAAGATGGGAAATTTCATTGACAGAGTTTTGGGTTGTTACACTATTTCCACATTTGAACAAATGGATATAAAAATATCCTTATACTCTTTATTTTATTCTGATGTTAATTAAATTTATTAACAAAAATTCATAATTCATTTACATAAATAATTTACTTCATCAAAATTTTTAAATTTCTTTATTACACCCTCTCTAGACATTTTATTATCTTCCTTTTAGACATAATAGTGGTTTGATTTTGAGCTATAGTAGTGAACACATCAAAAGATAGGGAATTGTTTCCTTTGTGGTGGCCATGTTTAAAACATTGAGTAAAAAGAACTAGGATTTTTTGTGGTGTGATCAGTTCCAGACATTGATTAGTTACCCAAAAGATAAGTTGGTCAGTGATATGGTGATTTGGTTTCCCAAGGAGGGAGCATTGTTTGAGGTTTTCAAGGATGCATCTTGTATGGGCTTGGGATGTTTGTTGATTCGACTGAGAGAGGTGATCTATTATGTGTCTAGGAATTTATGTTTTCACGAGTGCAACTATGACTCCTATGATTGGGAGTTATAAAATGTATTGTAGTGACTAATTTTATTGGTACATTACCTCATCAGTAAGAGCTTTGTGATTTTCACTATCCACAAGATCTTGAAATATGTTTTATCTCTACCATAACTAAATATACACCCACATAGGTGGATTTTTTTGATTCAACACTACAATTTTGAGATATATTACTCCTTGAAATAGGTTAGTGTGAATACTGATGCACTGTGTCAAATGTCCCAAGGGGATATGTTTTGGGAGCCTTTAGCTATTTGGAAAGGGTTAGAGGAGATTTTAGTGATATATCATGACATTGGAGAGTATATTGGACGAGGTTGTATTTTTAAGATGAATATGGATTCATCATTGAAGTGGATGGTATATGGTGATCAAAGGGGAGACATAGAGGATTAGGTGATGTGTGATCATGTTGTACATGGTTATTATTTTGATGGATAGTCAAAGGATGGTTCAAACCTGATGTTGTTCCAGGAGAGGTTTTTTGTTCCAGTGGTGATTCTGGAGAGGGTTCCCTATGAGTTTCATAGCTCACCTTTAGGGGTATTTCCTAGTGATAAAAAGAATCATCGGGGCTTAGGGAGATAATTTTATTAGATGGGGGTGAAAGGTTAGTAGATGATTCTATAGTTAGGTGTCTCATTTTTCCATAGGTGAATATAGAACACCATGATATAGTAGGGGTATTACATTACATATAAATTCCTAATTGTATATAGGATGACATACCAATGGAATTCATCACAGGGTTACTTAGTCATTAGAGTGGATATGATGCAGTTTTTGTGATTGTGGGCTGATTTACCATGTCATATCAATTTATAGTGATCCATGAGTCTAGTTTCATAGATTATTTGTTAAAGAGGTATATGGATGATGTGGTTAGGATTCATGGGGTACCAAGGACCATCATCTCTGATCAGAATCATCCTTTTACCTAATATTTATGGAGGGGATTACAACATGTTTATGGATTCTCATTGAACCTAAGTACTATTTTCTACCCTTTGACAAGTGGAAAGATTTAGTGTACAATCTAGGATCTAGAGGTTATGTTGCAAGCATGCATCTTGGGCTTTTGTGGATCCATGGAATAAAAATTTCCTTCGTTTGATATTTCATTGAACTATAACTATTATTCATGAAATAGAATGAATCCATTTGACGTATTCTACGAATGGATGAGTCTTTATTTGTTGTTCAAGATAAAGGTTTGGAAATCATTAGTTCTTAGTCTTGACATGGTTTATAGAATGATGAAGAATATCTAGTTGATTTGGGAGAGGATGAGGATAGAAGATGACTACCTAATGGATTATAATGATCTTAGTAAGATCCCCCTAGATTATGAGATTGGAGACCCTGTGTTCTTGATAGTCTCCCTTAAGCATGTTTAGTGGAATTTTTGTGGGGTCGTAAGCTTCCTCCCAAGTTCATTTCTAATTTTGAGGTGTTTGGGTGTGTTAGTGTGGAAATGTATCAGTTGGCACTTCAACCACAGATAGAGGGGATCCAAAATGTCTTCCACATGTCATATCTTCATGAGTAACTTCAGGATGACTCCCACACCCTTAAATTGGTGGATTATGATATCATGGATGACACAAAATTTATGGATTGTCCATTAAGGATCTTGGATCATCATGAAAAGGTGATCTGTGGATGAACCATTTCCTTAGTTTGTGTGTTATTGAGGCATGATGTTCAAGATGAGAGTATTTCATAGTAAGAGATGTAGATTCATGGCTAGTACCTAGAGTTAATTTTTTTCCTTTCCCTTTTCTTTTTTGATGATGTGATTTTTTAATATTTCTATTATATGAGTAGTGTTTTCCATTTGATGTGATGTGTGATACTGATTCTAGTATATTAAAAAGGGAAGATATGATTCCAAAATGATACATGTTATACCTTTACCTGATCAATATTTTTAGGTGAGTCAATTCTTCCAAAATCATACAATATACAGATATAATAGATAGTATTTCATGATATATGTCATTGGGGAAGTGGTATGCATTAGTTGTGGTATTTATTTTATTGGGATGTGCATAAAGAAGGTGGTTTGTGGCTAGTACTAGATGATATGAGGATGTTCTTGTGATAGGTGGAAATGTGGATTCATAAGATGTTGTGTGGAAATTTCAGTTGGTGTGTTTGTTTGGTGGTGTTTGAGGTATTAATAACATTGATAGGTCTCATTGGGTGGTTGTTCGAACCCATTTATTTTCAAGGATTGATTTTATTGTCTTATAAGAGAATTATTTGAGAGGAATATAATGTAATCATTTATTATATCCCATATTGTTACATTACATGTTTTATGGATGGAGAGTATTTAGAAAAGTCTCCAATAAGCCCTATACAGGTTGGAGATGTAGTTAAATAGTAGCATGTTTTTACACCAAAAAGGATGGGTTTACAGAGTATGTTTTTTTATGAATATTGTGTCTAGATGTTTATGGTTGTTTTCTATTGGGTAGAACACTGTGGAATGGTTTTATATAGTAAAATATATGTTTTTGGTATGAAATATTTTAATCTCTTGGATCCATGTTTTTTAGAAGAAAATTGGAATATAGAGTAATAGTTTTTTACTGCTTACATTATGATGAAAAGTAGAATTTTTGAGGAATACTTGAAATTCATTCTGTAAATCAAGTGAGTTACATAGTTTCTATAATGGACATGCTCAAATAGTCACTACCATTCAACCATCAATTCCTCTCACTTTGTGGATGAACCATAGTAGTATTTGGAGGATCTTCCATCCCCTTTCTTTTACCCTGATTTGTGGGTTCATGTGGTGGTGTTTTAGTGATCCGAGGGAATTTATCCACCCGTACATACTATTTTTCATGTGTTCTTCTTTAACGGATCTACTGTGATGATTTTTCTTTGATCATTATGTGCTTTTGGATATATTTTTAATGACCCTTTGATGTAATTTATGGTGATCTAGAGTTTCTTAATTCATTTTCATTTTATGGGAATTTTCTTCTTCTCTTATGGTACGTAGTGAGTCAAAAAATCTTATTTATGGTAGGGAATCATCAATCTCACTATTTTACGTGCTATCTATGGGAATTTATAGGTTTTTATTTCCATTGGGTGGATTATAAGGGTCTTCGTAATGATATAATAAATTGGAAATATAAAAATCAATGGGTATGAGGGAGATGTTGCATACTTTGGATGTTTTTATATTTTTGTTGATATTTTTTCCCTGATGTTTCCAATAATAATAATAATGGATTTTGATATCCATTATTGTGTATACAATGATATTATTTGAGAGCCGTTTTGTGTTGTGTGATCACACCATGAATAAAATGATAAAAAATGTATATTTGGATGAATAATTTGTTTCCCAAGGAATATTCTTTGTATGATAATATCCATGATAAATAAATAATTAATGTAATGAAAATTATTGAATAAATTTTGGAATCTTGGATGTTTTTCTCTTTTGTGTGTCTATTCTCGTTGTGTTTTCATGTGTGAAATTGGGCTATTATTTAGTGATGGAGGTAACCTGTTGGGATATGTGATGTGTGGGGTTGTGATATGGTGGTTTGTTGGAATGAATGTATTGTGGGTGGTTAGGAGATGTGGAATGAAGTAGTTGTGATGTGAGGTTGGGGGAAAAATAGTTTTTGTGCGTAATGGCATTGATATGTGGTGGTTATGTGTGGTGACGAACTGTGGTGGTGTTTTTTATGTGTTAATAAATTTTTTGATGAGATTGTGGTATATGATTTGGTACACAATGGTTGTGATGAACAAATATTATAATTTACAGTAGTTGTGGTTCATGGGGGTTGTGGCTGTGTGTTGGTTGTGATGTATTGTTATTATAGTGAGATTCTTTGGAAGTTGGGGCATGGTGACCACTATTAATGTGAGTTAGGCCAGTTGTTATGTGGTCAGTTTGTGTTAGTTTCCCAGTTATCCATGGAATAATATACTATGAAGAAAATGAATATGAATGGGGTAGAAATTAATATGTTGTAAATATCTTAAATGAAGTTAATAAATGAATGGGGTGTGTGAATACAAATGAAGTGTCCCAATAAATGGAAGTTAGTGGAAATAATTATATCAGTATATTTATGAACATGTAATTGAAATTGGGAAATGTTTTGTGGCTTGTCAGGCTTTGGTGTGGTGTTTTTAATAGTGTTGCCAGGGGTTGTGATAATTGACATGTGGTTTAGTGGTGGTGATGTAGTGTATGTTAGTGCAGTTGTAGTAATCCAATAGTTTTTAAAATTTATGAAATCTAGGTATAATGTTTGTTATTTTATTTATATATGTACCCGACCCAAGTTAGAGAAACATACCAACACTAAGAGGATCTACATTCTAGGTTTCCCCACATCATATAGGAGTGTGGTCATACATATTTATAGCTAACCCCTCTTCCCCAATCTTCCATTTATAGTAATTGTGACCTAGGTGTCTTCAAATGACGTGTGACGTGTTGGCCTAGGTCTCTTCAAGAGAGTTGTGATGTGATGGAAAAAGTTTTCCCAAGTGATATGTGACATGATGATACCTTTTTCTAGAATGGGATACTAGATAATGCGAGGGTGGACTAGGTAGGGATGTTTCCTGACCAACCTTAAAGACACATGGTATGATATGTTCTATGATGTGATGATGTGATGTGATTGGTTTTCATGGATGTGATGGGAGCAATGGACATTCGATGATGGGGCGTGAGAGAGGTAAATCAGTTGCGATGTGACAACATGGAACCTTGATCTGAATTATTTCAAAAATATAAAACTATATTGGATGCTAGAGTTTGTGATCTAGTCATGTTGATGTTGTGTTTAGTTAGTTGAGCCATTTAGGTTCTTGTTTGTTCTAATTTTTGGTCAATGATGCATTATAATGATCTTTTAAAATATGCACTTGATACCTTGGGTATGACCATACATAGTATACTTGTATGATAACCCTATGTATATAAACAATTTTTTAGTTTTACAGAAGGAATTTGGGGATCATGATGGAAATTAATTTCTTGGGATTTGGAGATGTTGTTGAGTCACTACTATAGGGCTTATAATTTTATATTTTCTTTTAATACTTTTATATGTATCAGTTACCTTGATCAAACATGGTGGTATTTTTTTAGTTATTTTTAGATATATGTGATGGTTTTTTTTGGTGGTTATTTATTTTATCTCTTAGACATGTTTTATTTATTGTGAGTAATGCCTCCCATATGTGTGATAAATATCCCTCGATACTTGTCACCAACTAGGGGATTACTGGCAGTGGGACATGGGGGTCATTATCTATCATTCTTCAATATGGTATATTTTGTAGAGGGTGTCATTATAGAGTGTAATCAAAGGATTGGTTTATATATAGGAGAAGTTTGGAGTACAATAATATGATGTTTTCATGGGATGTTTGGGAAACCCTACTGGTTGATCTTAGCTCCTGAAAAGGACAAAGAGACCCTCTAGGACACATGATTTTAAGCCCCCTTGATCTAGTTCACAGAAAATGAACATGTTTAATAATCAAGTGTGGTGGACCAGTTTCTATGGTAGATATCACAGATAAGTACATGTATCATAGTTGTTTTCATTCATGTTTTAATTGGAATGTTTTGGGAAAATAAAATGAATTAATTAAATAAAATTGATATAAAATTTTATGCTACCAAGATTAGGGTATTGTTCATTCTTTTCACGAATGAGTCCTGGTCATCATCAACAATTGGTTAAGGTAGTTGAGGATTAGCTAGATTGTTTTGCTGATCGTACGTGTGGCATGATTGAGGATGATGAGGCATAGAAGCAGGCCATTCATGTATTTCAATGGTAGAGTTTGGGAACTTATGAGGGGAGTGTCTCTGATCTAGAGTTAGAATTTTGGTTTGAAGAGATAAAGATTGATTTTAGTCTTATCAGAGTACCAATTGATTATTTTATGTTATTAAAAGTTATTTACTTACAGGTATCTACACACTATAGGTGGATGCTATTTCTTAGTGACCATAAGTTGGAATATGTGTTATTTCCCATCATTCACAAGGAGTATTGAATGGAGTTCCCATCATCAATGATGGGGGAAGAAAAAAGGTGGGATCCTTTTTCTATTTAGCATAGGATTAAATGCATGTATGATCACGGGATATAGTTCATATACATCCTTTTATTTTCTCTAGATGTATCTCTAGATGGGGATTCCATAGTGTGGTGTCAAGAGGAGGCTTTGTGCCTAGTGATTAGGCATTCGATCACATATTTTTTTAACTCAACATATCCAGATTTTAAAATGATGATTTTATAAAGTAGTCGATTTCTTTGGGAGGTGGTACTCAAGATAATGGTGAGAAGGGTGACTCAAGTAACATTTAATTCATGTATTTATGGTTCCAATCTATGGGAAAACCATCATGTAATTTATTTTCACATAATTTTATGATTGGTGGATTCTGAGAAACTATGGTAAGATTTACATTTTGATGTTATTCCTATAGAGGGAATGGGTATCATGAGGCCCAATGTATGTCCATTTAGGGAGGCCAGTATCTGGTGGATGTTCAGGACCCTTTTTGGCAGCATAAAAATTACTTCTGAGGTAGTTTTAGTGGAATGAAAACATATAATTTTTCAACAACCAAGATATGGTGGTGTTGGAAGATTGAAACCTTGTTATATTCCTTTTCCATAGAGACCTAGGATAGGGTGTGGTCATTAAGTCCATCAATAGTGAAGAAGAGGAGATAGCCATGGTTAGTTTCACGTGCTAATGTTGGTTATGTCAAAAGAGCCATAATTTTTCCTACATATAATAACTTTATTGTTACATCATAATATTTTATGATATGTATATTTTTATATTAATACTCTTTGATATATTAATTTTCATAGAACATCAATTTAAATCGAACTCAAGAAAAATATATATTATTATTTTAATATGACCATTACAACCTATCAACTAAACTAGGGGGACTGAATATTATCTACCATATTATGAAATATATAATTTTGTAACTCATTTTTAATAAATAAATAAATAAATTATTTGATAATATGCACATAATTTTTAGTAATGTCAATTTATTCATCAAATATATGTTTTATTAAAAAAGTGATTTTTCTTACATTCTATCAGAAACCAAATATAATTAATTTTTGACACTTTTATAAAATTTTCATGGTGAAATTAACATCATTTTTGAATCATTGTATCAAAATGATCCTATGATGAATTTTTATAAATTTTATAAATTTTTTGATTTTTTAGAAAATAGTAAAAATACAATTTTTTATAAAATAATCATTTTATTTATATTTCAAGGTAATTTTATAATTATAAATTTATCTAAAAGTAACTAAAGTACGTTGTAGTTATATATAATCTATTTAATTAAATTTAAACAAAAAATACACCTAATTTTGGAACAAGTACATTTTTTGTTTGAAAAACACATTTTTCCAAAAAACAATTTCATTGCATTTTCGAATTTTAATTTTAAATGTAATTTTTCAACATCTGTGTTTCAATTTTTTGAAATTTAATTATATATTCTGAATTAGGATGTAATGATTATGATCTATTTTTATTTTCATTTTAGGCCTAAAAACGTTACCATGATAATTTGTTTTACCAAAGTGTAGGTAAAATAATGTAGCGAGTTAAAGATAAAATGAAAAAGATTAAAATACCTAAAAACATCAATATTAAATGGGTGATTGATGTGTTTCCCCACATTAAGTATCCTTTAAAATATGAATTTTTATCCAAATTCGTTGTAATTAAATCCACACAATTTTTCTATTTTAAATATAAAATAATCATCATTTAATCACTTTACCCCCCCATCCTTAAGTTTTAATAACACTCCTTACAATACCATTTCTTATAAAAGCCTTGAATATCTTAAAATCACTCCAAAATATTCTCCTCACCACTCTCCCCATGTCCAAGTGACACTGGTCTTACCCAAATTCTGATACCAAGTTCCATAAAGGGTCTATCAAGGAGGTAATATTCAAGTGGAGGTTAAAGTGTGAAAAACTAAAGGGAACGATAATTTAAGGGTTGATCATATCATTTTTCACGTCTATGAGAAATATGAATTATTAACCTATAATTTATTATGTGTGGATTAGATAACTACATTTTATATATGGTAGCATGCATCTCATTATCTTAATTCCATTCAATTTTTCATTTGACAATTGTTACTTTTATGGGGCAGACGATTCGACTGATTATGAAGTGGTAAGGGATTTCCTAACCTAATTTATATTATTTCGGTTAATTTTATAATTAATTTTATTATTAAATGTTAATATAATGTGTGGGAGGAATTTTTATTATGTTATTTTGAATTTACAACTTTTAAGTGGATTTAAATGGATACACATAATCAATTCAGTTGACTAACACTCACATTAATGATATGATATTTATAAGGATTTTATTTAAAAATACATCTTCTTAAAATTTTCCTTAAAAAATATTTTTATTCTATGTATATGTTTTTAAATTTATTTATACTTTTGTGATTTTTTAATGTAATTTTTACTCATGTTTTTATTTTTTAAAAATCAATTTGAAAGTATTGTTTTTATTATTTTCTAATTTATGTTCTTTGTGAATTTTAGAACTTTAATAGGGATGGAATTTATTTCTAACTTATACGGCATGAGAATATTTTCATACCATCATGATTTCCTGATTATTATTTTTTCCTTTATAATATTACGTTTCTATTTTCAATGGAAACATTTTTTCCTTTATAATTTCACGACTCATTAAAAAAATGATTCAAAAATCGGAATTGTTATTTTTTTCAAGAATTATTTCATGCGTTCATTCAAAATTATATACCACAAAGGATACAATTATTTGATGTAACTTATGATTTTATAGGGATATTATTCAAGGATAATATATTTATTATTTTTATGGTTTGTTTATGATTGTGATAGAATGATATTTATAAAATCTTTTTCATTTCCACAGGTTATGATACGATGAAACATTTATAAATCCTAATTTCTTTTCATTAGTTATGATATTATTTATGTAATTATGGAACACATATTTATAGTATCATTAAGTGATGGTGTTGTCTTTATAACCATGTATGGTGGTTATGTTATAACCAATGACTGGTGGGACCTATCTATCTCTCCAATGTATAGGGTAATGATATTATATCTCTTGAGATATGCCTGACTAGAATGGGAAGTGAAACTAGTTAAGTAAAGGAGTATTTATTTATCTATAATATGTGAGTGAACATTGACAACCACAATGGTTTAGGTGTTGAACCCATTAAACTATTATAGTCTTGTAAAACTACATTGACTTCTATGGATATGATTTTCTATGCTTATGTATATGCCACATTCAATGTCTTATGCCATTGTTATTCTCTCATGGATCATTTTTTCTTATGATTTGTTTCATTGAAATTCTATGATTTATTCCATGATTCAATATCATGGTATTTTATATATAGGGTACAATTTGCAAATGACATGTTCATATCCTTATGCCTTTATGATTATGTTATGATAGATATATCCCTTATTTATGATTAGTGAGCATCTGAGCTCACACTTTTATTATGTTTATTTTCCCTAGTATTTGAATGATTTTAATTATTAGGACATGTCAGAATGTGATATAGTTATGACTGAATATAAACAATATGATGTAGATGATTTATGAAATAGTTTTTTGTCTCCATGTTTCCAAAGATACTAAAGCCATAGAGTCTAGGAATTGTTTTTTATGTTATGAAATGAATATTCATTTTCTTAGATATAATATCTATATATTAAAAGTATTAGTCATTATAGTTGGTATCAGAAGAAAGGTTTAGTTAAACTCTGGAATCCTAGATTATAAAACCTTAGTAATAAACCTAATGGTAAGTCTAGGTTAAAATCCTAGAGATTTCATAACGACCAGGAATTACCGAAGATAAACCTAAGGTGTTATCGATTAAGGTTTTATAATAATTTTCCATAGATTATGTGGTTTTCCAACAATGATTAGTTTTTCTCACATTATGCTTTTTGGGTTTTAGATAGTGGCAAGAACTGGGAGGATTCATGTTAATAGTGATTATAATTTGTAATGGAATGATCTTACATGTGAGAAACCAATGAAAAAAGGAGTTAGGTGGTGAAGCATTATTATTATTACTAATAATTAATCTTATAAAATGAACAATAATATCAACATTATTGAGTTTCCCAACCCATATAATAACTGAAAAACGGAGTGTCATGGTGACCACATCGGAAAGAAAGCTCAATTTTCCTTATATAAATCATGCAGGAAGTGTTATCAAGGATAATGATTCAAGTGAAATAAATGATTATTTAAGATTGTGAAAGGACACATAGAAAGTAATTGAAAAGTAAAAGTGAAAGGTTCTGTTAAAATAATGGATGAGAATAATGGTATTCCTAAGGCTTCATCAATAGTTAAATGTTTTATGTATGGAATGTATGGGATTTATGAAAATTAATTCTCTAGGGGGAATGTTAATGAATATAACAAAAAAGGATGTGTGAGTAATGTTAATATTGATGATGATTAAGATTTTATGAATGAAATATGAGAAGGAAACTATGGTATGGAATAAAATTAAGAAGGTTGGTTAATTTTTTAAGAATAAAGACGTAAGATTGAGTGTTTATGTATTAGAATTCAAGAATAATAATTTAGAAGTACATTTATGGTATTATAGAATAATGAAGCATATGAGGATTGTTCCACTATTATCTTTCTATAAGCATTTGAATGTATTTCTTGGATGGTATTTTAAACTATAAAAAGTGAATAAGGTGATATTTTTGGGGAAAACATTATTAAGTGAAATATAACCTATAATATGTGAATGGTGTTGGTATAATAATGTGATAAAGGGATGTTTGATCATGAAAATATAAATGGGACACTATTTTTACATATTAGTATAATGTCGAAAAGGTGGTTTGTGGATTGATTTAATTGAATTTTTGGATTTATGGTATGAGGAAAGAGTTAATTTTTGAAAGCATGCATGTATTCAATAAGGCTTTAAAATAATTTAGGTTATTAATATGTTTTCAAAGAATACATGGAAATGATCTTTACAAGTTTGGTGTGTTAAAATTAAAAGTTACATTATGGGTTTATATTGCATTAATGATATGTTGATTTTGAAAATTTAGTAAACATTATTCGAATGTCTTGAATTTTAATTTTTTAGAAGGTTCACAAGGACAAAAATTTATGAAATTGTTTACATTTAACATTGAAAAAATGTTTTAAAGATTAATGTAATTTTTAAACATATGAATATTTATTCATATTGGATAATTTGTGCTAACCATTTTGTGATGATAAGTAGAGAGAAAAGGAAAACATTTTCATAACAATATGGATCTTATGATCTACTAGTTCTATAAGAATCAAAATTTCAACTTAATTTCTAAGAGTCAGAAATAAAGAAGAGATTTATCAATGGAAAACAAAATATTTAGATTATACTTATGAGATGAAATAAAGTATGTATATCATTTAAAATAATTTTGAAATAAAATTTTATCCCACTTCTATCATTTATGATGATATCAATGACCTTTTAAGAACAATTTGGTCTAAGGTTTTGTGTTTATTAAACTTCAAATAACAATTTAATATATCATTATACAAAATAAAAAGATAGTTATAATTCTCTTCTATGTCAACATTTTCAATTTCCATTAATATTCTCTTAATCAGAATACTAGTTTTGTGGTAATCTTCACCATTTACTTTCCATCGTTCCAATAAGAATCTTTATTAACCCGTTTTACGATGTGGGTTTCCCTCAGATGAATTTTCAAATGTAAACCTTAAATTTTCAAAGATAAATTTCAAATTTTATAGATAATGTTTTTAAAAGTTCTTGATCATATCATGAAATTAACTTTTCAATTACTGTTTCCACTGATTATCTCTTAAGTCCATGGTGTGTTCCATGTATACCTCTTGAAGAAGTAAATTCCTGATCCTTCACAAGTTATAAAATCAATGGTCATAAATTTAGAGAATGATATTTCTTATGAAGAAAAATGGTAAAAATTACTAATTAAAGTGATAAATTTCTATTAAACAAGTCCTCTCACTTGGTTAATATTTTGTGGTAAAAACAGTAATTTTAGCAAAATTTGTGGGAACCTTAGGATGTGATGAGGCAATGGTATATGCATCTATTTTTATCTAAGGGATGAATATCAAGGGATAAATTCATTTTAAGGGGGTATATTGTAACACACAATGATTTTATGGTATGTCTCTTTTAAAAATAAACCTCTTTAATATCTTACTTTTCCAGAAACAACGTGCCTAACTGAACTCCAATTATATATATATATATAAAATATTGACATGAATATTATAACCTCCCCATTAAATTGGAAGAAATTAATTGTACTAAAATCATTATCAATTATATACTATTCAATTTCATTGTCAATGTATTAATTAATGATTTGAGAATATGCACATTCTTTTTTAGTAAATTAATTTTTTCTTCAAATATTTATTTCCTTCTAAAAACTAATTTATGTTACTTCCAATGAGAAATTAATTATAATTAATATTTTATACTTTATTTTATAAAATGAAAAAATCATCATGTAAAAAATATCATAGTTTGAATTTTTGAGAATATTATGAAATTTTTTATTTTTTAGTGAATGGAATAAAATACATATTTTTATAAAACCCTAATTTTTGTTGTATTTAAATTTAATTTTCTAATTTTAAATTGATCTTAACAACCTAAGTTATTTTTAGTTCTATATAATTCAATTAATCACAGTAAAAAAATATTTATAACTTATTTTGAAATAAGTACAGTTTTGGGATTAAAAAAACATTTTTTAAGAATAATTGTTTTTTTTTCGTTTTTTGTTTAATTTTTAAAGAAATTTTAAAAATTCTATGTTTTCAATTTAAAAATATGTATTAAATATTTTTAATTAGTAGGTATAAATTAATTTAAAAGTTTATTTTCTTTTTAGGCATAAAAAAGTTACCGTGGTAAAAAACATATTTACAGTTGTATATGTAAAATAATGTAGTGGGTTAATGTTTAAAAGAAAAAATATTAAAATACCTAAAAATAACAACATTAAATGGGGGATTGATGTGTTTTTCGACCTTAAACATCTTTTAAAATATTAATTATCATCCAAATTAATTATAATTAATTCCACCCAAATTTGGTTGGCCTTAAATATGAAATAATAATTATATAATAAATCAACCCCCTCATCATGTATAAATACCAGCCCTCACCACCACCTTTGTCCCTACAATATTTAAATCCCTTCATATCTCTTGAAAATACTATCCTCCCCACTCTCTCAATGTCAATGTGCTGCTGGTATCACCCAAATACCAATTCCAAATTCCTTAAGGGTCCATTAAAGGTTTTGGTATTCAATAGTAGGTTAATGTGCAAAAAACTAAAGGTAAAAGTGAGGTAATGTTTTCCTGTATCAATTTTACATCTATGATATATCTGAATTATTAATAAATTATTTATTATGTCATGTGTATATAATCTAATTTGATATATAATATCTTTAATCTCAAAATATTAATGATATTTAATGTTTAATGGGATTATTATTATTTTTTGGGGGCATACATTTTGACTTATTACAATCTTATAAGGGATTTCCAAACCCAATTTCCATTTTTTGGCTTAAAATTATACTTCATGGATTATTTCATGTTATGATTATGTGTGAGATGATTTCTGATTATCTTATGTTTTATTTCCAGTTATTTTATGTGTATTTATAGAGGATACACATAATCTATTCATTTGATTAATGACCACTTCAATGATAGGATATTTATCGGAAACTTTCTTTTAAGAAAATTATATTTTTTAAAATTACCCTTAAAAAACTATTTTTCTTTTATTATCATGTGTTTATATTTTTTTATTTTATGATTTTCTAAATTTATTTTTAATCATATTTGACTTTTTAAAAAATGGTTGAATGGATTCTTTTGTTCATTTTTTAAATGATGTTCTTTTTAAATTTTTTGAAAAAATAATTGAAGGAATATTTTTTTAACTTATACATCATGAGCGTAATTTTCAACCATAATGATTCCCTATTTCATTTATGTTTACTTTACACTATTACAAGGTTATTTTCAAGAAAAATATATTCCATTATAATTTAATGAATCTTTAAAAAGAAATGATTTAAAAATGGACAAGATTATTTTCTTCGTGAATTATTTCAAGTGATCCTTCAAAATTAATATCTATATAAGGTAATATTATTTTATGTTACTTATTATTTAATAAGGATTATAATAAATTATGCTAACCTTATTCTCTTTATAGGTGGTTTATATTTATAATGGAATGATATTAATGAAAAAAATTTCATTTACACGGGTTGTACTATGATGAAATGTTAATGAAACCCAATTTCTATTCAAGGGGTATGATATGATATATATTAGTATGAAACTCATATGTATGGAATCATTATTTAAATGTGGTTACATTACTACCATGGAAGGTGGTTACATTATAACCAACAATATGTGGGACCTATATCACCCTCCAAAGCATTGGGTAATGATATTATATATCATGAGATGGACTTGAATGTAACAGGAATAGAAACCATTTAAAAAAAGGAATTTATCCATTATGATAATCTTTTGAGTGAACCATGGCTACTATAATGGTTGTGGGAGTGAATCCAATGCACTATGATAGACTTGAAATATTTCCTTTACTTCTATGGAAATGATTTTATATTCTTATGTGTATGAAACATTCCATGTATTATGAAATTACTATTTTCATAGGGCATATGATTTATTATGAATCTTGTTTTATGAAATTATTTTATTTATTTTATGACTCATGATTATGATCTTTTATATACATGGTATAATGTACAAATGTTATGTTCCTGTTATTATTCCTTTATTCCAATGCTATGATTGACATCTCCCTTGTATACCATTATTGAGCATCTAAGATCACCCTTTTGTTATGTTTATTTTCCCTAGTATATAAAAGAAGGTAGTAAGTATTACATTACATAAAAGGTTCTAGTTATGAAATAATTAGCAGGAGAAGTTGTATATGTTTTATAAAGTAGTTGTTTCTGTCTCTAGGTTTCCAAATACACTAATCCCATACGATTATTGTGTGGTTTTTTCATGTTATGTTATGTAATGAATATTCATCTATTTAGATGTAATATCTATGTATGAAAAATATGGATTTTTATATTTATCATCTACTCTTATTTGTGGATTTTTTTATTCAGGAGACAGACACTACTTCGTTGCTCCATAATTTGTCCATATGTTGGAATTTGATGGGGAGAGACTTCCAGTTCCCCTAGTATTATCTACACTAGTCTAGGGTTATAAAATATTATTGTCTGTTTTTTTGGGATTTAGACTAGTGATGGGGAAACAACTATAAGTGGTAGAATTATTTCTATTATAAATAAACCCATGTGATGTTATCTTTAGTATGGATTGAATGTATTCGATGTGTGCAGTCATCAAATGATTTCGTAGAAGAGTTTTGTTTTCTAATATGGATGGAAAAAGAGTGGAATTCATTAGCATGTGAGGTTATCAGATTGGTGGTGGGAAATATGATCCTATTTTTTAATATATGGTAGAGTTATTAGTGGAATCATAGGTAGGATATTTTACCAGGGTTGGGTATGTGTTCTATGAATTCTTTTGGATGAGGTTTTGGAAATACACCCTTGATGTGATGTTTGAGTTTGGGATAGATTTACAACTACGTGTGTATAGGATTTCCCTGAACACCTATCCAATGAAACCTTTGGAGTTGTGTGAGTTGAGGTTTAAGTTGGATGATAGGATGTATATGAGTCCGATCTGACCCAATGGGCCTTCTTGGGGTGCTCTAGTGTTTCTCACCAAAATGTTAGAAGCTGTCTAAGGTTGTGCATAGACAATTAGAGTTTGAATTAGGAAATGGTAAATAATTGTTACACCCATCTGAGGATTGATGATTTGTTTGACTAGTTGATAGGGGAAAGTGTCTTTTTTATATTTGATCTATGGCAGGATATCATCAGCTGAGGGTGAAAGATGATCATATCATGAAGACTGCCTTTAGGTGCATGTATGCACACTTTGAGTTTTTGGTCATCTTATTTGGTGTCAGGAATGCCCCAAATGTGTTCATGGTTCTTATAAAATCTATCCTATTGAAGTTCTCATACCAGTTCATCATTGTCTGCATCGATGAAATCTTGATTTACTCGATGTTAGAGGAGGATCATGTCATGTATCTCAATGTTTTTCTATAGGTCCTTCGACACAACCAGATCTATGGAATTATATCCACGTGCATGTCATATATGTCGGAGGGGAATTTCCTTGGGCTTTTGGTTTCATAATGATGTTTGTTCATCGAACCATCATAGGTTGTGGTTGTTTCTTCATGTGTAGCACCTATGGATATGGAATATGTTCACAATTTGTATAGTATTTCAAGTTATTATTAGAGGTTTTTATTTGATTTATTTTATGTTGTGGCCCCTTTTACAACATAGACTATGAAATAAGAAGATTTTTTTTGTAGTTATTACTTTCACATTGGGTTTTGTTTCATAACAAAGATTTTTTTTGGGTGCTATAGTGCTTTGGATTCTTGAGGAGGGTGCGTTGTTAGATGTTTTTTGTGATGTTTCTCTTCTTTCCATGGGATAAATAGTGATTTAACAAAACATGGGGAACTCCTATGGGTCTAGGAAGGTACATAACCTTGATAATACCTATTCAACCATCATTTGGAGATATAAACAATAGTTTTTTCACTAAAGTTGTGGAGAAATCATCTCATTGACGAAGGATTTGTAGTTTTCACATCCCAAAAGATCATGAAATATGTCCCTCACAGCTAGATATGAATCTATTCCGGCAGATGTAGATTTATTTTCTTAAATATTATGGTTTTGAGATCTCTTACACCCCATAAAATAGGAATGTGTTTGGCGATAAATTTAGTTTGAATTATTGAGGGTATATGGTTTCAGATATTAAAGATGTTTGGAAAGAGATGTACGAGCCTGAAAAAAAGCATCATGACATTATAGAGAGAATTGTATGAGGTTATATTAATCAAATAACTATGGATTCATCCTTTATGTGGAAGATGGAGGAATATTAGTGGGGAAACTCAAAGGAATTTGTGATGTATGATCATGTTGTTCATGGTGATGCTCTCGAGGGATGGTCACAGGATGGTTGGAACCATATGTTATTCAAGGTTATGTTGTTTATTCTGGTGGAAACACTTATGGGAGTTCTTTATGAGCTACAAATATCATCTTTAGTTGTATATCCTAGTGTCAAAAAATGTATCATGTGTTGAGGAGATATATTTATTTGATGGGGACAAAAAACTCATTGGTAGAGTTTATGGAGAGGTGACTGGGGTTTTAGTAGGTGAATGAATAACAATGTGTTCCTAGGGTTTTGTTACATTAATTATATATTTACATATGGAAATTGGATTATATATTAGTTGAAATTGTCAATTAATATTCCAATTATCATGATGTATGTGATATGATTTGGGAGATAGTGGAACGATTAATAAAGCTACGACATTTTTGGTGATCCACGAGTCGAGTGTCAGGGATGATTTTGGAAAGTGGTATGTGGATGTTATGGTTAATATTAAAGAGGTATTATGGAAAATGAACTCTGATTAGGGTCCTTGTTTTACCACATGGGTTTTCAAGGGATTTAAACATGCTTTTAGATTCTAGTTTCACCTTAGAATAAATTTTCACCCATATAAAGATGGGAAGATAGTGTTGAATATCAATATGCTAGAGGATATATTATAGCTTACATCTTAGAATTTTCAAGATTGTGGGTATGGAAATTTCTTTGGGTTGAGTTTTTATAAAAATAAAAATATAATTAGTCAACCACAATAGCTAAATTGGAGGTTTTTTTGGATAGCTATGTCAATATCTATTATGCAAGATATTGGTTGGGGAATCATTTTTTCACAATCATGATGTTGTGCAGGGCATGATTGAGAAGATTCAATTGGTTCAAGAGAGGTTCAGGGTGGTACATGACTATCATAAAGAATATGATGATCACAGGAGGATCCCTTTATAGTTTTATATTAGATACCAAGTGTTCTTGAGAGTATCCCCTTTATGATTGAGGTGTAGGTTTCGATGGGGGAGTAAGATTTATCCCCAATTCAGTAGGCCTCTGAGGTATTGGGGTGGATTGTAATGACCATGTATCAGTTGGTGATTCATCCATGGTTGGAGAAGACACCTGATGTCTTCACAATTTCTCAGCTTTATTGTATATTCATGATGAATTCTAAATACATTACTAGGGAGATTTTAAAATTGAGGATTATGTGAATTTAATGGAATAGCGAGTTGAGATCCGTGATTGTTGATAGAAGGTATTGTGTAGATGAACCATTCCATCTGTTCATGTGCTATGGAGGTGTGGTTCCTAGAGTAAAATACTTGTATGTGATATATATAGATTCATGTACAATACATGGAGTAGTTTTGAGATTTTTTTGGACTATTTTGTTTGGATGGTGTGGTGTTTATATATTTCTATTTTATTAGATGTGCAGTTACATTTATATGATGTGTGATAAAACTTATAACATATGAAGAAGTGATGTCCTAGTTCCTAATTGGGATGTTTCATACATTATCATGATAAAAAATATGTGGATGAGTCTGTGCCACACAAAATGGACAATATTCTGACATAGATAATGGGACTCCATGATTTTTGTGCTTGGGGAATTTCAATTTTTGGGATGTCGTAGTTTTTCTCTTGGGATATGTGGAAAATATGTGGTTTATGGTTGCTATCAAATTATGTAGTTATGTTCCCAGTGAGAGGTAGTGATGTGGTTTCATATGATTCTTTTTTAGTGTTTTGGTTGGTGGTATTTAACGTGTAAGGAGAACATTTAGAGGTGTGTTCTATGGTGGAAGATTTAACACCTTTCTTTTTTGGGTTTGGTTTTGATTATTATGTATGAGAATCATTTTATAGGTATCTAATGTAATGGTATGTGCCTTAATAGCACATTAATGTTTTGGTTTTTTGCTTCAAGAGTGTTCAAATAAAGCTAAAAGAGATTATGTGGAGGATGGAGATGCTACAGAACTATAGTAAGATTTTTCTACCCTAGAAGACGATTTTAAAATATAAGTTAGTGTTTTAATGATTTTTTAAATATTTGTGGATTGTGTTTAGAGGTGGAGTTTTATGTAAAATGGGATTATGTTATAATACATAATTTAATAGAATAAAATATTTTAAGCCCAATGAACTAGTTTTTTTGGAAGAAAAGGGGATTGCTATTTAATAGTTAATTTTACAGCTTGTAATTTATGGGATCTTGGAATTTATGGCCTATAATTGTAATTTCCACCTTATATCAGGTGAGTTACCCCTTTTATATAATGTGGAGTCTTAGAAAACCCAATCTACTTGGAATTCATTTTCTCTAGCATTGTGGATCAACCCTAATGGTTTTGGGAGGATCTTGCATCCCCTTCATCATTCCATCATATATGGGTTCTAATAATGGTGTATTGATTGTCCCATGTGATTCAGCCTCCCATCCCTTTTATTTTCCGTGCATTCTTCTTTTAGGGATGTAATGTGGTGATGTTTTTTTGGTCAGGATATGTTTTGGGATGTTTATTGATAACCCTTTAGTGCAGTTTAGGGTGATCCAAAGTTTCTTGTTATTGTTGTGGTGTGTGGGCTATTTTTTCTTCCTCTTATGGCATGTAGTGAGTTCTAGAATCTCTCTTCTGGTAGGGGATCATTTTTATAACATTTATTATTCTATGTGTGGTGATAGCAAGATTTTTCATTGCATTTGGTGTATAGTAAGGGTCAGCGTAATGAGACAATAACATGGAATAATAAAAATAAATGGGTATTGGGGTGATATTTCATGCTTTGACTACATTGATATTTTTGTTGATATGTTTCTTGTTGATGTTAACAATACTAAAAAAATGATTATTAAGAGAATCAATTTCTCACTAGATGATATAAATGGAAACCCTAGATGTGTTTTTTTGTGATCACACCTGAAATAAAATGATAAAGAATATATATAGATAAATAACTTTTTTTCATTGGAATATGGGTTTTTAGATAATAAAAATTCTAAATAATGAATTAATGTGATGAATTCCTAGGAAAAAATTGTGGAATCTAGACTTGGTTTTTGTTGTGTGCTTTTGTGGTCTTTCTATTTCATTATGTGGTTTGGGCTGTTGTGCGGTGATGGAGGTGACCAAATGGGTTGTGTGATGCATGTGGAAATGTTATGCTATTTGGTTCACATGGATTCATCTTGGTAGGTTATGAAATGTGGTTCATTATGGTTGTTATGTGAGGTTGGGGTGCATAGTGGTAGTGGTGAATAGTGGAATTGATGAATTCTAGTGATGTGTGATGAAGATTTGTGGTGGTGTTGTGCAATGTGGAGGTGTTGTGCGATGAGGTTGTTGTATGAAATGTTATGCACATTAGTTGTGATACATATTTGTTGGGGGTGAATAGTGGTTTTATTTTTTTGTAGTTTGTGATGTGTGGTTTTTAGTTTCATATGGTTTGGATGTTGTGGTACTGTGACGACTATCGATGTTAGTTATGCTACTTCTTATGTAGAATAGTTGTTTTAGTTTCCTAGTTATCCATGGAATAATTTATGACGGGGTAAATGAATATGAATGGGGTAGAAAATGGTATGTTCTTAATATATTAAATGAAGTGAATAAATGAACTCATTGTGTGAATATAAATGAACTGGATTAGTCATTTAATGTTTATGAAAATTGAAGGATCAATAAATATATGAACATGTAATTGAATGTTGGGAATATTTTGGGGGATTCTTTTGTGGTGAGTGGGGTGTTACATATTGTGGCAGTATAAGTTGTTATGGTTGATTTTTGGTGAAATAGTGGTGATGCATTGTATGTCAGTGATACTGTTGTGAAACCATAGGTTGTGTAATGTGGGATATGTATGTTTCATGTGTGGAATGTTTTTTCTATATTATCCCCTCCTGAGTTGGTCAATTATACCAATGATCACAGGTTTTTAGTTACATGTGTTATCCCAAATATCTATTATGGTTTTGATATGGATGTATTGCTACCCCCTATTCCCCAATCTTCTTTTGACAATAGTGGTGGCCCAAGTTCCTTCGGGTGAGGTGTGATGTGTTAGCCCAGTTGACTTCGTGTGAGGTGTGATGTATTAGCCTGGGTTTTTTTTCAATTGAGGAGTGATGTGATGATACCTAATGCTAGCACTAGATGCCATAACATTAGAGGGTGGGGGCATGTAAGGTTACTTACCTACCCATATCAATTATGTATGGTATGAAATGTTTGGTGATGTGATGTGATGTGATGTGGTGTGGTAAGTATGGAAGCTAAAAGCGCACCTGAAGTTCAATGTTGGGGTGTGAGAAAGGAATATTTGTGGGGAAGAAGTAGTTGGGAATAATTATTTGTATTCTTTCCAAACTATGATACTACATTGTAATGTACCTTGGTGAGTGATCGATGATGAGACTGGGTTGGGTTAGATGACCTCTTTAGGCGCTTATTGGTTCTGCTATTTGTACAGTGGTTCATTATCATGCTATTTTTACATTTTCACTTGATACCTTGGGAATGATACTATTGATTATACAAGTATGATCACCCTACCTATATATGACGATTTTCAGGTTTGCAGGAGGACTTTGGGGACTGATATGGGAATTAATTGTTTTGGATTTGGAGTTTCTATTGAGTAATTTCCATAGGGGTTGTCTTTTCGTATTTACTTTGGAGGCTTTTATAAGTGTCAATTACATTCTTCTTGCATTTTGAGATGGTTTTTATTTTACTATTATGTATATGTTCCATAGTTTTTTGGTTTTTATTTATCATATATCTTAATCCTTTTTATTTATATAGGGTTGTGCCTCCCATATGTGAGATCATTATACCCTCAGTTCTTCTCACTATCCTAGGTATATTTGAGGTAGGAATCAGGGGGTTATTATATCTCTTTCTGAACTACAATATCGTTGAAGAGATGGGGTTAGAAAAGAAAAACTACATGGTTCTCAATATATTTTTATATTTTACCTTCATTCGAGATATTATCAGTTGATTATGAGAAAAAAGGATTTACCCATGACATCCTTTCATATGAGGTATTGTCATCATGGATTTATAGTAAGGACTTTTCTAATTCACTATTCCCCCACCATCTTCAATGAACTGATAAATAGAGTCTTTATAGATTACCACAATTAGTTTGTGTTTGTATTATTTCATCATATTATTACATATTCCAAGAGAATGGAAGAACATAATGATAAATTGACGATTGTATTGAAGACCTTGATGAATGAGTATTTTTTTTAAATATTTAGTAAGAGTGAATTTTGTCTATAAAAATATTCATTCATGGGTCATATAATCTCATGTGAGGGCATATTAGTGGATCCCTAAATGATAGAAGTTATTAATAAATGTCCAGGAAAAACTATAGTAACTGAGATCTGTAGTATTCTTGGGTTATAAGGATACCACTGAAGCTTTTAGAAGGATTTATCAAGGGTATATAATCCCAAAACCATCTTTAATTGGGAGGCATCTATGATTTTTGGATAGATAGTTGTGAATATTTTTTAAGGAGTTTTTCAGATTGTTGGTCAATGATCTTATTCTATCACTACCTTGGAGTATAGAATGGTTTTTGATATATTGTTTTGCATAAATATATGTACTTGTATGTTTATTCATGCATAACGGTATAATGATAGCTTATGTCTCACACCAATTAAATATTAATTATCAAAATTACCAGACTCATGATTAAGTGTTAGTGGTATTAATTATTTCATTTTAAATTTAATAGTATTATATTTATGGTAAAAATATGTGATATATATGATTATAACAAAATGTTGAATTTTATATTCACACAAGAAGGGTTGAGTATGAACCAAAAGAGATGGTTGGAATTTTTTTAAGATTATGAATACTCAATACATTACAACCATAGGAAGGAGAACAAGTTGGCTTATTCACTATGTTGGAATGACCAAGATTTTTTTATAATATTAGGTATTCAAAAGATCTAATATATATGGATTTATAGAAAATGGACCTTGATATCATGAGGAAAGGGGTAATATCATATATATCTCATATGAATGTTCTACCATCCATCCATGTGAGGATTAATGAGTCATAAAAGGAGGGTATGGAACTATTGAAAAACATGAGAAATCTTCTAGATTTCAAACATGTTTATTTTGTAATGATAATGTTCTAGAATCATGTATGTGTCTAATAAATTTCCTACATGAATAATGAGCTATTGTATTATGCTAATAATTAAAAATTCATTATTCATTATGGATGCATGAAGATGTATAGTTATTTAAAAGAGTATTTCCTGTGGGATAATATGAAAAGGGTTATTACAGAGTTTGTATCTAGTGGTTTAGTATGTAATAAAGTTAATTCTTGGAGATATAAATTTAAGGGTATGATAAAATCATGACCCTTATTTGAATGTATATGGGACAAAATAACCATGGTTTTCATCTTTTATCTCCCAATAACATATTAAGAGAAAAATTTTATTTTTGTTTTAGTCCACCACCATATAAAATTAGTGAATTTAATTACCATCAAATAATATTTATATCTTGATCAACTTTCTAGGATATTATTTATAAAAGTGGAAAGTCTATATAATGTTCCAAATTTTATTATATCTAATTGGGATATGTGGTTTAACTTAGAGTTCTGGAGAATTATTCAGCAATATTTGAATATATATTTGAAATTTATCACTACATATCACCCTTAAGAATATTTTATATAATGAACTAGGATTTTCATACTTAAATATCCAATCTCTTTATTTTAATATATAATACATTTCACAAAGACATGCCCATGGAAAATAATTGTTTAGTTTTGATGGAGAGTAGAAATGAAATATTTTTTAATCATGAATCATATTAGATATCTCCTACAAATATCTTCACACATAGTACTCTAATTAGGAATACCCTACCTAAACATTTTTCATAATCTAGTAATGGAAACATAATAAATGATGAAATCATAATATTAGTAAGGGTAACAATAAGAGATATCAATATATTATCAAATTAAAGAATAATATATGAATGTTAGTATGTGATCATCGACATAACGTAAAAAGTTCATAGATAACCTACCATATATCCTAAACACTATTCATGGGATAAAAATTTAACATTTACAAAAACATGTCCCATAAAATTGATAAATCATCAAAAATCAATAATTAACCTTTATATCATTTTTTAAAAGTGTGAAACCATCATAAATATTGAAAAATATTTCAAATTTCTAACATAACAAATAAGAATTTAAATATAGTGGATCGTGACTCGTCACTCATTTCTGATTATAGATAAGGATTCATCTGTTTCCCATAGTTGATCAATCCCATTGAGATGATTTCCATTATTAACCAATGAAATATAATTATTTACCTAATTCATTAGAGGGAGATACAGGTCCCGCAAATATCATAATGAAAGCAATATTTATGTGTTTTATAATATCATAAAACATTCACCATATCATCACATAATAAACAATGTAAAATAAATGGGTTTCATATATATATATTTCATTAATATAAACATAACCATTAAGAAAAATAATAATGATTATATCATTCAATTTTATCCTAATTAATGTATAAGTAACAAAAAATGTTGTCATCGTAGAGGTAAAATGATTTTCAAAGATCAATAAAAATATTTACTGTGGAAAATATTGTTTCCACATTGAAAAACATATTTTAAAACAATTTTTTTTCAGAATATATTTCTTTTAAAATAAACTTAGAAATATATAATCGATGATTTAAAAAATACTTAAAACATTTTTTGAGGAAAATATTTCTTCAACCGTCAATTTTTTTTAAAAAAATAACATTTTATAAAATATTTTGGAATTAATAATCTTTGAAAATAAACTTTAAAACTTATAAATGATTCTTTAATGTAATTATTTTTTTAGGAAAACAATAAAATAATGTTCATGTCATACATGTTAAAGTAATTATTCCTTTCACATTTTTTGTAAAATAGAAAAAACAATTCATTGGAAAATTATATGAATATTCAATTTTTTATAAAATTGGTAAAAAATGGGTAAAAATATATTTAATAAGTGATTTGGAATATTTAAAAACTTTTGTGAATTTTTTTTATAAAATATTATTTTGGTAGGAATTGGGTTTTCAGCCGAAGAGAAAAATAAAGTTAGTTTTAAGAATATAAAACATTATTTTGAACGCTTGAGTACATAAAGTGTAGGAAAATTAAGGGAAATGTTGTATTCCATATTAAATATACATAATATATGAAATTTCATTAATTTCCTGATATATCTATCATAATATTTTATCATATGAAGCATAAACATAAGCAATCATAAAAAACAATGAGATTATATCATAAAACCATTTCCACTGTGGTAAAATTTATACCTCATTCCACATGAAACAATAATACAAAAATATATATATAAATCCTAATAATTTTAATGAAAATAATAATAATATAAATTCATGGTTATTATATACACCACATAAAAGAAATAGATGGTTAACTCAACATGTGTCTCACAGAAAATAAAAGTTAGATATGAATCCCATACCATAAGTCTCAAATTCCTTTGTAAAAATTATAAAACAATATATAATAAATATTGGTTTATCTTAAACATATTATGTAATCATATATATATATATTACTATATATTATATATTATTACCTTTATTACCTGTTTATTAACAATTACTTTTTAAAGTCACATTGCGTGCAATACTTTCATTATTTTTCATGTATGTTTTAATTTTGAATTTTGGTACTATTAATTTCATCATGGTTACATCATATCCATAATATTAAATATAACAGCCAATGATTTTATGTAATGTATCTTTTTAAATTTAATCTCTCTGATAGCTTATGTTGCAGGAAACATTGTACTTAAACGAAGAACAATATGATATTAATATAATTATTTAAAATGAAATTAACTCCTAGAAGATATATTTGTGGTTATGATTTATTAACTTATTAAAATATAATATTTAATTAATTGATTACCAATTAATTAGAAATAAAAATAAAAACCAATTTAATATAAAGGGATTGTTTTTATTAAAACTTTTTGAAGGCGCACAAATGTTTTATATTAATAAAACAACCAAATAGAATTTTTAGATTATATTAATTAAATATATTAAATATATTATTTAACATTCATCATATATGTTTTCTATACATTATATTAGAAATAATCCAATTTTATGCATAAAAGATGTATTTTTATAGAAATACAATTTTATGGCCTTTTGATGGTGAAACTTTTTGAAATCCAATTTTGACACTTATATAAATTATATTTGAAAAAATAACATTACTGTTTGACATAAATCTATTATAATTTAATTTTTTAGATTTTTTTAAATTTTTATAATATGTTTCATGTTTTGAGGAATAGTGATAAAATACTGCATTCTAATTTAATACAGTTGTTTCTTCTAAATAAATTATAATGTAAAATTATGTTTTTATCTTGTTTTAAAGTATAATTATATCAATATGTTATCATTAAATCCAACTTAGGTCATTGGAATTTATTTCACATTAAGTAGGTATATAAAAACATTTTAATCTTTTAGACATTTTTACTTTAAAAACATATTTTCTCGATCCGTCAATGTGATTAATTTTTAACTAATTTCATAAAATTATGTGTTTTTTAATTTTGAAAAATGGATTACATATTTGGAATTATAAGGTATTAATTTAGTATATAGGACCCTTTTATTATTTGGACAATATGAATAGTTTTTTTTTTATTTTTTTAATTACTAGGATTATGGAAAGTTTAGGTAATTAAGGTTAAAAAGAATATTATAAATATTTGAAAAATTATTCTAACACTAGTAATAATTTTATAGGATGATTATTTCTATCCCCTATTAATTAATTGATAGAATATGAGACTATTTATATCCTTTTTATGGGAATATAACTGTTATAATATTTTATTCAAAGGAAAGTAAATTTTGTTATACTTTTTTTACAAGAAAAATATTTTTAATAGGGGTTATATACTAGTTATGTTTGAATATAAAAAATATTTATAAATATAAAATGTTTATATAAATTATGGTAATATATTTATAAACATTAGTGATAAAATAATTACCTTATATAGTGACATAATGATGATGCAATAATTGTTTAATTTGTAGACATATCAAATGAATGTTATTAAACATATTTAAATAATTAGAATTTTTTATAAATAATGTCATTAAATATTTTTATATATTAAATATATGTATTAGGTATGTATTAAAGTGTTTTATTGACGTTATATTGTCTATTGAAACTTTTTTAAAAGTCGGGAAATGAAAAGCGTCAAAATTGACATTATTAATATTTTAAAATAAAAAATATTTTATTAAATAATATAAAATTTATAAAAAAAATATAATTCTTCCAAATGAGTTATATATGTCGGAAAATATAATACATGACTCATTTGAGGTTCATTAGTCATTTTATTTTATGTATATTTGCCTTCAAAGAGTAAAAACACATGTAAACACGGTAAGAGTTCAAGGGTTTAAATAAGGGTTAAAACGATTAGATAAGTGTAGGAATGTGAACTACACTTGTAGAAAAATTATTGGATGAATATTAATAGATCCTTATCAACTTAGGATCTAATTTTAGTTATTTAATGGGAATGGTTTTTAAAATAAATTATATATTATTTAAATCAAATATAGTTACCAAATGTCACTCTCCTTTTCTATTTAATATCATTTATGTGTTCACATAGCGACAAAGTAAAGATATGAAAGAAAATAAATATCTATTTTAATACCATTAAATTTATTTTATTAAATAAATTTATTATAAATTTTTAGAATATATATAATTAGCTTAAATGCTACTGCAATGATAATATAGTATTTATTTAAATATCTGAAGTATTAAAATAATTTATTTTTAATGTATTAATTTTCAAATATTTTGGGTGAATTAATGTTTATAATTAATTTTATAGATCTATAAGAAATATTGGAGATGTTTTAAACTATTATATTCGAATTAACAGTTTTTCTTAATGTATTTGAAGTCAAATTAAATGGATTGTATCAAATTTGACAAGAATGAAATTTTATAGAATAAATTTTTCATAAAATCACATAAAAATATAAAAAATAATAAATAATTACAAATATGATAATATATGATCTAATATATATTCCCTTATTAATTTATATTCCATTTTAAAGTGTTGGTTTTTAGAATTTCCTTTTTATATTTCAATATTGTGAGATTTTTTAAAAGTGCCCCTCATGTTAATTATAAAAGGCAACCTCCTCCCTCACTTACTCAACCCAGTTTGAGAAATCCAAATCAACTGAACCATAAAAATATATCTTTTAAACATCCTTATTTATATTAAAGTGGTTATTTACCTTCAAAATTACTTACTATATATCACTAAAGAAGAGATTAAATGAATTCCACCGAAGAACATGTAATCGTCTTTATCTACTGTTTTATGTTTTTTTATTCTTACACATCCTACTCATATGTTTTTTAAATGATAAATTTATTAATCCAATATCATAATTATTCTGATATGTTATTGTCATTATGAAAAAAAATATTCCACTTTTTATCACTAGTGAAAAAACTCAATTTAATGTTGTTTTTAACCGAAATCTATAATTGTGTCGTAGAAAATATGGTTTTCATTGTTAGTTTAATAAATAAAATGATGATGAAAATAAAGTGCAGTCTTGTATTAAATGTTATTTTATAATATAAACTCACTAAAAGAACATGGAATTTGATTATGATTCAACGTTGGTTTTTATAAAAACTGATGTTAAAAGTAATAATTTTTTTAGAAAATTTTGAATATTACATTTCCAAAATAGTCATGATACCTGTAATAGGAAAAAAATAACAATCATACAATATGAATCATTGAATAATTATCTATAAAAACATATAAACATTTATCTAGTTAATCAAAAAATTATATGCGCATATTTATTATAAAGTCGATTTATAAAACACAAATTTGAAAATTTACAACATGGTCATTGTATGTTATTGTTGAAGAATTAATTTGATATTATATTTTTTAAAACCCTATTATAAAAAAAGAATTATTTTTTTTAAAACAATTTATTATGGAAATGTAATATTATTCAAATACATTAATACACATACCTTAAATTGTAATCATACTTAAAAAAATAGTTAGAAAATAAATATCGAAGATGGGTAAGTTCATTTTGTGTATAAGATTTTCCATCATTGAATGTATATAATAACATTGATTGATATGAGATTTAAAAATAAAATACTATGAATGAAAAGAAAAAATCATTAATATAACTATGCTTATCAAATTCAGTAGTTACCCTAGTTGTGATTATCTCATAAATGAATTGTAGAACATAATAACCACATTCAGCAGGTCCTTATTGACAATGTCACTAATGTTAGAAAAGACTATCTTCATAATATATATATATATATCAAATAACAATAATATTATCTAATATTAAAAATAATTACCATTACTTCCACATATTGGATTGAATTTTTTTTCATTTTTGACATGTGTTCGTCATTAATTTTATTCCGTGAACATCATTTTCATATATATGAACTAATAATACATTTATGAACATTGATAAATAAACATATTTAGCTTATAAAAAACATACCTATTTAATAAGGAGGAAATTTTTTAAAGAACACCTGCAGATATAGATAATGACCAATATAATGTGTATCGACTTTGAAAAAACTCCTCTAATATCCAATGTCCCATATAGTACAAGAAGTTCAAAATTAATGACATTATAATGATAATTAGTTTATAATTATGTTTCTGTTTGTAACCATCATGAAATGGAAAAAACTAGTACCCAATCTCCATCGGTGGTAATCTCTCACTAATATATGTAACTCATTTAGGATTCTTCACAAATTTCACATCTGTGGAAATTAATTCTAGATCTATAAGACCATAAAAACATGTGATACCATTTAGTATAAAAAGAGTGTTTAGATACCAAATTAAAAAAGTAATATAGTCAGTCAATTAACACTATCTTTTATTAAAGAAACAGAAATCTGAAAAGAAATTTACTCACATGGAAAACAACTACAACACCTTTACATCTGTTTCCGACGCTTTCTCCGGGGTGCATGTATCTGTCTGTGGAGTACGCGCCGCTGTGGCACCATATTCCTACTTTCCAAAGGCGGGCGACATCAGTTCCTTATTCAGGGACGTTTTCTCCTTTATCAAAACAGTATGATGGGAAGTTCGTTCTTCCCTCTGTGGATTCCTCTATGGAACTCATCACCTAGTTTGGGTCTCCCTTAAAGATTAAGTCATGGTTCATGAATCTTGTTCCCGATTCCATATCATTTTTGATGCTGGTTAGTTACACTGCTTCTGTCAGAACATCCCAAGGGGTCCATTCAGGTCAGCAATCATCGGTCGGAATAGACAGTAACATCAAGCATGTTGAGGCATCTCTGGATGCGTGGAAATTAGGGAACCTGTATTCTTCCACAGAAGAGGTAATCTCAAGGATGGAGAAACCGATGCATCCCATGTCAGTCATGGGGTATCTAATGCTGGAGGCATGTCCTTGAAGTTTTCCTTAGCTTCCCTTGTTTAACACAGGGTATGCCTTATGATTAATGTCTAGCAGAGACAGTTATGCCAAAGGAATGTCTTCTGAGGTTTTCCTCAGGCACCACATATTTATCACGAGGTAGGCCGTGAGTTTAACATCTTGCGGAGATGGAATGAGGGTGATCATAACGTCTCATATAGACAGATCAGACTTGTACATCCCTGGGAGGGAACACCTGGAAGGCTTACCAGGTAGATGGGTCAGAACACTCAATAAGAGAAGACCCAAAATGGTGTTTCCCATAAAGGGAATATGTCACAATGTGAAGGCTGATCTGGACACCATTGAGAGATGATCAAAGAGAGTGCACCCCATAGTGGTTGAACACTAAGGTTTACCTTTGGCTACAATTGAACCTTGTGGAGGTTTCCTATGTACCCTATGTAGAGGACATGGATCAAAACCCACGTAGTTTTAAGGGGTGATGAAACATGGTGTACATAGAGGACAACAACCCGAATACATGCTAGGGCTTACACATGGACAACGGGAGATGTACTTGTAGGAGAATTGAGGAGGTGGATGACATGATCCCACTGGTATGTGGTGGCCTGTGTAATAACCAAGATGGATGATTGGGAGTTGAATGAAGTGGAGGGAGAATGAGATGGAACCGACGTGAAGATGGCGGTGAGGTTGGTCTTGTTCCTTGAAGAGACTTCCTACGTATCCCCGTGGCATTGAATCAAAGTCCACGTAGTTCGATGGGATGATAGGACACTTGAAGAGGCAGCCTGTGAGAATGGACACAGGGATGGGACCCCAAGAGAGTGAAACCTCTAGGTTGGGGCATGATCTTCCTGGAACACATGTGATCGAGGGATAGATCAGGATGAGACATCGGTGCTGGGCTTGAACCTCATTGAGGCTTCCTACGTATCCACATGGCAGGTAATCAAAGTCTTCGTAGTTCATCTGGTGACAGATTAGCATCAATTGGGGACTTCAATGGATTACCGTTGAATGAGGTTGACAAATGATTACCAATGAATGGGGGAACAATGAATTTCCATAGATTGAGGTCTATAGTTTAACATCATGCAGGACGGGGGTGAACTGAAACGAAAGAAGACTCGGGGCCCATATAGATGGTGGGATTGAACATCTTGGAGGCTTCTTATGTACCTTTCCATTGAAAGGATCAAATTCCATGTAGTTCAGGGTGGTGGGAATAGATGTGAAGGTGGTCGGAGTGAACAATGTGTGGTGGCATTGAACCTCGAGGAGGATTTCTATGTACCTTGCCATGGAAAGGATCCAATACCATGTAGTTCAGGTGGTACCCAAAGAGTTGGTGAACCGATGCGAAGGGGGCCTAAGTGACCAGTGGGTGGTGGGCTTGGACCCCGAGGAAGAATCCTACGTACCTTGACTTAGAAAGGATCAGAGACCTCGTAGTTGCGGTGGTGGGGGCTTACACTCTATGTTTCCCAGTGTGTTGGTGAACCGACATTAAGGGGGTCGGAGTGACCAATGGGTGGTGGGCTTGAACATCATGGAGGCTCCCAACGTACCTAACCTTAGCAAGGATTAAATACCTCGTAGTTCAGGTGGGTCGCTGAACCGACTTGAAGAAGGACCATAGGTTCTATGTTTGTTGGGATTGAACCTCAGGGAGGTTTCCTAATACCTTGCCTTAGCAAGGATCAAAGATCTCGTAGTTTAGGTTGTGGGGTAGGGATTACACTCTACAATGCTCAAGGTGTTGGGGAACATACATGAAGGAGGTCTTAACTACCAGGGTGGTGGGCTTGAACCTCATTGAGGCTTCCTTCGTACCCTGGCTTGGAAAGGATCAAAGACCACATAGTTCAGTATGTGTTTGATGTGAAACTGATTACCGTTAACTAGGGAAAAAATGGATTTCCGCTGATTGGGGTCCATAGTTTAATGTCATAAATGATAGGGGAGAACTGTCGTGAAGATGGTCAGAACCAATGGGGTGTTGGGCCTGAACCTTAGGGAGGCTTCCTATGTACCTTTCCATGGCAAGGATCAAATTCCATGTAGTTTAGGTGGTGTGGGGCTTACACTCCAGGCTACCCATAGAGGATGTCATGGTTGATTCTTACAACTCTAATCCCATGTGAGTCGTGCTCGGTTTGAGAAACAAGAGGCATCCAAGAGGTGACGACCAAAGTGCAAAGGCACACCCATGAAGGGTGGTGAATGGGGCTTATGGAAGAAAGCTTCTCGGGTGCTGCTACAGAGTGGAAATAGTGGATGGGGGTTACGCAATGAAGCTTCCCGGGTGCCGCTATAGAGTGGAAATGGTTAATGGGACTTACGCAAAGAAGCTTCCGATGTGCCGCTAGGGAGCGGCAATGGAGCATGGGGTATATGCAATGAAGTTATCCTGGTGCCGCTATGGAGCCGCAATAGTGGATGGGGTTTATGCAAGGAAGCTTCCCAGGTGCTGCTGTTGAGCGACAATTGTAATATCCCGGATTTTTCCATTATTATTTTAATATTATATGGGAATTATTTTGAGACCAGGCTCTGAGACGGCGTGCAGTTCCAAGGCCTAGTGAGCCCGGAACAAATATTTGAATTTAATTTAATAATTAAATTACACACGCGTGCAGTTTTCTTAAACAAGTAGATAACTCCCAAAAGGGTGATTGGATCATAAATCTGAGGGCACCATTGCGTTCAGAACATCGATTTTACCTAAGGAGAGGCCTAACATCGACCGGCGCAGGTCAGTGTTGAAATCTGGTTTTTGGATGCAACAGTAATAAAATATTTAATAAAAATATTTTATTTTTGTAGATATATCTTTTAAATATCTTTTTATTTTATCCTCTTTAAGCAGAGACTTGCGCCAGGGTCTAGGGTTACAAACCCCATATCCCTTAAAACCCTTAGCGGCTCTGGAGGAAACCCCCAATGCGGCGGCGGTGACGTTCTTGACGGATTTCGACGACGACAACGATGCGGAGAGCAGATCTTCGCTGGAAAACGTAGTGAATCAAGGTAGGATGTTGTTGTGATTTTTTAATTCTTCCCCGTCTTTGATTTCCATGACGAACGCGGACTAATCCATGAACATATTATCCCGTGGATCAATCATTCTTGTAGGATGGGATTTTGTGGGGATTTTTGGGGATTTGATTCTGGTTATTTATTTGGCTTCGTTCAACCTTCTAACGGTGACGAACAGAGATCGACACGAACATCGATCGAGGTTCTTCCCTCTCGATTTGTTGTGTGTTCTTCCCCAAATTCTCGCATTCTTCATGAGCGTTCTTCGCGTTCTTTGCAGGGCGATGAACAACGGATCGTGTCACATCCTTTATGCGACTCAACGATCCCAAATTGAAGTATCAACACAGCAACAGTCTTGTGGAGGTGCGACGATGGTTTCGGCAGACGGATCGAAGCGGATCGGAAGAAATCGTTCTTTGGACGATTTCTTTTCGGATGACCGGAATCAGATTTTGGATCCGATTGAAGGCCCAAAAAACATGGATTCAGCTTCGTGGAGACGAGGATACCCGGTATCTAGAGTTTCATGGCAAACGTACGATAGAACTGAGATCCGGAAGATCGGCTGAGGCACGCGGAGGAAGACACGGTTCTGGAAATTTTCCCGACTACACACCGTGTAGTATGGGCTACACGACGTGTGTTCATCAGTAGGTTTACCCGGCGTGTACTCCGGGAGTACACGGACACAGGCAGGGCACCCGGCCATGGAAACGCCGTGTATACCCTCCCTGGCCAGACCCATCCAGATACAAGGGATACCCCGTGTACTAGTACATGGGCAAGAGACATAGACACGGGCAGAGACCATGTACAGGCACATGGACAACGTACATGGAGCGAGCCCAGGCACTCAAACACGACATTTGATTTCTTCTACACACCGTGTAGTTGTTTTCTATCCGAAAATCCGAAGGACACGGGCCGTTTACACAGGCAGTACCCGGTGTAAAGGAGCACGGCATGTACTTTACTACACGCCGTGTAGTTTGGTTTTTCCTAGCTTGAACGAAGGACACGGTCCATTTACACGGGAAGTACCTGGGGTCAAGGAACACGACGTGTAACCATACCACATGCTATGTAACGTTTTCTTCATGGCTTGATCCCCTTGCATTCTGTGACTTGGACTAGTACTTAGGGTTCATACCCTTGGTAATCCCCTGAAGGTTCTGGTATCAATTCCTTTATACAGGAGTATGACCCCTTCAGTAAAACTCCCTGAATAGAGTTGCTGGAATCCCCTCTGTGAGACTTAGAGTCGGATCCACTATTCATTATTGGAACCCTAGGTAGAGTTCTTGGTATCGACATGACCAACTTTACATGGCCACTTATCCCCTGCTTAGCAGATTAGCTCAGATTGAGTTGTCGGAATCACCCCATGACATGGTTGTGATCCTCATCTGAGCATCTTGTTCCCAAGGTACTTGTGGAGTGTGTTCTCCCAGAATGATTACTTCGGGTCCTTCTCTCCCTCCAGACCTAGGAGTGTGTTCTCCCAATGGTATGCTTAGTGGAATCTTCGAGATGGATCCTAGTGGCTGTATCGCGAAGGTCATTTGTGTACGAGTATATTTGGATATTCTTGTTATATGTTCCATAGACATATACTGTGTAGAGATGACTGTACCTTTCTTTGTGGTATTTTTCTTGTTTGTATTTCCTTTGTGGTTTTTGGGGTGTCATACTGGGTATTGTTATACTCACCCCTGCACGGGCTTTGCCCGCATGTGTCGTGTCTTGTGCAGACGAGTGAGCCTTTGAAAGAATTCTAGGCGGACTAGGACCGGACGGTGCTCATTGAGATCAGACAAGCTGAGATGTGTTCCTTCGGCGACAGATTACAGTCCCAATACCTTTTTCTACAGGTTGGACTTGTTGCAGACTTTCTTTTAGTGGGCTTGTACTTTTGGCTCAGGGTTTTACTTTACTTTACATTACTTCCCTGTCATACTCTATTGGGTGGGTTTTAGTGTATGCATGAATCTTTTCCTTTTAGTAGTTTTTACTTTTCAGCTTTATGGCCTTGGAGATTTGTGTGCGTGTGTACAGGTTTATAGAAAATGCCTCCCATGTTAGTAGCATGCGTACTCGGTGCTAGTCACCATCCCCTGACCTATTGGAGCAGGGCTTGGGGAGTTACGGATCGGGCCCCACTGGGACAGGTCATGAAAAAAATGGTGCATGAGGCTTACACATGGAAGCTTCCCAAGTGCCTCTATGGAGTGGCAATGGTGAATGGGGCTTACGCAAGGATGCTTCTCGGGTGCCGCTATGGAGCAGGAATTGTGGATGGGGCTTACGCTAGGATGGAACCCGGGTGCCCCTATTGAGCAGAGATAGTGCATGGGGATTACGTAAGGAAACTACCTGGGTGCCACTATGGAGTGACAATGGTGCATGGGGATTATGCAAGGAAGCTGCCCGGGTGCCGCTATGGAGCGACAATGGTGAATGGGGCATACACAAGGAAGTTTCCCGGGTGCCGCTATGGAGCGGCAATGGTGGATGGGGCTTACAAGAGGATGCTACATGGGTGCCGCTATGGATCGACAATGGTTTATAGTCCTTAAGCAAGGAAGCTGCCTGGGTGCCGCTATGGAGTGGTAATGGTGAATGGGGCTTACACAAGGAAGCTGCCCGGGTGCCGCTATGAAGCGACAATGGTGGAGGGGCTTACGCGAGGATACTACCTGGGTGCTGATACGGAGTGACAATAGTGCATGGGGCTTATGCAAGGAAGCTATCTGGGTGCCGATATGGAGCGAAAATGGTGCATGGGGATTATGCAAGGAAGCTTCCTGGGTGCCACTATAGAGTGGCAATGGTGAATGGGTCTTACGCAAGGAAGGTTCCCGGGTGCTGCTATGGAGCGCCAATGGTGGCTGAGACTTACGCGAGGATGTTTCCCATAACGACTTACTCATGTAAGACCATGAGGGATTCCCAAACCACTAGTGGGTTGAGGCCTTCACGTTTTCTCTAGTGCACAAGAGGGATAATTCCAAGGGCATTGGAATCAGTCCAAATAAAGGGAGATGAAAAGTGTAAATCACATTCCTGACATTCAGAATGCGGTGAGGGAGGCATGTCTATGATGGATAACTATTGATCATGTTTGAAACACCGTATCCATATCGCGTTAGCCTGAAATGGGGACAAACAAATGAGGGTAGACTACTGACTGTGTTTGAAACACAAGACCTGACACAAAGTGTTTCCTAAATTCATCCATGGAGTTGGCCGAGGACGATAGGTGGGCCGATGTGGAAAGGGACCAAGCCGTTAGGGGGTCCCTTCAGAAAAGGAAGTGGATAAATATCCAAATGATGGACACACAAAGTGTGAGGTGGAGTGATGGAATATTTTAATGGATTCCAACGCCCTTGAAATTAAACCACTATAATCATAGAATTAGACATCTTATGCTTGGAGCATAAGTCATCTATTGTTTGGAACATATGGTGTACTACTGGTTAGAGTCGTGTAGAATGGACTGTTGGCATCTCATGCTTGGAGCATAAGGAATCTCTTGTTTAGAAGAAGTGGTATCATATGTTTGGAACATAGGGAACACTATAGTTTAGAGTCATGTAGAATAGACTACTGGCATCTCATGCTTGGAGCATAAGGAATATCTTATATTGAGAAAAAGGCATCCTATGTTTGGAAGATAGAGCGTACTACAGTTTAGAGTCATGTAGGAAGGAATGTGGGCATCTCATGGTTGGATCCTAAGGAATCTCTTATTTGGAGTAAGATCAATCCTATGTTTTGAACATAGGATGTATTATAGTTTATATGCATGTAGAGAGGACTGTTAGGAATATGGTGCCTAACAATGGTTGGTGTTGGGACTTACGCAAGGGCGACCCTTTCTAGTTTAACTTGGAACATGAGCCAATTGATGGGGTTTGGATGAGTTACATAAGTAATGGTTCAACTTATGTTACTCGGGGAATTGATGATGAGAATATCAACTGACAACATGGGAAAATAACCAAGAGGAATATGTCAACTCAAGGTGTTTCATGGTTTTTGGAGGAGTATCTCAAATCAGGGTATTCCACAGGTGGACGGTTGGTGCGCAGAAGGGAACAATGGAAAATCACAACATCGCGGCCCAAAAAGTTTACGGTGTGACTATCTATTTTTTATGGGGGTCAGTGATTGTAGCAAAGGGAATGTCATGGAGGGCCATGATGGAAGCCCATTAGTGACCCTGAGCTACGGTGCAGGGCCATAGCCCCCGCAGTATGGACTAGTGGGCGCCAAGGTAGAAGCCTCACAAAGGATTGGTCCTCACGAAGTATCTTGGTGAAGCAAAGGGGATCATGGAAAATGGGGACTCATAGAGAATGGAATCACAGAGCATAGTATCGTGGAGCATGTAATCGCAGAGCATGGACTCATGGTGCATGGACTCCCGGAGCATGGACTCATGGAGGACGGACCTATGGAGCAGCAAAGCGACGGAAGCTGCTCGCGGAGCATGGGCACACAGAGCCGCTTCACGAAGGAATGCATAGCTCCATGAACTGGGAGATCGGCCGCCGAAGGGGCGGAGTTACCCCCCTCGGCAAAGGGGGGTGATCTGGGTATTTATATAAAAGAGGAACCGTGAAGCATAGCACGCTCGACATGAAGATGGAGCTTGCTCCGCATTGGGTTCGTGAACGTCAAAGGGCTTTGTGGAGCCATCCCACCACCTTGCTTCATGGAGGGTCATGAACGTCAAAGGTATTCACAGATCCTTCCCACCTCATTACTTTGTGGCCAGTTCACGAACGTCAAAAGGGGTTCAGGGAGCATCCCGACTTCTTGCTTCCCGGTAGCGCTCCACGATCATGGAGGGGACTTCGCGAACCAGTTTTCCTGCCCAACATCAAATGTCCATAACTCCTAATCCATAACATCATTCGGGCCCTACGACCTACCAAATCGAAGCTTGTAAAATGGGCTACGATATTGTATCATGTATGGAATCATCTGGAAAATTTTGGAGATGCCTTTTCCAGTTTCATCAACGTCATTATCTTAAAAAATCAACTAGATGCATGATATGTTCTCTGAGTATTCTCAAGGGATATTCCTTTTCCTATATATCATATTTCATTTGAAAATCATAGATATTATCCATAGAATAATAATCCTTAGAAAATATTTGTATCCCATTAGAAATATCAGAAGTATGTACAGTTAATTGTTACTGAACATTTTTTTTCATTTGTGAAATATATTTTTATTTAATATAATTTTATAAAGTTAAATGTCCGAATAAAATTTATGTAATTTTTATTCATGTATAATTAATATTAAAAAAACACATACCACATATGAAATATAATAAAGAACACTAGCTGGTCGAAGTAAAAAATGACTAAGACAATCCCCAACTCAAGTAACCTCTTCAATAGGAAATGGTAGTAGTGCTCTAAGATCAATAATATTAAGTACTAATACTCTATACTAACGTATATGTATAGGTGGGTGAATTATAGAATCCAGAAAAAAAATTCATGAGTCCTAATTATACAATATTTATATGAGGATCAATAACATAAAAATCACAATATTGGGTTTGGTCTGAGTGAGGACGTGGAGGATCAAAGTAGGAAGGCTGGGTAGGGTAGTCTGACTAGGATGGATGTAGAGGCTACACAACCAGCTGGGTAGGCTAGGAAAGTTTTGAAGGCTAGGAAAGCTATTTAGAATTTAAATGTCATGTCAACTGTTCTATAAAATCATATTACACGACTTCTTGAATTTTATTACTCGTAGACTGTTTCATATCTTTTAGCTTAGATTTTACAGATTATATTTCTTGGTCTCTTGATTGATTACTCTGATGACAAATTTTTTTTGAATACAAACACCCACCTTTCATCCTCTGACATGGATAGGGTATTATAAATCTCCAAATGTAGTGCCTAGGATATCTATTCTACCCTAATGGATAAAATATCCCTATGTATCTTTCTCCTTATGATCATCTAGAAATTAAAAAAGAAAAGGTTATATCAGTAATTATAATTAATAAAATAAAAAAATTAATGAAATATAATAAATATTTACTTATAAAATTTTCAGCTACTTCCATAGATTTCTCAGTAAGAAACATTTCATTTTTTAGTTTTATCACTATTCTCCATTTTTCATGGATAGTGGGGGAGATGGAGGACTAAACTGGAACACATAAGAACTTCTAGTGGAGCAATCTATTGGTGCTTTAATATTTTCCTCAATTGTTTTTCAACAAAAAATGATACTCTCCATGTGATAAATTATGTGGGTATACATTCGACAATTCAGTGTCTTTATGAAATTTCTTAAAGGCCTATTGCACAATAATAAACTAATAAGTAAATATATACATACATACAAACATAGATATATAAATATATATATATATATATATATTAAATTTTACAATATAATATAATTATTGTACCATAATGTCTTTATCGCATTGGATGGAGAAAAATTTAATCTACGCATCATCATTTATAAATACATACTTAATGCATGGGTTTTCAATTTGTATTTTTCAAAAAACCATAATTTTTTTCAACATTGTTTTGAAATCTCTGCATAAAACCACATCCAAAGTAAGACATAATTTTTAGTTGATTTTGTTTCTTCATAAATAAATTTTATTTGTAATTGAATAAATAAAAAATTAAACATTTAAAATATATCATATTCAAAAAATATGATAAAAATTAATTGATATATTATACTGTTATGGACTCCCAAATATGATCTTTTCCCATCTTATCGATGGACTTAAAATCAAGAAATAATATGATATTCCTAAAATGGATCTACATGGGGATATAACTGATGAATATAGTTGCATTTCATACAGTTTCATTATTATTATCATCAAAAGTAATATGAAATCGATCACCTCCACAAGAAATTTATAGTATTGGTAGATGTGTAATGCCACACTTACCTACTCGAGAAATCCATTTCATAAGAGTAAAAGCAGATGACTCCACCATTGAGGTCTCATTAGTAGTCCTACAATTATTTTTTGTAAATTAATTATTTTTTGTAAAAAATATTTATATTAGTGAATATTAAATAATATGAAAAAATAAAAATAAATCATTACACAATCCTCTTTCTCTATATCATTATCCCTACATTTTTAATTGTTTCGGGTACTTAGAGTAATGAAACCATCATATTCAATCCTTGATTTTTTTCCTTTTATAGCACTCGACTTTAGAAAATCATCTTCCAATCTATATGATTTATCAATAATAATTTTCAATGATTCTTCAAATTCAGATTGCATAGTCTCTATTCCTCAATGTATAGTTGTTTGTCCTCAATAATGTACGGTTCAGTAATGGGGATATCCTGAGAATTCATTCCAATTAAATTAAAAAACTTTAATGACCCCAAATTATTAACATTTGAATAATAATCACTGGGTACTTTAATACAATGAAGAAACTGACAAAAGATTCATCTATTCAATCATGATTAATGTGTGAAAATCTAGAGGTAAATATGTTAGGTTTCCTTTCATTGTTGGAGATAACTCAAAACATATTCCCATTGATGTAAAGTCCAATCTAGTAATAAATCTATATTTTTTATATCCTTTACTCATAAAAATGTTTCAATCAAACTATCACATACGATTTCCTAAAAATGCATAACATATATGTTATGTGTTTTCATTAAAAATCACAAAAAAGTTAGTTTAAAAATGATAAACTATTTCTTCTAGATTTTTTTGAAGATCAAAACTTCTTTTCCGTCCAATTAATGATTCAATTTTTTTCACCCCATTGCAATATTATTAAACTAAAAATGGTCTAGGGGGAATAATGTATTCATATAAATAGCGATTTTTTTTTCAGTCTATGATAAGGATGATGAAATTAAAAAAATATTGGATATCTAATGTACACTATCTTTCTCCCATTATTAAATTGATAATATATAGTCTCCTATTAATAAATTGGACATATTTTATATCCCTTAACACTATGTTAAGATGAGTTTATATATGCATGAATTTTTTTATAGTGTACATTATCCTAGCATGCAAAAGAAAATACTCTTTCGCGCAGGCTTGGAAAAAATTTACACCTTTCTCTCATAGCAGTTTCAAATCATCTATCAATGGTGAAAGATATACATCAATATAATTTCCTCGCTATTTTGGCCCAGAATCCATCAAGATCATAATAACATATATTTTCTTCATACCTAGAATTTGGGATAAGTTGTAAACTACCAAAAAATTAGTACATGAAATATATTTTCTACTTAGGGTCTCATATGGATTCAATACATATGTACACAATCCTGTTATGATATTTATAAAATCTCATACCAAATAATTTTTTTTGTCAAATATATTCCACTTTGGTTAATTAGATGGTGGAAATAAGTTACCATTAGATATTAACTCATTTGAATTCCATCTTTACCTTTTTGTTTTAATTGAATTTGAAAAATAAACTATTCAAATGAGGAATTTTTCTAAGGTACCCAAATGATTTAGAAATAGATTTTATTTTAAATCACAAGAACGAGTTATTATGGAATTATCAGAATTGTTTGGAAACATTATTGAATGATATCATTAGAAAGTTCAAAATTGATTTTTCATGAGGTTATACGATAGTAATTTAGATTTTATAAGAGTGTAATTTTTCAGATTTTTTATAACAAGAGGTCCCACGTGTAAGACATATTGAGAAATATTCATATTCATTACTATACAACACACATTAATTGGGTCAATCTGGTTTTTTAATCCCCAATAACATTGGGAATAATATTATCTTCACCTCATAATTTGAATTTATAATACTGTTTCCTTTCGAATGTATCTCTTTTAAAACCATATGTATATTGGAGACACTTTTATCACTACAACAATTTATTGATTTAATGTTAATTTTTCTCCAAGTTGTTGAAAACATTGTATATTTACTACAACTTGGGAGTTCTGGTTTCTCATAATCTTCATAAAATCATTCAATAATTGATGTTTTTTCGATGGTTTAAACTCCTAAATCATGGATTTATTCTTCAATATGATCATCTGCCTCATTATGGATATTTTTATGAACATTTTATATTGAATATTTAGTTCTTTCACTATTCTATATCAAATGAGTATAATTATGTATAAAACCATAACGAATGAGATGATACTTGATTTATCTATAGTTTAACTTTCTCATATTCAAAAACTACACACATAGATAAAAAAATCAATGTCTTGAAGATTTAGTTTGGAAAATTCCATGAATTCATCAACTCCTTTTTCATATTCAACAGTTGTTCTTATAAAATTTACCTAATTACAATCCATTCAATACCTGATATCTCAATATGATTAGTGAATATACTAAGAAATATAAACACATATATATATATATATTAATAAATTTTAAAAAAACATTCACTAAAAATAATTGGTAATCAAAGTATAAATTATTGGTTCTCACACCACCATCAATAGGGAATACAACATCCCTCATGGAATAAGACATGCCTTCATACCACATAAATATCGAAATATAACATCAATGTGATTGAAAACAATAATTTAATCAATAATATATAATTTAGTGATATTTTTCAGATCACATTATCAAATTATATCTAAATCACAATATCATATAAATGATTAAATAACCTTGTAAAAAAAATTTACCATATAATTATATAAAATCACATCGACCACCGATAAAAAATTATCATAACATTATTTATCAATTCACATGATCATTTCAACATTTCATTCTTACTATTCACATCATCATTATTATGAAAATATCAAAAAACGAAAATTCAACCTCCAATCACATGATTTAGGTGAATTCATTCAACTTCCATTATTTTTCTCATTTTCTTATAATAAATTAATTTGCATATGTCATCATAATCATCGGCTAACTGGCATCCAATTACCCTTGGTATTATAAAAAAAATAAATAGTACATTTATCCATAACGACTTCTAGAATCCCATCATAGTAGATCATGTTCTACCACTTTATTGTAAAATTTTAATCATAACATTAAACAATATTTAACACACATCACAATGTGAAAACAAAAATATGAAAGAAATATATTTTATATATCATTGCTTGAAAAAATTAATCAAAATATATCATTATGACCATTTGTTAATTTATTCAAATAAAAACATTATCAAAATAAACAACCTTTAAGAAAACAATTTATAAAAAAGAATAAATAGATTGTGAATAAGAGAAATAATACGTCAAAAAAAATTAATATTATATAATTATTTTTTAAAAACATAAAAAATTTGGATTTCACCAAGGAAAATGGACCCCTAATTTAAATTTTCTACACCAAATTTTTTGGAAGAATAAAAAACAAAAGATCTAAAAAAAAAGTTAGTTGATATGAACAATAAATACGAAAAAAGAATGAAAATAAAACCACTGATGATAGTTGGCTGGAAATTGGTCTGCAAAGAGAAATATGTCCATAGATGATAAAATAATGATAGATAATTAAGAAATAAAAAAAAGATTGTGAAATAATGATAAATATTGAAACAAATAATCATCAATCATCATTGGTATCACCGGGTCACTACCATTGGGTTCGTCGTGAGTGAGAGAGGGTTTCAATGTTCGTAAAAAAAGAGTGTGTCCAAATCAAGTATAATGTTTAAATTTTTTTGGAATAATTTATTTGGAAAACTGATGATACAGTTTTTTTAATTTATGGTGTCAGTTTTACTAAAAAAATATGGATGATTTTTTTTCATTTACATCGTCAGTTTTTAAAAACATTATGCCAAAAAATGTTTTCTGTTTCTGTTAAATTCAATTCCAAAAAAAATCCACATGTACCTTATGAATTGGTTTATAAAATACCAACACCATATCATCAATGTTAATTCTAGTATTTCAACAAGTGTATCAATCTAATGAAAAACGGAAGAACTATGTGTGTGTATGTATTACTTATCATCTCCATGACGTGGTGTAATCTGTTTTTCGTCAAAAATTTATTTGGATGGGTAAAATGATGGGTATAATATATATATTTATTTATTATGAAATTTTATTGATTACATATCATTAATATACCTTCCAATTCCTTACCCTTTAATAATTAAGGGAATGAATTCATCACTCGTGTGTACATATGACCGATCATCTCAACGATGCGATGTGATTCATTTTCCAAGATACCCATTAAATAAATATTATAAAAATTTATGTAATGAATAAATATGGTATATATGAATGTAATATCATTATTTTGGTGAAATAATTATATCCTATGTATAATAAACAGAACTTACACGACAAAACCTACAATAAAAAATGAACCCGGTAACACCCGAAACAAGGGTTATAATGAAACATTATTAACAAAACAATATTAGAGGATAATATATGATATAATAATCATTGATATGGGTTTTTATAAGTTAATAAAATTATTAATACCATTATACAGTAGGTTAATAATGTTCTACTAAAGAAAGACCAAGGTAAGAGTTTTCCCATCTCAATGTCACTTATATAAGATATAAGCCTTGTTCATCACTTATTTGATCTATGTGGTGTATGTTATACCTTTTTATATATCATATATTGAATATAATTATTATTGTGATATTATAAATATAATTTGTTTTTATTTCTCTATATATATTACAATTTAAATTATTTAAAGTGGTATGAGGCATTTTGAAAATTTTAATGATTATTTTCCTCAATAATTTTTTAATGGAATCATTTAAAAGTATCATCATAAATATAAAACACCTTTATTGAATCTTTTGATTAATTTGGGGGTTTCTATTATGATTCCATATACCATATGTTATTGAAGGTTTTAAGATCATTTTGAATGTGGATGTGCTATTTTGATACCATTCATTTTTTATAGTTAATGTAATCACATTTCATATACTAGTTTTTTAATAAAATTTTTTATATTGTTTATGTTTCACCATTTTCATATGAAGAATTTATTGGACTTAGTTTTGGGTGGGGGGATTATATAGACCCTTTATGCATTAATAGGTCTAATTAGACATATTAGGTATGTATTTGGATAAGGCCTTACCCATTTAATTTCACATATAGATTTGGCTGAGGCTAAACCCTTTTTTAGTTTTCTTGGATGAGGCATCAATTGTATGTTTTATATGTTCAAGATTATAAATACCATAATTATAAGATTAGTTAATTACATTCCATGTTATTATTAAACTAGTATAATATCAATTATTAAGTTACCAAGCTCATGTGATTATTTAAATGGCATGTGATTCCGTAATTTACCTTTCCATCTTGTTTATTACATATTTACTCAGTACTTTTGGTGTATGATTACCCTTATAGGGAATTTAAGCTCACCCTTACTTTGTTTCCTTTTATTAGTAATCAAAGTAGTGTAATAAGAAATATATGAAATGATATGCTAATTGGGAATAATGTTATTATCAAAAAATGTTATAATTAGTGTATTCAATTGTAATTCAAGACTCATGTATATATCTAGCTTTTTCAAAATTGATAATATATTCAATCATATGCAATTTTATTCCTTTTAATCATGATAATTTAATAAATTAATGCACCGGAACTAGGTTTCTGTGGTCGGGGCATTATAGTTTGTATGGAAGGATGTTTAGGAGAATCCCTAGAAACATGATTTAAGAAAATATAGGTTAGAAAACATAACCCTATGACTAATATTGAGGATAATTATATGTGTAGGATATCATCCTATAGATTTATTAATACCATGTATAACCATGGTTAAAACTAAGGATTTATATATTGAGAATGTGTCATGATTTAGACACACTATACATGAATTTTCTTAACTAAACCACTATGATTAGTGTTTCTCACATTGTGCTTTGAGTTTTGGTTAAGGGTTAGAATTGAAAAGGTTTCAAAAGTAATTGTTATACTATAGATGATGAAGATAATACAATATAAAAATGAAATGAAAGTGTTATTATTGAATACGATGATGAAGCTTAGTAAATGGTTTAAGAATGAAGTAGAAGGATTAAGGTTATTGTGTATTTGGATTGATGAATAATTTCATCAATGATGCTGTGGTTATAAGAATCATGAGATTAATAAGGATTGTGCGGAAATAATTCTTATTTAAAGTTTTGTAAGAATGATCATTTTCATTAAGGTATTTAAGATGATAAAATATTTGGTATGTAACAATAAGAGCTACATAACATCAATTGGGGGATCTAATGCTAAGATTGATTTTTGGGAATCTTGACACCTTTTTGGACTTTGAATTTGGATAGATGTATTTTGAATGAGTATTAACGTAACTATTTATTGAATTGATTATGTTGAAGTTAAGATATTTTTTGGGGTTAAATTATGATTTAACATATTGGTTAACTTATGTAAACCATTCTGGTTTTGATAAATATTAAATGGTCAAAGGAATGACTTCTGGATCTTTTGATAAATGTGCCTTAGGAAAAAATACATCTTGAATATCAATATCTTTGTTTAAGGGATGATGTAAAAATAAATCAAATAAAAACCAAAACATGGCATTATGACATGGGAATAAACCAGTTGTTTTTCTTGATCTATTTATATAGATAATAAATTAATCCATCAACATTAGTAAAATGTTTTTTAAACAACAATGGTATCCATTTACATTTATTACTTAGAAATAAATGTTAGTTTTACCAATCAAATGATTTGTGGTTTTTGATATTTAACATTATAATGACCGTGTTACCTATCACCCTTCATCAGAACTTGATTGTTATATTTCTCTTCCATATCAATGTTTTTACTTTCTTAAAAATTTATCCTCTTAAAAATAAAATTTTTTTGGTAAAAATCACATTTCTATTTCCCTCAATTTATGTGGATGTTTTGTTAATCCCATTTTCGATGTGGGTTTCCCAAAAAATAAATTTAAAAAATCTTCCCTTTAATTTTGTAGAGAATTTTAAAATTTTTAAGTTACAATTTATTGAATGATGAGAGAATGTAACACCCCATGATTTTATGGTATGCATCTTTTTAAATTATTCTCTCTAATATCTTATATTTCCCACAACTCCAAACATAAATGAATGATGACATTCTATTAATATTATTATTTAAAATGAAATTATAATCTATCTATTAAATTCGTGGGTATGAATTGGAATAACTAACTTTTGAAAATATTTTATTGAATTCACTGGTTACCAATTAATAAGAAATAAATATAAAAAAAATTTAATACAAAGGGATTTTTTTTATAAAAACTATTTAATTTCAAACAAGTTTGTTTTATATCAATAAAATATTCAAATCACACCTTTCGGAGTATATTAATGAAATATATTCAATATATTGTTTAAAATTCATTCTATGTGCCACAATCCAAGCCATACTTCCATCCAACCCGACTCATGGCATGGCCCGAAGGGAATTCTTTTTCCACACATGATGGAAAAAAGTGCCCAGGTATCAATAATAAAAAAAGAGAATTATTTCACTTGACATTATAATAATAAAAAAACAACCAAAGAAAAAACTATAACTTAATATACACTACCAAACATGGAATAAATTTTTTTATAATGAGGGTTTAAAACATTAACCAAAAACAAAAAATACTACAAGGAAAGGGAAACCATAAACATCCCAAAACATCTATAAGACATGAGGTGTAACAACCTCAAGCCACCACCACCAGCTGTAATAAGAAGATGTGTTGGAAACCAGTCCACCATGATACATATTTCTTTTACCTATTTCATACCTAAAAAGATCTATATACACCCAAATGTGTACATAGGGTGTGATTCAAAGCCCAGTATGATGCAACCTAATTGAGAAGGTTCCATTCTATAACATTTGATGAGAAATTAATATTCCCATTTATACAAAATCCCTTAAAACAATTTCACGAACACATTTTATGAAAAACCATTCTTAAGGAAACGCTTCTTAGAACAAAACTTTTAAATCAACCATTTAAAAGAAATATTTTATTAAATAAACTTACTTTAATGTAAATGAGTCACACACAAGGTCCATAGTATACTGACAGATGGATCCACATCATATAAGTGTCACGTCACAAGAGATCACTATAGGTAAATCCCAAATGATGATCTAGCTCGAGTAATTCACTAGAACCTCATAACTAGGTGAATAGTGGTATAATAACCACAAATGTTAGTGTCTTATTCCAGGATCCACTAGATAAAAGAGACATAAAATATTCTAGTGCTGACAAATAATCATCATAGTTTAGAAAGTGTTGTAATCTTTAACCCAAATAAGTGAAACTGATTTTATCCACTTCTATATCAGTTGCGTACTAGTTATATTATACCCACCTATAAACTCAGGATTCCATTGATTCTCAATTCATGTTAATATAATACATGTATCACCACTTTGACATACACAAAACAATTATTACACAGACACTAAAAAACTAGCATATTTAAAAAACCAAACCATTCCCCATTTTACTGACATCAAACCACTTAAAATACCATTACCATCACTTAAAAAATTCAGAAATTTCCCCATTAAAAAAACACAAGAAAAAAAGTCCATTGACCAACTGAAGTTGTGGGATAAACCCCTTTGTAAATCCAAAAATAAACCATTTTCATTTTAAAACATGTTTCTAATCATTTAAAATTTTTACAGTTCATATTAAAAAATATACTACTTTTTGAAATTTAAAAATTATTACATTTTCTATTAAAAAACTAGCTACAAACTCATTCACACTTTAAATGACATTGAAAACATTTTTTTCACCCTTCAAACAATCCATAAAACATTTCCACGAAACAAAAAACTAAATCACACACAAAAAACAAAACAATTTTCCTTTATAAATTTATTTTCAAACACATAATCCTGGAAATTCCTTCTGAAACATATTTCACACCACACCATTATAACATAGAACACATGAAAATTAACCTAGTAAGAATATAAAATCATATTAAAATTATAAAGCATGGAAACACCTTCTTCATGTGAAAAATTCCCAAAATCCAATGAAAAAGTCTAACCATACATCAACCACAATAAAAAGAAGCAAGATCACACCGTAAACATGAATATCAAACCCAGAAATTCAATATAGTGTCCTAAAAATGGAACCCTATCCACTAGAGTAGAGGATTTCCATGAAAAGGGATAAGGAACCCAAAAATAAAAGAGGTATTGAAGGGATAAAACAATTACATGAAGAATTGGGGAATAAACAACCCATATCCAGCACAAAATTGAATCTCTAAGGGAGGAGAATAGAGAGAGAGGCATGCTTAGAGATGACGATCCCCAGAGGGGAGAGGAAATGAGGTTTTTGGTGTAAAAATAGGTGTATAGAGAAAGTATAAAACCCAATTTTTAAGGAGCTAGAAAGGTTGCATCTTTAGTCATTAGGGTTGGAATACTGTGTAGAAATCAGGCAGCATGATATATCAAAGTATTTCCTACCACCCAACTACCTCACATGGTATGACTGACAGTGCACTGGACATGTAGTAGTTACTACCACAAATGGAAAGTTACTGCATGAGTACTTGGGCCTAGGCACATGACCATGTTCTGACTGTGCAGTTGCTTCTATCATAGCCATAAACATATCGCATGGATAACAAGGTTGAGCACACGGTTACTACTAACCAAGCCAACCATGAGCTATGGGTTTTCTACACAGAAATTACATATTTCTCAGAAAAACTCAAAGGGAACCTGATTGGGGAAATGCTAGACCAATGAATAACCCAAGTGAAGACCACAAAAATTAAAACTCGTCACACCTAGTTCTTGAAAAAATAACTGAGAACCCGAACCAATCCAGAAAAAGGTGAATTTAAAAACCTGGGTATGAATAATATCCCCACCATAAAGATTTCCATCCCTAGAAATCGACTCAAATGTTAAATCCAAAATCAGATATTGAAAATCCTTTAGAGATTAAGAATATTCCCAAAGAACATTAAATGAGAAGATGTAAATGTTACTACCAATAATAAAAGAGGCTTTCATATTAAACACGGGAGAACAAAATGGACTCCTTACTATGGGTCACCCACAATAAATAGTTAAAATACCCCTAGTTTATTGTTGAAAAGAAATGAACTGTCACAATGTACAATCCATACTCTTGGACCCGTTACACCTCAGAAATTATCAAACACAACCAAGGTAATCTACCTGAAATGAATAAGGAATCTATATGAAGCTATGACAACATTACAAAAACAAAACCATTGGGTGAACTCCAATACGAGTGTTTACTCAAGAATGGAGCTAATGGCCAGGTATCTCCAAATGAGACTGCCTACTACCAAGCCAATAAAAACACAAAACTGAATTATTGACATGTGGAGATCTAATCGAGATCCCCATCATAATTAATAGGATAACATCGATTTAATCCAATGGTAATACAGTGAGAACCATGGTGGGTCTCTTATCCATAAGAACTAACTATATTAACCAGATAGAACATAAAAACATGAGAAACCCAAAATTGATCAACTCAGAGACTTTCCGCACCAACCAACATAGACTATTATTGGAAACACAAAAAAGACAAAACCCCCACCATAGGGGACCCAAAAAAATAAACTACAAAAAAGAAATAATAACACACATGGTTCAATATACTCACAAAATACTACAAACATCATATGATCCCAAACCAAAACTGGGATCAATTATTATGGTTGTCCATACAAGGGCCATCAAATGACGACTCGTATTTAGTGGGGGAAAACCATTGAAATTTTATGTAAATGAAAAGACCACACCTCCTTATAACCAAGGAGGAACTCTTCCAAACACGCGTGTCACAAAATAGAGACTAGGTCCCCTTGTATCTACCGACCAATTGGTATTATTAAGAATGAAACAAGTAAACATCATGCTCGAAATTTCATAGATTCCATAAATAAAGAACGAAGTTAGACCCATGTATTTTATTCCCCCAGGGGGTTTCAGAATAAGTGCCAGCTTCACTCTGGGACATATTTTTGGAGTTCAGATGTTTGAAGCATCTCCTACCTTGGAGTCACGAATTGATGACCCCTGATCAAAACTCCTCCTTTAAGTGACATAAGAAACCATACCATGATCCATGATGCACTAGAAGAATAAAACAAACCCTAAAACAAACTTTACCTAAAAATGACACCATACCAACACAAATACTTAGAAGGTACACATACATCAGCACTTTCACCTCGAATAAGAAACAACTAAAAAGTTACACATCATCCACCTTTTCATTTGAATGAGAACACGACACCACAAGATGCTATTGAAAAAGACCATTACGATCTAAGGGGACATACAAGAAAATGAACATAAATGCGAGTCCCGAGCATAACACAATTTCTATAAGTGGACCTAACAGCCTCTTATGACCAGATTCACCACACTGGTGGCCTTTTATAATCCCCTGTATAGATGAAACTGACAAAGGATCCAAATACCCTTTAAGAAAGTGGCCAACACCAATAACCCATACCGCTTTACACTTTCCTCATTTGAATTCCATTCACCGCTTCTATATTGGACATTCAAGTTTAAAGGTATCCAAATTCACCATTGAAGACTCAAAAAACTCAAGAAACCAATGTTTTATTCAATAACCTCCACATATACTCTTTCACTGTGAAAGGATTTAGTGAGCTGAAAAAGGACTGCCCAATTTTACTTTTGAAATTCAAGGATAAATCCATTACATAAATCAACTGGAGGGTATGCCAATAGAGAATTACTTATGTCCACACTTCAAATATTCCTCACTTCTTTACGGGGGAATACAATAGACAATGAAATAATATTAGTAACCAATCCAAATTTTTCAATCAGCTGTAGATACCATAAACAAACATTGAACACATAGAGGAAATAAATCAAGGGCTTCCCAATCCATTAAAACGAACACAATAACCATTATCCCCAAAAAATATTATCAACAAGAATTTAAATATGAAAATACCCATTAGACACAATGGAATAACATACTCAAATAATATTACCACAAACATTCTAAAAATAAAAAAAGAAACACCACACCATTTCTTTTGAAAGTACTTTTTTCACAAATAAAACATGATTGGTGTGTTTCACATTCACTAATGTTACTTCATTGTAACACCCGAGACTTTTATGTTATATAAATCATCAAAGGAATCTTTTTCTACACAACACTTGCTTGACTTGCTTTACACGCAATCGCGACCTTCCTTGATAGCTTGCGTCGTACGCAATACCGAGTTTCACTAAACAACAATATGCTATTAAAACTAGCTGTTATGAATAGTAATAACCACTTTTTGAAATTTTATAAATTTTATTTTTCGAAATGGACTTCATTTTTGGACTCAGAATATCGAAATTATCCTAGGGTGAAATTTTGGTATTTTTCTGAAAACTTTCAATTTTTGATGAATAGTGAAACCACTAAGTGGTAGGTTAAAAACTGAATTTTGCATAAAACTTAATTTTACCGCTTCTGTGAATGGAATTTCAAAAATCTGAGAGACACGGTTAATATCAAGGACTAAAATGTGGTTCAATGAGATGAAAATAATTTTTTGGTGAATAGTAACTTTTTACTATTTTTACCGCGGTTAATAGTAAATAGGGTAACTAAGGGTAAATATGATATTAATATTACCCTAACACATGTCCTAATTCTATTGGACAAGTGTAATTCGACCAAAAACAAACTTAGGAATAAAATATGACCATTTAGGTTCACTTGGATTAGATTAGGACATTTATTATTAATTTATTTAAAGAAGGGTTAAAATAGTTAAAATCAAAGTTTAATAAGTAAATCATTTTTAATATAGGGTTATACATATGATAAATTCGATTGTAAATATTCATTAGAAAGATAAAACGATTTCCTACATGATGGTATTTTATTTGTAATTTTTAGACATCAAATAATTTAATTTATTTATGACACAAAGATGATGCAGTAATTATCTTATTAATGAAATATTGACAAAATTGATAATATAAATACCAAATTAAATGTAATTTGAGACTTTTTATGAATTCCACTAATTTTATAGGTTACTATGATATATTAGTATTGATTTAAGCAACTTTTTTCGAACATATAATTCTGTTATGACTTTCACAAAAATCATATATCAAATAGTGTCAAAATTGACACAAAATAGTTTTTAAATCAAATATTATATTATTAATTGTTATTTTATTCCTAAAAATCTAAGGTTCGGCCAAATGACTTAGATAAGGATATATATATTAATAATAAACAATTTGGGGTTCGTTTGGCATGTTATAGTAAGTGTATTAACCATATAGTGAAAGAAAACAAAAAGACACGGTAAAAGTTAAATTAATTAACTTAGAGTTAAATCTAATTGATAAGGTTAAAATAATACCCTAAACTTGTCTAAATCCTATTGGTTGATAGGATTTCGACCCATCCCCACTTTAGCTTCGAAATAAGACCCTTTGGAACCATTATAAACCGATTTTGACTTTAATATAAAATAATATTTTGAGATATTCCTAAGGTTCCCCTCTCCTCCCTTATAAAAGGGCACCTCCTCCCCCTCCTCCTCACACCTATTTGAGCACTCAAGCTCGGCCAACCCCTGCCATTTTCCCTTCTCCACTTCCCTAGAATAATCCTAGAGGTCCTGGTCTTCTCCAAAGACCAATCTTAGTTCCTTAAGTGGAGGATTCAAAAAGGCGTTCCAAAGAAGAGGTAATATCCATTACCGATCTTTTCAATTTCTTTCTTCTTCAACTTCTTCTTCTTTAGTTGTTTCATGATAAAGTAATAAAATCAGTATTACTTACATACTGATATGTTATTATAAATATGAAACAACCCTAATTCACCTTCTATCCATCCTACGGAAAAATGAAATCACCGCGCGTGCGTACGTACGGAATACCGTCTCCACGCCGTGGTGTAATCTATTTTCCACCATCACCTTACAAGTATGGGTATAATGGTGTAATCAGTAACTATATATGATTATTATTAAGTAATATTGATACTGAAATAATATATATATATACTCCAATACAATTCCACGATCATAGGAACGATATCATCACTCGTGCGTACGTACGGAATACCGTCTCCACGATGTGATGCGACTCGTTCTACATGATCTTTATTTCATAATGATTATATAAATGAATTGAATGAATGAATATGGTATATACTACACTAATACCATTCTGGAAATTAATTATCTATAACCTAAAGATAAGAATAAGAATTTATTCGAAAAAACACGCATAAGAACAAAAAGTTATAAAGACCCGAGTAACAAGTAACAATGAAATATTACTAACAAGAAGCTAATAATATGACCATATATGATCTCATATCAATATGTATGATTCTTGAATAAGTCAATAACATTATTTAAACCATTATACAGGAGCTTCGGACACGAACAAAGCAAATCGGACCTAAGGTAAAGGAAATATCACAATCTCATTTTTATCCGAGATTGTTTATTCGTAAGTATTTACTGGGGTGTATTTTATCATCCACATCCATGTCCCTTCAATATGTAATATTGTTTCCATCCACTTACAATAGTTTAAATCCAATTTTACTCTTCGGTGAGTTTTTAGTAAAGAATATGAACGGAATATTTTGTCTCTTTTTCATACGAGGTACTTTTTGACTTTTCCGACAAAAGTACGAAGAATGTTTTTTTTAACTTAAACGGCATGAACGGATTTTTACGGTTTTATAAAGCCTTATTTTCATGAAGCTTCCTCCAAAAGATTTCATGACTATTTTTAATAAAATCTCTTTCTTTTAAAATTGCATGATGTTTTGTGAAAAGAAATTGATTTTGAAGAAGAAAGGATATTTTCCTCAAGAATTCATTTCAAGTGTTTTATCAAAATTATTTTCCATATAAGATAATAAAGGGTTCTGTTTCTATCCATATTTTTACATTGATTTGACTATGTTGTGATGGAATTATGTTTATGAATTCCTTTATCTTATATGAATGGTTTTATGATGTCATGTTGTTTTAAGAATCCCATTTTTATTACATGGGTTATGAAATGATGTATGATTTATGATTTTGTGGCACACATAAGAATGGTATCATTATGAGATGGGTGGGACTTATATCTCCCTCCAATGCATTGGGTAATGATTTTATATCTCATGAGATAGACATGGCTGGAACGGAAGGTTATTTCGGTTCAGTGATACAGGACTGAAACGAGGAGTGAACTCGGTTCAGAAAGGGACTTTGTCCACTAAGATAGTCTTGGCAATGAGTCATGACTAACAAGAAATGATTTTCCATGATTATGTGTGCATGCCACAAAGTTTCAAGTTGTATGTTATGATTATGGGGATCTCATTTTCACTTCTATGATTTATTCCATGTTAAGATATTATGATCTCTTTTGCAGGTTTTAATTTTCAAAAAGATATGATATGATTTTTATTTCCTTTATTTGCCCTTGCTGAGCATTTGAGCTCACCCTTTTATGTTTTCTTTTCCCCAGGCCAGGAAGATGGATATTAAGTAGAATATGCTAAAAGGGACACTAGATATGATGAAATAAATGGGAGACACTGTAGAAGATTTATGAACCAGTTGTTTATGTTTCCCAGTTTCTAAAGACACTATACCTATACGGTCCTTTGTGGTTTTGTCATATGTTGTAATAAGTGTGATTCAATTTTGAAGTATTAACAATGTATGTAAAGTGTGGGTCGTTATAGTTGGTATCAGAGGAAAGGTATAGTCAACCTTTGGAAACTAGGATGTGAAAGCCTTAGTAAGAACCCTAAGGATAAGTCTAAGCATAGAACACAATCTTAGAAATGGCCATGAATAACCTAGGATAAGACCATAAGCATGAAAATTTTATTCTTGAATTATGTGGTTTCCTATTATAATTAGTGTTGCTCACACTATTCTTCTTGGTTTTAGTCAATGGCTGGAACCCGAAGAAACCGTGTTAATGCGGAATGCGATGGGCAATGCAATGATTGTCCCCCTGAGCAACCAAACGATATGGGAGCTGGAATGCAAAATCTTGTAGCCATGCTCACACAACTTTCTCAATCTATGAATCATGCAGGATTTCCAAACGAACAAAGGAGGGAGCAACATTCTGTTGAATCCTTCATGAGGCAGCGTCCACCATCTTTCAGCGGGTCTACTGATCCATTAGTTGCTGAACAATGGATTAGTACTACTGAAAAGATATTTTCAGTTCTTCAATGTTCTGAGCATGATAAAGTCATCCTAGCAGTGTATCGTTTGGAAGGAGATGCTGATCAATGGTGGAATCTTGTTAAGAATACAAGGCAAAGGGATGAAATTGAATCTATGGAATGGGACGAGTTCAAGAACTTATTTTTCAATAAGTACTTCCCTCGTATTCTCCGAACAAAGATGGAGAAAGAGTTCCTTGAACTGAAGCAAAGGGATGATGAATCTGTTGGTACCTATGAAGCAAATTTTACCAGACTTGCAAGGTACGCTTCTGGTATTATTATCCAACCTGAGAGTAAGATCGATCGATTCTTTAGTGGCTTAAAACCAAGTCTTCGAAGGGCGTTAGCCATAAGGGACTTCAATAGCTACGAGGAAATCGTTCGATGTGCTCTCAAAGTCGAGATGGAGATTGGAGTAACCCATCAGTCACATGGGTTTGATAAGAAGAGGAAGATGGAATTCAAAGAAAAATCTAAAGAGCACACGGAAAAGAAGATGAACGTTCCCTTATGCTCAAAGTGTGGAAAGAAACATGGAGGGAGTTGTCTCAAAGGGACAAGTAAATGTTTTAAATGTGGAAAGGAAGGTCATCGGGCATTTGAATGCCGTGATAATGGGAAGAAGATGTCTAATGATGCAAACAAAGGAAGGGATACAAAGAATGAACCTGCTACACTTCAATGTTTCAAGTGCAAGGAGATGGGGCATTATGCCAATCAATGCCCAAATCCAAGGGTTGATGATGATGGTCGACGTCAACAAACTCTTAAGGCTAAAGAAAAAGGAAAGTCACATGCAATTTCTATCAGCGATGTGGAGTACGATAACGATGTGGTGAAAGGTACACTTACCATCCACTCTAAAGTAGCAAATGTTTTATTTGATTCTGGATCCACCCACTCTTTTATTTCTGAAAAATTTTCTAAGGGTATCACCGTATTACCTCAACAATTAGATGTTGAGTTAGCTGTGACAACACCTAATGGCACATCAATCGCATCAGAAGTTTATAATTCTTCTCCGATCGAAGTTTGTGGGAAAGTGCTTCCTGCAAATCTTGTGATCCTTCCTTTAGTGGAATTTGATGTGATTCTTGGCATGGATTGGCTTTCTCTACATGGAGCTCATATCAATTTCCAAAGAAGGGAAGTCACATTTCATATTCCAGATCAACCTACGATCGTCTATCAATGCAAGGATGAACATAACCTTCCAGTGGAAATTTCTTCCATCTTATGGGTATTGATTCCACTAAATGAAGGTTATTTATCTCAAATAGTTGGTGAGAAACTCACGATTAAGAATATGCCCATTGTACGGGAGTTTGATGATGTCTTTCCGGAGGAATTACCGGGTCTTCCACCAAATCGTGAAGTTGAGTTTTCAATAGAACTCGTACCGGGTGCTTTGCCTATTTCAAAGACACCCTATAGAATGGCCCCAATTGAGTTGCAGGAATTGAAGAAGCAACTCCAAGAGAATCTTGATAAGGGATTCATACACCCTAGTGCGTCACCTTGGGGAGCACCTGTTCTATTTGTTAAGAAGAAAGATGGATCAATGAGACTCTGCATTTATTATAGAGAACTTAACAAGATCACTATCAAGAACAAATATCCTCTCCCACGCATTGATGACTTATTTGACCAACTACGCGGAGCTCAATACTTTTCCAAGATTGATCTTCGTTCAGGGTATCATCAATTAAGGGTCAAAAGGGAGGATATACCAAAGACGGCTTTCCGTACAAGGTATGGACACTATGAATTTATAGTGATGCCATTTGGTCTTACTAATGCCCCTGCTATCTTCATGGATCTAATGAATAGAGTCTTTAGAGACTATCTTGATCAATTTTTGGTAGTCTTTATAGACGATATTCTTTTCTATTCAAAGAGCAAGGAAGAGCATGAAGATCACTTGAGAATTATATTGAAGACCCTGAGAAAAGAGAAGCTTTATGCCAAATTTACCAAGTGTGAATTTTGGCTTCAAAAAGTTGCATTTTTGGGTCATATAATCTCAAAAGAGGGGATATCTGTGGATCCAGCAAAAACAGAGGTTATCGAAAGATGGTCAAGACCGACAACAGTAACTGAGATCCGAAGTTTTCTTGGTTTGGCTGGTTATTATCGACGTTTTGTAAAAGATTTTTCACGATTATCTAATCCACTCACCAAGTTGACTCGGAATGGAGTTAAGTTTGTCTGGACAGAGGAATGTGAAGAGAATTTCAAGGACTTGAAAAGAAGGTTATCCAGTGCACCTGTGCTCACACTGCCTTGTAGTGGAGAAAGGTTTGTGATCTACAGTGATGCATCCAAGAAGGGATTGGGGTGTGTTCTTATGCAAAATGATATGGTGATAGCTTATGCCTCACGACAGTTGAAAATCCATGAGCAAAATTACCCAACACATGATTTGGAGTTGGCTGTGGTAATCTTTGCATTAAAGATTTGGAGGCATTACCTTTATGGTGAAAGGTGTGATATTTATACTGATCATAAAAGTTTAAAGTATATTTTCACACAAAAGGAACTGAATATGCGCCAAAGAAGATGGTTGGAGCTGATTAAGGATTATGACTGCTCAATCCATTACCACCCTGGGAAAGCAAACAAGGTGGCAGATGCATTAAGTCGACAAGACCATGCTAGTTTATCCATGATGAGGATCACAAAAGATCCAATATTTATGGATTTACAAAGGATGGATCTTGGAATTATAATGGAAGGGGAAAAATCTTATCTTTCTCAAATGAATGTTCAACCATCTATACATGTGAAGATTAAAGAGGCACAGAAAGAAGATGTCGAGTTACAAAAGAAGGTGAGAAATGTTCCTGAATTCAACCTTGATTGTGATGGGATAATAAAGTTCAGGAATCGGGTTTGTGTTCCTACCATCCCCGAATTAAAGAAAGAGCTGCTGGATGAGGCTCATAGTTCTTCATTCTCTATTCATCCTGGAAGCACGAAGATGTATAGGGACCTGAAAGAGTACTTCTGGTGGGATGGCATGAAAAGAGATGTTGCTGAATATGTCTCTCGATGCTTGGTTTGTCAACAAGTTAAAGCTGAGAGACAGAAGTCTAAGGGGATGTTACAACCATTACCCATACCCGAATGGAAATGGGAAAACATCACTATGGACTTTGTCACAGGACTTCCTAAAACATCCAAAGGCAATAATACTATCTGGGTCATAGTTGATCGTCTTACAAAGTCTGCACACTTCATTGCTATTAGAGAGGATTTCACTCTAGATCAGCTTGCCAGGATATATGTAAAGGAAGTGGTAAGATTGCATGGAGTACCACTTTCTATTATATCTGATCGAGATCCGAGATTTACCTCGAAGTTCTGGCAAAGTCTTCAGCACACTCTGGATACAGAGTTGAGTTTCAGCACTGCTTATCATCCCCAGACAGACGGTCAGTCTGAGAGAACAATTAAAACCCTAGAAGATATGTTGAGAGCTTGCTCTATGGATTTCAAAGGAGGTTGGGATCAACACCTACCTTTGGTGGAATTTTCTTATAATAATAGCTTTCACTCCAGTATTCAGATGGATCCTTATGAAGCTCTCTATGGAAAGAAATGCAGGACTCCAACTTGCTGGGATGAAGTTGGGGAAAGAAAGCTATTAGGACCTGATCTCGTTGACGAAATGGCAGAAAAGGTCAGATCTATTCAACAACACATAAGAGCAGCTCAGAGTCGACAGAAAAGTTATGCCGACAACCGAAGAAAAGACCTAGAGTTTGAAGTGGGTGATAAAGTGTTCTTACGAATATCTCCCTGGAAGAGGGTTATGAGATTTGGAAAGAAGGGGAAGTTGAGCCCTAGATATATCGGTCCTTTTGAAATACTGGATCGTGTTGGGAAGGTAGCTTACCGATTGGCGCTTCCACCGAATCTCTCTCAAGTTCACGATGTGTTCCATGTATCTCTCCTGAGAAAGTACATACCAGATCCTTCACATGTACTCAGCTCAGAAGTTGTACCGCTGGAGCAAGATCTTTCTTATGAAGAACAACCGATAGAGATTATGGATCGTAGCGAAAAAGTCCTACGAAACAAGACCACTCGCTTGGTGAAAGTTTTATGGAGAAACCACCAACTTGAAGAAGCTACATGGGAGCTTGAGGATATGATGAGGGAGAAGTATCCTCATTTGTTTGTTGCAAAGTGACGAATTTCGAGGGCGAAATTCTTTTTAAGGGGGGTAGAATGTAACACCCGAGACTTTTATGTTATATAAATCATCAAAGGAATCTTTTTCTACACAACACTTGCTTGACTTGCTTTACACGCAATCACGACCTTCCTCGATAGCTTGCGTCGTATGCAATACCGAGTTTCACTAAACAACAATATGCTATTAAAACTAGCCGTTATGAATAGTAATAACCACTTTTTGAAATTTTATAAATTTTATTTTTCAAAATGGACTTCATTTTTGGACTCAGAATATCGAAATTATCCTAGGGTGAAATTTTGGTATTTTTCTGAAAACTTTCAATTTTTGATGAATAGTGAAACCACTAAGTGGTAGGTTAAAAACTGAATTTTGCATAAAACTTAATTTTACCACTTCTGTGAATGGAATTTCAAAAATCCGAGAGACACGGTTAATATCAAGGACTAAAATGTGGTTCAATGAGATGAAAATAATTTTTTGGTGAATAGTAACTTTTTACTATTTTTACCGCGGTTAATAGTGAATAGGGTAACTAAGGGTAAATATGATATTAATATTACCCTAACACATGTCCTAATTCTATTGGACAAGTGTAATTCGACCAAAAACAAACTTAGGAATAAAATATGACCATTTAGGCCCACTTGGATTAGATTAGGACATTTATTATTAATTTATTTAAAGAAGGGTTTAAATAGTTAAAATCAAAGTTTAATAAGTAAATAATTTTTAATATAGGGTTATACATAAGATAAATTCGATTGTAAATATTCATTAGAAAGCTAAAACGATTTCCTACATGATGGTATTTTATTTGTAATTTTTAGACATCAAATAATTTAATTTATTTATGACACAATGATGATGCAGTAATTATCTTATTAATGAAATATTGACAAAATTGATAATATAAATACCAAATTAAATGTAATTTGAGACTTTTTATGAATTCCACTAATTTTCTAGGTTACTATGATATATTAGTATTGATTTAATCAACTTGGTTCGAACATATAATTCTGTTATGACTTTCACAAAAATCATATATCAAATAGTGTCAAAATTGACACAAAATAGTTTTTAAATCAAATATTATATTATTAATTGTTATTTTATTCCTAAAAATCTAAGGTTCGGCCAAATTACTTAGATAAGGATATATATATTAATAATAAACAATTTGGGGTTCGTTTGGCATGTTATAGTAAGTGTATTAACCATATAGTGAAAGAAAACAAAAAGACACGGTAAAAGTTAAATTAATTAACTTAGAGTTAAATCTAATTGATAAGGTTAAAATAATACCCTAAACTTGTCTAAATCCTATTGGTTGATAGGATTTCGACCCATCCCCACTTTAGCTTCGAAATAAGACCCTTTGGAACCATTATAAACCGATTTTGACTTTAATATAAAATAATATTTTGAGATATTCCTAAGGTGCCCCTCTCCTCCCTTATAAAAGGGCACCTCCTCCCCCTCCTCCTCACACCAATTTGAGCACTCAAGCTCGGCCAACCCCTGACATTTTCCCTTCTCCACTTCCCTAGAATAATCCTAGAGGTCCTGGTCTTCTCCAAAGACCAATCTTAGTTCCTTAAGTGGAGGATTCAAAAAGGCGTTCCAAAGAAGAGGTAATATCCATTACCGATCTTTTCAATTTCTTTCTTCTTCAACTTCTTCTTCTTTAGTTGTTTCATGATAAAGTAATAACATCAGTATTACTTACATACTGATATGTTATTATAAATATGAAACAACCCTAATTCACCTTCTATCCATCCTACGGAAAAATGAAATCACCGCGCGTGCGTACGTACGGAATACCGTCTCCACGCCGTGGTGTAATCTATTTTCCACCATCACCTTACAAGGATGGGTATAATGGTGTAATCAGTAACTATATATGATTATTATTAAGTAATATTGATACTGAAATAATATATATATATACTCCAATACAATTCCACGATCATAGGAACGATATCATCACTCGTGCGTACGTACGGAATACCGTCTCCACGATGTGATGCGACTCGTTCTACATGATCTTCATTTCATAATGATTATATAAATGAATTGAATGAATTAATATGGTATATACTACACTAATACCATTCTGGAAATGAATTATCTATAACCTAAAGATAAGAATAAGAATTTATTCGACAAAACACGCATAAGAACAAAAAGTTATAAAGACCCGAGTAACAAGTAACAATGAAATATTACTAACAAGAAGCTAATAATATGACCATATATGATCTCATATCAATATGTATGATTCTGGAATAAGTCAATAACATTATTTAAACCATTATACAGGAGCTTCGGACACGAACAAAGCAAATCGGACCTAAGGTAAGGGAAATATCACAATCTCATTTTTATCCGAGATTGTTTATTCGTAAGTATTTACTGGGGTGTATTTTATCATCCACATCCATGTTCCTTCAATATTTAATATTGTTTCCATCCACTTACAATAGTTTAAATCCAATTTTACTCTTCGGTGAGTTTTTAGTAAAGAATATGAACGGAATATTTTGTCTCTTTTTCATACGAGGTACTTTTTGACTTTTCCGACAAAAGTACGAAGAATGTTTTTTTTAACTTAAACGGCATGAACGGATTTTTACGGTTTTATAAAGCCTTATTTTCATGAAGTTTCCTCAAAAAGATTTCATGACTATTTTTAATAAAATCTCTTTCTTTTAAAATTGCATGATGTTTTGTGAAAAGAAATTGATTTTGAAGAAGAAAGGATATTTTCCTCAAGAATTCATTTCAAGTGTTTTATCAAAATTATTTTCCATATAAGATAATAAAGGGTTCTGTTTCTATCCATATTTTTACATTGATTTGACTATGTTGTGATGGAATTATGTTTATGAATTCCTTTATCTTATATGAATGGTTTTATGATGTCATGTTGTTTTAAGAATCCCATTTTTATTACATGGGTTATGAAATGATGTATGATTTATGATTTTGTGGCACACATAAGAATGGTATCATTATGAGATGGGTGGGACCTATATCTCCCTCCAATGCATTGGGTAATGATTTTATATCTCATGAGATAGACATGTCTGGAACGGAAGGTTATTTCGGTTCAGTGATACAGGACTGAAACGAGGAGTGAACTCGGTTCAGAAAGGGACTTTGTCCACTAAGATAGTCTTGGCAATGAGTCATGACTAACAAGAAATGATTTTCCATGATTATGTGTGCATGCCACAAAGTTTCAAGTTTTATGTTATTATTATGGGGATCTCATTTTCACATCTATGATTTATTCCATGTTAAGATATTATGATCTCTTTTGCAGGTTTTAATTTTCAAAAAGATATGATATGATTTTTATTTCCTTTATTTGCCCTTGCTGAGCATTTGAGCTCACCCTTTTATGTTTTATTTTCCCCAGGCCAGGAAGATGGATATTAAGTAGAATATGCTAAAAGGGACCCTAGATATGATGAAATAAATGGGAGACACTGTAGAAGATTTATGAACCAGTTGTTTATGTTTCCCAGTTTCTAAAGACACTATACCTATACGGTCCTTTGTGGTTTTGTCATATGTTGTAATAAGTGTGATTCAATTTTGAAGTATTAACAATGTATGTAAAGTGTGGGTCGTTATATTCATGATGTCTCACACATGCATTTCCTCATTCTAAGAAGACACCATTCCACGTACCACATATATCCTAATAATGTGGTCACTCATGAATGTACCAATGTTGAAAAAAATATATCCACTTCCCAGGATAAAAATCCAACCCACATTTCTATTTTCTCAAAATCTCTTACCAAAAAACCTGTAACTCAATACAATATCCTGAAATTTTATCAGAAAAATATCAAGAATTCATATAAAACCCATTCTCAAACTCTCACTATTATATTAAGAAATATAATCCCATTCAAAACTGTATTTAGATAACATTTTTTCAGATCCAATACACTATTTAGTAGTTCAATACATCCCATTCATAATATATTTCCAAGACCCACATTAGAATATTTTATGTTTCCCGAACAATTAATTTTGATAAATCATTAATTCTGATTAAGGAAATTCAACCTTTGTATTCTAAAAACCATTTCATAAAAACCATTTAAATAATTTTATCCTTTTTAAAACCAATCCTTTTCTTCTTTATAAACATTTTTCAAAGAAATATTTAACAATAATTTTCTGAATAATCTACAGAACCCATGGGGACAGAAGACAATTTAGGATGAAACAAGTGATGATGGGTGAATTGGACATGTATTTGGGAGCCATATTCTAGTCACACCACCATCACCGAGAGTTTCTAAGACAATTTTCCCTACTCCAAATGGATTTCCAGGCCCTATGAGCTCACCGAGACCTTTGGCCCAACTTGTATTTCATTTCCCAAATAACAAACAACCACAAGAACCAAATAACTCGGAAAAATCCAAACTACCCCTAGTTACATGTGTCCCTTTATGAGGTTTTTTGGATAATCCCCTTACTCATAATAAGAACATAAACCCTCGAAAACCCTAGTTCTAGTATACCGAGACTCTTCCCAGAGGAATATTGTAACACCCCGAGATTTTATGAGAAATATTGGTTTTAATTTCTTTGATGTCTTTTGTTATATGCTACACTAAGATTATATTGTGATATAAGAAACACCATATTATCTTGTAGTATACAAAACACTATTCTTGGGTTGCATTACATGCAAGTGCAACCGTTCTCGTTATTTAGCATTGTACGCAATACCGAGTTTCACTAAACAATGATATGTTATTAAAATATTATATAAACTAGCTGTTATGAATAGTAATACCCACTTTTTGAAATAACCTAAATTTTATCTTTCAAAATGGATTTAATTTTTGGATTTGGGATATCTAAATTAGCCTCGGGTGAATTTTTGGTATTTTTCTGAAAACATATAATTTTTGATGAATAGTGAAAACACTTTGTTGTTGGTTAAAACCGACATTTTATTTAAATAATCATTTATTTTATTAAAATTTATTTTAGGTCAAAATAGATAAATAATACCTATATAAGTTCAGTGTAATTAATTGGAGTTGTAACGCCCAACCCCAGTTACCGAGAGTCGGTGCATTTTACGTATCATTGGCGTGATCATAAAAGCTCAAGTCTTGAAAGACATATTAGTTTAGTAGCCTTGAAAGTACTAGATACATTCATAAGGTTTACATTACATTATAAAATGGATAAAACACAACAAAATTGTTTCTATAGACAATATTGAGATCCCATAGACTATCCATAGAGGTCAGTCATAATATACTTCTTTGCATCCCGGGAAAAATAAAACATAGAAAGGGGTGAGCTCAAATGCTCATTAAGGATAAAATTATAGAAGAAACTTTCATAAATAAGAACAAAAATTTAAGGAAATTTATAAGACTAGAACAAAAGCCTTTTAAACATGAACTTCAGCATAATATGGAAAAGATAAAATAAAATAATTCCATTTACTTATTCACATGGATATTCTACTGGTCGAATAATCAGATGCAACATCAATATCCACTTTCATAATGATGGAATCCATAATACCAAGCTATCATAAACACATAGTCAAGGCCTTCTGCCAAGAATACAAATAATATTTTTTCAAGGCCTTATTCAAAGACACTAGTTTGTCTCATGAGATCTACTGATGCATCGAGGAGCTATAGCGGGCTCCACCTGTCACTTACTAATTCCAATTCATTCCTCATATGAACATGTCTAAACATAACATAATTATTCGTATTAAAAATAGCATACGAAATGTCAAAAATTTATCCACAATCCATGAATGGTATAAGAATAGCATATCCACAGTCAAACATAACTCATTCAATACAATATCGACGATTTTATTGTAACAGATTAACCTCAATCGAAAATAATGAACGATATTGACATAGATGAAAATAGTCATCAAAATATTTGAGAGAAATATCCCCCTTTTTCATGAAAACATTTACGAGTCTCACTATTTATCCAGAAGCTGTTTAAAATAGATTTCTTTGAAATAATGTTTCCCATAACACTTTGAAACTTTTAGAAAGAATTTTAATTTTAAAAATATAATTTCCATACAAATACATCCTAAAAACCATTTTTAAAACATGGACCTTAATGATAATGATTTAGAATAATATATCCTTAAAACATTTTAAAAAGATATTTTAGTTAAAGTTCCTAACCAAAATAGAGAAACATGAATACAAATAATTGAGGTAATAAAAACTTTGTAATATCATGAGAATAAAGGGATTCATGATATACTATGTCAAAGTACATTATATACACCCTATAAAAGTGATTTGGTGTATAACAACAAATAAGTCTCAATGGAATGTAAATTGAGATGAAATATCATAAAAATACCATATCCTTATGTTAATGATAAATCAATGACATAATTATGTGTGAAAAATATAAATACACTCAATATTATTTGATATTTAGTGTAAATAAATCAGAGTACATTCACACATATTCTTGTAAAAACAACACCAATGAATTGGATATTTAACACAACAAATGGAGAATGAGTTAAAATTTCTCTTATAAAGTTCATATCAATGAAATGATAATTTATCAATTGGGTGATTATGTGTATCAAAATTATACCCATAGAAATGGGAGTGGAAATTATGACATAAGCAAATTAATCGTGATTCCACACATAATCTTGGAGTAAAATAATCAATGAAGTATGGGTAAATCCGAATGAGTGGAAATTGAAATTAAAAAATCCCTTATCGATTTGGTAACTTTTGAAGAATACACCCATGAAATAAGGATCATACAATTATGATGTAAATATCTATAAATTAATGTATATTACACAATGAATACAATCATGGGCAGTACACACACCACATGGAATTAATTAGTGATGAACAATGGAAATCCCAAAGAATTAAAAGCAAGATAAGAAGCCCCTTACTTTGTACTTTTTCCTTGGTAAAGGGTAGGTTAGCCTCCTGTATAATGGTGAAATAATTTTTATTAAATTATAAAAGAATCATATACATTAATATGATATCATATATGATCTTTTAACATTGATTTGTTAATAATATCTTACTATTATCATCGTTTCAGGTGTTAACAGATTAGTTTTCCTTTATATTATTTGTTATGTGAGTCATATTTATTATGGATAGGATGTATCTTATTAATGCCTTGAATGATATCATGTCTCTAAACATTATTTTTAATCATCAAATGAAATTTAGTCTTGAATGGATACGATGGGGAATGAATCTGATCGCATTCGTGGAGACTGTAATCCGTAGGTATGCAGGAGCAACAATATCATTCATTTGATATTTAAATAATATATAATTGGATGTTATGTCATATATACAGAATTATTATCATGTTATATTTATTATTTACATTAATTACACATCATTATTATACCCATTCAAATAATAATGTATTGAATAACAATTTCACCACGACGTAGAGACGGTAAGTCGTACGTACGCACATATGATGACTTGTCATTCAAATCAAGGATAGAATAATGAATTTGGTTGTAACATATTTATAATAACATCATAGTATATAGAATATAATGGATTTATTATTTTATAATGGAAACAACAAAGATAAAAAAAGTGGAAGAAGAAAGGAACTTGAAAGAGGGTGTTGAAATTATTACCTCTTCTTCCGGTTCTTCCTTTTGATTTGATCAAAAGGGCTCCTTAAGTTGGATTTATTACTAAAGGAATGCCTCTAGGATTAAGTGAGGGATGTTTATAGGATATTTGGTCAGGGTTTTTCCAATACAAAAGGCTTTGAAGGTGTGAATTAGAGAGAAGGGGGAGTTTCCTTTTATAAGAGGGGTGAGGTGTACCTTAGGAATAACTAGAAATATTATTTTATAATAAAATACTTTTAGGTTTATAATGGCTCAAAAATGGATTAAATAAAGGATATGGTGGGGACGGGTCTCCAACCACCTAACCAATATGTTTTAGGCATGATTGGGTCACTATATTAACCTTAACGTTTAGATTTAACTCTTAGTTAAATAGTTTTACACTTACCATGTCTCTTTTTATTATTATATTATACGGTAAATAAACAAAATATATACTTCCAAGAGAACCCCAATTGGTTAATTAATGATACACATATCATTATATAATTCATTTGTCTGATCCTTATATTTTTAATAATATAATATCAATTAATAATATAATATGTTTTTTAAAACTCTTTTATGTCAATTTTGAAACTATTTGGTATTTTGTTTTTTATAAATACATAAAAGCATTATTACTTCGAAATAAATTCATCTATCTAACTATAATATGTCATAATAAATTTTAAAATTAGTGTAGTTCATAAAAAGTCTCAAATTACAATTATTTGTATATTTATAATATCACTTATTTAAATATTTCATTAATTATGTAATTACTGCGTGACCATTGTGTCACAAATAAATTAAATTATTTATGGTCTAAAAATTATAAATAAACTAAAATTATGTAGGAAATGTTTTTTGGTTTCTAATGAATATTTATAATCGAATTTATATCATGTATAACCTTATATTAAAAATGTTTTAGTTATTAAACATTGATTTTAGCTCTTTTAACTCTTTGTTGAATTAAATAATAATAAATGTCCTAATCTAATACAAGTGGACCAAAGAGGTTAATATTTTATTTCTAAGGTAGTTTTTGGTCGAATTATACTTATCCAATAGAAATAGGACATGTGTTAGGGTAATAATAAAATCATTTTTACTCTTAATTACATTATTTACTTTTAACCGGGGTAAATAAAAGTAAAAAGTTACTATTCACCAAAAATTATTTTCATCTTATTGAACCAAATTTTAATCCATTATATTAACCCTGTCATTATGATTTTTTAAATTCAACTCACAGAAGTGTAAAATTATGTTTTATGTGAATTTTCAAATTCTCCTAGGAGGTGGGTAAAAGACGGTGAAAAGTTTAATAAAATTTCTATATATCTAAAATTATTATAAACTTACTCCAATGAATTACATTGAAATTTTATAGGAATTATATATCTATTTTTACCAAAAATAAATTTAAATAAAATTAATAATTATTTAAATATAAATTCGATTTTAAACTATAACCTAGTGTTTTTCACTATTCATCAAAAATTAAGAGTTTTCAGAAAGATACCAAAAATTCACCATATGATAATTTTGATATTATGAATTCAAAAATGAAGTCTATTTTAACAAATTAAAAACATAGAAATTTCATTTATTAGTTTAAAATTAATTCACTTTGTGAAAACCAAAAGCGTATTTTTATGAAATAATATCTTCCAAAAGATTGACATTTGTTCCTTTTCAATTTCAAAGTGAAATTACTTCCAATGACCAACATTGGATTAAATGGTAAAAATATAATTTAATTATACATCCAGACCATTCATATGTATAGTTGAACACTACAAATTATTTTGATTAAAAAAGTTGTTTTCAGTTTAAATATATTATTTTTCACTATTCACCCAAATATGAATGTTATCCGAAAAACCCCAAAAAAATTTTGAAACTAAATTATTATGTTCCAATCCCAATGAAAAAGTTTATTTTGTCAAATTTAATATATTAAAGTTTCAAATATTGGAATTAAAAAATCGTACTCTATTAAAAGGTGGTAAAATTGCAGTTTTTGAAAAATACTTCTTTCATCTGAAAAAATGAATTTGTCTTTAAATTATGTCTAAGAAACTCATAATATGGATTCTAAAATTATAAGGGTTATATAAAGTTCAAAATTCTGTTAATACTATTCATAACCACTTTTGAACAGCTAGTTTGGTAAGTCGTTGTGCACTTGAACTCGATGTTGCGTATAGGGTAAGTTATTGAATTACTTTGAAGAACTAACATACTATGAAATCATGGGGTGTTACATTCATCCATACTTAAATAAATTGCGTCCTAGCAATTTTTAAAATTTGGTTTGGGAATATAATGGAAAGAACCACATCGGAAAAGGAGTGAATAAAAAAATCACTTTAAAAGAAAGAAACATAAGTACAAAGGTCACCCAAGATAACTCATACTAGGATTCCATGTAGAAAAACATGGATATGGAAGATAAACTAAGTGTCATGCTCATATGGAGAGGGATACAAAACATGACTAGGAGAAAGTTAACAACAAGAAAACCACAAACTTGTGATGGGACAAACGGTCATTAGTTTCCCAGTAGGAAAAGTAAACGGAAAACATTTTTTTTTGTTTTACGTTACATTTCATAAAGATGAGGAATTTATTTATGAGATTGAATAATAACATAAATAGATATAATTACTTTTTAATGTATAGTTTCATTCATTAATTTTTTTTACCACTAACTCATTTTTTCAAATGATGAGTATTCATGAAGACTTGGTCACACTAGAAGAGATAGAATAAACTTCCATAGAATCACATGATCCACGAAGGATATACAAAATATTTTCCTTGTCTTTAGAGATTAATCAAACCAAAACGGTTAGTAAAACATCTGATGATCCCCCAAAAGGATATTCCTTTAGATAAAGAAGCACTAATCTTAATTTCTTAAATTAAACCAACAATACCCAAAAGTTAAATAAATACCATTCAATAAATAATTGTCCTTAAAATCCTTCAATATAATCCAAACTACTATCAAAACCCAAAACATAGAATAATTGATCATGTAGTCTTCCACATTAAATTGTATCTTCAAATGACATCAACTACTCTTAAAGTTACATACATAAAACTAATTAACCTAATAACATATTCTCTATTTTAGGTTAATAATTTCTATAAATAACCTATTTCACAATAAATCCACAATAAAAACATAGATAAAAATCCACCATTACTCCTCAAATGAAATCCCATAGTATTCTATTTTCTGTGGGCATATAGTGTTCCCAACAAAGTAAACATCTTCCCAAATAACATTTATCACTTAATCACTAAATCATTTTCCTATACTAAGGGTATTCATTTGATCAGAAATAAGATCCCAAATCAACTTATTATTGATCAATAATATCAGTTAACTAAACACAATTAGTCACACTAACTAGGTACTTCACATAGTCTAGTGGTAAACGATAAATCCCAATCGCACTCTCGTTATGGGTTTGATTCCCAAATCTTTTTCCGTCGCAAAGGGTTGTCACATAGTCTATGTTTTTTCCTTTTTCAAAAACTATATTTTATAATATTACCAAAATGAGTAAAATTCCTCAAAATAACCATAACATAATTTAACCACAAATGTCATATCATACCTTGCATTTTCATCCCAAAATATAATAACTTGTAATTGCCTCAAACCTAATGATCATATAAAACCAAATGATTATTTATAACTATATCCACAATAGAAAAGATAATTCTTCCATAAATATCATCTTCAGATGAAAACTACCAGTTTACAAATACAAGTGAAAATTATTCTAATGTAATCCCATCAATAAGGAGCACTAATACTTTTAAACATTTATGGAACCATTTATTTCCACATAGCTTCTTCTTTGACCAAGGAAATATCCTATAGAATAGGGCATTCACTCGGGTAATGTTCAGGTCCCCTAAATTTATGGAAAATGACTGTAAATGGATTCTTGGGACCATTTCTATTCTCTTCCATAGTACTCTTCATTTTTCCTCAGAAATTATTCACTTTATTTCCTTATTTACCTCACATAAAGAATTTATTTTTCCATTGAGACAATTTCATGGGTGTCTCCTTCCACATTTCCTATATGACGGAAATTGAGGATTCTTTTCTCCATGGTCTCCACTTTTGTAGCTCTTATCATTCATCACCTTTCTCTTCTTTATTTAGACCAGGATCTGGTTAATATATATGTTGTTGATCATATTTTTGGAAAAATGATTTGGCATGAACACGATATCATTTACACCTATCAACATTCCATTTTGTTTCTCATTTCCACCACCATTCCAACCTTTTACTTCATGCTCAATGTTACTATGACTTCCTTGGAATCTATCCATTGACTAAAACTATAAATCATTGTGTGAGTAACAGTAGTCATAAAACCATTTAGAGAATATCATGAGACATTTTTTTTGAATATTTAGACACCTTAAGCTTAACCAAGGTCATTTATTCTCATCTTATATTAAAATCCTTTAAATCGGGTTGTAATTAAAATGTAAATTATCCTTAGAATATCCCACAGGAGTATCGTAACCAAGAGTGCGGAAAGGCCTATTATCAAGTACCAGTTCCTATTCGAGTGTAGCTCAAAGCGGTGTTTTTGGGTTTTACCCCTAGGTACATCTGTGCCAGAGTCGCCTCCACCTACTCATATCCAGATATGGATGTATTTCATGGAAAACTCACAAAATATCTACAATACCAAAATTATGGGAAGTTCTTCTATACTAATCCTCAATGTCTATCTTAGAGATACGTGCTATAATCAGAGTTTATCTAAATCTATCTTCCAAGGTTTTTACTAAACTTCCTCTCATACCAACTGTAATGCCCCATCCTCAGTTACCCAGAGTCGATTCATTATTACTTATCATTGGCATGCTCATAAAAGATATAGTCTCAAAAGAACGATTAGTTTAGTAGCCTTTGAAGTACTAGATACATTCATAAGGTTTACATTACATCATAAAATATAATACTACAACAACATTGTTTCCATAGACAACATTGAGATCCCATAGACTATCCATGGAGGTCAGGCATAGTATAATACTAGGCATCCTAGGAAAAATAAAACATTAAAAGGGGTGAGCTCAAGTGCTCAGTAAGGATAACATTATTGCTGAAACATTCAAATATTAAGAATAAACATTAAAGGAAGTGTATAAGAATAGAACAAAATCCTTTTAAACATGAACATCAGAATAATATGGAAAAGATAAAATCAAATAATTCCGTTTACTTATTCAAATGGATATTCTACTGGTTTAATAATCATATACAACATTAATAGCCACTTTCATAATGATGGAATGCATAATGCCAGACTATCATAACCACAAAGTCAAGGCCTTATGTAACATCCCAAGTAAGTAATGAATAATAGATATTTTTATCTATGTCTATTAATGAATTAGATAGTGTTTTAGAGGCTTGAAATGAAAATAAATCCAATCTTAAGCATGGAATACACAAATATTTTTTAAAGGATTGTTTTACTGCCTTTTGATGGAAAACCATTTTTAAATATATCTTTTGAAAATTTTATAAGCTATGTTTGTTAAAATGAACATATTCTTTATGATTGGGACATCAAAATTTACTTTGTGTGAATTTTTGGTATTTTTCAGACAATGTTCATTTTTTTAATGAATAGTGAAAAATACTGCATTTTACATCAAACTGCTTTTTAATATAATTTATTTATATGATTAGATTATATTTTGAATTGGTTTTGAAGTTTAATTAGAATATATTTTTACCATTTAATCCAATGGTGGTCATTGGAATCAATTTCACTTTGAAATTGGACTTAAACTAGTGTCAATCTTTTGATACTTATTGTTTTATAAAAACACACTATTTGCTCTGACATCGGGAAATAATTATTAAATTAATTAATGGGACTTATATGTTTTGGATTTTGTAAAATAGACATCATTTTTGAATTAGGAATATCAAATATAGCTTAGGGTGAATTTTTGGTAATTTTCGGAAAAACATCAATTTTTGATGAATAGTGAAACCACTAAGTGGTACTTATAAAAACAGATTTTCTGTTTAAATGAAATTTTTCCATCATTGTGTTTTGAATTTAAAAAATCCGACATACATTGTTGTCATTAAGAAGTAAAATTTGGTTCAATGAGATTAAAATAATTTTTTGGTGAATAGTAACTTATTATGTTTTTAATCGCGATTAGTGGTAATTAGTGTAGTTTAGGGTAAAAATAATGCTTTAATAAAATGAGATGAGCTTTACACATGTCCTACCCTCATTGGTTGTGTCATGGACGACCAAGAAAATCCATGGGTCAACTTGGGGACCCCATGGAGCCACTTTGGTTGGAAAATGACATAAATAACTTTTTATTTAATATTAGAGTAAAAATGACACAAACATGAGTTATGTTACTAAAACAATTTTTATATGGAGTTAAACAAGTCATATTTTTTACTATAAATATTCATTAGAAAGTTAAAACTCTTTCCTACATCATAGTATTTTTTTTATAATTTTTAGACATTATATAAATTAAATTATATTTGACATCATGATGATGCAGCGACGACCTCAGTATTTAACGATTTAAATAAAATGGAATGATAATGTAAAATATAAAACCTACACATGGTCAAAACCAACTGGATGAGTGGATTTATAAGACTTATCACCTTATCCTCTAATTATATCAATATGAGACCTTTTGAATCCGAAACTCATTTTAAAATAACGTAACTTATCTTTACTTTCCAAGAGTTCCCCTCCCCTCCTCTTATAAAAGGCCCCCACCTCTACCTCCTTACCCACACTTACAATGCTTTTGGCTTGGCCAACCCCTGCCCATTTTGTCTCTCCACTTCCCTATCTTACTCCTTGAAGCCTCACTTTAGGCAGAAGTCTTCCCAAGGAATCCTTTGAGCTCAAACCAAAGGGAGTTACCCGATTTTAAGGTAATGTCTTCTTTTGAGTCCTTTTGTTTTATTTTGCTTCTCCAACCCCCTAAACTCTTTTTATTCTTTTCTTTTGTAACAAATCAAGTATCCTAAATATACTAGTATATTTTTATAATAAGGATTCGAGCTACACTTATACACACCTACATCTAATGGTTAACGAACATACTGTTTCTGTGGATGGTGAATTTATGCCTCCCGAAACGATGATTGTTCAACATTATTTTAACACCTTCAAATGTGGCGATTAAGATGTCACTATATTTATATATGATATATAATATGTTTATGTTTTCCTTAAGCTTCTGTATTTTCCTTTTTTGGTCATACCTTTATGGTTTCCATTATGGGTGAACGCGATATCTTCATTTAAGGAAGTGCAGACTGTCGCCCCCTCAAAGTGATTTGATTCGTTAAATACCATATGTGGGACGTATAAAGGATGAAAATATGATATTATATATGATATTATACTGGAATTATAATATACCTTTATATAATTATGATTCCATTCTATAAAATATGAAATAGAAATGAAAGTAGCGTTCATGCGTACGTACGGCTTACCGTCTCCTTGAACGGTGCATTTCATTTCATACCTCTAAATGATTATGTAATATTATAAATGCATGGATGTTCTGGATATATATGAAATATATGACATCTACATCATGAATACCATTCTGGATATAATGGATACATGAACAACTTGTAATTATAAAGGGTTTATTTTTGACTCAAGTACCAATGATCGTTAAAACGACCGTTATTAACATAAATAATTACATAGTGTTCATGACATGTCAATAAGTGATATAAATGGAATAATTAACTTGAAAAAGGTTCTTAAAAAAGTATAAGTTAACTCAAGTTTATTATTCAGGACATTAAAGAACGATCGAGTCAAGTCGGACCCGAGGTATGGGACTTCGTCTTAATCTCCTTTCATTGAGGCATATTTTGTTTTATACACAACCTTCTTTTATACGGTGTATAAACCCCTTTTACTTTTACGTTTACTCAAAAGGAATCTTTTTTATATGAAGCGTTTTACTAAAAGAAAAAAGGGAATGTTTTTGTCGTACTTATGCGGCGACAACGACTTCTCCGCCGCCGTGACCGTTATTTGAGTTTCGGCTTCCTCTACAATCCATACTTTTTTTTAAAAGAAAAATAAATACCAAGTTTTACATTTCATTTATTTTGGTATTGAAAATGGTTTTCATAATGTTTTTATATCAATGTGTTGTATTGATATCTTGTGATTGAAAGGTGGAAATGTTATGTTTCCTTTATGCATGTTTTATGTGATACGATTATGTTGAGGTTCTTCGGCATTATTATGAAGACGGGTGGTTCCATGATAAACTAAGGGCGGGTGAGCCCGATATAGCTCTCCAATGCATTGGGTAACACGAAGGAGTGAAACATTAAGGTTTCTCCGAAGAGATTTAGGGAATATACTGTGATGGGTATTCCAAACGTAACCAAATAGGGTTACTCCCTACGTAAGAATGTTATGAATGCCTCAAGTTACCTTTATGTATTATGATTTCTATGATTTATTCATGATTTGATGAGGTATGTTAAAGTGCTTATGTTTTATGGGTAAATTATGACCTCATTCTTATGTATATATGTACCCATGTTTCCTTTCCATATTTTTATATCCCTTACTGAGCTTTTTATGCTCATCCCAAGTTTTTTTGAAATGTTTTTCACAGGTCAAGGGAAAGGTACATGATATGATGATAGTGTCAAGGAAGTGTCATGAAATAATCCATGTTTTATTTTAAATATGTTTCCATTGATGGGAATGAAGAATACTATATTTATGTAACCACTTTGTTTATATGTGGAATGTAATGAAAGTTTTATGATTTAATTCTCTAAAACTCTAAACCCAAAAAGATCCTCAATGTGTAATCTTGTAATAACTCAAGATTAAGTACAGTTTAAGGCTGGGTCCTTATACCTTATTCCAAGACTACAAATAAGATTTTGTCAAGGCCTTGTTCCAAGACACTATTTTGTCTCATGAGACTTACTGATGCATCGAGGAGTTATAGCGGGCTCCACTTGTCACTTACTAAGTCCAATGCATTGCTTATATGAACACTTTTAAACATAACATAAATATTTGTATTAAACCTAGCATACGAAATGTCAATAAATTATCCACAAACCATGAATGGTATAATAATAACACATCCATAGTCAAACACAACTCCTTAAATACAATATGGAAGATTGTATTGTAACAGATTAACCTAAATCGAGAATAATGAAGGATATTGACATAAAAGAAAATAGTCATCAAAACTATTTGAGAGAAATATCCCCCTTTTTCTTGAAAACATTTAAGAGTCTAACTATTTATCACGAAGCCGTTTAAAATAGATTTTTTTGAATCGATGTGTCCCATACCACTTTGAAAATTTTAAAAAGTATTTAAATTTTTAAACTTTAATGTCCATATAAATAAATCCTAAAAACCATTTTTAAAACATGGACAATAATTAGAAAGATTTATAATAATAATTATTTAAAACATTTTAAAATGATATTTTAGTTAGAGTTCCTAACCAAAAGAGAGACATTAAATACAAATAATTGAGGTAATAAAAACTTTTTAATATCATGAGAATAAAAGGATTCATGATATAATTTGTTAAATTACATTTTAAACACCATATAAAAGTGATTTGGTGTATAATAACAAAGAAGTCTCAATGGAATGTAAATTGAGATGAAATCTCTTATAAAGACTGTATCGATAAGTTAAGAATAAATCAACGACATAATTATGTGTGAAAAATATAAATACAGTCAATATTATTTGATATTTAGTGTAAATAAATCAGATGAAATTCACACATATTCTTGTAAAAACAACACTAATGAATTTGATATTGAACTCAACAAATGGAGAATGAGTTAAAATTACTCTTATCAAGTTCATATCGATGACTTGATAATTTATCAATAGAGTGATTTTGTCTATCAAAATTATATCCACAGAATGGGGAGTGGAAATTATGACATAAGAAAATGAATAGTGATTCCACACATAATCTTGGAGTAAAATAATCAATGAAGTATACGTAAAGCCGAATGAGTGGAAATTGAAATTACAAATTTCCTTATCGATTTGGTAACATTAGAAACATAAAACCATGAAAGAAGAATAATAAAATGATGATGTAAATATACATAAATTAATGTATATTACACAATGAATACAATCATGGGCAGTACGCACACCACATACAATAAATTAGTGGTGAACAAATGAAAATATCACAGAATTAAAAGCGAGATAAGAAACCCCTTACTTTGTACTTTTTCCTTGGAAAAGGGTAGGTTAAACTCTTGTATAATGGTGAAATAATTTTTATTAAATTATAAAAGAATCATATACATTAATATGATATCATATATGATCTCTTAACATTGCATCGTTAATAATATCTTAGTATTATCATCATTTCAGGTGTTAATGAATTAGTTTTACTTTATATTATATATTATGTGAGTCATATTTATTAGGGATAGTATGTATATTATTCATATCCAGAATGATATCATGTATCTAAGCATTATTTTTAATCATCAAATGAAATTTAGTCTTGAATGGGTACGATGGAGAATGAATCTGATCGCGTTCTTGGAGACTGTAATCCGTACGTACGCACGAGCAACAATATCATTATTTTGATATTAAAATAATATATAATTGGATGGTATGTAATATATACAGAATCATTATCAAGTTATATTTTTTATTTATATCAATTACACATCATTATTATACCCATCCAAATAATAATGTATTGAAGAGCAATTACACCACGACGTGGAGACGGTAAGCCATATGTACGCACGTATGGTGAAATTTCATTCAAAGGATGGATAGAATAATGAATTTGGTTATACCATATTTATAATAACATCATATTATATAGAATAAACTAGAGTTATTATTTTAGAATGGAAACAACAAAGATAAAGGATGTGGAAGAAGAAAGAAACTTGAAAGAGGGTGTTGAAATTATTTCTTCTTTTTCAGATTCTTCCTTTTGATTTGATCAAAAGGGATCCTTAAGTTGGCATTATGACTAAAGAAAGGCCTTTAGTATGAATTGAGGAAAGTTTAGAGGATATTTGGTCGGGATTTGGCTGAGCCAAAATACTTTGAAGGTGTGAATTAGAGAGAACAGGGAGTGCCCTTTTATAAGAGGGGTGAGGGGCACCTTAGGAATAGCTAGAAATATTATTTTATAATAAAATAATTTTCAGTTTCTAATGGCTCCAAAATGGATTATTTGAATTCTATGGTGGGGCTGGGTTGTAAAACACCCAACCAATAGGTTTTATATAGGTTTGGGTCACTATATTATCCTTAGATTTTAGATTTAACTCTTAGTTAAATAGTTTGACACTAACCATGTATCTTTGTATTTTTATATTATATGGTTAATAAACATACTATATACTTTAAAAGAACCCAAAGTGGTTAATTAATGACACAGATATCATTATATAAGTCCTTTTCATGATCCTTATATTTTTAGGAATATAATATCAATTAATAATATAATATTTTTTTATATCTCTTTCTTGTCAATTTTGACACTATTTGGTATTTTGTTTTTGCTAAATTCATAACATCATTATTATTTCTAAATTAATTCATCTAACCAACAATAAAATGTCATATTAACCTTGAAAATTAGTTAAATTCATAAAAATACTCAAATTACATTTATTTTGATATTTATAATATCAATTATTTTATATATCATTTATTAGTTAATTACTGCATCACCATTTTCTCAAAAATAAATTACATTATTTAATGTATAAAAATTATAAATAAAATACCATTATCTTGGAAATCTTTTTATATATGTAATTAATATTTATAATCTAATTTATCTCATGTGTAACCTTATATTAAAAAATTTTAGTTATTAACTTTTGATTTTAACTCTTTTTACTCTTCCTTGAATTAAATAATAATACATGTCCTAATCTAATACAAGTGGACCAAAGAGGTTCATATTTTATTAATAAGGTTTATTTTGGTCGAATTATACTTATCCAATAGAAATAAGACATGTGTTAGAGTAATAATAAAATCATTTTTATCCTTAATTACCCTATTTACTTTTAATCGGGGTAAATAAAAGTAAAAAGTTACTATTAACCAAAAACTATTTTCATCTTATAAAACCAAATTTTACTCCTTGATATTAACTGTGTCTCTTGTATTTTCGAAATTCAACTCACAGAAGTGGTAAACTTATGTTTTATGTGAATTTTCAAATTTTCATAGGAGGTGGGTAAAAGACGGTGAAAAGTTCAATAAAATTATTATATATCTAAAATTATTATAAACTGACTGCAATGAATTACATTGAACATATATAGGTATTATATATCTATTTTGACCTAAAATAAATTTTATTTAAATAAATAATTATTTAAATAAAAAATTTGTTTCATACCATAACTGTGTGTTTTTCACTATTCATAAAGAAATAAGAGTTTTCAGAAAGATACCAAAAATTCACCCTAAGATAATTTTGATATTCTGAATTATGAAATGATGTCTATTTTACCAAATTAAGAACATAGAAATTTCATTTATTAGTTTAAAATTAATTCCCGTTGTCAAAACCAAAAAGCATATTTTTATGAAATAATAACTACCAAAAGATTGACATTTGTTTATTTCCAATTTCAAAGTTAAATTAAATCCAATGACAAACATTGGATTAAATGGTAAAAATTTAATCTAATTATACTTTCAGACCATTAATATGTATATTTGAACAATATAAATTATTTTGATTAAAAAAGTTGTTTTCAGTTTAAGTAAATTATTTTTCACTATTCACCCAAATATGAAAGTTATCGGAAAATCACCAAAAATTTATTGAAACTAAATTCTTATGTCCCGATCCCAAAGAAGAAGTTTATTTTGTCAAATTGAATATATAAAAGTTTCAAATATTGTATTTAAAAATCATTCTCCATTAAAATGTGGTAAAATTGCATTTTTTGAAAAATACTTATTTTATATGAAAAAATGAATTTGTCCTTAAATTATGTCTAAGAAACTCATAATACGGATTCTAAAATTATATGGGTTATATAAAGTTTGAAATTCTGTTAATACTATTCATAACCACTTTTGAACGGCTAGTTTGGTAAGTCCTTGTGCGCTTGAACTCGATATTGCATGTAGTGTAAGTTATTGAATTACTTTTAAGAACTAATGTACTATGAAATCATATGATGTTACAAGAGTCAATTTATAATAATTTTAGATATATAAAAATTTTATTGAACTTTTTATTGTCTTTTACCCACCTCCTATGAGCATTTTCGAATTTACATAAAACATAATTTTACAGCTTCTATGAGATGAATTTCCAAAATCTGAGAGACACAATTAATATCAAGGAGTAAAATGTCTTTCAATAAGATAAAAATAATTTTTGATCAATAGTAACTTTTTACTTTTATTTACCACGGATAAAGGTAAATAGGTTAATTAAGGGTAAAAATGATATTATTATTACCCTAACACATGTCCTAATTCTATTGGATAAGTGTCATTCGACCAAAAAAATCCTTACGAATAAAATATGAACCTCTTTGGTTCACTTGGATTAGATTAGGACACTTATTATTATTTTATTTAAAGAAGAGTTAATATAGTTAAATTCAATGGTTAATAACTAAAACATTTTTAATATTGGGTTATTCATAAGATAAATTCGACTATAAATATTCATAGAAAGATAAATTTATTTCCTACATAATTTTATTTTATTTATATTTTTTAAACATTAAATAATTTATTTTAATTATGACACAATGATGATGCAGTAATTACCTTATTAATGAAATATTAACATAATTGATATTATAAATACCCAAATAAATGTAATTTGATACTTTTTATGAATTAAACTAATTTTATAGGTTAATATAACATATTAGGGTTGGTTATATGATTTTTTTGGAAGTAATAATGCTATTATGAATTTAGAGAAAAAAAAATACCAAATATTGTCAAAATTGACATAAAAGAGATTTTAAAACAAATATTATATTATTAATTGATATAATGGTCCTAAAAATATAATGTTTGGAAAAAATATTTATATAATAATATATATGATATTAATGAACCAATTGAGGTTCTATTGGATATTTATGGTATGTTTATTAACCATATTGTGTAAGAATACATGAAGACCCGGTAAAAGCTAAATTATTTAACTTAGAGTTAAATCTAAATGATAAGGTTAAAATGGTAACCTAAACATGTATAAAACCTGTGGTTTGATAGGATTTCGATCCATCCCTACCCTAACATCTAAATAAGTCACTTTAAAGCCATTATAAACCGAATATGAATTTATTATAAAATAATATTTTATGTTTTTTCTAAGGTGCTCCTCTCCTCTCTTATAAAAGGGCATGTCCTCCCTCTCCTCTTTACAAAATTTTGAGCCTTCAATCTCTGAAAAACCCTTCATATTTCTCTTCTATACCTCTGTAGTTATATCATAGAGTTTCTGGTCTTCTCAATAGAAAAACTCTAGTTCCCTAAGAGGATGTTTAAAAGAGGCACGTCGAAGAAGAGGTAATATCTTCTAATGATTCATTCAGGTTTCTTTCCTCTTCTACTTCATCGTCTTTAGTTATTTCATTATAAAGTAATAAAATCCATATTAATTATATACTTATATCTTATTATAAATATTAAACAACCCTTTTTCACCTTTTATCTATCCTACGAAAAATGTAATCACCGGACGTGCGTACGTACAGAATACCATCTCAACGCTGTGGTGTAATATGTTTTTCGACCACCACATTACTTGGATGGTTATAATGGTGTAAAGAGTAACTATAAATGAGTATTATAACATGATACTAATTATGAGATATTATATCATCCACTACAATTCCATTCAATAATTATTGGAATGATATCAACACTCGTGCGTACGCACGGATTACCGTCTCCACGACTCGATGAGATTAATGATCCATGTTAACCATTCAAGAATGATTATAAAGTATATATAATGAATAATAATGAAATATATGACATAATAAAGCTGCTGTATTTATGTATATATATATATATATGTCAACTACATGCTTCCATTCAAGTCAATAAGGAAAGGAAAACAACGTTCATGCGCATGTACGACCTACCGTCTCCATGAACGATGTATTTCATTTCATTTATCTATCAATTATATATGTATATAATGAATATATATGATATATAAATCATGATTTACATTTTGGAAGTAATTAAATCATGATATAAGTAATAATAATATCAGGAACAACAAGTCCAAACACATACGATAAATGAAATGATTTTACCCAAAACACTTCTTTAACATGGAATTGAAAAATGAACGGTTAATATAAATTTGTAAGTGAATCATATATGATATCATAAATATTGTTATTATTCTTTTACAAGATAATAATTTGTTTAATCTCTCTATATAGGAGTCTTGGACACATATGGAAGAAATTGGACATAAAGTAAGGGATAATTATTCCAATCTCATTCTTACTCGAGATTGTTTATTCGTAAGTATTTACATGGGTTATGTTTATCATCCATGTCCATATGTTCCCAAAATGTTTTTGTAAAATTTTTACTTTTCTTTCATTTATGTTTAAAGTCATTTTTACCATTTTTTTTCTTTTACCACATCGTATGGAAGAAATATTTCTTTATCTTACCATACAAGGTACTTTTAGACTTTTCCGAAAAAAGTACGAGAAGAATGTTTTTTAACTTATACGGGATGAACATATTTTTACGGGTTCATAACGCATAATTTTCATGAATCTTAATCTATAATATTTCATGTCTATTTTCAATAAAAACCATTCCATTTAAAATTTCATGGTATTTTGTGAAAAGAAAATGATTTTGAAGAAGAAAGGATATTTTCCTCAAGAATTCATTTCAAGTGTTTTATCAAAACCATTTTCCTTCTAAGATGAAATTATTTCATATGTGGATGTTTCAAGTATAATTTCGCTATGATTTACATGGTTTCAATTTTATTATGATGAAATGATATCCATTTTTTTATATGGATTATGTTATTATGGGATGATGTTTATGAAACCCATTTTATTCTTTGGGTATGATGACTGATTTATGTTTTTGTTTTGGGACACGTAAGAATGATTTCATAATGAGATGGGTGGGACATATATCTACCTCAAATATATTGGGTAAATATTTATATCTCATGAGATATACATGGTTATAATGAAAAGTAAATCCGGTACACTAATACAGGGCTGGAACGACATGTAAACCCGATTCAGTAATGGGCTCTGTGCACTATGATGGTCTTGGAAGCAATGCCTTTGCTACTATTGAAATCATATTTTGTGATTAATGGTTTGCCACAATTACATGTTTTATTCCCATGCTATTTTATCATTATTTATGTTCCATTATGATCTATTCTAAATGTACTGAAAAGATTCATGTCATTACTCAAGATTTTGATGTATTATGTTCATGTTTTTACATTGATATATTTATGGATTTTTTATATGTTCTCAAGGTTTACCCTTAATGAGAATTTGAGCTCACCCCTTTGATTTTTTCTTTTCACCAAGATATAAATAAAGGTTTTAGGTAAGAAAACAAACGAGGAAGATCTTTGTGGGAGATGTTGAAGATCATTCAACATGATTAGAAGTTTATGTTCCATGTTTTCAAAGACACTAAACTATTATGGTCCTTGGATGTCAGTTATTGTTAAGTATTAAGTATTCCGAATAAGTAATGTAATGTCCATGTACTTCAAGTTTGGTTCTCTACAATTGGTATCAGAGGAAAGGTTTAGTCAACCGTTTGAAACTAGGACGTGAAAACTTTAGTGAGATCCCTAGAGATATTTCTAAGGTATGTCTAGAGATGTCCCTAAGGTTATGTATAAGTTTTGGTTATAGTACTATAATTATGGTAATGATCTTATAATTAAACCTAATATGTTATTTATTGAAGATACTCCCCTTTTATTATGTTGTTTTCTCTAGCCTGATTTTTTCCTCTTAGACTATTCTTTTTGGGTTTTAGACAATGGTGGAACCCGAAGGAACCATGTTGATCAATGTAATGGTAAATTCAATGATTTTACTCTTGAACAAACCAATGTTATGGGAGATTGAGTGAAAAATCTTATTTCAATACTTACAGAATCTATGAATCATTCTGGACATCCAAATGAGCAGAGAAGAAAACAATATTCTGTTGAGTCCTTCATGAGGCAACATCCACCTTCTTTCAATGAGTCTTCTGATCTACTTGTTGCTGAAGAGTGGATCAGTACCATTAAAAAGATATTTTCAATACTTCGATGTTTAGAACATGAAAAATTCATTCCGGCTGTTTACCATTTAGAAGGTGAAGAAGACCAGTGGTGGACTCTAATTAAGAATACAGGGTCCGAAGGTGAAATTGAATCCATGGAATGGGATGAGATCAAGAAATTATTTTTCAATAAGTACATCCCTCGTATTCTTTGAACAAAGACATAAAATGAGTTCCTTGATCTTAAGTAAAAGGATAATGAACCTGTTGGTATATACGAGGCGAATTTTACAAGGATTACAAGGCATGCATCTGGATTTATCATCCAACCTGAAAGTAATGTTGGTCGATTATTAAGTGTCTTAAAACCATGTTTTCTAAGGGAATTAGATATAAGGGACTTTATTAGTTAAGAAGAAATTATGCGTTGTGCTATAAAGGTAAAACTGGAAGTTGGTGTTACATATCCATCTCATTGTATTGACAAGAAATGAAAGATGGAGTATAAAGAAAAATCTCAAATCAATGGTGACAAGAAGATGAATGTTTATTTATGCTCAAAGTGTGGAAAGAAGCATGGTGGAGATTGTCTTAAAGGGAATAGAACATGTTTTAAGTGTGGAAAAGAAGGTCATCGAGGAGTTGAGTGTTGAAGTAATGGAAAAAGGGAAGCTAATGACGTGAATAGAGAAAAAACTACAGAGAACGCACCACCAACACATAAATGCTTCAAGTTCATGGAAATAGGGCTTTATGCTAATCAATACCCTAATACAAGGGTTAATGATGATGGATGTGAGCAACCACCTAAGGAAAAGGACAAAGGGAAGTCACATATGATCACTATTGACGATGTTGAATATGAAAACGATGTGGTGGAATGATTAAGTGTTTATGTAATGGAATTCCAAAATAATGTTGTATATAGTATCGTGGAATATTGGAATATTTATGTATTGGTCTATTTTGGTTTTCAATAATTTTATTGTACCAGTAACAATGAAAAGTGATTGAAATATTTTTGTAAAGCATATGACATGCACATAAATAATTGATAAGGAGAAAATGAAATGGTTGATAGTATTCATGATCTCATGTCTGATATAAGAACAATGTGATATCATGGATTGAGTATATAGAAATTTTGGGATTTTGGTATGTGAAAAGAATTATGTTTTGATAGCATTCATGTTTTCACTAAAGTTCTATGGTAATTCATGTTTCAAAATAATACATGATTAATGTATACACATGTTTGGAATCTGACCAACAAGATATATCTTATGATATATGGGGGATAAATGATGGTATTCACGTGCTTGTTATGTGACCTTTCATGTAATTGTTCTCTTTATACTATGAGAATAGACCGAAGTATTTTGGATAAGCTTAAATATTGGAATGAATTAAGTTAGACCTAAGATTGTATTGTTTAAGGCTAGAACTTTTTTCAATATTATTGAAGGAATGTTATAAAAATATAGTTTTAGAAAATGGGACAACCTGTAGGATGGGCAACAACACGTCGCGTCGGACAAGGCTGCGGGAATCGAACCCACAACAGAAGTGTGACAGGCCTTTATTTCCTACCACTGGCCTACATGAAGTCCCTAGTTAATAGAAACTAGTTTTATTTTATTAAGAGGTATGATAGATGAAGTATAAGTCCATTTTTGGAATCATATACGATTAACCTCACCATAAGATGAACTTATGTATATAACTTTTGCTAACCTCATGTTTGAGACAGATGGAATGACCTATCATTCTATCATATGATCTGCTAACACTTCACAGAAGACAAGTTAAACATCATTTCATTAATAGATGAAGTGTAAATTGTTCAAGGAACAAACCATAGTGATATTGTACCAAAAATCATGTATGTAGTTCTTTTAAAAATTCTTCAACATTAGGGAAATGATCTTGAAAATAAAAAGTGTTTCCCTAGTGCCCTCATATCTGATGAATAAGATGGTCCTTTAGATCATCAAAAATTTATGGCTTTGTGATTTTTGGAATTTTCATTGCCACATTCTCTACCACTCCCTATCAGAACATGATGGTTAGATTTCTCTTCCATATCCATATTTTCACTTATATTCTCCATCATGGAAACCTAGTGATGAGAAACTTTGGGTATCTGTTATGTTTATAACGTTCCATTTTAAAATGATGTTTTAGAATTACTTTTTACGATGTGGGTTTCTATGAAAGATACTTTCAAGTAGAAAACCATTTATAACCCTGACGAATTTTGAGGGCGAAATTCATTTTAAGGGGGGTAGAATGTAACACCACGAGATTTTATGAGAATTATTCTTATTAATTTCTTTGATGTATTTTTTTCTACGCTACACCAAGATTATCTTGTGCTATATGTAACAACGTATTAGCTTGGAGTATACACAACACTATTCTTGGTTTGCATTACACACTAGATAAACCTTCCTCGATAGCTTGCGTTGTATGCAATACCGAGTTTCACTAAACAACAATATATTATTAAAATAGTAAATAAACTAGCCGTTATGAATAGTAATACCCACTTTTTGGAATTTTATAAATTTTATCATTCAATATGGACTTCATTTTTGGATTCATAATATTGAAATTATCCTAGGGTGAATTTTTGTTATTTTTCTAAAAACATTCGTTTTTTTATGAATAGTGAAAACACTGAGTTATTGGTTATAAGCGACTTTTTATTTAAATAATAATTTAATTTATTTAAATTTATTTTAGGTTTAAATAGATACATAATACCTATATATTTTCAATGTAATTCATTGGAGTAAATTTTAAAAAAATTTACATATATAAAAATTTTATTGAACTTTTAACCTTCTTTTACCCACCTCCTAGGAGCATTAGTGAATTTACATAAAACATAATTTTACCGCTTCTGTGAGTTGAATTTCTAAAATCTGAGAGACCCAGTTAATATCAACGAGTAAAATGTGGTTCAATAAGATAAAAATAATTTTTGGTGAATAGTAACTTTTCACTTTTATTTACCACTGTTAATAGTAAATAGGGTAATTAAGGGTAAAAATGATATTATTATTACCCTAACACATGTCCTAATTCTATTGGATAATTTTAATTCGACTAAAAAAAACCTTAGGAATGAAACATGAACCTATTTGGTCCACTTGGATTAGATTAGGACAATTATTATTATTTTATTTAAAGAAGAGTTAAAATAGTTAAAATCAATGTTTAATAACTAAAACATTTTTAATATAGGTTTATACATAAGAGAAATTAGACTATAAATATTCATTAGAAATCTAAAAATATTTCCTACATAATTATTTTTTATTTTAAATTTTTAGACATTAAATAATTGAATTTATTTATGACACAATGATGATGCAGTAATTACCTTACTAATTAAATATTAACATAATTGATATTATAAATACCCAAATAAATGTAATTTGAGACTTTATGAATTAAACTAGTTTTCTAGGTTACTATATCATATTAGGGTGTGTTATATGAATATTTTTCTAGGTAATAATGTAGTTATGAGGTTATAGAAAACAATATACCAAATAGTGTCAAAATTGACATAAAAGTGTTTTTAAAAAAAAATTTATATAACTAATGTATATAATGGACCAAAATATCTAACTTTCTGCCAAAAGACTTATATAATAATATATATGACATTAATGAACCAATTGGGGTTATATTGGCAGTTTATGGTATGTTTATTAACCATATATTGTAAGAATACAAGAAGACCCGGTAAAAGTTAAATTATTTAAATTAGAGTTAAATCTAGATGGTAAGGTTAAAATGGTAAACTAAACTTTTAAAAAACCTATTGGTTGAGAGGATTTAGACCCATATTCACCCTAGCCTTGGAATAACTAACTTTGGAGCCATTATAAACTGAATATGAATTTATTATAAAATAATATTTTATGTTTTTCCTAAGGGGCCCCTCTCCTCCCTTATAAAAGGGAACCTCCTCCCTCTCCTCTTTAAACAATTTAGTGCCTTAAAACTCTAAAAAAACCTGACAATTTATCTTCTAAAACTCTCTATTTATATCACAGAGGTTCTGGTCTTCTCAAAGTACTAGATCTAGTTCCCTAATAAGATGTTTAAAAGAGGCATGTCGAAGAAGAGATAATCTCTTCTATTGATTATTTAAAGTTTCTTTTTTCTTCTAATTCCTCCACTTTAGTTGTTTCACTATAAAGTAATAAAATAAGTACTAATTATATACTGATATTTCATTATTAATATTAAACAACCCTATTTCACCTTTTATCCATCCTATGAAATACGAAATCACTGCACGTGTGTACGTACGGAATACCGTCTCCACGCCATGGTGTAATATGTTTTTCAACCACCACCTTACATGGATGGGTATAATGGTGTAAAGAATAACTATATATGATTATTATAACATGATACTAATTCTGAGATATTATATCATCCACTCCAATTCCATTAAATAATTATGGGAACAATATCATCGCTCGTGCGTACACACAGATTACTGTCTCCACGATGCGATGAGATTCAGTCTCCATGTTTACCATTCATGAATGATTATAAAGTATATATACTGAATAATAATGAAATATATGGAATTATAAAGCTACTATATTTATGTATATATATATATGTCATCTACTTACATCCATTCAAGTCAATAAGGAAAGGAAAATAATGTTCATGAGTACGTACGACCTACCCTCTCCATGGACGGTGTATTTTATTTCATTTATCTATCTATTATATATATATAAACCTAATATATATGATATAAAAATCATGATTTAAATTTTGGAATTAAGTAAATCATGATATAATTAATAATAATATCAAGAACAAAAAGTCCAAACATGTACGATTAATGAAACAATTTTACCCAAAACCCTTCTTTAACATGGAATTCACAAATGAATGGTTAATATAAAGTACTAAGTGCATCTTATATGATATCATAAATACTATTATGATTCTATTACAAGATAATAATATGTTTAAACCCACTATACAGGAGTCTTGAAAACATATGGAAGAAATCAAATATAAGGTAAGGGAAAATTATTCGAATCTCATTCTTATCTGAGATTGTTTATTCATAACTATTTACCGGGGTTATGTTTATCATCCATGTCCATATGTTCTCAAAATGTTTTCATAAAATTTTTATATTTCTTCTATGCATGTTTAAAGTCATTTTACCCTTTTTTTTACTTTTACCACATCGTATGGATTAAATATTTCTTTTGTTTACCATACGAGGTACTTTTTTACTTTTCTGAAAAAAGTACGAGAAGAATGTTTATTTAACTTATAAGGAATGAATGAATTTTTAAGGTTTTATAATAACTAATTTTCATGAAGGATACTCTAAAATATTTCATGTCTATTTTCAACAAAATCCTTTTTTTAAATTGCATGGAATTTTGTGAACAGAAAATGATTTTGAAGAAGAAAGGATATTTTCTTGAAGAATTCATTTCATGTGTTTTATCAAAACCATTTTCCATCTAAGATGAAATAATTTCATATGTGTATGTTTCAAGTATAATGTCTCTATGATTTACATGGTTTCAGTTTTATTATGATGAAATGATATCCATTTGTTTTTATAGATTATGTTATGATGGGATGTTGTTTATGAAACCCATTTTATTCTTTGGGTTATGAGTAATGATTTACGTTTATGCTGTGGAACACATAAGAATGAATTAATTATGAGATGGGCGGGACCTATATATCCCTCCAATGCATTGGGTAAAAATTTATATCTCATGAGATATACATGGATGTAACAATAAGTAAATCCAGTACAGTAATACAGTGCTGTAACGGCAAGTAAACCTAATTCAGTAATGGACTCTGTCCACTATGATGGTCTTGGAGGCAATGCCTTGGCTACTATGGAAATCATATCATGTTATTAATGGTTTTCCACAATTACATATTTTATTCCCGTGCTATTTTATCATTATTGATCATCCATTATGATTTATGGCTTATGTACTTCTAGATTAATGTCATTGCTCAAGATTTTGATGTATTATGTTCATGTTTTTATGTTCAAATGTTTATGGATTTTTTATATGTTCTCAATGTTTACCCTTACTGAGAATTTGAGCTCAACCTTTTTATGTTTTCTTTTCCCTAGGATATAAAGAAATGATTTAGTTAAGAAAAAAAGGGGAATATCTTAAGGGAGATGTTAAATATCTTTCAATATGATTAGAAGTTTATGTTCCATGTTTCCAAAGACACTATACTATTACGATCCTTGGATGTCAGTTTTTGTTATGTATTAAGTATTCCAAAAAATTAATGTATTTTCCATGTACGTCAAAGTTTGGGTCTCTAAAAATTTGGCCTAAAAGTGCATGAACTCCTTTGATACCATTTTTTTATGAACCAAGTTGAAGTGCCATCCACACCGGTAACTAACCCGACTCATGGCATTGACCTAAGGGAATTATATATCCCTATGGGATGAAAAAATGTGACGAAGTATCATTAATAGGATAAGGGAATTATTTTACCTGACTTTATAACAATAAACCACAGACAAAATGAATAAAATAAAATAGAAGGTAGACAACAATCATGGTATAACAAATTTTTTGAATGAAACTATCAAAAAATAATACCATGGAAAGGTAAACCAAAAACGTCCCAAAAAACTCTACAGAACATGAGTAACAACACCCTAAAGCTGTTATAGGAACCTGCAACAAAGGGAGATTCTAACTACTAGATCTACCACAAAACATAAGCCCATTACGTAGTTCATACATAATAATGAATACATACACCCAATGTTGTATGTGGGGTGTGAGATAAATACATGTACGATTCCACTCAAAAGGGAAGGTTCTATGATAAATCATTTGATGAAAAATTAACATGACCATTTATACAAAAACCAATATAATAATTTCGATAACACATTTTAAGAAAAACCATTATCAAGAAAACATTATATAGAACAATAATTTTAAAGGTAACATTTGAAAATAATTATTTTGATAAATAAATATTCTTATGTAAACGAAACATAAAAAAGTTCTACTATACAATGCCAAATAGAACCACATAAAATTACTATAATGTCACAAGAGAGAACTATGGGTAAATCCCTATGGGTGATCTAGATTGAGTGAGTCATTAGATCTTTATACCATTGTAAAAGGTGTTATAGTAACCACAACTGTCAGATTCCTCATACACGAGCCGCTAGATAGAAGAAACATAAAAAATTCCAGTGGCGATCAATCATCATCATTGTTTAATCGTTAATCCATCTAAGTGACACCGAGACTAGACACATTCATATCACTTGTGTACTAGTTATAGCCTGGCCACCTAGATACCCAGGCTTCCCTTTGTGCTAAATTCATGTTCACTTGTCCCACATATCACCACATTCACATACACAATACAAGCATTACAAATACACCCAAAAACCACCATTTTCCATAAGACAAACCATTTCCCATAATAATCACTTCAAAACATATTACAAAAATATTTACCATCACATAAAGAATTCATAAATTTTCACCATTAAAAAACTGAAAAACACTCAATTTGATAACCAATTTCATGGATTTATCCCCTTTGTAAATCCACACATAAACTAATATATTTTTTAAAACATGATTTTCATCATTTAAATATTTTACAATTCAAATTTAAAAGATCAAATCATGTTCAACATGAAGAAGTATTACATTTTCCATTAAAAACCTACCTCCAAACTCATTATTATCATAAATTACATTGAAAACAAGTTTCACATCTCCTAAACAACCCAAATTTTTTTCCAAAACACATTACACTAAATCACAGAAACAAAGCATAGCCCTTTTCCATTATAAAATACGTTCCCCAAAAAATAAAATACCTTCAAAAATATATTTTCTACTATAGTATTACCAAATATAACAAGAAAAAATTAATCACTAAAGAAAATATAATAATCTAAAAATAATAGATCGTGGAACCACCTACCTCGTGTGTATAAATTCTCAAAATCTTGTGAGAAACTCAACCACACCACAAATGTACTAGAAGGAATAAATATTGAACCCTTAAAATGAATATAAACCCCAAATATTCAATATTCAGTTCTAAAAACGGAACCTTATCCACTGGATAAGGGGAGTCCCAATAAGTTGGAGACGAAACCCTAAAATAAATGATTTAATAAAGGGAGAATACACTTACATGATGAATCTGGGAACATCCAACACAAATCTATCCCAAAATTTATGTTCTAGGGGATGATAATAGTGTGGGAGGGGTTCCTTTTAAGGAAGACCCCATGAGGGGAAATGAAATGAGGGGTTTGGGGTAAAAATTGGGAAGATGGAGAAAATAAATCCTAATTTTTAATGAGCTAGACCGGTTGAATGGTTGGTCCACACAGTTTCATAAATCGTGCAAAACCTATGTGGTAGGATATTCCCACAGAGGCCCTACATCATAACTACCTCGCATGGTCTGACAAACTGTTCACTGGGCCTATGGTTGATTCTTCCTCTAATGGACAATTTCTGCATGAGTACCTGGACCAAGGAACACAACCATATGCCAACCGTGCAATTGATTCTATCCCATCTGAACACCCACCACATAGTTACCTGGGCAGGTCACAGGATTACTGCTAATCATGCACAAACCGTGCACCATGGTCTATACACCCAAAAATTGCACTTTTCTCCAAAAACACAATGGGAACCTGAGGGGGGGAAAGCTAGACCAAAGAATAACAAAAGAGAATACATCAAAAATTCAAACTGATCTCACCCTGTTCCTAATAAAATAACTGAGAACCTGACCCAAACCAAAAATAGGTGAATTCAAAAAATTGGGTGTGAAACTATTTATTTTCTAAACATGATATAATAACAAATATATTTTTCACTTTAAATATGTATTTCTATAAAATGAAGTTTTAGTACCTTTTGATGGTGATCCTATTTTAAATCAAGTTTTTAAACTTTTAGAAATTATATTCAATAAAATAAACTTATTCATTGAAAATGGAGTACCTAATTTTACTTTTTTTTAATTCTTGTTATTTTTCTATTAAGTTTCATTTTTGATAAATTGTGATAAAATATTTCATTTTAATATAATACAAATATTCATTATGAATAATTAATAATGATAAATTATGATTTTAGTTGGTTATAATGTATAATTTGATAAAATATTTATTGATTAACTCAATTTAGGTCAATGTAATTAATGTCACATTGAATACGGATATAAAAACATTTCAATCTATTGGACATTTTTACTTAAAAATCGATTTTCACAATCTGTCACAAAGATTAATTTGTAATTAATTTTTTATATTTATGTGTTTTTAATTTAGAAAAATGGATTCCATATTTTAAATCATATGTTCCTAATTTTTTAAATTGGTCCATTTTTTTGGAAAATATGAATAGAAACGTAAATATTTTCTTAAAATTTCCACAGTTAAGGGTAAATCGGGTAATTAAGAGTAAAAATTATATTATAAATATCAAAAAATTATCCTAACACCTGTAAAAATTATATGAGATGAGTACTTTTAATCCATAATAATTAAAGGATTGGTTATGATACCATTTATAGATTTTTGGATTAAATTATAACCTTTATAACATTTTATTCAAATGAATGCAATTTTGTCATAATTTTGTTTCTAACCTAATTTTTTTAAATATTAGGTTATATAAGAGATATGTTCGACTAAATATAGTATTTATAAATTTAAAATGATTATAAATATCATGATAATTTATTTATAAATTTTATGTAGAAAAATGTAACTTTATGTTGTTCCATAATGATGATATGATAATTGATAAATTAATTGACATATCAAATATATGTTATTAAATTATTATAATAATTATAATTTAATATTATTTATGTCATAAAAAAAAATTTATAAATGAAATAGTAATATTAGGTATGTATTAATGTTTTTGGTTTAATGTTATCGTGTGTATTGATATTTTTTAAAAATTAATGAAATGAAATAGTGTTAAAATTGTTATTAATGATATCTTGAAGTAAAGAATATTTTGTTAATTGATTTAAAATTCATAATAATATGAAATTCTTCCAACTGATAGATATATGGTTTAAAAATACATTCATGACTCATTTAAGGATCTTTTTTTATTCTATAGTAACTATATAAACATTCAAAGAGTAAAAAAACAAGTTAATGTGATAGGAGTTAAATGGTTCAAATAAGGATGATAAACAATTGATAATAGTAAGAATGTGGCCTACACTTATAAAAAAATTAATGTAGAGAATTAAACCCAAATCACCTTATTATTTCATTTTAGTTATATAATCGACACTATTCCATGAAAATAAATTATATATTATTTAATTCAATGATATTTACAAATTTGTCACTTTCTTTGTATTTAATAATATTAATTTAGCTACATAGTAAAAATATCTAGATATGAATGAACCTAAATTTATATTTTTATAATAATGAAATTATTTTCATTATTTAATTATTTTTTGAATTTTTAGAAATTATATAATTCCCTTAAATTCTTATACAATGCTGATATGGTATTTGTTTAAACAATAGAAAAATAATATAATTGATTTTAGAAGTATTAATTTTGAAATATTTGTGATGAGTTAATTTGTATAATTAATATTATAGATCTATAGGATATATTAGAGATGTAAGTAATCATTATATTCTAATTTAAACATTGTATTGATGTTTTTTAATTCAAGTTAAATACATTTTATTAAATTGGACAATAATGATATTTTATTGAATTAAAAATTTATAAAATTATTTAAAAAACATTAAAATGTTATATAATAAAAAATTACATAAGATATGGTACACAATTTCAAAACCTGCTAATTTATAAGTCATTGTAATGTTTTTAGTTCAAGAATAGCCTTATTATATTTTAATATTTTTGGATTTTCCAAAAGTGCCCCTCACCTCAATTATAGAAGGACAAATCCTCCCTCACTTCCTCAAACCAATTTGAGATATATATCTCCAAAAAAACTGAAAATTTATCTTCTAAAACTCATTATTTATGTTATATAGGTTATTTACCTTCCAATGGACGTACCCTAGACCACTTAAGAAGAGATTAAAGGAAGTATTCCAAAGAAGATGTAATCGTCTTTATCGACTCTTTCATGTTTGTTTCATATTTCACTTCATATTCTTACATTGTATCCATGATAATGTAATAAATAAACAATAATATATATTATTATGTGTTTTTTTGATTATGGGACAACAATATTACACATTTTATCCATCCAATGAAAAATGAAATCACAATAGGTGCGTACGTATAGATTACCATATCACATTGTGCTATAATTTTTTTCATATTCTTTTTATTTGGATGGGTATAATAATGTATATAATAGATATATATAGTAATTATGGAATTATATTTATTCTGTATAATTAATATACTATCCAATTCCATATCCTTTAACCATTAGGAGAAATATATCGTCACTCTTGCATACGTACAACCTACCGTCTCCAGGATGTGATGTGATTAATTTTCCATGTTAACCATGAAATAATGATTATAAAAATTTATATAATGAATAAATACTAAATATATGAATATAATATAATTATGTATGTGACATAAGTATTTCCTAATCCTATGAAATAAGACTTACATGACAAAACATGCATTGGAAAATGAAGCACTTTAAACCCAAAACAAGGTTAATAAAAAAATATTATTAACAAAATGATATAATAGGATCATATTTGATATCATATATATCTATATTATTTTTGAAGAAGTTAATAAAATTCTTAAAGAAATTATGAAAGAGTTTAAAGAATGTTTGACTAAAGGAATTATAATGCAAGTGTTTTCTCATCTCACTTTTACTTCAGTGAGATATGCCTTTTTCACCACTTATTCATTGAGTGTGGTATATGTACATCCATTTGATATATCATATCATTAATATTATTATTCTCATGAGATTAAATGTTTCACTTAATTTTAATTCTCTATATCCATTATGATTTAAATGTTTCAATGTGGTATGAGAAATCTTGTATTGTTTTATGTTTATTTTCCTCAAAAAAAGTTCAATGGTATAATTTAAATTTCTCTTCATCTATGTCAACATCCATTGGTTAATATTCTACAAATTTTTTTTAATATATTTTGATACCATAATACTTAATGTATTGATGGTTTTATGATAATTTTTACTTTCGATGTGCTATTTTGATACAATTCATAATTATAGTTAAAGTATTCACATTTTTTATGATAGTTTTTCAATATGAATGTTTATGATAGTTAGGTTTATGATGGTTCTGGGCGCAGCTGTAGCGCGTGGGTGGATGTGCCCACTTGTCTTTTTTTCATTAGCAATGATCAATCTGGGATCAATATGTTGATAAATGCCAGTCTCAACGGATCGAATAACAGAAATAGACAAAGAAGAAGGATGTTCCTGTAACAACAATCAAGTATCGTCACAGGTTGATTATAATTAATTTAATTAATTGACAAGAAGTACCTTTTGGGTGTTCTTTATTCATTGATATTCTTGACCACATTCTGAAGTGATTTGTCGTTATGTCACAAAAGCCAAGTGAAGACATCCTCTTGCGGTGATCCACACATGCACCACGTATCTCAGGATGTCGCCAAAGGATTCTCTGTGTGCCAGCATAGAGAAACCATAACATGCATTGTCCGCATTATATCATCTTGATCCGATGGAGGAGGATCTCTCTGGGTCTTGAGAGTGTTTTTGTGGGAAGGAGTTCTCTCGGCCTTGAGAGAATTCTCCAGAATTGGTGTGTAGAACAATTAAGAAATAACATTGGGGTTGTGAGGATATTTGTAATCGGGTTTGATTTTATAGAGTTATGATAATAAAAAAGCGCCTTATCCGTTTTATTTATTTCATTAACTTTTATTGAAAACCCCCACATGTCGAATCATTAATTCCTTGACATGCGCCCACACTAATTATAATAAATATCATTTAATAAAACAATATTATTTCCTCAAAATCCTGACCGGGAAAACTACATGGAGTGTAATCATTAATACACGGTGTGTACTTTTTTTTCATAAAACTACACGATGTGTAATCATTAATACATGACATTTCCTTGTTTTTCATTTCCTTTCCAAAATGAAAACTACACGTCCTGTAATCATTAATACATGGCGTGTATATCTTGTTTTCATTTTTTCCCTCCTCCTTCATTAAAACGATTTAGTATTAATTTAATAATTATTATACCAAGCACGGGAATAATCTTTATTCTACATGAGATACTTGGAATCACTTAGTGTGTGACCCTCTAGGCCTCTTTCTCGTTGGCATTAGGTGGGATTACCTAATGTCCAAGATTACTGTCTAGAAATGGGTCGAGGTACCCAAGAGAAATAATTTGATGCTGCATTGACATGTCACCTCATACGAATGCTTACCATGTACATTAAACCCTTTGTCACAATATCTCATTATGTAGGTTTCATGGAACTGTCATAAACCTATATGCTTGAATTTTCATTCTTTGACTTCTAGAAATTAACTCACCATTACACCAGGGCCATGGAATTTGGGTGAAAGTTCCATTTTAATCAAAGGGATTGAGATATCTACTTACATAAATATGGAACGGACAAAACCTTCCTCGACTTATCCACTAATAACATGTCATTCGTGTCGCACCCAATGTACCCTACATCCCGCCAACCGTCTTCATGATGGCTTTCGTCAGCAAATCTAATTGCACAAGTCGTGACATGAGTTAATGATAAACTTCCAGTCCAAGGTCCATTACATACACACATATATAGTAATGTCCGATGACACCAAGTCATGCAGTGTTACTACTAGTGGGTGTGTTCTCAAAATCTCCCATCATAGAGATTACCAAGTGCAAACTCCATGAGAGAGAGTCTCATCTTCTTATGAGTACTCGCACATGAAGGTATGTATACTATGTGTTCTATCATAGTATGTCATCCAACTGTAGAAATTTATTTAAGAATAATGTTACAACATTTCAAGGTTCTTATTATAGTGGGGATCTTACATGACTTTATTAATGTAAACAATATTCCAGGACATCATTATATTATTTTCATGCAGAATAATGAACAATATATAATAAGTGTACATTCATGTAATCAATGTACAAACAATTGGTTCTCAGCACACCAACTCTAACAAACTCCCACTTGGACTAGATCCAACCACCTATGACTTATTGTCCGCTAGACATCACATGATGATAATGTTTCTACTATGTCAAGGATTTAGTCAATGGGTTTTCCATGTTGTCTTCCATGTAAATAATTCTCACTGCAACTTCACCTCTTCGAGAAAAAATCCCTCAATAGATGATACTTCTGAAGTATGTGCTTTTTCAGTTGATGTGACCTTGGCTCTTTTTCATGTTCCACCGCTGAAGTATTATCACAATAGTGTGTGATAGGATCTTTATTTCATGGTACTACATCCAGATATTGGAAGATTCTTCACATCTATACTACTTCTTTAGCTTCATCAAAAGCTGCAATATACATAGACTCTTCTGTAGAATCTACAACCACACCTTGCTTTGAGATCATCCTGCTCACTGCACCTCCATTCAAACTGAATATGTATCTAGTATGCGACTTCATGTAATCTTGATCAGTCTGGAAACTTGAATCTATATATCCGCTGATGACTATTTCCTCATCTCCTCCATAAACCAGGAACGAATCCTTTGTACGCCTCAGAGACTTAAGGATAGTCTTGAATGCTATCCAATGACAGTCTCCTGGATCAGCTTGATATCTTCCTACCACACTTAATGCCTAAGAAACATCGAGCCTTGTACATAGCATAACATACATGACTAACCCAATCAGGGGTGCGTAAGGAATCCTTTCCATTTTATTTCCTTTCTCATGTGTTTGAGGATAGATTTTTTTGGAATGATGAATTCCATGTGACACTAGCAACAATCCCTTATTGGATTTTTCTATACTAAATATTTTCAGTATCATTTCAATGTACGTACTTTGACTCAGGCCCAACATTCTCTTGGATCTATCATGATGGATCTTGATCAAAAGAATATATTCTACCTCACACATGTCTTTCATAGAGAATCATTTATCCATCCATGCCTTAAATGACTGTAAGACATGTACAACATTTCTAATTAGAAACATGTCATCAACATATACTATTAGGAAAACAGCTGCACTTACTCTAAACCATTTGTAGACACAAGGCTCACATTCATTCTTAACAAATCCAAATTCCATTATGACTTCATCAAAATGAATGTTCCATTACCTTGATGCTTTCTTTAATCCATAAATGGATGTTTATCAACTTTCATACATTGTTGGCATCATTTGGAGTCACAAACCCTTCAGGTTGTGTCATGTAGACATCATCCTGGAGGTTCCCGTTAAGGAATGATGTTTTGACATCCATTTTCCAAATTTCATAGTCATGTTAAGCGACAATGTCTAATAGGATTTTGATTGATTTAAGCATCACAACTGGTGAAAAGGTTTCATCATAGTCAATTCCTTCATGTTGTTTAAAACCTTTTGCAACCATTCGTGCCTTATAGGTGCTAAATTTCCCCTCTATGTCCAGTTTATTCTTGAATATCCATTTATTACCAATAGTGTTTACATCAACTAGAGTATCTACCAAAATCCATGCCTGGTTTTGGTACATGGAATCCATTTCAGAATTCATGGGTTCTTGCAACTTGGCAACGTCTGTACCTTCAACTACATCCTTGTAGGTAAGAGGATAATCATTGTAAACCAATAACGAGTCACCATCCTCTGTGGATAGAAAACCAAATCATTCTGGTTCTCTCACCTCTCTCGTGCTCAAAACACAGTTCTTGTGTCTCTAGAATAGATTGTTTTTCCATGGGGCTTTTTGGAATATGTTCTTGTACCAACTCCTGCGTACCATGGGCCTCGACATCATCGAAGTCTATCTCACTCCCGCTATCTCTTCTGGAGATGTGCTCCCTCTCGTGGAATATGGAATGAATTTCCATTGTATCCTTTTTATCCGAGGGGTTGTAATGGTAATATCCCTTTGTTTCCTTGGGATATCATATAAAGATACACTTTGTGCCTCAGGGTGCATGTTTGTTACCTGAAGAGTCCTTAAAAAATGATTAGCTACCACACACATGTAAATTCCATAACATGGCTTTGCGTCCACTCCATAACTCATATGGAATCACATTTATTGATTTAGTTGGTACTTGGTTTTGTATGTGTGCTACTGTTTGTAATGCATATCCCCAAACAGATAATGGAAGACTCGCATGACTCATCATTGATCTCACCATGTCCAACAGGGTGTGGTACCTCCTTTCACTTACACCATTCAACTTAGGTGTGTAAGGGGGAGTGAGTTGAGAAATAATCTCAAACTCCAGTATTAAATAAATGAAGTCAAGATTAAGATATTATCCTCCTCTGTTTGAGTGTAGATTTTAAATCTTTTTACCAAGTTGGTTTTCAATTTCATTCTTGTATTCTTGGAACCAATAAAAAGAATCTGACTTATACCTCATTATGTAAATATATCCAAATCTAGTAAAATCATCATTAAAATTTATGCAGTATAAGAACCCACCCCTTTCTTCTACTAGAAATGTTCCACACACATATATGTGAACTAATTCTAGAAGATATTTATCCCTTTCACCTTTCCTACTAAATGGGGCTTTGGTCATTTTTCCTTGTAGACACGAATTACATACACCAGGTGGATTTAGTTCAAAATAATCTAAATACCCATATTGATATAATTTTGTCAAATGTTTCTCATTGACATTACCTAGACGGTGATTTGAAAGTTGGGTGTGGTATGAGTCATGTGAATTAACATTGTCATCGATTTCCATTACTTGGGTTGTGTAGTCTAACATAAAAAGACCGTTATATGAATGTGACCTAACAAAAAATGCTATCTTTATTAAAGTAGAAACATTCATTTCCAAATTTGAAGATGAATCCATCAGTATTTAATATGGACATTGAAATAATGTTTTTGGTTATAGAAGGAACATAATAACATCGTTTCAATACCAAGACCATCCTCGTAGGCAATGTTAGGTGGTAGTCTCTGACAACTACAACAACGAGTCTGGATCTGTGGACTGCTCGTAGATCCACCTCACCTCGGTCAATCTTTTTGAATCTACTTGGTTCCTATATTTGGATACAGATGTGAGCACCAAAAGTAGTATCTAATACCCAATTGGTAGAAATAGATAGATTGCATTCGTTATCAAATGCATCTGATGCTTCCCCTTGATTCCTTAGGTGGGTGTAGTTTTTCTTCCAGTGACCCTTCTTTCCACATGCGAAGCAAACAACCTCCTATTCTCTTGCCTCCCCTTTGATATTTCTTTTATTGAAGGCCATAAAGAAGCATTGGGAATAAAGCTCTCCAGCTTCCCTTAACTGTTATTCACAATATGGACATAAGGCTTTTTGCGCTTCATATAATTGTCCACTTGGCGAATGAGGATAAGGAGATCATATTTATACTTCGCAATGTTTTTCATGTTGAAATTTATAACTATGTTAGAGAAGCTTTGGTGGAGTTATGCGAGAATGAGATCGGTACCGAGTTCCTCGGGGATTTTAACCCCAAGAACCTCCAAGCTCTCAATGTAGCCAATGAGAATGACTAAACGAGGCCCGGTTGGGTCACCTTCTCCAATAATGCTCTAAAATAAATCTTTGGAGATCTCAAACCATTCCCATCTTAATATTTCCTGGTATAGACCATGAAGGTGATCAAGCATGCTATAGGCATCATTGTCTTCATGAGACGTCATTGAACTCACATGACATTGATGATATCATAAAACATTGAATGTTGAGTTCATCGCTCAAATTTTGATCATAGACTAGGAAATCTTCATCACTCAACCCTTGTGCAGGAGAATAAAGAGGTGAGCACTCTAACACATAAAACTTTTGTTCATGGGGTAGGATAACCCGAAGGTGCCTAAAGCATTCCTAAAAGTTACTACCAGTGAAGATATTTTCTTTATCTAGAATTTATCACAGAGAAAAGGTGGTTGACATGTTTTTCATATTGATTATACAAATTAAAGGAGCAGATTTATCAGTACTTTCTCGATTACATTTTTTGAGAAATAATAAATTCATATTAAGTCTCCCACAATTTTATTAAGTCCCAATGTCCCTCACCATTTAACTCGGAATGACCAATTTCATTGAAATTCTAGTGTAAAGGATCCATATTCCCCTTCGCATAACCCCAACAAGGGTTGGTCAAGCTATTTGAATGTATTTAGGTAGGTAGGTCTTTGCCAACTATGAGCTTACAGTTCCTTGATCTATTTAGTGGACTCCCCAATCCTGAAATCCTGACATGGATTTCCTCAACACTTGCCTCTAGTTTAAAACACGTCTAGTAAGGGATACTCACCTTGATGTAAAATGTTTAAGCCAACCCAAATCGTTGATAAGATATTCTTTTATATAAGTAAGTGTCCCATCAAGGGTTGGTCAAACACATAGTTTTATTGTGTCTTGCATTTAATCAAGTAATGAAAGTCCTGGTCTGACTTTATATGGTATTTGAGGGATTTATTTCTTCATTTATAGTTTTTCATTATCACATGCTTATTAATATTAATTGATATTTTCTTAAGTGATTAACCATGTTCTGATAATGTTTACTCATAGTCAGGTTTTTATTTTATTCTATATTTGCATACATGTTTATTTAATCAATTATGTGAACAAAAAAACACATACATAATAAATAAACTATGCAATCAAACAGAAATAAAATAAGATGTCATGATCATGAAATTCTATTGGTTATCTTGTCTAGCAGTTTGAAAAGTTAACCCTGACCTAAGAAAAAACATCTTGAACAAATGCTTCGTGTTTTTCGTCTCCCACCTGACCACCATTACATCTTCTTGGGTTGGTTTCTCCTCAGCTTCAGACTTTGAACCATCTTCACTGCCTTGGGAGATCCTCCATTACATGGGGTTTACATTAAAGAAACTATGGGTATGTAGCCCCTCCATTTTATTAGAAAAAGGCTCGCAGGCGAACGAAATTAAATTAAAAAAATCAAAATGAAACCATACACACATAAAAATGGTCTTTGGTCTATCTCATGATCATCAATACCATACAACGACATTTATAAATATTTATAATTCAACTTCTTTTAACTGATATATTTATTTAAGATAAGTCTCTCTTGATTTAAATTAATTTTGATCTTATAATTAATCAATTATTTATCTTAAAATCATTTATAAATTTCCTTGAGATTCTTCTCATCCACATTCCTTGTACATGTCTTTGTAATTTTGGAGAAAACCTATTGAGATTCCATTTCTGGAAAGTAAACACCATGTAATATATCCTAAAAGCTGTCCTTTATCCAAAGTACATGCCGAGGCTTTTTTGTGTTTTCTGTACATTGTAAATTTTTGAGTACACGATGTGTAGATTAATATAACATGGATTGAACTTCCTTGTTATGCGGTTACCATCCTAGTAATCCCGTGTACGTGGAACATGACATCTCCTTGTACACGATTTTTCAGGGGCCAGATTGGACTACATGGCGTGTTGATTTAACATACACATCGTGTATTCCAGTACCATGCACTATTCATTTCTGGTCAACACAGTGTAACAAATACATAGGCATACCCAATTCACACGGCGTGGTTTGGCCGACCAGTACCGGTTCATTGAACCTAAGTACAGGGGAAGAAATCCCGGATCCTCCAGATGGGTTCCTAGTTTTCAATTTAATCAAAATTAAAATTAAAAGTTTATTTCTATGATGTGAATTGAGAAACGAGGGAGGGAGAACAGATCTCATTCATTCAGTATTATAGAACGATTTATCATTAATTTAATCAAATATAAATGCGTAAATTATCAACGAAAGTTAAATAAGTATAATAAACGTTGTGACCTACCTCTGATACCATTTAAAGGTTCTGGGGACATCAGGAAGCACATGGGTGGATGTGCCCACTTAGATTTTTTTCATTAGCAATGATCAATCCAGGATCAATTCAATAATAAACGCCAGTCTCCATGGATCGAATCAAAGAAATAGACAATGAATAAGGATGGTCCCAGAACCACAAGCGAGGACTGTCACATGTTGATTATAATTAATTTAATTAGTTGACAAGAAGTACCTTTTTTGGGTGTTATTTTTTCATTGATATTATTTATCATGTTCCAATTTGATTCGTCGTTGCGACATAGAAGCCAAGTGTATACTTCCTCTAGCAATGATCCACACATTCACCACGTATCTCTGGACATTGCCAATGTATTTTCTGGGACCTAGCATGGAGAAACCTTTGCTTGCATTGTCCACCTTAGATAGGCTTGATCCGATTGAGGAGGATCTCTCTCGGTCTAGGGAGTATTCTTGGAGGAAGGAGTTCTCTCGGCCTGGAGGGAATTCTCCAGAATTTCTGTGCACAATTATTATGGAAAAGATTTTGGGTTTTGAGGATATTAGTAATCGGGATTGAAGTTATAGAGTTATGATAATAAATAATCATGTTACACATTTTATTTATTTCATTAACTCTTATTGAAAACCCGCACATGTCGAATCATTAATTTCTTGACATGGCCCACGTTGATAATAGTAAATATCATTTAATAAAACAATATTATTTCCTAAAAATCCCAACTGGAAAAACTACTCAGCGTGTAATCATAAATACAAATTGTGTACTTGTTTTTCATAAAACTACACAGTGTGTAATCATTAATACACGATGTGTACATGGTTTTCATTTCCTTTCCAAAATGAAAATTACACACCGTGTAATCATTAATACACGACATGTATATCTTGTTTTCATTTTATTCTTTCCCCATCATTAAAATGATTTAGGATTCCTTGAATAATTATTAAACCACATACGGGAATAATCATTATTCTACATGAGATACGTGGATACACTTAGTGTGTGACCCTCTAGGCCTCTTTCTCATTGGAATTAGGTGGGATTGCCTAAAGTCTATGATTTATATCGAGAAACAGGTCACGACTCCCAAGAGAAAGAAGTTGACACCATGTGACGTGTCACCTCTTATGAACACATACCGTGTAATTTAATCCCTTTGTCTCAATATTTCATCAAGAAGGTTTCATTGTAGTGTCATAAACCAATTTTCTTGATCTGCCATTCTTTGATTTCTAGAAATAAACTCGTCATTACACCATGGCCATGGAATTTGGGCGACATTTCTATTTCAATCAAAGGGCCTGAGATATCTACTTCCATAAATATGGAATGGAAAAATCCTTACTTGACTTAACCATTAACATCATGTCATTTGTGATGCACCCAATGTACCCTACTTCCCGCTAACTGTCTTCATGATGGTTTTCGTCAGGAAATATAATTGTGTGTGTCATGACATGCGTTAATGATAATCTTCCAGTTTAAGGACCATTACACACGCTCATATATAGTAATGTTTGATGAGACCAAGACATGCAGAATTACTACTGGTGGGTCTGTTCTCATAATCTCCCATCTTGGATATTACCAAGTGTGAACTCCATGAGAGAGAGTCACATATTCTTATGTATACTCGCACTTGAAGGTACGTATACTATGTTTCCTATAATAGTATTTTATCCAAATGTAGAAATTTATTTAAGAATATTTTAATAGATGTTCAAGGTTCTCATCATAGCGGGGATCAACCATGACCTTATTAATGCAATAAATATTCCAGGATATCATTATATCATAGTAATTCAGAAGAATGAACAATATATAATAAGTGTACACTCATGTAATCAATGTACAAACAGTTGGTTCTCAAGACACCAACTCTAACATTTTATCCTTTTTCATATAAGGAATGTATTGGACTTAGAAAATGATAGGTGAGGCCTACTATAGCCCCATGATGCATCAGTAGGTCTCATTAGACAATGTAGATATGGATGTTTCTGAGGACATACCCATTTATTGTCCAATATGGATTGGCTGAGGTCTTACTCATTTATTTTCAGTTTTATTAGCTGAGGCCTCCATGGCATGTTTCAGATGACCATCCTTATGCATTCCATCATTATGGTATTATATATTGATATTACATGTTATTACTCTATCAGTAGAATATCCTTGGTTATGTTTCCTAGATTGTGTGATTATTTAAATGGAATGTTCTTTTGTTATACACCATTCCGTATTATTTAGGAGATATTTACTCAAAGCTTATATAGTATTCTTACCCTTACTATGCATTTGAGATTACTCTTATTTTGTTTCATTTCCTTACGAATCGAATGATTTTACTAAGAATGATATTCAAGAATATTTTAATGGGAGTAAATTTATTAGAGAAAAAATATGTTGTAATCAGTGTATTCATTTGTAAAACAAGACACCTATGTAACCTAGTTTTTCTAAAACTTATAAACTTCTTGGTCCATCAAGATTTGATTCCCTATAATCGTGATAATGCATTAAAGTAATGATCTAGCTCTAGGATTATAGGGTGGGGTGTAACATTAAAAATGATATAAATATCATGTATATATTCCGTATATATATATTTAGTGTGATCTATAAAATTTAGAGTTAGAAAATTAAATACACCATTAAGGGAGATGGTAGACTCTACAAACACATGAATGATGTTTTCATATTCCTGACGGAAATAATGAAATAAGGGTAAATAAAATATTATCATTAGATAATATTTTTTATCATATATATAATATATTTTCATTAAACATATTCTTATTATCTTATTTGTAGGGAATGAATAAAGCAAATCGCTTCGCGAGGTTTTTGTATTTGGTACAAACAAACGAGACTACCATATTCTCATGAAATGAATGTCAAGAATTGACATGTGATATCACAATTAAAGAATAAAAATAATATCATAAATATCATATATAACAAATAAAATCATAAATTTGTCCATATATGGGAGTTTCAGATAGAAAATGAATGGCATTGGTTTGTGAGGCGGTAGTCCGCTGTATATACGTATGATGATTTTGTAACTCATTTATGGAAGAGAAGACATATGTAGGTTATTAAATTAACATAATAAAATAAAATTATATTAATGATACATATTTTATTGTATAATAATTGTTAAAAAATAATTTATGTAGGGGGATTATTAAATAAAATAAAATAAAATGCTCGGTTAAGGGTGTTACCTCTTAGAAAATTACTTTTGGTATGCCCCAAAATGATTCCCAAGATATATTTATAACCAAAATAATGATTCTAGAATGAGATATTGGAATTAATGAATTGATATTTGATTGTATTGGATGATAAAATGGGTTTTGGAAGTGTGAGGAAGAGAGGATAGAAGGTAGTATTTTATAGGTGATATGAGTGACACACATGTATGTTTTGAAAAGAAAAAGTCATACCCATATTTTTCACCATCCACTATACTAAAGAGTGGACCATTATAAAACAATATAGGTTATTATACCTAAATAAAAATATAAAATGCACATTTTACTAGTTTATAGTTCATTATAAAAATTATCCTTTTAGTTTAAACCCCCAGTAAACCCATTTTCACCTTAACTACGATAATTAATTTTTAATATTTTTATTATTCATTATGGTAAATAATTAGGTTAAAATTATTATATAATATAAATTATTAGGATTAGAAGTATGGAATAAATTTTTTCAAATTCCATTTACATATGTAAAATTTAAGTTTTTAATTAAACCCACAAACTCGATGAGAAAGCAGTTTTCAAAATAGAAAATGTTCAAATGTTTAAAATGTTTATATATTAAAATTATTTATAAAATTGATTAAAAACTAAAATGGATTAATATATATATAAATTACGGACTTAATTTTAGTTTTTAAATTGTATTAAATTAATTTTTATGTTTATTAAATGCTTTAAAAGGAATATAAATTCCTAATAAAACCCAATATTTTTCCTTATTCATTGAAAAATTTATCATTCCTTGAAATTATAAACAATTAACCATAAGAAAATTTTGACCTGATTATTTCAAAAATGAATTTAATTTTTTTATATAAATTTACTAAAATATTAAAAATTTATATTTTAAATATGTTCGAAAATGGAGACAGAACTAGCTTTTAAAAAAATATAGTTTTTAAGCATAAAATTGTATTGCTTTTTATCTATTGTTTAGAAAAGTGATAAGATGAATGATTAAAATATGATTTAATGTATAATAGATAAATTTCATCAATAACCAATAGTGATTTATTAAATTCATCAAGATAAAACATTTTTTATACACAAAAATCAGTTTTTTAGAAATAAATTCCCTCTATTTTTAAATTATTTTCATTTACATTTGTAACAAGTTAGAAAACAAGGAATTAATTACTTTTACATATGTAAGTCATATATTTTCATAATTGTGATAATAAAATTCCTAACTTCTATTCCAATGGCTAAGTGACCACTATCATATTAGATAATAATATTTTAATAGAATTTCATGGTTTGTTTGAACATGGTGTTGCATGTAACATAGGATAGTCATTTTGTTGTGTGTGACACAAGCTTAACTCAGTGCATTATGTAACAAAAGATTAACTAGATGTAGAATGTAATGAAAAATATTAAAAGTATTAAATTTATTTAAAAAATATATATTTCACAAAATCTGAGGGTCTCACATTTAACCCCCTTAAATTTAATTTTACCCTTGATATATGTCACTACATTACAAAAAAAGAGAATAATTCTACATAATTACATCCTATGGTTCCCACATAGCTTCATCAAATTTATAGTCTCATCACAAAACATTTACCATGTGAGCAGTCTTGTTTTGTGGGACATTCTTTATATGATCCATAATATTGACCAATTATTCCAAATGAGAAGGATCATGATCCAGTGGTGAAACCTCTAAGATCAGTACATACGAAGGATAACGTATGTACATACTCTAGAAACATACACGAAACAAATCGTAAACCTGAGTGAGTTTTAATTAAAGCTACAAATGATAATATACTATCCCAATATGAAGAAGTATATCAAATGGACATATATAACTAGGGAATACTGTTACCATCATTTTTTTGTGGAGAAATTCAATGAAATTTCTTCTAACTAAAATTAAATTCTAATAATGTCGATGATTATCATCATCAAATTTTTTCTACTTTGGGTTATCATTACATCTTTATTAATGGATATAGGCTTCTCTACAATCTCATCAGTTTTCAATAAAGGACATCATATAGATCCTTAGAAATTATCGAGTGAGAGATATTGTGGTAAGAAAAATAAACTAGGTGACTTTTGATCCCAAAAACGTTTTAAATCCATATAATAAAGTTTCAACATTTCCTATAGGGTATGATTTGTTCTCTTATAATTACTTTATATTTTAGGATGATACTTAGTGTTGAAACTCAATTCAATATCAATGGCATACTGTATACTTTTCCTGAACATTGAGGAAAACCTAAAATCCTGACCAGATACAATTGAATGGAATACTTCATTCAACCTTTACACTTTTTTAATTTATATCCAGTATTTATAATATAGAGTTTAATATTCTCTAATAGTGATGATGGATTATAAATTTGTAAGGAGATCGACTACAACAAAAAAAAAATATTTCCTTTTTATATGCCTTGAAGAGTTCGATGAGAGAATCTATTGTGATGTTTTTTACAATTTAAAATCGTGTATAATAATGGTTGTATAATCCTCTTGAACATTCATCTCTCTACCACATTCTAGTGAAAAACCATCCACCAATATACACACCCAATAATACATTTCTTCTTGTTCCCCACATGAAATACCCTTTCACATAGGCCAATGGTATGTGATATACCATTGTCTCCCTTCAGTTATGTGTTCAAGATCCATGGATATAATAATGGCTATAGGTTTTCACATAAAATATGATTTATTTTTTCCAATAAAAATATTAATGTAATTAGATTTTTTTAATAATCCATGTATTCCTAAACAACATAGATAAGATAAACCCTAAATCTTACCAATACCATTAATCTTATACCCCCAAAATGTAAATGAATTATTCTTCAATTAATGTTTAACTAAAACATATACAAAACCAAATGGTTATATTTCTATAAATTCCTCCCAAAACTTACTTAATCTAGATAAATTCGCATTATGGAAATCACTATGTGGGGTGTCTCAGACTTTGAATATATTATCAACCATAAAAAAATAAACCCATGATAGAATCTATAACTCTTATTTTTATATTACATAGAGATAAATATGCTTCGAGAAATAAAATAATACTTAGATGCTTCATGATTATTATAACCAAAATACTGATGGTAAAATACTCCTACAACATAATTATTGAATCCAAATACAAAAATTCTTAAACCCTGTTACATCAAGGATTTGGTATAACAATGGTCATTCCTTGGTGTATGGGATAACCTTTATTTTATGGTTTTGAATCAAATAATTCCAAAGATCATAAAATATAAGACACATAATTCCATTGAAATTCATTTCTCTATGACCATCATTTCCTCATATAAAACACATTACACTCCATTTTATATATTCTTATTGGTTTTTATTCCCACCTTATTTATATAAAAAAAGACAAATGTTTTTTCCTCTATGTTAAAAACCACTTGTTCATTCATAAAAGTACATCAACTACATATTTGATACTTTATGAATCTCAATGAAGCTATATTTTTAATCACATATGATATATCTATTTATGAATAATAAAAATATCATTCTCTCCAATAATCATCCAATTTGGTTTCTCATTATCATCAAATTTTCCAAAAGATTCTTTATTAGCATAATTTCATCTCGTTACATCCATTTCTTGTAACCAAAAATCATTGTATGGGTAACTTTAATCATAGTGTAGAATAACATAATCACAAAAAATCACTTAATTGATATTTAAATCATTACATTCCCTTTTTATTCTATAGAAAATTAGGATTAAACAAGGTAATTCATTATCATTATGTAAATCTTTTATGAGGGAATATAAATAGTTTGTAAATTTCCAAATAATATTCCGAATTGTGCCAAACCAGGTGTTTAACATGAGCCATTTTCATTTACCTGGTGATGATATAGTCAATATAAATGAACCCTTTTAGAGTTATTACCCCTAGGTAACTCTATTCTAGATCCACATATACTTGTAGTAACCAAATAAGGATATAATTATTTAGAAACCCATTGCCCTATCTTTCACCACAATTCCATGATATTTTATTATATATAGAATTATGCATCAAATTATGATTAGGGACAAACCTATAAATATCTCACGAAATATACTTAGGAATATCCCTATTCATATCAAACAAATTTTTCAAATAATATTCTCCAAAGATGGACTAAACCATATCTAATATACCAACAATCTTTAAATATGATTTTCATACATAAATAAACTATTTTTAGATTAATATTAAATTGATTTCATAAATACATGCATGGGAACCATAATGTTTTAGTTTATTTGGAGACTAGAAATTCAATATTATTATTTCATGAAAGGTATTCAACATATCTCAAAATAATCTTCTCACGTAGTACTCATCTTAGGCATAACCTACCTAAAACTTTGTTCATATCCTTGGGCAGGAAACATAAGAAATAATGATATTATATGATCACTTAGGGTAAAAATAATAGATATAAATCTATGATCATTTAAAAGAATAAGATAAGAACAAGTGTATGTGATCATTAACATAACATAATAATTTCACAACGAAACTATCATAGATCATAAACAGTATTCATGGCTTAAAAATTTATCATTTTCAAAAACATAGACAATAAGAGTGAAAAATCATCCTAAATAAATCACGATTCATTAGCTCATGTCATAAAAGTGTTGAGCAATCATAAATATTGAATAACATTTCATATATAAAGGGTAACTACCTAGACCATAAACATAGTAGATTAAGACTAATCAGTTACTTTTATTGTAGATCTGGACGCACAATTTTTCCATAATTGATCTAGCCCATATACATGTTTCCTATTGGTATATGATGACATATAAATATTTATTCAGTACATTTGAGTGAGATATAGGTCCCTATAGTCTCATAAAGAAACTAAAATTTATATTTTTCATAGTATCAAAAAACATTATACATTTTAATACATTATAAACTGTGTAAAATAAATGAGTCTCATAACTATTTCATGAATATAAAAATTGACCGTAGAGAGATGTAATAATGATGGTATTAATCCATCTTATCCTCAATAAAGTAGGAGAAACATAAAAGGGTTCTATCTTACATTGAAAATGATTTTAAAAGATCACATTGAACATTTAATTATGAAAATATCCTTTCTTATTTTAAAAACTATTTTTGAAACATAATTCATTTGAAAAAACTTTTCATTGAAAATAACCTTTATAACATTTAAAGGAAGCATTAAAAATCATTTTAAAAATATCATGAAAATTTGAATTTTATATTTGAAAAATTATTTTCAAATGATAAATAATTCTTCAAATAATTTTATTTGAAAATGAAATTAATAAATTTTAAAGTATTCTTCAAATAAAAAAATTCTCAGGATGATGGGAAATTATGTTCATTTCATACGTGTTAAAACAAATATTCCTTTAATATTTTCGTTAAAATCCAAATGAGAATTATTTCCAAAATTACATGAATAATCATTAAAAGAATTCTATAAAAATTAAAACATGTGTAAATTTTTAAATAAACCATTTTAATTTTAAAAAAAAATCAATTTTTTATACAACACACGATTTTAGAAGGAATAGATGTTTCCGTTCCACAGAGATATAAAATCAGTTTTCATAAAAAAAAATTATTCTAAACTCTTGAGTACATAAAGAGAGGAAATTTAACAAAAACAATATATTATCATGACATAAAATTACTATAAAATTTTACGGTATTTCCTTGAGGTATGGATCATAATATTTCATTTTTAGAAAAATAAATAGATACAATCCTGATAAACAACGTGATTGTATCATAAAACCCTTACAACTTTTAAAACATTTGTTTGGTAAACCCCATGAATGAAATATCCAAAAAAGGATATGTAAATATTAATTAAATTCAGTATAATTATCATAAAAAACTAATGGAATTAATATATGACACATAAAATAAACACATGGTAAATATGGCATGTGTCTGACAGAAAATAAAAGTGAGATAAAAATACATTACCATAAGTCTCAAATTCCTTCTTATATGATGGAAACTCTTGTATAATATGGTTTTGTTTATAATTAATATATTAATAAACTTTTATTGTCAATATAATACCATATATGATTTAATTATGACCGTTTGTTACTTGTTTATTAATATTTCCATGTTAAAGTCATGTTTTGGATAAGAACAACATTAATTATGAATGTTTTTTTGATCCACATACTTTGATCATGGTTCTATTATATAAATAATTTCCTCTATGATTTTAATATCATATATATCTATAATATTTATTTTTATAGTGATATAAAAAAGTTATATTTAGAAAATGAATTACACCGTTTATAAAGATGGTGGGCATTATGAAGGCCTGAACACTGTTTCCATTTTCCTAATAGAAAGATTGAAGGAAATGTAAATAAAATATTACCCTTAAATAAATTTTTTTATTTAATATATATAACATATTTTTATTAAACCTATATTTATTACATTTCATGTTAAATGTAAACAAAACACATCACTTTGTGAGGCAGTAGTTCGCAGTATAGACAAACAACATTATCATATTCCTACAGAATGAATGGTATGAATGGAAATGTGATATCATGAAAATAGAAGTGTGATGATATTATAAATATAATATATAAACAATAAATCAATCATTGTATTCATTTGTGAGAGTTTTTTATAGAAAATTTATAATGTTGGTTTGTGAGGAAGTAGTCCACCGTACACACAAATGACGAATTTTTGAAATCATTTTTTGGAAGAGGATAAGGAAATAGATTATGAAATTAAAATTATAAAATATAAGTATATTTAATCAACTAATGGTATTATATAAATTTTATTAATAATAATTTATGTAGGTGGAGTAAGAAATAAAATAAAACGCTCGATTTGGGACATTACCCATTCTTTGGACAACTACTTCAGAAGTGCACCAAAAGGATTCATAGGTTACATTTATGAGAAAAATAAGACTTATATAATGATATTTATTAATTATGGAAGTGATATATGTATAAATTTTCTGAATAAATTGGTTTTGGAACTGTGAAGAAGAGAGGAGATGTGGGAGCCTTTTATTAGTGATTTGAGTGGCATACTTGAAATATTTGAAAAGAAAAGGTTTTTCTCCTGTATTTCAAATTCCAAAAGAATATAAAATGGTTTATTATCAAATAATAGAGGATATAATGTCCATATATTTCTATAAAATTGGTTTTGATATGTTTCTATGTCATTTTACCCCCTTTTCATTAAGCTTAACCCCTGATAAATCCATTTTCACCTTAACAACAGTAATTATATTTTACTATTTTTAATATTCAATAAGGTAAAAAATTAACTTAAACTTAATATAAAATATAAAATATTATAATTTCATATATATAATATATTTCTATAAATTCCATTCACATTACTAAAATAAGTTAGATTAAAATTAGTATAGCTGACGCGATGAAAAAGCGGTTTTCCAAATAGAAAATCTTTAAAATGAATAAAAAGTGTTTAATTAAAAAGGGTATATAAAATTTATTCAAATGAAATAAATTGGTCTTATAGATATATAATTGAAGTAATTTTACTTTTAACACCATATTAAAATATTTTTTATATTTTAGCTGAATTAAATTTATAGAAATTTTTGATAAAAACCTCTTTTTTTCACTATTAATAAAAATTTATCATCTCATAAAATTCTCAAAAATCCACCATATGATAAAGATAACATGATGATTTTGAAAATGAATTTTTTTATAAAAAATTTCTTAATTTTTAATGACTAAATTTTAAAATATGTTTTTAAAATGCGATAATACATTTTTTTAGAAATATATAATTTTCAAGCGAAAATTTTGATTTATTTTTCTCTATTTTCTAGAAAACACATATGAACAATATTATAAAAATTATAGAATATAATATATGTATATATATTATTAAAATGTTTATCCAAAATTTATTTCATTAATTTAACAAGATAAAAAATGGCTATGCGCATAAAAATAGTTTTTCAAAAAAAATTCCATTAATTTTCAAATGGTTAATATTTTCATTTATAATTAATTGGTATACAAAATATTCATTATATATAAATGTGTATATGATATATTTTCATTATTTATTAAATCCTATTCATATATTCCATTCCAAAAACGAGGTGATAACTTCCATATTAAATAATAGTATTTTAATAGCATTCCATGTTTCATCTAAACATGGATTTGCATGTAATAGAGTCTAAACATAATGTTGTGTGTAATGAAAGATAAAATCAGTGTTATATGTAATAAAATATGTACTTGATGATGCACGTAATAATTTTTTTTAAAATATTAAATTTATTCAAAAAACATATTTCAAAAAATCTTGGGGTGATACAAGGATGTTTGAGAGGACCATTAAAACCATAAAAGATATGTTTAGGGCTTGTTATATGGATATAAAGGGTTGATAAAATCAAAACATTTATTTGGTTGTTTATTATACTTTTAGTATCATTCAATTGATAATTTATGTGTCTCCCCATTAAAACCTCTACAGAACAATGTGACAAACTCTAAATTGATACGATGATGTTAGAGAAAAAATATATTGTGTCTGGTGCGAGATTAGGAAATTAATGATAAGTTAAGATCAATTATGTATCACATTAGGGGATCACATAGTCGACGTCAGTAATATAATGATAATATTCGGTGATATCTATGGTTCAATTTTGGTGATAAGGTATTTTAATGAATATCAACATAAAATAAGGCTATGTCATTTGGGAATAAATGAAGACTGAGCACTAGATATTTTGGCAACTTTAAAATTCTTTATAAAATTAGTATGGTTTATTATCTATTGTAACAACCACTAAATATCTTGAAAGTTCTGATATGTTCTATATATCTATCATGGGGAGTACTTTCTAGATCCTTCACTCATAATGAATAAAAAATTCATAAAAATATAGAATGATCTATCTTATGAGGAACAAGTTATTGATATTTTGGATCACATAGAGAATTTTTTGTGAAACAAGACCACTCACCTAGTTAAATATTTATGGTGAAACCATAAATTTGAAGGTCTTATGCTAGAACATGTGGATGCAATAAGGATTAAGTATCATTAGATTTATTCAGAGTGACTAAATTTCATGGTAGATAGTATTTTATGGGAAGTATTATTTAGCACCTATATATTTTATTATATAATTTTTCTTTACAAATTTTATGTGTTTTATGGCATGTTTTACACTTAACACTTAATTTAAATGAACTACAATATACTATTGCATTATTATTATTTAATGTGAAAATTATCACATATAATTTTGATAGGTGGTATGAATATGAATAACTAAATTTTAAAATTATTATTTAAATAAATATAAAATTAATTCAATGGTTTGTAGGGGTTTATAAACAAAACTAAATGAATTTAATGGTAAAAATATATTTTTTCTAATAAAATTGTTTTTATGTTCACAATATGATTTCATATTAATAAACACAATTAATATCTATTGATGAATTATTTTAATTACATTTTATGTTAAGCAAATTCAATAATAAATTTTAACATTAATTTAATAGTTTTTACATAGATTTTAATGAAGGCAAACTCAGTTTTTTTTATAAAAATGCATTTTGTTGAAGAATGTTTTTTTTGTATTTTGACACCTATTTTATTATTAATTATTACCAATTAAATAAATTTAACATTATAAAATGAATTATAAAATTGTAATAATCATAATTAATATTATTAAATAATTTCAAATTAATATTTGTCCATCATAAATAATAACCGAGGTAAAAATTCATTACTATGGTATTGTTTAAAGGGGTTAGAGAGGGGTTAAACTAAAGTTATATGGTTTATAATGAAATATAAGTTTATAAACCATATTGGATTGACATATTTTAATTTTATCTCATCATATATTTAATATTTATCCAATTCTTAGCAAATTTCCCTTAAGAGTGACTTTATTACATTTTACTATTCGAAATAATGAAAAGTGTTCCACTACACTTACTTAAAAAGGGAAGACCCTATCATATATTATCCACCCAAAATATACCTTTATATCACCAAAAAATATAATAATATATTATTAATTGTCTTATACACTCAGTATTTGTGTTTCAATTATTAATAGTGCAACTGATGGGTCATTAAGGAAGAGATTCAAAGGAGGTTTCTCAAAGAAAATGTATTTGTTCTTTCTGATTTTTTTTCATGTTTTATTCTTCTTATAAATCTTAAAAATCATAAGTATCCATACTAACATAATTAAAATTTTATCATTAATATAATGGTATTTTATTATGATTATGGGATAACCATTTTTTTTATACTTTATATCAAATGGGAAATAAAAGTATCGCTCGTGGGTACGCGTGGACTATGGAATTTACATAGCGATATGATTCATTTTCCATAACCACCATTCATTGATAATTATTATGATTTATTTAATGTTTTTATATGATGTTTGTTACATAATTATACTTATTTAATTATAATATCATATCTAACATCTTATGTTTCTACCTTTTGGAAAATGACAAGTTCAATCGTGTATAGTTGTGGACTACCACATACCTAAAGCAATGTGATTCATTTTTCATCATATATTTATATGAATAATTATAAAAGTATATATGATTAATTAATATGATACTTATTTCATGGTTCTTATTCTAGATATAATGAATCTAGGACCATGGTTAAAGTACCAAAACCATCAAACTAAAACACACATGGAAAACAGCGTAGTTTTCACCTAAAGGTCCATTTAGATAAAGAAATTGTTAATAAAAGGATAATTGAAAATTATTAAAGAATGATAATGATATAGTTATTTTTGAATTTGGATATATAATATATTTATAATAAATCGATACTTATTATATAGTTTATTTTAATGTACCTGATGAATGCTAGGAATTGGGGTAAGGGTTTATGTTATAAAATAATTCATTTTCAGGATTGTATATGCCAAATTTATATTGAGGGAAATTATATGAATAATATTTTTAATAAATAATATATTTTATTATATTATATTTAGTATATTAATTGTAATTTATTTTTATCATTTACATATCTTTGGTATTTAAAATGATTAATAAAATGGTTTTAATGAAATGATGAATTTATTTCCTCTTTAATCGTGGAAGATTTTCCTCTTTATTCATCCACTTAAAAATTGTTTTATATATTTTTTACCTATAAATTATATGTATTAAAAAGTTTATTTTTATTAACTTTTGATTTATTTATTTTTTTTGAAATGTATTATTTTTTATAAATGTTCCTTAAACATGTTATTTGTTTGTTTTTGCAAAAGTATGAAAAACATGTTCCTTTTTAAAGTTTACATTCTGAATGTATTTTTACACCATCATTATTATTCCCAATTTGAATATTAAATTAAAATTTTCCATGGTTATTATCAAGTAAAATAATTTTATCAATATTTTGGGGTTTTCATTCAAAATATTTTCGAAAGGGAATAAAAATTTTCTCACTTTTTGAAAGAAAATGTTAAAATATTCTTTTAAAGTTAATTTTCATATATTTCAACATATTTAGGGATTTATAAATTTGATTAGGGATTTTATTTTTGGATTCCTTCCACTTTTATGGATGGCTATTAATAATAATAATCAATGTATGATTACATGATACCCATTAATTCCACACAGGTAAATTACGGCGTGATAAGATATTGAATTCTCTTATAATATAGTCGAATTTCATTATTTTTATGGATTGTGACTATGTGATGATGATGATTTTATGAAATTCATTTATTTTAAATAGGTTATATTATAGAGATATTATTAATGTTTATGATATTATGGAACATATATGTATGTTGTTTTTAATGTGATGGATGGGGAAATATTTATATTCCTCTCTAATGCATTGGGTAAGGATGGATATCTCATTATATAATAACGAATATAATAGGTAGTGAAATTAGTTTAGTATGTGACTCTTACTAATATGATTGTATTGGGTGTGAACCTTGAATAAAGAAATAATGGAATGGGAAGTGAAGCCAATACATTATAATAGTCTTGGAAATGATTCTTTACCATGAAATGAACTTATATGATTATATGTATGAAAAACACAGATGTATTATACCAATGATATATTATCTTCGATCGTGATCAATTATTAGAGATTCTATATACTTTGGTCTTCTGTATTGATTTATGATAATGCCTTATTACATGATTTATGATTAATCATATTTCACTAACTGGGTATTATTTGAAATAGTTATGTCTATGTTATAATTCCCTTATGATTATATTATTCCCACTTAGGATAATTGATTGATATCGCATATGTTTACACATTATGGAGAATCAGAGTACACAATTTGTTATGTCTAGAAATTGCACTATGTGGAAAAACATTATGAGATATATTGAATATAATTCATTACAAAATATTATTATGTATCTAGACCCTAATTAAACTAATCCTTTATGATTCTTAGGCATGAATTATTAGGTGACGTATTGAATATTCATCTAAATGTTTTTATATATATTTATAAACATCTAGGTCAGCTTAATTGATTCAATTCCTTTACATTAAATTTGATAATTTATCTCAATAGAAATCCAACCATATCGCTTTTCTTCCCTAGATATTACTTTTTTTGAACACATAGAATGGCCTGTGATGAATTTATCCAACCATCGAGAGGGAGGGTTAAATTAGTGGGGAAAAAATTCATTCTCACTAACATATTATTCTTTATATTAAATATATATTTATTTATGGTTAAAAGTAAATGGTGATGATTGATGAGTTAAATAGAGTCCTAAATAACACATAATACATATGAGATTTATATAATGTCACTTGATATTTTTATCGAGTGGTTAAGCCAAAATGTTTTCTGGTGGATATCCTTTTTAAAACATCCTTATAGTATTATCAATAAAAATATTATTTTTTATTATGATGGTTTTAGTAGAATTATTTAGAAATTCATTGATAATAAAAAGAAGAAAAACCACAATCCTCTTCTGATAGTGATTATTAATCTTCTTTAATCTTCCACATGTACATCCAATGGATTTATCAAGTACCAATTTTTTTATTCCTCAGGCTGAGCCAAATTTCACCTAGAATTCATCTAATATTGTTTTTTATAATCATAATTAATCATCTTAATTTTTTAAGAAAATATTATACTTAAAATAATATTTGGAAAATCACAGTTTGTTGAATATTTCCCTAAAATTATTCATCAGTTTAATGATATATCTAAAGACCATTTTTAATGATTATAAATCAATTATAATATATTGGAGTCTATTTTATTTCCTCAATAATATATTGGACGTCCTCTATGATGTAGCTAAATTGAAAAAAGGTTTTATCATAAAAAAGACTATTCACTAGTTCATCATACCCTGATGATTAAAATACATGTTTGGAATCCACCATGATATGATTTTTCTGAACCACACCATTTGAATTATTCACAGTGATCCTAAAAATTCACTTTCAATTCTCCAAAACCTAGGTAAACAGTTCCTGGGGTGTTTTTTAATTTTATCATGACTCTAATGTCTCAAAATATTCATTGTCCTCTAATTTGTAGTATAATTGTGTTATAGGTATCACGAGTGAGTTTTAAAGTTGTTTTCTAATAAAGTGTTGAAACATTCAATTTTTTGGAGGCCACATCAAGGTTTGGTCTTTACCAGTCTACAATGGTTCTGGATTCTCTGTGGTTGTAGCTCTATCTATCATAATGTGTATATTTTTTTAGGATAAACAGGTTTGAGATAAGTTTCTACTTTTGATAATGGTTATGTTATGGGTGAAAACAAATATGTATATGTTCTCATTTTTATTGGCATGATTTGAGCCAATTTCTTTGTATAATCCTTTTATTCTACAAGGGGTTTAAAAGAATCCTTAGTTTTGGATCATGGTAAAAAATATTGGTTTTATAGACACTACATCATACATTTTTGAATAATTTATTAGTATATTTGAGGAATCCAGTTGTGGTTTTTGGTGCCAATGTCATGTATTTATCAAGGAGCATGTAAACACCCAAACTATAGTATCCCTGGGTTGCTGGTTACATTATTACATTGACATTAGATGCAAGCAATTGTATTCCAAATGGAAGAATAGTTTATTATTCTTGGAAAACTAGATACATAGTTGAATATTATATTACATTTGAAAACACAACACAAAATATTATTTTCATTGAGTACACTATTATTCTCTTTAGTATATAAAAGCATATTATTCATAATACGCTTCCTAGGATCCTTGGAAAAAATAAACATAAGAATAGGGTGAGCTCTGATGCTTTGTAATGGTATGTATATAGTAGAATAAAACGTCAATAAATAATACCTAAAAAATCTAAAGGTTAATATCTATCAACACATGCTATATAATAAATAACATAATACTAATGAATAATATTTTATGATAAAATGATGATAAAAATAATACCATAAAAATAATCCGATAATCTTAAAAATTATTCAATGATATCATAACTAATCATATAATCATGTATAAATCAAATAACTAATCTCATAATGATTAAATTCATAATACTAGCCATTAATAGCATACCATTGAGGCCTCATACCATGACATCGTATATAAATTGGTAACGCCTTATCCAATACCCAATTTTTTTTATACAGGAATACAAAATTTTAATAATTACCCCAATCAATAAACATAATCATAAACCATAACGAGTAATATGTGGAAATGGTACTAAAATTGTAAATCCCAAATCAAAATTCTCATAGACCATCCAATAAAATATGGAAGATGATATCAAATTATAATAACCTCAATAAATCATAATATCCAACAAGTATGTTCAAAGGTATGAAAATACTTTAAAAATATCATTGGAAAATTATTTTGTAAAATATTCTTTTCACTTTCAAATCACTTATTTTTGAAAAACATCCAAAATATAAGGGATAAATTTATTTTTGAAAAGAACAGTGTAGACATGTAAATTATGCATCAAATGAAATAATATTCCATAATTTGAAAAAAATCCATTCGTGTATTATAAGTTAAAAAATCATTCCTTCCACACTATTGTATCAATATTAAAAAGTACCTTTTCAGAAAATGAAAAAAATATTCATTTCAAACAATTTTAAAAAAAGTAAAATATTGGAAAAAATATAATTTATAAATAATTGTATGGTAATATAAATATTATATAAAAAATACTATTGAAAATATAGATATGAAATTAAAACATTCCCCAGTGGGGCCTTGAATATAAACAATCCCAAATAATAATTAGATTGTGAAATAAACTCCTACCTTTGGTAGGATTTCCTTTCACATGTTCAAATGTACAATATACAAAATATATATTTATTATAAATCATTTATAGAGAAATTACATTTTGTATTATACCAAGACTTACTTAAAATATGATACCACCCTTTTATTAACAATTATTTGATTAAAATCATGGTTTCAGGTAATTAATTCATTGTTTTCCATGTGTGTTTTTATTTGGAAGTTTTGGAATGTATACTTTTATTAAAGTTAGATCACATAAAAAATTATAAAAATGATATAATGCATATTCATTATATACATATTTAGAGTAATCCATAAAAATATAGAGATAAAACATGAATTAAACGATTCATGGAGACGGTAGTCCATGCACACGCATCAACACTATTTTCACTTATCTATGATTCAAATGAAAAAAATCAAATAATAATTAAAATTTTTCAGAATCATTTTTATATCATATTAATTATATATATTCAGAAAATCTATCCTCATTACCATCCATGTAAAATATAAATGAAAATGTCCTATCTCTTCAAGGAGGTGTCTGTCTACATGTACGCATGAGTGACATTATCATTTCCAAAAAGATTGAAAGGTAAATATATATATATATATATATATATATATATATATATATATGATATTATCTTCAAAATGTTATGATAATTTCCTAATTATCATATATATTCATTAAACCCATCATAATAGTCAACTATAAAATCTGGTAATGAAAAATTAATTGTATATCTATATGGATATGGTAAGTCATATGTTCGCATGTGTGATAGTTTCACTTTCCATTTTGATGGGAAATAGGTTATGTAATAGTTTTTTGAAAATAATAATAATATTTATGTATATATACTATAATTAATTTAATATTTTATGATTAATTCCGGATATTATAATAAGTATAAGCATTAATAAACAGAAAGAGGCTGGGTAGGACAATTACCTCTTCTTTTGGAGACCTTCTTTATATCCTTTCTTATGTAAAATGTGGTTTGTCATTTAGGGTGACAAAAAAATTTCTAACATGGATATGGATGTTTATAAGTGGATTTTGTTTGTTATTCGTTGATCTGTTTTTTCTTAATTTTTACAGATATGTGAAGGAATGAGTGTCCTTTTATAATTGAGGTGAGGGGGCACTTTTAGAATACCTTAAATGATTAAATTTTAACAAAATCATTTTGAAACCCAAATTTCTCCAAATGCCAATGTAATCAATCATATGGTAGTATTTGGTTGAAATATTATCAATAACTCCAATTTTTATAGGTTTTTGGTAGTTTAAACCTTATATATTGGTTAAACTCTTTAGTTAACCTATTATAACATTAACTAGTGAAGCATATTTTTCACTTTTAAAAGTATGTATTTTACATATATGGTGAAAAATATCTCATAAATTGAATAGTGATAAAAATTTATAATATATATTATCTACTAATTATAATTTCTGGATTTCAATAATTTTTAAATAATTGAATAAAGGATTATTTTGATAAATTGGCATTAATTTATATTTTGACACTATTCGTTTAATTTGAACTCAAATAAGTCATCAGGATGTTGGATTTAGAATATATTTTATTTAAACCTTAATAACATGTCGTATTAATATAAAATATTCATGTAACACTATAAATTACTCAAATGATATAACATTTATTTTTTATAATATCAATTATTTTATTTTTCTTTTAATTGAATAAATATTGTAGAAGGGTTGTATAAGAATCTAACTTTACTATATAATCATTAAAATTTATAGATAATTTATCATAATAAATATAATTTAATTACTCAAAAAATTGAAATTTATCTTCATTTACAATTTTCCCTTGGCCTTTTGTGTACACATAATATATATTTAAAATTAAGATAGTTAAATTTTGTAACTTTCATGGATTTAAATATTATATTGGTCATTTTCATGTAAATATTTCCATTAAACATTTAAATTTTGATCCTATGATGATAAGGGTATAATTAAATTCATACAAATATAATTAAGATGAAATATTATGACCTCATAACTTAGTTTTAACCAAGATCAACTGATTTACCCTTTATCAAGGTGATAAATTTTACCATAGTTACTATTTATATTTAGTAAAAATGAAAGTGACCTAGTTACTAATTTTGAACCTCCTGATTATAAATATGGAATACATTTTTTAAAATTAAATTCATATAATTGGTATAATTTAGTATAAAATCAAAATGAAAAACACAATACAGATTAATCTAATTATAATACCTTTTAATCAAAAATATAATACCTTTTAAAATACCTTCTAATATGAAAATACCTTATAATACCTTCTAATTATAATACCTTCTAATTATAATACCTTTTAGGAAAATACCTTTTTATATATAAAAATATTTTAATTCAAAATTCAATCATATAATTGAATCATATAATATTAATCTAATTATAATTAATATGATATATTTAATTCTTAATTTAAACCACTTTAATATATAATTTATATTTTTAATTTCTTGAAATATAAATACAGATTTCGATAACTAATAGTATTTTTACTATTCATTGAAAAAGTAAAATTTTCAGAAGGATTAAGAAAAATCACTCAAAATTAATTTTATATGATTATTTAAAAAATCAACTTTTTTATAAAATACAATTTATATAATTTTTGGAAAGTTATTATAATTTTTTCTCATAAAAAGATAAAAAAGAAATTTTCGCAGAAAATGTATTTTTGAAGCATAAAATACATTACTGGAAATTGAGTACATTTTTCATAATAATTTATAAATGAATTTTTATTGAGTAATTTATTAATATATATTTCATAATTTTGTTACTACATTTTCACCCTCCATTTAAAATGATATATTATAATGGTAATATTTAAATTATAATATCTCATGGTTTGTTCAAGCTTGGTGTTGTGGGTAATATATGCTATCAATCCTAATTTTATTTTTTTTAAATATCATGGTGTCACATTATCCCCCCTTAAATAATTTTATTTCTTTCAATTTTCACTTGTTCTGAGTTTGACATCTGAAAGATCTGTTGTAAAAAATATATATCATAATAAGGTTAATAAAGCATGAACATGAAAATATGGAAAGAGAAGTAAGAAGGTCATATAGAATGACACATTACATGGTTTCAACATTGAGGAAATGCAGTGGGAAGTGAAAATATTGATATGGAAGAGAAATATAATGCTTAAGGAATAATAGATAGTTATAGAAAATATGGTCATGAGAAAGTTAACCATTATAAGATAGTAAATCTATGATGAGTTAAAATACCATTGATTTCTCGGTATGAAAATTAAATGTATAGTGTTATTATTTCAGGTTCCTTTCCCTAAAGTCAAGGGAATATTTTAATATCCAGATAAATTAGTCAATAAAATAAACATAATTTATTTATTTCCATGTCATAAACAAAATATTATCCATTGGTTTTCATTAAATCAATTTCCACTTCATCTCTTATGCCATGAAATGGATATTTGAGATAAATATTTCGATGCATAGAGAACATAAATAATATTACAATATATCAAATGATCCATGAGTCACTCCTTCATCCTCTAAACATTTACTAAAACAAATGGTTATCATAGGTTATCCGATATGATAAATCATACTTAAATATAAAAATTAATATCCATAGTAAAAATCATGCCATTAAAAAAATTTAACCTCTACGCTCCTCCAAAATATTTATGGCCAAATTAAAAAATCAAAAAATTTCGGAATAAGTTAATTATATTTTGAAAATAAAGTTATAATTAGTCTCCCATAAAGTTATTCTTAACATTTCATGAAAATTCCTTCATCACATGGTCATAACTTGAATAACCATAAAACAATAATGAAAAAAAATTCATTCATCAATGAATTAATTATCAATTTATTATTTTAATAAAATATCTTCTTATACAATATAAAGCAAAAAATGCTATAAGATTTATCATGAATTATATTTTCATCAAATCATTAACCATTTTCAATGTCTCTTATATTATCCAATTTTCTTCATCAATATAAATAATAACCTTATACCAACTGAACAATATTAAATCAACATCACATATATATTATGTTTTATCTTTCCATTATTCATGTATACTCTTAAAAAATCACCCTACCACTAAATAAATTATCTTGGTTATAAGTACACTTTAATATATGATTTCGTATCCTCAAATAAAAATAAATAGAGTAAAATCATTATACATTTTATGATTCTCATAATAAAAATATCCTTTATGAAAATACTTATAAAACATAATTATTTATCTAAATACACAATAAATTTAGTCATTCCACTTTAATAGTAGTGATAAAATAATCTTGACCTTGATCTATAAGTTTCTTCACATGTATATTCACATGATGATTAGGGAATTAATTTTCATATTATCCCATCTCTTTACAGTTGAATCCCTAAATGATAGAGTTTTTTTACCATTGAATTAATATTCCAAATGTCTTTTATATCCATAATTGATGAAAACTATAATTCCCTACACGAGTGTACCATGGGGTTTTATTTCCACTATTATAGCATGTGGGAAAATAATTTTTTCTCTTCTTACCCATATCCATTTTTTTCTATTCTATCAATTTATTTTCATTCTTTCCATCACAACAAAAAGACATAGAGAATTATTAATCTTTATTGATAGAACATGATATTATATCTTCATATGATTATAATTTCCTGAATAGTAGTCCCCTTAAAAGGATTGGATTTATCCTATCAATGATGTAAAGACCCCAACTCTAGTATCCAATATATAGTGGTCACATTATTACATTTGTATAAGATATAAATAATCACATCCCAAAGGACTAAATAATTTAGAAGTGTAAGTAAAAAAGATATATACTTGAAGTTCAAAAGGTAATTTAAAGCATAAAATAAACATTGTGTTTTCCTTAAAATCACCATTATTCATAATAGTGAATCCCTCCAAATCAATCCTAAAACATATCCTGGTATCCTTGGTAAAACCAAACATTAAAAGTGGGTGAGATCTGGTTCCTAGTAAGGGTATGAATACAAAATAATATATCATGAATAGATAAGAATAAAAAATATGGAAAGTTAAATAATTGAAACTCATTTAACATAATGACTCAACTGAGCATAATATGACAGAAGTAAATGATGATCAAATAAATCCATAAAAGTAAATACAAAATCTTGAAAATTATACATGGCTATTCTAAATAATCAAATAATAATATGGAAATCAATAACTAATTTTATAACCAGGGAATCCATAATTCCAGACATATAAAATATAATATCAAGAAAAATAACAAGAAAATTTAAATCTATTTGTATAAACCCATCTAATTTGGCCAACTAGTTTGTCACATGACGCCTGTCGATACATCGTGGAGATATATATAATCAAGACCCACCCAAAAGTTAGTAATTCCAATTAATTACCTAATTAATGGGGTGAAACAGAATTGTTTATAGCATTATTACTGAAAAATATACATATGAAATTTTAATATTTACCCTAATCAGATAAACCTAATCATTAAAAATCGAGAGTAATATGGTAAATGGTAATAAAATTGTGTGCCCTTAGTGGAACTAATCTTAAACCATCCAAAGAAATAATAAGGATGATATCAATACAAAATATCTTTAATGTGCCATAATTATAATAAAGGGTTGATGTTGTTGATGAACACAAATTCCAAATGAATGTATTTAATTTATTTTGGGAAATAACCTTTTCAATTTGAAAATATCTTATTAAGATAGAAGTTAACTAAATATTTTGAAAATTATTTTCTTTGAAAGTATCTATTTAAAATTATAAATTAATATTCAAAACATTTATTGGTAATAACCTTAGTAAATTACATTCATGTTTTAAAAGTTAAAATAAATATGTTTTCTCATTTATAATAAAATCCAATAGGGCCTTATTTTGAAAACAACGTGATGATTAATTTAAATTTTTTTTCAAAGAGATAAAAATTAGACAATTTTTTTAATAAATAATTTGAAGAATTATAAAAATATTATTTAGAAATTTTTTAGAAAACATAGATTTTAATGACAAATGATTTTTGGCAGAAGAGACAAATAAATTCAAATTTTCTTGAAAATATATTAAAAATTATTTAAAGTACCAAAGACTATAAAAAAGATAATATAACTTTTAATTTTATTTAATGACCTGATTATATGTAAATATATTGGTTTTATTATAAAAATAAAAAATAATTCCCCCAAGGGAGGCTTAAAACACAATCCCGAATAATGATGAGATAGTTAAATAAACCCTTACTAAATTGTTTTCTTTTCAATGTCTATGAAATAAATAAATTCAAATGTTATATTAAATAAAATAAATATAAATATATTCAAGATATAAAATATCTAATGGGTAGTATATACACCTAACAATAGAAATTAGTGGTGAATTTGGCATATGTCTCATAGATATAGAAGTGAGATGGGAATCCCTTGCCCCATGTTTGATTTCCTTTATATTTGTCTAAGAATCCCATATAATAAATATATTCCAAATATAAATATATTAAATGACTATAATAATATATTTCATTCCATATATTATATACTTGTAGTCTTTTATAACCAGTTTTTAACATTGTTTTGTTAAAATCACTATTTTGGGAGATAATTACGTTGTTTTTTCATGTATGTTTTGGTTCGGTAACTCTAGTAACATTACATTGATCATGGCACTATATTCTCCTTAATTTATCCATTATAAATATATCATATATATTCATTATATATGTAATTATGTTGATCTATAAATGATAGATATAAAAAATGGATTACACCATTCATAGAGATGTTATGCCATATGTAAACATGAATGTTGATTCCATTTTTATTGAAAGAAGAAATAAAAGGAAAATAAATTTTAATTAACGTTTTCTATAATAATTATTATTTCATATACAATAGTTAAATTAATCAAATACATCCTTATTACCACCTTTGTAAAAAAAATGAAAAAAAGTTCACATTGCTACGTAGAGGCGGTATTCCACACATTTTCTCAAGAAAAATGATTATTTTACATTGGATTGGACGGTAATAAGTTATATGTGATATTATATTTATATAATTATGTGTTTTTTTCATAATAATCCCATATATTAACTAAAATTATCGTTAATACCTTTCATGTAAATTATGACGAAAAAATAGATCACCTCGCTTCGTGAGTCAATTGTCCACCATACACATGAGCGACACCATCATACCCCCCATGGAATTTAATATAATAAGGAATATAGGATACAATTTATTCTAAAATTATATAAATTTCATAATTATTATATATATATATTTTAAATATATTATTATATCCATCCTTTCATGGTTGTTATAGAAAACAAATTACATCAGTTCATGAGGAGGTAATCCTCCATACAAATGATCGACGATATCGTTTACCATTTGATGGAAATGGAGATAGATATGGGTAATAAAATTATAATAATAACATATAATTAAATTTTATTTAAATTTATTTCTTATATTATCAAAATTTAATAAGGGTTTATAAATGGAGAATGAGAAATAAAACAAATACACATGTTTAAGAATTTTACCTCTTCTTTGGAGAGCCTCTTTAGGTTTATACCTTAATCATTCATAGATGGTATGTAAACAACTAAGGCCCCTAGGATGTATTTATGAAGGTATTTAAGGGATTTTTTAGGTATTTCATGATTTAAAGGCTTTTAATGTGTCAAGAGGGGATGATAGTGGGTGGTTTTTTATAAGTGGGGGAGAGGGAACACATGGAATTTTAGAAATGATAAATTAATACCCATATTTTTATAATTATAAAAGCCTAAAAATTTGTTTTTGTAAAGTATTATAGTATATAAGGTGGAAATAGGGTTATTAAATGAATTTTTTACATGTATTTAGAAATATGTTACCCTTATCTTCTTAGTTTAACACCGAGTAAACCAATTTTTTACCTTAACCATTGTATTGTTTTAAAACTTATCACAATTATTCATGGTAAATAACTAAGGGGGTATTTTTTAGATAAAATAAATTATTTTTATTCCAAATATGAAAATAATTTTTTCAAATTCAATCCATAGATGTGGAAGTAGTCAATTTAAAATTAAATAATAGACGTAGTGAATGAGTGGTTTTCTGAAGAGAAATATTCTCTTAAGTATATAGTGTTTTACTATCAATATTAAATATATAATTGATTCCAATGACTTAAATTTATTAATGTGTAATATAATTTAAACCTTGTAACTTTAAAACAAATTTAAAATATAATATTTCTTTTTATATAATAAAAATGAAATGGAAATTTTGCATCAAATTTTGCATTATTAACTATTCATCAAAAAATTATTATTTTCTCAAAAATATAAACCATAATACCAAAGATAATTTTTACATTTAGATTTAAAAATTTGATATTTCTTCATATACATCTTCTAATATTGGAATTATTAATTTTAAATCATTTTTACAAAATCGAACTAATCTTCCTTTTTAAAAAATATAGTATTTTAGAAAAACGTTCCTTCTCTTTGAAATGTTTATTATTTTAGTTATAATCAATAAATTTATATTTAAATTATTTTTTACATTTTAAAATCATAAAATTTTCATAATTTACTTATTAATATTCATACCCATCATATGAACGACTTAGTTATAATAGTTATATTTAAATAACAATATTTTGATAGAGTATCATATTTTGTTTTAACTGAGCATTATGTGCATCCCAAGCTATAAAAGAGTTTAAATTTATTGAAATATGTCACAATGTATCACGAGGTTATATTATATTATAACACTACTAGATAAATATCATCCACCCATGGTTTTGAATCATGGGCGTATCCCCTCAAATAGTTGGTTTTGGCTATACCCATGTATCTCAGAATAAAGGATAATGGAGCGGTAAATACAGACCTATACCCATGGTTTTTATAGAAAACATGGGTATTGACTTAAGGATTTCATCACACCCATAGTTTTATGAAAATCATGGGTATATCTTATGCTAGCAAAAAGCCTTTACACATAGCTCATTGTACCGTGGGTATAGGTAGTTGTCTGCATTTTGAAGCATTAGCTCTTCTAGACCATCAGGAACCAATCAATTAAATAAAAACCACAGTTCACATTAAATTAATTTTTTTTTTATTTCAAATTCAACCAACTACTTGTAATAATTTCCCAATAATTTAGAATATTATAACATATGTATACATAAATACAACGAATCAGTTCAATTCATTCAACAATATCCACATTCCTTTTTAATTCTATGTCAAAAACAGAGGGAATGAATATCTCCCCCGTAACCCCCATCCTCTTCCTCAACACCATTACAATCATAAACATTCTCATCACAAAAAAATTATATGGAGTCGTGTCATCATCATCATCATAGTCTCCACCACCATAAACTCAATCAATACTAAGACCCTCATTATCATCACTCGATGAATCATTTAAAGAGATAATTGATTACATATATGAAAAAATACAAGCATATTCTAATAGAAGTGAGTGAAATATAAGTAACATAGATTTTAGGAAGTGTTCAGTGATCATTTTACTAATTTCATGCAACTGTAAATGTATTTTTCCTCACCTAATTTTGCATGAGCGGATTGTGGATTGGTGGTCTAATAGGTTTTAAAAGATCCTGACGAGGACAAATACCCACTAGAAATGATATTTTTCCTAGTTTTATATAAAACTTCCCGTTAGTGCTCCTCACCTAACACCAAACTCAAATGATCATTTGGTCTAAATTTTTCATCTTTTTTATTCTCTATGGCCTCTAGGTAAAACTGTTTAAAAAATAAATCAGAAACTTAATTATAAATTTTATATAATTATTTGAAATAAAAAAAAATTATAATCTTTTATTATGTTTGTGAATTTACTACACTTCCATACTTTTTCATCATACTCGGGAAAAATAAATTTTCCCGTGGCACCAGACCTTCGATTCCCAATACCAGTTGCTGTAATTTTTTTGTATAATACTAAATTAATGAATAATATAAAATTGAAAAAAATAATAATTAAATTTATTCTTGTAACATTAATTGAAAATTAAATTCTAGGTATATGAAAATAACATCTATTATTATGCACTGTGTATAACCACTTAGTTTCATGTCTGGTAATATCTTAAAGCAGTTTAACAACTCGAAGTGTACACATATTCATAATATAAATTTTTTTTATTCTTGAATATAAATAAAAGGAAATTAAATTTAAGTTCATGAAAAATTCTTAAATTTCTACATGTGATAAACATTGATGAAAAAAATCCTAAATCAAAGCTAAACATAAACACTTTATAATTTTTGATTTTTATGTTGAACATTATGTATTCATGAATATGAATGTCTATATTCATTTAATAATATAAACTCGATATTACTCATTATATGTAATTTTATTTATATATATAAGAAATTTTTATTAAATATAAAGATTTTATATTTAAATATGATATTCTAAGTATTTAGATAATATAAATTTCACAAAGTTAATAATATTTAATCCTTGATCAAATCAATCATAGAAAGTATTTTGATTTGGTTTTATTAATATCAAAATAATACCCCTTATTTGAATAATAAAAATTATGTATTTATAATCAATTCATAATATTTAAATATAAGTAATTTATTTCTAGGTTATAAATAATGAAAATCGGCATGATGATATAATGGCTATTTGGCCAATATGAAATTAGACCATTATTCCAATTTGTTGTTATGAAATTATGCCAATTCTCTAATTGGCCATTATAACAATTATCCAATTGACTATAAGAAGAATTATCAAATTAACCATTAGGTCATTAGTCTATTAAGATAATTGGAAATTATGAAAAATGGCTATTATACCATTAAGACATTAGGCCATGGGAAATTAGGCCATTGATCTATTGTACAATTAGGCTATTAGTCCAATTAGATAGTATTCATTAAGGCTATTAGCTGGGTTTAACAATTGAAAATCATTACATTAATACTATTATCCATTAATCCATAAGGACAATTTTCTATTAGGCCAATATGCCATTAGTAAATTAGACCATTATTCTTATTGGCCAATTTTTTAGAAGACCATTTAACCAATTTGTTGTTAAGACATTAGGCTAATTAGGCCAATTTGCGAATTGACCATTAGTCCATTTGGACATTATGCAAATTATCCAATTTTCCATTAGGCCGTTAGGAAATTATGTAAATTTGAAAATTGGCCATTAGGCTATTTGGACAATTATCCAATTTACCATTAAACAATTAGGATAATTGTCTAATTGGCCATTAGGGTGTTAGTCCAATTGGACATTAGGAATTTGGGACATTATGCATATTGTCTAATTATACGTTATCCCATTAGGTGAGTTGGCCATTATTCTCTTAGTCTAATTGATTATTAGGAAAAATCTCTATTAGGACATTATACAAATTGGAGATTAGGTTGATAGGCCATTTTGCCTATCGGTCATTAGGCCATCAAGATAGTAGATAGATTGTCCAATTGTCCAATTGGCCAATTTTCTATTAGGAAATTAGGATAATTGGCCAATTGGCCATTATTATAATTGAATAATTTGTCAATTAACCATTTGGACGTTGTTTAAGCTAGCCATTTGGCCACTAGGATTATTGATCAAAATGATATTAGAGAATTTGGCCAATTTTCCATTATGCCAATAGACCGTTAGGCCATTAGGGTATTAGTCCAATTTTCCAAATGTCCATTATTCCATTAGGCCTATTTTACATTAGGCCATTTGGATAATTTTTCTTGGAAATTAGGCCAATTTCCCATTAGGATATTGGGATATTAGGGACTTAGTCCAATTGGCCAACTGGCCAGTTGGACATTACGCCATTAGGTCGATTGTGCCAATTGACCATTAGGAAATTTAACCATTTGGCCAATTTGACAATTATCCATTAGGCCATTGGGCCAATTGACTATTAGGTTATTAGGCCATTAGGATATTAGGATATTAGGACATTAGTCCATTAGGCCAATTGTCTATTAGGAAATTATCACATTAGACCATTAGTCCATTAGTCTCTTAGTCTAATTAGGAATTAGGTCATTAGGACAATTGACGACATTGCGAATTGGCCATTAGTCAAATTCACCAATTATCCATTAGAATGCTAGGATGTTTTTCCAATTTTCCAATAGAAGGTTAGGATAATTGGACATGAAGCTGTTAGGAATTTATTTCATTTGTCCATGAGGCCAATTTTCATTTAGTCCTTTATTCAATTACAATAATTGTCCATTAGACCATTATTCCATTAGGGATTTAGGCCCTTAGGTCATTTGGTCATTAAGTCATTTGGTCATTAGGTTGTTAGGCCATTAGAACAATTGTTTGTTAGGAATTTATGATAAATGACCAATTAGACATTAAAAAATTTGGCCAATTGGCCATTATGTTATTAGAAAAATTGGACATCGGGACATTAGTCCATTAGATTATTAGAACTATTGGACAATAGGACATTTCGTCACTACACCATTAGGTGGTTTGTCTATTAGGCCATTAGGTCATTATACTGTTAGTACATTAGGCCATTTGGACAATCCGATATTAGGACATTAGTCTAATAGGCTAGTTGGCCATTATATCTTTTTCCATTTGTCCATTTGGCCATTTAGATGATTGGACATTATGGAAATTGACCGTTAGGCCATTAAAGCAATATTCCAATTCGAAATTAGGCCATTAGGGAATTAGCCCAATCATCCAACTGGATGTTAGGACATTAGGTAGTTAGTCCATTAAACCAATTAAGATAATTGACTAATTTTAAATTAGTACATTTTGAAATTAATGTATAATGTAGTGGAAATTAAAGAACACAAATAGGAAATCAAATCAAATTAAATGCAATATTATTGTGACCATTATAAAATACTCTACAATACACCCCAGCAAAGAATAAGGAATATCATTAGAAAAAACCATGGCATACTCATAGAAATACAAACAAGGTTCATGTACTGGAATAAATAATAACTAATGAATACTAGAATTTTTTTTTGTATTTCTCATCCATATCGGTCTTCTCAATTGAAGTCATATTTGTGGATTAAATTCAGCAATGAAATGATTTTATTTAAGGTTAAAATTAGATATATTATTCAAATTTAAGGAAATGTATATAATGAAGGTATATATTATTTCCATTAATTAGTATCTTTTAGAGGGTGGAATGAATAACTAAAATTTTTAATAACAATAGTGTTTACTGTATATATTCAAACCAAAATTAATGATATTATGTCTTTATGATATTATTATATTAAATATTACAAGTATCTAACAAAATAAACATCGTAAATGAGAAAATTTATAAAAAGGGTGGGAATTTACTCTTATTATGTTACACCTGAAGCTTCCATGGTACATTTCCCTTTGAATAATGCAATATCTTTCATTGTCCACAACTTCGAGATTATAACACAGTTCGACAAATCAAACTAGCCATTTTGGAAAATAATACAAAATTTTTGATATTTTATAAAATTTATATATCAAAATAGAGTTCATTTTTGGATTCATAATATCTAAATTATCCTACGGTGAATTTTTGATATTTTTATGAAAGCATTCATTTTTTGATGAATAGTAAAAAACACTCCGTTATTGTTTAAAACCGAATTTTTATTTAAATAATTAATTATTTTATTTAAATTTATTTTATGTAAAAATAGATACAAAATACATATATATGTTCAATGTAATTAAGTGGAATCTTTTTTGTAATAATATTAGATATAAAAAATTTTATTAAACATTTCACCGTCTTTTACCCACCTCCTAGGAGATTTTACAAATTCACATTAAACATAATTTTACCACTTCTTTGATAGTAATTTCATAAATATGAGAGACATAGTTGATATCAGAAAGAATAATGTGGTTCAAATAGATGAAAATAATTTTTGGTGAATGGAAACTTTTTATTTTTATTAACCATGGATAAAAGTAAATAGGGTAATTAACGGTAAAATTGATATTAGTATTACCCTAACACATGTTATAATTCTATTTTATAATATAATTCGACCAAAATCAACCTTAGGAATAAAATATGATCCTTTAGGTCTAGTTGAATTAGATTAAGACATTTATTATTTTTTTATTTAATGAAAAGTTAGAAGAGTTTAAATCAATGTTTAATAACTAAGACATTTTTAATACAGAGTTATACCTATGATTAATTCTACTATAAATTTTAATTAGAAATATAAAAATATTTTCGTACATAATGATATTTTATCTATAATTTTGATACATTATATAATTTAATTCATTTTTGAAATAATGATGACATAGTAATTACCTTTGTAAAAAATATTAAAATAATTGATATTATAAATATTCAAATAAATGTAATTTATACTTTTGATAAATTCCAATAATTTTATTGGTTAATATTACATGTTAGGATTTAACATACTAATTTATTTCTATGTAATAATATTTTTTGGACTTTAACAAAAATCATTTATTAAATAATGTCAAAATTGGCATAATTGAGTTTTTAAAACAAATATTATATTATTGGTAGATATAATATTCGTAAAAATATAAGGATCTTCCAGAGGGACATAATATTATTATATATGTAATTAATGAACCTATTGGGGTTATTTTTGGGGTTTATAGTATGTTTATTAACCAAATAATGTTAAAATACAAAGAGGCATGGTAAATGTCAGACTATTTAACTAAGTGTTAACTCTAAACGGTATGGTCACTATGATGACCTAAACCAGTAAAAAATCTATTGGATGAGTTTATTTAGAATAATTCCCAACTTAGATTTGAAATAAATCATTTTGGAGCCATTAGAAAATGTAAATTACTTTATCATAAAATAATATTTCAATTTTCCCTAAAGGTGCCCCTCTCCTCTCTTATAAAAGGGCACCCTACCTTTCACTCAAATTCACTACTCCAATGCCATTTGTATCGGCCAAACACTACCGAAATATCCTCCCAAATAACATTCCTTCATACGAGAGGCATTAGTTAGATCAGAAAGCCAACCTAAAGATCCCTTTTGATCAAATCAGAAGAAATAACCTGAAGAAAAGGTAAATGTCTCACCACCTCTTTCATCTTATTTTCATCTTCCACTTCTCCTTTATTTGTTGTTTCCATTATAAAATAATAACTTGATTATCTTCTATATATTGTTATTTTATTATAAAAATGGTACAACCATATTCATTATGTTAACCTTCTTATGAATAACATGTCACCATATGTGCGTGCGTACGACTTACCGTCTCCACGTCGTGGTGTAGTTGTTATTCAATACATCATTATTTGGATGGGTGTAATAATGATGTATAATTGAGTTAAATAGTAGATATAACAAGTTATGTATTATGTATATATGATATAACATCCATATACTTATGATTCATATTACAAAATAATGATATTGTCGCTCGTGCGTACATACAGATTACCGTGTCCACGAACCCGATGAGATTCATTCCCCCTAATAATCATTCAAGAATAATTTTCAGGTGATTATTAAAAAAACTATTATAGAAATTTATATCATTTTGGATATGAATCAAATAAATCCTATTCAAATCAATCATGGCTTGCATAACTAAGTATTTGAAGGAAAACGAATCAGTTAACACCAGAAAAAATGATAATACTAAAATATTATTAACAAAGCAATATTAAAAGATAATATATGATATCATATTTATGTATATGGTTCTTTTATAATTTTTAAACAAGCATTTAACTATTATAGTAGAGGTTTATGTACCCTATACCATGGAATAGTATAAGGTAAGTGTTAATTTCACTATCTCGTTATTATCAGAGGTTGTTTTTATGAAAGTATCAACTGGGAACTCTTTATCATCCACATCCATGTTTCATGAAAATATATTCCAAAACATTTTAAATATTTACAAGACTACGAGTTAAAGTCATTTATACCCTTGTTTGACTTTTTATAAAATGGATTGAAAGGAATCGTGCCTCTGTTTTCTAAACTAGGTACCTTATTACTTTTTCGAAAAAATTAAGGTATGATTGTTTTTTAACTTATATGGTGGATGAATCTATTTTCCAGTGTTATAACATCTTAAAAGTTCTCATTACAAGATTATAATAATATTTTCAAAATAAATTTTTTCTATTATAATTATATGAGTTTTAAATTATTTAAAAAACAAATAGATATTTCTCAAAATAAAGTTTTTATTTCATCTATGTCAACATCCTTTGATGTATTGTGAGTTTATTTGTAATTGATTTCTTATGATAAAAAAAATCGATATTTTATTGAAGGTTTTGTGATTTGATTTACTATGGATGTGTTATTTTTATACCATTCAATTTTTATGTATAATGTATTGAACTTTCATATGCTAGTTTTAATATGAATGTTTATGTTATGTTTAATCCTTTTCAGATGAGGAATTCATTGGTCATAGTAAGTGACGGGTGGAGCCCGCTATAGCTTCTTGATGCATCGGTAGTTCTAATGACATAAACTAGTGTCTTGGCATAAGTCCTTGAAAATATCTTATTTTTAATCTAGGAACAAGGCCTTGAATATTTGGTCATGAAGTCTGGAATTAAGCATTCCATCAATATGAAAGTAGTTATTGATATTGCATGTGATTATTAGACAAGTATAATATCCAAGTGAGTATGTAAATGTAATTATTTTAATTTTTTCTTGGCCATTTATGATGAAGGTCTAGTTTAAAAGGATTTTGTTTTAGTCTTGCAATTCCCTAAATGTTGATTCTTATTTATGAATGTTTCCGCTATATTGTTATCATTACTGAGCATCTTAGGTCACCCCTTTCTTGGTTTTAATTTTTTTCCTAGGATGCGAAGAAGTATATTATGACTAACCTGCAGGGATAGTCTAAGGGATATGAGTGTGGCCTATGGATACTATGTTGTTGGAGTTTTTCATTTTATAATGTAATTTAAAATGTATATATGTATCTAGTACTTCCAAGGATACTGTACTAATCGGTCTTATGGGACATATTTTCATGTATCATGCCAATGTTATGTAATAATTCACTTACTCTGGGTAACTAGGATATGGATGTTACTACTGGTATCATAGGATGTTTAGTACCAACAATGAAAGCTAGATTTAGAAGAACTATAATTAGAGAACATTACCCTAAGATAGTCTTTGAGGATTAGTATAGAAGAATTTCCTTGAATTTTGGTACTGTAGAGATTTTGTGAGTTTTCCAAGAAATACATCTCTGTCTTGATACGAGCTGGTAGAGGTAGCTCTGGCACAAATGTACCTAGAGGTAAAACCTGAAAACACTGCTTTCAGATATACTTGAACCATAACTGTTCCACGCAAATGGGTCTTGTTGCACTCTTGGTTATGAAACTCCCAGGGTATATGTTTAGGACAATTCTCATTTTCATTACAAATCCTTATGAAGGGTTTAGGAGTATATACATCATCAATGAAAACATTTTTATGATTATGGATTATAGCCATAAACTATTCAATTTATGTTATGTGTTTTAAAAGACTGGAATATTGTATTGCCATTCATATACTAATCTAGTGTATGCCACTGCTTAGAAATGGTGCATAGTGGAAGGAATGGAAACATTACCATAACACTTAATAAATGTAGGGATTTCACTCTTACTCAGGATAATTATAGTGGAGCTAGTTAAGAAACTAGTGTTGATTATCTCATCACCATTCTGGGAAAACTCACTCAGGTTATGAATAATAACCATACCCGTATAGATCACCCTGATCCACAACACGAAGGATCAATGTTAGAATGATTAATAGGGAAACAGACACCAACTTTAAATGGGTGTACAAATCCATTAATAGATTATAAATGAATAAATTCCTTATGGAAAATATTTCATGCTTTGGGGAGTAGCGAAAGGGAAAAAGTTTCAATGGTAGTTTATCACCTCATGGGAGATGCATATCAATGGTGTTCACTGATTCAAAACACAATGGAAGATGATGAAGTATAAAAAATGGAATAGAGGGAGTTTAAATAGTTTTTCATAGAAAAATACATTCTTCATGACAATCGAGCAGATATGGGAAGAATATTTTTCAGTCTGAGGAAAAAAGATGACGAGAATGTCACAAAATATTATGATAACATTACAAGGTTAGCAAGGAATGTATCATATTATATATATTACCCAATGGGTACGATTGATCGATTTTTTGATGGGTTAAAACCATTTATTCATTGAGAATTAGTCTCACAATCCATCTCATCATACAAATATATTGTCTCATGTTCTATTAAGACCAAAAAAGAATTCTCTAAGTCTTACGGATTTAATGAAATGCAAGAGAAGAAGAGATCTGCTAAACACTCCAAAATGGAAATAAGGGGAAGAAGGGAAAAGTGGAATATCCATCCTATAGTAAATGTGGGAAGAATCACCTCGGTACTTTCCTGAAGGGAATGCGAGTCTGTTACTAGTGTGGTGAAAAAGGCCACCAAGCTCGTGATTGCAAGGGGAAGAAAGAGGCTATGAATGTTGAATGCTACAAATTTAGAGAAAAGAGGCATTATTAAAATTAATGTCCAATGTTCCAAGGGAACATACCTCAGAAAAGGACAAGAGAGTGAGGCCTAGGTTATTTTTTCACTATTGCTGAGGTTGAAGCTCGAAAGACTTGGTGGTAGGTAATTTAATGGTTTCTTCAAGTTCAGCAAAGTTTTTTTTGATTTGAGATCATCGCATTGTTTCATATCTTCCTAGTTTGCTATGAAAATTAGATATTTTCAATTTGACTTATCAAGGGAGTTGTCAATCAAAACTCATAAGGGATGTATAATCGCAAAAAAGTATTGTGAATCAGTTCCTAGTAGATCACATACTTGTTCTTTATCTATTGATCTCATCATCATACCCAAGATTGAATTTGATATAATCCTTGAAATGTATTAGATTTCGGACCATGATGTGAAAAATTAATGTTAGAAGATAGATGTTATAATTTTCGATGATGATAGAGAGTACCTTATCTTTAGAGATGAAACTTCGCCACCTGATTCTTATCAAGATACACCCCCAATAGCTCTACTAAGATCAATTATTGGGGAAGAAGAGAATGAAATAACTATGGGTGGGGAAAATAATGTTTTAATAGAGGACATACCTATTGTGAAAGAATATGATAATGTGTTTCTAGATGATTTTCTTGGACATCCTCCAGAATAAGAAATTGATTTTTCCATTGATTTAATTTCTAGTTCAAGGCCCATATCGGAGCCCCATTATTGAATGGCCACTATGGAATTAGTGGAACTAAATAATGAACTAGAGGAATTGAGTAATAAGGGATTTTTTCTCCCTAGTGTTTCTTCATGGGGATCCCCTGTCCTTTTTGTTAAAAATAAAGACATATCTAGGATGTTGTGTATTGAATATAGGGAGATCAATGCTAAAAGAATAATGAACAAGTATCTCCTACCTCACATTAATGATTTATTCGACCAACTTCATCGAGCTCAATATTTATCAATGATTGAACTTTGATACGGATATCACTAGTTGCCTGTGAAGAAGGAAGACATTCTGAAAACAGTATTTCAAACCAGGTATGGGAATTACGAGTTTAAAATAATGCCTTTTGGGCTAACAAATGCAACATCTATTTTCATTGATCTAATGAATAGAGTTTTCAAGAAATGTCTTGATTACTTTTTAGTGGTATTTATTTATGATATACTGGTATACTCCAAAATCTATGATGATCTTGAAAATCACTTGCACACCATTCTGAAAACCCATAAGAAGAAATTAATTATATGTGATGTTTAGCAAGTGAGAGTTCTAGCTTCAAGATATTTCTTTTCCTATCCATATTGTCTCTTAGGATGGAATATATATTAATCCTTCAAAGACTAAGGAAAACTAAAAATTCCCTACACCAATGAGTATAACTAAGGTGCACAGTTTTATTGGTTTAGTTGGTTATTATAGGCGTTTTGTCCATAATGTTGCCCGATTGGCTAACCCATTAACCAAGATAACACATAATGGGTTTAAATTTGGTTGGAAAAAAGAGTTTGATGAATGTTTTCATGAACTGAAGAGAATATTAGTCAATGATCTTATCTTGACTCTTCTATCAGGGAACAATGGGTTTGTTATTTATAGTGATTCTTCAATGAATGGATTTGGTTGTGTCCTTATGCAGAATGATAGAGTTATTACCTATGCATCATGACATCTAAAATTCATGGGAAAAACTATCCTACTCACAATCTGGAGTTATCATCTATAATCTTTGCTCTAAAAATATGGTGACACTATCTTTATGGTGAAAAATTTGATATTTATACTGATCACTAGAGTTTGAAGTATATTTTCTCATAAAAAGAACTCAACATGAGGAAAAGGTGATGGATAGAACTACTGAAGGATTATGACTTCAAAATACACTACAACTTGAGGAAAGCAAATATGCGGGGTATGATTTGAGCAAAAATAATGATGGAGTTTTCAATAAGATGATAGTAGAAAGGGATCTTATTTTCATGGATCTAGTGAAAATAGATGTGGGAATAATCGTGGAAGGTGAAACATCAATTATATTTCAATTGGTTGCCAAACCATCTTTACTAGAAAGGATAAAAAGTTATTAGGTTGATGATGAGGAGTTTCGAAAGAAAATTAAAGCTGTGAATGATGGGAGATTGAGTGACATTATATATGATGATGAAATTTTCTAATTTGGGAAGAGACATTGTGTTCCCGATATACCAGATCTAAAAAGTGAATTATTAGATGATTAACTTAGCTCCAATTTCACTATACACCCTGGTAGCACCAAGATGTATAGATATTTGAAAGTACATTTTTTGGTCTGACAACATAAAGGGGGAGATTACTGAATTTGTGTCAAGATGTATGGTTTTTCAACAAGTGAAAGATGGAAGGCAACAACCTGGAGAAGTCATGAAACCTCTTCCTATACCTGAGTTGAAATGGGATTATATTACGATGGACTTTTTCATGGGGCTACCAAGGACTCCTAGAAGGAATGATGCAATATGGTTCATTGTTGATCATCTTACCAGGTCATCAAATTTTCCTGCTATAAGAGAATATTTACCACTAAAACTTCTAGAATGACTATATATCAATGTAGTTGTAAGAATTCATGGAGTACCATTATCTATTGTTTCTGATCGTGATCCCCATTTTACATCATGATTTGGGAAAAGTCTTCAGAAATCCCTGGATACTGAACATCGTTTGAGCACTACCTACCACCCTCAAACTGATGGAAAATCACAATGAACTATTCAATCCTTATAAGACATGTTGAGATCTTGATCACATGAATTTCAAGTTATGTGGAATCAATATTTACTTATGGTATAATTTTTCTATAACAATAGCTTCCATTCAAGTATTCAGATGGCACGATATGAAGAGTTATATGGAAAGAGATGTCTCACACCATCTTGTGGGGATTATGTTTGGTGAATGAAAACATGTAAGCCCAGAACATGTTGAGGAAACAATATAAAATGTGAAGGTTATCCAAACCCACATCAAACATCACAAATTATGAAAAATAGATATGCTGATTACCGAATGATGGTTAGAAATTTCAGGTAAGAGATCATGTTTTCTTGAAGGTATCTCCATGGAAGGGTGTTATACGTTTTGGTAAGAAGGGTAAATTGTTTCCCAGGTACATCAGACATTTCAAAATTCTAGAATGAATTTGAGTTTTATCTTATTGCTTGGCAATGCCTCCATGCCTCTCCAATGTTCATGACATGTTCGACATATCATTGTAGATAAAATACATGCCTGACCCAACACATGTACTCACCTATGAGGAAATTTAACTGGAACCTGATATGTCTTATTGTGAAGAGCCTATCAAAATTCTTGATACAAGAGAACAATTACTGAGAAACCAAAAGACTCATCTGGTAAAAGTTCTATGAAGAAACCATAAGTTAGAAGAGGAAACATGGAAACCAGAAGAACTTATAATGATGAACCACCTGAAACTTTTTTGTGGTATCTTTATATAAATTTATAGGACCAAATTATTTGAAAGAGGGAAGAATGTAACACCCCAAGCTTCCACAGTACATTTCTGGTTGAATAATGCAGTAGCTTGCATTGTACACAACTTTGAGATTCTAACACACCGTGACCAATCAAACTAGCCGTTATGAATAGTAATACCCACTTTTTGAAATTTTATAAAATTTATCTATCAAATGGACTTTATTTTTGGATTCAAAAAGTCAAAATTAGCTTAGGGTGAATTTTGGGTATTTTTCTGAAAAAATTATATTTTTGATGAATACTGAAAAACACCACGTTGTTTTTTAAAACCGACATTTTATTAGAATAATTACTTATTTTATTTAAATTTATTTTCAGTAAAAATAGATACATAATACCTATATATGTTCAATGTAATTAATTGGAGTCTTTTTCTAAAATATTAGATATATAAAATTTTATTGAACTTTTCACCATCTTTTACCCACCTCCTAGGAGAATTCCCAAATTCGTATAAAACATAAATTTACCAATTCTATGAGTGGAATTTTAAAAATATGAGAGAAAAAGTGGATATCAGTAAGAAAAATTTGGTTTAATAATATGAAAATACTTTTTTGTGAATATTAACTGTTTTACTTTTATTTACCACCATTAAAAGTAAATACTGTAATTGGGATAAAACCGATATTATTATTACCCTTACACATGTCCTAATTCTATTGGATAAGTTTAATTCAAACAAAAATAACCTTAGGAAAAAAATATGAATGTTTAGGTCCACTAGGATTAGATTAGGATAATAATAATTATTTTATTTATAGAAGAGTTAAAAGAGTTAAAATCAATGTTTAATTACTAAATTTTTTTTTAATAGAGGGTTATACATAATATAAATTCTACTATAAATATTCATTAGAAAGATAAAATTATTTAATAAATAATTATATTTTATTTATAAATTTTAAACATTAAAGACGTTAATTTATTTATGACACAATGATGACTCATTAATTACCTTAATAATGAAATATTAAAATAATTGATATTATAAACATCCAAATAAATTTAATTTGAGACTTTTGATGAATTCAAATAATTTTATAGGTTAATATGACATGTTAATATTGAAAATAAAGATTTATTTTGAAGAAATAAAGTTGTTAGGACTTTATGAAAAATAATTTATTAAATAATGTCAAAATTGACATAATTGCGTTTGAAAAGAAATTTAGAATTATTGGTTGATATAATATTCCTAAAAAATTTAATGTTTGAAAAAATGTAATTAATAATATTAAATATGTCATTAATGAACCTATTGGGGTCATCTTGGTAGTTTATAGTATGTATATCAACTATTCAATATAAAAATACAAAGAGGCATGGTAAATGTCAAACTATTTAACTAAGAGTTAAATATAAAAAATAAGGTTAATATGATGACCTTAGCATATATAAAACATATTGGTTGAGTTTATTTATTCCCATACACACCTTATATTAGAAATAAATCATTTTGGATCAATTATAAACCGAAAATGATTTTATTATAAATCAATATTTCAATCTTACACTAAGGTGCCCCTCACCTCTCTAATAAAAGGGCACTTACCCTTCTCTAACATTCACTCCTCCAATGCCATTTGGATCAGCCTAACACTACCCAAATATCGTTCCATATATACTCCCTTCATTATAGAGGCATTATTTAGATCAGAAAGCCAACCTAAGGAGCCCGTTTGATCAAATACAATGGAAGAACCCGAAGAAGAGGTAAATATCTCACCACCTCTTTCAAATTATTTGATTCTTCCACTTCCCCTTTATTTTTTGTTTCCATTATAAAATAATAATTCAATTATCTTATATATACTATGATGTTATTATAAAAATTCTACAACCATATTCAGTATGTTATCCATCCTATGAATAACATGTCACTAGACGTGCATACGTACGACTTACCGTCTCCATGTCATGGTATAGTTGTTATCCAATACATTATTGTTTAAATGGGTATAATAATAATGTATAATTGATGTAAATATTAGATATAACATGTTTAGAATTATGTATTTATTATATACCATTAATTTACTTATTATTTTAATTACAAAATATTGATATTGTCGCTCGGGCGTACATACAGATTACCGTCTCCCCGAACGCGATGAGAATCATTCCCAATCATAATCATTCAAGAATAATTTTCGTGTGAAGATTAAAAATAATATTTAACGAACTAAATATCACTCTGAATATGAATCAAATACATCCAATCTAAAACAATCATGGGTTACACAACTAATCATATAATGGAAAACGAATCAGTTATCACCTGAAACAATGATAATTCTAAATTATTTTTAACAAAGAAATAATAGAAGATCATATATGATATCATATTTATGTGTGTGGTTCTTGTATAATTTAATAAAAATTATTTAACTATTATCCAGGAGGTTAATGTACCCTTAACCAAGGAAAAGTACATTGTAAGGGTTAATTTCACAATCTCTTTATTATCCGAGGTAGTTTTTATGTAAGTATATACTAGGACCTCTTTACCATCAAAATCCATGTTTCGTAAAAATGTATTCCAAAATAATTTTATTACTTACTAGAATATGGTTTAAAGTCATTTATACCCTTTATTTTATTTTTATAAAATGGGTTGAATGAATTCTTTTTGTTGTCTTCCAAATATGGTATTTTATGACCTTTTTGAAAAAATTAAGTTAAGACTGATTTTTGACATATATGGCGGGTGTCACTATTTTTCACGGTTAAAACATCATCGATGTTTCCCTTGCAAGCCGATAAGATTATTTTAAAAATAAATTTTTTCTACTATAATTATATTACTTTTAAATTATTTCAAAATAGAAAGAGATATTTCGAAAAAATGTTTTGATTTCATATATATCAACATAATTTGAGGAATTGTGATTTTATTTGATGTTGATTTATTATGATACAAAACATCCATATTGTATTGAAGGTTTTGTTTTATGGTTGACTGTGGATGTCTTATTTTTATACCATTCATGGTTTATGAATAACATATTGACATTTCATATGCTAGTTTTAATACAAATGTTTATGTTATGTTTAAATTGTTTCATACAAGGAATGTATTGGAATTAGTAAGTGACGGGTGGAACCCACTATAGCTCCTTGATTCATTATTAGGTCTCATGAGACAAACTAGTGTCTTGGCACACGAATTTGAAAAAACCTTATTTGGTTTCTTTTCACAAGGCCTTGACAATGTGGTTTTGAAGTCTAGAATTAAGCATTCCATCATTATGAAAGTGGCTATTGTTTTCGCATGTGATTATTCGACTAGTAGAATATCCATGTGAATAAGTAAATGGAATTATATGATTTTAAATTTTCCATATTATGATTATGTTCAAGTTCACAAGGATTATTTTTTGTCTTTCATTTCCCTAAATGTTTATGCTCATTTATGAATGTTTCTGCTATATTGTTATAATTACTGAGCATATGAGATCTTCCTTTTCTATGTTTTACTTTTTTCTCAAGATGCGAGGAAATATATTATGACTAACCTGAAGGGATAGTATAAGGGATATGAGTGTGGCCTATGGAGATTTTAATGTCATAGTTTTTCATTTTATAATTTAATGTAAAACTAATGTATGTATCTAGTACTTCAAAGCCTACTAAACTAATCGGTCTTTTAGGACATATTTTCTTGTATCATTCCAATGTTATGTAATAATGCACTGATTCTGGGTATGTTGGATTGAGACGTTACATAGTATGGGATAAAAAATCATATAACACACAAAAATAAAGGCTTTCCTTTGGAATAAATAAAATTCAATAACAAATGATGAAAATAAATACATAAAAATTTTACAAGAACAATAACATAATTATGGAAATATAAAATTTCATATTACATAAACATATAATTAAGGCCCAATTCATTAAAAAACAATCCTATTGTTCCAGGACACACCCATTACCATATTTTAATTGTAATATTGTCCCTAAAATTTGACCACAGGTTTATACAAATCAAAACCCAATTGTTCACATATAATATCCAATGAATTATTTAATAAAAGTTAAATATACATCAATATTCTGTATCTTCATGGATTTAAATGATACATAAAAATCCAATGAATTATAAATTATTTATTTTATGTAGAAAACATTATTATACCAATACTTGATCATAAAAGAATGATATATTTTTTGGTAATATTTGGGATACTTATTTATATATATCCTACATATTTATGCGTATTTATGATCAAACAACACTATATTTTTATTATAATTATCAATTTAATAGATCAATATATCAATCATTTTTGTCATAAAATAGAGGATATAATTAATTCATTCCCCAAAAAACTAAAAATTTAACCCTTTGAAATGGTGTATAATTTTTATCACAAGGCACCTATATTTTAATCTAATTAATATATTGAATCATTTTTTAGATAATTAAGTTCACTTTTGATATGAATGAGACCATGGAATGAATAATAATCATCCAATAATATCAAGATATACTAATATTTCTTTGGATCAAAATTGAATCATTGAATTCAATTAATTAATTTATAAATCAAGTGACAAACATAGTTCTGGATCCTATGGTATCATTACAAAATTAATAAAATCTATTTATCAGTAACAAAATAAAAAATATAGATAATGAAAAATATTATAATAAATTTTCTACATCAGTATCAATACTCAATGGATTCACATATGTAGATAAAAATGTAAATAACACACAAATGAAGAGAAGATGGATTCAAACCTCATTAATTTGATGTTGATGAATATCTGAAAAAATATCCTTGATTTAATGTGGAATATTGGATAATTGAACATACCATTGGTTAGGTAAGTGGAGAATAAAGAATTAGAGGGAAGGAATGAATATAGATCACACAAAAAATCCATAAATGGGTAAATGTCACATACATATGGGAAGAAAAGTCACTATAGGAGAGGAGGGGGAAGCTAGACTTGTACAAGGGTACAAGAATAAGTATTCTAAAATGAGTTGGGGAGGGGATCCTAGGAGATTATTGCTATTTTAAGAAGCTATACTCACATTTTTTTAAAAATCATCAGTATAACTTATGAGATTAGAAGGTTTTCTTAAAAACGATGGCTATATCATTGTGAATACCATCCATACCCACAGTTTCTCTAAATTGTTGGTGTAGATGCATTGGGATCGACCCCGTTTCCAATAGAGTATGCTTTGTGTTGTGTGTCATACACACTATCAAAAATTATTTTCCTCTTTCAAAATATTAGGATGTTACAGCATACCCTCTTAAATAAATTACAGCATTTGTAATTTAATATTGATACCGATAATCATTTGATTGAAATTAGAAAATAATTTTATTTGATTACCATATCATAAAAGGGGTTAATAAAACTTATTCTTAATAAAAGAGAAAGAGAAGTACAAAGGTCATCCATAAAAATACATTACTATGTTTCTAAGTGGGGTAAAATTGGTCAGAAATAAAAACAAGGACATCGAATAGAATACTAATGCCTAAGGAATTATATATAGAGAAATTAAAAATGGTCATTAAAAATATAACCACCACAAAACCATAACACTTTTATGATTTAAAAATCCATTTATTCAAAAAATCAAATTTAATAGAATTTTTTCCAAAATTTTTTTTGTTGATGTCAAGGTATTTTGTTACTATTATGATAGAGAACAATAGAAAATTTACCAAAAAATTAATCCTTTCGTTTTACATAGATCAATTAGTACATAATCTATCACTTTAAGAAATAAATATCCAATATGAATTTTTATTCCAAAATCACTAAAATTGATATTTAATAGATCATTAGCTCAATAATAGAATGGGAAGTCATTATTCTTATCTCAAAATATTTTCCAAGAACAAAATTCTTAGAACATATTATCCAAGAATACGCAATGTTAATCTTTGTTCATTACATACAACTTTAACTATACGAATAATTCAAAATAAGATAAAACAAATTCCAATTCAAAAACAATATATGGGAGGTCACTAAATCCATAGTACATTACCCATAAAATTTAAATTCTTTTTTAATGTCTCATTCTAAATATGTGAATACCCTTAAATCCATAAAATATTAATGAAAACATGCATGCTTCCAAAAAATAAATCACTCGTTGTTGAATATATTCCATGAATCCTAGAATGAAGTAAACATAAGAAAATATAAAATAAACCATTAAATAACTAACCAATTTCATCTTCATTAATATATCACTACAACATTAATGGGTTTTTGCAGTGGTTTTGTAGATGCATTTTACTGAAACACCACTAAATGATTTATTAATGATTTAGTGACAGTTTTTTATAATGGACTGCTAAATATTTTTTTCAATCCCAATTATTTCTCCCTCCCCTGAGACCCCACTTCTCCCCACAACCCCTGCAAGACCCCCCCCCCCCCAAGAACCCCTAAATCCCTAGCCCCTAACCACCTCACCACCTCACCGCCTCGCCACCTTGCCTATTCTTATTAAGTTCATCTTAGGTAGGATTTTATCTTTCAAATTTAATTTAAATAGATCCACCAATTATGTTGCATAAACTATATTCATCTATGTTTACTTCATGTAAATAAATATTTATAACATTCCCTTTAATAGTGTTGGATTGATATAGTTTTATTTCTTATATTCTATAGGTTTTCTTCCAAATATTATCGAAGTTTAAACTATCATAAAATATTATATATAGAACTTATTTAGCATCATATTAGTGTATTTATCTTTAGAGGAAAAATTGTATTCAATTTTTTGATTCAATTGAAGCCTTAGAAAACATGTGATTTCTATAATCATTGATATTTGAAACTATAGACTCATCAAGTTAGTAAACTGCTCAATTAGTTCATTCTTTTATATTTCAAATATGAACTTGTTTTAATAGATGAGTACTATTAATTATTACTCATTGGATACATTCATATAAATATTTTACTCAAGACTACCTCTCTTCAATTTAATCTTCATCAAGTATGTATTCAGTTGATCATAAAAATACAAAGGTGTTTGTTTCAATCCATATATACAATTCTTAAGATTCCATTCCTTTTTTTTCATCATCATAAAATTGAAATCAATCATTTTTTTAATATAGACATATGAAATTTTCTTTTAATTTAAAAATGTTACGTTTATATCATTTTGGTAGATCCTGAAATAAATTATATTTCTAACCATAATAATAATCCAAATGACTAAAGTCATGAAAATAATGTGAATGTTTATTCAATATCAATTACCACCACATGGTAATATCCTTTACATGGTATCCATTACTTATCCTATATCACATTTCAATGTTCATCATGTTTTTTCTTTAACGCTTATTTTATTTCGATTCCTTTTCTGATCATTTGACCTCTAAACAAGAACCCATGTCTGGTCATTTTCCAATTTGATATAGTTATTCATTCATGGATTTATTATATGATTCAAACGTTTTTTCAATTTTATGGAAGAGATCAGTTTACTTGAGATATTAATTTCTTTTTCATGATGATTCTCATATAATGGGTTTATATTGGATATTTTTTTGTCATCAAGAATGTTTGACTCTTAAAAATCAACCCTTTTTACTCTCTTTATTATTTGAGTTTGTGAGTGACTAACCTCTATCCCTTCTTAAATTATAATTTATTATCAAAATACTAGGGTTGATACCATTATTATTAATCATTTATCAATAGTCACTATTGGGTATTCACATCATGTAATGATTGGTTTTCCCTTTGATTGTATTTCTTGTGTCTCCCTTATCATTTTTATGTTCATTGATTTCTATAAACATGTGATGCATAAAATATTTGTTTCTTTAACCATGGTGTTTGTATTGTTTTTTTTTTCAATTTGATTTCAAATATGTTTTAAAAAATAGTTTTAAAAAAGATTTAGTGAAATGGTTTTGTTTTTTAGGAAAAAAATAAATGTTTTGGGCTTTCTCATGTCATCAAATATGTTTTTATTTGAAGGAACCAATTCATTAAATGGATAAAATATAGGAATTAATTTTACTCAAACTTCATGTATTTAAAACCCTATACAATTTCTATTAAAAACATGAAAACATGAACATATTAATTAATTTTATGTCATAGATTTTGTGGGTCATGATGATTAAATAAATATTTTAGGGTTCATTTTAATTTCTGGAATGGGTATCTATCTTGGGTCCTAGTTGATAAGTGGGATGTGGTAGTAAATAGTGGGTTTTTAGAGAAGGTATCACAATGTAATTCATTTTGGTTTTACATTTTGGTTGTAATTTTTTAAATTTTCCATTTTATCCCTCTCTTGTTTCAAATATTTTTCACTATATATATTATATGTCTAATGATTTAGAGGATTATTTAGTATTTCATTCTTATTAATTTTCATTTATTATTCAGTGGATAAATCATTACTAATGTATTTTTTGATGATGCACATTAATCTTTTCTTATCCTATGTAGATTAGGTAAGCCCTTTAGGATAGTGGGGGATTAGGTCTGTGTTAGTATTTGTAGTATTTCAGGAAGGGTTGTTACAAATGGTATTAGATCCATAGATACCATAAGAAACCAGATTCTATAATTCTTAACCGTTATTTTGGTGGATTGGTATAATGGAAAATAGATCTATTAGAAATCAAAATGTAGGTGTCGGGAGGTCCTCTTGAGATCTTTCACTCCTCAATTATTGATTGAACTAAGGTTTTCATTTATTTGATTTTATTCTAATTATTTTTTATGAATTGATATTTGAGTTGTTGTTGTTCGATCCTCATTAAAATCATAGCAATTACCTTGGGGATTTTTATTTAATGGTTATATTTTTCCACTAAAATAACATAGGCAATATTATCATCAAATCATTTGATTGTATTTTGGTAGTCATTTTATCCAAACTGCATTAAATCACTTGAAATTTTCCTAATGACTATACTACCAAAAATGGATGTCTTATACTTATAAATACACAATGTGAACGTCAATATTGAACCATGTGTTTTGATGTATATTACTCTAGTTAATAAAATGGTTATGTTAACATAAAATTATCTTTAAAACCCCATGATAATATAAATTACCCTTACTAGTGATGGATCAAGAAATTTGGTTTTGGTTTCATTTATACCTAAATAATATAAGGTGTGTTTGCTGATGTATAATTTTAATTGGGTGATTTTTGTAACATATGAAAAAATATTCTCTATCTTTCTCCCTATGTCCATTCCTCTAGTTCCACCTCTGACACTTTTCGATCATCTAAACATCTATTTCCCTTCCTCCATGATCCCTCCACCTATTCCTTTATCACACATGAATATAATCAAAAATATAATACTCCTATATTTTTCCCCCAAATTTTAATTTTATTTTATGTATCTATTCATCCATGGAATATGTGATCTTCATAGAAACCCTATAATATTCCGCTATGCAGGTTATCTAGTTTGGTTTGTGACAAATTGGTATCAGTGGCATTCATTCACCTTAATTGAAATTTCTATATAGTTTGGGATGTCTTGGAAGACATTAGATTGTATTTTTATGACTTAATAGGTATATAATGTGAAATTTCTTATCAAGATATCATCTTAATGTGCCTTATGTTACCATGGGATACTTGGAAAAAGTGTCCTTGATTATTTTTTTTGATCTAATACTAGTCTTTTTCCAAATATTTAACATATTTATATATTTTTTAAACATGTATATATGAATATATTTCCATACTTATTTATAGTTATGTATGTTAATTTTTTCTAATATTGTGTAGGAACATTATGAAATAAATGGATAAAAGCTGGATCACATTACCGAGGAATACACCTCCATATGATCAGTGTTTGGATGAGTTTTAAGATTTTTTAATTTCCAATTGATCTGTTGAAGTATGAATAATATGTCCACGTCCAAAAATTATATTTAAAAGTTAGTTGAATATAGATTAAGTTTATTGACATTTAATATTGCAGCAATTCCCTGGTCAATATTTTTGACTGATTTGGCACTGAGAATAGAACATTGTAGAATGGATGATTACTAATTTCAATCCAAATAATGAGCTCCAAACATCACCAAAAATGGAAGATAAAATGAAAACCTTATAAATGATGCATTTGGAACTACAAGAGACCACCATCAACATCAAAACAAATCAGATCTACAATATGATGGTGCTACAAATAACAACGTGACAAGGGATATTTTTGAGACTTTTGGACAACTAGATGATGATTGTAACACATCAGTGAATCCTCCTCTTGAAAATGTGGAGAATAATTTAATAGAAAAATTCACTGAGGAAAATAAGTATCATGATTTATTTGACAATGGAAATCAAGAGTTTAATTGTTGATGTTTGAAATATTGAAAACATTCTTTTTTGATAAAGTTGTACCACATAAAATGTATATGTAGAATTAAAAATAAGGAAATTTCCATGATATTGGATTTGTTGCATGATGCATTTCTTGAAGAAAACATCCTTGAGTATTTTTATGATATGAAAAAGTTGTCTACAGGATTGGATTGGATTATATAAAAATACATGCACACCTCTATGATTGTATGCTTTATTGGTGAGAGGATTTAAGTAGATAGGATTGCACAATTTTTTTATCCTAGATGGAAGTATATGAGTGATGTTGGAAGTAGGATTAAAAATACTAAGATGAATATGAAATATTTAACACACCTACAAAGGTTATACGTTACTTTCCTTTAATGAATCGATTGCAAAGATTATTTATGTCATCGAAAATCACCGAACACATGAAGTAGAATTCTATTGATAATAACAATGATGGGTTAATGAGACATCCATGAGATTCATAATCAAGGAAGATATTTGATTCATTACATCAAGATTTTTTTAGTTGATCCTAGGAATGTTCCATTAGTATTGCCTATCGATGGATTCAACCGATTCAGAACTTTGTGTACCAGTTATATCATTTGGACAGTTGTTTCGATCCCTTACAATATGCCTCCAGGGATGTTTATGAAACAAATGTCTTTTATCATTTCAAGGAATATTCATGGAAAACAAAATTTCTTGAAATGATATTGATGTATAATTACAACTTTTAATTGATGAATTACATGGGTTATGTTGCAATGTTGTTGAGACATTTGATGCTTCTTCTATTTTTTTTCAAAATTCATGCTACTTTAATGTGGTCCATTAGTGTCTTCCCTGGGCATGGGAATTTATCCAGTTAGAACACTTACACGGGTTTGGCTTGTCTTATTTGTAAGATTGATTTTGAGTCCAAATGGATACCTCATAGTATAAAATAGTACTTCTTCTGCCATTGAAAATTTATTGATGCATCTCATAGATTTCGGCTAAACCGATCAAAATTTAACTATTTCATTGATTGTAGACCACATCCTAGGTTGTTAAATGGTAATTAAATTTTGATGCAACATGAAAAAGTTGAAATAGAATTTGGGAAGGTTTATCATTTGAATGATAGTAGAAAACAGGTTCGATGATCATCATCAAGTGAAATCAGAACACAACAATGGAAGAAAAAAAGTATATTATTCAAACTTCTATAATGGGAAATTAATTTGTTATGGACAAATCTTGATGCGATGTATATTGAGAATAATGTTTGTTAAAATTTGATCTTCACATTACCTAATAAGCATGTAATGTCGAAGGATTATCTCAATACTCAGAAAGACTTACAAGAAATTAACATAAATCATGATCTCTGTCCATATGAGAATGAAAAGTATGCTCTGACAATTTTTTCAATAAAAAATAGTGATAAATATACAATCATTCTAATTTTAAATAATTTAAAAGTATCTGATGGGTATTAAAGTTACGTATGAAGGTTTTTTGACTTAACGAATCGTATGTTTCATGGATTGAAAAGTCATGATTCACATATTTTCCTACAGTAGTTATTACCATCGGCATTTCCTATATTTTCACTTGGAATGTTTACTACTATTGTACTCTAATTCGGCACATTTTTCAGAGAAAATTTGAAAAATATCTTCATCCATTTGGGATTGAAAATTTTTAGGGGAGGTTTGTATTGACTATTTTGTAATGGAGATGATATTTTCTCCATCATTTTTTACTGTCATAAAGAATTTAACTGTGCATTTGGTTGCGGAAGCTAAATTAGGAGTCCCCGTTCATTATCGATGGATGTATCTAATTGAGAGGTACTCTATTTATTTGTTTTTAGTTAAGTAACCATTTCATTTCACTAAAGTAAATTTATAATTATGTTTTATTTTTTATTTCAAAGATATCTTGGGCATTTGAAATCATACGTGAGAAATAATGCTCAAATAGAAGGCTATATTACTGAAGTCTATTTGGTAGAAGAGTGTCTTAAATTTTGTTCTAGATACGTGGATGATATTGAGACAATATTTAATTATGTTGGATGTGTTGAAGGAACATCGACTAAATCTCAAATACATGGGAAATGAAAAATATTTCTACCTATTGGATGATCAGTTTGGAGGAAGTCAAATGTTACCCTAATAGAAATGGAATTATTACAAGAACATAGATATATGATACTAAATAGTGAAATTGCATATCCATTTTGGAATGAGTTGAGGATACAAAAAAATAGACAAATGAGATACAGAACACGAAATGAGAAATATATAATGAAACCTATTAATAAAGTGATTTTAGAGTTGTTTGGAAGATGTGTAAGTTTATTAATGTTGTAATAAATATGAATATTAGGTTAACACAAATTTTTTGTAATTATAATAAAGTAAATTCTCTTTTTAGATCATGAATATTGATACTCGAATAGAACTTTTAGAATATTTGATGTTTATTTCTAGAGGTCATCTAAAAAAAGTTATAAAGATTGACTATTATAACGTGAATGGTTTTTAATTTCATACAGTCGATCGAGAAGAGGGTTTGAAAACACAGGATAGATGTAAATTTACATTTTCTAAAGTAGGATAATATGGAAAGATGGCCGATATTATTGAATTAAACTATAATGGTAATTTTTCTATTGTTTTTTTTTCGGATAAAATTGGATCGATATTATCATATGTGTTAAAATTGATTCCTTGAAATTTACTTCTGTAAACATCTCTAGCATGATTGATGTTTCTAATCATGAACTACATGATCCATATATATTATCATCACAAGAAAAAATGTTATATTATGTGAATGATGTTGTGGAAGAAGGGTGGAGTCTAGTTGCTCATGTAAAATAGGGAGATTTGTATGATATGGGTTAGGAAGTATAATATTTTACATATAAAGTTAAATCTCATTAACAATATGAATCAGAATTATTTTTCCCCCATGATATTGAAAATATTATTCTAGGAAGGATGAATTAAGTGGATGAAGTAATAAGGCATGAAAATGATATGATTGAAGGAGAAAATTATTATATATACAGTTATGAATTCATTTAGCAACAAATTATTAAATTTGTGATATCAATCATTATCATTGTTATGTATATTTTTTGTTGTTAATTGGTTGTCTTTTTTAATTTATATTTTATGCCTATTTATTTAAATATATTTTCTGAACAAAATTTTTATTGATTAAATGATAGGAATGCCAACTAGGAAGCGATATACAATTTCATAGACCTTTGCGACAGATGACGATTCATCTGCCTCCCTCCCAATGACATTTGAGCCATCATCCGCCTTCCCCCAGCACTACCTCTCACACCCTCGTGAGCATCCCTTCGGTAGCTCAATAGTTGCCTCCCACATCAGGTGCTTCAGCAATGGGGGAGTGGCGCACCTCAACATGTTCTTAATGGAGAAACTAGAAGGTGACTGTTATTGGTGAAATTTTTAATATGAGTAACTTTATTGAAATTTTTTATACTAACTATTTTTAATTAAATACAGTAACAATGGAACTCCGGAGAAAATGTAAAAAGTTCAGATGTATGGAATCTAACTGGAGATAATATAGTGTCCCATTTGATTTATATGGGGTACCTACAGATGATGCCACAAGATTACTTGTCAAAATTTTAGGCTAGCTGGCCATCGAGCTCGTTTTCCTTTCTATTTCATGTGATGATTAAAGAAATATGCCTGTATGTTGGAAAAATGATGTTTTTGTTTCCCAAATAATGGTAATTTTAATACATTATAGTGTAATTGAATGTCATGTTATTAATATTTTCAAAATGAATTTTTGTGTACAATTGTATTTCCACATTATGGTTGCTGATGTGATAGAAAAAAAGTGGACAATGAATAATCATGGAAAAAAATGTAATGAATTTAAAAGATTATTTTTTGGGGTTTTCAACAATTCATCATTGACCACACAATTGATGTATGACAAGGTACTTGATGGGGTACCCAAAAAACTATGGAATGTTATTATTGGCATCATCGTGGGGATAAATAGATGGAATTTAAATATATATTGCTATAATAATATCATTTTACATTTATACATTTATATGATGAGGATATGACAAGGAATACATTACTATTAAATTTTATTTTATTTATTTCAGGATCATTCAAGAAAGAATGCATCAAGCCAGGCTAAGCTGGTCATCCCTCACACTACAGGGACAAATGGTTTTTCTAGAAGTCGATCTACACTGGTAATCTTTTCATTAGTTGAAATATTTATAAGACAATATTATTATTATTATATATATAAATATATATATTAAATTGTTGATTTTTTTAATGAAACTACAATGTTTTGGGCACAAAACATCCAGAACAGGAGTGTGGTTGAAAGTTCACAAAAAATCTAATGGATGTTTTGTTGATGAGCCTACTAAAGAAGTTATGGTATGAAATAATTTTTCATTATAATAAATTATTATAAGATGTTACTATGTTAATATATATTTCTTATAATATTACTGCTATTTTATTTATAGGTAAAAATTAAATAACTATGGGATGCCAATCTGGTGCAGTCCTACTCAGTCTCCCAGGATTACACTATTGAAAAAGTCATTGAGAGGGAGTATCCTCATAGAGTGTGTGTGATGGTTTTGGGACCCATACCATATGAGGTATTTGGAAGGCCACCATGGATTTCAGCTGCATCTACATCTTGTTATAGCCATTCCATACTCAGAGATAATCATAGAATGATTGTTTCTCTATGAAACACATTTCAAGACCTGGGGGATCCGATATCTATTTTCTAAAAACCATTAATTGATTTGTATCAGAAGATGGCAGGATCTTCCCCAGGTGTTATTGCATCAATTAGTGGTGAGCACGTAAATCAAAATAATTCAAAATCATTTAGTTATCAATCTTTTATATATTTTTTAGTATAAACATAACTATACAATAATATTTAATATTCATTATAATGTTCTTTCAGGTGGTACCATGATGTATAGACAGAGGTGGAGAGGTTGATGATATTTGTTCATAATGATACTGTGATTATTTGTTTTGTTGATTTGTTGGACAATTATTGTAATAGTCGTTTTGTATATGGATCATGTGGGGAAATTTTTTTCCACTAAACATTTTCATGACCTTAAATTTTCTTGATTTATCATGTTTCATTTTATGTATTTTATGAAATTATAAAGTTTCCTTTTATGTCTTGATTTCTCAACTGTGGTTTACACCATATGTGTCAATTATTATTTGTCATGATATATTTTTTAATATTCATTTTCAAAAATTTGTTAGGTTTCTACCCAAGGATGAACGATAATAAACATATCCTATTGTAACAGGAATCAATCCATTCTTAGTTCATGTAAAAGGTCCTCTATAAAAATTGGCCTCATGTATAGGAGGAGAAGGATGAGATATATTGTAATCATTATATGATAATGAAATAATCAAATTGATGTGAATGAGGAAGGGCCTCTCCTTTAGTGTATAATCAGTGTGATTAAAATTTTCACCAAGGCCTATCATAAGAGATCCCAACATCATTACATATATTGAAACAACATGAATCTATCAACATGTTGTCTTCATATAATACCCCTATGAATATTACACTCTTTCATAGGGTAAAAGTCATTTTTTATAACATATGTTTAGGGTTAATGATCCACATTCTAAGGATCCATATGTTGTTTTGGATAATATATTGTGGAAGCTATGTCTTACATGGTATACTTCTATAAGATGTTTCTTGTATTACAAGATGGACCATGTATCTTATAGTTTTAAATCTTCTAAAAATGACTAAAATAATATATAGTTTAGAATAATATGAAAAAAATCATATTATATTAGGTTTAATGTAGTTTAAACTGATGTTTAAAATGAAATGAACTTGTCTTGATGCCAACCCAATGGATGTAAAACCAATGTGAATGAAGAAACCCAATCACTAAGATAAAGTGGGGGATTTGATATCATTTTTTGGTAGGTTTTGATATAGGAGATCTAGGGATCACTTTGTATCCCATGAAAATAGGAATCAATCCACACATAGTTCTTATAATTTAGGGGAAAATTTGATCAGCTTGACATAGAATTTATAAATAATAGGGAAACCAAAATAAATTGAATGGGTGTATTGGTACATGCCCATGATGAACATCAATTTGTGAATTATCATGCCTTGGTGATATTTAGGGAGAGTTTTGTGGTGATTTTTAGGTTTGAGGTTGTGTTTTTTTCCATTTGAAGTCCACCACAGCTTGTGCAATGACATTTCTAGACATGAAGGAGTTAGATTTATATTGGGTGTGATATTTTTTATAATAGTATATATAACCATTACTTGAGGATGAAATGGTGCTATGCATGTTTTCCTAGTGGATTTCTTATGCACCATGTGAATCTTGAAATAACCTTCGGTGGGCATGGAATATCAGAGGACAACCTATCCAAAATGGGAATAACAAGCTCACCACATTGTATCCTAGGACAGGGTGAGTGAAAAATGGTTTGGAAATGGGAACTAGGTCATGTATTATAATCATGGAAGATTATAAAAGAACCACTTTGTCATATCCACTCCATGTTCTATGATTTCTGGCAGACAAAATTCTATTTTAAAAATGGAAAAAGATAAAAAGATAATAAGGGTTCTAGATCATAGTTTTACCAAACCCACAACATGAGTTTTGGATTTTAATTTTTTTTGGTAGATTCAAGTGTGATTAAATTTTAAATAGGATTTTTATTACCTAATTTTTTTTAATTTTATATTTTTTATAATTTCATCATAGACCCTAATTCGTCATCCCCTTCCCCAGTCACCTCCCTTGGTCATCCAAACCACTTAAATCATGTTAGATCATTTAGATTGAATTTATTTGTTTCAGGGTAGCCCTATCATTCCCCATTAATCCTTTATTAACATTATATTATATTCAAGAGTTCATTATGGTGGTAATTCCCTTCTTTTTTGGGTGGTTTTTGAGAGAATATTGTTATTAATTGGATTTAATAGTGATTAACTTGAGATCAGTAGTGGTTTATCCTTGGTTCATGTTCATTTTTCGTAGATTATTTAGTCATGGTTGGGGATCCATGATCTCTCTATATTTATAAGTACATTTTTAAATATCATGATTTTGAATTTGTTTGGCTAAATGGTACATATCATCTTAATAAAGATAATTAACAAGTTTAATTGAAATTTAAGGGGAAGGGAGAAATCACATGATTTTTACTTATTCTTGTTATTTATTCTTATATGGCCACACTTACATGGTCTTCCAATTATTAATTATTTTGAGATAGTGTGTTGTTTGGGTTTTTATAAAACACTCTATATATGTTTGTAAAACCTCACCACATGTAAAAACGAATTAGAATATATATCGAACTATTAAATTGGTATCTCATGAAATATTTTACTATTGTCTGAATACCCTTCATAATAATTTTTTAATTATGATAAAAACCCTTATTGATACTAAATTATGTGTGGTGGTTGTGATTTGTAGTGGTTATGATGTGTGTTGGTGGTGATGTGGGGGGGTTGTGATGCGTGGTGGTTATGATTCATTGTGGTAATGATGTGTTATATGTTATATCAATTGGAATGGTTATTTTCTAAGGATTTGTAATGGGATTGCAGTATCAGTTGTATTTTTTTGTAAATATGGATTTAACGGTGGTTTTACCGCCACTACAATTAAGGAATTTTGTTATCCGCAGTGGTTAAAACCACTATTATGGGTAATAATTTAGAGGCGGTTTTAACCGAAGCTACACAGTTTTATATTCCTTTATTATTCCACAATGGTCTTTTTGTATTCCACATCAGTTGTATCCACCACAGAAAAAATCAGTTTCACTGGAAAAACCACCACTAAATCCATAAAACCACCCCTAAATACATCCACTACGACGATCACCATAAACTGCTGCTAAATCAAGAATACCACCATGTGTTGTATGTTGACACACACTTTAGCAACAATTTTTTTGGAAAATTCCATAGAATCATATGGATTTATTTTTAATTGCCACCACTTCCAAATAAAATTTGTCATAAAATGAAAATTTTCATATAGTGTATATATTTCTTTATCATTATTGTCCCATAATTGGTCACATATTAAGGGTTAACTTCCCATAATAATTTATTTCTATAAATATGAACCAATCACTGAATCACATTTCATGGTTATCAATACAATTCATCACATGATTTTAGATCCTTATTGAAAAATATACTATAATAAAATCCATATAAATTTTATGATTCATATAATGACAATATCACTGATAAAATAATACTAAAAATATTTTGTCAACAAAAATAAAATCACTTTAACCATTCCACTTTATTTATATCAATTTCTTAATCACAACCTTAATCCCTTAGCATATTCTGGGGTATATTCCATTGATGATTGGGAAATTAATTTTCATTTTCCCCATCTATTTACAGTGTAATCATTTAACATTGGAAATATATTTCATTCTCGTCTAATTAATATCACGGTGTCCTTTCCCCCAACACTCATAGAAAACAACCATTCCATTAAATAATGTACGTTTGTGTTTTATTTCATAATTATCACATGTGGGAAAATAATTCTTTCTATTATACACATTATCCATATTTTTCGCATCTGTAAACTTATTCATTTACATTACTTTAATTCCACAAGACTTGGTTGATTATTTCTCTTCTTGGATAGATCATCATACTATATCCTTGTATGATGAGAATGCTTTAGAGACTAATGAAAAGAGAAGTGTCGGTTTTAACCCATCAAAAAATGGTTAGTCTTACTCTTTGGATTATATACATAGTCCATAGAATGAAATTATAACAATGTTAATTTGGATTCATAATTAGTTCCATTTTCATATCCCTTTATATATGAATCAATAACTGTTACATTATATCCCCACATTTCTCATGAGGAATGTAATTAAATAAGAATAGTAAATTACAATCCATTTATTCCATGTTTTATATTTCTTATGCATCCATAGTGTTTTGTATCTATAACCATCATTGATATGAATATCATGAGAGAATATAAAATATCATGAAAACCATATTTCTAATCCCAAAAAAACTTTTGTTTAACCTATGTCATTCATGGTCATCATATATTCAAATCCTTCATTATGGTTTGTAAATAAAATTTGAATTAACCAAAGAATATCTCCCAGGTCAATCAAAATGGGAACAAAGAAAGGATCATTTTCATATACTAGGTAATTCTATAGTCTATCCTGATTATCTTTTTTTAGAGTTATTACCCCAAGGTATATATGTTATTGATCAATAATAACTTATAAAATCTAGAAAGGGTTTCATTTCTATAAAACAACATACTATCTACCGTATTATAACATTATAATGTTATAATATACATATCCACATTATATATGATAAGGGTATGATCACTAATCTAGGATTTCCTCAATCTAGTTTTCAATTATTATACTAATGTTAAATTATTTCTAATTGTAAAGACACCATATCTAGTAACCTGGAGCTTGTGGTTACTTCATTACATTGGCATAAGATATATGTAATCACATCCCAAGGGAACAAATAGTTTATTAGTTTTGGTTTTATGGGTATATATATTAAAATTCACGTTATAATTGATTCCATAAAATACATAATGTGTTTTCTTTGAGAACTCCATTACTTCTCTTAGCGTATTCATTTATATCTATTACAAAACACTTCCTAGTATCCTAGAAAAAATAAAACATAATAATTGAATAAGCATAGATTCACAATAATTGTAATAATAAAATAGAAGGTATGATGAATTGATAATTATAATCAATACGTAAAGGTATATAACTAAAACAAATTCTATTTAATCAATAAAATGAGCATAATATTGAATAGATTAATGGCGATCAAATAAATCCAAACATATAATCACATAAGCTTGAAACATATCGATGAATATTATAACAAATTGAATAATCACATTGATATCAATAAAAAATTCATAATGTGGGAATACATAATGACATTAATCGAAAAAATAATGTCATGACCTTTCACAAGGGAGTTTAAATATAAGGGTTGAAACTCGTCTAGTTTGGCCAACTGATTTGGCTCATGAGAACCATTGATGCATTAAGGGGATACATATAACTAGGACTAAGAAATAACATACCAAGTCCAATGAATTTGTTATATAAAAATGGTAAAACATATTCAATATAAACAGTTGAATTTAAAATCTAACATATGATATGTTAATACATACCCCTATTAAATAAATATAATTTTAATCTGTCCTGAGTAATATGGAGAATAATAACAAAATTATACATCCTCCATCAAACTGATCATTAATATTCCAAATAAAAGGTTTATATCAATAAAACATATTTTTGGTAGAACAAATGTAATATATAGGGTTAATTTCATTGATAAAGCAACATAAGATAATAATGGAATAAAAAACATTTTTGAGGAAAATAACATTTTTACTTTGAAAATACCTTTTTTTGAAATAAAAGTTAAAAATATATTTTTAAAATAAATTTATTTTAATATAAAATTTTAAAATTATAAATAAATATTCAAAATATTGTGTATTCACTATTCTATGAAATTATATTCTTTTCATACACGTCAAAACAAAGATTCTATTCACATTTTTTGTAAAATTCAAATGAGACTTGTTTTGAATAAAAAATGGTAATTAAATTAATTTTTTTTAAAAAATTCATTAATATATAAAAATTTATTAAGTTAATCCTTTTAAAATTGTTAAAATTATATATATATTTTTAAATATGTATTTTGATGAAGAAATATTTTCTATCGAAGAGAGAAATAAAGTCAAATTTGATTAAAAATATTTTCTCAAACGTTTTAATTAAAAAATGTTGGAAAATAGTAATATTAATTTAAAATATTATTAGTATCCATATTATTACGAGATATATTTGTTTTATGATATAAATACACAATAATTCCCCAAGGGATACTTAAATAAAAACAATCTTGGATAATAATGAAATTGTGAAATAAACCATTACCACTTTGGTAACTTTTGAATCATAAGTCCCATGAAATAAGTAAAATAAAATAAAACATTAAATACCATTAATAGATATATATTTATGATTTAAATTTTAAAATGTATAATATATACACCACAAAAAATAAATAAGTGGTGAATATGACATATGTCTCACGGAAGTAAAATTGAAACAGAAACCCAAACCTTAGGTTAAACTTCTTTCATATGCGTCCAAAACTCATGAATATTAAATAATGGTTAATAATAAATATATTAAAAAAAATAATCATATATTTTATACCTTATATTATTTATATATAGTATTTTATAACTTATGTATTCACAATGTTTTGTTAAAATCACTCTTTCAGGTGATAATTGATTCATTTTTCATGTATGTTTTGGTTTGGTAACTCGGATCTTTTTACATTGATCATGGTTACATAATATCAAGAATGTTAAAAATTATATAAATTTTATATATATTCATAATATATTTTTTTATACTAATCTATAATTGTGAGAGATAGATAACGGATTATACCGTTCAAGGAGACAGTGAGTCGTACGTACACATGTATGTGGTATACATTTTTCTTGAAGGATGGAATGAAATATAAATTAAATTTTAATTAACCATTAAAGAAACATTATTATGTCAAATATATCATTTATAACAATCAAATAAATCTTTATTACCATCCATGTAAAAAGTAAATGAAAAACATTTCACATTGCTACATAGAGGCTGTACTCCACACATTTGCATGCATGAAATTATTATTTTTCCAACAGATTATAATGTAAGAAGATAGATGTGATATTATATTTCAATATGTTTTTATGAAATAAATATAAAAAATAATAATTAAAATCACCCTGACAATATTTCATGTAAAGAGTAAGAGAAAAAATAATCACATTGACTCGCGATGCAGTAGTCCGCCATACACAATAGCGACATAATCATATCCCACATATAATAAAAAGTAAGAAGGTATATGTGATATCATAGTTAAATAAGTATAATAATATCATAATTATAAGATAAATATGTTAAATCAATCATTATATCCAGACATTAATGGTGGTATAAGAAAATGAATTACATTAGTTCGCTAGTTGATAGTACATCATACACACGAGTGATTGTTCTATTTCCCATTTGATAGAAGTGGATATGGATTAGAGTTTTGATATTATAATTATAGAGACCTGGGCCTTTTACATAAAACATTTCATGATTTTGAGCATAATTAATCATTAGAGTACAAGACAAGGATCGTTAATTCTAGTGTCTTGGAAGACTAGGTACATATAACATAAAACATGGGGTCAAAAAAACATCATTTTTTATTTTTCATAAATATATTATAACTTATTTTGAGCACTTACATCTTCATAGGGTACCCTGGGGAATACATGAATAAAGGGATGATCTAAAAAGCCGAGTAAGGGAATGATCATAAGGATACATCTCAAGCACATGAGTTAGGAGGAATGACATAATGATATCCAAAGCATGAAACTTATAAAATCATTTAATATAATAATGGGATAATATAAACCTGGAACCATAGAAATGTGACAGAATCATAAATTATATATTATGTATGGGTCAAGGCTAACTGCCAATCCCGTTTCCCATTTTAGTATGGGTCAAGGCTAACCGCTAATCCCATTTCACATTGCATCTTATGAGACCTAACGTTACCCAATGCATTGTAGCACTATCTAGGCAGACCCATCTCAAAATTTTCATGAATATTATTGCCACAGAAATATTCTTACCACATATACAATCATACATAATCAACCATATACAAATATAAGGGTACCCATGGAAAGAATTGGGTACCACAATCATGACATAAATCATAACCAATGGGCATATCAGGAAAGTGTCCATGTAAGGAAAGAATTAGAAAATACATGGATGTTAATAGGGTAAAATAGGCATATAACATGGTAAGTGGTGTTGTACATATGTGACAACATATGAGAAATGTATTTTAGAAACATTAGAATTAAAACATTTTCGTTCAGTTTTAAGGATAATACAATAGAGATTTTAAAATATTAAAGAAGGCATTGTTTTATATAAAGCCATAATTGAACCAAGAAGGCTTTCATAATAAAAATACCGAATTTAAAATGATAATGACGTCTTAAAAAAGAATATAGAGTGCACATGAAAATGTGTAAAAGTCAGGGAAGTTCCTTTAAAACGAGTGTGCTTATTGGGAAGTATCAAAGAGAGATTCACTTAAAAGCATGTATTTCCCCAAAAGGGAATGAGATATGGATATTGGAAAATTATTTTGGAGTATATAAACAGAATTTTGATTTTCAAAATAAATGAATAGACAACATCATTTTGGTAAAATGAAAGATAGGGAAACCCGAAGGAATAAAGGAAGTTCGGGTAGAATCCATCATGGTTTATTGGCATGGAATCAAGTGTAACTAAGAGGTATTTATGAGAGAGATAAGGGGTTTCTACTCAAATATAAAACATTAGTTCAGTATGTGGAAGGTGTATAAACATACCCCAGAACTTGGTATTACACAAAAAGGCATATCATAGAGAACAATATTGATTAAGAGTAAAAAGTGGAGGATCCCTTACCTTAAATACTTTGGTGTTATCCACTTGTTATTAAAGACATGAATAAACAAATTAGGAATATTAATTAATAATTCTAGAAACTATTTTTTATTGTATTTATTTATTATAACCCTTTTTAGTTCATTAAAATAATATTTGATTAGTTACAAAGCTCAATTTCATTGTTCAGGCTTGTTTGATTAGTTGGCTTTAAAAGATCAGTTCACTTATATTCATGTTTGGATTATATGCAAGATGAAAGTGGTTTTCCAGAATTGAATTTATATTCTTTAGTTCATATCCAGGAGATTACATGGTTATAGTTTTAATTAGGTTACTTAGAGTGATGTCTAATTATTATATATATATATATATATATATAACCATAGTGATAACTGTTTTTGTTAATTAGTGGATTTGATTACAAAGAATGTGTTTTTCATTATAACATAATTATATTTGTACCAAATAATTATAGAACCAAAAATAGGATATATTACATATATAATAATCTGGTTCAACCATAACATAAATGGTCTCATGACCAGAATTAATGAAAAAAATGTAAATTGATAAACTGTTGTCCTTGAATGTGCTAAATTTGCACATCTCAAACGGTGCTTTCATTTCATTCAAATAAAAGGGTGGGGAAAGGGGAGAAGATAATAAAATATACCACTAGAATGAAGACATTACAGTACATGTATGTTATGGTAATTTTCATACTATTATGGTGATGGGAGGTGAGGAATGAAATAAAAAAGAAAAGAACTTAAAAGAAAAGAGGAAATTGGGAAGAGGAATTTACCTCTTAATAATTACTGCTTTGAGAACCTCTTAAGGGGATAGGTTTTGGTGTTTTGAGTAGGCGAAGAGATTTTGGACGTATGGGAGGACCTTGGGGAGAGATTTAGGGAGAATAATGGAAAGGTACAAGGCTTGATAGGAGTGTATATAATATGGAGTGAAGGGGGGTTTTTATAGTGGAGGAGAGGAGGGATTTCATAATATTATAATCATTAATATATTATTTCTTCCCAAGACATGGAATTTTAAGTAATCCATGACCAATAATAGGTATTTTTTCATGTGATCCTGAACCAAGTGGGCTTACATCTACAGAACATCATCAATGACTCAATTAATCCTTTATTTAGCATTTATTTTGAGTTATCATATTCTACTATTCATCAAAATTTCATGTATTTCAGAATAACCCAAAAAATTCACCCTAATTTTTTTTCGAAATGTAGAATAAAAAATGAAGTCCATTTTTCAAAAAAAAATTTATAAATATGAATAATTTAATATTTAATTAAAATCATGGTTTATTACTAAAGATCGTTTTACAACATTCATTTACTTATTCTAAAATATAGGTACATCATACTTTCATTTGAGTATTTTTTTTATACTATTATAGGCAAGGTTATTATTAATTAGGGTATATCACTATTCATAAGGTATGTTACTATTCAAAAGGGTTGGTTACTATTCCCCACAAATTATTTCAGTTTTATTAGACTCCAAAAATCATCATGAACACAACCGTGTATGTAAGATCTTCAAAATTCCAAACACATAATTGACAAAACTATTCTTAAAGGTCACTTATCACTTAGTAGTTAATTATGTTGTGTTTTCATGTTATTGTTTGACATAATTATAAGAAGGGAATTTCCATTCAAAAACATTGGGTCGTTACATTCTCCCCCTAAAGAAATTTCACCCCTGAAATTTTACTTTACACAAATAGGTCAGGGTGTTTCTCCCTCATTGCCTCTTTTGGTTCCCAAGTTGCTTCCTCGAACTTATGGTTCTTCCACAACACTTTGACAAGATGGGGTGTCTTGTTGAGTAAAACCTTATCTCTCCAATCCAGAATATTTTCTGGCTACTCCTCATAGAAGAGATCGTCTTCGAGCTACACCACCTCAGAGTTTAGTACATGTGAGGGGTCTGGTATTTACTTCCTCAGTAGTGATACATGAAACACATCATGAACTTGATCTATATTCGGTGGATGTGCATTATGATAGGCCACAAATCCTATTAGGTCAAGGATATCGAAGGGGACAATATACCTTGGGCTTAGCTTCCCTTTCTTCCTGAATCGCATGACTCTATCCCGTGGAGATATTCGAAGGAAGACTTTATCCCCAACATCAAACTCCAAGTCCCTTCGATGGTTATAAGTATAGAAACTTTTCTGGCTTTGAGTAGCTTTGATGTGTTTCTGGAATACTTGATCCTTCTCTATCATCTTTTGAACAAGATCGGGGCCATGTAGCTTTCTTTCTCCAACTTCATCCCAACAGGTTGGCGTTCTACATCCCTTTCCATACAGAGCTTCATATAGAGCCATCTTAATACTCGAGTGGAAGTTATTGTTGTATGAGAACTTAACCAATGGGAGATGTTGATCCCATCCACCTTTGAATTCAAGAGAGCAGGCTCTTAGCATATCTTGAAGCATCTGAATTGTTATTTCAGACCGTCCATCAGTTTGGGGTTGATAGGATGTGCATAAATTTAATTTATTACTCAAAGTATGTTGAAGGATCCTCCAGAATTTAGATGTGAACCCTAGAACACGGTCAGAGACAAATGAGAGTGGAACACCGTGCTGTCTCACCACTTCCTTCAGATATATCATTTCAAGTTGTTCCAGTGAGAGATCATCCAAAATAGCGATAAATGGGAAGTCTTGGTGAGTCGGTCAACCACAACCCATATCACATTTTTTCCCTTTGAAATATTTGGGAGACCCATGAAAAAGTCCTCAGTAACATTTTCCCATTTCCAAATTTCTAGGCAATGGTTGCATCATACCTTAGGACTTTTGTCGCTCAGATTTATCATTCTGACATACCAAGCACCATGATATATATTCCAAAATCTCATTCTTAATATTATCCCACCAGAAGTTTTCTTCTTGGAGATCCCGGTATATCTTGGTACTCCCATAACGGATAAAGAATATTGAGCTATTTGCATTATCTAATAGCTCCTTTTTTATCCCAGGTGATGAAGGCACACAAAGCCACGTTCCAAATCGAATCACACCATCATCATCGATTTAGAACTCTGGCAGCTTCCCTTCCTTTACTACATTCACTCTCTTTTGTATCTCCACATCATCCCTTTTTGCTTCATTAATCTTCTCCTCGATGGATGGTTTCACAATCATTTGGAAAGGAATGATGTCTCCCCTGCCCTTATGATTTCCAAATCCATTCTTTTCATATCTAAGAATATAGGGTCTTGCTCAATCCATAGCATGGATAGAGTAGCAGGTTCTTTTCTTCTTCGAGCATCAACTACCTTGTTCGCCTTTCCAGGATGATATTGAATAGAGAAATCGAAATCCATGATTATCTCTAACCATCTCTTTGACTCATGTTGAGCTCCTTTTGTGTGAATATATAATTTAGGCTTTTATGGTCAGTGTATATGTCACACTTCTCTCTATAAAGGTATTTCCATCAGATTTTCAAGGAACAAATCACATTTTCTAGCTCTAGATCATGCGCTGGGTATTTCTGCTAATGGATCTTCAACTGTCGTGAGGCGTAGGATATCACATTATCATTTTGCATGAGTATGAACCCGAAGCTTTTCTTTGAAGCATCACTGTATATCACAAATATTTCTCCACTTTTCGGTAGTGTGAGTACAGGTGCAGTGATCATCCTTCTCTTTAGCTCCTTGAAGCATCCCTCACATTCTTCAGTCCAAACATAATTTATCCCATTCCTTTTTATCTTAGTTATCGGGCATGATAATTGCGAGATTTTTCTCACAAAACGTCGATAGTACCACAAGTAATACAAGAAAACTATAAATTTCTGGGACACTAGAGGGCCTGGGCCATTCCTCAATTGCATTTGTTTTTGAAGGATCCTCAGAAATTCCCTCACTTGTGATCACATGTCCCAAGAATGTGACTTTATTCATCCAAAATTCACACTTTATGAACTTGGCGTACAAATTATCCTTTCTCAATGTCGCCAATAGAAGTCTTAGATGTTATTTGTGTTCCTCTTTTCTCTTGGAGTAGATGAGAAAATCATCGATAAACACAACCAAAAATTTGTCGAGGTAATGTGTAAAGACTCTATTCATCAAATCGATGAAGATTTCAGGGGCATTAGTAAGTCCAAAGGGAATCACCAAAAACTCATAGTTCCCATACCTTGATCGGAAGGCACTCTTGTAAATATATTCATTCTTCACCATTACCTGATGATATCCATAATGAAGATCCACCTTAGAGATGTATTGAGCTCTTCTTAACTGGTCGAACAAGTCAACAATCCTTGGGAGAGGATACTTGTTCTTTACGGTGATCTTGATGAGTTCACAATAATTGACACATAGTCGCATTGTTTCATCATTATTCTTCACGAAGAGCACTGGAGCACCCCAATGTGATGCACAAGGGCGTATGAACCATTTTTCTGGATGCGCTTGAAACTACTTCTTTAAGTCATCCATCTCGATATGAGCCATCGTATAGGGACACTTTGAGATAGGAGTAGCTCGGTGTATGAGTTCAATTGAGAACTCTACCTCACAATCCAGGAGAATTATGGGTAACTCTTCAAGAAATACATCATTGTATTCCCTCAAGTTGCGTTTTTCCTCAAGGTTGACACTTTACATGAACTCAACCATTTGGGAGAGGTATGCTTCTTTACAGGGAATCAAAAGCCACACCATTAAAGTATTTTTCATGGGAGATTCATGATGTTCCCTTGCATTTTAGAGGAGCATGGGATGGTTCAGAATATGAAAAGATATTTCCTTTTCCTGACAGTTGATATGTGCTCTATATAACGAGATCCAATCCATTCCCATTATAGCGTAAAATTCCACCAAGGGAAGTATTATGATATTTTCTAGAAGATTCTTTCCACAATTGCCAATAGAAGAAGAGACAAACACTTGGGTTGCAATGATTACACCACTTAGTGTTTTTACAGATATCTATACTTTAAGGTTTCGGGGCTTCAATTCTATAGTTCTAGCAAACTTGAAAGATATAATGGAATGCGTAGAACCAGAATCAAATTGTACATTCACTATTCTTGAATGAATAATAGGCATACCTGTCACCACATTGTTTTCGGGCTCCACCTTAGTAGTTGTGATAGCATAATCCCTTCCTTGTTGACTTGGAGGTTGTTGCTGATTGCCTTCGAAAACCCTCGGCATTGGGAAATTGTTCACATAATGCCCAAGCTCCTTGCAGTTATAACACTGCACTTTAGGCTATATAGTGATATGAACCTTCCTTTATTCTTCATCATTACCGGGATTTTTCTTATCCCTTCGGCTGTTCTTATCCTGATGACCAAACATTCCACATTTGAAGCAATTCTTGGTTCTCTTGAGACAGTCAACAAGATGATTCTTCCCACAATATTTCAAAGGGGATAGCGAGGATTCTTTCCATCATGGGATTTGTTTGATGAACCACCCATGTTTTTCTCCATTTTCTGTTTCTTGTCACAAGGCCCATGAGACCCCTGAGAGTCTCCAATCTCAATTTCAACATTAAGGGGACAACGAAAAATCTCCTCATAGCTGTTGAATTCTCGAAGTGCAAACACTTCTTGAAGACTCATCTTTAGTCCACTAAAGAAGAGATCCACCTTGATTTTTATGTTCATGATAAAGCCATAGGCGTACCTTTAATGCCTTGTAAATTTCTATTCATACGCCCCGATGGAATCATCTTCCTTATGATTGACTCCAAAGAACTCTCTTTCCATCATGAGATGGTGGGTTCGAGGAAAATATTTGTTGAAAAACATCCTCTTGAATTACTCCAATTCTATGGAATCAATTTCCTCTTGGGAATTTTTTTTCTTGATCTTTGTCCACCACTGATCATCTTCCCCATCAAAACGATAGACTTCCAGAACAAGTTTCTCTTCTTCTGAGCATTGGGGGGTTGAGAAAATATTTTCAATAGAGTTAATCCATTTTTCTGTGAGGAGGGGATCAGAAGACCCGCTAAACATGGGAGGCCTTTACTGCATGATGGATTCTATGAAAACATTCTCTTTCCATGGAGGAAGGGGACATTCCACCTGATTCAAGTTATTATTCATAATTCGAGCCAGCTGAGCAAGTACTACCATAAAGTTTTGAGCACCTGCTTCCATCACATCAGGCATGTCATTAGAGAAATATTCACATTTCCTATCACATTGGTTTTTGGAACGTGTTTTTCTACTTCCCGTAATTAACTAAGAAAAAGAACGTATAATTAGAGGTCTTGAATACTTAGATATTAAGAATAAAAAGAAACTTTGAACATAAAAGTATGCACTTATAAAGAAGAAGTATATCATGACTCGTGATTCCTTAGTGTTATATCTAGGTTATCCTCGATCTATTTCTTAACTTATATTCTTATGGGATTCTTTTTGTCCCTCAATAATGGTTTTTACTAAGCTCGTGAATCTACAGAAGCATATCCCGCAGGAGTGTCGTAACAAAGAGTGCAGCAAGGCCCATTTTCCTGCACCATTTCCCATTCGAGTCTAGCTCAATGTGGTGTTTTTGGGTTTTACCCATAGATACATCTATTCTAGAGCCGCCTTTACCTACTCATATCTGGACAGGGATGTATTTTCCAGATAAACCACTTACTCTATACTCACCAAAATTTAAGACTGCTTACTTATACTTAGTCTCAACCTTAATGTTCTCACTGAGGTTCTCTATTCCTAATCTCCAAAATAACTATAACATCCTATGATACCAACTATAGCGACCCAGGATTCTTACATAAAGCATTTCATGATTTTTAGCATTATTAATCATTAGAATACAATCTAAGTATCGTTAAGTATAGAGTCTCAGAAGACTAGGTACATATAACATAAAACATGGGGCTAAAAAAACATATTTATTTAATCTCCATAAAGAGATTCTTACTTGTTTTGAGCCCATACATCTTCATAGGGTACCCTGGGGAACACATGAATAAAGGGATGAGCTAAAAATCCCAGTAAGGGAATGAAATTAAGGATACATCTCAAGCACATGAGTTAGGATGCATGGAAAAATGTTATCAAAACCATGAAACTTATAAAATCATTAAATATAAGCATGAGATCATATAAACATGGAATCAATTAAATGTGGCAGAATCAAAAATCATATATTCAGTATGGGTCAAGGCTAACCGCAAATCCCGTTTCCCATTTTATTATGGGTCAAGGCTAACATCCAATCCCGTTTCACATCGCATCTCATGAGAGATAAACATAACCAATGCATTGGAGTGATATCTGGGAACACCCATCTCAATATTTTCATGAATATTCTTTCCACATAAATATTCTTACCACATATACAATCATACATAACCAACCATATACAATTATAAGGGTACCGATGGAAAGAATTGGGTACCACAATCATGACATAAATCATAACCAATGGGCGTATCATGAAAGTGTCCATGTAATGAATGAATTAGAAAATACATGGATGTTAATTGGGTAAAATTGGAATATATCATGGTAAGTTGTGTCATACATAAGTGACAACGTATGAGAAATTTATTTTAGAAACATAAGCATTAAAACATTTTTGTGCAGTTTTATGGAAAATATTATAGATTTTTTAAAATATTAAAGAAGAAATTATTTTATATAAAACCAGAATTGAACCATGAATGTTTTCATAATAAAAATACATAATTTAGAAAGATAATGGTGTCTCAAAGAAGAAGGTAGAGTGATCATGAAATTGTGTAAAAGTTCAGAAATTTCCTTTAAAACGAGTGTGCTTATTGGGAACTATCGAAGAGAGATTCAATTAAAAACATGTATATCCCCAAAAGAGAATGATAGATAGAAATTGGAACATGATTTTGGAGCATATAAACATAATATTTATGCTCTAAATAAAATAAAAGACAAAAAAATATTGGTAAAAATTAAGATAGGGAAACTTGAAGGAATAAAGGAAGTTTGGGTAGAATCTATCATGGTTTATTGGCATGGTATTAAGACTAACTAAGAGGGATTGATGAGAGAGATAAAGGGTTTTTCATAACATTTAAAACATTAGGGAAGTATGGGGAAGGTGTATAAACATACCCCATCACTTGGTATTACACAAAAAAGGCTTAGCATAGAGAACAATCTTGATTAAGAGTAAAAAGGGGAGGATTCTTTACCTTAAATCCGTAGGTGTTCTCAACATGTTATTAACGACCTAAATAAACAAATTAGGCTTATTAATTAATAATTCCAGAACATATTATATATTAAATTTATTTATTATAACCCTGTTTAGTTCATTCAAATCCTTTTTGACTAGTTACAAAGTTCAATATCATTGGTCGGGCTCGTTTGTTTACATGGCTTTAAAAGATTGGTTCAGTTATATTCAAGTTTGGATTATATGTAAGATGAAAGTGGTTGTCCAGAATTGATGTTATATTCTTTTGTTCATATCCAAGATATTACATGGTTTTAATTTTAATTAGGTTACTTATAGTGAAGTCAAATTATTATATATATATATATAACCACAGTGAAAACCGTTTTTGCTAATCGGTGGATTTGATTAAAAATAATGTTTTTTTTGCAATAATAATTAATTCCATTTGTACCAATGGATTTAAGAACAAATTATAGGATATATTACATATATAACAATCTGGTTCAACCATAACACAAATATTTTCATTACCAGAATTAAAGATAATAATAGAAATTGATTAAACGTTGTCCTTGAATGTTCTAAATTATCACATCTCAAACAGTGCATTCATTTATTTCAAATAAAAGTGTGGGGGAAAGATAAAAGATAATGAAATATAAAAATTGCATGAATAAATTTTAGTACATGTATGTTACATGATTTTTCATACTATTAGGGTGAAGGGAGGCGAGGAAAGAAATAAAAAAGAAAATCACTTAAAAGAAAAGAAGAAATTGGGAAGATGAATTTATCTCTTGAGACATCCTCCATTGAGAAACTTTTTAGGGGAGTGATTTTGGTATTTTTAAGAGGCTGAGAGATTTTGGACGTGGGGGAGTACCTCGGCGAGAGATTTGGGCCAAATAATGGCAAGGAAAAATCCTTGAGAGGAGTGGAGAGAAGAGGGAGTGAAGGGGAGTTTTATAGTGGAGGAGAGGACGGATTTCGTAATATTATAATCATTTATTTATTATTTCCTCCCAAGACAAGAAATAATAAGTATTTCATGACCAAGAATAGTTATTTTATCATGTTATCCCTAACCAAGTGGTCTCACATTAGTAGAACATCATTGATGACTCAATAAATCTATTATTGAGCATTTATTGTGAATTGTCGGATTCTACTATTTATCAAAATTTCAAGTATTTCCAAGAAATACAAAAAATTCACCCTAACCATTTTATGATTTGTATAATCCAAAAATGATGTCCACATTTTAATAATAATATTCTAAATATGATTAATTAAATATTTAATTAAAATAATGGTTTATTACTAAAAAACAGTTTTAAAAAATTCATTTACTTATTCTAAAATATAGGTACATCATTCTTTCTATTGAATATTATTTTTATACTGTCATAGGTAAGGTTACTATTAATTAGGGTATATTACTATTCATAAGGGTATGTTACTATTCATAAGGGTAGGTTACTATTCACCAATTTTTTTTTGTTTTATTAGACTCCAAAAATCATATTGAACACAACCGTGTATGTCTGTTTTTCAGGATTCTAAACACATAAGTGACAAACTTTTGTTTAAAGGTCAGTTATCACTTAGTAGATCATTATGTTATGTTTTCATGTCATTTTATGACATAATTATAAGAAGGGAATTTCCGTTGATAAACTTAGGGTTGTTACAAGAAAAATTACATATCAATATATATTAGAATATTTTTTGTTAAATTACTAATGTTTGATAAGGATTTTAGTAGGATGAATAAAAAATAAAATAAATAATCACTTTTATGAAATTTACATCTTTTTCAAAGATATTCTTAATGTTTATACCTAAATCCTTCCTAAGAGGTATTTATAATAAATTTATGTTCTCTAGTATGTGGTTTGGAAAGTAATTATGGTATTTTGTTAAGTATTTTCTAATTTAATCTTTCTTTGAATAATGAAGTGGGGAGGAGATGGGGTGTCCTTTTATAAGTTGGGGAGATGAGACAAATATAGATTCTAAGGAGACAATGCGATATCCACATTATTATTAATAATTAAATACTAAGAAATTATTAATTATCGGATCATATAGGTTATAAGGTAGAAAAATGGACATTAAATGTGCGATGGAAAATTTTTAGGTCATTTTTAACCCTTATGTTCTTAGTTTAACACCTAGTAAACCCATTTTTACCTTAAGTATTGTAATTATTTTTTTTGTTTTTTCGATATTCATCATGGTGAAAATTTAATTTAATTTTTATAATATAATATATTTTAATTCTAAATATGCAATACATTTTTACAAATTCAATTTACTAAAGTGGTAGAATTCTATTTAACATTAAACAACATAAACGACGAATGAGTGGTTTTCCAAATGAAAAATTCTCATATGTATGAAATATTTTAATAAAAAAATCATTATGATATTTTCATAAATGAATCAAACGAGATAAATTTTAATATAATTTATTAAATTTAATTTAAAACCAATTTCAAATATAATTTACCGTTATAAATAATTTCAACGTAAATGTGTTTTTCAAAATAAAATATGTATTTTTCACAATTCATAATAAAACTAATCTTTTAATGAAATAATAAAAAATAAACCCAAATACAATTTTCACTTGTTTACATAAAAACATGTTTTATATTTTTAAATATGTTTTCTAAAAGTGGAAAAAAATGTATTTAAAATTATGAGTTCATGGTGCAACTAATCCTCCTTTAGGAAAAACACAATTTTTCAGAATACATTTCATTGTCTTTCAAATGGTTCCTATTTTATTTATAGTTAATAGGTTACTATTGAAATTATTTTTTACACGTGTAAAACATATAATTTTCATAATTTATTTATTAATATTCATAACCTATATCTTAATAGTTTGGTTATAATAGTCATGTTTGAATATTCATATTTTAATAGAATATCACTTTTTATTTTAACTCGAAATTTCATGCATCACATGATATTTAATAGATTTTGTTTAAATAAATACAAAATAAGTTATTTTGGTGTTATATTATATTATAATATTGGTGTTGTGTGTCTTACATGCTATTGAGAATGATGTTCCTATTATAAAATATTAAGGTTTTAGAAAAGAAAAAATTAATATTTCAATTTGGATTACATACACAGTCTATAACATGCCTTTATAACTTTGTAATGTTTTATTTATACTAGAATAATCATCCTTTTCAAATTTTCTTAGACTCCAGAATTGTCTCTCGCTATCTACTCATTGTTCACGAGGAAACTATTTCCCCAAGAAAATTTTCTTATAAAACTTTCATTCTATGTTTGTTATTTCATCCACATCATTAGTGTTTCAAATCACTGAACCTTATTGATCAACATCCAATGAGATATGATAATATTCTATGAAAAGCTTCTCCCATTCACTTCTTCCTAAAGCAATAAATATCATCTCTAGAGAACATATCAATTTTTCACCTACAATAGGGTTTGTAAACCCATTGAACGATTGAGTTTATTTTCAAATAATGTGGTCTAACATTTTTACCAAAAATTGTATATCAATGGGAAATTCTATATGATCAAGTTTATTGGTTATAACCAGATTCATCTACTGCTATATAGTTATATGTTCTTCATAAATACCTGTAAATCTAGCCTCAACTTCATTATCTTATACAAGTGGTAAATCCTTATATATATTATATGAATTGATATCGTTCCCATTCATTTCACCAGGTTCCATTTCTAAAAAATGTCATATAGTAGATTATCTCATGAAATTATGAACCATAATGTAATATTTCAAAACAAGTAAAATTCGTGACAATAATTTAAAATTTATGTATAACTAATTTCAAAATCATAATATTGGTTTCACTGGGAATATTCTCAAAGTACATCATATGGTTATGTTCTATAATATATGTTATTCTAAATTATGTTCCAAGAGTTTTTACTAAAATATTTTAGAAACCAACATTAAGGACCCCAACACTAGTAACCATGAGTCTGTGGATACTTTATTACATAGGCGAAAGATATAAGAAATTTCATCGCAAAAGACTGAATATATTAGTATTATTGGAAAACTAGATACTGAGATTAACTTTATATTACGTTTGAATATATAAGAAAACATAGTATTTTCTTTTAGTTCCTTATTTTTATTATTAGCACATTCCTGCATATAAATCATAATTCAATTCTAGGATTCCTTGGAAAAAATTTACATAATAAAGGGGTGAGAATTGGTTCTCTAGAAGGGTATGTTTATAGTGGAAGATAAGATGAGAAAATAATGCATTAAAAATATGGAAAGGTAAATAACTATCCACACATGCTGTCTAATCAATAAAATAATCCCAAAGAAGAATATTTCTGGATTAAATTGTGAAAAAATAATTACATATAAATAATCACATGGTCTTACAAATTATTCATGGATATCAAAACTAAGAAAATAATCACATGGAAATCCAATAAATGATCTCATTATGAAGAAATTAATTAGTATGTGCATCATACAAATATAATCAAGGCCTCATGATAAAACATATTACATTAATTGGTAAGGACTTATCCGATACCTAAACTAGTTTGTCTCATAGGACATACCAATGTATTGAGGGGATATAACAGGACCATACCATCTCATACTAATTGAAATTAAGTTTTCATATGAAATGGATGAAACAGATTCAATATAATAATCTATATTGAAATTAGAAACTATAATTTAAATAATTAACCCAATCGATAATAATAATAATCATACATTATACAGAGTAATATGATGAAATAGTATCAAAATACTACTTCCCCAGTCAAAAAAATCATAAAACATCAAATAAAATGTAGATGATGGTATTATAAGAGAATATATTATCTAATTAATAAGAATCATTAAAATATGTTATCATAGATGAAAATACCTTTAAAGGGTCGTTGGAAAATTCTTAAGGAAAACACCCCTTTCTGTTTGAAAAACCTTATTGTCATAAAACTTCACAAATATAAAAGAAATTTTTATCTTTTAATAGAATCCTATAAAAATGGAAAGGAATATTAAAATTGAATATTATTCACAAGGGTGTAAAAATTCTTGAATTTCATATAATTTTAAAATTCATTCCGTTAAACTATTATAAAAAGGTTTAAATATATGGTTTTCAACAAATAAGAAAAAAATTCCTTTCAAATCACTTTTCCAAAAGTAAAACATAGGTAAAATTTTCATTTAAAAATTAATGGCGAGAAATATAAATATTCATTAATTTTTTAGAATAATATTTATAAGGATGAACAATATTCCACAGTGGGGCCTTAAACATAAATAATGCTTAATAATGATGAGATTGGGAAATAGTCCTTTACCTCAGGTATTATTTTTTTACCATGATCAAACCACTTTTATAATTAAAATAAAATTATTATAAATATATTATATATATATTTTTCCATTTTTGAATTACTTATTATCTATTATCACTGGTTTATAAATAATTATTTGTAGGAAATCACTATTTTATGTAATAACTGCTTCATTTTCCATGTATGTTTTTGTTCAATAGTATTTATACATATAAAAATATAAATATTATATAATATTTGAATCTTAATAATGATAAAATATATATTAATTATTTTCTTATTTAGTGTTATCAGTAATAAATTGAGATTGAAAATGAATTAAACTTTTCAAGGAGATGGTAGGCCATACGTATAAAAATAACACTATTTTACCTTTTCCATGGAAAGAATGAAAGAAAATTAAATAGTAATTTAAATTTATAGAATAATTATATTATAATATAAATAATATTTATCCATTAAATAATCCGATTTATCATCTATGTAAAATATAAATGAAAATCAAATCACATCTCTATATGGAGGTGGAAGTCCACATATATGCATGGGAAAAAATTATCGTTTCCCAATAGATTTTATGTTAAGAAGGTATATATGATATAATAATTAAATAGGTATAATAATTTCATAATTATAAAATATAAAAATTAAACCCATAATAATACCCATATATAATATATGGTGATGAAAAATGATTTGTATCACCTTGTGGATATGGTAAGATGTATATATGCATGAGCTCTACATCACGTACTATTTGATGGGACAAAGGGAGGATAATGGTGGTTTCATAATAATAGAAACATTTACTTATATTTATGATAATGAATTTTTTATTTTATGACAAATTAATGTTATTGAAAGAGGTATAATAATAAATAAATTTAAAGAGGTTGGTTAAGGAAATAAAAACTTCTTCTAGAGACATTAATTAGAACCTTTTTTGAGAAAAATAAGGCTAGTCCAGTAGTTATATTAGCACCTAAATAAATATTATAAGGATGTTTATAATAGTAATGTGTAGGAAATTGTCGATCTAGCTTGCTCAATTCTAAGTAAATAAGTAATGTAATGATTGTACTTTTATAATTGAAGCAAGATGCACATTTGGAATTTCTTAAATGATTTAATTATAATAAGTTTTTTACCTAACCCAAATTCTAAAAAATGGTGTGTAATTAGTAAATAATATAGTATATTGGTGAAATATCTTCAAATAAATTTTTATAGGTTTGTGTGGTGTGTTAAACCTAATATTTTGGTTTAACCCTTTAATTAACGTATTTTAACATTAATCATGATAACATCCTTTACACTATTAGAAGTATATAATCTTACATATGAGGCTGGAAATGGCTCATAATTGGAAATGAGATAATATATTAAACCATATATTGTATAAATTGTCTTACATATATATTTTAATAATTTTTAAATAATTTAAAAATTATTTTTTTGATAAATTATCATTAATTTCAATTTGAATCTATTCATATAAATTGACATTAAATATTTAAATTCAAAGTCATATTTTGAATATAATTCAATTAAACCTAATAAATATGTAATGCTAATCTATATTATTCAAGGAACATGATAAATTAGTCGATTTATATCACTTTTATTGTCTTTTCAACCATTTATGTTAGTTATTTACTATTAATTGAATAAATACTTTATCAACATTTCACATGAATTTAATGTAATTATATAATCACTGAAAATTATTGATAAATTATCATAATTAATATAATTTTATTATTAACAAAACTGAAAATTAGATTCACTCATAACTTTCTTCTGCACTGATTTTGAAATAGAATATATATTTAAAACAAAAAAAGTGATGTTTCAAAACATTTTGGGATTTAAATATTATATTTCTCATTTTAATGGAAACATGTCCATTAAATAGATAATGTTTTAGAATAATATTATGATGGAAAACTTATATTCATAAAATAAGAATTATGTTGAAATATTATGACCTTATCAAATAGTCTTAACCTTTATTAAGAACATTTACACTTTACTGAGGTGATAAATTTTACCATTGTTAATATTTATTTTTGGAAAAAAATGAATGAGAAATGTGTACCAATTTTTAACCAGATAATTAAAAATATGTAATTTTTTTTGATAAATTTAATACCTATAACAATCTAAATTTAATTTAATATAATAATTCAATAGGAAATAAAAAGTAGTTTTTTCAAAAACATGTATTTTTTTTGTATAAAATTATTTTTATACCAAATTCAATAACAAAATTTATTCTAATGGACATAATTGAATGATAAATATCATAATTTTACTAATTTTACTAGTAAAACATTTTAAATAAAATTCATCCTTTTACATTCTTGCATGTTTTCTATAAATGGAAGTACTCTTAACTATTCTTTGAAAAGTCAATTTTTTTTGAAAAATATTGAAAAATAACCCTAAGGTAATTTTATATTTTTATTTAAAAATGATATTATTTTATAAAATAAAAATTCTATAATTTTTATAATTTATAATATAATTTTCTTAAAAAAATAAATAAAAAACATTTTATAAGAAAGCATATTTCGGAAACATAAAATAACATTACTGAAAATTGAGTACTTATTTTATAAGAACAAAATATTGAAATTTTATTGAGTTGGTTCTTTATATTTTTTTAATTTGTTTTTACTATTCATACACTCAAATATAATGGACAGTTTATAGTGTTCATATTTAAATAATAACAAATCATTGTTCTTTTAAAATCAGTGTAGTGTGTCGTATATGATATCAATGAAAATTTTAATATTTTAAATATTTGGTCCTTAAATTATCCCAATTAAATAAAATACTATAAAAAAGTGAGTAGGTCACCTCAGTTTGAAATTTTAAAATTCCTTTGTATAAAAACCATATCATAAAAAGGGTTAATACAACTTAAACATCAGAATATGGATTGAAAAATAATAGAGTAATAATGAAACCTAATAAGGTTTTCAAATAAGAATCAATTAGTGGTATGTGAAAATATATACAGGGATGAGAAATCATACACCTAATAATTATAAATAGTGAAGAATAATGTGGTTAGGAAAATGTTTACCATCACAATTTAATAAATCTCTAATGTGTTAAAAGATCATTTATTTCTCATTAAAACAATTTAAAATGAAAAAATTATTTAAAGCCCTTTTTCCGAATGTTGAAGGATTATTTAAATATCTTGATAAATCAGTTAAGAAATTAGGCCTACATTATTTATTTTCATTTCATATGAACAATACCATACTTTGTAATTGATTTGATCAATTCACACATCATCTCTTAAACCGGGATATTCAAGATGATTTTTTATGAATAAATCAATAATATAGTCTTTTAAAGAATAAAAAGATCATTAAGAAGTTATTTTTTCCACTGGTTATTTACCAAAACCAAAATGGATAGCATTGGCTATTAAAAATTATAAATCATAATTTTACATCAAATAATATTATTCAAATTTCATCTCAATCATTTACATAATTTATTACCCTACAGGATACACCAAAATATATCCGATTGAATTAATATTTTAAAAAATTTAGGAATAAGGTCACTAAATTTAGAAAATAAACTTACTATTAATTCCCTAAAAAGTAACTATTAAAATCACATGTAAATAATATGATCACATGGATAAAACTTCATACACTATAAAACTTTAATGAAAACATGAATGCTTATATGAAATAATTCTCTTATTATTCTTTAAATAAAATCTCATATTAGCCAATATAATGAAAATATTTAAACATCATCATGAATTACTTTTTTCATCAAATCACAAACCATTTTCAAGGCCACAAATACTATAACATTTTCTTATTCAATATCAATTTTCACTGTTTACAAAATAAACATTATGAGTTCAACATTGTGAACATATTAAGGGTTATCTTTAACATATTCATATATTATATTAGAATACCACATTACTAAAAAATCATTTTTATTTGTTATTAGTACCATTCAATATATGAATTCAATTTCTTAATGTAAGACTAATTTAGTATAATAGTTATCCATTTCATGAATCCTATACCTGAAATTTTACACACAAAAATACATCAAACACAAAATTCATGAATTAGAATGCACAATAACTTTAATGTTTACAATCCAGAAGTAGTAATTGCATAATTTTAGCCTTGATTCCAAAGTTTTATCTGATTTATATTCCATTGATGATTAAGAAATTATATTTCATAGGTAACTATATACTTTCTGTTAAAAAAATGAACTCCATACATTTATTTATTACCCTTTAATTCATGTGCAACAATGTCTTCTTTCCACAATAGACGAAAAATTGCATTCCCTCCAAGAAAATAGTAGTGTTTTTCATTACAAAATTATTACATTTGGTATAATCCTTCTTTTACTTTTTCCCCGTATCCATTTTTTCTCTTACTTCATTTTTTTGAATTTCCGTTGAACTTATATGACATAGATACTTTTTTCTCCTATTATGATAGAACATGATATTATTTTCTCATATGATGATAATTCGTGGGATACTTGTTATGTTTCAATAATTGTATTTTACCTATTAATGAAATAGTCAATTTATCTCTTTGGATTACATATATAGTCTGAAACATTTGTTGATAAATTTCCATTAATTATCAAAATAGACAAAGAGATGATCAACTACTATAAAAAATTACTCTTTTTCATTACATCCAAACATCATAAATAACTTATCTATATATCATATCCATTATTCAGCAAAAAATTGATTTCCCCCTATAATGATAGAGGTTACTGATACATAAATCTTTTTAAAATTGATACATCACATTGTTGATTAACAGATTATTACATATTGGAATAGTTATTGGTCAAATCCTAAGGTGGATAACCCTACATAGATATAATTTATTTTGCTCTAACTCTAGCTACAACTTGATTATCTTTCTCAGGAGGAAACCCCTACATGGATAATGTGGATTGATACAGTTCCATTTATTCCAATATGAACCATTTATAAATAGTTCCATATATATTATAAGCTCACTATGTTATGAACATTAATGTAATATTTGAAAACTCTTAATAATACATTACATAATTTGAAATTTTTTGAATAACTATTTTTTAAATAATAATCATGGATTCATTGGGAATATTCTCTATGTTTTTCATATGGTTACACTCTCTAATACGTTTTCCCCTAAATCTAGTACATATGGTTTCTGGTAAACATTATCTATCACTAACAATAGAGTCTCTAACCCTAGTAGTGTCGAGTAAACAGTTACATTATTATATTGGCTCTAGATACCAGAACATTCAACCTATAGGACTAGATAATGTAGTTGTCTTAAATAAATAGATTTGTAGTTGAATATTATATTACATTTAAAATCAAAAAACAAAAAGGTATCTTTTATGAGTACACCATTTTTTCATTTATCATATCCCTATATATGAATCATAATAAAATTCATAGAATCCTACGAAATAATAAACCTAAGAAATCTTTTAGAATAGATGCTTTGTAATGCTAGGTTCACAATATCATCTATCATGAATAAATTATAAATAAATTATACGGAAACATAAATATCTAAAAACATACAACAATTAATCAATAATATAATAATTAAGAATATATTTTATGATTAAATGATGATAAAATAAATCCATATAAACAACCACATGATCTGAAATCTTATCCCTGGATATAATAACTAATAAAATAGTCAAATGGATTACAAATAACTAATCACATAATGGGGAAATTCATAGTGTGGGAAATAATAAACATACTATCAAGGTATTATTCAATAACATCTTACATAAATGGGTAACACCTCAGCCAATACCGTCTCTAGTTTGTCTCTTTAGACCTGTTGATGGATAAAAGGGGTATAATAAGCCCCACCCATAACAAAATAATACCAATAAATTACTCACTTGAAATTGGACAAACATAATAAACATAAAAAAATATTATTTAATCAAGAAAATAAAAATTTAATAATTACAAAAATCAATAAGTATAATCATAAACCAGACAGAGAAATGTGGGGAAATGGTATCAAAATAGTACACCCTGAGTAAAACTGATCATAAAACATACTATAAAATATAGTAGCTGGTATAGAAAAATAACCTTATTAAATAGTAATATTCAAAAAATTATGTCAACATAGATAAATAATTTTATAAATGACCAATGAAAAAACTTGAAGAAAATACCGTTTTAACAATGAATTGAATTATTTGAATAAAACATCAAAAATTTGAAGGAAAAAAATTTCTAGGAAAATAACCTTGTAATATTATACATGAATATTAAATGAAATTATTATTCTAGTATTAGGAAAAAACCATTTGTGATTTATAATTTAAGAAAAAATTCTGTGCATAATGTGGTCAAAATGTTAAAAAGTACTTCATTCAAAAAATGATAAGAAGATTCCATTAAAAACATTTAAAAAAACAAAACATGAGTAAAAAATTCTTTAAAAAATAATGGGAGAGAAATAGAAATATTAATCTAATAATTTTAAGGAAAATATGGATTTGGAAAAAAAATATTCTACAAGGAGGACTTAAACGTAAACAATCACGAATAACGATGAGATTGTAAAATAAAGACTCAAATCTAGTTTGATTTACATTTTATGTGTTCAATCCTCCTGTATAATAAATATATATTTATTAAAAATAAATTCTAGAACCATAATCATATATATCATACAATTTATTATTAAATTATAATTTTTATCACGTATTTCTTAAACAGTCAATGTTATAATCCACTGTTTGGGTTAATAACTACTACATTTTTCATGTTTGTTTTATTTCTCTAGTGTTAGTCTTTATTTTTTTATACATAGTTACATAATCTGCATAATTCTAATAATTTTTTTCATATATTTTAATTATATAATTATTTATATTAGTTAATAAAAATTTGAGATAGAAAATGAATTATATCATTTATAGAAATGGTAGGTCATACATATTCTTGGATGATGTTTTTTTACATATCAATGGATGAAAAGAAATAAAATTAAATAATTCCCCTTTACTAAATAAATATTATATCAAATATATTTTATAAATTCTTTAAATCCTTCCTCAATAGCATCCATGTAAAAATAAATGAAAAAAATAACATCACTTTGTTGTGGTAGTAATCCAAATGTTTGCACGAGTGACATTATCTATTCCAAATATATTTGAAGGTAAGAAATCAGATATGATAATATCATTAAAGAGTTATAGTAATTTTAAATTATCATATATAAACATTAATCCCATAATAATATTGACCATCCATAATATATGATGAGGAAAAATGAATTATATTACTACGGGGAGATAGAAAGTTGTACGTATTGAGAAACAATACAGTTACTTATTATTTGACAAGAAAATGGGTTGATAATGGTGGTTTCATAATCATTATAAAATATAGTATAATTAGTATACTAAACATAATATTTTACAATAAATTCAATATCTTATAAGTGGAGAAATAAGAAATAAATTGAAATAGGTTGGGTAAGAGAATTACCTCTTCTTATGAAATCATGTTGTGATCATTTGTTAAGTAACATAAGGTTGGTAATATATGGAGAAAATCACCTCCATAACTTGAAAAAATATGTTTATAATTGGGAAAGACATGGATTGGACTATCTTGGTTTCTCAAAGAGTTGTGAAGAAGTGAATGGATGGGAGTTATTTTATAATTGACGTTAGTGGAACTGATGGAATCTCTTAAAAGATTAAATTATAATAATGTCACTCTTTAGCCAAAATACCTCCAAATGGATAGGTATTAGAACCTGTGGTAGGGTAATTTTTATATATAAAAAAAAAAATATTCATATCAATTTGAGTGGGGGTTTACACCTTATGTTTTGGTTTAACCCTATAGTTAACATATTTTAACATCAATTGTGATATCATATTTTTACCTTATAAAAGTATTAAATTATACACATAAGGTTAAACAATGGATCATAAATGGATATGGGAAAATATATTTTACCATATATTATATTCCTTATATACTTTTAAGATTTTAATAATTCTTAAATTATTTAATAAATTATTATTTTGATAAATCATCATTAATGTCAATTTGGACACTATTCATTTAATTTGACTTCCAATAGTTCAATAAAATGTATAATATCATTTATAATTCATTTTTAAAACAAGAATATAATATATATATATAATATTCATTAAATAATATAAATCACTAAAATTATATCACTTTTAATATTTTTAATATAAATTATTTTATTTTTCTATTAATTGAATAAATAATTTATTAGCATTGTGAAACCATTTATGGTAATTATATAATAACGAAAAATTATTATGAAATTATTAAAATTATTATAATTTTTTATTCAAAAAATCTATATTTTCCATCATTCATAAATTTCTGTTCTCCTTAAATGGAATATATTTGATATTTTAAACTAATTGAGGTTCACTTTTAAACATTCTTTAACTAAAAAGTTATATTGGTAGTTTTCATTGGAACTTTTACATTAATCATAGAAATTTTGATTCTACTATGATGAGTGTCAAATTACCTTCATAAAATAATAATTAAGATTAAATAATATGACCTTATCAATTATTTCTAACCTATATTAACACGATTTACCCATTACTGAGGTGATAAATATTCCACTGTTATTCATTAAATTGAAAAAAATTAATGGAAACGATTTAAAATTTTGGAAACTCTTAATTATAAATATGGAAATCATTTTTTTAAATTAAATACCTATAAGTGGAATAATTTAATTTAGAATCAAAATAAAAAATATAATGAAAAGTAAATTTTCTGAAAAATTCATTTGTATGTGTAAAAATGTTTTTTATACAAAATAAAATAATAAAATTGATTAAAATGTACAAAATTAAATTATCAATAAAATATTATTTTAAATTTCACCATTAAAATATTTTAAAATAAAATTAAAAATTTTAAATACTTGAAAAAATACATATTTTAAAAAAATAATATTTTGTTATTTATTCGAAAATTAAAAATCAAAAAAAAAGATCCAAAAAATAACACTAAGATAATTTTTATATTAAGATTTTAAAAATGATATTATTTTATTAAAATAAATTTTATATATGTTCTATAAATTAATTATAATATTTTCTTATAAAAAGAAATAAATTTTTTTGTAAAGAAAATGTATTTCTAAAGTATAAAATAACTTTACTAAAAATTTATTACTCATTCTATAATAATTAATCAATTAAATTTCATTTATTATGAAATTTATATATATTTAATAATTCATTTAATTCCATTTATAACCACCAATTTAGTGATTATGTTATAACAATCTAAAATAATAATAATATGCCATGGTTCATTTAAGCATGGTGTTGCGTTCCATATATACTATCAAACCAAATTTTCCTATTTTAAAATTATGGGTTGTTTTAGAGGATATAAGGGGATTGAATTGGATAGTTAAATTTAAGGTAAAGCATCATTATTAATGCTATAATATTTGTATTAGAGTTAAAATAACTTAAACATTTCACAACTGAACATTTCCATACTATGGATTTTTCACCCATGATTTTAGTTTAATTCATATATTTCAATCATATAATTCAATTAATTGGTTCTTATAGAATCCCTTTTTTGTTTTTTGTCTTTTTAATGGTGATTTAATTTGACTTTATTAGACTTATAAGACATTTTATTCATGGGATTGATTCCTTTTGGTTTTGCAAAGCCTTCTCCCTCTTCATAATTTTTATTCTCTTATTATTATATTTAAATGAGTAATGGTAATTTTGGTTCATAGTTATGATAGACTCATGGTGTATTATTAATGATGGATTGATAAAGCATTGGAGTTCTATTAAATTATTTGGTATTCATTAGTGTTTGATAGATGAGTTTAATTTAAATTAGTAGTGTTTTTAAAGGTATGTTTGATATAGGTAATTTAAAAAATTCTTATATTATTACTACCACGATAATTAATAATTATTATATAATAGTTTTCATTTTGTAAGAGGATGAAATTTGATAAAATTAATATAAATTATAGAATTTAATAATGGGGATATGAGTTATTCTATATTTACATTATAAAATTTGTTATTATTTGGTTCTAAATGCATTAGAATATCATAAATATGGATGTTATTTCAAAATTGAATCATTTATTTTAAAAAATATTTTTTAAATTTGTTGTAAAATATGAAAAATGGTAACCGAAATGAATAAAATCATTATTGGTTTTTAAATTTTATTGAATTTGGAATTTAAAATAATTGGGGGTAGATTGTTTGAATTTTACAGTTTTGGATGGACTTTTGATGGATTATGTAATAATTTTTGGGTATTTCTATGAGAGTACAAGAGTTTTAGGGATGGTAAGAGTTTATAAGTTAGGTAAACCTGTCCCCTATAACATCCCATATATTTTTTGGTTTTTTAGAGATAATTCGAATTTTTTATTTAAAGGAGGGGATGTTTTATGAATTTCGATCCTAAAATAGAATTTTATTAGTTAGATATCTATAAATGATGATTCTAGCTGAGTTTTGTTGCTTGATTAGTGCCTTAGAAGATCGGGTGCACATTTGAGTAGGGATAAGTTACTCAAGAGTTGAAATTCAGTAACCTGTAGAAGGTCAGGTTGTGACTCATGAGGGATAATGTCATGAATAGTTGTACATCAAGGGAAGTTAACTTATGGATGTAGAACATACATTAAAAATTGATTTGATTGTTATATTTCAGGATAAAAATGGAGGTTTTAGAGCAAGATCTCTTTTAGAAGAGTGATTCATGTAATGAACTCATGTTCGCGAAATGAATTCGTTAGGAGAATGTGTTGTTCAGACCAGGAACCCCATTTTCATGATAAGAATGACAACAAGGTGTATTTTTTGAATTAGGGGAAGAATAATATTTTGGGGTCAAAACATTTTGTATTTTAGATCAAATAGGGAACTCGAGGAGGTTCATTTGATTGGATCTTCCCCATCAATATTTATTGTTCAATTCATACTTGAATACGGTGAATTTTTTGGTGTGTATATAACGATTTAGGTATGAACATCCATCCATTACCTTTTGGTTAATGTTTTTTCCACATCCTCTAATTTCGATGATTTTAGTTAGTGGTTAATTATTGATTACACCTGATCATAGAGTAATAGGGAATGTATGATGATTCTTTTGTGTTCAATGGATATAGGATATTACAGAAGTCTTATTTCTTGCTTTATGAATCCATTTTAGTCAGGAAAATCTGAGAGTTGATTTATTTGGGATAATTTAAAATTGAATTTAATTATAATAATTAAATATAAATGTCTATAATTAATTATTTGTGTGATGTGGATTGGGATAGGTGACTGGAGCATGAACGGGTTTGGATAATGCTCGACAGAGTTTGGATATGGGTTTACTCCATGGTCGAGGTATTTGGACCATATGAAACAATTTCATATGTATGATAATTATTTAGCATGAATTTAATCATATTGAATGGGTTTTTTAATAGGGTATAAGAACATAAATAGTACTTCTATGTGAATATGGGGTCACATAGGACCCTTAGACATTGAGAAAGTGCTCTTTAGCAGTTTAGGTAAATTGGGATCGCTTGGTGACTATGTCCCCAAGGGGAGGAATTGTCAAGTAAGTTGAAATGAGGCATTCTGTAGGTCTTAGGGTATGAGTGGAGATATAAGGTGGCATAGTTTAGTAACTAAATTTAGTAGGAAATTAGGACGAGCATGGGTAGAAATGGCGATAGGTGAGACAGTAATATGACTCGATTTTTATTAGAAAATCCCCCAAGAAGACGATGGTGAGTCTTAGTCAGTGCATGGAGTAGGGGAAGTACCTATGAAATTTAAATAGGATAATAGAGATATTTTTTTTCTATGAATGGTTTTGAGGTCCCCCTTATGGGATGTGATACGGGACCCTATTATGTGTAACACCCCCAAAATTTTGGAATTTTTTTAATTAATATTGGGATTAAAATCATTCTCCTCATGCAATGCTGAACAAAAATGAGTTGTGACATATCATATGATCATTATTAAAAAATAATAAGATTAATAAAATATAAATTAAAGTAAAATAAAATAATCAACTAAAATTTCTTATTTTTAGAGGATAAATAAATAATACGATTTCGTTATTCCTTCAAAATAACTATTTATAATATTAATAAATTAAATTTAACAATTTTAAAAGAATATTATGATAATATTTTTAATTAAAAAAATATGTATGAATATATTAACATTATTTAAAAAATAAATTTATATGAAATATTATTAAAAAAACTAAATGTTTAAAAACATTAATTTTCAATAAACGGATTTTTCCTTTATATTTTTAATTTTCCATAAAAAGATAAATTTATAATTTTTCTAATATGAATATTGAAAATTTGAATTCATTTTTAGTTATTTATATCAATATTGACCCATGGAGAAATTTTTATATTTTTCTGAAATAATTTTTTAGATAAATAGTGAAAAATACACTTTTTATTAAATCATTACGTTTATCATTGTACAAATATGTATATTTAAAAAATATAAATTTTTTATGATAAAATATTTATTTAATAATGATTTTTTTCAAAATACCATTTTCAATTTATAAAATCCTTCTTTAAACTTTTATTATCTAAACTAATATTTTATAAAAAAGAATTTTTTTTGGTCTTTTCATTTATTTAAATATTATTTTTGATGAAATTTAACTTATATTTATTTTATGTTCATAAAAATTTTATATTATTTTTATAATAATGAAATTTAAATCATTTAAATATTATACATTTGTAATTTTACCTAACACAAAAATTTTATTACTTAAGATAATGTTTTTCTAAAAAATGTTTTTTATACAGTACATGCTCTAATATTAAAATTTATTTTTATTACATATTAAAATTTTATCTAATAATATGGGATTAATATTTGGAATCACTAGAAACAAATTATTTAACAAGTATAATTATAATTTTATGTATTAAAAATAAATTACTAAGGTAAACATTAGTTTCCACAACAAAACCAAAAATAGTAAAAGTGAAAATTCTAAGACGAAAGGAATTAAAAATGTGTTTAAAAAAGCATTAAAATGAATTATTTAGGTATTATAAAAATTATCTCATCCAAAACTACATTATTTTCCATTTTTTTGCCACTTTACATGTTTTACAAGCTCTCCCTTTATCTTTAGTGGTTATAATTTCAAAAATTCTATTCTCCCCACATATAAAAGGGGACTTTACCACCCCTTCAATACCACTCAAAAAATAGGATTTCCTCTTTAAAATAATACATTTTACCCAACTATATTTATATTACTATCCATTGATCTTATGTTCATAATATATTGGATTAAGACTCCTATTTACAAGGAGTCTTCCAATGGAAAGCCCAAGTACTTAACATGATATGTTATTCCCCAGATTTTTTATATTATTTAAAAATTTACAAAATCCAATTTTATTAATCCAATATAATGAAAATATTATTTTTTATACTGTTTTTTATAATATGGTGAAAAATATTAACCCACATCCCCATTTTTATAAATAGAAATGAAACAGTCATCTGTGCGTTGTGTGGACTACCTCATCTATGAAGTGATAAATTTTGTTTTTCACCACCTCTTTTATTCGTTAATTATAAGGATTAATTTATGAAATATTAATGATTAATTTAATTTAATAATAATTATTATGTGAGAAATTAAAATCCTCTGTATTTACCTCACATCGTTTGGGAAATGAAAACCTTAATCATTTATTATGTGGAATACCATCTCATGAAGAAAAGTATCTTATTTATCTTCTAGTTTATTTATTATTTATTAAAATATCATTAAATATTATTCGAAACCATAATATTATATAAATAATATCATTATTTCTATGTAATAATGATATTATTCCAAAAATAAACCTTTTTCATAATCATAATCTATAATTAATTATTGTATGTTTTATTTAAGTCATTATAACCACATACCTAAACTATGACAGAAATTAATATCTTAGATGACAATTATAACTGGATTTTAAAAAAATATAAATATGAAAATAATAACTTGATTTTGGTTTCTTAAAAATAAAATTAATATATCATTCATTAGTTATGATTCAAAATTCCATTTATAAAAAATCATAGAAACATTCACATTAATGATATTATATTTATGGATTTTAAAAATAGAATGTATTTATAAAGTTATAAATAATTATAAATCATCTACTCTAGTATCGTGAAGGATCTTATAATGATGTAATTTTGAATAAAAATGAATAATAATACCACAATTATGAAACTTTTTCAGAGTGACCATGATTACACCAACATGATATTGAAAATAGATAACAAGTAACTGATATATATATATAGAATAATAATAAATATAGTTTATAAATAGTTATATATATAAATATGGTTCTTAAATAGGTTTTATATAGTTTTTTTGTTATATTGGAGATCCAAGCACATTAGTGGAAGTAATTAATTGAGGTAAGGGGGTTTATTTTCTAAAATTTAATTTCTTGAGAAATATTTGAAATTATCCACCATGACATCTTTATCTTAGTGTGATTAATTTCTATTTATTTTTTCCTATATTCAATTTTTTCATGGGATTTTAATATCTATATATTATTTTTTATTTAAATATATTTTTATTAGAAGAGTACCATGATTTTAAGGTTATTTGGTAACTCAATTCCCTTCATGAAGTTAAAATTATTCTTCTTGAACAACATATCTCCATGTTTGGTTTCTTTAGCTGAATTATTTTATTTCATGGTACTTTCTATTCTTATACAGTGAAAATGAATCTTCTATCTCAAATATTATTCAACAATGAATCTATTCCACATATAATGTATATCATAGTTGAGAATAAATCTCACCCTCTTTAATGATGTTTCTCCACCTTGTCAATGATTTCTTCTCTCTGTAATGTTATGATTTATGTAAGGAAACCCAATAATAAGTTATCAAATTTGGAATTCATATTTTCCTTCTATTTTTAAATGATAATTTTGTTAGTCTTTTCAACATGGGGATTTTAAATAAAGGTATTTCAAAATATTTTTTCATCATCTCAATGTAAAATGTTTTATATTTAAAAATAAATTTATTATTATAACCATTATGTCATTTCACAGATCTATTATTGATGTTTCTTTTTTGAAAATAAGTGATTTAAAAACATTTTACAACACAATTTTTAATTCCATATATACTTATCATGATTTCTTATTGATTAAAAATTTTAAAACGTAAAATTTTTCTGAATGTTCTCAATTCCACATTTGGAAAAAATTATATATTTTTCAAGGATTAAATATTGAAAATGATTTATAAAAAGTATAATTTGTCAAAATGTTTTAACTTAAACATTAATAAAAATTTAATTATTTTCACTTGTTTATTATTATAATTTATTTCAAAATAATGATTTTTAAAATTTCTATTGTTAAATTTCTCAAAGGGAAGATTTTAGAAAATGACTATTCAATGTAAATATAACATCAAATTTTATTCCAAATTCAGAATTATTTTATAAAAATAATTATATTATTTTTCTACAATTTCATTTTTATTTATAATGTATTTATTTTAATGTTAGATACTTATATGGATTAAACCTATAAATTTTATTATAAAATACTCTTTTGGGGTGACTGATTTGTGGGTATAAGACAATTTCATTCTTAATATCAATTCTGGTTATTCCATGTAGAATATTTTTTGATTCCCATATTTGATTCCATTTTTTATGATGTGATGCATGAAACTTATTTTATCCTATGGGTTTTATGATATGTTTAATTATTGATATCTTATGTCACATATATGTATATCATTTCATTATGTGATAGATGTTCCCTATATATCCTTCCAAATGCATTGGCTAATAATTTATATCTCATGAGATATTGAGAAATAAACCATGATGAATCCATTGACCAAGTGAAATAGGTGAGTAATGCCTAATACACCTAAGTGAATATGTGTGTAAAGCATAACCCACCAAGGGAAAATGGTGGGTAAATCATGATCCACTAAGGTAAATAGGTTGAGATATTTTATCATCAATGTTTTGATTCATATGATTGTGTCTGTTCCATATTGTTGTGTTTGGAAACATATGTATTTTAATATTGTGAATGTATTATGATACATGTTTGATCTGGTAATTTTTTATAATTTTTTTCATGGATATTTAATATCAAATCATACAAATATAATTATATTGTTCTCAATTATTATTACTATTTGTTACCTATTACGTTCTCTTAATAAGAATCCGAGCTCACCCCATTATTATTAATTCTTAATCTAGGTTATAAAGATGACTGTAACCTATGAGAAGTTAAAAAGAGAGTCTAAAATGGTTCAATTATGGAGATATGTTCAAAGGTTATGTAAAATAATTTTCTTATAGAACTATTCCTCAAACTCACAAAACCAAAAGGATCCATGATTAGTGTGAGATTATTGTGATATGTAATACTAATTTGAAATTTTTGAATGGTAATGTTAGATAATATATCTTGTTATTAAAGTTGGTTTTTTAAAAGTATGTTTCTTTATAATTGGACCTATGATTGTGGATTAATTGATCATCTATAAAGGTCCATATAACTGTTTTGAGGTTTGGAATTATTATTCAAATGCAGTTTTGTTTTTTAATTAAACACTGCCTGATGAGGCTAGGGGTGGGATGATCCATTGGTTCAATGTATCACATAAGGGTGATGGGTGTGAGTACTTATCGATGATTAGAGACTAATAAGGGTATAGAGGACCCCTCCAGATACACTAATGGGTGGGTTCCGATGCACTGAGATATCATAGGATAAACTTTCACTATACCTGGGTGTGCTGAGTTGATGGGCTCTCTGATGCGAATCATTTACTGTATGTTATTCTAGGAATTTTCTAGTTTGGGTACTCATGTTTGGGGATGAAATTGTGTGTGGGTGATAGGTTCTAATTCCTTATCCCACTATTAGTGAGATAAGTATGTATAGTATACCATGAGTGAGATGAATTCCTAGTTATGTTTAATGTTAGGGTCGAACAAGAGTGGGATAGTGAATCTTGGAACCTATTGGTAGAAAAATAAGTGATACATGATAATCAATCCCTAATATATGTGAGATGGGGTCTAAAATGTGACATGAAAGGATCATAAAATGAAAATCCATGGGTGAGATTGTTTCTAGTATAAGATTTGATGTATATTTGGATGATGAGACTTACCTGAGTGAGAAGGGTTATAGGTCGACATTAGATTTGGGATAAGATTGATAATTCTGAACATAAATAAGGACATTGGGATCGAGCATTGGATGTGAGACCTTTATAATGATAGGGGTTAGTTGAGGTGCTTGATATTGGACCCTACTCAAAGTGAGTAGTGATTAGGACTTGTTTGACACACTACATTGAGTCTTATTGTATGAGTCTGTATGTATGGAAAAAGATGACTAGAGTATGGAATGGAATTTGAGAAGATATGGTACAAAATCATGGTGTTCTAGTTAACAAATGGGGGTCTGACCATCATAAGTGTCTTGTTTGGTGTAGTGGAATACTAGTTAACATATAAAGACTTATAAATCATGCTTATTTTTGTATATCATTTTTCATGAATAGAAAAACATATGAAAATATATATTAGAGATTATTTTTGGGATGCTATAGAGTTATTTGAGAATACTAGATATAGTCATCTCAGTGTGTGTACCTACCATATATCTTCTTTCATATCAGTTCATAACTTGTGTAGCAGATCAAGATATAACATCTTGATGCATATAAAATATTTGGTTGAGGCATAAGGATATAAGTAGGGGTAGTATTTTTATTTTGAATATTGTTTATTTTTTCTGTGAGATCAACCTAGAGTTTAATCAGTTTATATTTTCATGACTGTGTGTATGTGCGTTTCATTACTTTTTTCTTAACAATGAGTTTTATTGATTATGTTTACTAATATTATTTTTTTGTAGATTTTATATATTTTTTTTGTGTTTTGTGTGAATATAAATCAAGTTAATAGTCTCCCCATGTATGGATTAGGCCCAAAATACATGTTCAAAACCTATATTATATGAGGATACTTTCAGGAAATCACATGACACTCCATATCAAATAGGAATTTATGGTTGCGTGTTACAAAAATATAGATAGAGATGCTGATTTTTTCTACTTTTAATAGAGATGGTATATTGGTGGTATTGGAGTGTGTCATAGATTGTTTTGGACCATGGGCAGGTGAATTGTGAGAAACATTCTATAGGGATGTAACAGTTTCCAGGGCAATGAGATGGCATTGATTGGTTTTCACTGGTATTATTGAAGTGTTTATTAAATATTTTGAGTTTAACAAAGGTTTTAATTTATGGTTTCTTCAACTATCTAATAGAAAAGAGGCCTATATACATGAATCATATTTAGAATGTAGGATTAATATGAAATTTGTGTTCTCAAGTTTGATTAATTTTAATGACGATGGTCTTAGAAATTAAATGTGTCAATAACACCTTTAATATTGTTTTACCATATAATTTTTTGGTAGCATTCTACTCAGTTAGACCACGATTTTACCCCGGAGTGGTTTTATAATGACCGAAATGTGGATTATATGGTGAGGCACTCTATTGTGATGGAATTATTATCTCTAGAATGAGGGAGTTATAGAGACCCTAAATTGGTCAATATTGGCATTGCATCTCTAAGAAATGATCTATGTGTTAGAATTAGATTTCATGAAGAAATTGATTTATTCACATAATATGTTAAAAAACCTGTACAATATTTTCTCATATTCATTCTTATAGAAATAGTAACACCATTATAATTTAACAAATAATTTTTTAAAATAATTTTTTAAAAGCTTACATTACATACATCAATGATTTTAGATGTTCCAAAATATACTATTAAATTATTATTATCACATACTTGTTAAAGTGGTGGGTATAAATAGAAATAACTAAATTATCATTAGTTTTTTTAAACAAATATAAAAATAAATAAATTATTTATAAATTAATTACAAATGGAAATAAAAATCTTTTTAAAATAAAGGAAATATTTTTACGAAAAATTGTTTTTATGTGTATAATGTATTTTTATAAAAATAAATTAAATTGGCAACTATTTGTGAATATTTTGATGAAATTTATATATTAAATATTCAGTAAATATTTTAAACATTCTACTAATGTTTTTATTATCCATAGAATAATAATAAATCGAATTTTATTCTTTAAAATGTATTTTTTCTTCTAAAAAGTTTTTCTCATTGTATTTTGTTCTTGTAATTTAAAATTTATTTCTGAAATTTATATGAATTCAATGAGATAATATTAATTAAATATTTAGAATATATAGGATCAAATATGTTTAATAAACCAGTTTTTTGGTCAATATGAATAGGGATCGCCGCAAAATTTCACCTAGGTAAAGGGATTATTGGGTTATTCTATTTAAAAAATATGTTTTTAGGCCCTAATGTTTTATCCTATTTATTATTTAATGGATTAAATTAAATTATTATAACCTTATACATGAAATGTATTAGTTTAATCAACACATTTCCCTTAATATGACCAATATATTATTTAAATCTAAAAATGTTACAAAATGTCACTCTCTTTGTTTTTACTCTATTATGTGTCCAAATATGGACACAATCATGTTATAAAAGAATATACATGTATATATGGCGATTAATGAAAATATTTTTTAGATAGAGATTTATTTTCAAATTTTAGTAACTATATATTGTCTTAAATTTCTAATGGATCACACATTCAATATTTTTCCATTAATAGAAAATCAGAATAAATGATATTAAAAATATTAAAAGTGATATAATTTGAATGAATTAATGTGTACCCTAAATTTTATATATTTATATGAAAAATAATGGATGTGGAAGAAATATATTCGAACTACCCCTTCATCTGGATGTATTTAAATTCCAATTAAATGAATAGTCATAAAAAATAAATCAATTATTCTGTATAAAAAATAAAATTATATTATATGATATAAAATTGATTAAAAAAATATATTTCTCAAAATAAATAATATATGGTTTAAAAAAATTATTTAAAAATTTAGGGGTTGTTTTTTGTTTTATATTATCATTATTAACTCTTAAATTTTTGAAAACTATAATTTATTTTAATTATAAACGTGTTAATGGGGTCAAAACTAAAAGATAAGGGTAAAAATGTGATCCAAACGAGTTAAAATTTTATTTTACGGGAGGATTTAATCACCTAAACATATTAATATTGAATATTATGAAATTTGAGTCATTTTTATGTCAAAATTAATTTATATTAATTGATTATTTTCATAAATCTCAAGACCACCCCTCCCCTCAATTATTAAAAGGATCCATACTTTTACTTATTCACACAACTTTGAGCCTCATATATCAAAACAATCTACCAAAATATCTTCTATAATTTTTTTATATACATCCTATTTGTTATTTTTCTTTTTAAAATTCCAACCCTAGGATCTACTAGTGGAGATCTAAAGGAGTCATCTCTAAGGAGAGGCAATCACCCTAACTGATCGTTATTTTTCATGTTTTATTTTATCCCCTATAAATCTATTATATTATTCATAAACTAATATAGTTAGTATCCTCAATATAATCATGTTTAATTTTAATTATAAAAACAAAATTATAAATCACATTCCAATTAAATCGGAATTGAAAGTATCGAGCGTGCGTATGTACGGATTACTATATCCATGTAGCGATACAATTTATTTTTCATCACAATATTTAGTTGATGGGTATTATGCTGGGTGTAATATTTATATATGATATTTGTGAAAAAATTATATATCTATAACTATAATATCATATCTACAATCTTAGCACCTAATCCTTTGAGAATTTATAACATCTCCCATGCGTACCTATAGACTACTACCTCTCGGAAGTGATGTGATTCATTTTTCATTTCAATTTTATGTGGATGGTAATGACGACGAACATGATAAATAATTATGATATAGATGATATAATAATAATATTTGGAAGGTTAATTAATATTTATCTACTTTCATTCCATCCGTAGAAAAAATAAACACATCGTTCATGCGTACATACAACTTACCATCTTCGTGAATAGTGTAATTCAGTTTTCTATCCATATATTTTAAGAATAAATATAAATATATATATAAGGAATATATATTAAATAAATACCATGAATAAAATTATAAATATGATTTTACTATGATAAGTTTACAATTATCCAAACTACCAAACCAAAAAATACATGAAAACCAATGCAATTATCACCAGAAATATAGATTTTAAAAAGTAATTGTCAAAAATGGGTAATAAATACTTAAAAGTATATTGAATATATATATATATATATATTATTATGGTTATGTAATATAATTTATAATAAAACATCATTAATATATAGGTTGTTCAAAAACATACTAAGGAAATCATACATAAAGTAAGTGATTTTATGTTACAATCTCATTATTTATCAATATTGATTATAAATAAGTTATGATGATTATTAATATGATAAAAATAAAAATATACTAATTAATTTTATTATCATCTGTTTATTTTATAAAAAATTAATGCCTTCTTACATTTTACTCAATTTATGTACTCAGGAGACCAAAAATATTTTTAAGGAAAATTGACTTCATTTATATATTTGGTTAAAAAAATTGTCATTCATGACCATATTTTAAAAAAATATTCTAAAAAAGGTTTTTACAATTATCCTATGAATTTTTATTGTCTTTTTTACCTTTTTTCCTTTTTAATTACATTTGGAAATGAATATTCATTTTTATTTTGCAAATGTTGTACTTTGGGAAGATTCTGATAAAAGTATTGAAGATTTTTTTACTTATATGATATAAATAGAATTTACTGATGTTATAGCCACCAAATTTTATGGAAATTTATTTATAATTTTTGACAGTTATTTTCATTTAAAATTTCTTCCATAACTGTTTTTTTTAATTTCTCTATTTTGAAGAATAGAGTTTAAAATGGAAAGGTTGTTGTATCAATAATGATTTAATAAAATTTTAATTCATGAACTAAAAAAATCAATATTTCTCATGCATTAATATAATTAAGATCCACGAATACCATATTTTTTATTTCTTTTTATATTATATGTTTTTGGTGGAATAATATTTATGAAACCCATTCCTTTTTCATGGGTTATGCTATGATGAAACATTTTATAAACCTATATCATTTCATGGGTTTTTATATGATGAAGGGTTAATGATATTATAGCACACGTATGTAGGATTTTGATTATGTGAATGGTGAGACCTATATCTCCCTCTAATTAATTGGGTAAGGATTTATATCTGATGAGATAAACATGACTAGAAATGGGAGTGAACCCAGTTTAGTAAGGGACTTTTCCCACTATAATTGTCATCAGAGTGAACCAATCTACTATAATGGTTTGGGGAGTGAACTCATTACACAATTATAGCCATGTAAATGAGCATTGACTTCCACAGAAATGATTTTATGTGATTATCTATATTCTTAAATTTCTTGTCTTTTTCTTATATTCTCTTCATATGGATAATGTTATTTGATTTCATTTTGAATAATGTATTATAAAATTTCATGATCTAAGAATGTATTCAATATTTTTATCTAAGATATATAGGGTATGGTTCAAAAATTGTAATATCATGTCCTCATACACTTTTTTATATGTTATTCTTATATGATCATTGATATATCCATGTTTTTCATTAATTAGTATAAGATCCCACCCATTCTTATGATTCCTTTCCCATGTTATGATGAAACATTTTATTTTTGATAAGAATAAGAAGGTTTATAGTTATAAAGATCAATGTGGGTGATTATGTAGAAGTATTATGCACATGTTTTTTATATAAAAAATTTTCAAAGATACTAGACCTATATGATTCTATAGTGGATAATTATGTTATTAAATTTTTATTTATTTACTTAGATGGAATATCTATATATTAATTATTTGTGGAACTCTAGTAGGTATCATTGTAAGGTCACATTATCCTACAGAAACGTGGATAAGATAATTTCATTGATAACCCAGGGGATAAGACTTTGTATATGATAAAATCATAGATTTTTACTAATTATCATGAATAACCTAGGTCAAGACTAAGATTTCATAGAATAAGGTTTTGTGATTTATATATCCTATAAAATACTTTTAATGATCATTTGATTCACCACTATGTTTTTTGTTACTCACACCATGATTTTGGTTTTAGTCAATAGATAAAACATTAAGGATTCATGTTAATGCTGGATGTGACTAATGATAAAATGTTTTCCCCCATTAGGAAATCAAATGGTATGGGAAATATAATTAAAAATCTCATTGCTCTGGAAAAAAATCATTTTCAATCTATTAATCCTACTAAGCTACAAAAATATTAAATGAATGAACAACGATCTGTTGAGTCCTCTATGTGGAATCTCCCACCTTCTTTAAGTGGGTATACTAATCCATTGGATGGATGGACTCTATGTATTGGAATAAATTTACGAGGTTTTTTTTCAATAATTATTTTCCTCTTATTATTCATATAATAATTGATAAGGATTTTATTAATTAGAAATAGAAGGATGATGAATTTTTTAGTAACCATGTGGAAAATTTTATATAAATTATGAGGTTTTTTGGTAACATTATGAAACATGAAATTAATGTTTATTGATTCTTTAATTTCTTAAAACCAAGACTTCAAAGGGTGTTATCTATAAGGGAATTTAGTATTTATGACAAAATAATTTTTTCTGCAATCAATTTTGTTGTAGATATATGAAGTTACCCATAAATATCATGGGTTTTATATGAAATGAAATATTTAATTGATATAAAATTATTAGAACATTATAGAGAATAAGATGAGGTTTAATTTATTCAAAAAGTATCGAAGGAAAAATCAGAGAAATTATGTTTAAGGAATTTGTAAATTATTCAAGTATGCAAAGGAAGATCATATGGTAATTGAACGTTGAAGTGATCAGAAGAAGTTAGGTGATGATGTAATTAGAGATAAAACACCACCGAATGCACAACTGCACTCTAGTGGTTAACTGTAAGGATTATGTGAATTATGATATCTAGTTCCAAAATACGATGGTTAATGACAATGATAAACATCCACAATCTCTTAATCCCAGGGATAAATTTAAACCTCATGTTATCACTATTTTAGATGAGGGGTTTGATAATGATGTGGTGAAAGGTACATTTACCATCCATGATAGAAATTATAATGTTTTATCTGATTCTGGATCCTCTCAATCTTTTATATCTATATCCTTTTAGAAGTGTATCAAAGTGCCACCTCAAAAATCAGATATAGAGTTAGTAGTAAAACCCATAATGGTTTAATGATCATAGCCCCTATCCATGATTCTTCTTTGGTTGATGTTTGTGGGAAAGTGTATCTGGAAAATCTTGTCATTATTCCTCTAGAGGAATTTGATGTTATTTTTGTCACAGGTTGGATTTATTTACATAAATACCACATAAATTTATAAGGATGTAAAGTTACATTTGATATTCGTAACAAAACTATAATTTTTTTATTAGTGTGATGAAAAAATGAACTTATCATTGATATTACATCTATTAAATTGTTCATGATTCTTATTCATATGGGGTTTTTATCTCACATGGTTAGGGAGAAAATCAACAAAAAAATATTATATTTTTTGGTTTCGTATCGATGTATTTTAGGATTAATTACTTCATCTTTCACTGAACCATGGTGTTTATTTTTCAATTGAACTCATACCTTGCGCTACACCTATGTCCAAAACTCTATATAGAATGGCTTAGATTTAGTTTTTAGAATTAAAGAAGAAAATCTAGTATAATATTGAGACATGATTTATTCATACATGTATAACCAATATTGGATCACATATTATGATTGTTTGGAAGAAAGATCGATCAATGAAACTCAATATTGATTATTGAAAACATAACAAGATGACTATTAAGAAAAAGTATCCTCTAACCCGTATTATTAACTTGTTTTATAAACTCTTTAGATCACATTACATTTCCAATATTTACCGTCATTCGAGATATCATCAATTAAAGGTATATAAGGGGGATATACCCAAGAAACCATTCTATACAGGTTATGGACCCTATGAAATTTTAGTGATTCCGTTTGGTATTAATAATTTACTGTTATCATAAGGTATTTCATATATATAGACAATAGTGAATACCTTGATCAGTTTTTTGTTGTCTGTATAGATGAAATTATTATATATTCAAAGAGATAGTTAGATCATGAAGATCACTTACTGATTTTTTGGAATAACCTATGTAAGGATAACTTTTATGAAATATTTACCAAGTATATATTTTTTCTTCATAATGTTTAATTATTAGGTTATATAATCTCATGTGAGGGTATATAAGTAGACCCACCAAAGACAAAAGTTATTGAAATGTATCCCAGAGTAACCATTATGAATGCAATCAATTTTTTCATTGTTTTTCAGGATATTATTTTTGATTTGTGGATAATTGATCACTATTATTGAATATACTCAGATTGTTAAATTGGAAGTAAAATATGTTCTTTTGGACAGGTGAATTCGAGTGATGTTTAAAGGAAATAATGATAAGGATAGTCAGTTCACATGTGCCTATAATATCATATAGTGGATATGGTTTTGTAATCGATAGTGATGTATCGAATAAATAATTTGGTATGATTCCTCATGTAAAATGATATGGTTATATATTTTTTATCATTAAAATTAATAGTCCAATATAAAAATAACCCAACTAGTGATTTTGAGTTAACTATGGTAAAAATTTCCTTAAATATAGGAGGAATTAACACTATAGAGAATTTTGTGACCAAAATTTTGATAAAAAAAATAATCTATATTTTCAACTAGAAAGAAATAAACATCTTCCAATGAAGATGGAGGGAGATGATTAATGATTATGACTACTCCACACATTACCACATTGGGATTTTGAACAAAGAGGTAGATGGTATTACTAAATAGGATCATGTAATTTTATCTATGATGAGGATAATAAAATATTCAATGATTATAGACATTAAAAGAATTTATATTGAAATATTGAAGGAAGGGAAGAAATATTATCTTTATAAAATGAGTGTTCAATGATATATGTAAGTGAATATTAAAGATTAATAAGAGAAAAATTCATATCAATAAAAGAAGGCAAGAAATGTTCCTGAGTTCAACCATGATTTTAAGTGATTAATAATGTTCAATTATTTTGTATGAGTGCCTTTGGTACCAGATCTGAAAAAGGAGCTACTGGATGGAGCTCATAGTTATTCACTCTCTATTCATATTATAATTATTAAGATATATTGAGAGTTAAAAGATTAATTTTTGTGGGATGACATGAAAGGAGATGTTGTATACTATTTTTCTCAGTGTTTGGAATGTCTTAAATTAATGACGAGAGGCAAAAGTCTAAGTGGATATTACCAAAATTACCCATACAAGAATAGAAATAAGAAAATATTACTATGGAATTTTTCCTTGAACTAAAAAAAATATATAAAGGGAATAATTATATATGGGTTGTAACTATTCACATTAAAAATTTAGAACACATTTTTCACAACAAATAAGATTTTATGGTGATCACTATCAATTGTTTCTGATTGGCATTTAAGGTCCTCCTTGATGTTTTAGTGAAGTATTAAATACGATATTGATATAGATTTAGGTTTTAAAACTACTTTTAATCTTCATATAGATGTTAATTTTCATAGTAAAATTCAAAGTCTAGAAAAAAATTTAAATCATTGTCTATTAATTTCAAAGGTGGTTGTGATTAACACCTTCCTTCAGTTGAATTTTCTTACTATAATAGAATTAAATTAAACATTAAGATGGATCATTATGAAGACATATATATTAGGAACTATAAAACTACAACTTATAGGAATGAAGTTAAAAAAATAGAGATATTGGGACTGATCTAACTGAGGAAATGTAAGATTAGGTTATAGGAATTCAACAACACATAAGAGTATGTTAGATCTGAGAAGATATTTATAACGGGAATCAATAAAAAGATCTTAAGTTTGATTTTTGTTTCAAGGTATTCATATAAATATCTCTTTAAAATAGGGTTATGAGATTTATTAAGAAGGGTATGTTATTCCCTAGGTAAATTAGTCCTTTTTATATTATTGATCATATAAGGATGATAATGTATCATTTGTTTCTCCCACCAAATCTCTCTGAGGTTATTGAATTATTCCATGTATCTCTATTGAGAATATACAAAATTTATGCTTCACATGTCCAAAACTCAAGTGTAATGAAACTATAGAAAGATAATTTTGATGTGGAACAACTATTGGAGATTCTAGATCATAGTGAGAATGTTCTACGAAACAAGACCACTAACCAGGTCAATGATTTGTGAAAAAACCCACCAATTTGAGGATTCAATGTGGGAACTTGAGGATATGGATAGATATGATAATCCTAAAATGATTAAATCGCAGTAATTATATTTAAATGGGAAAATTGTTTTAGGGGGAGGGTTTAAATTTATCACACTTATATTATAAGAAATACATTTTTTCAAATAAATTTATTTTTTATATATTGCATTACACATAACAAAGAGTTTAGATAAACCATTATATAAAATAAAGATATTATTATCATAAATCCTCTAGATTTATGCGAATTAATATGAATACAAAAATTATAAAAATTTATGTTCTACACATGTATTAAATGAATTCAATTGTTATCAATTAATTATAAATGAAAATAAAAATCATTTGTAAATAAAAGAGATATTTGTTCTGGATTTTTTTTATGAAAATTATATTTTTATCATTATAAATTTAATAATAACTATTGGTAAATGATTTTTATGAAATTTATATATCATAAATTCATTTTATAGTTTTAACATTCATATAATATTTTTTGTTATGCATAGCGTAATAATAAATACAGTTTTATGCTTGGAAATGTATTTTTTTCTAAAAAAATGTTTTCAACTTATTAGACATACTTAAATTAAAATTTATATCATACATTAAAATATATTATATTAGAAAAAACTAATTTATTATTTAAAATGTACATTATTAAATTTCATTAAAAATACCCCCTTTATAGTCAATATGAATAGTATCAAGGATAAAATTTATCACCTAGGTAAAAGGTAAATAAAGTCAATCAAGATTAAAAAATTCGGTTAATCAAAAAATTTAACATTATAATTATTAATATATGAATTAAATTTGACACTTATTACCTTAGGATTGAAATTTAATAGTTTAATAGACACTTCTCCATGAAATTTATTAGTTTAATGGAAACATCTCCATGAAGGACATTTGACACTTTTCAAAATGTCACTATCTTTGTTTTTAATAACAATTATGTATTAAAATATGGTAAAAAATAAAAAATAAATAAATATAAATATTTATTTTGATATTAATAAAATTATTTTCCTATTAGATATTTATATTCTATTTTTTTTATTCATATAATGATCATAACTGTTTATGAAACAGAGAGGTAGTATTTCGCTATTTAATAAAAAAATGAATTTAAAAATATTAAATGTAATATAATTTTTATGATATATTTTTTAAAATGAATTTTCAGGATCTATAAGACATATTAGTGGCATTTTATACCATTACATTCTAATTATTCCTTTTTCATGATGTTTTAAAAATTAAATTAAATGAAAAGTGTTACAAATGACATTAATTATATTTTTCAAAAAAAAAATAATTTATTAAAAATATAAATTAAAAAATGATACTATATTGATGAAAATTAATGATATATGGTTTTAAACAAATAAATATATTCATTTATAGGTCTTTTTCATTTTATATTTACATTATTAAACCTTAATGATTAGAAAACTTCATTTTTATAGTAATTGTAAAAAAGATTTACAAGGGGATAAATCTAAAAGATAAGGGTAAAAATGTGATCCAAACTTGTACATATTTTATTTTAATGGGTAATTTTGAGTATACCTAAGATTATCTAAGAATATTATCAAATTTTATCCATTTGGACATCAATATTAATTTATAGAAAATTTATAATTTATGAAATTGTAAGATTTCCCCTCTAGTCCATTATTTAAAGGATCTCAAATATATATCATTTTCATACCAATTGTGTCCTTATATATTTACAAAACTATAAAAATTTATATTATAATCTTCCCTTGGTTTATAAAATATTTTTTTTTTCCCAAAAGACCAACCCAAAACTCCTTAATATGAGATATAAATTATTCATTTCAATAAAGAAGTAATCACCTTAACTAAACACATTCTATTAAATATTTCATTTACCTACTAAAAATTTATTATATTATTAATAAAAAACCACATAATTATCCACACCATACATTAATTTTATTATTATTATAGAAAAACAGTTATACACATTCTTTCTTATTAAGTGAGAAGTGGAAGTATCACTTGTGCGTACGTACGACTTACTGTCTCCACGTAATGATACAATTCAAATTTCATCACCAAATTTAATTTAAGAGTATTATTATAGTTTTAATGTTTATATATAATAATTACTACACAATTATACTTATTTTATTATAATATAATGTCTAGATTCTTCCCCCCCAATATTTTTGGAAACGATAACATTGATCATTAATATGTGTGCAGTACCACCTCCACAAAATGATGTGATTCTTTTTTAGTTTATATTTTAATTTATTGGTAATTAAGATTAATTTTGATGAATATATATGGTATATATTATATAATAATGATATTTTAAATTTTTATTAATATTTATCTTTCTTTTTTTCCATCTATTAGAAAAAAGAAAACATTGTTCAGGTGTACGTACAAATTACCGTCTACATGAAAAATATAAATAATTTTCAATAAATTGAATTTATATATGAATATATATATATATATATCTAATGAATATATATGATATTTATACCAATATAAAAATTACATAAAATGGAACTATGATCAATTTACAAGGACCGAAACTACCAAACCAAAACTCACATGAAAAACAAAACAATTATCACCCAGAATGCTATTTTATTAAATATTTGTTAATAAACATGCAACAAAATTATAAAGTTAAATCATATATGATTTTGTATATGTGAGAATGGTTAAAAAATATTATTTATGACAAAAATATATTTATTATATAATATTTTTAAAATGTAAGATAGAATTCAGACCTAGGTTAAGGGATTTTATTTTAAAACCAAATTGTTTATTAGGATTGTATATAATTATGAAATGATGATGAATTATTATGATAAAACTCTCAATATAAATTAGAGTAGTCATATTCTCATGATATTTATTGAAAAAAAATATTTTCCTTTAATTTCTATAAACTTACAAACTCAAGATACCATAAATACGGATTTATGGAAAATGAACATCATTTATCTCTTAATTCAAAAAACCTTTTTTTCCATATCATTGTTTTCTAAAAATATTTTTAATAAGGTTTTTAATATTATTGATATTATTTTCAAAAATTCATATTTATTCATTTATGTATTTCAATAAATGGATTGAAAATAATATTCTTTTAGCATTCTAAATAAGGTTTTTTTTTTCTAATTTTCTAACAATAGTAGGGAATGAATATTTTTTATCTTATTTTTCCATAAGAAAATTTCCCACAATCATGGATGCTCAATTTTTTATGCTTCCATTATAAATTCTCATGGTTATTTCTAATGAAAATATTTTCCATTATATCTTATAAATTTTTCTATTTTAAATATATTATTTGAAAATGAAAATATTGTTTTTCTCAAGAATGTTTTAATGATATTTTTTTCATCTATAAATAAAACCCTTAATATTGGGTATAATTTACTTGTAATGTGATATAAGGATACCATCATTATTCTTTATCTAGATGTTTTATGTTTATGATGACATGATTTTTATGAAATCCATTTCCTTTACATGGGATATACTATGATGTAATGTTTACGAAACCCATTTATTTTCAATAATTCTAATATGATGAATGGTTTATAAACTTATGGAACATATATGTATGATTTTTATTTATTTTATTGTTCTACCTATATACCACTCTAATTCATTTTTTTAATATTCATGTCAGATAAAATAGACAGGCATTGAAGGGGAGTGAACCCAGATCACTTAGTGACCCTATCCACAATGATTGTATTGGGAGTAAACCTTGAATGTTATAATGGTATGTGGAGTTAACCCATCCCATTATGGTAGTATTTGGAAAGAGACCTGAATACTAAAGAAATTATTTTATATTCTAATGTTTATTTCACAATTCCATGTATTATACCTATATTATTCTATCGTGGATCATATTATTTTAATAAATTATGATTCATGTCTTATAAAAATCCAATATTTAAGCCATGATCCATGATTATGATATATGATATGAATGGTATGGTTTTTATATATTATTATTATGTAATTATACAATTTTTATCATGAAGTGGTTATATTATATTTGATATATCTCTATCTACCTTTAATGAGAATCAGATCACCCCAATTCTTATTTTTCCTTTATTTTGTTATTAAAAATGGTTTTTTGTATGATATATCTATGAAGGGGGATAGTTAGGATGATCTATGTGCGAGACAATGTAAACATATTATGAAATAGTTTTACATATTTCTATGTTACCATAGAAATAGAACTACATGATTCTTCATGGATTATTATATTATATAAATAATATTTTAATACTAAAAAGTAATATCTATGTAAGAAAAGTTTAGGTTTTTATATGAAATATACTTAACTAAACCATGTGGTTGAGAAAATACATGGGAGTACCCTTTGTCTTTGGGATGAAATGAACATTGAGTGATTGTTTATCGAAGGTGGGTTTTGGATGGAATGATTGGTTGGATGCACAACCATATCGTTCCTAGATACACTTTCAATAGTATGTTGTGAGCATTTTAAATTCTCATACATTTGGAATGAGACCATTGTATTGGGGTATAATTTAATAAGTTTTGGTAAGAGTTATATTCCAGTGTATGTGTGATGTGTTTGGAATTCATGAGGATAATTTTTAGTAGGTTGGGCGTGGGAGCCTATGTCGGATGAGATAAGACTCATGGAAGAATGTGTCATGTTCTATGATCAAATATTATGAGAGTGTCTTGTTGGGTTCAGGTGTGAACTAGTAGGTTTTCGAGTGAGAATAAATGAGTGTGATCTCGGTGTATCACTATGAATCTAGAGGAGGAGAGTGAGAATTGGAATTTTTTTTGTGGTAAATTCTCATTGTGTGCATGTAGATGAACAAGCCATGGGTATGTTCAGTGAGAATTGTTCAGGTATTGGATAATCCTATTTAGTGATAAAGTTGACGTGTGGTAGAAGATGCTCAAGGGTATGGTTTATTGGGGATCAGTTCACCTAGAGATTTCACATGGTGGTAGGAGGATGCATCAGAAATAGATTAGGGTGTCATGGAATGGTTTCCCTGAGTGTGTGACTTCACCTAAGCCACCAGGGAGATCAACTAATAAAACTGATTTGGGATAGTGATCAAGGATTCAAAAAATATAATCCCAATGGTGAGGATTTCACCATTATATTTTGAGTAATATAATACTTGTTAACCTTGGAATGAGAAGTGGTTGGTTATTTTTGTTGGAAGTTAGGTATGGGTCATATGGTCATGACTAATCATTATTTGGTGTAATGGTCAGATCATGGGTCATAGAATTTAGTGTTTAGATTGATATGGAGATATTAATTATACTTCTATGGTGGGGAGAATCATATAAACCATGGTGATATGAACCTTATGAAAAAGGGTTATGGTGACCATGTAACTATTTTACGGAAAACCCGGGAAATAATGGGATATCAGTGTGCGGTAAGGTCTACTAGAATCTGGTTCCATGAGTAATAAATGATTTGGGGATCATATGTGGTGTTATGTGGAGTCAATGAATTGACATTAGACTTGACATTATTGGGGTATGATCTAAGGGAGAGTCATTTTTGATTTTAACATGTGCTCAGTGAGTGAACGTAAGGACCAGAGTAGATATTTTGTGATATGATTATGGAAATGCATCGGGAGTTAGGTTGAGACTTTGGTGTGGGAATTGGATGATTTTTTGATGCACCTAAGAGTTACGGAATCGTGATCAAGAGTTTTGATTTAATGTTGGTTACTAAAAATAATCATTTCAAAATAATTATACCGTAGGATGATTGAATAGAATTTTGGTTTAGAATTGGGTGTGGAGAGGTGGAAAATACTTCTAGATCATTATTCAGAATATATATAGTGGGTCAGTGGACCGTCAGAATAGTGTTTTCTGTTGTTGATTCTAATGGTAGATATGAGAATGGTTTAGAATCATCCTTGTAAAAAAGATCCTTATGGTGGGTTATTATATAATCATTAGGTTATATTGGATTATAAAAATTTTGTGTGATATGAAATATAAATGTAGAACTATCTTGGAATAGTTTTTGGAGGTGAGTAGGTTCCTTACACTTTAATGAATAGTGTTCCTTGTCTTATAAAGTTGTACAAAAGGTTAATGTTTGGAATTATATAGTAGAACACAATTATTCCCTGGTGAATTAAAAATCATGGCATTTCATAAAAATGGTTGTCAGACTATTGATTCTTCTCAAGGATGGAATCCCAATAGTCGTTATTTTGTAATGACCTATAGATTTTGAGGTTATTGTTTTGAGAGGGAATTTTAATTTTCGGTCAGGATCCTGGTTTATCCCATAATTTGTGATCTATATTATAAAACTGAGTCTTAATATATTAGTAAATGAGTATTTTCGATTTTAATTTAGGATTAACGAGTGGATTAGATGGTTGGATGATCATTGTATCAATTTTGGGTGGCTCAGGTGTTGAAATTCAACAAACTATGGAAGGTCATGCCAAGAATCATAAGGGTTCTTATCATGAATAGTTTTTGGATTTTATAAGGTCCCTTATGTTGGTTTCCATAATTCTATAGTTGTTTTTGAGGTTTCAAACTATGATCGAGTGAGGCAGAGCAACTACCCCTATGGTGGAGTGATTCACATTACAAACCCATGTTTACAACAAATTTTTTTTAGAAAAAGGGATCATTCGTACTATAAAACCCTTTTCCATGCCGTGAAAAGAATTACTTGAGCCTTTATACAATAATGATAAGACCTATCTATTTATGGTTGGACACTTTTACATTTTCTTTATATAGAGGCACTTGGGGGAGGGGGTATTATTAAATATCTTATTCATCCATGATCCTTATTTGAGTCCCCCATGATTTGGGTTTATTTTTTAGTATTCATATAGAAAATTATGTATGATATTCCATATGTCATCATTATATTTTGGTTTTTATTCATTACCTACTGGTTTGGATACATTTTGATAGAGTTTCATTACTAATTCAACTAGATCAATGTGAAATCAAGTTTGGATAATGAGGATTTTATGTATAGTTGTTATATGACCTTCAGAAAGTTTGATTAAAATCCATTAGAAGTGGTTTTAGTGGGAAAACAATTTTGTGACATTTTTTGTAAAATATATTATTTAATATAATTTAAAATATACTATAAATAATAATAATTATTTATTTTTATCATGTAGAATGCAATAGGTTCTCAAGAGAATGGGAAAGATAGGACAAGGCTCAGTGGATCTGGCAGTGTGATTAACTCTATGTTTGAGGTAGGTAGAGCCAATTTTAAAATTTTATGTGAATTTTTAAAATGTATAGTACATTGTCAGTATATCACATGGATTTGGGAATGAGTAATAAAGACCCGAAGAGTCATTCTCTGTGAATACATGTTGGAATATGGCCCCTAGACTCAAAGAAATTGTTCTTTACCACCTCGGTTAAATTAAAATATCCCAATCACTTTGTCTCCGAGGGGGGAGGGTATTAAGTAAGTGAATAAGAGGACCTGTGTAGGTCTCAATGTATGATACGAGAGAGAATTTTTTATAGGTCATCTCTTAATGATGGCGGGAAACCATGAGGAGTTTAGTCCCAAATATTGAAATATGAAATATTCGTATGGAACCTTTGTGATAAGAACAACCCTATCGAGATGTTGGTGAGTATTGTGATATAATTGGAGTAGGAGAAGTCCCTCAATACATTCTATTTGATGATGGACATGGTTTCCCTCAATGATGGTTAACTAGGTCTCCCAAAAGGGAAGTGATATGGGAGCCTTATGTGGGTCAAGGGAACTAAACATGGGCTTGAAATTGGGATTCCAAGGGGGTATTGGTATAAAATTAGACCCATCCTACCAATTATTTGGATTGGTTAATCATTATGGTTCTAAGGTCAATAAAGGGTGATGATTACAAGCTGGTGTCAATAAAATGGTACTGGGAATGGTCTAGAGGACCTTAGTGGATGCCCTGGTGGGAGAGATGTGAATGGATATAATTTTAGATCATGGTCATGGGATATGAATTCTTATTCTAATATAGTATTATAAGTGTAAGGTTGTGTTCAATTATTGTTTTTTCATTTGTGAGCTAGTTTTTCTTACTCATTTTAGGAGAGAAACATTTTTGTGGGTGATGGGTCCCATTACCTTGGCCCACTAAGAGTGAGATAGATCCAGTTGGATTATGTTGAGTGACATGGATTTGTCATTATATATAAATTTTGATCTAAATATGATTGAGATAGTGTGACTTGAAACCTTTATGCATCATGGTAATTGAAAAGGGATGTCCTGACCATACGATGGGAGAGATGGTAGTGTTCATCTTTCCACAATTGTGGTGGTGTCTAAAATGTTACATGATGTGATTCATTGATATAATTACCTACGTAATATAGTGTATGGGATGATAAGAGACATGAAGTTGGATGATGTGACTAGCATGAGTGGAATAGGATCTTGGTTGGAATGTGACATTAGATTAGATTTATGGAAAATATCCTGAGTGTCATGGTAGTTGTTGAGTGATGGATGCGTGACATTAACAGTGAGATGGATTAGTTGAGGTGCTGGGTGTTTAACACTACTATAAGGGAGTATTAGTATATAATTTGATTATTATCTACAAAAAAGCTTTGGATACTAGATGATATGAAGGTAAATATATAATTAGATTATGGAATGGTGTTAAATAAAGCCTTTATAAGTATCATAGTGTTCGAGTTAGCACATGGTGTCCTGATAGACATTTGAATTTCATTGTGTGTCATTGAAGCCTAGTTTGTTGATGATGACCAGGAGAGCAAGTATAATTATGTATTTATTTTCCTATTATATAAATTTAAATACGATGGTGTATAATAGGTATGATTGGTAAGACCATACTATGTTATATAATCATACACGACATGTGAATATTTGTGTGCATGTAGACCATATGTCTACTACCATGTCAGAGCACATATTGTGCAGTGTATTTGGAAGAACCAACTTAATAACTTTCACTGATTATGATGAGGCCCAATAATGGTTTTTGGGCTAGTGTGTATATGTTGTACTTTTATTTATTTTTTATGTGGGATTTTTCTTCATGGGAAATTAGTTTATGTTTGTATGACTATATTTTAGTGATCTGTATTACTTTTTTATCGCATTGTGTTTTATTGCTTCATTTCACTCTCATTATATTTTATGGAAGTTTGGGAGATTTTTTCACTATTGTTTGAATCAAATTTATGGAAATATTCTCCCTTTGTATGGATTAATCCCTCATCTCTAGTAATTATTCTCTAGAATACAATGTAGAACTCTTGAGCTCAAGTAGAACTCTGACTGGAATATGTGTTTTAGCAGAAGGTGTTATATCTATGATATTGAAATTAGTAGTAAGAATCCACTAGGTACTTTGTCATGGGGAACCAAGTACATTGTGGTCGTTCTAGTGGGTTATACTACCTATATCACCATATAATAGCCAATGGAGTTGAAATAGTTGGATAATAGGGGACTTAGTACTAGTACATATTGACTTGGTACATTATAATGATGGGTTTATTTAATGAGGATAAAAGTTTTATTTTTATCCACCTCTAATAGAATGATCCAGGGATGATATATCCATATATTCCTTTATTTTCTATCTATGTATCTCCATTGATTTAGGGTTTATTGGGAATTTTTCTTTGAACTAAACTGAGGCAATTCCACCTACATGGTTCCTTTATTTTTATTCCACTTTGTTTCATCTAAATAATCTTTATGTTTCTTAGAATTTTATGTTAAATTTCATTGAGGAAAAGAAATTCCAGATTAATTTGATGGTTATTTTTTCTCTATTGGCTAGATAATTTCAAAATATGAAGAAACCCACTTGTTTCCAATTTTTAATTTTAGGTACTTTTATTGGTGAGTTATCCTGACCTTTTCAACTAATTAGGTTAATATTGGTGTTCAATTAGGGATATATTCTTTGGGATATTTCTTGAATAAGTATTAGGTTTTAGTTATTATGTATCAAATACTGAAAAATCACCTGAGTTATTTCATAAAAAAACCTCAAGTGCACATTTTGGTCTCTAATGGATAACATATTCACTAGAGGATCATGTAATATAAATGTGGTAGGTTTTCCCCTATGTTTAATAATATTTGGAATATAAAAAGTATTAACAAAAATGATTTATTTCCTATCCATGATTAAGAATACACTAAATATGTTATGGGTAAGGATGTAATAAAATTAAATTCAAAATGGAATAACGTTATGTATTTTCATACCAATATCATAATATCCCTGAAAAATAAACAATATAATAAAATGTGAAATTAATCCCATAAACTATACTTAAATAATATGATAAATAAAAAAGGATTAATTACCTGATATAGTTCTATTCAATGTGCATCCTTTTCAAAAATTCATTAGCGGAATCCCCTATTCCATTGTCAATACCATGAAACAAAATCCTCGATAAGTGTCACCCATTATGTACATTCCATGTTTAAAAATAAATCAAATGGTTATGTGTTTCCACATACAGGTATAAAATAAAAGAGTCCACACACATCTAAAAAGGGTCCATGTAGGGTGTGAGTATAACAACTCAGTCGGTGGTCACCACCACACCCAAAGTTTTTCATAATCTTGAGTGTTTTATATAAATACTATATAAAACAATCCTAACATAAATATCCCATTATTATATGATTTATAGAAAAAATTTCATAACATTTAAATTTAATACCTTTAGGTTTAATGTTTTGGTGAATTTAGAAAATCCTTTATGTAATATAATAAATAATTTTCACTCATTGTATATTTCTTTCAATGAGAACAAGTTATTTAACATTATTTATCATTATTGTATTTTCTTCAACCATTAATAGTTATAGAATTTATAATGTTAGAAATATAAATCAAACAAATTTTGATCACATTAGATATTTGGATGATTATATATTTCATGAGAAAGAATACATAGATATTATTATGTAGATTTGATAGTCGTATTTTCTATTTTTTTTCATCATAAAAATCACATTAAACTCATGTTTTGTTTAGTGATTCATTTGAAATGAATATTATTGCAATATCTAAATATTTTTCTTGAGATAATTAGAATTGGTTTTTAAGAGTTTGGAAAAATTTTGTAATTTTGGTTTTATGGTTGAAAACGACAAAGGAATGATGTTTTTGTTAGTATTTTGGGAAATATATAAGATTTAATGTGATCCCTTACATGTTTTAGATGATCACATGAATTTTTTAATTTCATGTATTTGATAAATCCATTTAAATTTATTCAATGCATGTGAATTTAATGTTAGATCACATCATATATAGAATGGGTGTATGACTTTTTTAAGAGTCACATATATCTTCTACTAAAGCATGTATAAAATTGATGCCACATGGTACCACTAGTGTATGAATTAAATTAATGGCGTAGGATTTTTCATCAACCACATATGAATTTACTTATCCATGGAGGACTTCCAGATGTGTTTGTATGAATTTTTCTTAGATTTGGAAGACTTTTGATCATTTTATATGTTTTGAATTAACAAATTTTTTAGAATTTTTAGATTTAAAATAAAAGTTTTACCAAAATTAAATATTTTGAATAAATATTGTACAATACGATATAAAATCATTTTTATCTTCGAAAAAACTTACAAAAAATAATTCTGTGTGTTGCAAAGGGGGGTTTTTGGAAATTTTATCCACGTATTCACACACACATCAAGGCTATTCTGATGTGTTTAAATGTAGTGGTCTTTATAGAATATCCAGGATGGTATTTTTGTAAGTATTAAGGTGAAATGATCATATGGTATAATGTAATTAATTTTAAATTATATATTTGAAATTCAATCGTTCTGAAAACTATTTTAAAATAATTTTTAAGTGGTTGACATGCGTTCTATATATTTTCATGATTTTTGGGATTTTTTATAATTAATTTATTGATTTAAGATTCACCAATATTTAGTAAATATTAATTTAAAAAGTAAATAAAAATTAGGTTATTTTATTATTTATTATATAAATGATACACTATAGTGTATTAATCCTATTTTATTGAAGAGAAATAAGTGAATAATAATGAAAAAGATATAATTATTACTTTTTTAATTTGAATGAAATTAAAGAGGTAGATAATTGATCTGTAGAATCGAACATGGGTAGAATCAAAGTAGAACCATGAAAAAATTTTGATGCACAATTATGAATGACTCTAATTATTAAAAAATTCATCAATATTTTAATTATATTGGATGTATATACATTATCGAGGGGTTAAAGTGAAATAAATGTTCATGGATAATTTTTAGGCTTCACTGGGAGTGATTTTACCTTGTGTAATAACATGTTGGGCTCATGAATAGTTTTTAAAATGTTTGATTGCTGTTTAGAAAATCATAAATCTATTAAATACTTCTATAAAAATGTGTTAAACAGTTGTCTATACAACTTTATGACCTTTCATCCATGCTACTTCAAAATAAATCTTTTGTGTTTGATGATATAATATTCTTTTAGTTTAAAAAATGGATTGAACATTTGTGTATTAATGATATGGTGAATGATTTTTTTGACCATGATGATGAGGATCCCATGAGAAATCATTATTTTAGAGCACCAGAGACACAATGAGGATATCATTAGGTGAAGGGACAACCAAACACCTCAACATTTTAATATTAAAGGAATCTAAGAGTAAATTTACCAAATTGATAAATAGATATAATCCAACTAAGAAGAATATATTTTTATCTATTTATATTAAAAATATTAAATCCTAAAGGATAAACTACTGATATAAGAATGTGTGGCTAGAGAATGGTTCAGTAAAAGATGGTTACGGGAGGTTTGTAAAAATACGACCTAATATCACACATAACTCAGGGAGAATAAATTTACTGTAAAAGATAATTTGATCATAGAGGAAGGCTATCATCCTAGTGATGTTAACTACCCTAGCCCCTTACTATGACCCTATTCACTAAGATTCATCCAAACCTAAGGTAGGGTGAAAATGATGGTATCAAATATTTTGATCATACTATTTTTTATAAATGTTCCCAGGTTGATTAAAGTGTATTATAATCACACCATGGTTGCGATACCTGACAAGGAGGTGAATTTGGAGGCCATGGATATCCTCAAAAAAAAACAGTCCCCATGTAACCGATGGAATTCATATATCATTTTTGTTGGCCATAAGGGAATTATTTAAGTATGATGTCATTCATGATATCCGAGACTATTACAAAGGATTTTTTCTTCCTAGTGTTGTGTCTACCAATATTTAGGATCTCACCCCATGGTCGATATCTCTATTAATTGAGTTAATTTTGACTAATTATTTTATGAAATTTCTTCAAAACATTTATTGAAACATCCCTAAAAAATTTATAAGAATTTGGGGTCTATAATGTCTAAGGAGAAACATGGATTTATCAAAGGTATAAATTTTCAAGGATTCATCAACATGGATTAAGATATTATATCAAATCATGTTAAAAGGGTTTTGAGTTAAAATATTGTGATTAAAATTGATATTGAAAAGGTATATGACATGATTTAGAGATTCATCTTACTTGTCATATGAAATTGTGGCTTCTCTAAATGGGTCTATGACCTTTTTTTCAGATGTTTTTCTTCTACTTGGTTATCTATTTCTTTTATGGGAAGGATATTTGGATTATTGGAATCTGTTAGGGGCCTTTGGAAAGGTGAACACCATTAATTAATCTTTTTTATTCTTTTCTTGTATGTACATAGTAGAAATCATAATAAAGGAATTTCCAGTGGTCTTGATCACCCCTTTAGATAATAGATTGGTTTTAAATGAATTTCTCACATATTTTTATAGAATAAATGATATTATTTATCAATGTAAGAAGTAATTATATTCTTAACATAAATTCAATATTTTATCCCTATAACATCAAAATAGGGATATACATCCATCTATCCAAGAGTAAATTCTTAATTTCAAAATCTTCTACCAGTCATCATTTAAAAATCTTTTGGAGTATAAATGGATTCCTAAAAATTCAATTCCAAATGGAATATCGTGGATCCCACTCTCCAATAGAAGAAATATATTATGTAATTTTTATAGAGTCTATAGTATAATCATGAGAATAAAAATCAACTAGATAATAATTTTTTTATCTTTTAGAAGGAGAATTACATTGGTTAATAGTGTCCTGTCTTATTATCCAATTAATGTCTTATCAGTTTGTAAGGATAAAAAAGATATTATAAAAAAGATATAGAAAAATCCCAAAAACATCCTTTGGGATTTCCATATTAAAGGCATACACCTCATGTCCATTTGGAATAGTCTAGCTAAGCCAACTCACAAAGGGGGAATAAATCACTGAATTATCAATGTAAATATCATTTGCATATAGGGAATAAACACTTGGGACTCTATACTAGGATGATATTTAAGGAAAAGAAATTTCAAATAGAATTATGGGAAATCACTTATTATCCATTATGATGGTCTTTTGTACTCTCACATTAGACATAGTCTCCATAAAAATTATCATAATTATTATAGAGAATTCATGCTAGAATATTGTTCATGGAGAAATTTCATTTTTGTTTCAAAAATATGATGATTGTTTCATTCATTTTCCCAATATTCCTATCATCATCCTTACATAAAAAAAGTTTTGTTTCATCTCTCATTTATTTGAATATATTATCAATGGGAATACAAATTCTGTGGTAAAAAGAATTTAATTAGAGGACACTCTGAATTTCACACCTTCATTCCCTCCCCATTAAGAGAATTAACATGTTCAACCTTCCATGAAATTATTAATTATCTTTATCCTAAAAAAACATTATTAATTTATCTATAATGTAAAAATATTCCTATATAATGGTAATTTCTCAATTGGTGCCTAAAAAATAACAACCTTCCCACTAATCCTAAAGTTCAATATAAGGGATCCCAATTAGGATCAAAAGGATTATTCAAAATCACACAAAGCTTTGAATCAACATTCTATTTTCTTATAGTGGAATAATGGGCATGGTACACCTATAAATGTTCTAGTTGAAATAAATACTATCATGATTCACTAGACCACTTAATTTATTACTCTTTAATCTCAAATGTAGGTTGTTTAGTAAATGTAGTTATGCCCATCATTTTATTCATGGATGGGTCTTTGGAAATTTGGAATAAATAGAATAGTGTCTAGAAGCATTATATTATGCCCAGTATTGGATACCTAAAATCTAGACTAATATATGAGATCTGATCCCTCTCTCAATTTTGAAAAGGATTTCCCTTACTGCACACAATAATTTCTTAGTTTCCACAACATAGTGTTGATGTTCATCAGGGATTAATGGTAAGTGGTGTGTGGGTAGTATTGAAGGTCCTAAAAAATGTGCATAATATTAACATTGATGGGTCCTATGTCCAAGGGGAAATTAATGGGGTTGGACTTAGTTGTTATATTAATTGTTCAGTTGTCACTACCTTTTTAAAACATTATGGAGAAAGATCTTATATTCAGATAGAGGCTTAGGCCTTGATCAATGGAATATATATATAAATATCCTATTTATAAGGCCACGACCATAAACATTACTTAATATTGAATTAAATGATTAATTCACATTGAGGATCTTTTCAGGTTTAGAGTTTTAGAGAATTAGGACATAACTATTACATCTCAAAAGATTACAAAGTAGACACTTCTACTATGATTCCATAAAATAAAAACTCTTAAAAAGAAACATGTCTAGTTCTATGTTTTAGATAGCTTGAATTTCCCTTGATCCCATCCTTGAACCTAATCCACAATATGTTCTGTGAAAGACATTTAAAAAAAACATGGGGTGAGCATAAATAGCTCAGTAAGGGATGCACAAAGAATTAAAACTGTTAGTTTTTTAAACATCAAGTAAACCACATATACTTTATCAAAGTAATACCTTCATCTTCATGAAGTAGTAAAAACTATTCACTAAATAAAATATCATTACTTACCCTTTTGTAACCAAAGTATTACCATAAAACCCATATAAAGAAAACATAACATATAAAGGTAACATGGGACATAAACATACTTAAGTGGAATAACCATACAGTCGACTTCCACACTTATCACTTAATGGAATAGCCATACGACCAACTTCCATACATACTTAATGGAATAGCCATACGGCCGAATTCCATACCCAATGCATTGGAGGTTATAACGTAACCACCCGTCCTGGTATTCACGACACCACCCGTCATATGGTTTATCACGTAACCACCCATAAAATGTCCAAGTACCAATATAAAATCATAAAACATAAAACCAATATAAAGGTATGATAAAATTTCCACATTTAAATCACAATATATCATTGACATAATAGAATCCTTTATCAAAACCATTTTCAATACCAAAATACATAAATGAGTATATGGTATATATTTAATTTTAAAAACATTACGACATGTTGAGGAAGCCAAAGACCAAATAATACTAGCGGCGGCGGAAAAGGTCGTTGTCACCACGTACGTTAAAAGAAACATTCCTTTTTGTCGTTTAGTAAAATGCTTTGTAGAAAATGATTACTTTTGTATAAAAGTAAAATGAAAAGGGTTTTATACACCTTATAAAAGATAGTTGTGTATAAAACGAAATATGCCTCAATGAAAGGAGATTGAGACGAAGTCCCTTACCTCGGGTCCGACTTGACTCGATCGTTCTTTATCATCCTGAATACTAAACTTGAGTTTATTTCTATTTTCTTAATAATCTTTTTCAAGTTCATTATTCCTTTTATATCACTTATTGCTATGTTATAAACATTATGTAACCATTTAAGTTAATAATGTTTGTTTTGTCGATATTTGGTTCTTAAGTTGAAAGTGGACTTCTTACAATTACATGTTGTTCGTGTGGTCAAAGGTTCTTTATATCTAGAATGACATTCCTGGTTTGGATATCATATATATCATATATATCCATAATATACATGTATTTATAATATTAAATAATCATTTATAAGTAAGAAATGAAATGCACCGTTCATGGAGACGTTAAGTCGTACGTACGCATGAACGCTACTTTAATTTCTTTGTCATATTAATGAAATTAAAACTAAATGAGAGGTATGTATATTTCAATTCCAGAATTATATTAATCATTTATATGTATCATTACTCATATATATCGATTATATATATGTACTTATAATAATACATTACATTTGGGATAAGAAATGAAATGCACCGTTCATGGAGACGGTAAGCCGTGCGTACGCATGAACGCCACTTTCATTTCATTGTAATACATTAACGGAAAGAAATAATAATGATATAGAGGTATATTATAAATCTAGTATAACATAATATTTAATAACTTTAAATACATCCTTTATACATCCCACATATGGCATTAACGAATCAAATCACTTTGAGGGGGCAGTAGTCTGCACTTCCTTAAATGAAGATATCGCATTTACCCATAATGGGAACCATAAAGGTATACCACAAATGAAAAATACAGAAGCATAAGGGAAACATAAACATATTATATATCATATATAAATATAGTGACATCTTAATGTCCACCTTTGAAGGTGTCAGAAGAATATCAAACAATCATCGTTTCGTGAGGTAGAAATTCGCCATCCACGGAAACAGTATGTTCTTTAACCATTAGACATAGGTGTGTATAAGTGTAGCTAGAATAATTCTTATAAAAACATCCTATTATATTTAATATACTGGAGTTGTTACAAAATAAATGAATAAAAAGAGTTTAGGGGATTGGAGAGGCCAAATAAACCAAAAGGACTCAAGTGAAGACATTACCTTATAATCGGGTAACTCCCTTTGGTTTGATCTCAAAGGCTTCCTTGGGAAGCCTTATGCCCAGTGTGAGGCTTCAAGGTGTAACATATGGATGTGTAGATACAAAATGAGCAGGGGTTGGTCGAGCCAAAGGCTTTGGAAGTGTGGGTAATGAGGTAGAGGTGGGGGCCTTTTATAAGAGGAGAGGAGGGGCACTCTTGGAAAGTAAGGAGATGTTACTTTATTTTCAAATGGTTTTCAGATTTTAATGGTCCCACATTGATTTTTTTGGAGGATAAGGTGATAAGGGTTCTAAATACACCCATACAATAGGTTTTGGACATGTGTAGGTCTTATATTTTACATTATCTTTCCATTTTATTTAAATCGTTAAATAATGAGGTAATCGCTGCATCATCATGGTGTCATAAATAATTAAATTTATTTAATGTCTAAAATTTATAAAAAAATACTATGATGTAGGAAATATTTCTATATTTCCAATGAATATTTATAGGAAAAATTATGACTTGTATAACCCCATGTAAAAATTGTTTTAGTAAAACATTTCATGTTTGTCTCATTTTTACTTTAACATTAAATAAAAAGGTATTTATGTCATTTTCCAACCAAAGTGGCTCCATGGGGTCCCCAAGTTGACCCATGGATTGTCTTGGTCGGACATGACACATCCAATGAGGTTAGAACATGTGTCAAGTTCATTTCATATTATTACAACATTATTTTTACCTTATATTACACTAATTACCTCTAATCGCGATTAAAAACTTAATAAGTTACTATTTACCAAAAAATTATTTTAATCCCATTGAACCACATTTTACTTCTTAATGACAACCATGTATGTCAGATTTTTGAAATTCAAAACACAAAGGTGGTAAAGTCCTATTTAAACGAAAAATCAAATTTTGTAACCACCATTTTGCGGTTACACTATTCATAAAAAATTGAAGTTTTTCAGAAAAAAACCAAAACATCACCCTAAGCAATATTTGATATTCCGAATTAAAAAATAAAGTCCATTTTAAAAAATTCAAAACATATATGTTGCATTAATTAATTTAATAATTAATTCCCTCTGTCAAAACAAATAGCGTGTTTTTATGAAACAATAAGTATCAAAAGATTGACACCAGTTTAAGTCCAATTTCAAAGTAAAATTAATTCCAACGAACACTATTGGATTAAATGGTAGAAATATATCCTAATTTCACTTAAAAACCAATTCAAAATATTATCTAATCATCATAATAAATTATATTAAAAAGAGGTTTTGAATTAAAATATAACATTTTACACTATTCATTAAAAAAATCAACTTTTTTGGAAAAATACCAAAAAATTACACAAAGTAATATTTGATGTCCTGATTCTAATGAAGAGTTTAATTTGGAACAATAGAATGTATAAGAGTGACCAAAACTATATTTAATTACGGTTCGCCATCAAATGTTGACAAGTGGACCTTTCGTGAAAATTAGAGTATATAAGCCTAAAATTGAATTCTTTTCATATTTTAAGCCTTTATACTTTATTAGATAAATTTAAAAACATTTAACAAACATATATAATCATATTTTAGTTATTTCTATCCATTTTTTCCAGTACAATGGCTACGTGTTAACTAACCTTTAAAATAATATTATTTTATTACTAGTGTGCAACGTATGATTTCAAAGAAACTCTTTGTTGCGTATCGGGTACGCTATCGAACATAGAAACCCCTTAAAAGTAATATTAATATTTAATTCGCAAATATTAATAAATATGAAAATGTATTATTCTTTATTTACCTGGGATGTTACATCCTTCCCCCTTTTGGGAATTGCGTCCTCACAATTTTATTCACTTATAAAAATAAGTGGGGGTATTTATCCCTCATAGCATTTCAGATTCCCACGTTGCCTCTATAACCATATGGTTTTTTCACAAAACCTTTACCTGGTGAATTACCTTATTTTGCAATACTTTCTCTTCTTCGGTCAAGAATCTGGACTGGTTGTTCTTCATAATAGATATTCTCTTCCAACTGAACTACCTCTGGGCACAAAACATGAGATAGATCTGGCATATACTTTCTCAACATCAAAACATGAAAAACATTGTGTAACTGAGATAAAATCGGAGGTAAAGCCACTCGGTAAGTTACTGATCCAACTTTATCCATATCTTCATATGGTCCAATGAACCTTGGACTCAGCTTTTCTTTCTTACCAAATCTCATCACACTTTTCTAGGGAGAAACCTTGAGAAAAACATGATCACCTACCTCAAAAGATAGATCCTTCCTCCTGTTATTTCCATAACTCTTTTGCCTGCTCTAAGCTGTTCTCATGTGTTTCTGAATCAACTGAACTTTTTCTGCCATCCCTTCTACCAATTCTTGTCCCATCAGCTTCCTTTCACCCACTTCATCCCAAAATGCTGGAGTTCGACATAGCTTCCCATATAATGCCTCAAATGGTGCCATCTGTATACTGGAAAGAAAACTGTTATTATAAGAAAACTCAACCAAAGAAAGATGTTGGTCCCAACTTCCCTGATAATCCATCAAACAAGCTTGTTACATATCTTCGAAGGTCTGAATTGTTCGTTCTAACTGCCCATTTGATTAAGGATGAAAATCTGTACTAAAATTTAATTCAGTACCCAATGACTTCTGAAGGCCTTTCCAAAAGTTGGAAGTAAACCTGGGATCACGGTCAGATACAATGGAGAGAGGAACTCCATGTAACCTGACTATCTCTTTAAGATACAGACGGGAAAGTTGATCTAGGGAAAAAGTATCTCGTATAGTAATGAAATGAGCAGATTTAGTCAAGCGATCAACAATAACCCAGATTGCATTATTACCTCGAGATGTCCTCGGTAATCCCACAACGAAGTCCATGGATATATTCTCCCATTTCCACTCTAGAACTGGTAAAGGCTGAAGCATCCCTTTCGGTAACTGCCGCTCTGCTTTAACCTGCTGACAAGTCAAACACTTTACAATAAAATCAGCAATATCTCTTTTCATTCCATCTCACAAGTAATACTCCCGTAGATCTCTTTACATCTTAGTACTGCCAGGATGAACTGAAAACGGAGAACTATGAGCTTCACATAAAAAATCTCTCTTCAACTATGAATCACAAGGCACACACAATCTCTTCCCAAATCTCAAAACATAGTCACTATCAATGTTGAATTCATGCTACTTACCTTTCTGAACCAGCTCTACCTTTTTCTGCAACTCACTGTCTTGCTTCTGTGCTTGCTTGATTCTGTCTGATAGAGAAGATTTCACAGATACCTGAAACAAAACAGAAGGACATCCTGCACCAACAACTTCTTTTCCAATGTTCATCAAATAAAAAAACCAAAGGATCTCGTTCCAAACGCAATATCGTTAATGAAGCATTAATTTTTCGACTCAAAGCATCGGCCACTTTATTTTCTTTTCTAGGATGGTAATGAATTGTAAAATCATAATCCTTGATTAATTGCAGCCATCTCCTCTGTCTCATGTTCAATTATTTCTGAGTGAATATATACTTTAAACCATTATGATCAGTATATATTTCACACTTTACTCCATACAAATGATGCCTCCAAATTTTTAAAGCAAAAACAACAACATCTAAATCCAAATAATGTGTAGGGTAATTTACCACATGAGTTTTCAACTGACGTGAAGCATAAGCAATTACCTGATCATTCTGCATAAGGACACAGCCAAGTCCCTTCAACGAAGCATCACTGTATATAACAAACTCACCATTCCTGGAAGGAAGTGCCAAAACTGGAGCATTCACCAATCTTTTTTTCAACTCCGGAAAATAATCATCACATTCTTTTGTCCAGATGAACTTGACACCATTACAAGTTATCTTAGTCATTGGACTAGATAACCGTGCAAATTTTGTCAACAAACCGTAGGTAGTAACCTACCAAACCAAGAAAACTATGGATCTCGGTTACATTTGTGGGTCTTGGCCATTTTTCAACAACATTTGTTTTAGCAGGATCAACAGTTATGCCATCTTTTGATACAACGTGACCCATGAATGAAATTTTTTGTAACCAAAACTCACACCTGCTGAATTTTCCATATAGTTTATTTTCTTTTAAGGTTTGCAAGATAACCCTTAAATGACTTTCATGATCCTCTTTACTTTTAGAAAAAACCATAATATCATCAATGAAAACAACCACAAAATTATCCAAGAACTCATGGAAAATTCTATTCATAAGGTCCATGAATACAGCAGGTGCATTAGTTAACCCAAAAGGCATAACTACAAATTCCTAATGGCCATATCTAGTAAGGAACACAGTCTTTGGAACGTCTGCTTCTTTTACTTTCAACTGATGGTACCCCGACCTCAAGTCAATCTTCGAAAAATACTGAGCTCCCTGGAGCTGATCAAACAAATCATCGATATGAGGCAAAGGATACTTGTTCTTAATAGTAATATTATTCAAGGCTCTATAATCAATGCAAAGTCTCATTGAACCATCTTTCTTTTTAACAAACAAGACAGGAGCACCCAATGGTGATGTGCTAGGTCGAATGAAACCTTTATCTAATAACTCCTGCAATTTCTTATTTAACTCTAAAAGTTAAACTTGAGCCATTCAATAAGGGGGTTTTGAAATTGGCTTAGAATCAGGAACTAAGTCAACAGTAAATTCAACTTCCCGATCATGAATAATACTAGGCAACTCATCAGAAAAAACATCACGATAATCATTTACCACTGGCACATCATTAATCTAACCAGTTCATTTATTTTCAACAATATGTGCAAGGTAACATTCAATTCCATCTTTTACTAGTTTCTCAACTTCCTGATATGTTATCAAAATCAAGGGTTCATTCTTGTACACAAACTGAAAATCTTTCTGAAAGGAAACCATTTTAGCTCTGCAGTAAATCTTAGCATGATAAAAAGAAAGCCAATCCATGCCCAAAATAACATCAAACTCTACTAGAGGCAAAACAATAAGGTTACCTGGTAGATTCTTTCCACACACAAGGATAAGAAGGTTCTTATAATTCCTTTTTGTCTCAACGTTCCCTCCAGGTGTTTTTACCATAAGTTCGGGATTCATATCTTGAGATGGAATTTCCAATTTACTAGAAAACTTCTCAGAAATGAAAGAGTGTGTAGACCCTGAATAAAACAACACATTGGCATAATCTGAACAAACAAATAGTGTACCTGATACTACTTCATTCGATGGCCCAACATCTGCTGAAGTTGTTGCAAAGGATTTCACCACCCCTTTCTGCTTGTAGTCTGGCTGCTTTCCCCCAGTCGAGTTCTTCGTTAGACACTCATTTGCATAATGACCCATTTCATTACACATAAAACATCTTACCGCTGGCTTTTCATTGCCTACTTGATCATCTTCCATACAGTTACGAGCAATATGACCAGACTTACCACACTGAAAGCACTTACCAGAGTTGGATAAACATTCTCCAGGATGCATTTTACCACACTTCTCACAGGATGGATATTTGGTTTTCTTACCTCCTTGCTTCTTTGATGAATTCTTCCCCATTGCCTGCCAACTGTACCTCTTATTCCACTGTTTGTCATAGAACACCTGATCATCGGCAAACTCCATTTCCACCTTCTCCTCACATCGAACAAGTTTTCATAACTTTTGAACTCACGAGAAGATAAATCCCTTCGATACTTTGGCTTTAACCTTGAGTAAAAACGGTTTATTATACTATCAAAATCTCATATGAAGTTTGGAGCATACCTTTCCAATCGAGTGAACTTTGCTTCATAGGCAGCCACTGAGTCTTCCTCTTGCCTCAATTCCATGAATTCCTTTTCCATCCTAATTCGAATAGCCTTAGGAAAATACATCTCAAGAAACATACCTTTGAATTCGTCCTAGTGAAGATCCTCAATCTCATCACTATCCCTGATATTTGTTACCATCGACCACCACTGTTCAGCTTCACCTTCAAAACGGTAAACAACAAGAATAACCTTTTAATGTTCTGAACACCCCATGGCCTCAAAAATCTTCTCCAATGCTTTAATCCACCCTTTAGATTGCACGGGGTCAGATGATCCTCTGAATTATGGGGGATGTTGCCTCATGAAATGTTCCACCACTGACATGTTCCTCTGCGGTTGATCTAGCTGATCTCGTGCATGGATACCACCACCATTTATAGCCTGAGTAAACTGTGCCCTCACTACAACAAACTATTCAATTCCGATTCCGACCATGTCAGGTTGCTGATTTGGAAGGATGTCTTCCTCCTGATGTCATCCCAACATAGCTGCTTTGATTCCATTGTTAAAAACCATTCTGAACACAGAAATATCTTAGGCGAAGTAACATGGTAATCTTTAAATGCTATATCATTTCTGTCATACCATAAATTAACTTATAATCTAATAATTTTCTAACTCCTAATGTTGTCTAAACCGACCTCTGATACCAACTATAAGGCCCCAGCTGTAAACATGACTTAATATTGAATTAATTAAATAATTCACATTGAGGATCTTTTAAGGTTTCAAGTTTTAGAGAATTAAGACATAACTGTTACATCTCAAAAGATTACAAAGTAGATACTTCTACTATGATTCCATAAAATAAAAAATCTTAAAAAGAAACATGTCTAGTTCCATGTTTTAGATAGCCTGACTTTCCCTTGATCCCATCCTTGACCCTAATCCACAATAAGTCCTATGAAAAACATTTTAAGAAAAACTTGGGGGTGAGCTTAAAAAGCTCAGTAAGGGATACACAAAGAATGAAAACTGTTAGTTTTTCAAACATCAATTAAACCATGTATACTTTATCAAAGTAATACCTTCACCTTCATGAAGTAGTAAAAACTCTTTACTGAATAAAATATCATTACATACCCTTTTGTAACCAAAGGATTACCATAAAACCCATATAAAGAACACATAACATATAAAGGTATCTTGGGACATAAACATACTTAAGTGGAATAACCCTACGGTCGACTTCCACACATATCACTTAATAGAATAGCCATACGACCAACTTCCATACATAATTAATGGAATAGCCATAAGGCCGACTTCCATACCCAATGCATTGGAGGTTATAATGTAACCACCCGTCCGGGTATTCACGGTACCACCCATCATATGGTTTATCACGTAACCACCCGTAAAATGTCCATGTACCAATATAAAATCATAAAACATAAAACCAATATAAAGGTATGATAAAATTTCCAAATTTCAATCACAATATATCATGGACATAATAGAATCCTTTATTAAACCCATTTTCAATACCAAAATACATAAAAGAGTATATGGTATTTATTTAATTTTAAAAACATTACGACTTGTTGAGGAAGCCAAAGACCAAATAATACTCATGGCGACGGAAAAGGTCGTTGTCACCGTGTGTGTTAAAAGAATCATTCCTTTTTTTTCGTTTAGTAATGTGCTTCATAGAAAAAGATTCCTTTTGTATAAAATTAAAACTCAAAGGGGTTTATACACAGTATAAAAGATAGTTGTGTATTTAACGAAATATGCCTCAATGAAAGGAGATTGAGACGAAGTCCCTTACCTCGGGTCTGACTTGACTCGATCATTCTTTAACGTCCTAAATAATAAACTCGAGTTAATTTCTATTTTCTTAAGAACCTTTTTCAAGTTAATTATTCATTTTATATCACTTATTTCCATGTTATAAACATTATGTAACCATTTAAGTTAATAATGTTTGTTTTGTCGATATTTGGTTCTTAAGTCGAAAGTGGACTTCTTACAATTACATGTTATACGTGTGGTCAAAGGTTCTTTATATCCAGAATGAAATTCCTGATTTGGATATCATATATATCATATATATCCAGAATATACATGTATTTATAATATTACATAATCATTTAGAGGTAAGAAATGAAATGCACCGTTCATGGAGACGGTAAGCCGTACGTACGCATGAATGCTACTTTCATTTATTTGTCATATTAATTGAATTAAAACTAAATGAGAGGTATGTATATTTCAATTCCAGAATTATATTAATCATTTATATGTAACATACATTATATATATCGATTATATATATGTACTTATAATAGTACATTACATTTGGGGATAAGAAATGAAATGCACCGTTCATGGAGACGGTAAGTTGTACGTACGCATGAATGCTACTTTCATTTCTTTGTCATACATTAATGGAAAGAAATAATAATGATATAGAGGTATATTATAATTCCAGTATAACATCATATATAATAACTTTAAATACATCCTTTATACATCCCACATATGGCATTAACGAATCAAATCACTTTGAGGGGGAGGTAGTCCGCACTTCCTTAAATGAAGATATTGCATTTACCCATAATGGAAACCATAAAGGTATACCAAAAATGAAAAATACAGAAGCATAAGGGAAAAATAAACATATAATATATCATATATAAATATAGTGGCATCTTAATTTCCACCTTTGAAGGTGTTAGAAGAATATCGAACAATCATCGTTTCGTGAGGCAGAAATTCGCCATCCACGAAAATAGTATGTTCTTTAACCAATAGACGTAGGTGTGTGTAAGTGTAGCTCAAATATTTCTTATAAAAACATCCTAGTATATGGAATATACTGGAGTTGTTACAAAATAAATGAATAAAAGAGTTTAGGGGGTTGGAGAAGCAAAATAAAACAAAAGGACTCAAGTGAAGACATTACCTTATAATCGGGTAACTTCCTTTGGTTTGAGCTCACAGGATTCCTTGGGTAGACTTCTGCCCAATGTGAGGCTTCAAAGAGTAATAGAGGGATGTGGAGAGACAAAATGAGCAGGGGTTGGTCGAGCCAAAGGCTTTGGATGAGTGGTTAATGAGGTAGAGGTGGGGGCCTATTATAAGAGGAGAGGAGGGGCACTCTTGGAAAGTAAGGAAATGTTACTTTATTTTCAAATGGTTTTCGGATTTTAATGGTCCCAAATTAATTTTTTTAGAGGATAAGATGATAAGGGTTCTAAATACACCCATACAATAGGTTTTTGACATGTGTAGGTCTTAGATTTTATATTATCTTTCCATTTTATTTAAATCGTTAAATAATGAGGTAATCACTACATCATCATGGTGTCATAAATAATTTAATTTATTTAATGTCTAAAAATTATAAAAAAAATACTATGATGTAGGAAAGATTTTTATCTTTCCAATTAATATTTATAGGGAAAATTCTGACTTGTATAACCCCATGTAAAAATTGTTTTAGTAAAACATTTCATGTTTGTCTCATTTTTACATTAACATTAAATAAAAAGGTATTTATGTCATTTTCGGACCAAAGTGGCTCCATGGGGTCCCCAAGTTGACCAATGGATTGTCTTGGTCGGCCATGACACATCCAATGATGTTAGGACATGTGTGAAGTTCATTTCATATTATTACAACATTATTTTTACCTTAAATTACACAAATTACCTCTAATCGCGAATAAAAACTTAATAAGTTACTATTCACCAAAAAAAATTATTTTAATCCCATTGAACCACATTTTACTTATTAATGACAACCATGTATGTCGGATTTTTTAAATTCAAAACACAGAGGTCATAAAGTCCCATTTGAACGAAAAATCAAATTTTGTAACCACCACTTTGCGGTTTCACTATTCATCAAAAATTGAAGTTTTTCAGAAAAAAAAACCAAAACATCACCCTAAGATATATTTGATATTCCAAATTCAAAAATAAAGTCCATTTTACAAAATTCAAAACATATAAGATGCATTAATTAATTTCCGCTGTCAAAACAAATAGCGTGTTTTTATGAAACAATATCAAAAGATTGACACCAGTTTAAGGCCAATTTCCAAGTAAAATTAATTCCAATGACCACTATTCGATTAAATGGTAAAAATATATCCTAATTGCACTTAAAAACCAATTCAAAAGATTATCTAATCATATTAATAAATTATATTAAAAAGAGGTTTTGAATTAAAATACAACATTTTACACTATTCATTAAAAAATGAACTTTATCGAAAAAATACCAAAAAATTACACAAAGTAATATTTGATGTCCCGATTCTAAATAAGAGATTTATTTGGTCCAATAGAATGTATAAGAGTGACCAAAACTATATTTAATGACGGTTCTCCATCAAATGTTGATAAGTGGACCTTTCGTGAAAATTAGAGTATATAAGCCTAAAATTGAATTCTTTTCGTATTTTAAGCCTTTATCCTTTATTAGATAAATGTAAAAACATTTAACAAACATATATAATCATATTTTAGTTATTTCTATCCATTCCCGCCAGTACAACAGCTACATGTTAACTACCATTTAAAATAATATTATTTTATTACTAGTGTGCAACGTACGATTTCAAAGAAACTCTTTGTTGCATATCGGGTACGCTATCGAACATAGCAACCCCCTTAAAAGTAAAATTAATATTTAATTTGAAAATATTAATAAATATGAAAATGTATTATTCTTTATTTACCTGGGATGTTACAACATTAACAATTATTTTATTCAATCTGATTCATTTATTCTTTTCATCTATCTCTTGGGTACTATCATGAGAAACCATATAATTGTCTATTCTATCAAGAGTAGTATGATTATAGGGCAATAAGAAACTGAGATGCTTCACAAATAGAAGGATGAAAAAAAGGCTGATGATCTTCATTCCTAAAAAGGTTATTAGGATGCTAAGATCAACAATTTTCTGATCATAGGTTCTCTACTGAAAATCACATGCCTATTAGAACACTAATAATTAAACTCTATTCAATTATATAATATGAATTATCCATGAAAATCATGACTGAAATATCGGAGCCATGATATTTATATTAATATCATATATCATATATTGTAAAATTCCAATAGCTCTTTATATGGAACAATATTTGGTAAAGACATGCCTTTCACTAGAGATCTAAGATGCATGTAAAAGGTTAATCTTCTGTCAAATACACTAGATGCCAATTTTTAGGGAAAGATGTGTATTATTATAGTACTATATTGACTCAACGAAGATGGTTATATCACCTATAAATTAATAACCATGGAGGTAGTGCATGAATCCTTAAGAATATGAACTACACAAAAATGTCCTGGATCATCTGTACATGATAGTAATTCACCATATTCTATGAAGATTCAAAAATTATCTAGGAAATTCATTTGGAAAATGGGATTTATCTTGGTTAATATATATAATTTCCCTTGATTCCCTCCTCCTCTAGTAAGAATCCAATGGCAGAATTATCAGTGTCAGAGAACACACATGGGATTCTATCAAAGAGATATACATGTTAACTTGGGCATCCTTCCTTCAAATAGGTATTATGGTCAGTAAGAAAAGAATGATTTAAAAAAACTTCTTATACCTCTAACCATTTCAATTCCAATGATAAAATTCCCATTTTCTATTTGATTCTTGGAGAAATAGGTCTTATGTTTATCTAATGGTGTACATTGATAGTTAAGTTAGGGTTTTCACATTATCCATTGTATATTTATATTCATCTTTCATGAGTTTGAGGAATTATTTTCCCATCAAGACTAAGAGTATGATAAACATACATGACTTATTTCTATCTATTTCGTAAGTGTAATTACATCATTTTTTCTTGTGTTTAGATTACATTCCAACTTTAATTCACTTCACATTCCAAATGCCAAATGTCGTAAATGGATTTTTCATTCTTGAAGAAAAAAATATACTTTTAATGGATCATGAGTGATTCTATGGGATAGTGTTATTCATTGTATGATTGATATTGGGGCATGTTATTCCTAAGGCTTTTATACATTTTCTAAAAACCAAAATGGTGAGTATTGATAAAGATAATACCTAAAGAAAAATTATAATAATTTAACTATAGGATTGAAATAAGATGTACATGCTCAACATAAAAGGGGGGGGGGGGTGCTGAATGGTATCCTTTAAAAATTCCTTTGAAAATTTTAATGTTAACATAATAAACATTATATTTTTTAACAATGTTAAAAAAGTTAAATTCTCAAGACCTCTTAATTCTAAAGACTTTATAGATTTCAAAAATATGGTTTCATAAATGAAACATCAGAAATGATTATAGGGGAAAAGATTCTACCACAAAGCATATAGAATCAAACTATTCAGTGTAAAAGTACAAGAAATAATAATATAGTTATAATTTCTTTATTAATAAAAATGCAGTGGACAAAAACATGAAATAACACAAGTAAAAAGTATAGAATCTTTTAACACAAAGTGTAGGGTATCCAACAAGATTGCATAAATGTCCCATGATTTATACTTTCAAATATTTCTATCTTACCCACACTAGGGTAAGCCCGCAATAAGAATATCAGAGTCTGTCTTGATATCCCCATAATCCATAGAACTTGAAGGTAGTAAGAACCACTATCTTTTTTATCATGGAAGTCCTCGAACATTAAGGTAGTCAACACCTCTGTCTTCCTTTCCCCGAAAGCCCTGGATTGTACATAGCAACAATTGGAGTCACACGATGCAATTTCAACAAGATTTTTAGGACCCAAAAAGATTGATAGTATTTCTCTATAGAAATCAACTCAACATCATGTAATCACTAGAGTTATGGAACAATTCATTATATTTTGAGTGTATTAAATTGAGCTCTTATTTATAAGAATTTCGTCAACCGTCAGCTCCCTCCTCCGAAGGTTATATTTTTCCTTAAATTTCGTAGGGTCCTATACATGTGTCACTAAAATAATGGTTAGTTAGAAATATAATTCATGGAATCATTTCATAACTATAAAAAGGGTATGTATAATATGGTTTCACATCGAAATATATTTTTTGGAGTCTAAGAAAAAATAAAGCTTAGAGTCTAAATTACATGGATATTCAAATTCTATTTTTCAAGGAATTCAGAATTAAAATTCTATATATTTCGGAGTCTAAATTATATAGAATTTGGAACCTGAATTCTAAATAATTTAGAAACATAATTATAAGGATTTCAGAGTCTTAATTCTAAGGAATTAGGGCTCTGAATTCAAAGGAATTTAGAACATGAAATCTATGGAATTTGGAGTCTAAATTATAAGGAATACGAAACATGAATTATAAATAATTAGGAATCCGAATTCCAAGGAGTTAGAAGTCTAAATTCTATGGAATTCAGAATCTGAATTCTAAGGTTGTCCGAGTCTGAATTTCTAAGAATTCAAAATCTAAATTTCAGAGAATTCATAATCTGAATTTTAGTGAAATCGGAATCAAAATTTCAATGAACTCTAAATCTAAATTTCAGTGAATTCGGAATCTGAATCTCAGAGAATTCTAAATCTGATTTTCTAAGAATTTGGAATATGAATTTCCGATAATTTGAAATCTGTAATTTAGAGAATCCGGAATATGAATTTCATAGAATTCAGAATATGAATTTTAGAGAATTCAGAATCTGAATTTTAGTGAATTCAGAATCTGAATTCAAAACCTAAAAATAGACTATATTATATCTATGTATTTATATTATTCCAAGGATTTTGAAATGAAACTGAATTTTACATTTAGACATAAAAATAGTAAGGTTTAATAAAATTAAATCATGGATAATTTAAATAATGATAGGTAAAAATTTCCTCGGGGAAGGAAAAAATTTCCTTAATAGGGAAAAAAATCAGGGAAATAAAATTTACCTTCAGATAGTGTGTTTGTGATTTTCAAAACATAAAGGAATGGATAAGTCATAATGAAACCATATTGCCTCAACAATCTCTACTTTTTGAGAAAACAAAAACAGCCTTATTAAAAATAATCCAAGGGAATATAAATTTTATGCACATAAAAATAAATACTTATCTCTTATTACTTATACATCATATTGAATACGACTACATCTACCTCATTGTTTGTAATCACTAAGGATCATCCTCTTGATTTCCTGAATGATATTTTTCATTTTATTGCATTCAAGAAAAATCATTAATAAGAACAATCCTTTTGATGAACTCCCCCTTACATAGACAATCATATTAATTAATTTGAATTATTTTAGCCTTCCTTTACCCCATTTATTATTTTAAAAAATTCTTGGAGGGAATGGAAAAAAAATTTGTACCTAAAACATTAGTACTAAACAACCAAAAATATTGAGAACAACAAAAATTTCATTAAAATTGTATATATTTATACAATGGGGAAAATATAAAAAAATATCAGATTGTAATGAAATTATCTAACTTTGTCATTCGACATCAGCTTCTTTATAATAGTTTTTATCTTCTTGAGATCATTGTGATCCTCTTCTGCTCACTTAAGCAACTAAACCTGGTCTTTAATTTTCATCTTTATGGATTGAATGTTCTCTTCCTGAGCCTTAAGAAGGTCTGACTATGCTTCCAAGAGTTCCTATTGATTAATAATATTTTCTTCAATCTCCATTCTAATATATCTTTCCCTTTTCCAATTCATGGCCACATAGTTACGCTTTCCATTCAAATCATTATCATCCAACTTCCAAGTAGTCTCTTCAAGACATAACATTCCTCTAAAACAATTTGAATGATCAATAATCTTTTCATCATCGGTATAAAAAGAATCCTTTACATTATCATGGAATTCATAAAAAATTATCATTTCATTAATAATCTTCTTCGATAAACTTCTCATCTTCTTGAACTATATTTTATGTGGCTCATAACCAATAAGGATCATCTTAAAATCTTCCTCTCATGAAACACATTTATCAACCACCACATAAATTGATTCAGATTTCTGGTTTATCATATGCTAAAGAATCTAACATCTTGATTCTATGCTTGGAAATAATGGAATAGTATCTACCAGCTTCATTAATGATCGGACAACAAATTCATGTCATTGTGAAGATGATTCTGAATATGAAAGTTTGTATGATGAGGATTATTTTTCTATATCCTCAACATTCCTCTTGGATGAGGCCCCAACAACTTTCTTCTTCACCATGGTTTTACTTGTTGTGTATACAACCACCTACTTTCCCTTATCTGATCTTAGATTGATATCTTGTTATTTTAGAGATTCATGCTCACTATCAGATAGATGAAAAAATATTTTCTTCCCCAATGTCTTCTTTCTCTAAATTAGACAGTAGATCTTCCAGATGAATAAAATCATGATTATTAATTTTATCATTTGTTGTCTTATTCACTTCTTCTTCACCCTCATCATCTTTTACCGATGTAAATTTTTTTGAGGATTCATCTTGGGTTGTCTGGATTGATAATTTCACAAATGGGCATTCCTTCTAATGATACACTTCAACATGTTTTATAAAATCATCAGATTCATTCCCTTCTTCTTTCACCTCCACTTCTTATTCTATTTCTTATTCCACTTCTTGTGAAACTTCTTCTTTTTGAAGTGATTTTGGAACCATGACTTTCTTTCCCGGAGTCTCTATTAATGGTTCTATCAGAAAGGATTCTGGTACAAAATATTTGTTCAGAGGCTCTTTCGGTAGTCTTGAGAAGGGATTGAATGACATCAGCTTCTGAAAATTTCTTCATTTGCTTCATTTTTTTGGTTCCTTTTCCATATTCTTAGTAGCCTTTTCCTTCAATGTTTTTGCTTCTGCAGGGTCCAACCCAAACAAAGGGTCCCCTTCCTTCCAGTTAATTATACCTTCTCTCCACTTTTCCACAAATTCATCAAGATATGCTTTTATCTTCTTTGGATTTGGAGGTGCAGACTAATATTGTTGGGCCACAAGAGTTTTTCTCTTCCGGATCCTTGGCCTTTCCCTTACTTACACATTTTTCTATGTGTTAGGTATTTCCATCTTCTTTGAAAAAGTTTTTAACTCATCTTCAAAAAGGCCATAGAATTGTCCTGATTCACTGGAAAATCCAATCTTCATTCTCGTTATCGTGTCATCACCCAGCAACATGACTTTGTAATGACTCATGATTCGAACTGCATGGGATTTTGAATGACTGAAGGCAAAGAACAATGATATTTGAAAGAATAGATGGATACAAAATAATCCAAGACTTCAAATTCCCATTATTGATATTTTCAATCATTACCATGATATATTTAACCATGTTTATCTTCCATAGATTTACAATGAAATCCAAAATATTGATGTCACTCTAATTTATAGTATCCTTGTCCTTTTTCCTTGGAATTATAAATCCTTGAACCCATAATTCAAGAATCCACAAATTTAGAGAAAGATGAAAGATCTTTAGAGTTTTCACTCTTTTTCATCTAAGACATTCTATTTACTTCTCCTTGTTAAGCGATTGTGATTTATCAGGTAATTTATGGGTAATGAACTCTTCTTACCCTTCATAAGGAATACCAATCAGACTCACTGCATGGAGGTATGAAAGAGAATAGGTTTTTTCATAACACTATAATGAAAATATATATTTCCCTCTTTCATTGAAAAATCTAACTAATTCATAAAAACATAACCATCAACTCTGAATACACTGTATCCTATTTCATTGGCTTTGAAATACAAAGGCTCTCCCATCCATTTAGCTTAATGTTTTTTCCAATAATAGAATAATTCTTTTTAGGGAATTTATAATCAACTAGCCTCTCTCGGTATATCTTCCATTAAAATATTTCCTTAATAGATGACACTTCAATCTGAGGAGAAGCTTTAGCAGACATGCATAACTAAGGAAAAATTTGAAGATTCTAGAATGGCCTTAAAATATAGAGGCAGAGCTTCAGCATGCAAAAGCATGAAAAACCAACATGGGTAAACCATCAGCTGGGCTTTATATAAGCGATTTAGGTGACAGTTCATCTTCCATGGTTAATCTAACGGTTAGAAAAACATCTGATGAAATATGACAGTTGTGATGAAAACCGAAGTGGGATTTATACAGATTCTGATCTGTTGAGTTTTTTATGATAAACATTCAGATTTATGTAAAAAATGGATCAAAAATATTAAAATAGAATGAAAATTCCAACTAGAAAAATCTAATTACAAAAATGTAGTAAAGAAATCATACCTTATTGATTGCTTGGAAAATTATTCATAATGAGGAAAAATTCTTCTTGAATATCATTAGATTATGAAGATTTACTATAAAGGAATTTTTGTCTATGAAAATATTTGACTACAACTAATTTTGACTATAAGAAATATGGACAATGAAAAATTATGACTACGAAAAATTTTTACTAGGAAATATTTTGATTGTGAAATTATTTGACTAATAATTAAATGTACTCCCATAATAAAAATGAGTATCATACTGTAAGGATATAGGTTTCAAAAAGAAGTTAATATGAATGACTACTTTATGGTTATCATTCCTATCTTCTATTTAATGTATTCAAGTATATTGGATGGTAATTATTTTTTTAAAATATCAGCATGTTGATTTGTTATTCCAATAAATTGAAGAATGATATCTCCTTTTAGTGTGTGATCCCTATGAAAGTGATGCCTAATATCTATGGGTTTTTCATGAGAGTGATGTGAAAGATTTTTAACTAAGGAAATGGCACTATTATTATCAAACAACATTTTTTTATGATAAAACTCATACCATAGTATGTCAGTGTGTGTTGTATCTGTAATACATGAGCACAAAACCCTCCAGTTTCTACATATTCAGGTTCAACAGAGGAAACTACTACTGAGTGTTTCTTTTTCATGATCAAGAAACTAATTAATATTATACGAAATGAAATGTTCGGGATTTTCTTTTCCTATGAATTCTACATCCACCAAAGTCATCATCTGAAAAAAATATTAAAAAAATCATATTTAGAAGTAGAAAAGTGTCCTAAATCCATGGTTCCCTTTAAATAGCTAAAAATACTTTTCAGTTCCTTTAATTGAGATTTCATAAGACAGGATTGATATATTATACATAATCATACTGAAAACATTATGTTTGGATGACTAGCTATCAAGTAATGTAGACTTCCTATCACACCTCCAAATGATATTTGATCTACTATTTTCCCAACATCATAAGATCAAGTGAATTTGAGGTACCAAGAAGATTACTTATATTCTTAGTGTTTCCATATCCATACTTTTTAATAAGATCATTAATATAATTATGTTGGGATATATAGATTTCTTTTGGGTTTCAATGAAATTTGTAAACCAAGGTAGAATGTTAACTCACCGATCATACTCATTTCAAACTCAGATTTCATTAGATATGCAAAGGAATCAGTTAAATATTGTTGAGTTGATCCAAATATAATGCCATCAAAATAAATTTGAACAATAAAAACATTTTTCTTTTATTTCTTAATAAAAATAATTGGATCAAAATTTCCCATATCGTAATTGTTTTGAAGCAAAAACACCGCGAGTCTATCATACCAAGCTCTAGGGGATTGTTTATGTCCATATAAAGAATTTGTATGTTTTAAAACATGTTTAGGGTGTTTTGTATCTTTAAAACAAAGGGGGTTTTCAACAGAAACATCCTATTGAACAAAACCATTAAGGGTGTTTTGTATCTAGGGTATTGGTTTCATAAAATTTAACATGTACTGTTTCTTTAATAGTACAAGTATTTTTTATTGAAAACTATACAATATTTAGAGGTTGTGGAGTATCCTAAGAAAATTCCTTCATCATATCTTGGTTTTAATTTGTGTAAACTATCACTAGTATTTATAATGAATCATTCCAACCAAAAACCGTTAAGTAGGAAATACTAGGGTTTCTATCACTCCATATCGAATAAAGAGTTTTATTATGGAAAGGACTAATAAAAACTCTATTTATAGTGTAACAAGTAGTATGTATAGCTCCATCACAAAAAAGTTTGGCTACCAAATATTCAATCAACATGGTTCTGGTTATTTATTGAATAATCTTGTTTCTTCTTTTAAGAACCCCATTTTGTTGATGAGTTCTTGGTGATGAGAAGTTATGAGTAATAAATTTTCTACTACAAATAGTTTCATAATGATAATTTTGAAATTATTCTCCATGATCTCTATGAATAGTTTTCAAAGGAAGGTTGTTCTCATTTTTAACATGGGCTCTAAAACATTTGAAATAGGAAAAAATTTTAGATTTCGTTGCAAGAAAATAGTCCCATGTAAATCTAGTGTAATTATCAACTGAGACAAATATGCAATATTTGACTCCAATGCTTCAAGTTTGTGTTGGAACCAAAAGATCCATATGCACCATATGTAATTATTCTATGGTTGAGACTTCATCAACAAATGTAAAACATGATTTATGTTTCTTTACATATTGAAAAGGATCACAAACAATTGAAGAATCAAATATTAGCCCTTGTAGATCCTTAAATAGTATTTTCATAGAGATTTGGTATAGGTTCTTAAGGTTACAGTGTCGTAACCATCTTTTATATAACCAATAATGATCTTCCATTGCATAAAGACAAGGTGGATCTTGAAAAATATGGTCTTCGAATTTAAGGGTGTATACATTCTCTTTCATATTGGATGAAAAAATAAAATCTTCCTTGTAATTGTGTACTAAACACTTCTCATTCCTAAAATTCACAAGGTATCCTTCATCACATTTTTTAATTATGCTAATATGGTTGTACTTAAGACCCTTAATAAAAGAAAAATTTGATATCAATGTTTTTCCATGCAAACAATATTAAGTATAAAAATAATCTATCTCTGAGCATTATCTCTGAAGGTTACATTTTCTACATTTGTCTTGATAACCATTTGATATAAGTTTTTATTACTAGTCGTGTGTCGGGAACATGCACTATCCATGTACTGTGTATTGATGTTGTTAATATCATTACATTCTTGAAAATAAGAGTGTTAGACTTTCGTAACCCAAACATTCTTGGATCCAGAAACATCAAAAAAAAACCTTAGGAATCCATATTTTTAAAAAAATAAGCGTTATGAAAACCTAAAGATTGGGTTTTATTTAGGGAACCATTTTTTCCCAATTCCCACCACACTGACACTTAGTGCATAATGGCGGACTTTGAGGAACAAAATAACTGTTACTAAAAACTGGTTTTGAATTAGTATAACCAAATCCACAATTATTCATTAGGGACCGAATTTGGGAATACATCTTTTTAATGTTTTCCTTTCCCAAGGAAATGTTTGAAAAATACTTCCTCAAGGAAAATATTTCCATCTTAAGTCTAATAACTATTATTTTATCCAAAAAACCAATAGTTTTTGCAATAGAGTTGTCTCAAAAACATTTTTCTTTAAAATTACATTTTCTAAATCCTTATGAAGTTTATCCATCTCAAAATTAACTTCCTAATGGTTTTTTGAGTCATTTTCAAAATCGTAAATATTTATATCAATATATTTTGAATGATCTGATACATTTTAAGTAAGAATTGAAATTCATAAATTTTCCTTATCAATATTTTTCTTGGATATAGAATTTACACTCTCAAAAAGCTTAGAAATCCTATAATCTTCTTCAAAAGCAGGTAAAGTATTATCTTCAATAGAAGAACATTATTCATCTGAAGATTAATAATATTTACTATCATTATAATTATCATTCCAGGATATATTGGTCATGGATTTTATATTGTGTTCCTTATCCATTAAATAATTATTTTCAATAGGTAACTTTTCATGTAAACCAAGATTCTTCTGATCAGAGGATTCATACTCTAAGGATTAATCAGAAGAGTATCCACTACTGGGACTCTAGGTGTCATTAGCTTTAAAAAAATTCTTAGCATTAACTTTTTAAGAACATCTTTTTATTCTTCTCAGAATGATTTTCTTTTCAATATTTTTTCTAAAGAATAGGACAATATAGCCTTATATTCCCTGCTATTTTGCATTCACAACACGTGACTTCTGAGTCTTTCTTTCCCTTTATATCTTTATATTATATCTATAGTGAATTTATTTTTTCACAATATTCTTTTTCAACATCCAAGCACGATTAGCTTGTTCATTTTCTAAAACATCTCTTTCACTAGATTCAGATCAAATAGATACCTTCTTAGATTTTGATATTGTTACTCTCCCAGGAGTCTTGGATTTCATATGATTTGAATTAGTTTTAAAAGAAACATTTCCATTTCCATTCTTATTCTTAAAATTATTAATATCTCTCTTCATTCTGGGTTCATGTTGAAGAAGGGTTCCAAAAATCTCATCAAGATAAATCAGATTAACTTTTCTATTTTTATCTATAGTTGTCTTCTTGGATTCCAATACGTTAGACATAATGTCTATGATCATGTATACAAGGGAATCATCATCTAAACCTTTCTCACCCATAGATTGTAAAATGTTTTCAATGGTCATGAATCATTATTGTACATTACATAAAGGTAATCTATAAGGAAATAAAAAACCATGATACTCAGCTCTAAGCACAGATCATCTAGTTTTAATTAATTTTTCTGTTTTAAAGTGTGTTACTTCAAGATTCTTCCAAATACAATTTTCAGCTTCACATGATGGAATTTGGCTGTATATATTTCTATTCCTAGAATAACGCAATGTATCTCTCACCTTAATGTTCATCTCGTATTACACCTTTTTTGGATTAGTAGAGGTACTAAGTTCCTTATCAAGAATATTTTAATCTCTATTTATCATAATATAGTCTTCTACAGCTATGTTTATCAAAATGGATTTCATTCTACATATATAGTATTCATATTAATTTCCCTCAAATATTGGTGGTCTAGTAGGATTAATTTTTTCAATCGATCCAACATTTATTCCTGCCGTCTAAAGAAAATATCTTTACACATGAACTTCTGAGTAATAAAAGTTTGTAAGGATAAATTACTATGCAAGGGAAATATAGAAAAATGATAGTTGAGCATGAAAACTTATATGTGAATATATGTATTTCAAATACCCCCTCTGATACCAATTTTAGGATCAAAATAATATTTTTATGATCAATATACAAGAAGAGTGGGGGGTTGAATTGTATCCTTTAAAAATTCATTTGGATCTTTTAAAGTTGATATAAAACATTATATTATTTAACAAATATAAGATATGTAAATTAACAAGACCTCTTAGTTCTACAAACTTGCTTGATTCGGGAAATATGGTTCTGGAAATGAAACTTAAGAAATGTATATAGTGGAAAAGATTTTACCATAAAGCATATAGAATCTTACTAATTAGAGTACAAGTACAAAAAATTATAAGATAATTATACATTCCTTATTAATAAAAATTCAATAGAAAACAAACATGAAAAAATAAAAGTAACAAGTAAAGAATCTTTTAACTAAAAGTGTAGGTTATCCAACAACATTGGCTAAAGGCCCCTTGATTTATACATTCAAGATATTCAGTATTTACCATAGCAGGGTATGCTCTCGATAGGAATATCAGAGTCTATATTTCTATCCCCACATGCCATCAAACATCAAGGTAGTTAGCACATCTGTCTTCCTTATCATGGAAGTCCTCGAACTTTAAGGTAGTCGTAACCTCTATCTTCTGAACCCCTATGGACATCGATTGTACACATAAACAATCGGAGTCGCATGATGCAATCTGAACAAGATGTATAGTACGAACAATGAATAAGAGTTTTTCTCTCTATAAATCACTTCAATGGCATGTAATGTCTAGATTTGTAGAACAATTCATTATTTTTTGAGATCATTCAAATAAGCTCCAATTTATAGGAATTTATTTATTAGTAGGATCCCTCCTCCATCAGTCATGTTTTTCATTAAATTTCGGAGGGACCTATACATGTGTTACTCAAAAAATGGTTAGTTAAAAATTTAATGAATGCGATAATTTTATAACTATAACTAGGGTAATTAAAATATGGTTTCTCAACCAAATCTATTTTTTAGAGTCTAAGAAAAAATAATGTTCAGAGTCTAAATTACATGGATATTATGATTTTTTTTTTCAAGGAATTCTGAATCATAATTCTATAGATTTAGGAGTCTAAATTCAATGATATTCGGAACCTGAATTTTAAGGAATTATGAGTATGAAATCTAAGGAATTAAGAGTCCAAATTATATGGAATTCGGATGCTGAATTATATGGAATTAGGAACCTGAATTCAAATGAATGTGGTATCTGAATTATAATGAATTTAGAGTCTGAATTCTAAGAAATTTGGATTCTGAATTATAAGGAATTTAGTGTCTAAATTTCAGAGAATTTAGAATCAAAATATCAATGAATTTAGAATCTGAATTACAGAGAATTCCAAATCAAAATTTCAGAGAATTCGAAATAATAATTTCGGAGAATTGGGAATCTGAATTTCAAAGAATTCGGAATATGAATTTCAGAGAATTCGGAATCTGGATTTTAAAGAATTCAGAATCTGAATTTCAGAGAATTCAGAATATGAATTTAAAAGAATTCGGAATCCGAATTTTAGAGAATTCAGAATCTTAATTTCAGAGAATTAGCAATCTGAATTTCTGATATTTCAGAATATGAATTTAGAACTGGAAATCAGAATACTTTATATTTATGTATTTATAGGATTCTGAGGATTTATAAATGAATCCGAATTTTACATTGAGACATAAAAAGAGTTAGTTTCAGTGAAACTAAATCATAGACAATGAAAACAAAGATATGATAAAATTTCCATGGTGGAGGAAAAAATTTCTTTATTAACAAAAAACATCTACAAAATAAAATTTCCCTTGAGATAAAGCGTTTCTCATTTTCAATGCATAATAGAATGGAAAAGTCATAAGAATACCATATTTACTCAAAATTATCCTTCATTACATTCATCATAAATATATCACAAGTTAATACTAGATTATTCTACCTTTAATCTATAATTATCAAAATCCTAAAAATTAATTATGCACATAGATCAATAAAATTAATTTCACATGTTCTCTAAAAAATAATCTTTATCCTTAATATAATTGGAAATCAATAATAAAAAATATTTATTTATATTTTTTGAAACAAATTGGTCATTACTTAAAAAAACATAAATCAAAACATCATCAATATGTAAGAAAAATAGCTCAATATATAATCCCAAAAAAATGAACAAACATATTACTCAATAATTTTCAATATAAACTTTAATATAATAATATTCCAAAAATAGAACATTTATAATACTAGATAAAATTTATCTTTATGACACTAAAAAAATTTTAATCCCCAAATCTATTTATATCACTCAAAATATACTCTAAAAAAATTAAAATAACCATAATTTGATCAATATTAAATAAAATAACATCATTCCTCCTAAATAAATTAAGTAGCATTCCTGCTAAATAACATATTAAAGTCTGGGTTATATATACCTCAATCATGTCTTCCTTATATAAAACAATAAATTTCGGATAAAATATCATCAATAACAATAACATCCTGTCACATAAGACCTCAACAAGATATCAATGTCCATGAATTTTTTACAACCCTTAAATTTATTAGCTCATGATGATATCTAGAAGAAATAAATTATATGTAATTAAGGAAAACATTAACTCATAATTTATCTAAACCACGATCAAATAACAACTGTAAAAGATCAAACATAAGCAATCCATAATGACTTCATTTATACAAAATATAATATAAGTTACATGCCGAAGTCCTCTTTGTTTTAGAGTTTTATAGGAATAGTAAAATAATTTTTGTAATAAAACCCCACCTTTTCACTCAGTATACATTTATCTATAAGAAAAGGCAATTAAAATTTATTAATCTTCATATTAAATATTTTAATAATTCATAGAAACATTCCTGGTTCCCAGGAAAAAACAGAAGAAAGGTGTATGATCATATTCTCAGTAAGGGGTACCATAAAATAAAAACATCCCAAGAATAAAAAATGCAATATTAATATGAAATGAATAAAAAAATAAAGAATTTCATATGATGAATATTATGAGACCTAAAGATTTCCATAGATAGAAAAACAATGCAAATAATAACATGTAAAACAATACATAATTTCATAGTGATGCAAGAAATAACTTCACACATATAACTCGAACCATCAATGTTTCATGCCTTGACATTATTGGAAATTCAAATCCATAAGGCCTGATTCAAAGAAATTATATAAAAATGGGTGTTCAAACACAAAATTCATAAACTACTTTATCTCCTGAGTCCAATTAATGCAGCATGGGGATCTGTAATTACAGGCCCCACCCATCAATAAATAACTCAGAAACATTCATATTATGAAGGAATAAGAAAATAAAATACAAAACCTACATTCCTTAACAGTCAATAAAATTTTTTGCTAAAAGAACAAATATATAAAATTCCAATATTTTGCTAGTCATTAACAGAATACAATTATTGGAATTAACACATAAAAATGAAATTGTATATTAAAATCGGTATTAATTTATGTAAATTATAGAAAACAAAATATTGAAATGGATGAAATAATATAGGATAAATACATGGAATTAAATAATATGGACATGAAAGAGAAAATTAATGTCATGAAAAAGATGAATAGTAGTAAAAAACATAATAAAAACAATGAGAATACTGGGATTAAACATTACTTTTTTATATTTAAAAATATAAATTAATAATGGAAAAAGTAATACCGTTAAGTAACCAATGGTTTTTGAAAAATATTTTTGTAAACACCAAGAACGAGAAAGATTTCATAATTCCATGAAATCATATAAAAATAAAAAAAATAGTTTTATGAAAAATTAATTAAAATTTTATCATAATGTATACAGAGAAAGAAGGTGGATGGTATCATTATAGAATATCCTCAATGAATCATAAGAAACATTACAAAAGATGACATATATAAAAAACTCTTTATTAAATCACAAATTAATTTATATGAAATGTTTCCCTTACTTTTTGATGACATTTTTTTATTAGACATTTTTTTTCATAAAAATTAATAAAATAAATACTTTTTCAAAACCATGAAAACATAAAAATAATGATTAATTAATATAAATGGATATAAGGGAAGAAATTTTTTTATTTATAAAATAGTTAAAATGCAATTATTTTCTATCTTATTTATTGAAATTAAAAAATGTCACATTCAAAAATAGTTAAAAAGAATCATATTAATCCATTATAATGAAAGATAAGGACAATAATAAAATATGTGAACCAATAATTTAAATAAATATTAGAACATACAAAAACCATATAAAAAATTTTCACGTGTGGGGAAAATATTCCCAAACTGTATCATAAAAAAGCTTAACTTCACTTATTGGAATCATTTTGGATCAATTGCGAATAAAAATGATTTTAAATGATTGGAAAACATATGGAAGTTATAAATAAAAAGATAATAATAACATATATTGTATTTTATAAATAATGAACATAGAATCTAAATAAATAGGCTATGAGGAGTGTATAATATCGATTTCCAACTGATAATAGAAAGGATACACCTTTAATGATAATAATATTTGTAGTAGGAATATATCACAAAAATAATATGGGAAATAAATCTAAGTCCACATAAAGAAATTGGAAATAGAATTGAACATAAATTATAGTTTATTTTGAATCAAATTCTGGAATAACATAGTCAATGAATGAATGATATAACTCAATGAATGGAATTTTATTTAGGAATACCCTTACTGTAAGTCCGGAGTTACCTCGTACATATTCTAACCTCCTAAATAATAAAATTTTATTTCTTTTTAAATTACCCCATAACTTTTATAATGTTCATTTCATTTCTATTAAATCTTTAAATTAATTTATAACATTTATTTATTCATTTAATAAATTAGTGTTGTTCACATCAGACATTTTGAGTTCGTTTGGTTCACAATCTCGAAAATTATTATTGTATAATTATAATTTTAAAAGTTTATTACCAAATTTTTCTATAATATTCAAATGGTTCAATTTATTTTATACATATAATTATATAATAAAAATAATTTAATAGGTTATGAAATAGTTACCATTTGGATAATATCCCCAGATAAGATATTTTTTAGGATTAAAAATGACTATGATTGATTACATTTAATTTATTAAATATGATGGATAATTAACAATTAAAAAATCATAATATTGAAATTTTGTAATTATTAATGTCATTTTAAATCATAAATTTAATTACAAAGAATATCATAGAAAGTCTTATGTACATGAAAACATTATCGTTCACTGGGGTATTGTAAAAACAAAATAGTGAGTGATGATTTTTAAAAGAGTTTAAAATAAGATAAAATCCGATAAATATTATATATTTTAAAAAAACCATTATATTATAAATAATATACAATTTTTTGGGTTACATTTAATGATTATTCATGTTATTGAAATGAGTAAGAGGATAAATGAAACTAAAAACATTATTATTGATAAAAATGTAATATAATATTGTAAAGGTTTATGAAAAGATTTTTGTGAGGGGAAATTGATGGTATATAATTATTTAAGGATAAAGGGATGTAAATACCATAATAATCAAATAATTGTATAAATATATTTTGGGTGTTTAAAGGGTTATAATATAATGAGTAATAACTAAGAAAGGCTAATGAGGATTAGAACCCTTACCTTGATCATTAAGTTTCATCCATTAAAAGAGAGTATTTTGGAAAAAAATAGTCTTAGGGATTTAGTAATAGATGTTTATATGGTTATTTATAATGTGTTTTGTGAGAAAACTAAATTTTATATGATCATGGAAATTGAAGGACTGATTCCTCTTTTTTGATTTTTCCAAAAATCCATGGTAGAGTAGGGTTATAGATAACCAATTTTAGAGGAAATGGATTTATGTTTAATGTGTATTTATTACTTATATAGAATCTTATTTGGAATTAAATGTGGTTTACCATCATAGTAGATTGGCTTCCATGAGTTTGGATTAGTATTTTTAGGTGGTTATGTATTTTTTCCATTGATATTTTATCTAAAGGTGGATTCAAATCCTAAAATTTTCATTACTAAAAAACATTGGTATTATATAATTTTTGGTAACTGAATTTATATACCATTAAGGATTACTGTATCTCATAATTGAATACAAATGAAATTAAATTTTTTATTTTCAAAATACTATTATTCTATAATCGGATGATTAAAATTAATGGTGATTAGTAAGAGGGATTTAAATAAAACTCATGGTTAACTTGGAAACAATATAAGACATCCTATTTGGGATGGTCTCCCTTTTACAATCATGTCATATGAAGATTGAATTTCTATCCATTGGCCAATTACACGATATTATTCATTTAAACAAGAATCAAGAGAAGTAAGACCTAGGTGACAAAATCCGTGGTAACCTTATGACAACATCACATGACAATGTTTTACATTTCTATTAATCTTTTACTAGATCCCGTTATCTCATTTAATATCATATAACATGTTAATTCATTCACTAAAATGGTTAATGGTTACATTATAATTTATATACAATCTACTATGTTTATATTTTTCTAACAAAGGTTGGAAATAGAAAATTCGGCGAGATACTACAGAGAGGATTTGTCATAATTTCCATACATTCATAGGTGTATTCATGTCTTTTTTTGACTTATGTTGAGAGAAATTAGACACCACTAGTAGGTGGTAAGTTCCCTCACTAGTTTTTCAGATCATGGATGTTTAGTGGTTCTCTATTGATTCCATATGTCCTAGTGAGATGATTGGAAGCCTCGTTTTGTCTTAATTTGTGTATTTAGTTTATTTTTTTCATGTATGTTGTATTCATATACTAGCCCCCTCCAAAATCTTTTTTTTGTATTTGTAATTTCTTTATGGTTAACTTAATCATATTTTAATGATATGATTTTTTACTTACATTATTATTCACTTAATGTTATGCTTTTGTAATTCTTCAAAATACTATTCCAAGGTGGTGTGTCTAAGAAGTCCAGCCACATGTGCAAACTTATGTGGATCAGGAATTCCCTTTGGGATATCACAGATCCTCACTGGTACTTAGTTCATGGGTATCCCATAAATAATGTTTTATAATATTTTTTATTTCATTGATTGAAGGATGCCTATTCATATTATATATATTGTTTGATTTGGGGAAATTATTATTTTTAACCATATTCCCTTTACATATAGGGTGTAAATACCATATGAATTTTTTATCATTATTGAATGATATTTTTCTATAAATTTAATGGATGCCATTAGAAACCCATTAATTTTATATCAGATTATCATGTAATGATTGTTGATAATTTTTTTTAATGTTTTCTATATGTGGATCCATTTGAAAAAGAAAAGAATCAAATTTTATATCTAGGTTTTATTTATAATGTGTCGAATAAAACACATTTTCTTTATATGGGTTCTCATTCTATACAAATTTGAATGATTTTCATTTGAATGTTTTATGAAACAGCTTTTATTTTCATGGGCTCTTTAAGATTTTATAAGTTAATGAATTTTAAGTGGAACACACATGTATCTATGATTGATGGGTGGGGTCATATATCTCTCTACCATTAATTGGTTTGAATTTTATATCTCCTAAAAGAATTATTTTTGTGTACATTTTGGTTTCTTTTAAGTGTAGGAATTGATGGTGTGTCTATTTGATATAAGGTGAGTATATAACTAAGGGGAAAGACTATTGAATTTAAAGAAACAAGAGGTTTTAAATAATCAAAATGTTGATATTTTACAATAATCCATTTGGAAAAGGGGAATGAGCTCATCCAGAATATGATCAAATATAACACAACCATTCATACCAATGCATTTATTTTCAGGACCATTTGCAAAATAATTAGATTCTAGAAAAGCATGCATGATAAAGAGTAAAAATTTTGGGTGGTACTCCATGTAGTTTATACATTGTTAATTAATTTTCCTCTTATTTATCCTGGTTAGAACTATATTTTCATCTTATATTTACTGATGACATTTGATTGTTATCTCTTTGGATTTTCCATACTGTGAATCAGATTTCAAAATTTTATTCTTTATCCATTACCCAAGAATATAATGATATAAAAAGTATTAAATGTATAGAATAGATTTTTATGTGGATAATTTGGGTGATATATTGAAGAACCATCATTTATTAAGTAACTTTATATATAATGGCTATAATTTCCAATTAATATAAAAAATAGAGAATTTTATTGTATATGTTATATAATAATTTGGGAAAATTATAATCCTAAAAGGACTTGGAAATGTATTGTAACACAATATTTTCATTATGATATATTGATGATATGGTTACATATATAAGATTTTGTATTAATTCTAAGATAACCTTTATTAGCTTTTAAGGTTTGATAGTATGATGTATTACATAACACCCATATAACCCATGATTGTTTTGCGAGAATGAAGCATGAACCCTAAGAATCTATTTTTTCAACATCAATTTTATTAAAATATGTATATAGATAAATATATATAGTGTTTTAATTTCTAATGTCCCTCACAAAACCCAAAATATAATTCCAGATATAATATTACCATTCACTTTTAGTAAAAACAATATACTCCATAGATTCCACATGGGAAATTTCAAAACAAAAAAATTAAAATAAAAGGTTATTTCATTTCCATTACATCCCATCGTCAATAGATATTTATTAATTCTTGATATTCTAGAAAAAAATTTGATCTTTTCTAGTATAAATTTTATCTAATGTTATTTATTTTTTAATCATATAAATAATGTGTATGTATTAGCTTTTTTTCATAGCTTCTAAAATGGCCTTGAAAAGATGTATTTAGAACACATAAGTCTTGTTAATTCATTATTCAATTACTATTATAAAAATATTTTTTTGCATCATTGAGAAACACCAACTGACCTTTAGATATTCATTATACCAAGAGGTCTATTCCTTCTTGATAATCATAGACTTTAACAACTAATCTAAGTTTTTTTCTTTCTATGATTCCATTTTCATCATAATTATTTCTGAAGACCCATTTTTCTTTAATAAAAATAGATTCCTTAGGTCTTTCAACCAAGGTCCAGACATTATTCCTTTAGAATTTATTTAGCTCATATTGCATAGATTTTATCCAATCATCATCACCTAAAGATTCATCAGTGATTTTAGGTTCTAATTATTAAAGAAATTATATATGTTCTACTTCTTTTATTAAGGACATTCTAGTCCTTAAAAGTTGATTTACATCACTAATGATACTATCACTGGGATAATTTTTAAGAAAAAATGGATTTGGGTTCTATATAAACTCTTCATCAACATATGATAGGAAGTCTTATGGGGTATATTCTTCAGAAACATATTCTTGAACAGTTTCCTTTTCAGAAGGATCTTCTATCAAGGGTTAATAATCAGTTTTTTTAAACAGATCCGAAGATGTTTATTATGGATGTATAAAAAATTGGATTGGTTTCATAAAATATATCATGTAATGTTTCTTTAATAGTATGAGTATTTTTCTATTGAAAAATCTACAATCATTAGAGGTTGTGGAGTATCCTAAGAAAATTCCTTCATCATATCTTGGTTTTAATTTGTGTAAACTATCACTAGTATTTAGAATGAATCAATGTAACCAAAAACCATTAAGTAGGAAATACTAGGTTTTCTAACATTCCATATCGAATAAAGAGTTTTATTAGGAAAAGGACTAATAAAAACACTATTTATAGTGTAACAATTAGTACTTACAGCTTCATACCAAAAATATTTGGCTACCGAATATTCACTCAACATGGTTCTGGTTATTTATTGAAGAATCATGTTTCTTCTTTCAACGACCACATTTTGTTGAGGAGTTCTTGGTGCTGAGAAGTTATGAGTAATAAATTTTCTACTACAAATAGTTTCATAATGATAATTTTAAAATTATTCTCCATGATCACTATGAATAGTTTTCAAAGGAATATTATTCTCATTTTTAACTTGGGCTCTAAAACATTTGAAATAGGAAATTTTTTTAGATTTCGTTCCTAGAAAATAGACCCATGTAAATCTAGTATAATTATCAACTGAGAAAAATATGCAATATTTGATTCCAATGATTCTAGTTTGTGTTGGATCCAAAAGATCCATATGCACCATATGTAATGCTTTAGTGGTTGAGACTTCATCAACTAATGTAAAACATGATTTATGTTGCATTACATATTGAAAAGGATCACAAACATTTGAAGAATCAAATCTGAGCCCTTGTGGATCCTTAAATAGTATTTTCATAGAGATTTGGTATATGTTCTTAAGGTTAGAGTGTCATAACAATTTTTTACATAACCAATAATGATCTTCCATTGCACTCTGAAAAGGTGGATCTTGGAAAATATGGTCTTCTAATTTAAGAGTGTATAGATTCTCTTTCCTAGTGGCTGAAAAAATAAACTCTTCCTTGGAATTTTGTAATAAAAATTATCATTCATAAAATTCACAAGGTATCCATCATCACATAATTTAATTATGCTATTATGGTTATCCTTAAGACCCTTAACAAATAAAAAATTTGAAATAAAGTTTTTCCAAGAAAATAATATTACATATACAAATAATTTATCTCTGAGCATTATCTCTTAATGTTACATTTCCTCCATTTTTCTTGATAATCATTTGAAAGATGTTTTTATTACTAGTTGTGTGTCGGGAACATCCACTATCGATGTACCATGTATTGATGTTGTTATTATCATTACATTCATGAAAATAAGATTGCTAGACTTTCTTAACCCAAACATTCTTGGATCCAGAAACATCAAAAAACAATACCTGAGGAATCCATTTTTTATTAAAAAATAAGCGTTATGAAATTCTAAATACTGGGTTTTATTTAGGGAACAATTTTTTTCCCAATTCCCACCACACTGACACTTAGTGCATAATGGAGCACTTTTAGGAACAAAATAACTGTTACTAAAACCTGGTTTTGAATTAGTATAACCAAATCCAAAATTATTCATTAGGGACCGAATTTGTGAATACATCTTTTAAATGTTTTCCTTTCCCAAGGTAATGTTTTACAAATACCTCCTCAAGGAAAATATTTCCATCTTCAGTCTAATAACTATTATTTTATCCAAAAAAACATTAGTTTTCGCAATAGAGTTAGTCTCAAAAACATTTTCTTTAAAATTACATTTTCTAAATCCTTATTAAGTTTATCCCTCTCCGAATTTACTTCATAATGGGTTTTTGAGTCATTTTCAAAATCATAAATTTTTATATCAATATATTTTGAATGCTCTGATAATTCTTAAGTAAGAATAGAAATTCATAAATTTTCCCTATCAATATTTTTCTTGGCTATAGAATTTTCATTCTCAAGATGCTTAGAAAACCTATAATCTTCTTCATAAGAAGGTAAAGTATTATCTTCAAAAGAAGAAAATTATTCATATAAAGATTAATATTATTTACTATCATTATACTTAGCATTCCAGGATATATTGGTAATGGATTTTATATTGTGTACCTTGGCCATCAAATAATGATTTTTAATATGTAACTTTTCATGTAAACCAAGATTCTTCTGATAAAAGGATTCATACTATGAGGATTAATCAGAAGAGTACCCACCACTGGCACTCTAGTTGTCATTAGCTTTAGAAAAATTATTAGCATTATCTTATTAGAACATATTTTTATTCCTCTCAGAATGATTTTCGTTTCAATATTTTTTCTAAAGAATAGTACAATCTAGCATGATATTCCCTGCTATTTTGCATTGATAACAAGTGACTTATAAGTCTTTCTTTCCCTTTATCTCTTTCTATTATATCCATAGTGAATTTTTTTCACAACATTCTTGTTCAAATCGAAGCACGATTAGCTCGTTCATTTTCTAAAACATCACTTTCACTAGATTCAGATCGAATAGCTACCTTCTTATATTTTGATCTTGTTACTCTCCCAGGAGTCTTGGATTTCTTATGATTTGAATTAGTTTTAAAAGAAAAATTACCATTTCCATTCTTCTTCTATAACATTATCAACATCTCTCTTCATTCTGGGTTCATATTGAAGAAGGGTTCCAAAAAGCTCATCAAGAGAAATCAGAGTAACTTTTATATTTTTATCTATAATTGTCTTCTTGGATTCTAATACGTTAGACATAATTTCTATGATCTTATATACAAGGTCATCATAATCTAAACCTTTCTCACACATAGATTGTAAAATGTTGGCAATGGTCATGAATATTTATTGTACATTACATATAGGTTCTCTATAAGGAAAGAAAAAACCATGATACTCAGCTCTTAGCACAGATTTTATAATCTCAATTAATTTGGCTATTTTAAAGTGTGATACTTGAAGATTCTTCCAAATACAATTTTCAGCTTCACAGGATGAAATTTGGCAGTATATATTTCTATTCCTGGAATAACGCAATGTATCTCACACCTTAATGTTCAGCTCGTATTCCACCTTTTCTGGATTAGTAAAGGTTCTAATTTCCTTATCAAGAATATTTAAATCTCTAGTTAACATAATATAGTTTTCTACACATATTTTTATCACAATGGCCTTCATTCTACACATCTAGTATTCATATTAATTTCCATCAAATATTGGCGGTCTAGTAGGATTAATACTGTCAATCGACACAACATTCATTCCTCCCATCTAAAGAAAATATCATTCCACATGAACTTCTGAGTAATAAATGTTTGTAAATAATGATAAATTACTATGAAAGGAAAATATAGAAAATTGATAATTTAGCATGAAAACTTATATGTGAATATATGTATTTCAACGACCCCCTCTGATACCAATTATAGGATCAAAATAAGATTTTTATGATCAATATACAAGAAGAGTGGGGGGGGGGGGGGTTGAATTGTATCCTTTAGAAATTCATTTAGATCTTTTAAAGTTGATATAAAACATTATACTGTTTAACAAAGATTCGATAAGTAAATTATCAAGACCTCTTAGTTCTACAAACTTTCTTGATTCCGGAAATATGGTTCTGGAAAGGAAACATAAGAAAAGTATATAGGGTAAAATATTCTACAATAAAGAATATAGAATCTTACTAATCAGAGTACAAGTACAACAAATTATAAGATAGTTATACTTTCCTTATTAATCAAAATTCAATAGAAAACAAACATGAAAAAATAAAAGTAACAAGTATAGAATATTTTAACCAAAAGAGTAGGTTATCCAACAGTATTGGCTAAAGGCCCCTTGATTTATACATTCACGATATTCTGTCTTTACCACACCAGGGTATGCCCTCGATAGGAATATTAGAGTCTGTATTTCTATCCCCGCATTCCAACAAACATCAAGGTAGTCAGCACCTCTATCTTCCTTATCATGGAAGTCCTCGAACATTAAGGTAGTCGTAACCTCTGTCTTCTGAACCCCTAAGTCCATCGATTGTACACAGCAACAGTCGGAGTCGCAAGATGAAATCTAAACAAGATGTTTAGTACGAACAATTAATAAGAGTTTTTCTCTCTATAAATCACATCAATGGCATGTAATGTCTATATTTGTAGAACAATTCATTATTTTTTGAGATCGTTCAAATTAGCTCCAATTTAGAGGCATTTATTTATCAGTAGGCACCCTCCTCCAACAGTCATATTTTTTGCTTAAATTTCGGAGGGACCGATACATGTGCCACTCAATCAATGGTTAGTTAGAAATTTAATGAATGCCATCATTTTAAAACTATAACTAGGGCAATTAAAATATGGTTTCTCAACCAAATATATTTTTTGAAGTCTATGAAAAAATAATGTTCAGAGTCTAAATTACATGGATATTCTGATTTTGTTTTTTAAGGAATTATGAATCATAATTCTATATATTTAGGAGTCTAAATTATATGGAAGTAAGAACATGAAGTTTAAGGAATTATGCGTATTAAATCTAAGGAATTAGGAGTCCAAATTATATAGAATTCGGATCCTAAATTCTATGGAATTCAGAACCGGAATTCTAATGAATGTGGTATATGAATTATAATGAATTTAGAGTCTGAATTCTAAGAAATTTGGATTCTTAATTATAAGGAATTCAGTGTCTAAATTTTTGAGATTTCAGAATCATAATTTCGAAGAATTTAGATTCATAATTACAGAGAATTCCGAATAAAAATTTCAGAGAATTTGGAATATGAATTTCAGAGAATTGGGAATCTGAATTTCAAAGAATTATGATTATGAATTTCAGAGAGTTCATAATCTGGATTTTAAAGAATTCAGAATCCAAATTTCAGAAAATTTAGAATATGAATTTCAGAGAATTCGGAATCCGAATTTTAGAGAATTTAGAATATGAATTTCAGAGAATTAGAAAACTGAATTTCTAAGATTTCAGAATTTTAATTTAAAATGGGAAATCAGAATACTTTATATTTATGTATTTATAGGATTCCGATGTTTTATAAATAAATCCGAATTTTACATTTAGACATAAAAATAGTTAGTTTCAGTGAAACTAAATCATAGACAACAAAAAAAAAGATATGAGAAAATTTCCATGGGGGAGGAAAAAATTTCCTTATTAATAATAAACATCTGCAAAATAATATTTCCCTTGAGATACAATGTTTCTCATTTTCAATACATAACAGAATGGAAAAGTTATAAGAATACCATATTTACTCACCATTATCCTTCATTACAATCATCATAAATATGTCACTAGTTCATCCTAGATTATTCCATATTTAATCTATAATTATCATAATCCTAAAAATTAATTAAGCACATAGATAAATAAAACTGATTTCACATGTTCTCTAAAAAATAATCTTTATCCTTAATATAATTGAAAATCAATAATAAAAAATCCTTATTTCTATTTTTTGAAAAAAATTGGTTATTCCTAAAAAACATAAATCAAAACAGCATCAATATTTTAGAAAAATAGCTCAATATATATTCCCAAAAAATGAACTAACATATTACTCAATAATTTTCAATATATTCTGTAATATAATAATATTCCATAAAATAGAACATTTATAATACTGGATAAAATTTATATTTATTACACAAAAAAAATTCAATCCCCAAATCTATTTATATCACTCAAAATATACTCTAAAAAATTCATATAACCATTATTTGATCAATATAAAATAATATAACATCATTCCTCCCAAAGAAATTAAGTACCATTCCTGCTAAAAAACATATTATACTGTGGGTTATGTATACCTCAATCATGTCTTCCTTTTATAAACCAATAAATTTTGGATAAAATTTCATCAATAACATTAACATCCAGTCACATAAGACTTCAACAAGATATCAATGTCCATGAATTTTTTACATCCCTTAAATTTATTAGCACATGATGATATCTAGAAGAAATAAATTATATTTAATTAAGGAAAAAATTAACTCATAATTTATCTAAAGAATGGTCAAATAACAACTGTAAAAGCTCGAACATAATAAATCCATAATGACTTCATTTATTCAAAATATAATATAAGTTACATTCCCAAGTCCTCTTTGTATTAGAGTTTTATAGGAATTGTAAAATAATTTTTGTAATAAAACCCCACATTTTCACTCAGTATACATTTCTCTATAAGAACATGTAATTAAAATGTATTAATCCTCATAGTAAATACTTTAATAATTTATAGAAACATTCCTGGTTCCTAGGAAAAAAATAGAAGAAAGTTGTTTGATCATATTCTCAGTAAGGGGTACCATAAAATGAAAACATCCCAAGAATAAAAAATACAATATTAATATGAAATGAATAATAAAATAAAGAATTTCATATGATGAATATTAGTAGCCCTAAATATGTCCATAGATAGAAAAAAATGCAAATAATAACATGTAAATCAATACCTAATTTCATTGTGATGCAAGAAACAACATCATACATATAACTCAAACCATCAATGTTGCATTCCTTGACATTATTGGAAAGTCAAATCCATAAGGTTTGATTCAATGACATTATATAAAAATCGGTGTTGAAAAAAATTTACCGACCCCACCCATAAATAAATAACTCAGAAACATTCATATTATGATGGAATAAGAAAATAAAATAGAAAACCTACATTCCTTAACAGTCAATAATTTTTTTTTTCTAAAAGAACAAATATAAGAAATTCCAATATTTTCCTAGTCATTAAATAATAAAATTATTGGAATTAACACACTAAAATGAAACTATATATTACAATTGGTATTAATTTATGTAAATAATAGAAAACACAATATTGAAATGGTTGAAATAATATAGAATAAATACATGGAATTAAATAATATGGACATGAAAGAGTCAATTAATGTCATGAAAAAGATTAATAGTAGTAAAGATCATAATCAAACCAATGAGAACATTTGGATAAAACATTAAAATTTTAAATTTATAAATATAAATTAATACTGGATAAAGGAATACCATTAACTGACCAATGGTTTTTGAAAAATTTTATTGTAAATTCCAAGAACAAGAAAGATTTCATAATTCCATGAAGTCATATAAAAAATAAAAAAAAAACAGTTTTATGAAAAATTAATTAAAATTTTATCATAATGTATTCTGAGAAATAAGGTGGATGGTATCATTATAGAATATCCTCAATGAATCATAAGAAACATTAAAAAAGACAACATATATAAAAAACTCTTTATTAAATCACAAATTAATTGATATGAAATGTTTCCCTTACTTTTTGATGACATTTATTTATAAGAAAATATTTTTTATAAAAATTAATAAAATAAATACATTTTAAAAAACCATGAAAACATAAAAATAATGATTAATTAATATAAATGGATATAAGGGAAGGAATTTTTTTATTTATAAAATTTTTAAAATGAAATTATTTTCTATCTTATTTATTGAAACTAAAAAATGTTCCCTTCAAAAATAGTTAAAAAGATTCATATTAATCCATTATAATGAAAGATGAGGACAATAATAAAATATGTGAACCAATAATTTAAATAAATTTTAGAACATACATAAACCATATAAATAATTTTCACATGGGGGGAAAATATTCCCAAACTGTATAATAAAAAAGCGTAACTTCACTTATTGGAATCATTTTGGTTCAATTGTGCAGAAAAATGAATTTAAATGGTTGAAAAACATATGGAACTCATAAATAAAAAGATAATAATAACATATATTTTATTTTATAAATAATAAACATAGAATCTAAACAAATAGGCTATGACGAGTGTATAATATCGATTTCTAAGCGATCATAGAAAGGAAACACCTTTAATGATTATAATATTTGTAGTAGGAATATATCACAATAATAATATGGGAAATAAATATAAGTCCACATAAAGATATTGAAAATAAAATTGGACATAAATTGTAGTTTATTTGGAATCAGATTGTGGAATAACATTGTCAATGAATGAATGATATAACTCAATGAATGGAATTTTATTTAGGAATACCCTTACTGTAAGTCCGAAGTTACCTCCTACATATTCTATCCTCCTAAATAATAAAATTTTATTTCTTTTTAAGTTACCCCATAACTTTTATCATGTTCATTTCATTTCTATTAAAGATTTAAATTCACTTATAACATTTCTTTATTAATTTACTAAATTAGTGTTATTCACATCAGTCATTTTGAGTTCGTTTGGTTCACAATCTCGAAAATTATTATGGAATAATTATAATTTTAAAATTTCATTACCAAATTGTTCTATAATATCCAAATGGGTCAATTTATTTTATACATATAATTATATAATAAAAATACTTTAATAGGTTATGAAATAGTTACCATTTGGATAATATCCCTAGAAAATATGTTTTTTAGGATTAAAAATGACTACAATTGATTACTTTTAATTTATTCATTATGATGGATAATTAACAATTTAAAAATCATAATATTGATATTTTTTAATTAATAATGTCATTTTAAATCATACATTTAATTACAAATAATATCTCAGAAAGGCCTATGTATATGAAAACATTATCGTTCACTTGGGTATTATAAAAACAAAATAGTGAGTGATGATTTTCAAAAGTGTTTAAAATAAGATACAATCCTATAAATAGTTTATATTTTAAAAAACATTATATTATAATTAATATACAATTTTTTGGGTTACATTTAATGATTATTCATGTTATTTAAATAAGTAAGAGGATAAATGAAACTAAAAACATTATTATTGATAAAAATGTAATAAAATATAGTAAAGGGTTATGAAACAATTTTTGTGAGAGGAAATTGATGGTATATAATTTTTTATTGATAAAGGGATGTAAATACCACAATAATAAAATAATTATATATATATATATATTTGGGGTTTTTAAAGGGTTATATGATAAAGAGTAATAACTAAGAAAGGATAATGAGGATTAGAACCCTTACCTTGATCATTAAGTTTCCTCCCTTAAAAGAGAGTATTTTGAAAAAAATAGTCTTAGGGATGTAGTAACAGATGTTTATAAGGTTATTTATAAATTTTTTTTGAGAAAAAAAAATTATATATGATCTTGGAAATTGAAGGACCGGTTCCTCTTTTTTGATTTTTCCAAAAATCCATGGTAGAGTAGGGTTATAGATAACAAATTTTTAAGGAAATAGATTTAGGTTTAATGTGTATTTATTACTTATATAGAATATTATTTGGAATTACATGTGGTTTACAATCATAGTAGATTGGTTTTCATGAGTTTGGATTAATATTTTTAGGTGGTTATGTATTTTTTCCATTGATATTTTATCTAAATGAGGATTCAAATCCTAAAATTATGTTTACTAAATAATTTTGGTCTTATATAATTTTTGGTAATGGAATTTATATACCATTAAAGATTCGTGTATCTCTTAATTGAATACAAATGAAATTTACTTTTTTATTTTCAAAATACTATTATTCTATAATTGGATGATTAAAATGAATGTAAATAGTAAGAGTGATTTAAATAAAACTGATGGTCAACTTGGAAACAATATAAGACATCCTATTTGGGATGGTCTCCCTTTTACAAGCATGTAATGTGATGATTGAATTTTGATCCATTGTCCAATTACAAGATATTATTCATTTAAACATGAATCTAGAGAAGTAAGACATAGGTGACACAATCCTTGGTAACCTTATGACAACATGAAATGAAAATGTTTTACATTTCTATTAATCTTTTACCAGATCCCATTATCTCATTTAATATCATTTAACATGTTAATTCATTCAATAAAATGGTTAATGGTTACATTATAATTTATATTCAAAATACTATGTTTATATTTTCCTAATAATGGTTGGAAATAGAAAATTGGATGAGATACCACAGAGAGGATTTGTCATAATTTGAATACATCCATAGGTGTATGCATATCTTGTTTTGACTGATGTTGAGAGAAATTAGACACCCGTAGTAGGTGGTAAGTTCCCTCAATAGTTTTTCAGATCATGGATGTTTAATGGTAGTGTATTGATTTGATATATCATACTGAGATGATTGGAAGCCTTGTTTTGTCTTAATTTGTGTATTTAATTTATTTTTTTCATGTATATTGTATTCATATACTAGCCCCCTCCAATTTTTTTTTTGTATTTTTAATTTCATTATGGTTAACTTAATCATATTTTAGTTATATAATTTTTTACTTACATTATTATTCACTTAATGTTATGCTTTTGTATTTCTTTAAAAAACTATTCCAAGGTGGTTTGTCTAAGAAGTGCAGCCACATGTGCCAACTTATGTGGATCAGGAATTCCCTTTGGGATATCACAGATCCTCACTGGTACTTAGTTCATGGGTATCCCATAGAAAATGTTTTATAATATTTTTGATTTCATTGATTGAAGGATGGCCATTCAGATTATATATAATGTTTGATTTGGGGAAATTATTATTTTTACCCATATACCCTTTACATGCAGAGTGTAAATACCATATGAATTTATTATCATTATTGAATGATGTTTTTCTATAAATTTAATGGATTCTATTAGAAACCCATTAATTTTATATCAGATTATCATGTAATGATTATTGATAAAATTATTAATGTTTTATATATGTGAATCCATTTGAAAAAGATAAGAATCATATTTTATTTCTAGTTTTTATTTATAATGTGTTGAATGAAACACATTTTCTTTATACGGGTTCTCATTCTATAAAAATTTGAATGATTTTCATTTAAATGTTTTATAAAACACCTTTTATTTTCATGGGTTCTTTAGGAAGTTATAAGTTAACGAATTTGAAGTGGAACACACATGTATCTATGATTGATGGGTGGGGTCATATATCTCTCTACCATTATTGGTTTTAATTTTTTATCTCCTCAAATAAGTATTTTTATGTACATGATGGTTTCTTTTAAGTGTAGGAATTAATGGTGTGTCTATTTGATATAAGGTGAGTACATAACCAAGGGGAATAATATTGATTTAGAAGAAACAAAAGGTTTTAAAAAATAAAAATGTTGATATTTCACAATAATCCATTTGGAAAAGGGGAATGAGCTCATCCAGAATATGATCAAATATAACACAACCGTTCATACCAATGCATTTATTTTCAAAACCATTTGAAAAATAATTAGATTCTAGAAAAGCATGCATGATAAAGAGTAAAAATTTTGGGTGGGACTTCATGTAGTTAATACATTGTTTATTAATTTTCATCTTATGTATCCTGGTTATAACTATATTTTCATCTTATATTTACTGATGACATTTGATTGTTATCTCTTTGGATTTTCCATACTGTGAATCAGATTTCAAAATTTTATTTTTTATCCATTACCCAAGAATATAATGATATAAAAAGTATTAAATGTATAGAATAGATTATTATGTGGATAATTTGGGTGATATATTGAAGAACCATCATTTATTAAGTAACTTTATATATAATGGCTATAATTTCCAATTAATATAAAAAATAGAGAATTTTATTGTATATGTTATATAATAATTTGTGAAAATTATAATCCTAAAAGGACATGGAAATGTATTGTAACACAATATTTTTATTATGATATGTTGATGATATGGTGACATATATAAGATTTTGTATTAATTCTGAGATAACCTTTATTAGCTTTTAAGGTTTGATAGTAGAATGTATTACATAACAACCATATAACCAACGACAGTTTTGCGAGAATGATGCATCAACCCTAAGAATCCATTTTTTCAACATCAATTTCATTTAAATATGTATATAGTTAAATATATATAGTGTTTTAATATCTAATGGCCCTCATAAAACCTAAAATATTATTCTAGATATAATATTACCATTCACCTTTAGTAAAAAAATATACTCCACAGATTCCACATGGGAATTTTCAAAACAAATAAATTAAAAGAAAAGTTTAATTCATTTCCCTTACATCCCATCATCAATTGAGATTTATTAATTCTTCATATTCTAGAAAAAAGATGATATTTTATAGTTTAAATTTTATCCAATGTTTATTTACTTTTTAATCATAGAAATAATGTTCATGTATGAGATTTTTTTCATAGCTTCTTAAATGGCCTTGAAAAGATGTATTTAAAACACATAAGTCTTGTTCATTCATTATTCAATTACTATTATAAAAATATTTTTTGGCATCATTGAGAACCACCAACCTACCTTTAGATATTCATTAAACCATCTGAAATAATGATCTATAACTAGAAAACACAGTAATTATAGGGGTTTACGACCAAATTATATTTCTAAAAATTATTTTCTCATTTTCCGACTAATTAATTGAGAACATTCATGTAAATTTTTGATTAATACTTTCATGTATAACTACATATATGAACCATAATTACACTCAATATTGGTTATTTTAGTGTTCCTTAATTTTTATCTGATCAATTTGGACCAAAGGGGTTGTCTTGATATCTCATCCCATCCTAGCATACCATGAATTCTCTAACCACTTTCATCACAACTATTATGATTTACTCCCCATTCTTCAATTAGTTTGTCATGTCTATGGAAACAAGACCAATGATGCATTCCTTCTTGATGTTATTGCAAAATGATTCTATTTATAATTTGTTTAATGATGCTTATCAGATACTTAAGATTTTTTCACAATAATAGAACATGTATTGTAATGGAAAATAGAACACAATTTAGTTAAGAGATCCTTCCACTAAAAGAGAGAAATAAAAGTTTTCCATTAAGAAGCCTTCATGTGATCTTATTAATATTAATATCAAAATTATGGATAGAGATTATTTCCTTTGATGGTAGAGATCACAGATAGTCTGTATGAAAATATTCTTTTTTAAGTTCCTATCTTCTCAATAATTATTGAATTCTTGACTAAGAATTTATTTGTGATTTAAACACATGTTTTTCATATATTGTTGCACTCGCAAATTTTGTTTCAATATGTATTTTGAATCAATTTTAACAAATGAATATATTTAATTCTACCATTGATGAACTATAAAATTTCATCTATATAAAAATAAATGAAGGAAGATAATTAATCCATATTAACCTCTATAATAAAGGACCAACACTCTTCCAATACCTTTGTTAATGATCCTACTAAAGAAACCATATGCTAGAACAAAGGGGACTAGATAAAGATGATCTACATGGAAGAGACCGATCACTATGTTAAAGAAGAAAAATATCATCCACAAAAGTAAAAATGTGAACCATGGAGTGGAGATGCGATAGATTTTGAGTTCACAAACCCACTCTATGAAGCCACACTATTTTAATAATCATAAGATAAAGCCCTATTCCATCTTTTTATATACATTTTCTATGTTATGCTTCAACATTATATTATATCCAACGACACAACTTTCATTCATTATGAAGACCAATAGCTCCTGTTTTGATTATTTCTTGGATAAATCCATGTTTTTCATTTGGTATTTTCGTTGGTGGGTTAAGAGAGAGACTTTAATTAAGGAAAATTTCAAGCAGTTGGTTGAAAAAATTTCACATGCTTATTATGAGAAAATAATTGAATACAATGGGTTGATTAAAATTAGATATGAGTAAAATGAAATTGGAAATCATAATTTTTGGGATAAAAATGCCATTGGAGTAATCTAGATGAACTTATTTTTGTTATTAGATCATATATTACTCGGTAAAAAAACCTAGGAAACCATTTAGATGTTCGGTTCTATCAGGGATGTTAATTTAAATAAAAAATTTATATATTATTAATTTTATATGGACTATATATGATTATTACTATAATTACCAATAGACCATATTAAGTTACTAAATAAGATTTATCCATATTCTAGACTATGGCACCCATCTCTTATCTCTTACCGAGGACCTAATAGTAAGAGTGTTAAGAAAAAAACATTTAAGGGGATAATGTTATTATCATCATGGGAGTGAGTTTCATCCTTATATTACATAACAAGATTTCAAACAAGCTTCATTGAATTAATTTTTACTTTTTATTGTAGTTTCATGGGGGGATAAAGTGTCATGCTGGGAAAATCTGCCACACCCACAAGTAATTATAGCATTTAATTTAATATAAAATTTATTATTTTTTTAATTTTTTTTATTATATTATGTTTTTATAATAGTTAAATAAGACATATTTCCTTAAAAATCCATGGTCATAGAAATACAATCATGGTGTAGCTATGGGTTGTGAGACGATGTAGTTTACCAGGAGATGTGTTAGTTTCAGTAGCCATTGTGTATAAGTGGTTTCACTGTGGAAAAGTATAAGTTAATTATAGAATTTTGGATATGAGGGGTATTTGGGAGGTTTTTATGGAGCTCAATGTCTTGGTTAATTGTATGATTCATGCAAGTTTCTACCCTTCCATAATAACTTATGGGGGAGTCTCATACCATGGTGGCTTAGTGTTTTGATCTACCAAGAATTAGACCATATCTTGGTGATGGTTGTTGTGTTGTGGTGAGTTTATTTAAATGCGATGAAATAATATTTATATGCTCAATTATTTATCTTCTTTTGGGTTTATTACTTCCATATTTAAATCAAATGAATAGAAGCCCCAACCTATTGGGTTTCCCCCTTCTATTCTCTATGATATATGAATTCGCTACATGGATTTCAAGAACAATATCAAGGTAAAGTCCTATTTACATTTTATTCTTACCTCCATCCTATTTTTAATTATATTTCCCTTTGTTTATCCTTCCATAAAAGAATCTTAATATATTTTTTTGGACATATTTATTGTTTTGGGGGAGCTAAACATGAGAATTTTGGTTATTTAGAATTGGCAGAATTATTTTCTTTTCTTTTTTGGGTGTTTATCATAGAAGGTGGCACATTGTGACTTGATTCCACCTAGATTGGGGTTATTTATTATGTGTATTTCATTTAGATGATGATTAATTTTGTTTTTAATGAATTTAAAGACATTTAATATAGAAGTCAAACCATTATATGATAACCATGGTTTTTTTGAAAAGTTTTTATGTGTTTTCCAATCTTAGAATAATGATTTTTATGATTTTTTTCATAATTTATAAATTTATTTTTTTTATATCAAGTTCTTATGAAATATGATAAATGATTTTTTGAATATATTTTTATGATTAAAAGAATTTGACCCTATATGGGATTTAGATTGTTTAGAGGGGAATTATTAAAGAATAATGATAGTGTTGTAGATTTTTGAATAGTTTCAATGAAAAATGGAATATTTTTTTAATGGTACCAATGGGGTATTTACGTAAATTTTTTTACAATGAGTATTTCAAAATGGATTTCAAATAGAATAATTTTCTTACATGTCTATGAAATTGTTTTAAAAAGAATAATGTGGATCTTTAAAAAGAAGTTTTTTCATGAGGAATATAAAACCATCTTCCTCTATTTTTATTTTTATTTTCTATAGAATATGGCCCCAAGGGGAATATGGTATATATATAATTTCCTAATAATGGATTCTATAAAATGGGCTATGTCTTGTGAGGGTGTTATTGGAAATGGTGATATTTTTGATTATATTTCACCATCGATTTATTTATGAATTAGTTTCTCACCTCTATGTGATTTCAATCATAGGAATCCTTGTCCTTATGAGAGAGATTCAGATTTATGGTACACTAGGTAAAAAACATGGGATAGTTTCCCCACATTTTTTTGTATAATGACCAATAATAAACAAAACATAAATAGTAAAATAATCTCATTATTTAAATAATTCATCTAAATAACAGTCACATTGCCAAAAAACATAAAGGTTTAATGTATTATAGATTAAGTATATAAACATATCATCTTATAAAATTGGAAAAATGTTGTAAAAAATCATTCTCCCCTAGACTCTTTCAATAAATCTCACATGAAAAGATCATATTTATAACCAAGGGATATGGAATATAAGAGTGGGGGATCTGAAAATTTTAGTAAGAGAAAATGAATATAATATTGTGTATGATCATAAACATGAAGTAGAATATGATAAAGATATAAATATATTGAAAATATATCACAAGAACATGTATGATAGTCATAAGGACTTATAGGAAAATATAAGATCATAAAAATATTGTTAAGGAAGTATAAAATGAACAACATAGCTAAAAAACATACGATTAATCATAAAAAATGTGAGCATAATATTAATATGTGGAATACAATAAAAAATTTATATTTTAATGAAAACATAACATTTTATCAAAACAAAATGCATCCTGTAATATATTCATTAATTAAATAAATAGGTAATGAGACATAGCTATAATAAAATGAAAACACTTTTAGAAAAATGATTATTCCTATACCGATGTGAAAAAACTCATTATTTCCATGTATAAAAATGTGAGAAAACCAATTATTGTAATGCATATGTGAATAAACTCTTTATGTTCTTGCCTGACTATATCCTGAGATATAAACATAAAATAATGATTTGGATTGGCATGTAAGTCCACACCTATCCTCATCCATACATATGTGTGCAACTTAAAATCAACCATCATTGTAAATTAAGTAACCCATTGAAAAGGAATGGGTTTCTTAAACGCTTCCCGTTACATGAACTTAAGAAATTATAGGATATCCAAATCGTCTTTCAAAAAATGATTCATAACATAATAACACATAGAGGATTAGAAAAACATCACTTTATGGGAGATAAAAATTCGAGGGTAAATTTACGAACAAATAAAATTGTTCTCACAAATCATTTTTAAACATTGTTATAATAGATTAGGTGTAAATTACATGAAAACAGAATTTTTAGAAATGAAAGATAATAATTTTTGAAAAAATTATTATAAAAAGTTCCAAATTTAATACAATTGAAATTAAATAAGGTTTCCAAAAAAAAGATGTGAAAATACATTGAAAACATTTCTCTTAAAAAATAATTAATAATGAAGACTTAAAAAGATATAAATTTTTCAAAAAGGGGAAGTTAAAATACTTGGAACACTTTTAATTTCAAAAAGTATATTTAATAATTGCAACATGAAATGATATAAAGTCTTATAAAATGTGATGTGAATGTACTTTGAAAAATTTTACAATTAAAAACAATATTTTATATTTTAAATAGGTATAAAGACATAATTTTATTATAAAAATTTACTATGTGGATGAAAAAACCTTTTATTATTAAATTATAGAATAACCTTTTGATGATTTTGAAATAACATTGTTTAAAACCAAAAATCAATATAAATATGGATAAAACATTTTTTTAAATAAAAAATAGTTGAATAAAAGGATTAGTGGAGATTTACACAAGGGAAAGGAGAACATTGGTGTCAAATAAAAAAATGGACCTCGATGAAAAATTCATTAAAATAAATGGGAATTATACTAACAAAAATTTATGTTATCAAAAAAATTAAATCATCAAGGAAGAAGACTATGGAGTCGATCATTATTTTCAAATAAAATATTGTTTAAATACAACATTACAACTTTATAGGTTTTAATATATCATTATGGAAATATTATATTCAGAGAATAGTAATTATGACCCATAAAATATATTTGAGTCATAAGGACCCCTTACCACCTTTATAACATTTGATTCAAAATAGGATGATTGGTATAAAATTAACAAGAACATTTGATAATTTTTAATATGCGATAATTTTATTAAATTAAATTAGGTAATATTTATACCATTGTAATTTAAAAAATGGTGTATAGATTAAACATGTGTCATGGGATTAAAATTTAAGACAAAGAAACCATAACCTTCATTCCCTAATTAGTTGGATGAAATTTTACCTCATGTATAACCTAACATAAATATCATAATATAAAATTTAATAATTTTATTAATGGAAAAAACTATTTATTATTTCTCTTTATAATAATTGTCTACATGTATATTAGTTACTTTTTTCCTACTTTCCCATATCTTGTTATTATTGTTTTATCCATTTGAAGTTGTTTATAGGAACAAAATCGGTATTAGTTATTCCTAAACGTTTCATCATTTAATGTTTATTAATTTTTTGACAATTCATTAATTATAATAATTTATTTATATTTTATTTCCATACAAGATTAATTTAGTCTTAATACTTGAATTTGAATTCGACATTGAATAATTTTGGGTGATTTTCCAAACTATAAATAATATTTTCTAAATTAATGAGTTAAATATTGTTGTATCATTTATGGAACCAATAAAAAATCATTATTTTCAAATTTATATAATAATATTTGATTAATTTAGATTCAATCACTATACATGATATAATTTAATAGCATTGTCCAAATAGGTGGTCAAATCGACCCAATCATGTACGTAACATGATTATTGATGATTATGTGGTGATTTAGTTCCAATATAATTGAAAAATTAGATAAATGATATAATTTAGTTTTTACATCTTTGACTAACTAAAATTATAATGTAACAATAAGAATAATTTATTGATATAAAAACACTATATAATATAAATTTAAGATTATCCATGAAGTACATATTTTTTAAACGATTGAATTTATGATAGTCATTCCTTAATAACAACATTAATAACCTCTACAATTTATTATAACATAACCATATGATTTTGTATACATAATGTTTATCCATTAAATTAATTATCATTAAGATTTATGTGAGGTGGTGAGGAAATGAAAAACAAAAGTCAGTCATCCCATAGAGATGGTAGTCATCACATACACATGGTTGAAAATTTCATTTTCAATATAATATGGATAAGGATTAATATGATTTATTATTTTATAATATAAAATATCCCATTAATATAATAATTATATATTAAAATAAATATTACTTCCATATATCAATTTTCTTCAATGAAAATGAATAAAATATTGTGTCATTGAGGTGGTAGTGTATAGAACAACATATTCAAGATTTTGTTTTTCATAATAGAAATGGGAGGGTGGTTAATGATTGTACCATAATTATAATAACATAAAAGAATAATTATGATACTATTTTTATCATTTTAATATGGTGAAATTAAATTTTAGGAATAAGAAATATGGATATATAAATAGAAAAAGAATGATAGGTTTATGAATTTATGACTCACTTATTGGATTATCTTCTTTTTGAAGGGGAATAAACCATAGGGGGTGGTATTTTTGAGGAAAAAAACATATTTATGGTGGATAAGTCTTTTATGATAGTTTCGGGTATAATTGGGGCTGAACCTAGAGGGTTTTGGTTAGATGGGAAGTGCGGATATGGTTTCCCATTCTATAATAGAAAATGATTGTCATTTTTATAAATATTTTTGAATAATAGGTAATGGGATGTCACTATCAATAAAATTGAATAAAAAATTGAAAAATAACTCATATTAGGGAAGATAATATCTAGAAACATATCCACCATTAAAAAAGAATCATTTTTTAATCATGTTATTCCCATTGCCAAAAAGTTTACTCATTTTATTTTTTTAACATGGTAACATTTCTTTTGTTATGTAGTTTGTCCATTAAGAATAAAATATTATTCGTATTAGATAATTTGGAACCAACTATTTTAAATATTAAATTTATTTATTAAATAAAAATACATTGATTATATAAAATAGTTTACATCACAAATTTATGTAACAAGGAAAAACCCATGTTTTAAAAAAAGGTGATTTTAATGTGATGATTTTTATTAAAAGTGTATAATAATAAAATTAATTGATAAATAATTATAAAATAATTTCGTTAATTAAAATATTATTTATCTAAAAATTCAATAACGCTATAAATCATTTTTATTGTGATATAATTAATTTAACAAAATAGTCGAAAATCTATTTTAATTAAAAATTTATATAAATTTTCAAAATGATGGGAATGGGTTTATAATTTCAACATTGTATTTTAAAATGATTTATTGTAATTTATTATATATTTATATATTTATAAACGTTTTCAATACTTTCTATTTTTTAATAAAGTAAAACAAATTTTTAAGAGAGATAACAATATTAAAATCAATATTTTCACTATTCTATTGAAATTTTTTTACTTCTAATTAATACATAATTTTCATTTTAGGAAAATATGGCCATGATAAGAAAAAATTTATTTTATTTTTCCTAATTAACAACCTAAAATTTATAAAGATAACATCAAAATACTATCGTAAAATTTCATGAAAAGGGAATTTTTATAACTCATATTTTTTGAATGTTTATTATTATTTTAAAATAAGTCTTAATCTTAAATATATAAACCATCAAAAATATCTGATTTATGATATAAATTTTAATCATGAGAAAATATTTCATTAGTTTCTTATATTTAATAATATTATCGTTAATTTAAGGTCATTTTATATTTTTTTAATAATTTTTATTATTATTATATATTTCTAAATTCTCTTACTAATATTTAAACATTATTATTTATGGATACCTTGTAAAGGTATAAATTTTTTCCATTTAGTTGTTGCGTGTAGAGAAATTAATCAATGAAAATATTTTACTAAATAAAATATACATCGAAATTTCATGTCATTACATCCTCCCTTAAATAATTTTTTTCCTCATATTTTTAATGACCACACACTAATGATGATTATTAAGTGTTTTCATAATATATATATATGATTTTAGAGTTAATTTACATTGTGTATGAAAATAAATAATTAGGATGAGACTATGAAACTCGTCTATTATTTTCTAAGAGGTATATATATAAATTTTATTTCCATCTAAAAATTTATGGTAAACACCCCTCATGAATAATTTCATTATAGAGTTCATAATCTTCCTTGAAGTGAAATGTTATCATAAGTTTATTAGATATTGAAAATTGTATTTCTCTATTTTAAAAATTAGTGTAGAATCCATGTGAAAATAGGTAATACTTTATAAAAATCACATTATGTTCTTCTAAAGGGATATTAATTAGCTACACGTTCACAAAAATGATAACATAGGATACAATAATTTTTTAATTAGAAGTTTTATTTTATTCTATATTAATTTATGATGTGGTTTAATGATCTTAGAAAAATTATTTGATATTATAGAGTTCTATGAATAAAAATCAAATAATACATCCATAACTTCATATTAATTGTTATGGGTACCTTAAATATCATGATTCACATTTGGTGAAGTTATATCATATAACTAACACTTCCCTCTTAGTCTTATAGATTTTTTATTCTTATCCGCTTGTTTAATCCATATATTTGGGATTTTAATTGGATAATGTCTTAGGTATACACAGAAAAATAATTAAATTATCAATTTTATTTTAGGTTGAACTCTCATTATTTCAATTATGTTAATTAAACTGTTCATTTGGACTTGATAGATCGATGATTTTTGACCTCCTCTTCAAAAATTAATGTTTCATATAATCCTATTATTGTTGTTCCCTAAGTACTTCTTTAAAAAATTGTATATAAAAATTTTATCATTTTGACTCAAGATATTTATTGCTTTATCATTCATGATATTTCATATTTCACTTCCATGGGTTTTTTGAGAATTTAGAAATGCTAACATTATTAAACGAACTTTGTGATAAAAGGTTTGACATAATGATAAGTTTTCTCATTAAATATCCCATTATGAAGGGTTTTTTATTTTGGTAATCACCACATTATTCTTTTCATCCATGGTTTCCTCTAGCTATAGATTTTACTATTTTCAAAATTGTTGACTTGAGTGACAAAATATAAAAAATATGGGATATTATCATAATCATAAAAAGAATTATACCTTAAAAATACTAATTAATATACATTAGATACATTTCATATAGATCCTTTTGATCAACCTTTATCAATCTATGTTTGACCTAGTTACCTTATCTTGGGCTACGATGCAATACATAACCTAGCCCCTCTATGAAATTCTAAAATCAATCCTTCATAGTGGTACATAAAGGGAATTTGATCAACCAAATCATATACCCCTAGAGTATCAGAATAGATTTATATTTTTTCCACTTTTTCATGCAACATGTGACGACCCTGTTAATACCTATTATGCCCTTTTGGGGTTATTACCCCTAGGTAAAAATTTTCAAGAGCATGCATCCACATATCGTTTATATATATGGATGTGTAATAAAGAAAACCATATACCAATGAATTTAATAATACTTTAGGATATTATCCTATACATATACTCATATCAAGTGTTTTAAATAAGGTTATTTAACCCTAAAAAAGACAACTAAAATAATAAACAATTAAAAAAAGTAATCTCTAAAATAAATAAACAATGCATTGATAAGAACTACAGTGAGTCAATAAAAACATAACAAAAATAGAACATTCATGATATAAAAAATACATCACAAAAATAGTCACATAACCCAAAGACTAAATAGTTTATTATCATCGAGTTTATATATATAAACATATAATCTTATAACAGTTGAAAACTTTTATACAAAATCATTCTCTATAAGACCCTTTCAAGGAATCCTATATTATATAATCATATTCATAACCTATGGATTATAAACCTAAAATCAGATGAGATCAAATTATCCTTAAAAGAAAATGAATATCATAAATTATTAGATATTATGTATGAGGATGACTATGAGAATGATATTAATGCATTGTTAAAAGATCTTAAGGACATGTTTGATAATAATTAGTCCTGATAGAGAAACATCAGATCATTAAAATATCATTATGAAATCATAAAATATATGGAACAACTAAAACACATATCATTAGTCATAAAATATATGATAATGAAATAAAAGTGAATAATTATTTAAAAATATGACATGATCATTGAAAAGAATAATTATATGGAAATTGAAATCTTCTAGTAAAATTTGAATAACATGAAAATGAACATGGGAATATGACACAACCATAAGAATTTGGATACCAGTTTGAGAAACCCCATTGTTCCCACCCCTACATCAACAAAATCATTATTTACACAGCTAAAAATGTGATAAAACCCATCATGCCCACGCCTATGTGAATAAACATAGTGTGTAAACACTTTCATATATCATGTAGTATAATCAAAAACCAATACATTAGAGGTTAACATAGTACCCAAACCATCATCATCCATACATAATTGTGACACTTAAAATAAATGACCATCATAGCTAAAATAACTCATGGAATAACATGAACATAAGATATAATAGAATATCTAAATATCATTTCCCTAAAGTATTAATAACATATAAATTATAAAGGATGATCAAAAAATTAATTCATATGAGATAAAACTTGGTGTAAAAATTTAATAAAAAATATAAAAGTTTTTATAAAACCATTTTTATCATTTTTATAAGATATAAAGTTAAAATTACTTTCAAAAATAAATTATTGAATATGGAAAGTGAATTTTTTTTAAAACCATATTATATATAGTTCTATATAAAATATAATAGTAAACACATAAGGTCTCAAAAAGGATATATGAAAATTCTTGAAAAACATTACTTTTAAAAGAATATTTAATAATCAAGATATGAAAAGACATAAATTATTCAAAAAGGGGAAGTGAAAATTCTATTAAAAAATTTAATTTTAAAAATAATATTTAATAATTTAATCTTATAAAATAAATTATGTTTTAAAATATAGGAAGTGAAAATAATTTTTTAAAATTTAGTTTTAAAACGATTATTTTATTATGTGAACATTAATGAAGATATATATTTTTTCATAAGAAAAATGTGTGGTTGATAAAACATCTTATTTTGAAAGGATATAAAAAACTTTTCAAATTTTTTAAACAACCTTGTTTAAAACCCACATCATCATAAATATGAAGAAATTAATATTTTAAAATGAATAAAGGGGATTAAAAATCATTGGATAAAAATGTAACGCCCAAACCCCAGTTACCCAGAGTCGGTGCACTATAACGTATCATTGGCATGGTCATAAAAGATCAAGTCTCGAAAGACCGATTAGTTTAGTAGCATTTGAAGTACTAGATACATTCATAAGTTTTACATTACATCATAAAATGGAAAATTATAACAACACTATTTCCATAGACAACATTGAGATCCCATAGACTATCCATGGAGGTGAGTCATAATATACTACTTTGCATCTTAGAAAAAAAAACATAGAAAGGGGTGAGCTCAGATGCTCAGTAAGGATAACATTATAGAAGAAACATTCATAAATAAGAATAAATAGTTAAGGTAGTGTATAAGAATTGAACAAATGGCTTTTATACTTGAAATTCAACATAATATGGAAAATATTAAGTCAAACACTACGATATACTTATTCATATGGATATTATACTGGTCGAATAATCACATGCAACATCAATAGCCACTTTTATAATGATGGAATGAATAATTCTAGACTATCATAACCATATAGTCAAGGCCTTGTGCCAAGACTACGAATAAGATTTTGTCCGGGCCTTGTACCAAGATACTACTTTGTCTCATGAGACCTACCGATGCATCGTGGAGCTATATTAGGCTCCACCTGTCACTTACTATGTCCAATGCATTCCTCATATGAACAAGTTTAAACATAAAAAAACATTCATATTAAAACTATAATACAAAATTCCAATACATTATCCACAAACCATGAATTGTATAAAAATAACACATCCACAGTCAAACATAACTCATTCAAAACAATATAGAAGATTTTATTGTATTATATTAACCTCAATCGAGAATAATGAAGGATATTGACACAGATGAAAATAATAATAAAAACTATTATAGAGAAATATCACCCTTTTCCTTAAAAACATTTAAAAGTCTCACTATTTACCATGGAGCCATTTAAAATAGATTCCTCAATCAAAGTGTTCCATACAGCTTTAAAACATTGAAAATGAATTTTAATTTTAAAACATTAATGTCCATATAAATAAATCCTTCAAACAATTTTTAAAACATGGAGATTAATGAGAATGATTGAGAAGAATAAATCTTTAAAACATTTAAATGATATTTTAGATAGATTTCCTAAAGAAAAATAGAGACAGTTGAATAAAAATAAATGAGGCAATCAAAAAAAATTAATATAATGAGCATAAAGGGATTCAAGATATATTATGTCAAAGTACCCTATATACACCATATAAAAGTGATTTGGTTTATAAGAACAAATAGTCTCAATGTAATGTAAATTGAGATAAAATCTCTTATAATGACCGTATCCTTAGGTGAAGGATAAATCAACGACATAATTATGCGAGAAAAATATAAATACACTCAATATGATTGGATATTCAGTGTAAATGAATCAGAGGACATTCACACGTATTCTTGTAAAAATGACACCAATGAATTGGATATTTAAGTCAACAAATGGAGATTGAGTTAAAATTGCTCTCATCATGTTCATATCGATGACTTGAGAATTTATCAGTGGAGTGATTATGTGTATCAATTGTATATCCATAGAAAGGTGGGTGGAAATTATGAAATAAGAAAATGAATAGTGATTCCACAAATAATATTGGAGTAAAATAATCACAGAAGTATGCATAAAGCCAAATGAGTGGAAATTGAAATTTCAAAATTCCCTTATTGATTTGGTAACTTATGAAACCTAAAACCATGAAATAAGGATCATATAGTTATGGTGTAGATATCCATAAATTAATGTATATTACACAAAGAATACAATCATGGGCAGTACACACACCACATGCAATAAATAAGTTGTGAATAATAGAAATCTCATAGAATTAAAAGTGAGATAAGAAACCCCTTATATTTTAATTTTTCCTTAGTAGAGCGTAGGATAACCTCTTGAATAATGGTGAAATTATTTTTATTAAATTATGAAATAATCATATACATTAATATGATTCATATATGATCTTTTAACATTGTTTTGTTAATAATATCTTAGTATTATCGTCGTTTTGGGTGTTAACAGATTCGTTTTCCTTTACAGTCATTGTTATGTGAGTCATATTTATTATTTATATGATGTATCAGAATCATATACATAAGGATATCATGTCCCTAAACATTATTTTTAATCATCAAATGAAATTTTGTCTTGAATGGATACGATGGGGAATGAATCTCATCGTGTTCGTGGAGACAGTAATCTGTACGTACATATGAGTGACAATATCATTATTTTGATATTAAAATAATATATAATTGGATGGTATGTCATATATACATAATAATTATCGTGTTATATTTATTATTTAAATCATTTAAGCATCATTATTATACCCAACCAAATAATAATGTATTGAATGGCAATTACACCATGACATGGAGACGGTAAGCCGTACGTACGCATGTATGGTGACATGTCATTAAAAGGAAGGATAGAATAATGAATTTGATTATACCATATTTATAATAACATAACAGTATATAGAAGATACTGGAGTTATTATTTTAGAATGGAAACAACAAAGATAAAGGAAGTGGAAGAAGAAAGAAACCTGAACGAGGGTGGTGAAATTATTACCTCTTCTTCAGGTTCTTCCTTTTGATTTGATCAAAAGGGCTCCTTAAGTTGGCTTTATGACAATAGGAATTCCTCTAGGATGAATTGAGGTAATTTTAGAGGATATTTGGGCAGGATTTGGTCGATCCAAAAGGCGTTGAATATGTAAATTAGAGAGAAGGGGTAGTTCCCTTTTATAAGAGGGGTGAGGGGAACCTTTGGAAAAACTAGATATATTATTTTATAATAAAATCATTTTATGTTTTTAATTGTTACAAAATAGATTATTTAAAGTATAAGGTGGGGATGGGTTAAAAACCACCCTACAAATAGGTTTTAGATAGTTCTGGGTCACTATATTAGCCTAAACATTTATATTTAACTCTTAGTTAATTAGTTTGACACTTACCATGTTTTTTGGTATTTTTATATTATATGGTTAATAAACATACTATATACTTCCAAGAGATCCCCAAGTGGTTCATGAATGATTCAAAAATCATTATATAAGTCCTTTGGCTGATACATTGATTTTTAGGAAGACAATATCAATTAATAAAATAATATATTTTTTAAAAACTCTTTTATGTCAATTTTGACACAATTGGGTATTTTGTTTTTGCTAAATTCATAACAGCATTATTACTTATAACAAAATTCATTTAACCAATCCTAATGTGTAATATTAACCTCAAAAATTTGTTTAATTCATCAAAAGTCTCAAATTACATTTATTTGGATATTTTTAATATCAATTATTTTAATAGTTCATTAATTATGTAATTACTGTATCACCATTATGTCACAAATAAATTTAATTATTTAATGTATAAAAATTATAAATAAAATATCACTATATAGGAAATATTTTTATATTTCTAATGAATATTTTTAATTGAATTTATGTCGTGTATATCCTTATATTAAAAATGTTTTAGTTATTAAACATTGATTTTAACTCTTTTAACTCTTCGTTGATTTAAACAATAAAAAATTTCTAATGTAATATATGTGGACCAAAGAGGTCCTTATTTTATTCCCAAGGTTGTTTTTGTTTGAATTATACTTATCTAATAGAAATAGGACATGTGTTAGGGTAATAATAAAATCATTTTTACCCTTAATTACCATATTACTTTTAACCAGGGTAAATAAATGTAAAAAGTTACTATTCAACAAAAATTATTCTCATCTTATTAAACCCCATTTTACACTTTGATATTAACCATGTCTCTCTGATTTTCTAAATTTAACTGACAGATGCGGTAAAATTAAATTTTATCTGTATTTGAAAATTCTTGTAGTGGGTGGGTAAAAGACGGTGAAAAGTTTGAGAAAATTTTTATATATCTAAAATTATTATAAAATGACTCCAATGAATTAAATTGAACTTATATAGGTATTATATATTTATTTTCACCTAAAATAAATTTAAATAAAATAAATAATTATTTAAAAAAATTGGTTTTAAACTATAACTCAGTGTTTTTCATTATTCTTCAAAAATAAAGAGTTTTCAGAAAGATACCAAAAATTCACCCAAAGATAATTTTGATATTCTGAATTCAAAAATGAAGTCTCTTTTAAAAAATTAAAAACATTGAAATTTCATTTATTAGTTTAATATTAATTCCCATTGTCAAAACCAAAAAGCTTATTTTTATGAAATAATAACTACCAAAAGATTGACATTTGTTTATTTCCCATTTCAACATGAAATTACGTCAAATGAACAACCTTGGATTTAATTGAAAAAATATAATCTAATTATACATCTAGAATATTCATATGTACAGTTGAACACTATAAATTATTATGATTAAAAAAGTTGTTTTCAGTTTAAATATATTATTTTTCACTAATCACCAAAATATGAAAGTTATCATAAAAACACTAAACATTTATTGAAACTAAATTCTTATGTCCCGATCTCAAATAAGAATTTTATTTTGTAAAATTGAATATATTAAAGTTCAAAATATTGGATTTAAAAATCGTTCACCATTGAAAGGTGGTAAAATTACATTTTTTGGAAAATACATCTTTTATCTGAAAAAAATGATTTTTCCCTTACATTATGTCTGAAAAACTCATAATACGATTTCTAAAATTATAAGAGTTATATAAAGTTAATTTTTTTAAGTAATTTTCATAACCACTTTTGAACGGATAGTTTGGTAAGTCATTGTGCACTTAAACTCGATGTAGTGTGTAGTGTCAGTTATTGAATTACTTTGAAAAACTATCGTACAATGAAATATTGGGGTGTTTCATTCTTCCCTCCTTTAATAAATTACACCCTCAAAATTTTTAATATTAGGCTTGGGAAAATAATTGAAAGTCCCGCATTAGAAAAACAGTCAATAAAACTATCACTTTAAAAGAAATAAATATAAGTACAAATGTCACCCAAGACAATCCATACTAGGATTCCATATTGAAAAAACTGGATGTAGAAGATAAACTAAGTATCATGTTCTGATGGAGAGGGATATAAAACATGACCAGGAGTATGTTGACAACTAGAAAACTATAATCTTGTGATGGGAAAAACATTCATTAGTTTCCTATTAGGAAAATTAAAGAGACAACATTATTTTGTTTTAAGTTACATTTCATAAAGATGAGGAATTTATATTTGATATTGAATAAGAACATAAAGGTGTATACTTAATTTTTTATGTATAGTTTCATTACATAATAAATTTATACCACTAATTCATTTTTTAAACGATGAGTATTCAAGAAGACTTGGTCACACCGGAAGAGCTAGAATAAACATCTATAGAATCACCTGATCCATGACGGATAATCTGTATCTTTACCTTGTATTTAGAGATTAATCAAATCCCAAACGATTAGTAAATGATCTAATGATCCCCCAAAAGGATATTTCATTAGAGAAAGCAACACTAATATTAATTTCTAAAATTAATCAAACAATACCCCACAATTAAAAAAATACCATTCAGTAAATAATTTTCCTTAAAATCCTTCAATATAATCCACACTTATATTGAACCCCAAAACATAGAATAATTGGCCATGTAGTCTTCCACATTATATTGTATCTCCAAATGAAATAAAATTCTCTTAAAGTCACATACTTAAAAGTAATTAAGCTAATCAAATATTCTCAATTATAGGTTAACAATTTCCATAAATAACCCAAGTCACTATAAATCCATAATAAAGATATAGATAAAAATCCACCATTACTCCTCAAATGAAATCCCATAGTATTCTATTTTCCATGGGCATATAGTGTTTCCAACAAAGCGAACATCTTCCAAAATAACACTTATCACTTAGTCACCAAATTATTTTCCTATACTAAGGTTATTCATTTGATCAGGCATAAGATCCCAAATCAACTTATTATTGATCAATATTATTATTTAACTAAACACAATTATTCACACTAACTAGGGACTTCACCTAGTCCAGTGGTAGTTGAAAAATCCTAATCACACTCTGGTTGTGGGTTTGATTCCCATAGCTTTGTCCGACGCGATGGGTTGTCACACGGTCTGTGTGTTGTCCATTTTTGAAAATTATATTTTATCACATTAAAAAATTAGATAAATTCCTCAAAATAACCATAACATAATTTAACCACAAATGTTATCTCATACCTTGCATTTTGATCCCAAAATATAATAACTTTTAACAACCTCAAACTCAATGATCATATAAACCTGACTAGTTATTTGTAACTATATCCACAAGAGAAATGGTAATTCTTCTATAAATATCATTTTTAGTTGACAACAACAGTTTTAGAAATACAAGTGAAAATTATTCCAAAGTAATACCATCAACAAGGAGCACTAATTTTTTTAAAAACTTCCCCAACCATTTATTTCCACATAAATTATTATATGACCAAGAAAATATCCTATATAATAGGGCATCCACTCAGGTATTGGCCAGGTCCCCTACATTTACCACAAATGAATGTAAATGGATTCTTGAGACCATTTTTTTCCCATATTATTCTTCATTTTTCCTCGGAAATTGATCACTTAATATCCTTATTTCCCACACGTAAAGCATTTCTTTGTTCAATTGAGACACTTTACTGGGTGTCTCCTTCCACATTTCCTTCATGATAGAAATTGAGGATTCTTTTCTCTATGGTCTCCACTATTGGAGATCTTATCATTCATCACCATTCTATTCTTTGTTGAGTGCGGGAGTTGGTTAATATATATGTTGTTGATCATATTTTTGGAAAACTGATTTGGCCTGAACACGATATCTTTTACACCTATCAACATTCCATTTTGTTTCTCATTTCCACCACCATTCACACCTTGTACATCATGCTCACAGTTACAATGACTTCCTTGGAATCCATCTATTGACTAAAACCAAAAAGCATTGCCTTAGTAACAGTAGTCATAAAATCATTTAGAGAATATCATGACACCATATTTTCAATTTTGAAACACCTTAGTGTTAACCAAGGTCATTTATTCTCAAATTATATTAAAATATTTCAAATAAATTTGTAATGAAAATGTAAATTATCCTATGAATATCCCCTGGGAGTGTCGTAACCAAGAGTGCAGCAAGGCCCATTGTCGTGCACCAGTTACTGTTCAGTTTTGCTCAAAGTGGTGATTTCGGGTTTTACCCCTAGGTACATCTGTGCTAGATCCGCCTCCACCAGCTCGTATCTATAAAGGGATGTATTTCATGGAAAATTCAAAAAATATCTACAATACCAAAATTCTAGAAAGTTCTTCTATACTAATCCTCAATGTTTATCTTAGGGCTATGTCCTCTAATTAGAGTTTATCTAAATCTAGATTCTGAGGATTGTACTGAACTTCCTCTGATACCAACTGTAACGCCCCAACCCCAGTTACCCAGAGTCGGTGCATTATTATGTATCATTTGAATGATAATAAAAGATCATGTCTCGAAGGATGGATTAGTTTAGTAGCAATCGATGTAATAGATACATTTATAAGGTTTACATTACATCATAAAATGGAAAACTACAAAAACATTGTTTCCATAGAAAACATTGACATACCATAGACTATCCATGGAGGTAAGTCAGAATATATATATTTTCATTCTGGAAAAAATAAAACATAGAAAGGGGTGATCTCAGATGCTTAGTAAGGATAACATTATCATGGAAACTTTCATAAATAAGGATAAACATTTAAGGGAGTGTAGAAGACCATAACAAAAGCCTTTTAAACATGAACTTCAGCATAATATGGAAAATTTAAAATAAAATAATTCCATTTACTTATTCACATAGATATTATAGTGTTCAAATAATCACATGAAACATCAATAACCACTTTCATAATGATGGAATGCATAATTCCAGACAATCTTATCCACATAGTCAAGGCATTGTTCCAAGAATACAAATAAGATTTCGTCAAGGCCTTGTGCCAAGACACTAGTTTTTCTAATGAGACCTACTGATGCATCGAGGAGATAGAGTAAGATCCCCCCTTCACTTACTAAGTCCAATGTATTCCATATATTAACAGGTTTAAACATAACATAAACATTCATATTAAAACTAGCATATGAAATGTAAAAACTTTATCTGAAACCATGAGTGGTATAAAAATAGCACATCCACAGTAAAAAATTACTCATTCAATACAATATAGAAGATAGTATTGTATCAGATTAACCTCAATCGAGAATAATGAAGGATATTGACATAGATGAAAATAATCATCAAAACTATTTGAGAGAAATATCACCATTTTCCTTGAAAACATTTAAATGTCTCACTATTTATCATGAAGAAATTTAAAATGGATTTTTGAATCAAAGTGTCCCATGACACTTTGAAACTATGAATATGAATTTTAATTTTATAACATTAATTTCCATATAAATAAATCCTTAAAACCATTCTAAAACATTGAAATTAATGAGAATGATTTAGAAGAAAAAATCTTTAAAACATTTGAATGATATTTTAGTTAGATTTCTAATCCAAAAGAGAGAAACTTGAATACAAATAATTTAGGTAATAAAAACATTTTAATATCATGAGAATAAAGGGATTCATTATATAGTATGTCAAAGTATATTATATACACCATATAAAAGTGATTTGGTGTTTAAAAACAAAGAATTCTCAATAGAATGTAAATTGAGATGAAATCTCTTATAGAGACCATATCCCTAGGTTAAGGGTAAATAAACGACATAATTATGTGTGAAAAATATAAATACACTCAATATGATTGGATATTCAGTGTAAATCAATCAAAGGACATTCAAACATATTCTTGTAAAAACAACACCAATTAATTTGATATTTAACTCAACAAATAGAGATTGAGTTAAAATTGCTCTTATATAGTTCATATCGATGACTTGAGAATTTATCAATGGATTTATTATGTGTATCAAATGAATATCCATAGAAATGGGGGTTGGAAATTATTACATAAGCAAATGAATTTTTATTTCACACAAAATCTTGGAGTAAAATAATCAATGAAGTATACGTAAAGCTGAATGACTGGAAAGTGAAATTTCGAAATTCCCTTATCGATTTGGTAACTTACGAAACATAAAACCATGAAAGAAGGATCATAAAATGATTATGTAGATATCCATAAATTATATTATATTACACAATGAATACAATCGTGGTATGTACACACACCACATGCAAAAAATAAGAGGTGAACAATGGAAATATCACGAAATTAAAAGTGAGATAAGAAACCCCTTACTTTCTACTTTTTCCTTGGAGGGTAGGTTAACATACTTTATAATGATGAGATAATTGTTATTTAATTATACATGAATCATATACATTCATATTATATCATATATGATCTTTTAACATTGCTCTGATAATAATATCATAGTATTATCATCGTTTCGGGTGATAATAGATTTGTTTTCCTTTATATTATTTGTTATGTGAGTCATATTTATTATGGATAGGATGTATCTTATTAATATACAGAATTATATCATGTCTCTAAACATTATTTTTTATTATCAAATTAAATTTTTACTTGAATGGATACGATGGCGATTGAATCTCATCGCGTTCTTGGAGACGGTAATCCGTACGTACGCATGAGCGACAATATCATTCTTTTGATATTAAAATAATATATAACTGTATGGTATTCCATATATAAATAATAATTATCATGTTATATTTTTTATTTAAGAACAATTACACATCATTATTATACCCATCCAAATAATAATGTATTGAATAACAATCACACCATGACATGGAGACAGTAAGCCGTACGTACGCATGTATAATGACATGTCATTAATAGGATGGAAAGAATAATGAATTTTGTTGTACCATATTTATAATAACATAAAAATATATATAAGATACTGGAGATATTATTTTATAATGGAAAAAACAAAGATAAAGGAAGTGGAAGAAGAAAGGAACTTGAAAAAGGGTGGTGAAATTATTACCTCTTCTTCGGGTTCTACCTTTTGATTTGATCAAAAGGGCTATTTAAGTCCGATTTATGACTAAAGGAAGGCCTCTAGGATAATTTTATGGAAGTTGAGAGTATATTTGCGAAGGGGATAGCCGAGACAAAAGGCTTTGAAGGTGCTAATTAGAGAGAAGGAGGAGTGCCATTTTATAAGAGGGGTGATGTGCACCTTTGGAAATGCTAGAAATATTATTTTATAATAAAATAATTTTCGGTTTCTAATAGAAAAAAATGGATTATTTAAAGTCTAAGGGGGGTATGTGTCGATAACCACCCAAACAATAGGTTTTAGATAGGTTTGGGTCACTATATTAACCTTAACTTTTAGATATAACTCTTAGTTAAATAGTTTGACACTTACCATATCTCTTTGTATTTTTATATTATTTAGTTAATTAACATACAATATATGTCCACAAGATCCCCATGTGGTTCATTAATGATAAAAATATCATTATATAATTCCTTTGTCCTAACCATAGATTTTTTGGAATAGAATATCAATTAATAATATAATATTTGTTTTAAAAACTCTTTAATGTCAATTTGGACAATATTTGGTATTTTGTTTTTTATAAATTCATAACAGTATTATTAATTATAAATAATTAATATAACCAGCAATAATATATTATATTATCTTTTAATATTAGTGGAATGCATAAAAAGTCTCAAATTAAATTTATAAGGATATTTATAATATCAATTATTTAAATATTTCATTAATTATGTAATTACTGCATCACCAGTGTGTCAGAAATAAATTAAATTATTTAATGTCTAAAAATTATAAATAAAATACAATTATGTAGGAAATATTTTTTTCTTACTAATTAATATTTATAATAGAATTTATATCATGTATTATCTTACAGTAAATTTTTTTTAGTTATTTAACTTTAATTTTAAGTCTTTTAACTCCTCTTTGAATTAAATAATAATAAATGTCCTAATCTAATAAAAGTGGACTAAATATGATCATATATTATTCCTAATTTTGTTTTTGGTCGTTTAATACTTATACAATAGAAATAGGACATCTTTTAGTGTAATAATAAAATCATTTTTACCCTTAATTACCCTATTTACCTTTAACCGGGGTAAATAAAAGTTAAAAGTTACTATTCACCAAAAATTATTTTCATCTCATTGAAAAAAATTTTACTACTTAATATTAACCATGTCTCTCAGATTTTCGAAATTCAACTCACAGATGAGGTAAAATTATTTATTATTTGAATTTGCAAATTCTCATAGGAGGTGGGTAAAAGACTCTGAAAAGTTGAATAAAATTTATATATATATATAATTATTATAAACCGACTCCAATGAATTACATTGAACTTATATAGGTATTATATTTTTATTTTGACCTAAAATAAATTTAAATAATATAAATAACTATTTAAATAATAATTTGGTTTTACACTATAACTCATTGTTTTTTACTATTTATCGAAAATTAAGAGTTTTCAGAAATATACCAAAAATTCAACCTAAGCTAATTTTGATATTCTGAATTAAAAAATTAATTCTATTTTACCAAATTAAAAACATATAAATTTTATTTATTAGTTTAAAATTAATTCCCATTGTCAAAACCAAAAAGTGTATTTTTATGAAATAAAAACTACCAAACGATTGACATTTCATTATTTCCAATTTCAAAATGAAATTACTTCCAATGACCAACATTGGAATAAATGGTAAAAATATAATCTAATTATACATCAATACAATTCATATTTATAGTTGAACACTATATATTATTTTGATTAAAAAATATGTTTTCAGTTTAAATAATAAATTTTTCACTATTCACGCAAATATAAAAAGTTATCAGAAAAACACCAAAAATTTATTGAAACTAAATTATTATATACCGATCTCAATGAAGAAGATTATTTTGTAAAATTAAATATATAAATGTTTCAAATATTCGATTAAAAAATCGTTCTCCATTAAAAGGTGGTAAAACTGCATTTTTTAAAAAATTCTTCTTTTATATGAAAAAAAGAATTTATCCTTACATTATGTCTAAGAAACTCATAATATGGATTCTAAAATTAAAATGGTTATATAATGTTCGAAATTATGTTAATACTATTCATAACCACTTTTGAACAGCTAGTTTGGTAAGTCGTTGTGCGCTTGAACTCGATGTTGTGTGTAGAGTAAGTTAATGAATTAATTTGACGAACTAACGTACTATAAAATCGTGGGGTGTTACAAAAAAAATGAATTTCTACAAGGGAAAGTAGAATATTGGTTGGATGTGAAAACATTTAAATTGAAGAAAACTCCCTTACAATAAATGAGAATTATTCTTAATAAAAATTCACTTTGTCAAAATAATTGAATTATAAATGAATAATAATTTGGTTTTGTTTATGAATTGATAAAAAACATGTTATAAATCCAACATAACATATTCATAATTAATAATAGATCAATATTTTAAGACTATAATCAAGAATGGTGATTTAACCCTTGTAAAGGATTAGAGTCAAAAATCCCCTTATAACCTTTGTAAAATTTGAATCATACCCCCAAGAGTGGTATAAATTTTAAAAAAACATTTAAAATTGATACAAAATTACATTAGGAAAAAATTTCACCATTGAAAATGACACGTGATGCATTGCTTAATAATTTCCTAAATGATTCAAATTAGAGACAATAAAACCCTTATATTGTTTCCCTATATAGTCTAATTAACTACAGACTCTTATACAGAAAAATAATAATATATAAATATAATATTTCACAACTAATAATATTTATATTCTCCCTTTATTATCATTTATTATATGTATATTAGTATGTTTTTTACAATTTTCCCACATTAAGTGTTTATTGTTTTATTTTTTTATAGAATTTTCATAGGATCGACATTAGTATTCATTATTAATAAAAATATAATAATTATTTTTTTTATTTTAATCGAAGAGTTAACTTATAATTATTTTTTAATTCTATATTTTCTATCGTGTGGAATTTAGTTTTATCCTAGAATGTAAAGGTGACAATATATATTTTCAGTGATTTTAAAATTAAGAAGGGTGTTTTATTAATTCATTAATTAGTGTAATGCCCCAACCCTAGATTCACAGAGTCATTGCATTATTTTATTACATTTTCATGATTACATGGAATCATGTCCTGAAAGAACGATTAGTTTAGCATTCATGGAAAATAGATTACATACATAAACGTTACATTACACTTTCTAACATACAAAAAACAATCCTTTGAGAATGCCATTGTTAACTTAACTTAACCCTGCATCTCAATCATTAAACACTTCTTGGGATCCTGGGAAAATAAAACATATGAATGGGGTGAGCTCAGATGCTCAGTAAGGGTAAATTATTTTGTGGAGATGTTCATTAATTAGCATAAACATTTAAGTCAATGTCTAACACTAAATCAAAAGCCTTTTAAACATAAAATTTATAATAATATGGAAAATATACAATAAAATAATTCCATTTACATTTTCACATGGATATTATACTAGTCGAATAATCACATTCAATATCAATAGATACTTTCATAATGATGGAATGCATAATGCTATACTTTCATAACCACATATTCAAGGCCTTGTGCCAAGACTACAAATAAGATTTTTTCATGGACTTGTCCCAAGATTGTAGTTATCTCATGAGACCTACCGATGTATCGAAGAGCTATAGCGGGCTCCACCCGTCACATACTAAGTCCAATTCATTCCTCATATGAAAAGGTTTAAACATAACATATTCATTTGTATTAAAAATATCATATGAAATTTTAATACTTTATCCATAAACCATGAATGGTATAAGAATGACACATCCGCAGTAAAAAATATGACAAAACCTTCAATGCAATAGGGAAGATTTGTATCATAATAAATCAACTTAAAACAAGTTTAAAACATATCAAAGGATAATGACATTAATGAAAATGATTTATAAAACTCTTTGAGATAAATATCACCTTTTCATGAAAAAATTTAAAAGTCACACAATTTAAAAAGGAAGACATTTAAAGAATTTTTTTAATCAAACTGTTCCATACCACTTTGAAACTTTTCAATGGAATTAACATTTTAAAAATATTAATTTCCATATAAATAAATCCGTAAAAACCATTTTGAAAACATGAACATTAATGAGAATGATTTAAGAAGAATAAATATTGAAAACATTTAAAATTATGTTTTAAAAATATTCCCTTAAAACAATTCATTTGAAAACTCTTTTATGAAACATGAACATGGATAATAAATATGTCCTAGTGGAAACTTATGTAAAAACAAACTCAGATAATAAAGTGATTGTGAAATTAACCCTTAACTTTTACTTTTAATCGGTCGAGGGTAGGATAACCTCCTATATAATGGTTAAATAATAGTTACTAAATTATACAATAATCATATACATTATTATAATATCATATATGATCTTTTAACATTGCTTTGTTGATAAAATCTATGTATTATTGTCATTTCAGGTGTTAAAGGATTCATTTTCCTTTATTTTCATTGTTATGTGTGTCATATTTATTATGTATGGGATGTATATTATTCATATACAGAATGATATAATGTCTTTAAATGTTATTATTAATCATCAAATGAAAATTAGTCTTGAATTGATAAGATGGGGAATGAATCTCATCACGTTCATGGAGACGGTAATCCATACGTACGCACGAGTGACAATATCATAATTTTGATATCAAAATAATATATAATTTGATGGTATATCATATATATTGAATCATTATAATTATATATATATTATTTAAATTCATTACACATCATTATTATACCCATCCAAATAATAATGTATTGAATAGAAATTACACCACGACGTGGAGTCATTAAGCCGTACGTACGCACGTATGGTGACATGTCATTCAAGGTATGGATAGAATAATGAATTTGGTTGTAATATATTTATCATAAAATCATGGTATATATAATATAGAGGAATTATTATTTTAGAATGTAAATAACAAATAATGAAGAAGTGGAAGAACAAATGAACTTGAAAGAGGTGATGAAATATTTACCTCTTCTTCGGGTTCTTCCTTTTGATTTTATCGAAAGGGCTCCTTAGATTGGATTTATGACTAAAGGAAGGACTCTAGAAAGAAGTTATGATAGTTGGGAGGGTATTTGGGTAGGGTTTAGCTAAGAAAAATGGCTTTGATGATGTGAATTAGAGAGGAGGGGGAGTTCCCTTTTATAAGAGGGGTGAGGGAAACCTTAGGAAAAACATAAAATATTATTTTATATTAAATTAATATTCGGTTTATAATGTATCAAAATTGACTTATTTAGAGGCCAGGGCAGGGATGGGTTGAAATAATCTCATCCAATAGGTTTTAGACAAGTTTAATTTACCATTTTATCCTTATCCTTTATATTTAACTCTAAGTTAAATAACTTAACTTTTATTGTGTCTTCTTGTATTCTATTACTATATGGTTAATAAACATACTATAAACTTCCAATCGAACCCCAATTGGTTCATTAATATCATATATATTATTATATAAGTCTTTTAGCCCAAACTTAGATTTTTATGACCATTATATCAATTAATAATATAATATTTGTTTTAAAAACTATTTTATGTAAATTTTGACCCTATTTGGTATTGTTTTTGTTAAAATCATAAAAACATTATTAATTCAAAAAAAATTCATCTAACCAACCCTAACATGTCATATTAACCTATAATATTAGTGTAATTTATATAAACTCTCTAATTACACTTATATGGATATTTATAATATCAAATATTTTAATATTCCATTAATTAGGTAATTACTACATCATCATTGTGTAATAAATAAATTTAATTATTCAATGTATAAAAATATAAATAAAATTCCATTTTGTAGGAAATAATTTTATATTTTTAATGAATAATTATAGTCGAATTTATGTTATGTATAACCATATATTAAAAATGTTTTAGTTATTAAACAATGATTTTAACTATTTTAAATCTTCTTTATATAAAATAATAATAACTGTCCTAATTCATTCCAAGTGAACCTAAAGGATCATATTTTATTTCTAAGGTTGTTTTTGGTCTAATTACACTAATTTAATAGAATTAGGACATGTGTTGGGGTAATAATAATATAATTTTTACCCTTAATTACCCTATTTACTTTTAATTGTGGTAAAAAAATGTAAAAAAGTTACTATTCAAAAAAATATATTTTCATCTTATTGAAAAACATTTTAATTAATAATATCAACAGTGTCTCTCATATTTCTAAAATTCAACTAATATAAGCGGTAAAATTTTGTTCTATGTGAATTTTCAAAAGCTCCTAGGAGGTGGGTAAAAGACCGTGAAAAGTTCAATAAAGTATTTATATATATATAATTATTATAAATTAACTCCAATGAATTAAATTGAACTTATAGAGGTATTATGTATCTATTTTGACCTAAAATTATTTTAAATAAAATAAATAATTAATTAAAAAAATTCTGTTTTGAAACTATAACTCAGTGTTTTTTACTATTCATCAAAATTTGAACGTTTGCAGAAAAATAAAAACAAATTCACCCTAGGCTAATTTCGACATTCCAAATGCAAAAATGAATTCCAGTTTGAATGAAAAATTTATAAAATTTCAAAAAGTGGGTAATACTATTCATAACGACTAGTTTTCTTTTTGTGGTGTGTTAGAACTCTGAGTTGCGTTCAACAAACACTATTTTTTTAGTCAAAGAGAATCGTACCATGGAAGCTTGGGGTGTTACATTATCCACTCCTTCAATAAATTGAGTCCTAAAAATTTTAAATTGTTTTTGAAAAATAAAATTTTTAAAATAGAAAATACCTTTTTGGAAAACACACATTAGAAATAGGGTTAATAAAATTTTGTTTTAATAAGAGGGAAAGGGAAATGAGAAATTCATCACCAAATTAGGGTTTTGAATAGAAGAAAATTGGTTGAAATTAAAGACACGTAATTTAAGGAAAACTTAAATATTTATGGAGAGTGATTGAGGTCATCAATCACAAACAAGTGTAAAATTGAAGGCCACAAAGCCATAAATCTTTGATGATTTAAAATATCATCACTTCAACAAAATATAAGGTATTAGGATCGCACATTTTTGGTTTCAATATCCATTTCCTAAAGTTTAAGAATTAATTTATTCATTGAATAAATGAAATATATATATATAAATACTTAACAAGTAGAGTTTCATCCTTCAACTAATTTCTACAACCAACTCATCTTTCACTACAAAAGATAATAGAACCCAAAAAATATTATATTTATATTAATCGTATAAGGTTACAAATATTAATACATAACATTTAATTGATGAAAAAATATTTTGTAAAAACCAGGGACTTCCTGTAGGCTAGTGGTAGGTAATAAAGGTATGTCGCACTATGGTTTTGGGTTTGATTCCTGAAGCTTTGTCCGACGTAACGGGTTATCACCTGACCTACAGGTTGTCCATTTTCAAAAATAATCATAAATTTTTTTTAACCTTAAAAATTACTATCTAAAGTTCAACTTTATCCATTACAACCATTATAGTCTTCCAAAATACCTTTGTCCAGAATCTCTGTAAAGGTATCCAAATTCCAAAATCAATTCAAAAATCAGATTCCCCAAACAATTTAATGTTTCTCTTATTGTCACATATTGAAAATATTATTACCTTAGTCATATTAAAACCTTAATGAAAACAACAAGTACTGCAGTAAAATCCTTATATATATCACATTATTCATATAACCAGAATTGAATCCTTGAGTCCAAAAAAACACAAATACATTAGTTATTCCACTTCAACTGTAGTAACAACATAAGATTGGCCTTGATTCCTTTGACATTTTTTAGGTAAGTTTCCTTGGCTCTTAGGGAATTTATTTGCATAATTCTCCATTTCTCTACAATTGTATCATTAAATTTTGACAACCTCTTTCATTCCCTTTTATTCATGAGCTTGGTGGCCTTCTTCACCACGCTAGTAACAAACACTCATTCAGTTTAGGAAAGTACCGGGGCGTTTCTTCTCACAATTATCACATAATAGAAAATCATTTTTCACTTTTCCCTTTATCAGTATCTTTATCCACTATTCTATTCTTCTCTTGCTTTACTTTATTATCATAAGATTTAGAGAATTCATTTTCTATCTTGATAGCACACGAGACTATATCTTTGTATGATGTGAAGGATTGTGATAGTAATATTTGATGGAGAATTGTTTTAACCCATCAATGAAATGGTTAATCTTACTTCTTGGGATACATATATAATCTGTAGCATGCCTTGCTAACCTTTTAAAGTTAGCTTCATACTTTGCGAAATTCTCACCCTCCTTTTGCCTCAGACTCAGAAATTGTCTTTCCATATCCGCTCGATGGTCATGAGTAAAGTATTTTTCAATGAAAATTTCTTTAAACTCCCTCAATTCAATTTTTGATACATCCTAATCTTATATTGTGTTTTTAATCAATGACCACCATTGATCAGCATCTCCAGTGAAGTGGTAAAATTCCATGACAACTTTTTCCATTTCGCTACTCCTCGATGCGTGGAATATTTACTCCAAGGAATTTATCCATTTCTCATATACAAGTGGATTTTTACCCCCATTGAATGTTGGTGGCTGTTTCTTCATGAATAAATCTTACATTTATCCTTCACGATGTAGATCAAGATGCTCAATACGGGTAATTTTATTATTCATAACCCGAGTGAGTTGTCCCAGCATGGTGATCAGTTGATTAGCACTGTATGCATCACCAGCTCCACTATAATTATCAATAGTACGAGGCTAATCCCTACATGGAGTGTGTGAATTGACATGGTTTCCATTCCTTCCATGATGCGCCATTTCTAAACAATGTCACACACTAGATTAGTTTATGAATCAAAATACATAATTCTAAACTTGTAAAACACATAACATAAACTGGATAGTTTATGGATATAATCTATAATCATAAAAATGTTTTATTTGAGTATGTATATACTTATAAACCCTTAATAATGGTTTGTAATGAAAATGACAATTATCCTAATCATATACACCAGTAGTGTCATAACTAAGAGTCCAGCAAGGCCCGTTGTCGTGTACCAATTCCCTTTCGAGTCTAACTCAAAGCGGTGTTTTCAGGTTTTACCCTTAGGTACATCGGTGCCAGAGATGCCTCTACCTGCTTGTATATAGGTGGGGATGTTTTTCTTGGAAAATTCACAAAATCATCACAATACCAAAATTATAGGAAGTTCTTCTATACTAATCCTCAATGCATATCTTAGGGAAATGTGCACTAATCAGATTTTATCTAAATCTAGTTTTCAAGGTTTGTACTAAATGTCCTATGATACCAACTACAATGCCCCGAACCTATATTCCCAGAGTCGGTGCATTATATGAATACATTCAGATGATTACAAGGAATCATGTCCCAAATGACTGATCAGTTTAGCAGTCTTTGAAAATAGATTACATACATGAATGTTACATTACACTTTCTAACATACAATAAAATAAATCCTTTGGGAATTACATTGTCCCCTTAGCTTAACCTGACATCTCAAACATAAAACACTTCTTGGGATCCTTGGAAAATAAAACATAAGAAAGGGGTGATCTCATATTCTATGTAAGGGTAAATAATTTAGTGGAAACATTCATAAATAAGCATAAACATTTAAGGAAATTTATAAGACTAAAAAAATCATTTTAAACGTATAATTCAGCATAATATAGAAAATATACAATAACATAATTCCATTTACTTTTGCACATAGATATTATATATTTTAATAATCACATTAAATATCAGTAGCCACTTTCATAATGATGGAATGTATAATGCTAGAATTCCATAACCACATAGTCAAGGCCTTATGCCAAGACTACAAATAAGTTTATGTCAAGGCCTTGTTCCAAGACACTAGTTTGTCTCATGAGATCTATAGATGCATCGAGGAGGTATAGCGGTCTCCACATGTCACTTACTATGTCCAATTCATTCCACATATGAAAAGGTTTAAAAATAACATAAACATTCGTATTAAAAATAACATACAAAATGTTAATAATTTATCCATAAACCATGAATGGTATAAAAATGACACATCCACAGTCAAACATATCTCAAAACCTTCAATACTATATAGAAGATTGGTATCATAATAAATAAACTTCAAACAAGTTTAAAATCCATCAAAAGATATTAAAATAAATGAAGATTATTTATAAAACTCTTTGAGAGATATATCTATTTTTTATGAAAACACTTAAAAGTCACACAATTTACAAAGGAATACATTTAAACAAATTTTGAATCAAACTGTCCCAAACCACTGTGAAACTATTCATTGGAATTAACATTTTAAAAAAATTAATGTCTATATATATAAATCCTTAAAAACCATTTAAAATGAAGTCTTAGTAAAAATTCCATTAATATAATTGTATTTAAAACTCCTTTATGATACATGTACATGGATATTAAATATGTCCCAGTGGATACTTACGTAAAAACAACCTCATATAATAATGAGATTGTGAAATTTACCCTTACCTTGTACTTTTACTTGGTCAAGGGTATGTTAACCTCCTGTATAATGGTTAAATAATTGTAATTAAATTATACAAGAAACATATACATTAATATGATATCATATATGATCTTTTAACATTGCTTTGTTAATAATATCTTAGTATTATCGTCGTTTTGGGTGTTAACATATTCGTTTTCCTTTATCTTATTTGTTATGTGGGTCATATTTTGTTATGGATTGGATATATCTTATTCATATACAAAATGATATCAAGTATTTAAAAATTATTTTTAATCATCAAATGAAAATTAGTCTTGAATGGATACGATGGGGAAAGAATCTCATCACGTTCGCGGAGACGGTAATCTGTACGTATGCACGAGCAACAATATCATTCTTTTGATATTAAAATAATATATAATTAGATGGTATATAATATATAAAGAATCATTATCATGTTATATTTATTATTTACATGAATTACACATAATTTTTATACCCATCCAAATAATAATGTATTGAATAACAATTAAACGACGACGTGGAGATGGTAAGACGTACGTACGAACATATGGTGACATGTCATTCAACGGATGGATTGAATAATGAATTTGGTTGTACAATATTTTAAATAACATCACAGTATATATAATATACTATAGTTATTATTTTATAATGGAAACAACAAAAAAAGATGAAGTGGAAGAAGAAAGGAACTTGAAAGAGGTGATGAAATATTTATCTCTTCTTCGGGTTCTTCCTTTATATTTGATCAAAAGGGCTCTATATATTGGATTTTTGAATAAAAGAAGGATTCTAGGATGAAGGGAGGATAGTTTAGTTGGTATTTGGGTAGGGGTTGTCTGAGGCAAATGGGTTTGAAGGTGTGAACTAGAGAGAAGGGGGAGTGCCCTTTTATAAGAGGGGTAAGGGGCACTTTAGGAAAAACTTAATATATTACTTTATAATAAATTAATACTCAGTTTATAGTAGCACCAAAGTGACTTATTTTGAGTATACAGTGGGGATGGGTTAAAATCCTATCAACCAATAGGTTTTAGACATGTTTATGTTAACATTTTAACCTTATCATTTAGATTTAACTATAAGTTTAATAATTTATCTTTTTACATGTCTTCTTGTATTCTTACACTATATGGTTAATAAACATACTATAAACTCCCAATAGAACCCCAATTGGTTCATTAATGTAATATATATTTTTATATAAGTATGTTGGATGAACCTTGTATTTTTAAGACCAATATAAAAATTAATAATATAATATTTGATTTAAAAACAATTTTTTGTCAACATTGACACTATTTGTTTTTTTTAAATCATAACATCATTATTATTTAGAATCAAATCGTCTAACCAACCCTAAAATGTCATATAAACCTATAAAATTAGTGTAATTGTTATTAAGTCTCAAATTACATTTATTTGATTATTTATAATATCAATTATTTTAATATTCCATTAATTAGGTAATTACTGCATCATCATTGTGTCATAAATAAAATACATTATATAATGTCTAAAAATATAAATTAAATAAAATTAGGTATGAAATATTTTTATACTTCTAATTTTTTTTATAGTTGAATTTATCTCATGAATAACCCTATATTAAAAATGTTTTAGTTATTAATCTTGGATTTTAACTATTTTAACTCTTCTTTAAATCAAATAATAATAAATGTCCAAATCTAATCCAAGTGGACCTAAAAGATCATAATATATTCCTAAGGTTGTTTTTTTATCGAATTAAATTTATCTAATAGAATTAGGACTTGTTTTATGGTAATAATAATATCAATTATACCCTTAATTACCCTATTAACTTTTAACCGTGGTAAATAAAAGTAAAGAAGTTATTATTAACAAAAAATTATTTTCATCTTATTGAACCACATTTTATTTATTGATATCAACCATGTCTGTCAGATTTTTGAAATTCAAATCATAGAAATGGTAAAATTACATTTTATGTAAATTTGAAAATGCTCCTAGGAGTTGTGTAAAAGACGGTGAAAAGTTATATGAAATTTTTATATTTCTAAAATTATTATAAATTGACTTAAAATAATTACATTGAACCTATATAGGTATTATGTATCTCTTTTGTCCTATAAAAAATTTAAATAAAATAAATAATTATTTAAATAAAAATTCAGTTTTGAAACTATAACTCAGTGTTTTTCACTAATCATAAAAAAATTGAATGTCTTCAAAAAAAAAAAACAAAAAATCACCGAAGATAATTTGGATATTAAAAATACAAAAATGAAGTCCATTTTTAATGATAAAATTTATAAAATTTCAAAAAGATGGTATTACTATTCATAATGGCTAGTTTTCTTTTTGTAGTGTATTAGAACTCGGAGTTGCGTTCAGCAGATGCTATTGTATTATTCAAGGAGAAGTGTACCATGGATTCTTGTGGTGTTACATTCTACCCTCATTCCATAAATTGCGTCCTCACAATTTTAAATTGTTCTTCGAAAATAAAATGTTGAAAATAGAAAATACCTTTGAGGAAAACCCAAATCAGAAATTAGGTTAATAAAAATTAGTTTTAATAATAGGGAAATGGAAATGAGAAAGTCGCCACCAAAACAGGGTTCTGAATAAGAGAACATTTGTGGAAATTATAGACACGTAATTAGATAAAAAATGTAAATATTTATAAGGAGTGATTGAGGTTATCAATCACAAAAAATTGTAAAATTGTGGGCCACAAAGCCATCAATCTATGATGATTTAAAATATCATCACTTCAACAAAATATAAGGTACTAGGATAACACATTTTTGGTTTTAATATCCCTTCCGTAAATATTAAGAATTAATTTATTCATATAATTAAAGATATATATATATATATATATATATAATTTACAAGTAGAGTTTCATCCTTCATCTAATTTCAACCGAAAACTCATCTTTCAATCCAATGGATAATAGAACCCAAAAAAATTATATTTATCATAATCATATGAGGTTCCAAATATTAACACATACCATTTAATTGAATAAAAAATATTTTTTAATAACCAGGGACCTTCTGTAGGCTATTGGTAGGAAATAAAGGCATGTTGCACTACAGTTGTGTGTTTGATTCCCGTAGCTTTGTCCGACGCGACGGGTTAACGCCCGACCTACAGGTTGTCCTTTTTCAAAAATAATCATAATAAATGTTTTAACCATAAAAACTACTATCCCAAGCTCAACACAATCCATTCTATCCTTTATAGTTATCCAAAATACCTCTATCTAGACTCTCTCTAAAAGGTATCTAAATTCCAAAATCAATTGTAACATCAAATTCTCCAAAAAAGTAATGTTTCTATTATTGTCACATACTAAAAATATGATTACCTTTGTCATATTAAAACCATAATCAAAACAACACGTACTGTAGTATATTCCTTATATATATCACATTATTCTTATAACCATTATATAATCATTGAGTCCAAAAAAACACAAATAAATTAGTTATTCCGCTTCAACTGTAGTAACAACATAAGATTGGACTTGATCCCTTGGACATTTATAATGTAAGATTCCTTGGATGTTAGGTAATTAATTTTCATAATGCACCATTTCCCTATAATTGTAGCATTCAACATTGAGATCCTCTTTCTTTCCCTTGCAATCACGAGCTTGGTGGGCCTTTTAACCACACATGTAACAAACTCACATTCCTTTTAGGCAAGTACCAGGGTGTCTCTTCCCACAATTATAACATAACGAAAAATCCTTCTTTCCCTTTTCTCCTATATCTATCACTTACTCCACCATTCTCTTCTTCTCTTGCTTTACTTTATTGTCATAAGATTTAGAGAATTCCATTTCTATCTTGATAGCACACGAGACTATATCTTCGTATGATGTAAAGGATTACGATACTAATTCTCGATGGAGAAATGGTTTTAACTCATCAATGAAATGGTCAATCTTACTTCTTGGGTTACATATATAATCTGAAGCATGCTTTTCTAACCTTGTAAATTTAGATTCATACTTCGCGACATTCTCGTCCTCCTTTTTCCGCAGACTCAGAAATTGTTTTCCCCTATCCGCTCGATGGTCATAAGGATAGTATTTTTCTAAGATAATTTCTTTAAAATACCTCCATTCCATATTTTATACTTTCTCATCTTCCTTTGTGTTTTTAATCAATGACCAAAATTGATCAGCATCTCATGTGAGGCGGTAAACTGCCATAACAACTTTTCCCTTTCGATACTCCCCAAGGCGTGGAATATTTTTTCCAAGGAATTTATCCATTGCTCAGCTAATAGTGGATTTGAACCCCCATTGAATTTTGGTGGTTGTTTCCTCATAAAGAGATGTAACATTGATCCTCCACACTACAGATCAGGGTGCTCAATATGGGTTAGGTTATTATTCATAACCGGAGTGAGTTGTCACGTTATGGTGATTAGCTGTTCAGCACCGTTTGCATCACCAGCTCCACTATAATTATCTTGAGTAGGAGGGAAATCCCTACATGGAGTGCATGCATTGACATAGTTTCCATTCCATCCATTAGGCACCGCTTCTAAACAATGGCATAAAATAGATTAGTTTATGAATCGAAATACATATTTCCAAACATTTAAAAAACTTAACATAAACTAAATAGTTTATGGATATAATCTATAATCATAAAAATATTTTCTTTGAGGAAGTATATACTCATAAACCCTTCATAATGGTTTGTAAAGAAAATTATAATTATCCTAACCATATCCCCAGGGAGATTCGTAACTAAGAGTGCAGAATGGCCCGTCATCGTGCACCGGTTCCCATTCAAGTCTAGCTCAATGTGGTGTTTTTGGGTTTTACCTCTATGTACATCTATGACAGAGCCGCCTCTATATGCTCGTATCGAGATAGTGACGTATTTCTTGGAAAACTCACAAAATCATTACAATACCAAAATTCCAGGAAGTTCTTATATACTAATCTTCAAAGTCTATCTTAAGGCTATGTTCTCTAATCCAATTTTATCTAAATATAGTTTCCAAGGGTTTTAATAAACATCCTCTAATACCAACTGTAACGCACTGACCCTAGATTCTCAGAGTCAGTGCATTATTTTAATACATCGACATGATTACAATGAAATCATGTCCTGAAAGACCGATCTGTTTAGTAGTCTTGGAAAATAGATTATATACATGAACGTTAAATTACACTTTCTAACATACAATAACAAAAAATTCCTTTGAGGGTGTCATTTTTTCCATAGCGTAACCCTGAATCTTAAACCTAAAACACTTCTTAAAATCTAGGAAAAATAAAACATTAGAAATGGTTGAGCTCAGATGCACAGTATGGGTAAATAATATAGCTGAAAGATTAAAAAATAATCATAGATATTTAAGGCAATGCATAAGACTAAAATAGAAGGATTTTAAACTTAAACATTAGCATAATATGTAAAATATACAGTAAAATAATGCCATTTACATTTTCACATGGATATTCTACTAGTAGAAAAATAACATTCAATATCAATATCAACATTCATAATGATGGAATGAATAATACCAGACTTTCATAACCACATAGTCATAGCCTTGTTCCAAAAAAAAAACTATTTTGTCTCATGAGACCTACGGATGCATCGAGGAGCTATAGTGGGCTTCACCCATCACTTACTAGGTCCAACAAATTTCTCATATGGAAATTTTTAAACATGACATAAACATTCATATTAAAAATAATATACAAAATGTTAATACTTTATCCATAAACCATGAATGTTATAAAAATGAAACATCCCCAATCAGACATATCACAAAACCTTCAATAAAATATGAAAGATTTTTATCATAATAAATCAACTTCAGACAAGTTTAAAAGCCATCAAAGGATATTGACATAGATGAAAATTAATAACAAAAAAACTCTTTGAGAGAAATATATCTATTTCATGAAAACATTTAAAAGTCACACAATTTAAAAAGGAAGACATTTAAAGACATTTTTGAATCAAAGTGTTCAATACAACTGTTTATATTTTAAAAGGAATTAATATTTTAAAAACATCAATTTCTATATAAATAAATCCCTAAAAACCATTTTAAAAACATGGAAATTAATGCGAAAAATTTAGAAGAATAAATATTTAAAACATTTAAAATGTTGTTTTATTAAAATGTCCCTTAAAATAATATCTTTGAAAACTATTTTATGAAACATGGACATGGATAATAAATATATCCCAGTGGATATTTACGTAAAAACAACCTCATATAATAAATAGATTGTTAAATTAACCCTTAAATTGTACTTTTCCTTGGTCGAGGGTAAGTTAGAATCCTGTATAATGGTGAAATAATTGTTATTAAATTATAAAATAATCATATACATTAATATGATATCATATATGATCTTTTTACACTGCTTTGTTAATAATTTCATAGTATTATCTTGGTATCGGAAGTTAACAGTTTCGTTTTCCTTTATATTCATTGTTATATGAGTCATATTTGTTATGGATGGGATCTATCATATTCATATCCAGAATTATATAATGTCTTTATACATTATTTTTAATCATCAAATAAAAATTATTCTTGAATGGATATGATGGGGAATGAATCTTATCAAGTTCGTGGAGACGGTAATCCGTACGTACTCAAGAGTGACAATATCATTATTTTGATATTAAAATAATATATAATTGGATGTTATATCATATATAAATTATAAATATCATGTTATATTTATTATTTACATGAATTACACATTAGTATTATACCCATCTAAATAATAATGTATTGAATAACAATTACACCACAAAGTGGAGACGGTAAGTCATACGTACGCATGTATGGTGACAGGTCATTCAAGGGATGAATAGTAAAATGAATTTGGTTATACCATTTTTATAATAACATCACAATATTTTGAAGATACTGGATTTATTATTTTATAATGGAAATAACAAAGAAAGAGGAAGTGGAAGAAGAAAGGAACTTGAAAGAGGTGATGAAATATTTACCTCTTCTTCAGGTTCTTCCTTTTGATTTGATCAAAAGGCCTCCATATATTGGCTTTATGACTAAAATATGGCCTCTAAGATGAAGATAGGATTGTTTATAGGGTATTAGGGAAGGGGCTGGGCGAGCCAAATGACATTGATGGTGTGAATTAGAAAGAAGTGCGAGTGACCTTTTATAAGAGGGGTGAGGGGCACCTTAGGAAAAACTTTAAATATTATTTGATAATAAATTAATATTCTGTTGATAATAGCTCTAAAGTGACTTATTTAGAGCCTATGGTGGGGATGGATCTAAATCCTCTCATCCAATAGGTTTTAGATAAAATTAGGTTACCATTTTAGCCTTATCATTTAAATTTAACTCTAAGTTAAATAATTTTTCTTTTACCGTGTCTTCTTGTATTCTTACACTATATTGTTAATAATATTACTATAAACTACCAATATAACCCCGATTGGTTCATTAAATGTCATATATATTATTATATAAGTCTTTTGGCTGAACCTTAGATTTTTAGACCATTATATCAATTAATAATATAATAATTTTTTTAAACACTATTTTATGTCAATTTTGATACTATTTGGTATTTGTTTTTTTTAATATCATAACATCATTATTACTTCGAAAAATATTCATATAACCAACACTAACATGTCATATTAACCTATAAAATCAGTTTAATTCATAAAAAGTCTCAAATTACATTTATTTGGATATTTAGAATATCAATTATTTTAATATTCCATTAATTAGGTAATTACTACATCATCATCGTGTCATAAATAAATTACATTATTTAACATATAAAAAATACAAATAAAATATAATTATGTAGGAAATACTTTTTTATTTCTAATTAATATTTATATTTGAATTAATATTATGTATAACCCTATATTAAAAGTATTTTAATTATTAATGTTTTATTTTAACTATTTTAACTCTTTTTAAATAAAATAATAATAAATGTCCTAATCTAATCCAAGTTGACCTAAAGGATCATAATTTATTCCTAGTGTCATTTCTGGTCGATTTAAACCATCCAATAGAATTATTACATGTGTTAGAGTAATAATAATATCATTTATACCCTCAATTACTCTAGTTACTTTTAACCATGGTAAATAAATGTAAACAAGTTAGTATTCACCATAATTTATTTTCATCTTATTAAACCACATATTATTTATTGATATCAACCGTGTCTCTCGAATATTTGAAATTCAACTCACAGAAGTTGTAAAATTATGTTTTATGTAAATTTTAAAAATCTCTCAGGAGGGGGGTAAAAGATGGTGAAAAGTTTTATAAAATTTTTATATATATAAAATTATTATAAATTGACTCCAATGAATTAAATTGAACCTATATTGGTATTATGTATCTATTTTTACCTAAAATAAATTTTAATAAAATAAATATTTATTTAAATAAAAATTTGGTTTTTAAACTATAACTCAGTGTTTGTCACTATTCATCAAAAATTGAATGTTTTTAGAAAAATAAATAAATTTCACCTGAGGATAATTTCGATATTCGGAATCCAAAAATGAAGTCTATTTTGAAAGATAAAATTTATTAAATTTCATAATGTTTGTATTATTATTCATAAAGACTAGTTTTATTTTTGTGGTGTGTTAGCACTCAGAGTTGCGTTCAACACATGCTATTGTGTCATTCAAAGAGAAGTGTACCATGGATTCTTGTGGTGTTACAATCTCACCTCCTTCAATAAGTTGAATCCTTGTAATTTTAAATTGTTCATCAAAAATAAAAGGTTGAAAATAAAAAATACATTCGAGGAAAACCCAAATCAGAAATAGGGTTAATAAAATTTAGTTTTAATAAGAGAGGAAGGGAAATTAGGAAGTCACCACCAAATTATAGGTTTTAAGAGGAGAAAATTGGTTTAAATTATAGACATGTAATTAGAGGAAAACGTAAATATTTAAAGGGACTGATTTAGGTCATCAATCACAAACAAGTGTAAAATTGAGGGCCTCAAAACCATCATCCAATGATGATTTAAAATATCACCTGTTCAACAAAATATAAGGTATTAGGATCAATCATTTTTTGTTTCAATATCCCTTTCATAATGTTTATGAATTAATTTATTCATAGAATAAAATAAATATATATATACATATACACGACAAGTAGAGTTTCATCCTTCAACTAATTTCTACCACCAACTCATCCTTCACTCCAAAAGATAATATAACAGAAAGAAAATATTATATTTATATTAATCGCATAAGGTTCCAAATATTAGCACAAACCATTTAATTGAAGAAAAAATATTTTTTAATAATCAGGGACTTCCTGTAGGCTAGTGGTAGGTAATAAAGGTATGTCGCACTATGGTTGTGGGTTCGATTCATAAAGCTTTTTCCAACGTAATGGGTTATCACCCGACGTGAAGGATGTCCATTTTCAAAAATAATCATAAGAAATGTTTTAACTTTAAAAAATACTATCTAAAGTTCAACTTAATCCATTCCAACCTTTATAGTTATCCAAAATACCTATGTCCAGACTCTCTATAAAAGGTATCTAAATTCTAAAATCAATTGTTACATCAGATTCCCTAAACAAAGTAAAGTTTCTCTTATTATCACATACTAAAAATATGATTACCTTAGTCATATTAAAACATTAATGGAAAAAAAGTATTTATGTATGATACGTATATATATCACACTATTCTTATAACCAGAATATAATCCTTGAGTCGAAAAAAAACACAAATACATTAATTATTACACTTCAACTATAGTAACATCATAATATTGGCCTTGATCCCATAGCCTTTTCTGAGGTAAGTTTCCTTGGAGCTTAGGGAATTTGTTTTCATAATGCCCCATTTCACTTCAATTGTAGCATTCAACATTGAAATCTTCTTTCTTCCCCTTGAAATCACTAGCCTAGGGGCCCTTTTCACCACACTTGTAACAAACTCCCATTCATTTTTGGCATGTACTAGGGTGTTTTTTCCAACAATTGTCACATAATTGAAAATCCTTCTTTCCCTTTTTCCTTTTTTTATCATGCTCCAATGTTCTCTTCTTATTTTGATTTACATTATTTTAATGTGATTTAGAGAATTCCTTTTCTGTCATGATAGCACATGAGACTATATCTTCATCCGATGTGAAGGATTGTGATTCTAATGATTGACGAATAAATGGTTTTTAACCATCAGATAAATTGTAAATATTACTTCTTGGGTAAGGTATATAATCTGCATCATGACTTTCTATCCTTGTAAAGTTATATTCATACTTTGTGACAGTCTCATCCTCCTTTTCTCTCAGACACATAAATTTTCTTTCTATATACACTCAATGGTCATGAGGAAAGTATTTTTATAAGATAATTTCTTTAAACTCCCTCCATTCCATATTTTATACATCCTCATTTTCCATTGTGTTTTGAATCAATTACCACTATTGATCAGCTTCTCTAGTAAGGCTGTAAACTACCATGACAACTTTTTCCCTTTTTCCATTCCTTAAGGCATGGAATATTTTCTATATGGAATTTATCCATTTCTCAGATACTAGTGGATTTGTACCCCCATTTAATGTTGGTTGTTTTTTCCTCATGAAGCAATCTAACATTGATCCTCCAAGCTCTGGATCAGGGTTCCCCATAGAGGTTAGGTTATTATTCATAACCTAAGTGAGTTTCCCTGGTATGGTGGTTAGATGATCTACACCGGTTGCATCACCAACTCCACTATAATTATCTTGAGTAGGAGGGAAATCCATTTATAGAGTGCGTGCATTGATATAGTGTCCATTCCTTCCACAAGGCGCCATTTCAGAACAATGTCATAAACTAGATTAGTTTATGAATTGAAATACACAATTCCAAACTTGTAAAACACCTAGAATAAACTTAACAGTTTAGGGATATAATCAATAATAAAAAAAAATTAATTTGAGAATTATATACTCATAAACCCTTCATAATGGTTTGTAAAGAAAATGAGAATTATCCTAATCATATCCCCTAGATTTTCATAACTAAGAGTGCATCAAGGCTCATTGTCGTGCACCAGTTCCCGTTAGAGTCTAGCTCAAAGAGGTGTTTTCAGGTTTTACCCCTAGGTACATCTTTTCCAGAGCTGCCTCTACCTGCTCGTATCCAGACAAGGATTTATTGTTTGAAAAAATCATAAAATCTCTGCAATACCAATATTCTAGAAAGTTCTTCTCTACTAATCCTCAAATTCAATCTTAGGGATATGTGCTCTAATCAGAGTTTATCTAAATCTAGTTTCCATTGTTTTCACTAAACATCCTCTCATACTAACTATAAACTCCCCGAACCAAGATTCCCAGAGTCGGTGCATTATTTTAATACATTGGCATGATTACAAGGAATCAATTCCCGAAAGACCAATCAATTTAGAAATCTTGGAAAATAGATTACACACATGAATGTTACATTAAACTTTCCAATATACAGAAAAAATAATCCATTGATAATGACATTGTTCCCTTATAATTAACCCTATATCTCAAACATAAAACACTTCTTGAAATATTGGGAAAATAAAACAGAATAATGGGGTGAGCTTAGATTCTCAGTAAAGGTAAATAATTTAGCGGAAACTTTCCTAAATAAGCATTAACATTTAAGGCTGTATAATAGAAAAACAAAAGCCTTTTAAACATAAACTTCAGCATAATATAGAAAATATAAAATAAAATAATTCCATTTACTATTTCACGTGGATATTCTACCAGTTGAATAATCACATGAAATATCAATAGAAACTTTCATAATGATGGAATGCATAATGCCAGAAATTCATAACCACATAGTCAAGGCCTTGTGCCAAGACTACAAATAAGATTTTATCAAGGCCTTATGCCAAGACACAAGTTTGTATCATGAGACCCACCTATGCATTGAGGAGTTATACCGGGCTCCACCTATCAATTACAAATTCCAATGCCTTCCTCAAATGAAAAGGATTAAACATAACATAAAAATTCATATTAAAAATAGAATACGAAATGTTAATACTTTATCTATAAACCATTAATGGTATAAAAATGACACATCCACAGTCAAACATATCACAAAACCTTCAATAAAATATGGATGATTTGTGTCATAATAAATCAACTTCAAACAATTTTAAAATACATCAAAGGATGTTAACATTAATGAAAATGATTTATAAAACTCATTGAGAGAAATATCTATTTTTCATGAAAACAATTAAAGGTCACACAATTTAAAAAGGAATATATTTAAATACATTTTTGAATCAAGGTGTCCCAAACAACTTCGAATGTTTTCAAAGGAATTAACAATTTAAAAACATTAATGTCCATATAAATAAATCCTTAAAAACCATTTCAAAAACATGGATATTAATGTGAATGATTTAGAAGAATAAATAATTAAAACATTTAAAATGATTTTTTAGTAAAAATCCCCTTAAAATAATTTCTTTTAAAACCCTTTTATGAAACATGGACATGGCTAATAAATAAGTCCCAGTGGATACTTACGTAAATAAAAACTCGGATAATAAAGAGATTGTGAAAGTAACCACTAACTTTTACTTTCCTTGGTTGAGGGTAGGTTAACCTTCTTTATAACTGTGAAATGATTTTTATTAAATTATAAAACAATCATATACATTAATAAGATATCATATAATATCTTTTAACATTGCTTTGTTAATCATATCTTAGTATTATCGTCTTTTCGGGTGTTAACCGATTCGTTTTCCATTATATTTATTATTATGTGAGTCATATTTTTTATGGATGGGATGTATATTATTCATATCCATAATTATATCAAGTCATTAAACGTTATTTTTAATCATCAAATGAAAATTAGTCTTGAATGGATATGATGGGGAATGAATCTCATCGTGTTCGTGGAGACGGTAATCCGTACATACACACGAGCGACCATATCATTCTTTTGATGCTAAAATAATATATAATTGGATGTTATATCATATATAGATAACCATTATCATGTTATATTTATTATTTACGTGAATTAAATATCATTATTATACCCATCCAAATAATAATGTTTTGAATAACAATTACACCACGATGTGGAGACAGTAAGTTGTACGTATGCACTTATGGTGACATGTCACTCAAGGGATTGATAGAATAATGAATTCGGTTGTAAAATATTTATAATAACATCACGATATATATAAGATAATTGATTTATAATTTTATGATGGAAACAACAAAGAAAGAGGAAGTGGAAGAAGAAAGGAACATGAATGAGGTGATGAAATATTTACCTCATATTCGGGTTCTTCTTTTTGATTTGATCAAAAGGGCTTCATATATTGGATTTATGACTAAAGGAATACCTATAAGATGAAGGTAGGATAGTTTAGAAGGTATTTGGCCAGGGTTTGAATGAGACAAATGGCTTTGAAGGTGTGAATTAGAGAGAAGGGGGAGTGCCCCTTTATAAGAGGGGTGAGGGGCACCTTAGAAAAAACATAAAATATTATTTTATAATAAATTCATATTCAGTTTATAATGGCTCTAAAGTGGATTATTTCGAGTCTATGGTGGGGATCTGTAACGCCCCGACCCCAGTTACCTAGAGTTATCCTAAGCATATCTCCCAGGAGTGTCGTAACCAAGAGTGCAGCAAGGCCCGTTGTCGTGCACCAGTTCCCGTTCGAGTCTAGCTCAAAGCGGTGTTTTCGGGTTTTACCCCTAGGTACATCTATGCCAGACCTGACTCTACCTGCTCGTATCCAGATAGGGATGTATTTCTCGGAAAACTCACAGAATCTCTACAATACCAAAATTCTAGGAAGTTCTTCTATAATAATCCTCAATGTTCATCTTAGGTCTACGTGCTCTAATCAGAGTTTATCTAAATCTAGCTTCCAAGGTTTGTACTAAACTTCCTTTGATACCAACTCTAACACCCCGACCCTAGTTACCTAGAGTCGGTGCATTATTACATAACATTGGCATGATCACAAGAATGATCAAATCTCGAATGACTGATTGGTTTAGTAGCCTTGGAAACACTAGTTATATTCATAATGTTTTACATTACATCATAATGTGAAAAACTACTACAACAACATATTGTCTCCATAGTCCACACTATTATCCCCTCATAATATCCCTGTAGGTCATTCATAATTTACTTCACATCCTGGGAAAAATAAAACATATAAAAGGGGTGAGATGAAATGCCCAGAAAGGATAATAATATAGCGGAAACATTCATAAATAAGAATAAACATTTAAGGTAGTGTATAACTACAAAAAAATCCTTTTAAACTTGAACTTCAACATAGTATGGAAAAAATAAAATTAAATTATTCCATTTACATATTCACATGGATATTCTACTAATCGAATAATCACATGCAATATCAATAACCACTTTCATAATGATGGAATGGATAATGCCAGACTATCATAACCACATAGCCAAGGCCTCGTTCCAAGACTACAAATAAGATTTTGCAAAGGCCTTGTGCCAAGACACTAGTTTGTCTCATGAGACCTACTGATGCATCGAGGAGCTATAGCGGGCTCCACCTGTCAGTTACTAAGTCCAATGCATTCCCATATGAAAAGGATTAAACATAACATACACATTTGTATTAAAACTAGTATACGAAATGTCAATAATTTCTCCATAAACCATTAATGGTATAAAAATAACACATCCATAGTAAAACATATTACAAAACCTTCAATACAATACAAAGTATTGTATCATAATAAATCAACTTCAAATAAGCATAAAATCCATCAGAGGATATTGACAAAGATGAAATCAAAACTATTTGAGAGAAATATCTCTTTTCTCGAAATCATTGAAAAGTCACACATTTATAAAGGAAGTAATTTAAAAGAGATTTTTGAATAAAAGTGTCCCATAACAATTTGAAACTTTTGAAAATAAATATCATTTAAAAACCTTCATGTCTATATAAATGAATGCTTAAAATAATTTTGAAAACATGGACATTAATTAAAAATATTTAGAAAGATAAATCTTTAAAACATTTAAAATTATGATCTTGATAAAGAGTACCTTTCAAAAATTCTTAAAATATTCATTTTGAAATAATTTAAACTTCACATAATTATAAAATAAAACATTTAATTTTAAAATATTCTTATAAGCTTGTAAGGGAAGCTTTGACGATTTTATAACGGTGGTAAATAGCCGCACCCGCCGTATAAGTTAAAAAAAATCTTACCTTAAAAAGGTTAAAAGTGCCTTGATTGGAAAATGATGGAAAGATTCCTTTAAAAACACATAAGGTTATAAATGACTTTAACCCATATTCTTTGTAAATAGTAAAAATGTTTTGAAATACATTTCTAAGAAACATGGATGTGGATGATAAATAAATCCCAGTAGATTATTAAATATAAACAACCTCGGATAATGAAGAGATTTCAAAATAAACCCTTACCTTGTACATTTCCTTGGTTGAGGGTAGGTTATCCTCCTGTATAATGGTGAAATAATTTTTATTAAATTATTCAATAATCATATAAATTAATATGATATCATATATGATCTTTTAACATTACTTTGTTAATAATATCTTATAATTATAGTCGTTTCGGGTGTTAACATACTCGTTTTCTTTTATCTGTTTTGTTAAGTAAGCCATGCATGACATGGATAGGTTGTATATTATTCATATACAGAATGATATCAATTCCATAAACATTATTTTTAAATCATCAAATTATAATTATACTTGAATGGATACGATAGATAATGAATCTCATTGCGTTCGTGGAGACGGTAGTCCGTACGTACGCACGAGCGACAATATCATTCTTTTGATATTAAAATAATATATAATTGGATGGTATATCATATATACAGAATAAATATCATGCTATATTTATTATTTACATGAATTACATATCATTATTATACCCATCCATATAATAATTTATTGAATAACAATTACACCACGACGTGGAGATGGTAAGCCGTACGTACGCACATATAGTGACATGTTATTCAAAAGGTGGATAGAATACTGAATATGGTTGTACCATATTTATAATAATATTACAGTATATAGGAGATACTGGATTCATTATTTTATAATGGGAAAAACAAGAAAGAAGAATTTGAAGAAGAAATGAATTTGAAAAAGGGTGGTGAAAACATTACCTCTTCTTCGGGTTCTTCCTTTTGATTTGATGAAAAAGGATCCATAGGTTGGATTTATGATCAATATAAGGCCTCTAAGTTGTATTGAGGGATGTTTAGAGAGTATTAGGGCAGGGGTTAGCCGAACCAAAAGGCTATGAAGGTGTGAAGTAATGAGAAGGGGGAGTTCCCTTTTATAAGAGGGGTGAGGGGATCCTTTGGAAAAGATAGAAATATTAATTTATAATAAATTCATATTCAGTTTCTAATGGCTACAAAGTTTATTATTCATAGTTAAAGGTGGGGATAGGTCGAAAACCATTCAACTAATATAATTTAGACAGGTTTGGGTTACTATATTAACCTTATCTTTTAGTTTTAACTCTTAGTTAATTAGTTTGACATTTACCATGTCACTTTGTATTTTTATATTATATAGTTAATAAAATTACTATATACATCAATGAGACCCCCAAGTGGTCCTTTAAGGATACACCTATCATTATATTAGTCTCTTGGCTGAACCTTAGATTTTTATGAATTTAATATCAATTAATAATATAATATTTGTTTTAAAAACTCTTTTATGTCAATTTTGACACTAGTCAATAGATGATTTTTTTGAAACTCATAACCGAATGATTACTTCTAAAAAGGATAATTAAATAAATCCTAATATGTCATATTATCCTATAAAATTATTTTAATTCATTAAAAGTCTCAAATTATATTTATTTGGGTATTTATATTATCAATTATTTTAATTTGTATCTATTATGGTAATTACTGCATCATAATTGTGTCATAAATAAATTAAATTATTTAAAGTCTAAAAATTATAAATAAAATATAATTATGTAGGAAATATTTTTAGCTTTCTAATGAATATTTACAGTCGAAAGGACAAAATATATAACCCTATGTAAAAATTGTTTTTCTAAAAGATATACGCTTATGTCATTTTTGTACTTATTTTAACTTAATTAAAATTAAGTCTCCCTATCACCTACAAGTGGCTCCATGGGGTCCCAAAATCGACCCAACGATGCCTACGGTCGAACATGTATCAACCAATAAGGCTAGGACACGTTTTAGGGTAATTTATTATTATTATTATATTATTTTTTAACCCTTATTTAAAGGATTTACCCTTAACCATGGTAAATAAAATATTTACTGAAGTAAATATTAAAAATGTCTAAAAATAAAAGTTACATATTTACAAAATTTGAGCATCCTGATCCCAAATATGGAATACATTTTTCCAAATTCAAAACACAGAAGTGGCCAAAATTAATTTAAAATTAATTCCCGTTGTTAAAACAAAAAGCGTGTTTTTAAGAGATAATAACTATCAAAAGATTGACACTTGTTTATGTCCGGTTTAATTGTAAAATTATTTCCAATGACAAACACTGTAATAAATGGTAAAAATATATTTTAAATATACTTTATAACCACTCAAATTCAGTATTTATCACTATTTATTATTTTTATTAAAAAAGTTGTTTTTAATTAAAATTTTGTAATTTTCACTATTCATCAAAATATTAAAGTTATCCGAAAAGTACCAAAATTTCCCCATAGGCTAAATTCGATATTCCGAATCCAAAAATGAAGTAAATTTTGAAATATAAAATATATTTAATTTCAAAAAGTATGAATTACTATTCATAACGGCTAATTTGATTGGTTATGTTGTGTTAGAACTCGGTGTTGCGTACAACACACGCTATCGCATTATTCAAAGAGAAGCGTACCGTAGAATCTTGGGGTGTTACATTCTCCCCTCCTTCAATAAATTGCGTCCTCAGAATTTTAATTTGTTTTTCGAAAATAAAAGGTTGAAAATAAAAAATATCTTTGTGGGAAAACCCACATCGAAAATTGGGTTACTAAAATTTAGTCTTAATATGAGGAAAAGAGAAATGAAAGGGTCACCAGCAAATTATGATCTCGATTAGGAGAACATTGGTGGAAATTAGAGATATATAATTGGAGAAAAAACCTAAATATTTATAGGTAGTGATTGAGGTCATCAATCATAAAAAAGTTTAAAATTGAGGTCCTTAAATTCATCAATCTATGATGATTTGAAATACCATCAGTTCAACAAAACATAGGGTATAATGATAACACATTTTTGGTTTTAGGATTCCTTAAATAAAGTATAAGAATTAATTTCATCATAGAATAAGAGAAGAAGAAAATATATTCTTGACAAGTAGAGTTCCATCCTTTAACTAATTTCTACCACAGACTCATCTTTCACTCTAAAAGATAATAGAACTTAAAAATAATATTCTATTTATCCTATTCGTATAGGGTTAAAAAAATGAATTTATAATTCATCTAGCAGAACCATTAAAAATGACATTATTTAATCAAGGACATCACGTGGGTCAGTGGTAGGTGATAAACCCTTGTCGCCCTTCAGTTGTGGGTTAAAGTCTCACGGCCTTGCCGGACGCGATGGGTTGCCGCCCAACCTCCGGGTTGTCCTTTTATGGAAATCCAAAATAATCCAAAATTAGAACTATCCAAAATACTTCAGTCCAAAATTTCTAAGGAAGGTAAACACAATAATGATCCTTTTTTTCCATGTAATAACATGTGAACACCATCATCATGTATTCTTTTAAAACAATGCAACATCCTGAATTACCATAAAACCTTATTGATTACATTCATGATCCCTTATTCCTTAAATAATAATAGATATACTCCTTCAATCCAAAAATGTTTTAAACCCCAATAATGATGGAATATACAAATCATTAATCAGTTTCAAGGTAGTCAAGAATATCCAATATAATTTATCCAAATCAATCATGTATTATTCCTAAATCACTACCTCGGTATCAGAACTATATTATGGTTTATCATTCTCTCAACCATATATTTTCCAAAAATTTATCCTGCAATTGAGTCAATTTTCTTTATTCCACACAATCTCAAGTCCTTATTGAAATAATACTGCAGTACAATCCTTATATACTCCATAATTATTATAACAAGTACATTGTTGATACAACACTCAAATGACATAATCAACATAAGAACTCTAATCATTCCTATTCATCTGTGGTAGTATCATAAAATGATTATTATCCAATAGCATCATTTGCGGCATAGTCTGATGACTGGGACATAAGTTCGCGTAGTGTCCAAACTCCTTGTAAATGAAGCATTGTACATTTGAAACCATTTTCTTACCCTTGCAGTCACGTATTTTGTACCCTTTTCCTCCACACTTATAACAAACTCTCATTCCTTTTAGGAAATTTCCAGGGTGTTTCTTCCCACAGTTATCACATATGGGAAAATTCATCTTTTCCCTCTTCCCTTTATCCATCTTTCTCTCTTCCATCATTTTCTTCTCTTGCTTCCCTTCAAATCCATAAGAATCAGTAAACTCTTTACTTATCTTATCAACACATGATATAATTTCTTCATATGATGATAATACATGGGAGACTATTTCTCTTATAAATTCTAGCTTAAGAACATGAAACATATGATCCTTCTTTCTCTTTGGATCATGTGCATTGCTGGAGTTCTCATTCCTTCTACTGGGCACCATTTCTAAACCATGCCATACACTAGATTATTCTATGAATCAAAATACATAATCCCATAATAATAAAAAAACTTAACATAAACTGAACTATTTATGGATATAATCCATAATCATAAGAATGTTTTCTTTGAGGAAGTATATACTCATAAACTCTTCAAAATGATTTGTAAAGTAAATGAGAGTTATCCTAAGCATATCCCACAGGAGTGTCATAACCAAGAGTGCAGCAAGGCCCGTTGTTGTGCACCAGTTCCCGTTCGAGTCTAGCTCAAAGCGGTGTTTTCGGGTTTTACCCCTAGGTACATCTGTGCCCGAGCCGCCTCTACCTGCTCGTATCCAGATAGGAATGTATTTCTTAGAAAACTCACAAAATCTCTACAATACCAAAATTCTAGGAAGTTCTTCTATACTAATCCTCAAAGTTCATCTTAGGTCTATGTGATCTAATCAGAGTTTATCTAAATCTAGCTTCCAAGGTTTGTACTAAACTTCCTCTGATACCAACTGTAACGTCTCGACCCCAGTTACTTAGAGTCAGTGCATTATTAAATAACATTGGCATGATCACAAGAATGATCAAATATCGAAATACCGAATTTTTTAGTAGCCTTGGAAACAGTAGTTATATTCATAATTTTTTACATTACATCATAATGTGAAAACTACAACAACAACATACTGTCTCCATAGTCCACACTATTATCCCCTCATAATATCCCTGCAGGTCATTCATAATTTACTTCACATCCTGGGAAAAATAAAACATAGAAAAGGGGTGAGCTCAAATGCCCAGTAAGGATAACAATATAGCGGAAACATTCATAAATAATAATAAACATTTAAGGTAGTGTATAACTATAACAAAAGCCTTTTAAACATTAACTTCAACAGAGTATGGAAAAAATAAAATGAAATAATTCCATTTACTTATTCACATGGATATTCTACTAATCGAATAATCACATGCAATATCAATAACCACTTTCATAATGATGGAATGCATAATGCCAGACAATCATAACCACATAGCCAAGCCCTCGTGCCAAGACTACAAATAAGATTTTTCAAAGGCCTTGTGCCAAGACACTAGTTTGTCTCATGAGACCTACCGATGCATCGAGGAGCTATATCGGGCTCCACACATCACTTACTAAGTCCAATGCATTCCCATATGAAAAGGTTTAAACATAACATAAACATTTGTATTAAAACTAGCATACGAAATGTCAATAATTTCTCCATAAACCATGAATGGTATAAAAATAACACATCCACAATAAAACATATTACAAAACCTTCAATACAATACAATGTTTTTTATCATAATAAATCAACTTCAAATAATCATAAAATCCATCAAAGGATGTTGACATAGATGAAATCAAAACTATTTGAGAGAAATATCTCTTTTCTCGAAATCATTGAAAAGTCACACATTTATAAAGGAAGTAATTTAAAAGAGATTTTTGAATCAAAGTGTCCCATACCACTTTAAAACTTTTGAAAAGAAATATCATTTCAAAACCTTCATGTCTATATAAATAAATTTTTAAATTAATTTTCAAAACATGGACATTAATTAAAAATATTTAGAAAGATTATTCTTTAAACCATTTAAAATTATGATCTTGATAAAAAGTACCTTTCAAAAATTCTTAAAATATTCATTTTGAAATAATTTAAAATTCAAATAATTATAAAATAAAACATTTACTTTGAAAATATTCATATAAGATTGTAAGGGAAGCTTTGACGATTTTATAACGGTGGTAAATAGCCGCAGCCGCCGTATAAGTTAAAAAAACATTCTTACCTTAAAAAGGTTAAACGTGCATTGTTTGGAAAACGATGGAAATAATCCTTTAAAAACACATAAGGGTATAAATGACTTTAACCCATATTATTTGTAAATAGTAAAAATGTTTTGAAATACATTTCTAAGAAACATGGATGTGGATGATAAATAAATCCCAGTAGATTATTAAATATAAACAACCTCGGATAATGAAGAGATTGCAAAATAAACCCTTACCTTGTACACTTCCTTGGTTGAGGGTAGGTTATCCTCTTGTATAATGGTGAAATAATTTTTATTAAATTATTAAAAAATAATATACATTAATATGATATCATATATGATCTTTTAACATTTCTTTGTTAATAATATCTTAGAATTATTGTCGTTTCGGGTGTTAACATACTCGTTTTCTTTTATATGTTTTGTTACGTAAGACATGTTTGTCATGGATAGGTTGTATATTATTCATATCCAGAATGATATCAATTCCTTAAACATTATTTTTAAATCATAAAATTATAATTATACTTGAATGTATACGATAGATAATGAATCTCATCGCGTTCGTGGAGACGGTAGTCCGTATGTACGAACAAGCGACAATATCATTCTTTTGATATTAAAATAATGTATAATTGGATGGTATATCATATATACAGAATAATTATCATGTTATATTTATTATTTAAAAGAATTACACATCATTATTATACCCATCCAAATAATAATTTATTGAATAACAATTACACCACGACGTGGAGACGGTAAGCTGTACGTACGCACGTATAGTGACATGTTATTCAAAGGGTGGATGGAATACTGAATATGGTTATACCATATTTATAATAATATTAAAGTATATAGGAGATACTTGATTCATTATTTTATAATGGGAAAAACAAGGAAAGAAGAAGTTGAAGAAGAAATGAATTTGAAAAAAGGGTGGTGAAAACATTACCTCTTCTTTGGGTTCTTCCTTTTGATTTGATCAAAAGGGCTCCTTAGGTTCGCTTTCTGATCAAACTCAGGCCCCTAGGTTGTATTGAGGGATGTTTATAGAGTATTTGGGTATGGTTTATCTGAACCAAAAGGCTATGAAGGTGTGAAGTAATAAGAAGGGGGAGTGCCCTTTTATAAGAGGGGTGAGGGGAACCTTTGGAAAAGCTAGAAATATTAATTTATAATAAATTCATATTCGGTTTCTAATGGCTCAAAAGTTGATTATTCAATGGTCAAGGTGGGGATAGGTCTAACACCATTCAAACAATATAATTTAGACAGGTTTGGGTTACCATATTAACCTTATCTTATAGTTTGAACTCTCAGTTAATTAGTTTGACATTTACCATGTCACTTAGTATTTTTATATTATATAGTTAATGAACATACTATATAAATACATGAGACCCCCAAGTGGTCATTTAATGATACAACTATCATTATATAAGTCTCTTGGCCAAACCTTATATTTTTATGAATTTAATATCAATTAATAATATAATATTTGTTTTAAAAACTCTTTTATGTCAATTTTGGAACTATTCAATAGTTAATTTTTGTGAAGCTCATAACCGAATGATTAATTCGAAATAAGTTATTTAAAAAAATTCTAATATGTCATATTATCCAAAAAAATTATTTTAATTCATTAAAAGTCTCAAATTATATTTATTTGGGTATTTATAATATCAATTATTTTAATTTTTTACTATTATGGTAATTACTGCATCATAATTGTGTCATAAATAAATTAAATTATTTAAATTCTAAAAATTATAAATAAAATATTATTATGAAGAAAATATATTTAAATTTCTAATGAATATTTATAGTCGAAAATCTAACATATATAACCCTATGTAAAAATTGTTTTTCTAAATGATATACACATATGTCATTTTTGTAGTTATATTAACTTAATTAAAATTAAGTGTCCCTATCACCTAAAAGTGGCTCCATGGGGTCCCAAAATCGACCCAAATATGCCTATGGTCGAACATGTATCAAACAATAAGGCTAGGACACGTTTTAGGAAAATTTAGTATTATTATAATATTATTTTTTAACCCTTATTTAGCGGATTTACCCTTAACCATGGTAAATAAAATATTTACCGAAGTAATTTTTCAAAATATCTAAAAATAAAAGTTACCTATTTACAAAATTTAAACATCCTGATTCCAAATATGGAATCCATTTTTCCAAATTCAAAACACAGAAGTGGAAGAAATTAATTTAAAATTAATTCCCGTTCTTAAAACAAAAAGCGTGTTTTTAAGAGATAATAACTATCAAAAGATTGACACTTTTTTATATCCGGTTTAATTGTAAAATTATTTCCAATGAAAAAAATTGTATTAAATGGTAAAAATATATTCTAAATATACTTTAAAACCACTCAAATTCATAATTTATCACTATTACTTATTTTGATTAAAAAGGTTGTTTTTAATTAAAATTTAGTAATTTTCACTATTCATCAAAATATTAATGTTATCCGAAAAGTACGAAAATTTCACCTTAGGCTAAATTCGATATTCCGAATAAAAAAATGAAGTACATTTTGAAATATAAAATATATATAATTTCAAAAAGTAGGTATTACTATTCATAACGGCTAGTTTGATTTGTTATGTTGTGTTAGAACTCGGTGTTGCGTACAACACACGCTATCACATTATTCAAAGAGAAGCGTACCGTAGAATCTTGGGGTGTTACAGGATGGGTCTAAATCCTCTCAACTAATAGGTTTTAGACAAGTTTCCATTACTATTTTAACCTTATTATTTAGATTTATCTCTAAGTTAAAAAATTTATCTTTTACCATGTCTTCTAGTATTTCTACGCGATATGGTTAATAAACATACTATAAATTGTCAATAGAACCCCAATTGGTTCATTAATGTAATATATATTATTTTATAAGTCATGTATCCGAACCATAGATTTATAAGACCATTATATCAAGTAATTATATAATATTTGTTTTAAAAACTATTTTATGTCAATTTTGACAATATTTGGTATTTGTTTTTTGATAAAATCAGAACATCATTATTAATTATGAAAAAATTCATATAAAAAACCCTAAAATGTCATATTAACCTAGATAATTATTGGAAATAACAAAAACTATTAAATTAAAATTTTTTGGATATCTATAATATCAATTCTTTTAATATTCTATTAATTAGGTAATTACTGCATCATCATTTTCTCATAAATAAATTAATTTATTTAATGTATGAAAAATATAATTAAATTAGCATTATATAGGAAATATTTTTCGATTTCTATTGAATTTTTATAGTCTAATTGATATTTTGTATTACCCTATATTAATTTTTTTTAGTTATTAAACTTTTATTTTAACTATTTTAACTCTTCATTAAATAAAAAAATAATAAATGTCCTAATCTAATCCAAGTGGATATAAAGGATCACATTTTATTCCTAAGTTTGTTTATGGTCGAATTAAACTTATCCAATAGAATTAGGACATGTTTTCGGGTAATAATAATATCATTTTTACCCTTAATTACATAATTTACTTTTAACTGTGGTAAATAAAAGTAAATAATTTACTATTTACAAAAAATTATTTTTTATCATATTGAACAACATTTTACAAACTGATTTCAACTAGGTCTATTTTATTTTTTAAATTCAACTCATAGAATCGGTAAAATTATGTTTTTGTAAATTTGTAAATGCTCCTAAGAGGTGGGTAAAAGACGGTGAAAAGTTTCTATAAAATTTTTTTATATCTAAAATTATTATAAATTGACTCCAATGAATTTCATTGAACTTATATAGGTACAATGTATCTATTTTGTCTTAAAATAAATTTATATAATATAATTAAATATTTAAATAAAAATTCTGTTTTTAAACTATAATTGAGTGTTTTTCACTATTCATCAAAAAATTGATAGTTTTCATAAAAATACAAAAATTTAACCCTAGGATAATTTCAATATTCTGAATCCAAAAATGAAGTCCATTTTGAAAGATAATATTTATAATATTAAAGGAATTGGTGATTACTCTTCATAACAACTAGTTTTCTTATTGTGGTTTGTTAGAACTCTGAGTTGTGTTCAATACACGCTATTGATTTATTCAAAGAGAAGCGTACCATGGAAGCTTGGGGTGTTAAATTTTATTAATGTTTTATCCATTCCAAAAAGAATAAAAGATAATAAATTATATATTTATATAATATTATATAAGAAATTATGTTTTTAATATCATCTGTGGTATAATTGTGTATTATTTTTCATGTACGTAGTCAAACCGACCGAAACATGAAAATATTTCAATTATTGATTATTGTGTGGTCATTTTTTCAAAAATCACTAAACTAGTAGAATAATGATATCATTTAGTTTTTATTATTTTATAATATAATAAATATAAAGGAATATGTATAATATGCAACATATTTGAAAATATTATATTTTTCGTTTTAATTATTTTTCTCTTTGTATGCTTCTTTTAAATGACAAAATTTATTATAATCTTTTTTAATCATAAAATAATTAGTTTCTCTAATTATTTATCCAATAAAAAAATTATATAATAGAAATCATATTTATTCATTAATTCCACTATAATCACCAACCATGTAAATCATTGATGATATAAAAGGCCCAAATCAATCATCTCATGGAGGTGATAATACATACATATGCATTGTTGAGGATTGTATTCTCCATACAACATAAAAATAGATTAATATAACATATCATTTAAGTTTATAAAATATCTCATTAATATAATAATTATAAATTCAACTCCCTTTTTGGATCATCATTTTATGTTTGTGATCGAAAAATAAAAAAAACATTACATTATGGAAGTGGTAGTCTGCACAAAACATGATCCACACTATAATTTATCTTAATGGAATATAGAAGGGAAGTTAATTCTTGTAAAATCATTTTATCAAAATATCATTATTATAATGATACAAATTTTTTCAACTTAACATGGTGAAATTATATTTAATTATGAATAAAATCATAAAACTAAATTGAATAAAATACATGTTTAAAAAAATGCACCACCATCCAACTACATTTTTTTATTAAAGGACAAAACACCCAAAGAAAACAGGGCTTTAGGAAAGGTACACAACCATTTAAGGTGGTATAAAATATTGGAGACCAAGTTGATCTCCCCTAATCCGCCCACTCCTTCCGGTGTAATCTGATGATTACTATGAAAACAAACAAGATTGTTACCTTGATCCACCGCCATCAAAGATGAAAAATAGTCCGCAACTTTATTACATTCACTCCATGTATGAGAAAGAAGAGTCTTCTTGCTGTCAATCCATTGCCTGCATTTTCTGGTAAGATAAGAAATCGACCAGGGAATAGAAATCTTACCCTCCATCAAATTGATAACAATCATTGAATTAGTTTCAATTTTAGAAATATCAATGTTTCTTTCATCACACAACATAATACCCATATTCATAACCTCATCCTCAGCTTGAATGGAATTCACACTCCCATAAAAAGAAAAACAATCAAGCAATATGCTTCCACTCCCTTCATGTACTACACCACCTCCCCGAATACATCTATCAACACAAGAACCATCAAAGTTTATCTTATGACCCATGCTAGGTGGAAACCAACTCACCCAGTTTCCTTTCCTCATAAGATCTGCACAATGCATAACTGGACGGATATACCTCAAGGAAGGAGCGTCACATGAAATTCCAAAATACTGAACTAAGTCATGAAAAATAAATCCATTTCTGATTACAACCAATCTTTTTGAATAATGGGTATTATCAAAACGAGCTTCATTCTTTGCTTTCCAAATGCACGAACACCCTGCACTCAATATCACAGATCTCGCTGTTTTTTCAGGACCTCCAATATTCTGATTATGAAACCACTTTTCAAGAAAAGAGGTTCTAGTAGGGAAAGCTTCTGAAAATTTAGTAAAACCAACAAAAAAATTCCATATAGCCAAACCCCAATCACTCTAAAAAAACAGATTATTAGAATCTTCTTCTCTATGAGTACTGCAACAATGACATTAGATTCCAGGTAAATGCCCCTCCTTTTCAAATTCTCATCTGTTTAAATAGCCTGATTTTTATTTCTCCAAAAAAGGAAATTGATCTTAGTAGGAATGCTCTTACATGATACCATATCATTCCAAGAATCATGTTGAGCTTGACAAATAGAAATATATTGAAACTCTTTAGAAGAAAACACAATAGACTTTGAAGTAGTAAAAACACATCTATCTGGATCCATATTCATCTCAATAAGATCAAATGTCTTCCTTTGTTCCATATCAAGAATAGAATTAATAAAATTGGGATAACTACAAGATTCCCTGAAAGAAATCATTGGATAAAAACAACCTGGAAAACCAATAACATACCCAGCCCAATTACACTTCCAAAAAGATAAATCACCCCTTCCTATAATCCAGCTCAAGTTTTTGAAAATAATAGGCAAAAAATTCCGAATGATAGCCCAGAAAGGAGAAAAATTTCTACTATCCTCCCTGTAGATATCATCCTGCAGTGCCATAATTCTACCCCAAAGAGTGCAGCCCTCAACAACTTCCAAGGCCATCTTCACATGAAGATAATGAATTGTATCTCGAGGACTTATGATGTTAGCCCCACCTTCCTAATAAGCTCCAGCCACTTTCTCCTAAGATTACCAATGGAATTTCCCCTTAAAATGAGCATCCCAAATAAAATCATCCATGATCTTATCAATAGACAAAATAACCCCCTTCGGCTAATTGCACGCAGAAATAACATGAATCAGAATAGCTGTTAACATGCTGTTGATAAACAAATCCTTCCACCAAAAGATAAAAATCGGTTCTTCCAGTCCAGCACCCCTTTCAGGATTCTATTTACAATATAATCAAAATCACTAATATGAATACATCCAGGAGACAAAGGAGAACAAAGATACTAAATAATGAAAGAACCTTTCTGCATATTCAATAGTCTAGATATAAAAAGAGCTTGATTGTAACCACATTTACTGGAAATGTAACAAATTCCCTTCTACCTATTAATCAATTGTCCACACCATAAGTAGTACTGATCCAGCACTTTAATCAAACCACCAACCAATCTAACATTAGTTTTAATGAAAAAAGAGAATTATCTGCAAAAATCAAATGAGATGTCATTGCTTATCCCATTATTCTCCGAAATGGTAAAATATTACCTATATAAATATTCTTCTTGATAAGACGACTCAGATAATCTTTCATGAGAATAAAAAGTGTTAGAGAAATAGGATCTACTTATTCTAGACCACAATCTGTCTTGAAGAAACCATGACTTTTTCCCATAAATGATATAGACATCTAGGAAGAACTAAAACAATGAAACAGAATGTCAACAACCCCTGGAGATAAAACCATAATTCTAAGAATTCTGATGATAAAACCCCACTCTATCCTATCATAAGCATTATTCATATTCAACTTCAAATCCATATTTGACCCATGAAATTTATGATTAATGTCACGAATCATCTCATGATCCAACACAACTGCACCCTAGATCGAATGACCTCGAACAAAACCAAGTTTATCAAGGGAAATACAATGTGAAACATGACTTGATAGACGTATGTTAATGATGATATACTTGACTTTGTATGGAAAATTACACATACTCACCAGCCTATAATCACTAATAAGAGAAGGTTTTCTAAATTTGGGGATCATAACCAGGGTAGTAACACCAGCCACCTTTGGAATATGTCCAACTTGAAAGAAATCCTGAATAGTGAAAATGAAATCATCTTTGATCACCACCCATGCCCCTCTATAGAATGCCCATGGAAAACCATCAGGACCCGAAGAACTCTTCGGGTTAAGCTTTATTATAGCTTTGTAAATCTCATTCCCATCAAGTATAGCTCCAATAATATCATTATCCAGGCCAAGGATTATGTTTGAAATCACATCAAATAGTTCTGAATTCCCCCAACATAACCACTAACCATAAACAGATGAGGTTAATCAAAAAGATTCTTAAATAAGGAAACTACGATGGAACCAATCACATCCCTATCACCCGAAAAGGACCCATCCTCCAAATGAATGTTCAGATTAACCCACCTCTTTTTTTCCTTAATACAAGCATGGAAATAGGCAGTGTTTTTATCAACTTCATGAAGCCATCCAACTCTAGATCTCTCGTGGGAAAAACTCTCCTGTTTTAGAATAACTTCTTTCAAGACATATTTATTACCCATAAGGTCCTCATAAACCCTATCACTCCAGCTGCCTTCCATGGAGTTTTCCAAATTTTGAACCTCCTGTTTTAGAGAAACCAAATCCTGATCCACAGAAGGAAAATATTTTACCTAGGAATGAAGTATATCCTTAAGCCATCTCAATTTATTATGAAAGGAAACCCAAGAATAACCCTTCACTTCTTCCATCCAACAATCATTAACAAGTTGGTAATAATCAGACCTCTCCTCCAAATGATCACAAAACCGAAAGGGTTCCCCATAACTCTGTATAGAAGATAAAGAAACAAGGAGAGGGGAGTGATATGAAATCCCATGGACAAGATTCTCAACATTTGCATTAGGAAAATAGGAAACATCATACAAATTTTCCAAACACATATCAAGATGGCTCTAGGAATGGGCATTCACTTTCTGATTATTACACCATGTAAAACAGTCCCCAGAAAAATCCACATCGCTAATCCCTGTCCATTCCATAAATTGAAAAAAAAACTTCTACTAGCTATACAAGGAAGAACAACTTGACCCTTCATCACACCAGGTTCAGAAATGATATTAAAATCTCCACCAACAATCCATGGAAGCCCCTCTGAATCAAAACAATCCAAATTATGCCTTAAAACATCCCTCTTCTGAGAATCACAACTCCCATAAATAGAGGACACAAAAAACAAATCAATTCCATTATTAATCTTCACAGTACGGTATTGATCACCCGCCTAAACTAAGACAACATCCAAATCTTTGTTACAGAAGAACCATATATGTTTGTTTTCTGGCTCTGCATGCAGCCCAGAATGCATATTTATTCTATGAGTAAATTCCCCAATTCTGTTTGAATTCTTATTGTGCTCTAGAATAGCAATAACACAGACCTTATGATTATTAATTTCAGTTACTAAAAAATTGGATTTTACTCGTGCACCCATGCCACAAGAATTCTATATAATAATAGGAATCATTGAAACAATCTAAGACTGGTTTTGACCCCAGGCATCTTGGTCGGACTAGAACAAGATTCTATAAATTTATTAATATGATGAAGCTTCGCCCTAGTAACCACTCCAGCATCTGCATACATATTAGTCTTAACATGAAAATACAAAATTAGACCACCCTGATCACAATCCCCTCTTCCATTATACATAGGTTTAACACTACCCTTCCAAGACAAATTAAATCCTTTGCATACACCTAGGTCCCCTTAAGAGTATGTCTCAAATATTTACCCTTTATCTAGAAACACCGGGTTTATATTCACATCATTTTACTTACCAAAATCCTTGTCGTCCATACACAAACCATCTTCCATCGAAGATTCTAGTAAAAGAACTAGAATTAAAAAACTCAACAGACCAGAAAAATTAAAACACCGTTTAACCGAACCCTTGAAAAACATACTAATTATTTGTAAGTTAGAACCTTATCAATACTCATCATAGAAATATTGTAACACCCTGACCCCAGTTACCTAGAGTCGGTGAATTATTACATAACATTGGAATGATCACAAGAATGATCAAATCTCGAAATACCGATTGGTTTAGTAGCCTTGGAAACACTAGATATATTCATAAAGTTTTACATTACATCGTAAAGTGAAAAACAACTAAAACAACATAGTCTCCATATTCCACACTCATATCACAACATAAAATCCCTGCAGGTCATTCATAACTTACTTCTTCACATCCTGGGAAAAATAAAACATAGAAAAGGGGTGAGCTCAAATGCCCAGTAAGGATAACAATATAGCAGAAACTTTCAAAAATAAGCATAAACATTTAAGGCAATGCATTACTAAAACAAAAGCCTTTTAAACATGAACTTCAACATAGTATGGAAAAAGTAAAATGAAATAATTCCATTTACTTATTCACATGGATATTCTACTAATCGAATAATCACATTCAATATCAACAACAACTTTCATAATGATGGAATGCAAAATGCCAGACTATCATAACCACATAGCCAAGGCCTCGTGCCAAGACTACAAATAATATTTTTCCAAGGCCTTGTTCCAAGACACTAGTTTGTCTCATGAGACCTACCGATGCATCAAGGAGCTATAGCGGGCTCCACCCGTCACATATTATGTCCAATGCATTCCCATATGAAAAGGTTTAAACAAAACATAAACATTCGTATTAAAACTAGCATACGAAATGTCAATACTTTCATCATAAACTATGAATGGTATAAAAATAGAACATCCACAGTCAAACATATCACAAAACCTTCAATACAATATATAAGTTTTGTATCGTAATAAATCAACTTCAAATAAGCGTAAAATCCATCAAAAGATGTTGACATAAATGAAATCAAAACTCTTTTTAGAGGAATATCACTTTCTATTTTTGAAATCATCTAATAAAACATTTTCTTTGAAAATATTCTTATAAGATTGTAATGTAAGCTTCGACGATTTTATAACAGCGGAAAATTACCACACCCGCCGTATAAGTTAAAAAAACATTCTTACCTTAATTCTGTCCAAAAGGTTAAAAGCACCTTGTTTGGAAAACGACAGAAAGATTCCTTTACAAAACTCTTATAAAAGTCAAAAAAGGGTATAAATGACTTTAACCCATATTATTTTAAATAGTAAGAATGTTTTGAAATACATATTTAAGAAACATGGATGTGGATGATAAAGAGATCCCAGTAGATTATTACGTATAAAGAACATCGGATAATGAAGAGATTGTGAAATAAACCTTACCTTTGTACTTTTCCTTGGTTGGTGTAGGTTAACCTCCTGTATAATAGTGAAATAATTGTTATTAAGTTATACAAGAATCATATACATTCATATGATATCGTATATGATCTTTTAACAATGATTTGTTAATAATATCTTAGTATTATCGTTGTTTCGGGTGTTAACTTACTTTTTTTCTTTTATATGTTTTGTTACGTAAGCCATGTATGTAATGGATAGTTTGTATCTTAATAATATGTAGAATTACATAAAGTCTTTAGATACTATTATTTACCATCAAATGAGACTTATACTTGAATGGATACGATGGAGAATGAATCTAATCGCGTTCGTGGAGACGGTACTCCGTACGTACGCACGAGCGACAATATCATTCTTTTGATATTAAAATAATATATAAATGGATGTTATATCATATATATAGAATCATTAACATGTTATATTCATTATTTACATGAGTTATAAATCATTATTATACCCATCAAAATAATAATATATTGAATAACAATTACACCACGACGTGGAGACGGTAAGCCGTACATACGCACGTATAGTGACATGTTATTCAAAGGGTGGATAGAATACTGATTATGGTTGTACCATATTTATAATAACATCACAGTATATATATGATACTGGAGTTATTATTTTACAATGGTAACAACAAAGGAAGAAGAAGTGGAAGAGGAAAGGAACATGGAAAAGGGTGCTGAAATCATTACCTCTTCTTCGGGTTCTTCCTTTTGATTTGATCAAAAGGGCTCCTTAGGTTGACTTTCTGATCAAAATAAGCCCTATAGGTTTTAGTGAGGGATTTTGGGAGAGTATTTGGGCGGAGTTTGGCCGATCCAAAAGGCTTTGATGGTGTGAAGAAATGATAAGGAGGGGTTCCGTTTTATAAGAGGGGTGAGGGGCACCTTTGGAAAAGCTAGAGATATTAATTTATAATAAATTCATATTCGGTTTCTAATGGATCCAAAGTTGATTATTTAAATGTTAAGGTGGGGATGTGTCGCAAACCACTCAACCAATATAATTTAGACAGGTTTGGGTACTTATATTAACCTTATCTTTAAGTATTAACTCTTAGTTAATTCGTTTCACTTTTACAATGTCTCTTTGTATTTTTATATAATATGGTTAATAAACATACTATATACATCCAAAAGACACCCAAGTGGTCCATTAGTGATACACCTATCATCATATAAGTCTCTTGGAAGAACCTTAGATTTTTAGGAATTTAATATCAATTAATAATATAATATTTGTTTTAAAAACTCTTTTATGTCAATTTTGACACTATTCGATAGTAGATTTTTGTGAAACTCATAACAGAATGATTACTTCGAAAAAATTTAATTAAATCATTAATAACATGTCATATTAACTTATAAAATTAGTTTAATTCATAAAAAGTCTCAGATTCTATTTATTTGTGTATTTATAATATCAATTATTTTAATTTTTTACTATTATGATAATTACTGCATCATCATTGTGTCATAAATAAAGTAAATTATTTAATGTCTAAAAATTATAAATAAAATATAATTATGTATTAAATCTTTTTATATTTCTAATGAATATTTATAGTCTAATATAAAACATATATAACCCTATGTGAAAAGTGTTTTTCTAAAAGATATATGCTTGTGTCATTTTTATATTCATTTTAACTTAATTAAAATAAAGTGTCCCTATCACCAACAAGTGGCTCCATGGGGTCCCAAAATCGACCCAAAGATGCCTATGGTCGAACATGTTTCAACCAATAAGGTTAGGACACGTTTTAGGGTAATTTAGCGTTATTATAATATTATTTGTTAACCCTTATTTACCGGATTTACCCTTAACCATGGTAAATAAAATATTTACCGCAGTAATTATTCAAAATGTCTAAAAATAAATGTTATCTATTTACACAATTTGAACATCTTGATTCCAAATATGGAATTCATTTTTCCAAATTCAAAACATAGAAGTGGCAGAAATTAATTTAAAATTAATTCCCGTTGTTAAAACAAAAAGCGTGTTTTTAAGAGATAATAACTATCAAAAGATTGACACTTGTTTATGTCCGGTTTAATTGGAAACTTATGTCCAATGACCAACATTGTATTAAATGGTAAAAATATATTTTAAATATACTTTAAAACCTCTCAAATTCATAATTTATCAGTATTAATTATTTTGATTAAAAAAGTTGTTTTTAATTAAAATTTAGTAATTTTCACTATTCATTAAAATATTAAAGTTATCCGAAAAGTTCCAAAATTTCACCTTAAGATAAATTCGATATTCCGAATCCAAAAATGAAGTAAATTTTGAAATATAAAATATATATAATTTTAAAAAGTAGGTATTACCATTCATAACAGCTAGTTTGATTGGTTATGGTGTGTTAGAACTTGGTGTTGCGTACAACACACGCTATCACATTATTCAAAGAGAAGCGTACCGTAGAAGCTTGGGGTGTTACAAATATTCAGCTAAGAATAAACCCCATTTGGTAAAGCATCAATGCTATATACAAAAATAGATTTTTCTGAATCATAACATCTATACACAGCTCGCATATCATCACTACAAACAAATGAATCAGTATTATATAGGCATACTTGTCCTGGATCAATACTAGCAACATCAGATAGAACACCCTTAACAATTTTATCATCATCCGAACCCTCACCCTTTCTAAAAAATTTCAAAAAATTTAACCCATCATTTTTAGATTTCTTTCAATTCTAAACCAAATTCCCTTGAATTCAACAACAAGAACAATACCTGGGAAAGACAAGATATACGATGCTCTGATTCCACGAAAATGACCCCCTCACATTCAAGGAGACCACTTCCAAAATAGACATGGATAGATCTAATTTAACACCGATCTGCACTTTAGTTACATCTACGTGCCCCCTAGGACTACTATCAACACACATAAATCTCCCAAGTGAATCACCAATAGCTTTAAGGAAAAATAATATTATGCATGGGTAATGGAAGACCTGGTAATGTAATCCCCACCGCTGCAAAAGAATCTTCTTTTCCCTTGTGATCATTAATAGACCACCACGACCGATTGAATCTCCAATGACCCATGTTATGGGAAGAGTTACACCAAGAACTTAGAAAATCCTCATCAGATTCAATGGATAGAAAAAAAAGAAGAATGATGAAGAGGCGAAACCTGGACCGGTGAAGAAAGACCCCAAGATTCAACAAATTACTTGAAGATTGCAATCGACAGTTTTACTGCCCTATAACGCGCAACAAGAGTCCATCAAAGGTCATTCACAACTTCATCATAAACCTCTGGGAGAAATTCCACAGTCAGCCCAGAATCATTTCTTGATGAAGAAAACGAATGCCTCTTTGGGGAAACGTGCAACCCCAAATCAGTATATGAATCAAAAAGAGCCTCTCTGAATGATTTAAACACACCGGATGTTAGAACACCTTCCTCGAACATCAGAAAACAAGAACCAGAAGATGAAGGGCCTGGATCCCCGGGATGAGAAACCCTAGTCGAATGAGAAACCAACAAAGCACCAAAAGTAGAACAAAAAACAAGCGCGTAAGGCACGTTCTTTTCAGAAAAAAAAAACCATTTCTTAGAAAACATATAGGTGAATTATCGAATATATGAATGGAACTAAACATTTGAGTGGTGGTAATTTATGAAGAAAATAATAAATTTATTTATGTTTATAATAGTTTGTATTAGAGTATTTGGAATATCTTGGATAATATCGAGGGCCTTTTGGGTTAGGGAACATGAGGAGTGGCGTACCCCTTTTTTGTGAAAAGGAGTGAAATTTTTGTAAATAATCAAAACAATTCAATTATGAGATTTCAATATCAATTAAACTTCCTCAAAAATTGATAAATAATGTATTGGTTATAATATATGGTTGATGAAAAAAATATAAAATTAAAAAAATGGATTTTATATGTTATGCCCTTTATCTATATGGTTACTAATTATAGAATTTATCAGGGCAACACATTTTTAACTCGATAATTTATCCTTTAAGAATAAATATAAAACAAAAACCATTAGATAATTTTGATCCACTAATACTAAATTTGAATCAAAATTTATCAAATAGAAAATATATTTTTAAGGAAAATAAATTCTAACACACACATATGTATCATGCAAAAAAAACAAATTTGAGAATGTTAATTTTTTCAAAAAAAGATTAAATAGAAGGGTAGAATTATCTATTCCATTGGTTTTAATAAATTTAAAATAATTATTATTTTTAAATTAGTATTTAATTTACATTAAAATAATTAAATACATTAATTTAATAATTTAATACTTAATTAAAAAAATAATAAAAATACCATTTCCATGAATCTCTACAGAATTATTCCAAATGTTGAGCATTGGATTATAATTTCTATATAGTATATAAAAATTATTTATTATAATTTATAATTAATATTTTTATATTATATAAGGTTTCAAAATAAATAAATGTATTCATATAATAAAATAAATTTTAAAAAGTGAAGACATTAATAAAATTGATATTTATACTATTCGCATGAAAATTAATTACTTTTGAAATTTTTTAAAAATTCATATAGAGTTATTAAGATCATGATAAATTTTAAATTGAAGTTAGTTTTTTCAAATTCAAATTATAAAACATATTAACTAACATTAAAATAAAATATTAATATATTATGACAAATATATTTTTATAAGTATTTCTCCATATTAACCCTTTTTTTAAAATTAGTGTTATCCATAAATATATCAAATATAAAAAATATCAAATTTATGAAATTAAAATGAAGAATCGGAAAATATTTATTAGATTATTAATTATAAGAATAGTTTTAGTATATAATTTTATTTATTTGTTAAAAAGTTTATTGAAATATATTTATGAATTCAATAATTAATACTTATAATTTTTAATTTACAGATACCTTATAATGGTATATATTTTTTATGTTTTTGGTTTTCATGAATAGAAATTCATCAAACAAAGTATTTAATTAACAAAAATATATAGTGAAATAATAGGTTATTACAGCATGCAATGTGCTTGCTGAGGAGTTCCCCTAAGGAGGATTTTGTAAGAAAATCAAATGTCTTGTGTTTTTTTGGATGCATTGTAGGTCAGTAGTTGTTCTCATGTTATATTGATATTTAAGAAATTATAGTCTTGTGGCCTGAATGGCCCGATGGCCTTATTGTTTATTTTATTATGGATAATCTCCCTTTAATTAGTTGAAGGGGAGCCCACACATGACACGTAAGCCCAAGGCACAAGGCCCGACAGACCCACAATACATGACCTGAATGCCCAGAGGCATACCATGCCCAATACATGACCCGTAGGCCCATACCACATGAACTTCCCCTCCCTAGATTCTGCATCATTGATCACCTAGAACCTCACCTTGCACTGCTGATCGGCTATAATTTCCCCATACAAAGTTGTATGGTGTCTTCTCCTACTGGTGGCCACCATACCCTCTCTTCCAATGCAGTTAGCTCTGCTTCTAGAGGCTGATAATCTTGTTGCTCTGATCCTCTTCTGAGGCATGTTCTGTGTGAACTTGGCTACTCCATGGTCTACATGGACCAAAGGCCCGGTGTCCATAAGTCCATTGATGACCTGAAGGGCCCTGGAGACCCGTAGGCCCAAATTGGTGGCACAAATGCCCAAATCGGGTGAATAGTTATGGTTGTTACAATACCGAAAAGTAACTTCTATAGTAACTGCTACAGTACTGCTATAGTTATTACTACAGTACCAAATGGTTGGATCTACAATACTGCTACATTTTTGCTAAAGTACCCTTGAAAGTCACCTCCACCCGGTTTGGAACCTGGGTCTCATGGATGCCATGCATGAGCCCTTACCACTCGGGTATGAGCTCGTTGGCCAGTATAGGCTTATGAATTATTGAGTGTCTCATGATACAAATGTTTCATTAATGATATTGTATAGAGGATTTCATACATATAATTTATTTCAGCCACTACATTGATTTACTTATGTGGAACCACCATATTGGTGTGATTATTTATTTACATTTATTCCACTATTTATATGGTGCCTTGTTGTATGATATTTTGTTCAATAGTTTTGTCATGTTTTATAATTTTTTTTCAATAGATTATTTTAAATGGTATATTTCATTTAAAATAAAATGTTTTTGTTTTAAAATTTAGTATTTTATAATTCCATTTAAAATTAAAAATTTTTATTTTTAAATAAATTTTTTAAAAAGGGGTTGGATACACCATTGTTTTTTTAAAAATTGGAAGATGTTTAGTATGAAAAATTATCTATATAATGTTACATGTTGTGTATTGTTTATATGAGGAATATCATATTTTATTATTACAATTAATACTTAAATTAGTGAAATTTATTTTTAATGGAACTAAACAAATTCGTTTGTGGGATACAACTGGGCTCAATTTCACTCACACCTTTCATACTACATTGGTTGTATATTTCTCTTAAGATAAACCTTCTAGTACCTAGGTTGTGACCACATACTTGATTGATAGTCAGGTTGGTCTGATGGGAGATGGTTTAGGATTTAATGTGTGCCCAGGGGACATGGTGAAGTTATCAATAATTTTTGTGTGTTTGGTTTTAAATTTTACATATAGATTTTGTTGTATCAACCTTGTTATACTGAATCCTAAATTTGATTTTAATTTTTATGAATGAATTTTTTTACTTTATATATAGTTTTATATGATGGTATAGTTAATAATTATTCCATTTATTTTAGTTTTGTTATATTCTTTTGATCTATTTTTTTTTCTGAATTTGATTATTTATATCCATGTGAACCCAATACATGAATGGTTCATGAATGATTTCAAAATTGAATCTATGAAATGATTATTTTTATTTGAGGGAGAAATATTTTTCAATTATCAATTCTTGATAACCCAATGATTCGTTCAATCCCATAGACATTATGAACTATAGTCAATTGTTATGGTGAGTCTGGTAGAGTGATGTGTATGCTCGACCCATTCAAGTTAGTTACATAATGCTCCATAGAGTACTTGATACTAGACAACTTTTTACCTGGTTTTTGTTATGCCTCAAACCTTTCACCATTTCACATCAACTCCTCTTGAAACCATCAAATACCCTATTCTAATCAAAATAAACTATATTGAATTAGATTGCACTAAATTAAATTGAATTTCATAATCATAGTGGTTAAGGTCTTTGTACCCTCCCCACCATCGAGCTTCTATCCCTATGAGGCTTCAACAACCTTCTGGTGGGAAAAATATAGTTAATTAATCAATAACTATGTTTTTGATTTCATATTATGTATCTTGGATATTTCCATTCCTCCAATTGATTCTAAAAAATCACATATCCATTTAGTACCATCTAAATTTAGCAACGGATGAATATGAGAGGCTTCATGTATGAGGTATAGACCTCTAATGCAACATCATGATCTTGTATCACAAGTGATAGGTTAGGTAGGTATTTTATTAATTAAAAGATAATGAATGAATGATTAAAAGATAAGAATTGTTGGGGGTAAATCCATCTGATATGAAACCTCTCCAAATTGGGATATTAAATCAAAAGGTGTAACATAACTAGGTGTCACTATTCTTTCCTTACCCATTCATCAGTGGCTAAACCATAGCAAGAGTAGGGGAAAGAAATAATCACCATCCTAGAATTACAAAGGTTTCATTGGATAATTGATGTATAGATTATAGTGAAGTTGAGTGGTTATAGGTAACTTTTCGATCAACTTCACTTTATTGGTCATATCTTCGACGATGAAAGGCACAATCACTAATGGTTTTACCATATCTATGTAATGAAATGTTGGATGACATGGTGACCCATTTAAATATATATTGGGAACCATCTATATAGAATAATCACCGATATTATTATATTATAATCCCACCAAGGGAAGGCGATCCTCCAATGAGACATAGAAATAAAGAATACATGTTGAGTGATTATTATCTTGAATATGTATTGTCAACTGGAATTAACCATTAGTCAATGGATGGATAAAAAAACTCAACATTACTTGTGAACCCAATGCATCTTTCACCCCTACTAGAATCGATACATAGACATGGGATCCCAATCATTGAACATTCTCACCAGTATTCCATGATGTTTTATTATATTATTGATATATAACTTCATAAGATAATTAAATGAAGTGGTCTATTTAATTGGTATGAAGTGATCCATCTTAGTAATAATATTCCTAATTACCCACAAAATATCCCATCCTCATAGTGTTATATATAGACTAGAAGAAAAATCTATCATGACGTCATCCCATTTTCATTTTGATAGGGAATGTAGATGAAGAGTAACCAGTGGTTTTTGGTTCTCATTCTTTACCTATTAATGGTTAGCAACCAAGTTATAAATCTAGTGATCTACTTTTACATTTCACTCCCTCAAACCTTGTGATGACTGTAATGATACATATTTATGACTCTTGGTTTCATGGCCCATTAGAAAGCATAATATATCTTTATTATAATTTCCCACATACTAGTTGCAATGAGTAGTTTTCCATGAACAGATAATAAATATAAGGAATATTGGAACAATCCATTGATGATTTCCCTTCCATATTGTTTCTATATAAAAATGGATTGATCATGATATGATATCTGGGGGCCCTTGACTTGTTTTATTAGGATTGTTTTGAGTTTGATAGGATTTTTATATTTTTTATATTTTTATGTCACATGTTCAACAATGATGTTCATTATATTATTATAAAATATCATTCAAGTACTTCAAGATAGTGAATACATTCTCAGGGAAGGTCATTTTCAACCATCTCAAAACAAATAGAGACCTAACCAAACCATGTATTATACACTAAACAACCATATATTAATATTTTTACGTAACAAAAACCTTGTAGATTCTAAAAAAATAACTAATATCATGGTGAAATAGAAAATATTTGTTAATATCATGGAATTTTAAGATGGTAATTTTAAAAAATATGAATGAGGGAGAAGTATGTGCTGATGGTTGATATAAGTGTGAAATGGGAGATATGAGTTGTTGTGGTCAACTATAGTTGAAGGTTTTGGGAGAACACATAAAATGTTATTTCGTCTCTTACTTTTAATTGATATGGGTTTGTTTTTATGTAAATGAGGTAATAAAACATGTTGGCATTCGAGAAGAATCAAAAAATTTAAAAAAATGAAAAAAAATGCTTTTGCAATTAAAAAAACAAAAAACTAACATACCTTAAGTTAAGGGATCATTCATCCAAATAATTGAAGGTGGAGGCCACGATGTTTGGCTTCTACAAGTGTATGAATGGCATGAAGAACAATCATCTTTTTATGGTTTCTTTTAAAAGAAATAAAAGTGTTTTATCACCAATAATTTTAATATCAGTTTTTATCAGTGTTGATTTATATATTCATCATTGCTAAAATCAGTACTGATAAAGTATGGATCTAAAAGTGTTAAATTTAGTGCTTATAAAGGCCAATGATTAAAATATAAAAATTAAATTAACAAATTAAAAGTAATTACTAAATGTATAAACAAGATTAATAAAAATTACAAAAAATACTTTATAATGAAAAAGAATAAATATTAAAAATTATTAGTTTGAAAACCTATTTAATGGATATATAATATTAAATGAATAAGTAATATTAATAATATAAATAAGTAAAAAATATTTAAAACAAATAAATCATATTAATTAAGTAAGTTAAAGAGACATTAAAAATGAAAAAAATTATATATATGTATATATATATATATTACAAAGAGAGTATTATAAATAAGTAATTTTAAAATTGAAAATGAAAAAAATGAAAAATGGAATTTAAATATGAAATATTTATAATAAATTAAAAATTAAAAACAAATAAATATGAATTATATAAATATTTATATAAAAAATATGAAAATAAAAATAATTAATATTAATTATGTGAATTGAAAATATGCTAATAATATTAAAATTGTATAAATAAATATTAAGAAGGATTAAATTGAATAAATATTAAATAATTAAAAATTAAAAAAGAAGAAGTAAAAAAATACTTAGAAATGAATAATTTTAAAAAAATCAATAGATAATAATTAATAAATATTGAAAACAATTAAAATTTAGTAATTAAAAATGAATAAATTTTAAGTGTTAAAAATGAACAGATAATTTTAATTATATAAATAAATGAAATATAAATATTTTTAATCTTTAAAATAATAAATAATAATTAAAAATACTTCTAAAAATATTAAATTTATATTAAATTAATAATTAATATTTTAAAAAATTAATTATATAAAAACTTTTTAATAAATATATTAAAAAAATTAATACATATTAATTCTTCAAATTAGAAACATATTAAAAATATTAAAATATAATATATAAAAATTTACAAATAACATTCAAAAAATGAATACATTACAAAAATATTTAATAAATAAATATCAAAAAATGAACATGTAAAAGAAAATATTCTAAATTGAGAAATATCAAAAAATGAATAAATAATATTAACTGGATAAATTTTAAAATTTAAAAGAGAATAAATTATGATAAAAATTAAAATGAATAAATAATATTAATAAAATTATTTTCTAAAATATTAAAATTAAATAGATATTAATATATGGAAAGAATTAAAATTAAAATTACATTTAAATAAAAAATAGTTACAATATTCAAAATTAAAAATGAATAAATAATAATTGTACAAATATTTTAATACAAAATTATTAAAATAAAAATGAATAAATATTAATTATAAATAATATTAACATATTAAAAAAATTAAGTGTTACCAAATAAAAATATAAAAATAAATGTTAAAAAATGAATAAATGTTTATAATATTAAATGTGTGTAAATAAATTGATTATTATATAAAATTGTATTAGTTGCATTTGAAAAACTGAATGAGTTTTCCTATGACTGTGTGTACGTGTGTGTGTGAGAGAATGAGATTTGTCAAACTGAAAAAAATGTCTTTTCAGGATATATAATGATATATTCATATACCTAATCATATATATATTCCTAAACATAGAAAAATATATACATACACATACATACACATGCACATACACATACACATACATACACATACTTACATATACAAGCATATAAACAGAAATGCATGTACACACACATACAAATACACATACCTACGATTACATGCACATACACACACATACATACAAATACTACATAAACAAACACATGCATACTCACACATACATACATACATATACAACCACATACATAAGAATACAATAGAATACACATAGAAACAAACACCTACACACATACATGTACATACACATACATGCACATACATACACATAAATACATAGATAAACACACACATACAGATACACATACCAAATACATACATTCGTATAAAAACAAAAACACATACACATACACATACTCATTAAAATAAAAAACAAATGTACACATATACACACATACATACTCATACATAAAAAAAATATAAAAACAAAAAAATTTATACACAAACTTATTAATACATACACATACATTCATGCACATAAATACATACACGTATATCCACATACATACAATGTTTTCCAAAGGAATAAAAATATGTGAGCATATTTTATAATATTTAATATAAATATAAATATATAATTTGAAATAAGAACTATATATAATTTATTCAAAAGGTTATTTTAATATTTAATTATATAGATCATACAGCCATATGTATACAAATATATTGAAACATATATATCTATGTTTATAATTATAACAATCTATATAATTATATATATGTTTAAAAGAATAAACAAAAAATATATAATTTTTTATTTAAATCATATTATAGAATATTTAAATATGTGTATATAAATTATAAATATATACAAATTTTATAAATACCGTTAAATAAATATATATTCTTTATATATTTATATAATTATTTAAATAAAATTTTAAAACAATATATTTATGTATACATTTTTAATATATTGAAATAAATTATTAATCATTTTTATTGATTAATATAAAATAAATATTTTCTATTCACAATTTATTAAAAAATGGGATTGATAATATATATTTTTTATTATAATATATGTATATAAATATTATTTATATAAATATATGTACTTATTAATATATAAATAATTTATATATATATACAGGTAGCGGTTGCCTCACTCGTGTTGGAGTGTTGGTGAACATTTTTTTCATGATTTTTCCATGAGGTTGTAATTTCATACATTATAATTTTATTAATATATATATATACTGTATTTATATAAAAATAACCTTATTGTAAGGTAAATTATATATGTGTGTGAATTAAATTATTCATTGTTCCCTATATCAGTACATTTTTTTGCGTTGTTAATGGCCAACCTTTTCCAGTTCTAACTAAATAGACAATAAAGGATCATATTTATATAAATTGAAAAAAGTTATAGAAAATGGTAACCTTTTATTACCACATTTCCTACCACTAAAAATTATTCCCTTTATTAGTGTTTTTTGTTAGCACTGATAAAAGGGTCACCTTTATCTGTGTTATTTTAACACTGATGAAGTGAAATGTTGAATAAAAATTAAACTATAGTAATGTGTATATCTGATTTTTTTGGGATCCTGCCTTTTTTAGAGGGACTCATTCTATAATTAGTTTAGTAATTTTGGTTCTATGTCGACTGAGAGTTCAATAAGAGAGGTTCTTATAAATTTTGAATCTTATAGGATATAAGCAAGTGATCGATGAAAAGGAATAAAATTTCTGTTTGTATTCTTCTTCTTTAACAATTGAACTTGGATGATATCTAGTTCAGGGATGAGATCATGTTTCCCAATTGATTAATTTATAAGGGATGATGAGGGATTGACCAAAATATTTAATGAATATGAGATTTGGAGATTTATTGTCTTTTAATACCATATAATCAATCCTTAATAATGTTGTATTAGTCTAGTGTATTCTTCAATTGTTTATAATATCCTTATACTATCGTTATAATGATGTTGGGTCTGGTGTTTTATGTGAGTATGTCTTATTTGAATTATATGTTTCATCCATGATGTTGATTTGATAATGAGCTACTGTATTAACATTATCTTCATTATCAGGGAGGCTTAATGGGATTCATTACAATGTATTTTCATATTTGATATAATATTATTGTATATTTTCATAATGAAACCTCTTAATTCCCCATAACAATCAAATTGGGATCAAAGGAAATAAATATAAACGATTTCATTACATTATTTACTACTTTTATTGCTTATTTTGTTAAACAATGCATTTTTATTGATCTCAATGACTATTATAAACTTCTTCTGGTTGATTTTTTTTAATATGTCAAAACACATTCTATATTATTTACATGAAACATTTTATTGAGGCATGATAGGGTTTTGTTTAATGATATATTTTACCATTATGATCATGTTTTTTTGAAACTATTTTTTAAAAATTATCTAGTTATTGAATCTAGTGTAATAATCATTATTGTTTTGATTACTATAATTTACCATTAGAAATTGTATATTAAATCGTATTAACCCTTTTTTATTGGTGGAATGAATTAATAATAATGTTTTTAAACCAATTTTGAATTATTTTTTTATATTTAATATTGTTACTATTGTAAATCGAGAATTTGTTTCATTGTTTGATCATTTACTTTTTTATGGATGATGATTGTCATCAAAATGGATTTTCATTTATTAGTTTTATTTTTGGAAAATGGTTTAACATGAAATTTATAATATTTTATTTTTTGAATTATTTTAACCACCATTATTGTCAATCATATCTTGGCTATTGAATGTTGGTGTCCTATTATGAAAAACAATATAACCCACAACCGTTGAAATACAAAAAATTATGGTAGAGAAAATAGATTTTTCATTATGTTATTATTAATAAAATCATGATAATGAATATGGTGTTATTATCCAAAAATGAAAGTAGTTTTTATTTCATACATATTATGATGTAATTTAATTGATTTATTATAATAAAAAATACAGCAAACTATAATAGAAATATGAAAAGGGATATCCAAATCCCCAAAGGCCATGGCACTTAGTCGGATAGAGACACAATCCATGTATTTACCGCATAATATAAATCCTCCAAATGAACATAAACACATATATTGAATAATATAGTGTTATATAATAATTATTCATGGCTTTATCATCTTGAACAAGATATAATAATTTATTTTCTCATTCAGATCTCAAAATACAGAAGCACTCATATAGACTTAGTGTGAACATTATATTTATTCCTAGGAGTGGATAAGAACAAAAACATATGTAGTTAACTATATCTATAATTCACATAATCAATAGAAACAACCACATATTTTAATGACTTTATTTATGTGTCACTCAATTGAGAAAATAATCACTTTTAAATCAGAATATTCATATTTAGTCATAGCTCACAGCATGTGTCAAATTGAAATGAAAATTTTCCACACACATGATAAACAACTCACGGGAATTTTTTTTTTAAAATGAAAGGTAATTATTTATTAAATTTATCAATTTTAATTCTCTTCCATGTGTTTCCAACAAAAATGTTGCTTTTATATTTGAAAATACACAAATTTAGTTATACATAATCATATTGTGTTGGATTTTCAAAATATTAATTCTTAAAAATTTAAAATGAATCAATGATCATTTATATAAATTATAAATTCTTTTTTTCTCATTTAATTTATTTTGATAGGTAACATGTATTTTCAACTAAAATATCATTTTTGATAAAAAACAAACTTTGAGGAATAAATTAACTCTCTTTGAATTATATTTACATGATTATATTTCGGGCCATTCATTAATGAACAAAAAATAATTAAATAAATTATCAAGAAAATACGATCTTGTTTTCTCAGTTTAGAGTAAGTGTTGCACATATTGAACTAAAATGTCACATTTAAATGATAAAAATACACTTTTATTCATGTCAGTGACACCATGGGTAAGATTAATGTGTGGTTATTTCCCAAATCTCGCAAAAAAATATAATTTATCTTTTTATTAAGAAATAAATATAATATGAGTGTTTTCTCTTTATTTTGAGTATGTGATGCACATTTTTAAGAAAAAATTCACTTTAAAATGGAAACAAATACATTAGGTCAAATGAACCACACCACATGTACGATTGAAATAAGGTTTATTCCTACTGGTTTCAAATGAATAATATTTCATTATTCAAATAATAATTCAAGAACATTAGATTTGTTTTGAGTACTTGTGTATCAACTTTGGTTTCAGGTACAAAAAATTTTATTAATTTATTTTATGTATATATAATGTTTGGGTTGTGTTTCATGGGTTTTAGAGGAGTTATGGCATTCTTTATAGGTTTTTAGAGGTTCATTGTTTGAGAATGGTTAGTAGGAACCCTGAAAGACCTCCAGAATATAGTGAATGTAAAAATACTGGGTATTGAGAATTCGAACGATAGGCTCACAATTTGTCCAAGTTGTGCTGATGCCCATGAGAAGCTATGCACTATGGGATAGTGACAAAATACACATTTGGCACATGGTTTTTCTAACCATCCAATCCAATCGCGAGAGGTGTGGTTTGAGGTTGTATCTTGTGCACTGTTAGAACATGATTTTTCTAACCATGCCCCCTTACCATGCACTATGTCAATTTAGATAAAAAAATCGGATATAATCCAGTTTACCCCCTTAGTCACTCGTTTTTCTGCTAATTTGGTAATAAAAAGAATTACACTTCCTCATATGGGGTTAAAGACTTTATCCACTACTCTGACAGCAATATAGTTGCAAATTAGAGCTTATTGATGTCATATATTCATTAGTTAGTTCTCATTATTAGATATTTTTCATAGTTCCTTCAACAGTTTCTCTTTTTAAACCACACATCTATGTTTTTATGATTCGATCTATGTATTTTTGATTTCTTTATGATGAATTTTTTTTTGTATCTAATGATGGTAAGGTGAGTTGTGATCAAATATAGAATATCATTTTGTTGTTCTTTATATTCAAAAAAAATTTAGAGGTTGGTGGTTTCATTTTCAATTCCTCTTTATTATAACATGATGTTTTAGTTTTAAATAGTCCAAATTTATTGAAATTGTTATGAAATTAATGTGTTATTATTTATGTAAAACCTATATAGTGATATTTTTGTGAAATGGTTGAAATTTTATTATTTTGTGGAAACAGATTGTGATATTAATTTTAAATAAGTTATTTTATTATTATGGAATTTGTTTTTCCTCATAGAATTAATTTTAAAAATGTTTTTAATAAATGATATGTTTTATTTAATTGGATTTTAATTATTGGTTTGGAATGGTATTTGTAATTCATTGTTGAAGTGAGTTTATTTTCAATACACATGACATTATTGGTGGGGCATGTGCCATTCAGGAAACTGGTATTGGTTACCTCGTGATGACTTGGTTGATCAATGAGAGACTGCTCATGAGTATGGAACAGTCACATGGGAATGCATGTGTGGATGTATGGATGTGTGTAATGGGTATTCTAAATGAAATGAGATATTATTTAATGGTTCTCTTATTGATTACCATGGACAACTATTCTAGTATCGAAACTGTTTCTGGTTGGAAACTATTTCTGTTCAAATAAATTACATTAAATTTTTTAAAATTATATTACATAAATTTTATATAAAGTTTTATCCTAGAAGAATGAGTTGGGATGTAATTGGGGAAATCCTACATAGTTTAGAGTCACCCCTTTCATGGACCCTATTATGCATTCTCATACGTTGTATATTGAGACACAAGTTAAGGCATGCTATCTAAGTTATCTAGTCATGCATATTGTTCTAATTGGAATTGAATGTGGAGTTTTATGTTGGAGTAAGTTAGAATTTGTTTTGTTGATAACTCTTGTGTATTCAGTTTATTTGGTTTTGGTTTCTGTTTTTAGGATATGGTTATTATTTTTACTATTCTATGATTGTAATTTTTTTGAACTCATGCATCATTTAATGGTTTCATTGTTATGGTTATCATGGTTTGGTAGTTTTTCATTTAAAGGTAAAATCATACCACAATTTTTTATAAATCCATTTGCATTACTTCCGGACTCTGGATTTTTGGGGATGTTACCTAAGGCCAGTAACAACCACCACCTCACCCCAATCCAATGGGCTAGTATACAGATGTTATACATGTATCTACTTGTTCATCTATTCAATCATAGGGGGTTTTAGTTGTTTAGTCCATAATTTGTGTTAGTAGCAAGAAGTATTATTTTTGGGACTTGAAATGTGGACCATGGAATGATATATCTAACCTATTAACATTGAACCTTATGTTACATGGGAGTTTGGGTACATGATTGTGTGAGATACTTCAGGTCGTTATCACCTCATCATTCTGGGTTTAACTGGCGAGAAGAAAATAAAATACACTGATAGTAATTACATCCCACTAATAGTGAATAGTTAATTTTGAGTATTGATTTATGATTTGGTGAAAATATATTGATTTTTGAAAATGTTTAAAAATTGTTTGATCTTCAAAAATAATGGTGGAATTTCTAGAAATGGATTCAAATTGAAACAGTTGAATTTTGTAAATCCTTGTTTTGATATGTCTGATGTGGAAAATTGGAAATTTTAAAGCAATAATTTTATAAAGAGTGAGACTAAATGGAGTTAGTTTTGGTTATATAAAATGAAACTTGGTAAGCACAATACAAACCAACTAGAAGAAGAAGCTGAGAATGTGGTCACGGCTAAACCAAAGGAGGTCTAAAAATTAGTTTAGAATATTGTGCAAGCTTAGGATGATTTGGATAGAGATGAAATAAGGGATAAACCCAGGAAAGCTGATCCTTATGTTTAGTTAAAATATAAGAATCCACCTATCATTTGGGTTGATTCAGTGACAAAATAAGTAGTGGTGTGTCTGAGTAGAATAAATAAAATACTTGATTATCTTAACACATGAATTAAGTTAAAGGTAAATTTGGTGACATATATGCAGGAGGATCTAGCACACCAGGGGTGGGATATATAAATTCATTCTTAATTTTTATATGGAATTTAATGGGAGTATATTAATGAATTTTTCTACAATTTATTATATATTCAGAAATTCATAATTTCTATAATAAATAACATCATCAATTTTAAGTAGGATAATCTCTCAATAATAGAATATGAAGCTAAATTAATTAATTTAGTTTTCTTTTCAATGAATGTATCTTCAAGATCATCAATAAAGGAAATTTGTTTTGAGTTGTGGTTGAAACTATAAATTCTCTTTAATATTTCTGTTATTTTATAACTGATTAAAAAGATATGGTTATTATGGAGATAGTGGTAGAAAGATGCATCTTAGGAAAAAAGGATGTAGGAAGCTGGTTTATTCCTATGTGAACAGTTGGAAACAGTAATACTGGAAAAACTAGAGTACTGACACATATTATCAAGTGCGGGTTTATCTCACATTCATATAATGGGGTCATTAATCTTACATACCCAATTTAAGAGTATGGTAGGATTTTTACATTGTGGTTATTTTGGGCATATGAAGTGATATTATGCATCTCCACCTATATCATGTCATAATTACAAACATATGACACATTCACCAATATTGTCACAGTGATCCAAGGATGAGTGATACAGACATGTCTCAATAATTTTAGAAAACATATGTTTTGATGGGAAAGGGTTAGTATAATATCTCCCATTAGTAGAACTAATAAGGGTATGATTATTCTTGGAATTCCATGACTCTTTAACTAGTGTAATATCAACACTGTAATAATGATAAAGGTGCATGGAGTAAATTTTTTAATAGAGGTGAGAAGTTGATCATGGATGATAAATTAGGACCTTAGATGGTGAAAGGTATGATTCTTTTGAATTGTACCATTATGTATATTTTTCTTACAATATCATCCCATTCTTTAATTTATATTTTTTCAATTGATCTTTTGGGTTTACACATTGAGAGGATGCATTCTATTTTGAAACTCCATACACCTTTGGAACAATGAGAGTTTCATGATTTGAAATGTGAAGCATGTTTGATAGAAATTGATGAGACTATGTTGGCTTGGGATTTCAATGTGATAAACATGTATTTCGGTTACATGATTCTATTAATTTATTAGATGATGAACACTCAATCCCATATTGATTTTTATAAACTTCTTGTGAGTATAAAATAATTGGATTTTGTTAAAAATCTATTCAAATGTGATTAGGATGAGAATGAAATCAGTGCATGACCCTTGATACCATTGGTTCAAAAAATATCATATTACTTGATAATACTTCCTTTTAATTAGTATATGACATCAATAATATATATTTTCATACTATAGTGGACTAGTTAATTGATTTTTTCAAAATTATTTATTGGGGTTACAACCCAATGAAGAAGTGGATTTTATGATTGATCTACTTATGGGGATCAGTCATATTTCAATTCCATCTTATTGAATGGAATTAAGAAAATTAGTATAATATAAGGATTACTTAGGAGAGATGGAAAATAAAGGGTTTATCTGACCGAGCATATCTCCCATGGGAACCGGTAGCTCTTTTTCTGAATAAGGTGGATTAAAATTTTAGAATTTTATTATATTATTGTAAAGAAAACAATGTTTTGATAATGAATAAAGATCTTATTCCCTGCATTTATGACCTATTTTATCAAGTGATGAGAGCCTAGTGGTTCCCCAAAACTTACTTACATTCAAGATATCACTGACTGCATGTATTGAAAAGAAGATATTCCAAACTCATCTTTCAAAAGTGATATTTCTATTATTAGTTCATTGTCATGTATTTTAGTCTTACAAATACAAAAATATTATTTATAGAATTGATGAATTAGATATATCAATGGTATATAGAATCATGTTTAGATTCATTTAAGGATGATATACTAGGGTATTCATGAAAAAATAGATATCATAAACATCTTTTGGTAATAGTGTTTGTTATCATTCATGATCAATATATATATGCCTAGTTATCAAAGTATTATTTGAAGATATAATATGTACATTTTCATGGCCATTTCATTTATGAAAAAGTGGTTTTTACTCAAAAAAAGATACAAGCTATTATATCTTGGCAAAAATAGAAATTATTTATTTCAGATATTCAGTTTCCATAGAGTGGTTTGATACTACAAATGTTTGTACATGAATTTTCGTGTTTGGAATCCCCGATGATATATTTGAAGAGAAAGGGTGTTCTTTTCTAGTTAAATATGTAATTTTATAAATCCTTTCAATATATTAATGTTAAACTTAGATCATACCATATTATCATGTTTCTAGAGTCCGCATAGGGATATTGAGACTATTATGATGCATTATGATGGGGGTTATTATGTCTTCTCATGCAAGGGGAACATGTTGGTTCTTATGGTTCAAAGTAGTTAAATTTGATTGAGAATTAAAACAGTACAAGTAATTTCGAATAATCTACTATAGTGAATTTTTCAAATACATGTAATCCCTAAATTTTTACTGAGAAATTTTTTGTGTTTACCAATAATAATAGTTTCAAGCACATTTTCTAACAAAGATAGTTGAATATTTGAAAAATAATATAGGTGGAATTTATTAAAATGTTATACATTTACTTGATACATACAACAGGTAAAGGAAATTTAGGGGAAAATTAATTAAAAAGTAATTTTTATAATTAATAGGCTAAAAAATATTTAAATCAATGGAAAATTATATCATTTATAGAATGGATGCACCAGGATTGTTCCAACTAGGGGGATGTTGAATTTTAAATCTCTATTTTTTTGGTTCCAGATTTGGTTCATCACGTAAAAGAAGCTCTCATATCAAATTTTTAATGTGCTGATGTGTGGTCAATAAAAAATTATAGGGAGACCATTGATGGTTGGAATATTGATGAGAGTCTATTCATTTTGGTTATTTTGTGTTCTCATGCAAGGGGAACTTGTTGTTTCTTATGGTTCAATGTAGTTACAATTGATTGAGAATAACCACTATACAAGTAATTTAGAATAATATAATGTATTGAATGCATTAAAAACTATTAATCACTATATTTTTATGGAGAAATTTTTGGTGTTTACAACTCATAAGATTATCAAACACATTTTCTCCCAAAGATAGTTGAATATTTGATAAAGAAGACAAATTGAATATACTAAAATGATAGATATTGACATGATACATAGAATGGGTGAAAGAAATTCAGTGGAAAAATCATTAAGAAGTAATTTGTATAATTAGTTGGCTAAATAATCTTTATATAAGGGAAAATTGTTATTGGTTATATAATACATATGCCTGGACTGTTCCAACTAAGGGGATGTGGAATTTTTCATCTCAGTTTTTTTGTTCCTGATTTGGTTAATCATGTAAAAGAGGCTCATATATCTAATTATGAATGTGTTTGTATATGGTAAAAACACAAATATAGGGAGAACATTGAATGTTGGAATCTTGATGAGAGTCTAGTTTTTGTGGACTAAATATCAGATAATGATTCCCTTGGGTTTTCATTAAAAAAATCATTATTCGTTTGACCACAAAAATGATCTATTCATCCAATCATTCCAAAGATATAATAGGTATTGAAAGCATCATTTTAGTAGGAATCCATGAAATGGGTTGTAGTAGTGTTTGTTTTGAGATGCTACACTTTTTAGTAGTTCTATTACAATAATGGTTATTAGGCCTTGATACATATAGATACATTTGAATCATTGTGGGGGATTCATTATAGTTCCCATATTATTGGGTAGAAGTAAGTGAGAATTCACTAGTTGTACCTAGACTTTTTCAAGTGAAAATTGATAGTATCTAGTTGATTATAAAGAGGATAGAGTTGTATTGTAGTCAAAAAGAATAATATTCATATCATTTCCAACTACTATTACATTTAATGTAATTGATAATGTGTTATTTATAATATATTAATGGCTTAGGAATTATCATTATGGTAAGTATAGAATGTTAACTCCTTGATAAAGAGTCCCTTTTATGTTACTTTAATAGTTTTTTGATGTTTCATATCTGTTGGATTATCCCCCAATATTTATTTTAGTTTTTAATATATTCCATATATCTCAATTGAAGAAGTATAAAATTGATCTTGGCCTTGTGATTTGATTCGATCATTTTGACCTTGTTATTGATGCTATGTGAATTATTTTATTGATACAGATTATGGGTAAGTAGAAGAAAGTATTTTGTTAGAAATTAATAAGTATAGTGTAGGTTTTATTGAAACACAGTAAAATTTAAGATGAAATATTAGAGTATGAAATGGAAATGTTGGAACAATATCCAAATCTCAACCAAGAAAATTCGGGATATCTACAATACTGGGACATAATGATAAATGTTAGGGAGAATTTATCACCCCCAGTTTCAGTTTCATGACATTTAATTTATGTATATTAAATATATATAATTCCTTTTTTGATGAGTTACATGATTTTTGGAATTCTTTGGATTTTTTATAGAGGTGCACTATTTGATAATGGTTATTAGAAAATGTGTAAAACCTCTAGAGAACCATGTAAGGTAAAATAGATGGAATGTGGGAAGGCACGTGGTTGGTATAGAAAACTAGGAGTAACATATATGGATATTACATTGTTTTGTATTAATATTAATTACCTTATAAATTATATTCATAAGGACCATAATACATCATTGTGCCATAAGATAATACAACATTCAACATATCATGACCTATAAAAAGAGATGTGTTACATAAATATCATATCAGAACCTAAGGAAAATAGACAGGTTACATAATCATTTCACAATATAATAACTCATGAAAGGGAGTAGGATTCATAATTGTTTTACCAAGGTATAAGCCACATAATATAAATAGGTTTCACAAACAACTTTTCATCTTAAATATAACCTATTTGAATAATGAATATGAATTGTGTCCTTAGATCATATCCATGTTTAAAAACAAACTATATCAATGTATATCATTATAGATGGATAGGGATTTTAAAATATCACTTGTAGAGTTTCATTAAGGTAATAACCTTTCCTTGAAACTCATTTTTTATGACATAAACTATTATAAAAATAGTTTTCATTGAACACCACAATGAAAACTTATGAAGTAATCTCTAAAAATAATTTAAAACATTTCTGGAGTAAAATATATTTTAACCTTGAAAAATGATTTTTTAAATAGAAAACATTTTAAATAATCATTTTCAGTGAAAATATCTTGATAATTTAAAAAGAAATTTTAAAAACATTTTCAAAAATTTTTCCTTTGAAAATATATTTGAAAATTTATTAAGGAATATTAGAATTTTTTATGAAAAATTAATTTAATATATATTTTATAACATATAAATAAATGTATGAAAACATTTTGAAAACCTTTTATTTAAAAACAAAATTTAAAACAAACAAATAAATCATTGAAATCCTTTTGAAATTTTTTTATTGAAAATATACTTGAAAACATATAAATAAATATTGAAAATAATTTGATAATTTTTTTATTTGAAAAACACTTTAAAAACATATAATTTACATAATATTAAAAAACGGGTTCTATAAATATAACATTATAAATATTAAAGGGAATATTCTAGGAAATGATGTTCTTGGTGACAGGTTGATCTGTATATTCTGAACATTCCTTTAACCACATAAATGTTTTAAAAATATGGCATGATTGGTAGAAGAAAAGAATATTCATTTTAAACCCAATTTTAAAAAGGAAAAACATGCGTACAAATGCCTTTTAAAATTTATAAAAAAAAATTATTAAATTTATTTAAAAAAACTAGAAAACAAAATTTTCAAGGAAAATAAATTTCTAACCGAAGAGAGAAATAAAGTCATACTTTCTTAAAAACAATATCTTTATTATATTAAATATAAAATAGTGTAAAAATACATTTAATAAATTAAGATATAATTAATAACTATATTATATGAAAATTCATGATATATTATGAAATATGGATCATAAAATTTCATCAATAGAATAATAATCAAAAACAATATTGATAAAAAAGTATTTTATAGAAATTAATTGTTACCACTTTAGTAACATCAAATCCTAATACCCACGAGTGAAAAAAATTACAAGAATCATAAAATATCTAGAAAATAATGAGATTCATGATAATTTTTTCAAATTGATGTATATATACCTTAAAAAATAATAATGGTTCATAACATAACATCTGTCTCAATGGAAGAAAATTGAGGCAAAACTACATTAATAGTTTGGTAACATTCAAGCTATAATTCCCATGAATGATAGATTATAAAAAACGATATGTACATAAACATAAATTTAAGTATAAGAACCCTATAATAAATTAATTGGTTTTATATACCCAGAACAAAATTAATTAATGGTGAATATGGGATATGTTGCATGAAAATTAAAGTGAGACTAGAAATTCCTTATTAGTTGAGTATCTTTTGAATCATAATATCCACGAAAGAATAACATCAATTAAAATATTTAATATAATGAAGTAGATTAAATTCATGACATAAAATGTTTTAGGGAAGTATATTTTCTACATAATAAGAATAATTGGTGAATATAACATATATCTCATAGAAATAAAATTTAGAATAGAAAATCCTTACATTATGTCAACATTTTCTTCGTATTAATTTAAAACTACAGTATAATAAAATATTTTTTATCATAAATATACCACAAATAATATTCTAATATAACATAAAATATATGATTTTATTATGACATTATATTACCAATTAATTAAAAATTCCATTTTGTGGTTATGTCTGGGGTAATAACCACTTTGTTTTTTTACATGTTTTGACTTGTTATTATTGGGTGACATAATTAGATCATGATTTACTTATTCCCATAATTTAAACCATGATATATATATATCATATATATATTTTTATTTTTAGTAATAATATTATATAAAAGATACAAATAGGAAATGAAATATGCTGTACATGGAGTTGGTAGGTCGTAGATACGCATGAACGATGTTTCCATTTTCTTATCGTATTGATAGAATGAGAAGTAAATGATATATATATATATATTAATTATATTAAAATAATTATTTCATATGTATCATAAATTTTTAATAAACCAATCCTTAATACATTCCATGTAATGTCTGAATGAATGACATAACTTTGAGAAGACTGTAGTCCACACATTGACAAATGATGCAACTGTATTCCCATAAAACAGAAATAATGATGGAATGTGATATATAAAAACAAATATAGATAAATAAGTTTTAAATATAATATATATAAAATAAAAATAGTAATTCAATCCTTATTACCAAAATTAATATGTGATAATGGTAGAATAAATGACATTAGTTAATGAGGCTGTAGTCTACTATACAAATGAATAATGATTGTGTATCCCATTTGATGGATGTTAGTGTGAGTTTAGGTCATACTATTAAGATAAAAAATATTTTATTGAGAATAATTAGGTTATTATATAATAATATAATAAAAATAATATAGGGGTAAAGAATGAAATAATACAGAAGTTCTTGTTGAAGGTTGTTACATGTTCTTTTGGGTAACTTCATTTAGTTTTCACCAAAGGGTTTCCATGGAAAGATTTTTCTCAAATATATGATTCTAGGATAATGATAAGGAATTGGGGAGAATATATGGGATGTTTTTATCTTATAAAAACTTATTCACTGGTGTGATGAATTGGGGGGAGGGGGTGAATGCCCTTTTATACTATAGGAGGATTGACACTCTTATAAATAAAAAAGTTAAACATTATTGAGAGGTCTGGATTAAATAATATGCCACCAATAATAATTTTTTTAAATAAAATTGAGTATATGGTCAATATATATATATGTTTCAACTTTTTGATAATTTTATAGGTTATTTATCCCCTTATGTTAATGTTTAACCACTATATAATCTCATTTTACCTCAATCGATGTAAATATTTATATTTACTTTCAATGATATTTTTGCTAAAAAAACTAAGTTTACCTTAAACAAATTATAAATAATTATTCTTTAAATTATGGTTTCCATTTTCCCAAATTCCCAATATAGATAATGAAAAAAATAATTTAATATCATTCTCCCAGAAGGGACAACACACGAGAGTTTTAATGTAAAATTTTTCAAAATATTGAAATGATTTTATCCTATTTCTATGTGAAGTTGATTCCAATAACCTATAATGTATTGATGAATTTATAAATGATATAAATTTAATTTAAAAACTAATATAACTATTATTTTTATATATTAATAAATTATATGAAAAGTCAATTATCAATTAAAATTTAGTATTTTTCAATATTTCACAAAAAATGAAACTTCTTAGAAAAATACAAAAAATTCACTGTAAGATAGTTTTTATTTCTGTATTTTTAAAACGAAGAAAATATTTAGAAAATATAATTTATTAAATTTTATAAAATAATATTTAAAATTATAATTTCATTAAAAGTGTGTAAAATTATCCTTTAAAAATATATTTCTATATGCATAAAATTGGATTTATAGTCATATCTTGTATAGAAAAAACATAAGATGAAATTCAGATAGTTTAATGATAATAATATATATATTAGAAAAAATCAATTATTGAAAATATATTAATAATTTTATTTATTTAAAATGTGGTTGACTGCATTAATATAGTTTTCCAGTTAAGCATTTTCTATATTTCATAAAAGTTTTTGTTTTTATTTCTAGTTAATTGGTCACAAAAATAATTATTCTTAAATATATATGAAAAAAATATTTTCATAATTTAATTAATCTAATTACTAATGACTAGTACAATGTCTATATGAAAACTATAAAAATATTTTAATAATAATATTATTAGGACATTTTTGTTTTAAAAAACTAGGTTTTGTGTGTCATGTATGTTTTTTAATGGACCCAACATTACTTATATCAAAAGAAAACATAGTTTTTCATTAACCACAATATAATCTAATTGTTTTGTGTAGTTAAATATTGACAGGGTGTGCAATTTAACTCAAAGAAAACCTATTGCATTCATATAACACAATCTATATTAAATGTTGCGTGAAATGAAAAATATTGAAAATTTTAAATCAATTCCAAAAAAATATTTTACAAAATATATTGGTTTTTCATTCTATTCCCATTAAAATGAATTTCATCCATATTGTTTTTGGGTTATGAAATTTTAATTCATGAATTCTCTTTTCTATGAAACCCATATAATAATAATTAATACTAAAACTTACATTAAAAAGAGAATGTTGGGAACAAAATTTTGACCCAAAGTAACTCATAACTACTTTTATACATAGAAGAACATCAGTTCGAAGTGGAAATGAATAAATATAAGAGAAATATAAGTATTCTGTTTTGGCGGATAATGATAAGGAAAATTTTTAAGGGAATTCTAATGATAACAAATCCATAACCCAAATATGATTGAAAAATGTCATTTATATGAACAAAAATTAAAATAATGTGACAAAATATTATTTTAGTACCCATTTATTAATCTTGAATAATTCTCATGAGGATATGGACTTACTATTTTACAGTACAGTATCTCCTTTTGGGTTACCTTGATCAATTTTCTCTTCATTTATTATTCTAATATATGACGTTAAATTTTTCATTCAGGACGCTTTAAAAGTTCAAGAGATATATAAATAGATTGATAGGTCATTCAATCAATGTTTATCTCAAAAAAATGTTTTTACATGTTATCCAATATGTATAAATCCTATATGGAATGTTAATACATTAATCTATAGAAATTAATATGAATTTTGACATAGTCCATTTTAGAAGTGGTTATCCTTATAACCCTTCCGAAACATTGAATGCCCAAAACCTAGAAATAAGGTCACGAAATTTCTCAAAACAACTACAACATTGATCCACCATATATCATAAAGTTTATCTTATTTGTCACATAACAAAAATATTAATACATACATCATGTATTATTTCAAAACATTGTAATTACCAGTAATACCATAAATCCCCATTGAAAACATGCATGATTTCTTATTCCAAGGTGTATTGGATATATTCTCTAATTCCAAAAAATGATGTACACTTCATCAACGATAGTATTAACCAATTTTTATTCAAATAAATTATATGTTTTTTTGTAATAATCACCATCGAATTTAATTATTCATATCCTAAATATCCTTATCCGAATATCATTATGTCAAAATCAGGAACATATTAAGCATTTTCATTCACTTAATAACATGTTTTCCAAAAATATATAACCATGAAATTAAATTATTTCTCTAATCCCTCAGAATCATTCATAATATTCTTCTAAATCCTTAGAAAAAACATAAACTGAAAAATCAATATATATTTCATAAATATTGAATTCATGTACATAAATACTAAAATACTTCCAGTTTAATTATTAAAAATGAATGGGTCCTTCCTTGGTTTATAAAATAATTAATAGGTCATGTAATTGAGTTGGGTAATGTCTATATTCTCTATAGATAATAGATAGAACAACATGGAAATTTGTAACTTTATGGAATTTTGTTACACATACATAACATTTCCCCTCAATTTGAGGTCTTCCTCTAGGTTCTTCTACCCTTATCCTTGAAATTTATAAAGATGAATCATATTTATTTGATGTAAATCCCCATATAAACCTTCATAAAATTCATTATTCCTCTTATTAGATTAATTATTTATCTAAAAAAATCTCACGTTGATAATCATATAACATGATGGTTCAGTAGGAATAATCACAATATCATTCACTCAAGTCATCATTCACATTGGTTTCTCATAGTCATTGAATTATTTATCATATTTTAGGTTAACAATATTCTGTCTGGTTCTATCCATTAACTAAAAAAAATCATAATGTTAAAAACACTAATCATATAGGAAATCCACATAATCATGAAAAATGGAGTATTGTATTTCTATATTTTGACACTTTATTTATACTATGACATCTTATGATTATCCTTAGATACATCCCTAGGAATATTCTTAGAAATATCATTAGGGATATCACTATTTTTTTCTTATCCTAGTTTTTGAAGGTTGAATAATCCATTACATGGAAAAAAACTATTGCTACTCATGCATAATATACATCGATATTACAACATTTTAGATGAATATTCCTCAAATTATAGATTTAAATGGCCAAGGACTGAAAAAGTTTAGTGTCTTCGGAAACTGGGAAGCAATTATTCTAAATTGGTGAATGATCTTTAATATATCCTATAATGATCATCCTTTTTAGTACTCCAACTTAAAAACATTTAATTATAACCCAATGAAACTACTGAAAAAATTAATCTATAGTCGGATACCTATAGCCACAATTTAATTGGATTATGGCTATAGATTAAAATATAGCCATGATTTTTTGAAAACCATGGCTTTAGAATCGATAAACCTATGGCTAAAGGTTTCTCGTGGAAATAACTCCTCAATTGGTTTTAAATCCATCGTGACTCATCTCCCTCCTTCATCGCATCCCTCTTCAAGACTCATCTCCCTCCCGTGAAATCATTAATCCTCATACCCAACTAGTCAATCCCCCCTTGGAAAATCCTTGTCGGATTCTCCACTATGTTCACCCCTCCCTTGTATGATCCCTCCCATCCCCTTCATCACGCATCCCTATCCTCCTACACCCCTTTGGTTATCCATTCCTCCTCCAATTAGTGAGATGTCCGAACTGAGACCTTCCATGAGTGGGATCCATGCAAGCCAACCCCGACAATTTCTGCAAAGATTTCTGTAGTTACTCCTTCACAACAGCTGCTCAGGTGAAAGGGAAATTGTTCCATAAAACCCCTTTTCATTCCATGAATGTAACCGAATTTTTATTTTGAGTGAGTTATTCCACCCCTTTCCTTTTGCGTTAGTTTCAATCGATAGTATATAATTTTAGAATATTTATGTTGGGGTTTAATGGAAATTTCATCCAAAGGATGGTGCAAATTGTCCCACATGATGGGGATTTTTCCTGGTGTAGATAGAAGTTGTCTTGAGATAATGGTTGTATGATATTTAATGATGTTTCATCAAAGTTAAGTCACCTAATGATTTTATTTTTGGTTTTCAACTAAATTTACTGAAATCACATATTTAATAGGTACCATTTTTTTGGATTTTCCCATGAATGTATCGGGTGTATTCTATAGAACCACCATATATGTTTGTTCATGGATTGGGTGTATTGATTCAGACTAGTGATTGATTAATCATTTATGAATATGTTGTTTTAAATTATCAAATTAATTATAATCAATATAATTCATTTAATTGGATAAGATAATTAATTATAAAATAATATAATTGATTTTTTTGTAATTTCGGGGCTATGATAGGAGCCTTAGTTGATGCTAGATCTTATATAAGATTAGAAGGTGTTCAATCTTTTTTAATTAGAAACCATCTGTTATGGTCAGTGGTTTCTTAGGCATAACCCTTTGGTTTATATATGATTTATGTGAAATGTGATGTGTGAAGTTTCACCACCTCAAGATATTATCCTTTATAAGTTAATTAATTAGTTTAATTATAATCGAATTCATTTAATTAAATTTGGAAAGTGCCAAGGTCCATGATGTACCATTGTGCACTGGCTATATATCTCGACCAGATATGTCTAAGAGTATAATCATAATTGTATTCCATGAAAAACATGAACCTCATATGAGGTTTATATAAACTAATGTGAATTATATAAGCATATTAGACCTTAGTGTACATTACATGGGGACCATCAAGTGGAGGGATGTGATGAGATATATATATTATACCTAGTAGGCCACGAATGTTCCTTAATATGCCTTAAAACCATCATGATAGTAGAGATGAATGTGTGGAGGTGTTACTCCCCTAATGAGGTTTAGATACCTTGGTGGGTATAATTTACCTAAATTGATGATAGGTTTGGTGAGTAGACCGACATAGTGTGACTTGTAATGTGATATGGGAAGGTTTCCAACTCTATAGACCTATGTAAGTATGGATTTTCTTATGAGTTTAGTGAGGTCGTGAGATGTTTATGACTATTTAGAGGGATGTGATTCCCTATGGTTGTTGACATGATAGATGTGAATATGTTAAAGGAGTCTACATAGGGTGTTCATGCTATAATGTACCCTAGGGAACCCATGGGGGTGCATCAGTTATTTTTACCCTTATGAAGGTGCATGCAATAAATATTATAGATGATTGTGGGTGTCACTTTTAAACCCAATTCAATTGTTTATGAGCCAGAAATGGAAGTAGTGACGATGATAGGTCATGCACTTGAGAGGGAAACCCTTTTATTTTTAGATGACTTTGAGAATATTGACAACATATATATAATGTGTTATATGAGATATTATTGGAGGGCAACACTACCATCAAGTATTTAAGTAGAATACCCAAGAGTTTACTTAGGATTCTGCTATTTGGTCAAAATAGGATGCACGGTATGTGCTCTTAAGCTCTGGCTGTTGGTCCTGATTCAATATGAATGCCTTGGGAAATCCCCTAATATTCAATATTTTGGTTACATATAATTCCCAGGATATTGGGATTCCATATTTGGGTCAATATGATTACCTAGTGTCATCCACCAAGGAATTGATTCAATTGATGATACTACTGGATTTCTAATCCCTATCACCCTAGGTATCTATTATATGCTCGATACTTCAAGATTTCTTAGAACAAGCTCTTTTGAATTTGGGACATGCATCAATATAATTAGATTTAATTGAATTACCTCCAAGGAATAGATGCTTTCACCTTATAATAAATTTCTATTGGGCATTGTACTAGTGGGAATGATCACGTGGCATGCTAAAAAAACTCTGACACTAACCAAAGAAGGTATAACCAATACTGAGTGTCACGTTATATCTAAAAGATTAATGATGGGTGTTTATTTTTGCTTATACAGTTTATTTATTTATTCAACTGAGCATAAAATCTACCCATACACTATATTTTCTAGTTATTCATAGTACCCCATTGGTGGTTCTTTACATAGTTGTAATCGAACACTTCTTGGGTGGCCATGATGCTTGGGTACCTGAGAATAATTAACTAATTGTATGTTCAGGTTGGGAAAAAGATTATAGTTTCAAGATTGATTGAAATATCATGGATGATATTGAAAATTTGGATGAGGTGAGGATTGGGGATGACAGTAGAACCTTATTTTTAGATCAATTCCCTAGTAGTATGGTGATTTTCATGTAATGCTTGATTTTCATATATTTTAGAAATTTAGAGTGGGTGTTAGCACATTAGTTTCATCAAGATATTTCAAAAGGGAAAAAATAGATGTTTCCCTATGATCGTTGACCTTTGTGAGATGTGGTTATTGAGCTTGGTGGGGGGAATAATTCCCTTGAGATATGACTCAAGATATTGTTTATTCGGGTATTATGATTTAGATGAGATATGGTATATGATAGTAACATAATAAAGGCATTTTCCTAGGATTTTTAGTTCTTTTAGAGACAAAATCATGGGTAGATGATTTAAATTATGTTATTAGTGAATTATAGGCACTATCGAGTATGTGGTATAGGAATGGGGATTCGTTATGATTTTATGATGAAAAGCACTTTGGGTGTTTCGGTATTGAGGTTTGGATTTCAAAGGGAAGGATAGGTAGGATACTTGGCCTGATAGTTTCTGGGTATGAATCCCGATAAGGTAGATGATGATGATCCTAAATGGTCAGATCTTCGATGGATAGAGTACAAGTATACACTCAGGGTGTAGAGACCTGAAGCTTGACGTACATGGATATTACATTACTTTTTCGGAATACATAATAAATAACAAAAACAGACACACAAGGACCGTAATAGTTTAGTGTCTTTGGATACATGGAACGTAATCTTCTAATCGTGGTGAATGATCTTTAACATCTCCCATAAAGATCATACAATTTTTGTTTCCTTACCTAAAACATTTCTTTTAATCTTGGGGGAAAATAAAACAAAAAAAGGTGAGCTCAATTACTGAGTAAGGGTAATCAAAAGAAATATCAATCACATCATATTAATAAGAACATAACATTTTGGAAATCTTACCCTGCAAAAGAGATCAAAATTTCATAACATGGGATAAATCATGGTAGTAAAATGTAATCACAATAATCATAACTTAAAACATGAAGCTTTGTGGCATACACACATAATCATAGAGAATCATTTCTTATTAGTCAAGACTCAATGCCAAGAATATCTTAGTTGACAAAGTCGATTTCTGAACCGAGTTCATTCCTCATTTCAGTCCTGTTTCACAAAACCGGTTTTAACCTGCCGTTCTAGCCATGTCTATCTCATGAGATATAAAATCTTTACCAAATGCATTGGAGGGAGATATAGGTCCCTCCCATCTCATAATGATATAATTATTATGTGTGCCACAAAATCATAAACCATACATCATAGCATAATACATGTAATAAAAATGGGATTCTTAAACATCGTGACATCATAAAACAATTCATATAAGGTAAAGGAATTCATAAAAATAATTACATCACAACATAATAAAATCAATGTAATAATAGGGATAGAAACAGAACCCTATATTATCTTAGATGGAAAATAATTTTGATAAAACAATTGAACTCCATTCTTGAAGAATTTTTTTTTCTTTTCATAACATGTCATACAATTTTAAACTAAAAGAATTTGATTAAAAATAAACTTGAAAACTTTTAAATGAATCTTCTTGGAAATAATGTGTTATAAATCCATTCATGCCGTATAAGTTAAAAAAACATTCTTCTCGTACTTTTGTCGGAAAAGTCAAAAAGTTCCTTATACGAAAAACGACAAAAGATTCCTTTCATATCATTTATTAAAAACTCACCAAAGGGTAAAATTGGATATATACAATTTTATAAGGATATGAATATTACATATTGAGGAAACATGGATGTGGATGATAAATATTCCCCAGTAAATTCTGAAGTATAAAAAATCTCGGATAAAAATGAGATTGCGAGATTTTCCCTTACCTTAGGTCTGATTTGCTTCGTATGTGTCTGAAACTACTGTATAATTATTTAAATAATATCATTGACTTATATCATAATCATAATCATTGTTTTTATATCATATATGGTCATATTCTTAGCTTATTATTAGTAATATTTCATTGCTACTTGTTATTCGGGTGTTTATTACTTTTTGTTCTTATGCGTGTTTTGTCGAATAAATTCGTATTCATCTCTTTGGGTTATAGATATCTCATTTACAGAATGTTATTAGTGTAATACATATAATATTTATTCACTCAATACATTTATGTAATCATTATGCAATGAAAATCATGCAGAACGAGTCGCATGACATCGTGGAGATGGTATTCCGTACGTACGCACGAGCGATGATATCATTTCCATGATCGTGGAATTGTATTGGAGTGTATATATACTATTTCAGAATCAATATCACTTTACAATAATCATATATATTCAATCTTTACACCATTATACCCATCCAAGTAATTTGGTGGTGGAAAATAGATTACACCACGACATAGAGATGGTATTCCGTACGTACACACGCGCGGTGATTTCGTTTTCCGTAGGATGAATAGATGGTGAAATAGGGTTGTTTCATACTTATAATAACATATCAGTATATTAGTGATACTTATGCTATTAATTAATAAAGAAACAACTAAATAAGAAGATGTGGAAGAAGAAATAAAGATTAAACAATCGGTAACAGAAATTACCTCTTCTTTGAAGCGCTTCTTTGAGACCTCTTTTTAGGGCACTAAAATTGGTATTTGAAGAAGAACAGGGCATCGAGGATGTTTCTAGGGAAGTGGAGTGGATAAATTGGCAGGGGTTGGCCGATCTTGAAGTTTCAAAGTGGTGTGAGGAAGAGAGGGAGGAGGTGCCCTTTTATAAGGGAGGAGAGGGGCTTTTTTGAAAAAACTAAAAATATTATTTTATTAAAAAGCCATATTCAATTCTAAATAGCTCCAAATTGATTTATTTAAAATCTAAGCAGGGTATGGGTCGAAATACTCTCATCCAATATAATTTTGACAAGTTTAGTTTACTATTATAACCTTATCATTTAGATTTAACTTCAAGTTAGATAATTTTACTTTTACCGTGTCTTTTTGTGTTCTTACACTGTAAGGTTAATAAACTTATTATAACAAGCCAAACGAACCCCTAAGTTGTTTATTATTAATATATATAACCTTATATAAGGAATTTGGCTGAACATTAGGTTTTTAGGAATAAAATAACAATTAATAATATAATATTTGTTTTAAAAACTATTTTATGTCAATTTTGACACTATTTAGTAATTGATTTTTGTGAAAATCATAACAGAATGATTAGTTCGAAAAAAGTTAATTAAATAAATACTAACATGTCATATTAACCTATTAAATTAGTGTCATCCATAAAAAGTCTCAAATTACATTTAGTTGGGTATTTATAACATCATTTATGTCAATATTTCATTAATAAGATAATTACTGCATCATCTTTGTGTCATAAATAAATTAAATTATTTAATGTCTAAAAATTAAAAATAAAATACCATTATGTAATAAATATTTTTATCTTTCTAATGAATATTTATAGTCGAATTTATCTTATGTATAAATCTATATTAAAAATTATTTACTTATTAAACATTGATTTTAACTATTTTAACCCTTCTTTAAATAAATTAATAATAAATGTCCTAATCTAATCCAAGTGGGCCTAAATGGTGATATTTTATTTCTCAGGTTGTTTTTGGTCGAATTACACCTATCCAATATAATTAGGACATGTGTTAGGGTAATAATAATATCATTTTTACTCTTAATTACCCTATTTACTTTTAACTGTGGTAAAAAAAAGTAAAAAGTTACTATTCACCAAAAATTATTTTCATCTCATTGAACCACATTTTAATTACTGACATCAACTGTTTCTCTCTGATTTTCGAAATTCCACTCACAGAAACGATGAAATTAAATTTTATGTAAATTTGCAAATTCTTCTAAGAGGTGGGTAAAAGACGGTGAAAACTTCAATAAACTTTTTATATATCTAAAATTATTATAAAATTACTCCAATGAATTACATTGAACATATATAGGTATTATGTATCAATTTTGACCAAAAATAAATTTAAATAAAATAAATAATTATTTAAATAAAAAGTCGGTTTTTAAATAGTAACCCAGTGTTTTCACTGTTCATCAAAAATTGAAAGCTTCCAGAAAAATACCAAAATTTCAGCCTAGGATAATTTCGATATTCCGAATCCAAAAATGAAGTCCATTTTGAGAAATAAAATTTGAAAAATTTCAAAAAATGGGTATTACTATTCATAACGGCTTGTTTTAATAATATTTTAATAGCATAACGTTGTTTAGTGAAACTCGATATTGCATACGACCCAAGCTATCGAGGAAGGTTGAGATTGCGTGTAAAGCAAGCCAAGATAGTGTTGTATGTAGTGAAAGATTCCTTTTATGATTTATATAAAATAAAAACAAAATATTTCTTATAAAAGTCTCGGGTGTTACATTCTACCCCCCTTAAAATGAATTTTTCCCTCGAAATTTGTCGGGGTTAAAAATGGTTTACTACTCGAAAGTTTCTTTAATAGAAACCCACATCGTAAAAAGGAATAACAAACACAATCTTTAAAAATTAAAGTATGAACCATAACGGTTACCCAAATTAACTAATCATTGGGTTTCCACATAGGAGAACATAGGTGAAAATATGGATATGGAAGAGAAACCTAACCATCATGTTCTGATGGAGAGTGGTAGAGAACACGGTTATGAAAAATCCAACAATCACAAAGCCATATATTTGTGATGATCTAAGGTACCCTCTGATTCATTAAATATAAGGGAACTAGGACAACATTTTTGGTTTTCAAGATCATTTACCTAAAGTTGATGAATTAGAAGAAATACTTACATCATTTTGGTACAATTTCACTGTTGTTCGTGAATTGAAAAATTTCCACTTCATCCCTTAAAGAAATTAAGTTGAATTTTTTATTTGCGATGTGTTAGCAGATTATGTGATAGAATGATGGGTCATTCCACCTGTTTCAAACAAAAGGTTAGTAGAAGTTATAAGTCCATCTTATGGTTAGATTAATCGAATATGCTTCCAAAAATGAACTTATACTTCATATATCATACCGCTTAATAAAATAAAACTAGTTTCTACTAACCAGGGACTTCCAGTAGGCCATTGGTAGGCGATAAAGGCCAGTCGCACTTCGGTTGTGGGTTCGATTCCCACAGCCATGTCTGACGCGATGGGCTGTTGCCCATCCTGCATGTTTTCCTTTTTCTAAAACTACCTAACTATAACATCCCATCAATAATATCGAAAAAAATTCTATCCTTAAACAATACTAACTTATTTCCAACATAATCCATTCCAATCTTTAGGCTTATCAAAAATACTATTGTCCAATCTCATATGATAGTGAAAATGATTACCAAAGAGTTCATATAACAAGCACATTAATACCATCGTTGATCCACATATATCATGAGATATGTCTTGTTGGTCACATTCCAAACATTCGATTGCCTTAATCATGTATTCTCTTTAAAAATGAATACCCATTGAATCTTAGTGAAAACATGAGTGCAGTCAAAAGTTAACTCTTTTCACATACCAAAACCTCAAACAATGATATAACTATTTCCTCATATCAGTCATGAGCTCATGAATACTGTCAAACATTTCATTTTCTCTTTATCCCTTCATTATGCGAATATCATCTTTTTTTCCAAAAATATCTCAATCACATTCCATGGTTACCAGTACCATAAAATTATTGAAAACCACAATAGACCAATACATAAATATTCCAATATTCCACAATAATATATACAAAATTATTTTGGAATCCCATTACATAAACACTTATTCATTCCACCACATCGTTTTGATATTCAACATCTCCAATAGTAATCGCATATGACTTCCTTTTGTCCTTGCCCTTAAGTGGTTTCTCATGTTGATCATCACTAACCCTTGGATTAGGGCATTTATTAGCATAATGCTCGATTTCCTTACACTTGAAGCATTGAAGTGTTGGTGGAGAGTTCTCTGTAGTCTTTTCTTTATTCACATCATTAAGAACCTTTTTCCCATTACTTCTACAATCAACTACTCGATAACCTTCTTTTCTACACTTAAAACATTTTATGGTACCTTTTAGGCAATCTCTACCACAATTCTTTCCACACATTGAGCATAAAGAAACATTCATCTTCTTTTCACCACTGTTCTGAGATTTCTCCTTGAACTCCATCTTTTGTTTCTTGTCAAAACCATGAGATGGATATGTTACACCAACTTCCAGTTCTACCTTGATAGCACAACGCAAGATTTCTTCATAGCTACTGAAGTCTCTTATAGCTAATGCCCTTCGAAGATTTGGTTTTAAGCCACTGAAGAATTGATCAACTTTAATTTCAGGGTGGATGATAAAGCCAGATGTATACCTTGAAAGCCTTGTAAAATTCGCATTGTATATACCTAAAGATTCATCATCCTTTTTCTTTAGTTCAAGAAACACCTTCTCCATCTTTTTTCGAAGAATTCGAGGGAAGTACTTATTGAAAAATAAGTTCTTGAACATGACCCATTCCATGGACTCAATTTCATCTCTTGGCCTCGTATTCTTGATAAGATTCCACCATTGATTAGCTTCACCTTCCAAACGATATACTGATAAGATGACTTTATCATGTTCAGAACATTGAAGAACAGAAAATATATTTTCAGTGGTACTGATCCATTGTTCAGAAACAGGTGGATCCGAAGACCCACTGAAAGAAGTTGGACATTGCCTCATGAAGGACTCAATAGAATATTGTTCCCTTTTCTACTCAATTGGAATTCCAGAATGATTCATATCTTGTGTAAGTATAACAATAAGACTTTTCACTCCATCTCCCATAACATTTGTTTGTTCAGGAAGACACTCATTTTATTTTCCATTTCATTGATCAACATGGTTCCTTCAGGTTCCATCCATCGTCTAAAACCCAAAAAGAATAGTGTGAGAGGCAAAAATCATGTTAGGGAAAACAACATAATAAAGGGGGAGTACCATCAATATCTAACATCTTAGGTTAAATTCTAAGATTGTTACCATAGTTCTAGGACTATATCATATACGTATACTTATCCTTAGGGACATCCCTATACATACCTTATAAATATCTCTAGGGATCTCACTAACGTTTTCGCATCTTAGTTTCCAAAGGTTGACTAAACCTTTCCTCTGATACCAACTGTAGAGACCCGAAGCTTGACGTACATGGATATTACATTAGTTTTGCGGAATACATAATACATAACAAAAACAAAAACACAAGGACCGTAATAGTTTAGTTTCTTTGGAAACTTGGAACTTAATCTTCTAATCATGGTGACATATCTTCAACATCTCCCATAAAGATCTTCCACTTTTTGTTTCCTTACCTGAAACATTTATTTTAACCCTGGGTGAAAATAAAACATAAAAACGTGATCTCAAATGCTCAGTCAGTGAAACAAAAAAAATATCAATCACATCATATTCATAAGAACGTAACATTTTGGAAATATTACCCTCCAAAAGAGATCAAAATTTCATAACATGGGAGAAATCATGGTAGTGAAATGTAGTCACAATAATCATATCATAAAACATGAAGTATTGTGGAATACACACATAATAATAGTGGATCATTTCTTATTAGTCAAGACTCATTGCCAAGACTATTTTAGTGGACAAAGTAGATTTCTGAACCGAGTTCATTCCTCGTTTCAGTCCTATTTCACTAAACTGGTTTTAACCTGCTGTTCCAGCCATGTCTATCTCATGAGATATAAAATCTTTACCCGTTGAATTGGAGGGAGATATAGGTCCCACCCATCTCATAATGATACCATTCTTATGTGTGCCACAAAATCATAAACCATACATCATAGCATAATCCATGTAATAAAAATGGGATTCTTAAACATCGTGACATCATAAAACAATTCATATAAGGTAATGGAATTCATAAAAATAATTCCATCACAACATAATGAAATCAATGTAATAATAGGGATATAAACAGAACCCTATATTATCTTAGATGGAAAATATTTTTGATAAAACACTTAAACTCCATTCTTGAGGAAAACATTTTTCTTTTCTTAACATGTCGTAAAATTTTTACCTAAAAGAAGTTGATTAAAAATAAACTCGAAAACTTGTAAAGGAAGATTCTTCGAAATAATTTTTTAAAAACCCATTCATTCCGTATAAGTTAAAAAAACATTCTTCTCGTACTTTTGTCGAAAAAGTCAAAAGGTACCTCGTACGAAAAATGACAAAAGATTCCTTTAATATCTTTTACTAAAAACTCACCGAAGGGTAAAATTGGATATAAAAAATTGTATAAGTATATGAATATTTCATATTGAGGAAACATGGATGTGGAAGATAAATATTCCCCAGTAAATTCTAAAGTATAAACAATCTCGGATAAAAATGAGATTGTGATATTTTCCCTTACCTTAGGTCCGATTTGCTTCGTAAGTGTCCAAACCTCATGTATAATGATTTAAATAATGTCATTGACTTATTTAAGAAGCATATTCATTGTTATGATATCATATATTGTCATATTCTTAGCTTATTATTAGTAATATTTCATTGCTACTTGTTATTCAGGTGTTTATTGGTTTTTGTTCTTATGCGTGTTTTGTCAAATAAATTCTTATTCATATTTTTAGGTTATAGATAACCCATTTCCAGAATGGTATTAGTGTAATATATATCATATTTATTCACTCAATTCATTTATGTAATAATTATGCAATGAAAATCATGTAGAACGAGTCGCATCACATCGTAGAGACGGTATTCTGTACGTACGCACGAGCGATGATATCGTTCCCATGATCATGGAATTATATTGGAGTGTATGTATACTATTTCAGAATCAATATCAATTTACAATAATCATATATATTCAATATTTACACCATTATACCCATCCAAGTAGGGTGGTGGTGGAAAATAGATTACACCACGGCGTGGAGACGATATTCTGTACATACGCACGCGTGGTGATTTCATTTTTCGTAGGATGGATATATGGTGAAATAGGGTTGTTTAATACTTATAATAACATATCAGTATATGATTGATACTGATGTTATTAATTCATAATGAAAAAACTAAATAAGAAGAAGTTGAAGAAGACATAATGTTGAAAGAATCGGTAACAGACATTAACTCTTCTTTGAAGCGCTTCTTTGAGACCTCCTTTTAGGGCACTAAAATTTGTCTTTGAAGAACACCAGGATCTCTAGGATGTTTCTAGGTAAGTGGAGAGGATAAATTTTTAGGGGTTGTCCGAGCTTGAATGCTCAAAGTGGTGTGAGGAAGAGAGGGATGAGGTTCCCTTTTATAAGGGAGGAGAGGGGCTCCTTTGGAAAAACTAAAAATATTATTTTATTATAAAGACATATTAAGTTTTAAATAGCTCAAAATTGATTTATTTCAATTCTAAGGAGGGGATGGGTCGCAATCCTCTAATCTAATATAATTTGGACAAGTTTATTTTACTATTTTAACTTTATCATTTAGATTTATCTTTAAGTTAGATAATTTTACTTTTACTGTGTCTTTTTGTGTTCTTACACTATAGGGTTAATAAAATTATTATAACAAGCCAAAAAAACCCTATGTTGGTTATTATTAATATATATAACCTTATATAAGTAATTTGGAAGAACCATATATTTTTAGGAATAAAAGTAAAATTAATAATATAATATTTGTTTGAAGAAATATTTTATGTCAATTTTGACAGTATTTAGTAATTGATTTTTGTAAAAATCATAACAGAATTATTAGTTCGAAAAAAGTTAATTAAATCAATACTAACATGTCATATTAACCAAGAAAAGTGTTTTAATTCATAAAAAGTCTGAAATTACATTTATTTCTGTATTTATAACATCAATTATGTCAATATTTCATTAATAAGATAATTACCGCCTAATCATTGTATCATAAATAAATTAAATTATTTAAAGTCTAAAAATTACGAATAAAATACCATTATGTAGGAAATATTTTTATATTTCTAATGAATGTTTATAGTCTAATTTATCTTATGTATTAACCTATATTAAAAATTATTTACCTATTAAACTTTGATTTAACTATTTTAACCCTTCTTTAAATAAATTAATAATAAATGTCCTAATCTAATCCAAGTGGGCCTAAATGGTCATATTTTATTCCTAAGGTTGTTTTTGGTCGAATTACACTTATCCAATAGAATTAGGACATTTGTTAGGGTAATAATAATATCATTTTTACTCTTAATTATCCTATTTACTTTTAACTGTGGTAACTAAAAGTAAAAAGTTACTATTCACCAAAAATTATTTTCATCTCATTGAACCACATTTTACTTACTGACATCAACCGTGTCTCTCGGATTTTTGACATTTCACTCAGAGAAGCGGTGAAATTATGTTTTATGTAAATTTAAAAATTCTCCTATGAGGTGGGTAAAAGTCGGTGAAAAGTTAAATAACATTTTTATAAATCTAAAACTTTTATAAAATTACTCCAATGAATTACATTGAACTTATATAGGTATTATTTATCACTTTTGACCTAAAATAAATTTAAATAAAATACACAATTATTTAAATAAAATGTTGTTTTTTAAATAGTAACCTAGTGTTTTCACTATTCATCAAAAATTGAAAGTTTCCAGAAAAATACCAAAATTTCACCCTAGGCAAATTATGATATTACGAATCCAAAAATGAAGTCCATTTTGAAAAATAAAATTTAAAAAATTTCAAAAAGTGGGTATTACTATTCATAACGGCTAGTTTTAATAATATTTTAATAGCATATCATTGTTTAGTGAAACTCGGTATTGCGTATGACGCATGCTATCGAGGAAGGTGACGATTGCGTGTAAAGCAAGGCAAGCTAGTTTTCTGTGTAGTGGAACATTCCTTTGATGATTTATATAAAATAAAAATCAAATATTTCTTATAAAAGTATCGGGTGTTACATAGTGTTCGAGAAGATGCTAGTTGATGGGTGGTTGTCTGATTAGACGTGGAATGGTTGAGATATCAGGATTATTATGGAGAAAGCACTAATATGAGTTTTTGAGGAAATTATTTTTATTAAACTCTTATATGTGTCTACATTTAAGGATAGAATTAATCTGATCATGTGGATTCCTTCGATAATTTTATATGCTGCATGGATTCCCCTTTGGTCTCCCCTCTCTTTGGGGGGGGGGGGATTCATCCCGACTACTCCGAATTCATAGTTCTGAAAATTATTCCTCTTCCTCAACATTAGCCTTTTTCCCAGCTTCCAAAAATTGAAATTAGCCTTGAAATTCTACCATGAGAAGATGAAATTATTAGGATTGTAGTTTCCCCTTAGATTTTTTAAATGCTTATTCACTATGAAATCTCACATTAGTGCATCACATCGGCAAGAGTCTTCCCTCGATGGAAACCTTTCGTAGGTTTATTTTTGATTCATGTGTTTTTTTAAATGGGTGATTATAGGGATTATGGATCTTTGGAAATTTTTTATTCATTTTTCAACTGAATATGACTTTATCTATGCCTGATTGAATTCTCCACATGCTTTCACTAGATTAAAATTCATTATTTTCTATTGGTTTTTCAAGTTCCACCTAAAATAGGATCTTCCCTCCATGGTCATTTGGACTTCCATCCCATTCCTACATCCCCCATTTCACAATTTGGTGATTCTTAAATTGATTGGTAATATGATGGGCCACTTCTTCTGTACTAATAATCATACCATATAATTATTCCACCATGTTTCTCCTAAAACAAGTGTTGAAGTCAATGTATCAATGGTACAAATGGATTTGATATGCATTGATATTGAAGGGGGGAATTGTTGGAAGCAGAAGGTATAATATGAATATTGGCTTGTTTTTTGTTCATCATGTAGACACATGGGTCTTGATCTATCAAGCTGCCAGCCTGGGAGAATGTTTGACATCATGTAGGCCTCTCAATAGGTAACTCATAAATCAAATGATGCATAATAAATGATTCTCATCAGAAGGGGGTGAGGTCACTGCAACTAGAAATAAGGGTCACATATATATTTGATAGTTTGAGGAATGATATGGAAAGATCCAAGTGGGATATGAAAGTCATTGGAGAGGTAGAGCTAAGATCTTTCACTACTATATCCACCTATTCCCAATCCGCAACTTCTATAAATGGGTGAAAAGGGGAGGATCGTGATGATTGTGTTGTTCTGGTCACTAATTTCGAGAATCATGAATGACTATAGTTAGATTCCATTAGATCATGTTCATATTTCAACATTATATGCTGATGTTTCTAGTATTATTATAGCTATTATTTTGGAAAAAAATGTGGTGAACTAAATCCTCAGACATTTTATGGTCCAGATACAAGTGATTATGAAATGTAGTTGTCTTATGAGATGTGAGCCCCCCCTCCCAACTCAATTAATATTCACAACCATTTAAAATATTTTAATGAAAATTCCGAGGGTGATAAGGATCCCCAAGGGTGGATGATTGTCATTCCTATGTGAGAATGGAAGCATGTTTGTTCAAATAGTTAGGCAGAACCTGATCCGAGTGATAAATAACCAGATTTTGAATTTGCTTTAGACTATGAGTAAGATCATCATCTGATAGTTCCATTTGGGTTTTGCTAATGGAATTGGAAGAAAGGAATTTGTGAGTCATGGAATTATCCAGTCAGTAAAGGGAAAAGAATAATACATCATATGTATTATTCAAATTTATCGATTCCCTTGGCTACTAGATCTTCTGGTAAAAAAAGCAATATGTGGAAGAGGTAATGCCATTTATGTTTTCACCATAAGTCATTGGAGATCTAATGATTAAATAGAATTAGGAGAAATAAAAATTTTCTTATGATTATGTGAAGGAAGATCAATATGAATGAAAAATGTTTAATATTAGATACAAGAATCTGAGACAGTGGATGGTGTTTTGAAGTCTACAAGAATGGGAAAAAAATGTGACGGAATGTGTTTCCAGGCTAGGAGGTCCTTGAATCATGGAGGAATCACTATGTTATAGTAAAGAGTAGTGTAATCATGGATTTATTGGAATTAATTGGTGCATGAGAATTCATTTTGTGGTTACATGCGGGGTCCATTGATATGATAGAAGAAGGAGGTGAGGTGACCCTTGAGATTGTTTCTATTTATGGGGACGATCTCCAAGGAGGTTGTGATAGTTGGTAACTAGGGGATTTAGTTTAGGGTCACCCATATAGTTGGAAACCGACATGTTCAATGTGAATATGATATCTCTTGGTATCCTAAAGTAGAGTGTGTGTGGAGATGTCTCTGTGGTGTAAGACAACATCAAAGATGGATCTTGGTACCTTTGTGTGATTGACTAGAGTTTCTCATTTATTAGAAATACTATGGCTTGAAGTAGAAGAATGAATCAGTGGATAAAAACTATCTAGGTCAAAATTCATATCCTACACCCAGGTTACTAGAAGTCAGAACTCAGTTGTGGGGGTCTTTCTAGGAGGGGGCTATCTAGGATAAGGGGTGGGGGTGTCCATGGGGGTGTTGTGCATGGTGTGTGTGTGGGGGGGGGGGGGTCTGTCCACGAAGGATTTGGGAGGTGTCCAGGGGGAGGGGTGGTTGTGGGGGGGGGTCTGTCTATGGATGGGGGGGGTCTTTCCAAGAAGGAGTTGGGGGGTGTCCGGGGGGGGAGTGGGTGCAGGGGGATGTGTGCAGGGGGTGGGGCATTGGAGGTGTGAAGGGGTGGGGGGTGCTGCTGGAGGGTGGGAGAACTGTGGGTGGGGGAGGGGGGGAGGTCTGTAGGTCATGGTGGAGATCTTCAGGGTAGGGGGAGAATAATGGTTAATTAATAAGAATGTACGGTTTGATAGTATCCTTTTAAAACAAGGATCTATTTCCCAATTTATTGTAAGAACAGGATTTGACCCATGGTGCATTGCGGTTCTTATATGTTGTTCAGTGACATGTATAGTCATAGGAGATAGGTATGTTTTGGTTTAGTTTTTATTTTATTTTAATTTTCGCATTGGCCACTTAGGACTTTTACTTCTTTCTATGGACAAAGGGTAATTATATTATGCGAAGTGGGGAAATGGGGTTTAGATTGATTCAGTTAGCTGGCTTTGATCCAAGCTAATATTATATGGTTACTACTTGTCTCTCACCTAATGTATTTGGGGATTTCAATTTTTTAACTCCATATTAAGTTTTGAGTTTGGCATTGGATCATTTTGTGTTGGTTCGGGTGGATTTGGTTCTCCCAAAAGAGGTAAGGCTTTAATACCGTTGGTTGGTTTCTCACTGGTTATGTAGAATCCTTTATGTGTTTTAATGTTCCTAATATCCATTGTGTTGTGCATTGATCCCGACTCATTGGTTTCGAGTATCCATGTAAAGGGTGACTCGCCTGCGTGTACAGAATTTAGAAAGTATATATATGTGGGTTCCCTTGTTATTTGAATAGTCAACCATGGCAGTGATTGTGAACGTATAAGGATATGTGTTCCCATGTGTGTGTGTATATATATATATATATAAATGAATACACAGGTGAGTGGAGACTGGTATAGTCATATAATAATATGTTCAAGGACCCCCTTGCTCATGCTCATGGACATGCACGTGTGTGCACAGGGGAAATGTGTCCTTGCATGTGTGTGAAGGTGCGTACACCAAGTGTGGGAGCATCAACATTTACTTAGAAATCTCCAAGACTCGAAGTGGACGGTTTGGTTCCACCTTGCTGTAGGATACCTCTTCTAGCCTCTTTAATTCAAGAATGCTTTAAATTGAATTTAGCTTCTTTCATAATTCTTCTTAATTATATTTAGTTTAATATAGTGAATATGACTTCATCAATATAATTGTTTCATTTTATAAACAATTCCATGTTTTATAAAAAACCCCTCCAACGGAGGAGCGCTCTATGCGAAAATTCACAGTGATTGTTATGTTGATCAAGTTGCTTAAATTACTGCTTTTGATTTGTGCTGAATGAGATTTCGATTAAATGTTAAATATATTAAAATGAATTGTGTGATAAATCAATGTCGTGGAATTATAATAAAACCCCTCCAACGGAGGTGTGCTGTCTTTTAAACCAAAGAACAGTGATAGTTATTTGTATCATGTTTAAATTTGGTTTCAGTCTTTTATATTCCTCATGTTGTTGTATGTTTTGTGGATATTTCGCTTTTGTTTTGTTTGAATAATATAAATTGGCTTATCGTACTCGATTAACTCAAATTACATTGGTCAAGTAGCCATATGCCTTGAACATGACATTTTCTTTTTCACGCGTTGAATATTATAAATAAAACTGTCATGTTTAGGAATAGTGAATGAATTTGTAAATGGTTTGTGTATGTTTTATGATTCTTTTTTGTTGTTTTGTTCCCCTTTAAATGTTGCATCATTGTGACGCTTGCTACAACCATCTATGGTGATCCCTTGTTATAGCATATTAAATAGTTGATCTGTTCTATCATCTGCTGTTGGGGAGATGGTTGAAATGTTGCCCCACCCCCGCCCTCTCCCTTCAGTCCTGGATGGAAGATGCTGCCCCGCGAATGTCTCTAGACCTCGCCAACATGCCGTGGTCACATTGTGGTAATGTCGTGGTCACACCGCAGTCACACCGCGGTCACGCAATGGTCACACCGCGGTCACGCTGCAGTCACCCCGCCGTCACGTCGTGGTCACACAGTGGTCACGTCGCGGTCACATCTTGATTTGGACCTACTCCATGATAGTAATGTGAAACTGGCGGTCCAGGGTGGGTCGGGCTAAGCCCATACGTGTTTGAGCCCGCACGGGTTTTTCTGCAAAAGCCCGCAGATAATACGAACAAAAAATTTCAAGCCCGCCCCACCCCGCATAAACCCGCGGGTTGCCCGCGGACCTACCCACATTTACAAAAAAAATACTATTTATAATCATTTATATACTGTATTTTTTATCATTCTTAAAGGTATCTGTGGGGAGAAGTATGAATTAGAAATAAATATAGTTTTAAAGATTGTGATGGAAAAATTTTTTGTGGGTTAATGGTGGCATGCGGTAATACCGATGTGGTGGCGAACTATTTCGATAGAAAGTAGGTGAGTGATCGGTTATGGGTGATGAATGATACAGTTGGATGTGTGGTGATGTGAAAAAATAAACCTATGAATGAATGAAGTCTCTCCAGGTAACAATCAGTTTCAGAGGAAGCTATTAGTGTTTTCACGAGGTTCTATCCAATTATCTTAATAAAAAAATTAAATTAAATAATAACAAAATTAAATCAATCTAAAAAAATTATGATTATAATAACTCTTATTTAATAGAAACCATGCACATGGGTGATGAGTTCCATTTTTTTAAAGATGGGTTGACACACCATGTGAATATGGATAATGATTACTATATAAATAATATAATATCACATTAAAATAAAAAATATATGCCTATTTAAAATTCACATGTGAATAAATGGTTAATTAATATGACCATTACGGTGAGAAATCATATGTCACTATTTATCCGCGATTTTTTTATTAAAAAAACTAAAATTTTAAAGAAACATATATTGTAAAAATAATATATATTTTTTTAAATCAGGCCCTCTGGCAGGCCCACACCCACGCGGGCTCAACCCTCATTGTCCTGCACCCACGCGGGCTCAACCCACATTGTCACACACTCGAAATGGTAAAAACTTTTAGGCCCACCCCGCCCCACATCCACCCCATACCCGCAACTCCTGCATGCCATCATCCCACTTTGCATCGCTGCTCCATGATGACACCTCGCGTCAGTTTGAAATGATAGTATTCCATGAGTCTTGTGATCAATGTTGAGACTGACTAATCACAATTCTTGTTAGTGGGGCGATGACCGGAATGTTTCCCCACCTCCTCCTACTCCCTTCACTCCAGTATAGAAGATGTTGCCCCGTAGATGTCACTGGCCTGGGCCAACACACCGCGGTCACACCGTAATTTGGGTTTTCTCTAGGACAACACCCAGCGGTGGTTCGCAGTGATAGTATTTCATGAGTCTTGTGATCAATGTTGAGATTGAATAATCCCAATTTCTATAGGTGGGGCGATGACCGGAATGTTTTCCTACCTCCTCCAAATTCCTTCACACCAGGATAGAAGATGATAACCCACGGATGTCGCTGGACGGGGCCAACACGCCGCAGTCACGCCGCGGTCACGCTGCGGTCACGCCACTTTCAAACCACGGTCACTCTGCGGTCAGGTCGCGATCACACTGCTGTCATTTCATGGTCACGACATGATTTGGACCTATTATAGGATGACACCCCACGTCAGATCGCAGTGATTGTATTCCATGAGTTTTGTGATCAATGTTGAGACTGACTAATCACATTTTCTACTGGCGGGGCGACGACCGAAATGTTTCCCCGCCTCCTCCCACTCCCTTCACTCCAGGCCAGAAGATGCTACCCCACAGATTTACTGGACCGAGCCAACACACTGCAGTCAAGCTATTGGTCATGCCACACTAATGTCGTGATTTGGTCTTGCTCAAGGACGACACCCCTTGGCGGTTAACAGTGATAGTATTCAAAGATTCTTGTTATCAATGTTGAAACTAACTAATCACAATTTCTGTCGACAAGGCGACAACCGAAATGTTTCCCCACCTTCTATCGCACCCTTTGCTCCTGGCTGGATGATGCTGCCCCCCAGATGTCGCTGGACAGGGCCGACAATCCCCAGTCATGTCGTGGTCACGCCGCGATCACGCCGCGGTAATGTCATGATTTGGCTCTGCTCCAGCCACATCCAGCACACACCATCCCCCTTCTACCATTATTTCAGCCCACTGCCACCTGCATTACTGCCCACAATAGACCCCTACCATCTTCGAATCAGCCCACACCATCCCCCAACACTTTCAAGTAGCGCCCCTCCACAAGCATTCCAATCCCCTTCCACCTGCATTTGAGCCTGCACCACCCCCTAGCCACCTGCAATCCAGCCCGCACCAGCCACTACACCAGCCACCACCCCTAGCCTCCTACAAAACACTCATGTCAGCCCTATGACACCTAAAAAACAGCCCCAGCCACCAGTTCCAGCCCTCACCATCCCCCGACCTCATATATCCCATTACGTACCAACCCCTGCCACATTCCCAACAACCCCCAGCCACCTGCAATCCACCCATCACCATCCCCTAAAACCTATTCCTACATGTACCAGCCTCCTTCTATCCCCCCACCGCATGCCTTTATGCCTACACCAGCCACTCTAGCCCCCACCAGCCACCGCACCAGCCCCCAGCCTCCTGCATTGCAGGAAGCGTGAGAAAAACCTCATGCAAATCACAAAAAAGAATGGTGAAAGTGGATCCTCTTTTCTGAGACCTCTTTTCCCCAAAAAGTATCCATGTAAACTTCCATTAATGTTCACCGATAACATTGGGGTAGAGAAACTTCTTCTAACCCAAGAAGAGAACCTATCCAGAAGGCCAAGATGATCCATAGCATCATATAAGATGTCCCACCAGACTGAATCAAAAGATTTGGATAAATCGATCTTGAAGGCACACCTAGGAACCCCAGAATCAAGATGGTATCTGCACAATAATTCCTAGGCAACAAGATTCGTAGGATGAATTGGACTTGGTACTAAAGGTTGAAGATATTTTTATCCAGCTTTAGATTTATGAGTCTCTAAAGGTTATTTTTGAATCCCTCATACTAGAGGGTCCGAGTTGTAGGTGGTGGAATTATATTATTCAGACTATGCCAAACAAAGACTATTCTTTAAAACGTTTCAAGGAATTGTTCATTTAGAATTATATCATAATGAATAGAAGGTACTGATTGATATAGAATTTTCTATGAGGGGCTGTCCAGGTGTGGTGTCCAAGGGTTGTCTTGGGGGGTGTCGGGGGGTCTGCCATGAAGGGGGGAGTACACAGGTGGGGTGTCTATGAGGGGCTATCTAGGGGAGGTGTCTATGGGATGTCCGGGGGGAGCTATAGTGCATGGTGCAGGTGGGGTGTCCAAGGTCTATCCGGAGGGGGGGGGGGGGGTTAGGGGGTCTGCAGGGAAAGGGGGAGGGTACAGGTAGGGTATCTCAGAAGGGATGTCAAGGGGGTGTCCAAGGGTTATCTGGGGGGGGGGGGGGTTCGCGGGGTCTATATGGAAGGGGGAAGGGTGCATGTGGGGTGTCTAGGGGGGCTGTCCTGGGGGGTGTCTAAGGGCTGTCTGGGGGACTGATTTGAAGAGATAAACCCATGAGAAATGTGACCTAACCTCATAAAAATAATTTTATAATGATTTTTGGAAAGGAATTACAAATAGAAATAGGTCTGAAATCATTTACATTCACAAATTTTTCCTTCTTTGGGATCAGGGCAATAAAATTGGAGTTGATTTTATAGGGAATTGAGTCATGGTTAAATAACTCCCTCATTGCATTAAGGATCTCATCATGAACTATGTCTTAGTAGAACACAATGAATTAATTTTTTAACCCATCAATACCAGCCACACTCTCAAGATTCAATGAAAAAAGGGTGCTCTTAACCTGCTTCTCATCAAGGGATACAATATGGGATATTGTTGGATTGGTGTAGCACGATTCGGTTGGACCGAATGCTTATGGATCATCTGAAATTTTCTTGAGATAAATCTGTATATTAATTACCACCACAAACATCTTAAAACAATCATTATTGTGTGAATGGATATTCAAACATATGCCATATGGGCACATACTTCTTCTCATCAAATGAGCTCCAATAGATTCTGTACATCATCTCCTAGAAACATTCTCATTATTTTCCATAAGAAATCACATCACCAATCATCTTTTTAACCATGTGAATCTAATGTCAACAATTTATTCTTTTGTTCATTTCTTTGTGACATAATCAGTGTTGGCAGTTCACATCCCTTCCAAGCTTTTGGATAATTCGTCAAGCCTCATATAAGATTCTCACACTAACAATTATTCTAAGGAACTTAATATTCCTTCTCTATAAGCTTGGGAACATACAACTCCCTTCTCAGCTGTCCAGCTCTTAATTGTCTCATCAATATGCTTGGGTACTCCTAATGACCTGCAATCCATTTATCATTTGCATATTGGCATGAAACAACTTGTCTTCCTCATTGATGACAACTATGACACAAACACAATGTGGAATTAACAATATTTCACATTGTGTTTATTGTCAATACTAATCTAGCAATTTGTATGTAAAAGATGTTCATTAATTTTCTTTTCTCCTATTTTTCTCATTGAATTCTCTCATTTTCCTTTCTCCCATTATTGAAAATAAATACAAAGTTCATGAAAAAGGATGGTATCACTTCATTATTGAGCAATGTTCCATCATTCATTCTATTCCAAGTCTATGTGATCCATGGTTGGTGTACAAAATGTGTGGGTTTGATTTAGAAAAAAAATCAATCCCATTTAAAAACTGAACATGATAACAACTATTTTAAATTCCCATGACTCATTTAGGAGTTGTTTAGATATCTTCAAGTTGAAGCTAAATGATGAAAATTTATATCTTCATTCTTTTTGGAATTAAAACCTGAGATCTTTCACTCATCTCAATAAACATGTTGAAAACATTCAAGTACATGCCGCAAGTTTTAGAAATCATCCCTGAGATCTAAAATTTCCTCAACTTCTTGTCATTGATTAATTCAATTTATCCCCCTTAATATCAGACTTTATTAGGTCATTAATAGGGATGACAGAAATTCATACCTCATCAATTATTTTTTCATGTACTTTCTAGAAATTATAGATTGGAATGGAATAAATAAGTCTGGTACCTTTTCAAGGGTCTTCTCTACTGAGCTCCCCATAGAGGAGATATACTATCTTCAATCCAACAAGGAAAATCTTTCCATATTATGTTATTTGGAATCCCATTTGATAAATCATTCAATGATGGTGATTTTTTTTCAAATCTAGAATAGTTGTTCCAGCTTACTTCCCTTCATTTTCTCTCTTCTTGAGCACTAGTTTCACCTTCAATTACCTGCATTATAATGCACACTAATAAAAAAAATCATGGATTATGGTGGATGTCCTCACTCATCAATGTGAGCAGCTGGGTTGATAAAATTTTCTCAACACGTTTGTTCTTTGAAATTTAGCTCCAAGTCTGGATGGACTCTTCATGCATGCAATTCGGTATTTTAAAGCAGCCTTGGGAAGCATGGATTTCTTTCTTCCCTCCTTATGTGAGATTTTATTTTTAACATGATAATATCACATTGGCTGCTCCAGGACCATAGAATGTTTATTCTTGTCTTGGGAAGAGGGTTGTAGCCGAGGTGGATCCTCCAACATAGCCAGTAGTGAGCCCTATCCCAGCCTCTTTAATTCATGAATTTTTTAAATTGCATTTATGTGCCTTCTTGATTCTACTTTTTTATAATAAATTGAAATTATTTATGATGTGTAAGTTAAAATAATTGTTTCGTTTGATAAAAAAGTCATGGTTTTGTAAAAAAAACACCTCTAATAGAGGGGCACTGTTTGTGAAAACTCACAGTGGTAGTTTATGCTTATATAGCTTATTTGAAATTATTGAATTTATGTTTTCCATTTTAATCCTTACCCATTATTCTCTCATTTGAGACACCATGAGAATCTACAAATATTTTTTTTGACTCATAGGGTGGTGTGCAAGGTGGGGGTGGCGGTGTGTAAGGTGGGGTGTGGGGGTGGGGGGAGGGTTGCAGGGACGGTGGGGGGGGGGGGGGGGGCGCAAGGGGGCTGTCCAGGGGGGGGGCATGGGGGTTGTCTTGGGGGTGAAAGGGCTGTCTGGGGGGGGGGGTGCAAGGGGATTTCCAATAGGGGCTGTCGAGGGGTGCGAGGGGGTCTTCCAGGGAGGGTGAGAAAGGTGGGGTGGGGGTGTTGGGGGGTCTCCACGATGGGGGGGGGGGGTTACAGGGAGGGGGGGATACTACCAGAGTTGGGGGTGGGGGCATGGGGGCTGTCTAGGGGGGTCTGGCCAGGGGGGGTGGGGGGCTGCATGGAGGGGGTGGGGTGGTGGGATACTATTGGAGTGGGGGGCATGGGGGGCTGTTCAGTGCAAGTACAAGGGGGTTTTACAGGGGGAATGGGGGTGTAGGGGGTTGTTTAGGGTGTGTATGTACTGTCCAGGGGGGTGCAGGGTTGTCCAGGGGGGTGTAAGGGTGCTGTCCAGGGGGGCATGGGGGGGGGGGGCTATCCAGGGGGTGGAAGGGCTGTCCCGGGGGGGGGGGGTCAAGGGGGTTGTGAAGGGGGTGAAAGGGGGTTATCTGGGGGGGGGGGGGTACAAGGGGTTGTCCTGGGGGCCATCATAGTGTAGGGGGGTATCTAGGGGGAGTGCAAGGGCTGTCCAGTGGGTGAAAGGGGGAAATCTAGGGGGTGGTAGGGGGCCATCTAGGGGGAATGGGGTGGGGGGATATCCAGGGGTGAAAGGGATATCTAGGTGGTGAAAGGGCTGTGTAGGGGGGCATAGGGGTGTGGGGGGGGGGGGGCACAAGGGCCGCCCATGGGTGCAAGGGGGGTTGTTCGGGGGGGGGGGGGGGGGTTGTTTATGAAATGTGAAGCCGTAGATCCACCATTATAAACCGTGGCTATAGGCCTATAGCCACTGTTTTAAACTGTGGCTAATGCTGTATAGCCATAGTTTTGAACCATGGCTATAGGATTTGTATAGTTTAATGCCTTTACACAGTTTCAAAGAGCGGAAATATCCTATAGTCATGGTTTGAAACTGTGGCTATATGTCTTTCCCTATAGCCACACCATTACCAGCCATGGTTTTGGAACTTATATCCATGGTTTGAAACCATGGATATAACCTAAATTTCCAGTAGTGGAAAATTAAACATATGAAAGGGTGAGCCCAAATGCTCAATATGTCCAAATAAATGAGATATATTCGCATAAAATGATCATAAGGTTATAAGTGAATGAAAATAACATTTGAATATCATACCCTTCATATCAAATATCATAATCATGAGTCATAACATAAATACTGGCAGTTCATAAGACATGAATCATAAGAGAATCAATGAACAAGATCCCTGAGATAATAACATAGGAATAAGATATGACATTTTGACATACATATAAGAATAATAAATCTTATGTCATGGATACCTATAAAGACCTTCAAAAAAATTTAGTATTAGGATAATCACCGATGTAGCTACTTCGGGGTTGGGATAACAACCCATGCACCCTCTTGTAATTGGGTATGGACTATAAATTTTGTACCCTTTTTTGGGCATGTGCTACAACCCACACACCCTCTTTTTTTGGCTTAGCTTATAACCTGTATACCAACTTATTTTACGGATTGGGATACAAACCATATACTATATTAGTTTTAGTATTAGGATAAAATTCATTTAACCTCATATTTTCAGGCTATGGATATAACTTGTGTACCGTCTTGTTTTGGGGCATGGGAAACAACTCGTGTTCCCTCTATTCTCATATACCATTTATGATTGCTCAATGGAAGGGATCAAGATATTAGTACCACCCATCCCTAAATAAAATCATATATCCATGTTCCACAAGATAATAAAACATGCATCATATTATAAACCTTTAAAAGAAATGGTTTTCATGAACATCATATCATAACCTGTGGAGAAGATATATGTTTCATAATCATTTCCTAATAGAATAAACCATGAAATGAAGCAGTTTATATATGTGTTTTATCATGGTATGACCCATGGATGAAAAAACTAGTTTTTTGAAAAACATTATCATATTAAACATGATTCATTCAATGATATAATAATAATGGTGTACTTAGATCATATACATAGTAAAGAAAAAACGAGATCGAAGAATATCATCAAATATATGGAAGGATTTGAAAATATCACATGGAGAATTTCTTATCAAAATAAACCTTTCTATTAAAATAACTTTTATAACAAAAAAATTTTCAAAATATTTTATTTTTTAAATTATTTTTTAAAACATATAGTGTAAATTTTTTTTAAAAAATAAAAAATCTTTTAGTAAACATCTTTTCCTTATTGAGAAATGGTTTTTAAAACATAAATCATTTTGAAAAAAAAAATATCATTAAAAATATCCTTGAAAAAGTATATAGGAATCTTGAAACCCATTTCAAAACCATTTTCTTTGAAAACATATTTAATAACTCACAAAAAAATCATTGATATTTTTTAAAAAATATCCTTTAAAATATATTAGAAATATTATATATAATGCATTGATATTTTTTTGAAAAACTTTTTTTTTGAAAATAGCATTGAAACCATATAAATAAATATTGAAAACCTTTTAAAAAACTTTTTTCTAGACAACGAGATTAAAAATATTAGATTACAAAATATTAAGAAAAATATTCTCTTTAAAAGTAACCTTGAAAATATGAAAATTAATCTTTAATGAAATTTCATTCATGATAATGGGTTGATAAGTACATGAGGAACATTCTTTTTCCACCATAAAATATTTAGAAATGTTCCATGATCATAAAATGACATGAAGATTCCTTCTTAAATTTTTTTAGCACATTTGTAAAAATTATTTCAAAAGTCATAGAATAATGATGTAGAATTTTTGAAAAACATACTTAAAAATCCTAGCTTTAATGGAAAATAGATTTCCAACTGAAGTGAGATATAAAAATAGATTTTATTAGAAACATTTTACCAATTATCATAAGTAAATAATATTAAAAAAATGGTACCATTACATTAATATGTAATGAATAAATATATGATAATAAAATTCATTATAGATCAAGAGTGTTGAATCATATGATTCAATCAATGGAATAATAATAATAAAAAATATTGATAACTAATTAGATTATAACGGGAAATTGTTACCACTTTAGTAACATTGAATCACAGACCATATAAGAGTTTTAAATTACCTAAAGCATAAAATATCATGAAAATAATTTGATTAATGATAAAATATTTCTATGGGAATTATGTAAACCTTATAAATGAATATATCTTTATAACATAGCATGTGTCACAAAGAATAAAAATCATATAAAATTACATTAACGATTTTGAATATTTGAAACCATAAACCCAATTAATGATATTTCTTAAAAGGTATATTTAAATACCCATAAAGTTAAAGAAAATAATCCTAGAATAAATTCATGGGCATTATATACACCATGGAAATGAAATGTGTAGGGAATATGACATAATTCATAGAAAAAAAGAGAGACTAGAAAACCCTTACTACTTGAGTAACATTTGAATAATGAGATACATGAATGAATAAAATCAATTGTAACATTTAATATAAAAAATAAATAATATTAATTATGAAACATATAACAAGTAATTATATAAAAATAATAATAAGTGTTCAATATTCTTATATCTCACTGAAATAAAAGTGAGTCGAGAAATCTCTTACATTAATTCCAGACGTTCCTCATACACATTCAAAACCATTGTATAATGAATATAAGTTTATATAAAATATAACACAGAACCATATTATTATATATAAAATTATATTTTATTTTATTATTCTCAAATATTATATATTTATTAACAATTCCATGTTAGGGTTATTTTTCAAGTAATAATCGTTTTGTTTTTCGTACATGTTTTGGCTTGTTATTCATGGTCCACTTGATTAGATCACGATTTAATTATTATATGTTGTTAAACATGATATAAATATTATATAAATTTATTATATATGTATTTATAATAATATATAAAATATTTAAATAGGAAATAAAATACAATGTTCATGGTGATGGTAGGTCGTACATATACAAGTATAGTGTTTCCATTTTCATATTGAATAGAATGATTGAGATGTAAATGATTAATATATAAATATATATTAGCATTAGATTTCAATTATTATTTTCTAAATATTACATATTTATAATAAACCCATCCTTAATAAATTTCATTTAATGTGTAAATGAATCCCATCACTTTGAGAAGGTGGTAGTCCACACGTCCATAAATGATATTATCGTAATCCCACAAAATGGAAAGCATGCCAATATATGTTATATAATATATAAATAAGTATAATGAAGCATATATATCATATATATCATGTAAAAAAAATATTTCCATCATTATTCTCAACCTTTATACGTGGAAATGGATGAACTAATGACATAAGTTCAGGAGGTGGTAGTTCGTCGTACAGACAAATGATGACTGTGTATACCATTTGATGGAAGTGTTTAAATTTTTAGGTAGTAACGATAAAATTAATATCATAATGTTGAGGATACATTGGTTTTTGTATAATCATGTAATATGAATAATATAAGTATTGTAGAATGAAATAATAGAGATGTTCTTATTAATGGGCATTACATTTTCTTTGGGTAACTCTATGTTGTTTGCTCAAAATGGTTTCATTGGATGGATTTTACCAAAATTAATGATAGTATGATTAAGAGAGGGAATTTGGGAGGATATTGATTTATGGTTTTCCTAATCCAAATTGATTTATAGGAGTGAAGAGGTGGGGGTACCCTTTTATAGTAGAGCAGAAGTCGCATTTTTGAAAATATAAAAGATAAACAATATTGAGATGTCTTACATACATCATGTTCTACCAATTTTGGTAAATTTTATATAAAATGAAGTATATGGTTTAAATATTTCTATAAAATGTATTTATATTGTATTCTTAGGTTATTGGGACCCTTAAGATATTGTTTAACCACTAAATAAACTCGTTTTTACCATAATTGTAGTAACTAATTTTAAATACCTTCACAAATATTTTTGGAAGAATATTATTTGACATTATAATAAATAATAAATTATGTTTATTAAAAATTTAAAATCCATTTTTAAAAATTTTTAACCCATAAATGACAGAAATTAATTTAATATTAATCCTATAGACGATATGAGACAATTATTTTCTGATGTAAAAATTATCAAATGATTGAATTATAATTATATCAAATTTCAATTAAAAAATTTAATTAAAATGATCTAAATTGTATAATTATATGTATAAATGATCTAAATATACTTTAAAACCATTTATTAATATAATTTAACTTTATTAACAATTTTGAATAAAAGTATGTTTTCATTTAAAAATCATTATTATTCACTATTAATATAAAAATGAAACTTCTCATAAAAAGATAAAAAAAATTATCTAAGATAAATTTTATGTTTCGATTTAAAAAAACGATGTTTATTTTATCATATAATATTTATAAGTGTTTGTAAAATTAAATTTAAAATATAAATTCCTTTAAAAGTCTGTCAATTTAGTCTTTAAAAAAATATATGTTTATGTTTAAAATTGGATTTATTCTTATCTATTGTCTAAAAAGCATTTAAGATTAATGTTTAACAAAATGTTTCTATTTTTTACATATTACAAAACACACCATTTTAATCTTTATTTTTCTGGGTTTCATTTCAGGTTGTCTTGGGTTAAAACATGCGAAATATTAAAAAATCTAGGATAGTGACCATTTGCTACGTGGTTTTCTGAAATCGTGCGCCCTCTTAAGGAAAATAGTGAAAAACATGGATGTGAGGTTTTTGAACGGTTTTTGTATGGTTTAAAAATCATGTTCCTACTTAGGAGAAACCATTCTGCCCATTTAAATTATACACACATCCAGGGTGCATGTTTGGATTAACCATGTGGCCTTGCATAACTAACCATGAGTTCCTTTTTATTAATCTGAAAATTAAATTTTAGAATCTAGAAACCACCACATTAAGTGTTGGACATACCAAGAATGACCCCAAACATTTTCTTCTTCTTCAAGGGAAACAAATAGGTAACTTTTTCTTTTATACACCCTTCTTGAAGATGATTTAAACATGGAGAGTGATGTTCAACCATCTCTCGATTAGTTTTATGTTCTCGTTATCTTCCTCCAACTATCTTTCTTCTCTTCTATATGATTTTTTAGATTCACATGTAAAATTTGTGATCTAATACCACTAATTTTGGGATCTTAATACTAAATTTTATCTAGGTTTTTCATCATAATCATTCACTATTGGTGAATCCTGATTAGAGTTTGGAATTTTGAGATATTGTGTTGCCATGTTAGGTGGTTCTGTTACGATTATTAATTTTTATCAACTATAAAGTTCTATTTTAATTTTATTTGTTTGATTTATATTAAATTGATTGTTATAAATGAACATTCATTAAATTGGTGTAAAAAAAATTCCCCTGAACTATGATTCTCAAAAAATAGGCACAATATTGGAAAAAACCCACCAATTCCATTGAATTGGCATGTGTTTATGAAATTGATAGATTTTTGTGGAATGTAAATTGTTTAATTTAAATTTGTTAATTTATAGAAATTTTTTGGAAATAATTTATTAAATTTAATTATGAATTGGAATTGTAAAATTTATTGCTGAATTGATTTCAAATTCTACTCTGAGAAAAATGGATTAAATGGTTATTATTAATACACCTTGTTTTTATTATAAAAACTAAATTTTTGAATAATTATTTCTAAATAGAAAAATGGAATTTTAAAATGAGATAATTGGATTTCGTTTATTTTTAATGATTCTTAAAATAATTTTCCCATCATTGATTATACAATATAACATTAAATCCAAGGTACTTAGTCAGTTATTTGGGGATATCATGCCTGGATGGGAATGCCCTAGCATTGGATTGATGTATTACAACACTAAAACACTTTTTAGCACATCTAATTCCATAATAATACATAGATGAGTCTAATCCTTTTGGTTAATAGGGATTTGTTTTCACAATTTGGTTATTATCACATGAGTGAGTGATGTTCCCATAATGATAAATATCATTCATTGTGGTATATAACCAGGTTTCTATCTTTTTTAAATTTGAGATATTAATGTATTCCAATTATTATAAACTATATTACATGCTTTATGAATTCATATAGACTTTTTTTAAATGGATCATTTAATATATTGTTTTAGAAATATTTCAATCATTTGAAATGTAATTATTTTTTAATGTATCTTAATCATTTTAAATGTAAATAATGATTTCATTAAATATTTTTTTTGAAAAAAACCTATTTATTTAAAATTTAACCCTATTTGTTTGGTTCCTTAAATCTTGGTATCTATTATGGATTTTTTTGGAGATGATACTGTGCTTTTAAATCACACCATAAATATTCCACTGGGAGTTTATAGATTATCTCCTTCCATGTTCCAGCTAGGGTAAAGCACTACCTGGAGGTTGTTCTAATTGATGATCCATAGAATATGAGAATTTCACCTATTTGGACTTGTTTTTTTCCATCCTATACTTCTAATACATTTTTATATTACATTGGATTGTTTAACATATTTGACTTTTGGTATGATTCACCTTTTGGTGTTTTTGGTATAATCTTAATTTCTTTTTTTCTTAATTTTGTATTGTTAGTGGAAAATTCGTTCCCAGATTTATTTTTTTGGTGTTAGGTGCTAGTTACCAACCAGTGGGGAATAGGAATTCCCTTAGAGGCTTGTTAGTGCTAGATTAGTTATCAGGTTACTAGGGTACCTAGGATGGTTTATGATAATGTGTGATCAGATCTCTAGGTTGAGCTTTTATCTTGAAGTCGTTGTGCATTTGTGTAAACTTTTTGGGAAATGGTTGGTAATTGTGATTGAGTGTCTCACAAAATCTTACTACAATGAACCATAAGTAACTATTTGTGGTTTGGGAACGACATATTGAGGTTTAGTTCTAGTATTTTCTTTAATATCAATTCATATTGATTGAAATTCAAATATATTGGTATATCTATTCAGATTAATTTTCAATTTTTATTTAGTTTGTGTGTTAATTTGATGTCTCTGTTTTTGTATTATGATGTTTTGTATAATCATTAAATTTGGATGTTGTTTGAATCCAATCCATGTTTAACCTATTACTGTTCGTTAGCGAGAAAATCTCATGGTGGACACAAATCTTGTTGATGGGATTTTGCATATGGTAAAATCTATGGGACAGGAACTACAACCAGTTCACATTCTAGATCCACCAATAAAACCTCAAAGGGAAGATCATAAGATACATTTTCAATATTACCTTTTCCAGAATCTAGCTACATTCAAGGGATTAAATGATCCACAAGAGGATGAGGAATGGTTGAATAGGATTGACCTTTCGGCTGGGTTCTTGGAGACACCTGAGGTGATAAAGGTGAAGTGTTCCACAATCAAGCTAGATGAAAAAAGTAGGATATGGAGGGACATGATGGTGACACCAAAGAAACATGAGGTTTTATAGTGGAAAGACATCAATGATCTTTTCACCAACCAGTTTTATTAAGAGTTGATGGTGTTGTCCATGGGTATAATGTTTTTTGAACATGAATAAGATTAAAAGACGACAATAGATCATGTAAAACAATTTTCTTAGCTAGTTAAAATATAACATGACATAGTATCAAATAAGAATATGAAGAATCAGTGGTTCATGTTGAGAAATTAAAAAGATATTAACGCTCTGGATTTCTTACTGAATCATACTTATTATAATGATGTGTGGGATAGGGCATTTATGGTTGAGAAAGAGATGGCTAGAAATTCTTGGTTATCAGGAGTTTCTTTCCCTCCCAGTGGAATTGTGGGTACCATTAATGGAAAATAATAATGAAGATTATCATGGTGGTTCATGATATCATGGTTATTTTAGTCCACATGTAGTGATTTGTATAGGTCCTTTGATATTATACTAATGTTGTAATCCTAGTAATTCAAATAGGGTTCTCACTGAGGCACCTAATAATTTTATCTCATGCAGATGTTTATGACACATTCATAAATTATTCTATATTTATTCCAATCCATGTAGTGGAATGAGATCATCAAAACCATCTAAAATTGTGGGTTAAGTAGATTATTTAGGGATAAAAGTGTTCTATATAATGGCATCATGAAAAATGATTCTTCACACTATGGAATAATCTATTGAGGAATCAGATATGGGTCCAATGATTATTTGATGTACAATTACACTAGCTTCAACATGAGTGACTACATTATTTGATACTTGTTCATCTCATTCCTTTATTCCAACCCAATTTGTTAATATGGTAAATCTTCTTATGATTCAATTATCATATCTTATAGATATTACAACACTCCTTGGTAAGAAGATAGAACATGGTATCCATAGTCCCACTTGAGTTTTTCACTATAAGATGCAAAACATTCTTGGAGTTTTCAGGTTCTTGAAAATAAAACATCTAAAGTCATATGTGGGATAGTTTGGCTCCTTAACAATAATTCTCAATATAACTTTGATCTTTAACATGTATTATTTTCGACACCCAATAGTCTGTGTCATATCATTCAAGGAAAATGGGTCCGAATTTCATGCAAGATTGGACTGTCTTATCCAGATTTTGAAAAATTGATATATGTGTTCACCTTTCATCAAGAGTGGGAATTTGTGATTGTTGATCTCCCTCCAATAGTGGATGAGTTTTCCAATATATTTCCTTCTGACATCTCTAGTTTTCTACCAATAAGGTAGGTAGTATTTTCTATTAACATATTTCATGGTACTCTAAAAGTTTATATTCCCTCTAAATGCATGGTATCAATAAAGATGAAATAGGTAAAGAATCTGTCAGATGATCTTATAGAGAATGTATTTATACGCTCGAGTGTGTCATCTTATTGGAACCAATTCTCCTTGTTAAGAATTTTTATGGTTCACTTTGCCTATGTTTTGATTATTGAATGCTCAATCGAGTGATTGTAAAGATCAAATAACAATTTCCATGGATTGATTATCATTTTTTCATTTGAAAGAGGTAATGTGGTTCTTGAAGATTGATCTTTGGTCTGGATACCATTAGTTTTGGATAAAATAATCTAATATTTAAAAAACCTCCTTTTGGAGTACGTATGTCCACTATGAGTTTCTTTTCATGCCTTTAAATCTAACCAATTCCCCTATATCCATTATGAAATTGATGAGTTAGATTTTTCACGAGTATCTTGCTAACTACGTGGTATTCTTCATGGTTTAAATCATTGTTAACTCTATGCATGAGTAATATCTTGTTCATCATCTAGGATTAATAATCTATTTTTTTGATAAATCACTTACTTTTATCCAATCTTTTGAAACGTGTTTTAGGGATTCGATAATTGATCTTATTAAGCCTCATGGGGTCAGAACATGTGATATTAGTTAATAATAAAATGTAAATCCTATAATGACATGGGATCAACCACATATTTTTTTCGAGATTTAGAGCTTCTAGGGTTTAGTTGTGTATTATCTCTATTTAGTTAGAGACTTCTCAAACATGGATTCTATGATGATTTCTCTATCTCAAAAGGGAGTAATGTTTTATTATGACATATATTATTTGTCTTATTTTACTGATCTAATTATTCTTTTGACTCCACTACAAGTGTAGAATAATTTTGAATCTATACAGGGTTATGTGTACTTCTGTGATGCAATAGCTTTATGTTCGAGATGCGTTATTATGAATCTTGATTATGTTGTTGCTCATGGATCTTTTCATATTAGGAAACATGATAATATTTATCCAACCCATGATCTTGAACATGAAATTGTGGTGCGTATACTTATGATAATGAGGCATTACCTTTATAGAGAAAGATTTATCATTTATTCAAAAATTAATATCTTGAGTTATATCTTCGCTCAAAAGGATTTTAATCTATACTATATACATTGAGTTTTATACATGTAGTATTTCGATTTTTAAACTCGCCTATACATTGGGAAAAGAGAATTTAATCATAGATTCATTGATTAGGAAACATGTAACCTAGGTAGTGAATAAATCTTCAGAAGAATGTAACATGATGGATCTCATTGCATAGTTTAATATTGGAGACCAGTAATTAGGGGAGGAGATTTCTTTGGCTGGTGTTCATTTGATACTTATAATTATCAAGATGATTCTTCAAGAACAATATCTTGATAATGATTTTATTATAATTAGAGACTCTCTTTATGATGAGGAGATAGTTAATGATTGGTTATTATCTAAAGAGGGAATTATATGATATCAGAATCAATTTATTATACCATTAGTGTTAAGGAATACATTATGTGTAATTTCTATAATTTCTCAGTGTGTTTTATACCCATGAACCATAAATATATTCTATGACATGTCGTGGTAATTTTGATGGCTAGGTATGAGATAGGTATTTTTTGAATTTGTCTCTCATTGTTATATGTGATAGTTGGTTAAGGCCAAGAAACCAAAACCATAAGGTTTTATTTCTCCACTTTTGGTTTCTAATTGGATGTGGGATGCGATATATATTCTTATTGTGTTTGTGTTTCCATTTACCTCAAAAAATAAGAATTCAATATGTTTTTTAATCAACATGTTAAGAAGTCGGGTCACTTTTTACCCATACGTGACAATACCATAGTTATGGTATTGGAAAATATTAACGTGAAAGAGAGTTTTTGCACAAGGTTCCATCTAGTATAGTTTCTGACAGAGATCCTTTGTTCACATCTATTTTTTTAGAGGCCTTTAAGAGGCACCGAGATCTTAGGTCTATTTGAGTATAGTGAACCATCTGTATTCGGATAGCCATATTGAGAGAGCTATACAGATTCTTTCGATATGCTTCATGCTCATATTCAAGGATTTGGTGGATTATGGGATAATCATTTGAGGTTGGGTCCATTTTCATAAAATAATAGTTACCTATCCATGATTAGAATCAATCCTTTTCATGCCTTTTATGGCTGACCCTTTAGGTCTCTATAATATTGTTGGACATTAGAGAAAGTTTGAAGGTTTTACAAAGCTTGGCTCAAGAGATGGCATAATAGATTCCATTAATTCATCAAATACTTTTTATGGCACCAAGCCAATATAAGTCTTAGGTAGATTGTTGTTTTAGACTATATGAATTCTTAGTTAGTTAAAATGTATTCTTGAATGATTCACTTTGGTTGGGTAATCAATAGTTTGGGATGTAAGGTGTGATTTCTACTTGATTTATAGGATATTTTTTTGTTATTGAGTAGGTGGGAAAATTTACTTATTATTTTTCACATTCACCACAGTAGATTTCGATAAACAATGTATTCAATCTATATAAGAAATGAATGTCTCTATTTGGCCCATCACATGAGCTGAGTTGGAGTGATCATGAGGTTGACCCAGATTTATCCATGAATGAACAACTAGGTTGGATAGATGATTCTGAATCCAAAGAGCTTCATGGAAGGAAAATGTCTTTGGTTTGTGTGATATGGTTTCATGGTTATGATCGTCATGTGACATGGGAGAGAGGGTCACTAATGATAGTGTAGTGACCTCAACATTTTGGAATGGAACCTTATAAGTATGATTTCTCCGGATAAAATGTTTCTATGGTTGGGAGGTTGTAACATCTTGTTAATAATTTTATGTTTTATAGACCCCATAGTTTAATATTTATATGTTTAGGTTTTATTTGGGGTGTCTAGTGTGAAAATAGGTGATATTTTGAAAATTATGTGCTATTTCACGGTTGGCGCTGGGTTTTCCCCAACTTTATGCCCTCACAATGGAAAATTAAAAAAACATGGGTAGTGGGGTTTTACATAGTTTAAAAACTATGTGCCCTCTTGGGAGAAACTATATAGACCACTAAACATAGTCAAATATCTAGGTTTCACATTTTGGTCCAACCATACGACCCTTCCTCGCTAACCAAGCATGGAATTTAATAAATATGAAATCTAAATTTAGAACCCCAAAACCACAAATTAGGTTCCTGACCGACCTTTCATCACCCCATACTTTATATTATTCTTTAAGAGTATACAAGAGGTTATTTTGGCCCTTCTAAATATTTCTATATGTTGATTAATGCTTGGTTAATAACGTTCAATACTCCCCTGGTTTGTTTTCTCTACCCATTATCTTCTTATAGCTATCTCACTTCTCCTCACTAGGGTTTTGAAAATACCCATGTTGAATTTTGGATCTAATACCTAATGTTTTGGGATATTAATCATAGGTTTTATCAATGGTTTTCTTCATCTTCATTCTCCGTTATTTAATACCAGTTATGGTTTGTTATTTTGTCTTCTTATGTTGCTAATGTGGGTTGTTCAATTTAGATTCCCAAATATTTTAACACTAAATTTATATTTATATTTTAATTATTTTATATAAATGAAATTTCTTTATATAAATCAAACATCTCTCTAAAGGTGCAGTAAAACCCATTTCCATCAAATTGGGGTTATGGAATTTTGTTTTGGCTTGAAATTGGGAAAATACCTAATTCCATTGAATTTCGGTGTGTTTATGAAATTGATGGAAGTTTTTGAAATTTAAATTATGGAATTAATATTTTTGAATTGATGGAAATTGTTTGAAATTAATGTATTTTAAATTTAGTTGTGAATGAGAATTATGAAATTGAATGGTGAATTGATTTCAAATTCATGTATGAGAAAAATGTATTAAATTGTTTTTGATTAAAACTCATTGGTTTTATTATTGAAAATACTTTTTTTGATTAAAAACTCTATTTGGATTTTAAATGGATAATTGGAATTTTAAAAATAGACAATGAGATTTTATTTTATTGTTATGTTTTCTTAAAATAAATTTCCCCTCATAGATTATATTATAGAAATGAAATCTGAGTTTGTTAGAAAGTTATTTGGGATAGCAATGCTAGAATGGGAATTCCCTAGCACCATATTGACATTTTAAAATACTAAAAAACACTTTTTTGCAAATCTTATTCCCAATTATGACATAAATTATTCCTCTCCTTACTTTGTTGAGGGATTTGTGTACACATTTCAATTATTATCTCATGAGTGTGTAAGGAAATCATAACCTGGAAGTATCATCTCTTTTAGAATATCACTATGTTTCTTTCTTGTTTACATTTGATAAATAAATATATTTCAATTATTGTAAACTATCTTAAATTTATTTTGAATTTATATAAACTATTTTATATGAACTTTTCATTTAATCCATTTTTTTTGATATATTTACAAAAATTGAAATGAGATGATTTTTGAAAGTTATCTCATTCATTGGAAATGTATTCTATATATTAAAATATATTTCATGGTTTTTTGAAAACTTATTTTGAAATTCCAAAAATATATTTTAAAATTGAAAGTTATATATTTGGTTAATTAAATTTTGTCACCTGTTATGAATCCTTGGTGAGATACTAGGATTTTATCTCACACCCACTTATGCATTTGGGGTTTTTAAATTATCTTTGTCCTAGATTAAGAAAGGGTAAAGAACCACATGTATGCGAATGTTGCTATTGATCCAAGGAAATGGAGTTTTTAATCTATTTTTAATTGGGATATTTACCTTTTTGTATTTCTGCTACATTGATATAGTACATTGGGTTGTTTTACCGGTTTGACTTCTTTCACACATCTCCCTATCGTGTTTTTCATATATGAATATTGTATTGATAGTCTTAATTTTTCTATTTTTCTATTTAATTAGTTATTACATTCATTTTTATGATTCTAGGTGGAAGTGGACAACCTGTGGGAATTGTGAATGCCCTTTGGTCCATGTGAATATCGGCTCAGTTATCAGGATACCAGGGTACCTTAGCTGGTACATGAAAGAACACCAAATTGTTCAATGAATATAACATATATATTTCATTATAATCATTTTAAAAAATTATTTAATTAATTTATTGATATAAAATGTGTTTGATTACATACATATAGTTTTCTATAAACAAATTTATGATATTTTAAAAATGTTATTATTTTCATTTCGTTTTAATTAGTCAACAAAATAATTATTCTTATATACATGTGTAAACAATATATAAAAAATTTAACTAATATAATTCATAAAAACCACCCCAGTAGCTTTGTGAAAAAATAATAATATTTACAGTACATTTTAGTTTTGTAATACTATGTATTTTGTTTCATGAAAGTTATCAATGGAACTCGATGTCATGTGTTGAAAAAACCAGACATTATGTTATATGTACCGCAAGAAAACCTAACTATTTATTACAGTGAAAGATCAACTTGGTGTTGCAATAAAAACAAACTAAACATAGTTATTTTAAATAAAAAAATATATATTAAGTGTTTTATTAAATGGAAAATATCAAAATCTTTAATTAATTCGAAAAAAATATTTCACAAAATATCATTGTATTAGTGTTGGAACATGGTTTTGAAAAACCATAAAGATGTTAAAGAGAAATATTACACTTCATGAAAGTGTGTAGACACATTATGGGTTGAAATTTTTTCTAACCACGTGATCCAACATTTTGAGGTGTTGTTTGAGGTAGTATCCAATGCCAGGTTAACTCACAGTTCGTCTAACTGGGCACCGTAAACATTAACTGTAAATGTTTAGATCCAAAAATTGTGGATCAATTAATTTTACATTATTAATAAATAATTTCCACCCTAATAATGATATAAAATGACCTCCTCTTCTTCCAATGTTTTTAGAGACTTTTTCATTTGGTATGTGAGAAATTTAATGGAAAATCGAGTTGCATTATAGGCTAAGATTCATCACTATGTTCTCATTATTGGTCATTATTCTAATATACTTCATTAGTATCCCTTTCATGACCATATATCTATTCTATTATGGCTATATATATGTGTTTGGATTGATTTACGATGAATTATTTTAGGATATAATGAAGGTAAGATGATTCATGGTCAGATATATAGGATCATTGTGTTGTTATTCATTTTCACTAAAATTTGAGAGGATGGAGTCTTATATGTTTATTTACCTTGATTATAACATGAAGGATTTATTTCAAATTAATTTAATTTATTGAAATAATTATGAAATTGATGTTTAATTATTGATTGAAAAAATCTTCAATTGTGGTTTGGTGAAATTGTAGAAATTGGATGGTTTTGTGGAATAAGGCCATGATGTTGAATTTATAATTTTTATTTTGATATTATGGATTTTTTGTCACATGAAATTTGTTTGTAGTAATATTTTCAAAAAAAATGTTTTATTCAAATGGATTTTCATGATTGTATTGTAATTTTATTTCGAATACATGTTTACTATGAGTGAAATTTCATTAGATGTTTCCCAATGGAAGGGGCGTGTTCCATTAGGCAGCTCAGTATTGGTTACCATATTATGACTTGGTAGATAAATGGGAGAATACTCATAAGTATGTTACTTTCAACTGGGAAAGCATGTATGGATTTTGGATGTGAGGAATGGGTATGAAAAATGGAAATTTAAAATTTATTAAAGCCTATTTTATTGCTTTCCATGGAATTTGTTTTGGCATGGAAACACATTAGGGTGGAATCTTTTTAGTTTGATATAATCTAATTTAAATTGTTTTAAATTATTTTATAAAAATGTGATAACTCCAATTTCCTTAGTGGTGTGAGTTTTGAAGTCATTGGTGAAATCATATAGTGTTAAAATAACCCTATTCATGTGGATTTTGTGCATTTGGAGATTTCATATATCGAGACACATGAAATGACAAGGTATATCAGTTCTCAAGTGATGGATCATGATCTAGTGGGTAGGTCATCATAAGATTGAACTTGTATAAGGTTAGGAGTTTCTGAGTTGATGTATTTTCAGTCTTGAGTTTTTATAGGTATGGATTCCACTAATACTTTAATATGATTATTGGTTTGGCTATACATTGATTTTTATTTTTTTACTCATACATCATTTAGTGTATTTTATATTTTGGTAATCATGGTTGGGTTGTTTTATATTCAAAGTGAAAATTGTAACCCAATTTTTTAAGCCCTTGGTATTTATTTATAGCATTTGGTGTCTTGGGGATGTACCCTAATGATAGTAACATTGATCCCCTCTTATCAGGCCCATCAGTGAGGGGTGAGGTGTTATAATGTGACTTTTACATTAAACTAAATTTCCACTTTAAAAAAATAAACTTTATTCATTATAGGAAAACCATGTGTTAAATTTTCATTTAGTTAATTAATACATGTAAAAAATGATTTAACGATATATTTCAAAAAATATCAAGACAATGTGATTGTTTTTTTTATCATTTTTGAGTCTGTGACAAATGTCGGAAACATAAATTTTAATTTTAAATAAAATAAACATACTATTAGTCATACTAACCACAATGAGTGTTGTATTAATATAAGAATAATAGCTATACTTCAAAAATTATTTTTTGATAATTTATATATATTATAATGACAATATGAGTGAATTCTAAAAATTTTGAGCATGTCAAATTTGATTTGACCTACATTGTAACTATTAATTAAAAACTGTCAATATCAATTTTTATTTCACACACCATATTTTATATTTAAATTAAGTTAATTCTTACTTTTATTGAATAAATAACTTATAATTTTTCTAAAGAATATAAAATTTTGAGCATGTTTTCATAGTTTTGAGTATGAAATATATATATTTAGAACTAAATTTTCTATTTAAAATAAAAAAATGTGTTTTTAGTCATAACTATAACACCATGTGTCAAATTATTTCAAGGTTAATTATTAAATATCAAAGTGGAATTATTGATCATTTATATAAATTATAAATTTGATGCCAATGCGTTTGATTAGTTTTGTGTATGTGACATGTTTTTTAAAATAAATTATACCATTTAGACTAAATACAAGCACATTTCATCATACTGGCTATATCGTTTTTTGGATTGATGTTAGATAAATTACAACACATCAAAATTGAATTTGATACCATTTTTATAATGTATTCGGTAAATATGAGTATGTTTTCATGATTCTGAGTATGTGAAATTTTTTTTGAACTAAAATTTATCATTTAAATTAAAACATGAAATTTTAGTTATAATATAATTCACCATGTTTCATATTGACATGAAGTTAATTTCAACATTTCATTAATGAAATACCAATCATTTTTGTAAATAATCATGAAAATCAGACAAGTTTTCTTTGTTATGAGTATGTAATGGATATTTTGGATCTAAAATGTATTTTTAAATTGAAGACATGGAATTATTGTACCATATTATTTACATTCAAAATTTTAAATAGTTTTATAAGTTGAAAATTATTTGAAACAACTTCATGCAAGCATTTCATTAATTTAATTAGAGTTACAACAAGTGTATTTATTAACGGATAACATGTGAGTTAATGTACGTTTTTTAGAAACCCAAATTCTAGTAACCTTGATAAGGTTTTTATTTTATTATATTTTTATTAGATAAATGATATCTCATCATGAAGGAACAATTAGTTTAGTAGTCTTAAAGAAGAAGATACATACATGATTCCTATAATATAATGTAAATAAAAAATATATTGCGTAAAAATAATTGTTCATCCTTGATATTACTCATAATATACTTCTCAAAATAATAGGGAAAAGAAAAAAATAATTGGTGAACTCAGGCTCTCAGTAATAGTAACGTACGGTGAAATCTATCAAGAGTAAATAAGGCATAATCAATTTGGAATGTTGAATAACAGAAATACATTTCATTTAATCAATAACATTTGAACAAAAGGAATCCATAGATAATATCAATGAATTAATATTGGGGATACTAATAATGAAATTATAAATGATAGAAATGATTAACATTGGATGTTATGATCTTATAAATCATTATATATATACCGTCAATGCCTTTCACCAAGATAGTATAATCGATGTGTAGGTATAGACCCAAACAATTAATTTGGCCAACAGATTGGTCTCATGAGACTAATCGATCAATTAATAGGGTATATAATTTCAATCCCCAGTCTCCAATACATGTCAAGTGTATTACTCATATATTGAATGATCAGTTATATTTATATAAAATATTACCTATCCAAAAATATATATTCTCAATAAGTAATATGAAATATAAATATTTCCCTAGTAAATCAAATAAATTTCAAAGTCAAATGCCATATGTAAAAACTGGTATATGGTTTTGGAAATAAGTATATCCATGATGGATATTGAAGAGAAATGTAATGTGTAATGAAAATAATCAACATAAAGTGAATTTATCAAGAAAATTTTAATTACCAAAAATTTAACAAGTAATAAAAAATGAACTTCAGTGCATTATGAAATACAGGTTTTGAAATAAATTCATGTTTTTTGGAGAATGAAATAAAATGTATGAGAAGTATTTAAATAAAATTATCTAAAAATATTTTTATTTATAAATACATTGAAAACTCATATATGAATCTAAAAACCTCAAGGTTGTAGAGAAGTGGAAAAATTGGTTGACAATGTATAATTTAAAAATTCAATTCATTTCACTTTCAAAAAATAAAGATGAAAATTACCCTTCTCGAAAACATTATAAAGACCCATTGATATCCTTTTAAAAATTCTGGGAAAAAATAAAATTTGATTTGGGTAGTTAAAAGTTACATTATTGAAACATTTTAGAAAAATAAGGAAATTGATGAAAAATATACCCTCTTGTGAAATAAATAATATCATATTTTCAATTAAACATTTCTTTTCTTGATTAATGTACAATAGAGAAGAAAAGGTTGGAAAAATATGGAATTTCCATAAAAGTGTAAAATGAATTGAAAAATTAATTGCCATTAATAAATATATATTCATGTTAAATACCTCAAATGGTTAAAATATACACCACGTGAAAATAACCCATTTCATAATAGCTATTATTTTACAAGGGAGAGAAAATTGAGATGAAATCCCATACCTCAATTTTAACATTCATTTTAAGTAATCTAAACTCCTCTATAATAAATGTTAATTTATTATATATAAAAATTAGAACCATATTCATATCAATAATATCATATATTATCCATTCAAATCATTTTATCACTCTTTAGTTAATAATTTTTTATTAATATCATTATTTTAGGTGTTAAGGTCATTGTTGTTTGTATGTGTTTGGATTCAGTATTCTTGATCCTCACATATTTATCATCGTTGCATCATCTCAATAATTTTATTCAATATGTTAATATAATATATATTCAATATATATATATATATATATATTTAATTAACTTAAGATATAGAAATAGAATAAAGAATTACAAACGTTCATGAAGACGATAGGTTTTATGAACACATGAATGATATTTTCACTTTTAGATGGACATCATTATAGAATGTAAAATAGAAATTCATATTTAAATGGTAATTTTTATATCATATATAACTTATATATTCATTAAATATATCATTATTACTATCTATGTGAAGAATAAGTGAAAAATAGATCACATCTCTTCGTCGATGTGGTAGTCCACAAGTACGCACAAGCGACATTATCATTTTCTAACGGATTGATATGTTTTAAGGTTTATAACATATTATAACATTAAAAATATAATTATTTTATAATATAATATATATTAGTTAGTTTCATATTGCGAACCATCCATGTAAAACGGTGATGAAAAATAAATTACACGGCTGCGAGGAGATGGTAAGCCATAAATAGGTATAATTAATCTTTTTTCATTTAATTTGTTGGAAATGTGATGAAATATGGTTATCCCATTATCATAATATAATCCCTCTATATTTATGATACTTGACTTTTTAGAAAAAATGGTAACAATAGATTATGTGTATGTAGAATAATAAACAAACCTAAAAGTGTCGGTAAAGATGATTACAACTACTTTGGTAGAGTTCCATTTTATATCCTCTTAAGAGAATTAGGGATTGTATTTTAGTAAGATCAAAACCTCTATAACATTCATATGGATTTTTATAATGAAATGTTTTAGGGTTTTGTTTAAATGGAATAATCAAAGTGGTGTAAAGAAAAGAGAGATGATGTATCCTTTTATAAATGAGATGACATGTATTCTTGGAAATATTTATGGTATAAGATTAATATAAATACTTCTATATGGTCAAATGACCCCATATTGATATAATTAATATAATAAGTCAATAAAAGTTAATAAATGTTCATAGAATTATATTTGGATAATTTTTTCTTATGTTTCCAACAACATATTTTAGTTTAAACCCCATGAAAACGCTTTTGACAATTACCTCAATATTAAACATTCGTAACCATTATTGGTCAATAATGTTACCATAAGAGGGAAAATGCCCCATAAAATGACCGTGGATAATTTTTTTTTAACAATATAACATTCTATGGGCCATTGATCGTAGATTTATGATGTATAATACATTTAATGAAATATTATTTATTATAAATTTTATTAATGTCATTCTTTACACTATTGATTTTATTTCAATTTGAATACATAAAAAAAATCAGGGAATTATAATAAAATCAATTCATATATCCCTAAAAATTAATATGCATCAATAAAATTTATATAATAGTATAAATAAGTAATTTTAGTATTTTTAAAATCATTTATTATATTTTTCTATTAATTGGATATACATCATGTAAGTGATGTATTGGAATTTAAGCTAAATATTCTATCAATGAAGAATAAAAATTAATTAAAAAGAGAAAAATGACCAATTAATATTTAAAATATCTATTTATAAACTAACAGAAGTTGTTTTTATCCTTTTCAAAAAATATTATAGTCATTAAAATCAATTGAATGAAAATTTATTCTTTATCCATTACATAAAAATTATTATTGTACAAGTCAATGTTAAATAGGAAAAAGGTCATAGTTTATAATTTATTATAGCTATAGAAAAAAATAAATTCATAAAATGAAATAAATTCATATTTTGGATAATTTTTTAAGTTGTTATCACATTTTTTATAAACATAATGGTCTGGTTTATTCATTATTGAGGTGATACATTGAACCACTGTTACTGTTCATAATGAAAAAAGGGAACTATATAAAATATTTCACTATACTAATAACAAACATGGAATTCATTTCATCAAATTAATTCCCATAAGTGTAAGATATTAATTTAAAAATAACCCTATAAAAAGGTGATGAAAAAATATTTTAGAAAAATTAAATTTTTATGTCTAAAAATAAACTTGTACTAAAAATTGTTATAAAAAATTTCAAAAAAAATTAATTTGATTATTTTTCAAATATGTATTCTCTTGTAAATTTAATATTTAATTTAAATCATAATTAGTATTGTTTTGATTAAAAGATTTTGTATTTTCACTATTCCCTGAAAATTCAATCTTTTCAGAAATATCCCCAAATTTCATCATAAGATAATATTGAAAAAAAATTAAAATTGATGTAATTGTAAAAAATTTATATTCTAATATTTTTATAGGGATTTTTAATTAACTGTTGCATGAAAAACAAGATATTGAAGAAATTTATTTATAAGTATATATGCTATAAAACAAAGGGTTGTTACATTCCACCCCTTTTAATAATTTATTCTTTGAGATTCCATTAGTCCGAAAAAAACAAAGGAATATAATTATACATCATAAATTGAAAATATTCCCACATTTCATCCTCAATTTTATGAATTTTCTTTTACACATTTACAAGATATGTGGTCTTGTTTCATAGATAATTTTCTCTACAATCTATAATTTCTACTCATTTTTTCATTAAGAATGATCTTTCTCTTATGATACAACCTATGAGTTCATTACATGTAAATTATCAGGTATGTACTTCATTAGTATAGATACATGGAATACATCATGAACATGATCTAGATTTGGCGGAAGCTCTAAATGATAATCTTTTATCCCACTATAATAAAAAAATTATGGGATTCATATATCATAAACTGGGTTTTCTTTTCAATCCAATATTCATAGTATTCTTCTATGGATATATAAATATAATTATATTATCCCGAATATCAAACTCTAGATCTCAACAATTATTTTAAACATAGTTATTTTTTGGATCTAATCTTCCTTTTTGTACTATTTAATGTATCTTACCATGTATTCTATTTCCTCTACTATATCATATCCCAATAGAAATATTTATCAATCTTAGTCCCAATAATGTGGATTTATTCACTTCCTTCGATATAGTGATTCAAAACTATCCATCTGGATACATGAGTGAAAGCTATTATTGTGAGAAAATTCCACCAAAGGAAGGTGTTAATCCCAAACAAATTTGGAATCCATTGATTAATCACTAAACATGTATTCTAGATTTAATGTGATCCCTATAGACTGGCCATCTATATGAGGATGATTCTTATAACTAAAAATGTAAATTATAACAAGAGCCTATAAATGGATTCTTTAATAATTAGAGGAAACCCTCAGATCCTGACTAGCTATGATTGGTAGTGGTACTCGTGGAAATCAGACCACATCCTTCATATATAACTGATTAAGTTGATCAAGGGGTATATCTTCTATAATACTGATAAAATGATCCAATTTTATTTTTAAATGATCTCTATCCTAAATAACATCGTTACTTTTAGATGTAAAGAGGAGTTTGACAATCAAATTTATAGTAGTGTATTCATATTTCCATTTTTTATGGGAAAGGGTTATATCATTACCTTATAATTTTGTATCTCAGTCATAACTCTTTGACATACCAGAAATCATGAAACATAATCAGAAATTTACCCTTTCATTTTATCCCACTAGAAATATTCTTCTATATATCTATATATCATTGTACATGCAAGATTAATAGATAATAATGAACTATGAGACTCATCCAATTGATCCTTCTTCAACTTTGGTATAAATGGGACATATACTCAGTTGTAGACTCTTATCATTATTTAATGTTCATTGATAAACTTCGTAACATCTCGCACATTCTTCCATAACTACACTTCTTCCTTATAGGACTATTAATCCTTTTATTAATGGATGGTTGATCATTTATCTAAGAAAAATAAAATTTCCCCATTAATCAAGAATTAAATTTCCTACTTTTTCAAATCCATAAATATTATATCTCATTCAATCATCATCATGAACATACTATCATGGTCATTCAAACTCATATCATCATCCTCCTTGTTTTCCTTTTTATGATCATAATGTATTGATATGTCATAATATGTAATTGAGTTCAAACATATTATTTGGTATATATTTTACTATTTATGAGTGAATATATAATTAAATCATTTATGATCAGTATATATATATATATATATATATCAAAATAATCACCATACAGAAAATGACTCCATATCTTCTATGAAGAAATTTCCACAACCACCTCTAAATAATGAATTTGGTAGTTTTAATCAAAAATATTAAATCGGTTGGTGGTATAATCTTTCACCATATCATTATTAATGTGAAAGCATATAAATCAATAGTTGTATGGATCAATATATATCGAAAACCATCTCGTTGTAGGGTAGAGTATGCAATGGTGAAATGACCAAACTTCTCATCAATTACAACTAGATAAAAAACACATTTTAACGTCAGGTTTTTTACATATGGTATTAACTGATGTCTATAAATGTGAAGTAAAAAATAATATTCTTAGTTTTGGTTTTCTAAAAACAAACATCAAAAATCATTTTTTTGAGGGGTTCGATGTCGGATTATTTAATAAACCGACGCTGAAAAACGATTTTCAGCATCCGTTTTATGTAAAAATGATGCTGAAAATCCAATAGGCTCGGGTTTACGTAATTAGTTATAGATAAAACAGACACCGTAAACCAGTTTTCAGTGTCATTTTTATAGAAAACTGATGCTGAATACCATTTTTTTAAAATCAGTGTACATTAATAAAATAATCGATGCCATAAGTTTTATTCTTTTATGAAAAATTAGAAAACTACAATTCAAATTGAATATAAACCCCTATGAAAACACAATATACACAATAATGAAATTTTTTTTTTCATTCATAAAAATATAGAAAATACATACTTTTATCTATTTAATCAAAAAATAATGTACAAATAGTTATTACAATGTAGATTTAAAATACACGTACCAGAAATTGATGACTTCTTTCAAAAATTCTGATACCATTGCAAGTCCCATGAATCCAGTATTTTCAGTTCCCGCAATGCCCAACTATTCATTAATATCCATGAAAATACAATTAAGTTATTGAAAAATTTACATAGATTCTAGTTAAAGATCAATGCATCAATAAATCTTATAAAAAATTATTTAAAGACATTGTAGAGGAACTCTGTAGAACTCATTGTATTCTACTATTGAATGTTGGAAGAATATGCCACTGTAAGAAATGTAGAAAATTTGGATAAGGTTAAATGGGATATTTTAATGGTAAAATATGATATAATTGATGATCAGATAATGTAGGCTGAGAATTAGATGACTAATGAATATACTCAGGGGAAGAAGTTCATTTCTCATTTCATATTTCATATTTTTTCTTTTTTATATCTGTCTTGATATCCCATTAATGATGAGCTTATGTAAATTTCATATAAAAGATGTATACTCTAATGTATGTTTAGGGTTTTTGTGATTTAATACCCAAATAACCATGTTTTCTATTCCATTGAAATATGTGATATGTTGTAATTAATCATAGAATAAGTAGATAAATATCTTATATTTAATTTTTTTGAGTGATAGGTTGAAAAAAAAGTTGAATAGGACACCACGTCACTCTGTTACCACTTGGGGTGATCATATACATTGGATTGCATGATGTGAAATATATTCATGTTATTTTGTTTGTATCTTCTAGTGGATTGAGAATATATCGAAATATATGTGTTTCCAATGTGTCCATGATTTTTATGTTACGCAGAGTGGTGTGTCTCTGTGTGTGGCCTTTAGAGATATTTTATGATATGGTTACTAATGTGAACGTGTACCCAGTGAGACCATATTTGTTGTTTGATTCGCTAAAAAATATTATATAAATTGTTACCATTTTACATAATTATCACTTTTTATGTCTTTTTCTACTGATATCTCATGATTAAATGTATTATGATATCTTTTATGATATTTATTCTCGAATGAAATACCATATCTAGGGAAGCATTATATTGTAGTTAGAACAAGTGGAACGTCATGATAGTATTATACCATGGAGGTTGACCTAACACGAGACAATAATTATGATGTAACTATGATTTTTCTATGGATAGGACTAAAATAAAATTCATTATGGATACCAAGAACCATGCAAGAAATTTATGCCATGTGGATATCATGTACATGTTTACATGTCATCATTGTGGCATGAATCAATACTCAATGCCTTAAGCATACCATATAATATGCTTAATGAAGTTATGGATATTTTTTTCAGTTTTAATTTATTTTGTATCCTTTTGGAAAAGAGTTTTATCAAGTACGTCATATGTTCATGTCAACATGGATAATACATAGCCTCTCAGCACATGGTTGATTTATTATTTATTCTTTCATATACCATGCATAAACATAATAACCTACGCTGAAAGTTACAAATTTTATTTAGAAAATTAAGAATATTACACTTTCAAAATAAAGGTGAATTAAAATACACATACCTGAAATTTACGGAATGCCCAATATTGGTTATTATTAAAACATTCATTTGATTATTAGTAGGTTCAAACACCTAATATATCAAAAGAGTTAGTTTTTTGGAACCATATGTAATATTATTTATAAATATTAAAATATGCATACCTCAAATATATATTAGACATAACAAATACTTCCTTAACGTAGATTCAATATGGGTCATATTAGAATGGGAATAATATTGTGAATCATTGAATGCCTATAATAACATTTAATGATATTAGAATAAAAAATAGAATAATGTGGAAGCAAATATGAAAAAATAAATACAACTAACCTTATCATATTGTGTAGTTTTTCCATTTTTGATTATCTTATACATGAATCGTAGAATATAATAACCACATTTCAAATTCCATTATTGACAATGAAACTACAATTATAAAACATTAAACTATTAAAAAAATATATTAAAAAAATTAGATCAAATTCTAATATAAAAACTTATTACTTATACTTCCACATATTTGATTTTTTGGGTATATTTATCGACATGTATTCCATGATAAATTTTTTTTGTGAACTGAATATTCATATATATGAACTTATAATACATATCTATACAATGAGAATTAAACATAATGAGATTATAAAAAAACAGTCATTTCTAATAAGGTGGAAAATCATTTACTAACATTCACTAATATAGTGCCAAACCAATATATGAAGCATTCACTTGGGCACAATATTCCTAACATCCAATGCCCCTAAAATACAAAACTTTCACAATTAATGAAATAATAACGATCATCAGTTCATAATTATGTTTATGTTCTTACTTATCATGAAATTATAGAAACCTACACTGAATCTTCATATGGGATAATCTATCACACATATATATCTTGATTTTTTCAAATATTGAACGTCTATAGAAATGAATTATGAATATATAAAACCATAAATATTTGTACTATCATTTTTTAAAAGAAGCGCGTGTTGATATCTAATTGAAAAATAAAATATAGTTTGTCAATTTAAAACCATATTTTATTAAATAAATACACACTCAAATGTCAATTTACCTATATGGTAAACAAATTCCCCATATCCAGGCCAATCTCTTCAAAATTTAATAGATGCGTGTTATATTATTTAAGTAATCTCAACTGATATTCTCTACCACATATATCGGTCACTATCTGAATCTCACAGATACAATTCAATGAAGAATATTCCTGAGATAATCTATGTATCCAATATGAAATATCTAACGTATCTACAGTCGATTGTCCCTGAACATTTTGTTTCATTTGGGCAGCTTCTTTGGCTTTTAGATAATCCTATATAAGATAAATTTCAGAAAATAGAATAAATAATATTTAATAATTTGTATCGAATAGATAAAAAAACCACATATGAAATATAATGAAGCAAACTAGATGGCCAAAGAAAAAAATGACCAACACAATCAACAACTCTGGAGATCTCCATGGTAGGAAATGGTAGTAGAGAAAGAGGATCTATAATATCGAGTAATAATAATCTTACCTGACCCATCTGCATAGTCTGGTGGTGTACAGAATCCAAAAAAAATCACAAGTATAAGGAAACAATATTTATGTGAGGAGCTCTAGCAAAAAATTCACAATAAATGTTTTGGTCCAAGTGAGGTGGTGGAGAATCAAAGTAAGATGATTGGGTTGGGTAGTCCGGGTGAGTAGGATGGGGAGGATGATAAATGAAAAATTTATGTTAGTGATAATAATTTATAAAATAGAAATATTAATGACAAATAAATAATATACCTAAGAAGGCTTCTCATACGGGGCATGGTAGGCAGACATGGCATGGTAGTCTGGGTCAGCATGCTAGGAAGGATAAAAATTGAAAAAATTATATTACTATTTATAATTTATAAAATAGAAAAATTGATGGCAAATAAATAATATACCTGGGAAGGCTACTCTAACGAGGAAGGGTATGATGATAGGGAAGGGTATTCTAGTTGAACATGCTCAGAAGGATGAAAAATAAAAAATATATATTAGTGCTTGTAATTTATAAAATAGAAAAAATGATAAAAAAGAAATAATATACCTAGGATAGATACTCACATATTACGGGGTAAGAAGTTGGGGAAACGTAGTCCCAGTGAGAAGGTTGAGAAGGATAATAAATGGAAAAGTTATATTAGTGTTTATAATTTATAAAATTTAAAAATTAATGAAAAATAAATAATATACCTAGCAAGGATGCATAGATTGTGACTCTCCTTCAATGTGTTCTAACAATGATGTCTGCAATGCTGCTTGAACATGATCACCCAGAGCCTGTTTAATATCTTTCATCTCTTCTTTTAAGGATTCTATTTCTGGGTCTCCTGATTGCATACACTTACAAAAAATCTTCTGAATACTAACACCTACATAATATCCTCTAACATGGCCGGGGTGTTATGCCTTTCCCAAAGAAGGGCTAGAATGCATATCCAACCCTCGGTGTTAAAAGAGAAATGTGTATCCTACTCCTTATGTTCATCATTAAATGAAAAATAAAAAAGTTATATTAGTGTTTATAATATATAAAATAGGAAAATTGACAACAAATAAATAATAATTACATACAATTTCATCAGCGAAAGGCTTAGATTACACTATAAGATTCTGATCATTTTTTTCTTCATGCTCGTTTAAATTTTTTTCATGGCGATTGGGAGGAGATAAAGGACCAAAATAGACATCTTTTGAACAACTACCAAATAGATCTCAGAATGCTTAAAATATTTCATCAATCATCTTCCACTCCAAGTACGAGTAACATCCTCATGATAAAGTATGAGAGTATACATTATCAACTAGATCTCCTAATGAGAACTCCTAGAGGCCTGCTTTATAAAAATGAACTTCTAAATAATAATAAAAATATCTAATTAATTTTATAATATAAAAAAATTATCGTTCCTAAAATTTTTCATCATTATGATTGTCAAAAAATCGCTTCCATATATCATCGTCATTAAATGGATTCTTGAGGCATGGGTTTTAAAACCTTTTCTTACAAAAAATATAATTTTTTGGGAGTTTAAGATTAAAATATCTCCATAGAACGACCGCTAAAGAGAGATTTCTTTTCTTAATTTCTTTGGTTTCCTCAAAATTGAATGTCAATTGTAATTAAAACAATTAAATGTCATTTAAAATATATAATATTAAAAAATGATATAAAAGAAATAAATTTACATATTTTAATATCGAGGCCTCCCAGAGTTGTTGCTTTACCATGTTTTCCACTGACTTCTAATCAGGATATAAAATACTAATCTTTCAAGGGCTCTATATATCCATATTACTGAAAAACTAAACAATATTTGGGCCAATTGCATTAATATAATCTTCAAAGTAGATGTGTACTCTGTCATCATCATGAGCAAGTGATAGTTTTGTTAAATGAGTAATACAACGTTTACCAACATGAGAAGTTTTTTTTTAATAGTAACAGGTGAAGTATCCTCTTCAGAGGATGCATCACTAGTCCTGCAATTTTTTGTTTGTATGTTAATAGTTTTATTTCATTAAAAAGTATATTGCTAAATATTTAATAATATTTAATGAATTATATACCTCGGTAAGTACTCCTCTATATCTGGATCTGAAATTACATCCATAATGTGTGATGATATTTTGTGTAACTTCTTATTATTAAGAAACATAATATTTAGAAACACGGTAGAAAAAAAAGATTTATGTAAAAAAGAGGCAGGTATTTGTCTGTTTCAAAAAATTATCTAAATATAAATATTTACCAGAAAATTTAAGAGACTAATTTAGTTTTTTTCACAAGCCTTCACCATGATCATTATGTAATGCATGCACTGTGCCTATCCTATATTCATTGTAATTATCCGAAAATTGCGTAATAGATGAATAAGGCTTATGTAAATTACTAACATCATCAACATCATCCTCATCACCCAAATGGTATATTATTCAATAAAAAACAACTATCTACTGATCATTATATGAAACAATGACCTAAAATAATTGCATTTCATGTGTCTCCATGATAAATGGTTCCTCATTTTAATTAAATCTTTTATAAAATCAACCCGTTTAATCCCATATTCATCAAGATTCACACCACTATTAATATCAACCCAATTACACTTAAAAATGGTGACATGAAATTTAATATAATAAATTTCTTATATGTTCTCTAGAACTCCAAAATACGACGTTGATACAGAAATTGGGATTTTATCATTGGAACTCGAAAAATACACCGCTTTAGCGAAAACCTTCACACCACTATTTTCAACGGTACAATTTTCATCCATGTGTTTCTTGTAAAATGTGAATCCATTAATATAAAAACCAGACCATGTGATCACATTAAGAGATGGACCCCCTACTAACCACTTCAATGTTTCTGATGTAGATAAATCTGAGGTTACATTCTCATTAAAACATGATATTAATGTCTTATTATTCCCAAACATCAATCACATTTTATTTATTTTTTGATATCAGAACTTTAATTCAACAATATGTGAGGATATATATTATTGAACTTCATATGTGTTGCTCAAAATGTATAAATATTACTGTTGTCACTTCATCACATGGAATGATCTCTATCTTTATGCCATGAACCCATCAACCTTCACTATCAACTGTCATATGTCGATATACAAGGTGACCAATATAATCCACCACATAAAAATAACAAGTATAAAATTTAATCACCTCTTCAGATACATACTTTTGAATAATAGACGCCTCGGGATGATAAGGATTTTAAACATATTTCATCAAAATGTTCATATATATTTCAAAATGATACATCTGTTATAAATAAACAGGCCCACATATCATTATATCGTGCACCAAATGAATCATCATATGAACCATTATATCAAGAAAATGTGGGAGGGGAATACATTTCTAGTTGACAATGAATATGTGTTGCTTCATTCTACAAAACATCAAAGCAATTTGGATCAAAGACTTTGATACAAATAAATTTGATGAAATTACGTAATTTGATGATAGTCTTTCTGAATCTTGTTAGTAATATATCCTACAATTCTACTGGTAGAAATTATTGCATCAACCCATGGAAATCATGATATTACATACCTATTAATTTACAATCCTTCAACGATACTAAATTATTTACATTCGATGAAAAACCACTAGGTAATTTAATACCATGATATCACTGATAGAAATTCATATTTTCAATCTGGATTAATGTTTTTCATGTCAGAGGTAAATATGTTATATTTCATTTAATAGTGGGAGCTAAATCCAAACATATTCTGAAAAATATAAAGTCAAATATAGCATGCAATCCATATTTTTTCTTTTCTTTTATGTCAAACAATGTTCCAATAAAATTATCACAAATGTTTTTCTCAACATGTATAACATCAATGTTATGTTTTATTAGTTAAAATATCAAATAAGGTAGTTCAATAAAATAGACCTCTTCTTCCAAATATTTATTTGAAGTCTAGAACTTCATTTCCTTCCAAATGTAAAATCAAAACCATTCACCTTGTCATAATATTCTTCAGCTGACAATGGTCAAGGGGGAGGGGTTTATTCTATTAATCCATTAAATGTTTCATTCAATCTACGATAAGGATTATCAATTCTCCAAAACATTTGATGACCCATGTTCACTATTGATCTCCCATTCTAAAATTTATAATATGTAGTCTGTTCTTCACAAACTGGACATGCTTTATGTCCCATAAGACAACATCTAGATATGATTCCATATGCAGGAAAGTCATTGATAGTAAACATTATGTTACCCTGTAATCAATGGTCAAAGATACACATCAATATCATTTCTCAGTTTTTTTGGTCCATAAATCATCAATCTCACCATAACAGATTTCTTCTTCATACATAGATGTGGGGACAAGTGGTAAACTACCAAAAAAAGTCCATGAACAATATTGGATACTGAGGATCTGATATGGATTCATTCCATCAGTACACAGGCCCATTCTGATATTTCTATCTTCACTTACAAAATCATGAAATTTGTTATCAAAACTCTTCCACTGTGTTGAATTCGCAGGGTAACGTAAGTGACCATCAGAGATGTAGTCATCTGAATGCCATCATATTTTTTTTTCGCAAAGTGAATTTTCAAATAGATTATTCCAATGATAAATTATTAGAAGTTACCAAATTGATTTAGAAGGTGTTTTGATTATGATACCTAAAAATGAATCACAATTGAAATATCTAAATTGTAAGAATTAAAAAATTTATTATATCATTAGAAAGTAGAAATTTTATTTTTCCTGACATTAGATGACATAAACTGAGAATGAATCTGAGTTTACATTCCCATCTATCTTATAGTGTGATGCCCCATATGTAGGAAAACATGATAAATATTCATTTCCTATTATATACATTACACAATAATTAGGGAAAGCATGTATCATTTTATAGCCAAATACCCTTGAGCATAATATTTTTTCGCCAGTTAATTGGAATCTGGAAGCTCATTACCATCTGGACATAGATCTTTTAAAAGCCCATGTAAGCTAGAGAAACTTTTATCAGTCCACCCATATTTTATTATAATTTAAATAATCAGAAAACTACAGATAACATTTTATATTTACTTCATATTGGGTATAATGGTTTCTTATAATCTCCATACAATCATTCAAAAGGTTTGTTTCTTCATTGGTCTTAACATTTAAATCAGGAATTAATTATTAAATATGATGATCTTCCTTGTTATGAATATTGTAATCAACATTGGATGTTGAATTTTTAGTTATTTCCCTATGCCAGATCCAACATGTTTAATTAAGAATAAAACCATAATAAATGAGATGGTCCTTGATTTTTCTAGAGTTTATCATTCTCATATTTAAACAATTCCCACATGGACTAAAAATCAAATCAATGTATTGAAGATTTCATTTATAAAATTATAATAATTCATCAACTGCTTTTTCATATTCACTAGTTGTACATCTTAAATGTATACAATTATGATCCATTCAATATCTGATATCAAAAAATAATTGGTCAAAATATTTAAAGATATAAACATTTAAATATATATATATATAAAGAGATAAATTGTAAATAGAAACTCATTTAATAAAAACTATTGATAATCAGATAGAAAACAGTAGATCTGAAAAAAATTTAAAAAGAGTAAGCATTTTATTTTTATATTATATACATGTGTAATACTTATATTATAATTAAATTATAATATCAATATTTAAAAATTTTGTTAGTTTATTATACATAGTTTTTTCATTATTATGATATTGCATGTATCAAAATCATTGGAGATTATATTAATTTTAATAAAGAAAATTTATTTATTATTAGTAATATGAAATAATAGTTATAGTAAATGTACATATTATATGTGAAATCAATTCAAATACTCTCAAAATTATGACTGGTGAAATTAAATACATAACTAAAATGATATATCTTACAACACATTTGGGTGAGATAAAAATAGAATTATTTGAGGAATATTAAGTGGTTGTGGATCTATTATTGGTTTTAATGAGTATATATATACATTATTTGGTATTATGTATAATTTTGTTAGACCAGATTCATGCCCCCAAACCCCCATCACTCCCATGAGTATTTTCTCAATCTTATGAGGACTAATATGTCAGATAAAAATAATGTCAAAACATTATTTAGTAAATTGATCAAGATAAACCTAATGTCATATAAAAAAAATTCAACACATTGACTAATAAAATTGGTCATAAAAATTAACTAATGCATTTATACATAATTTTAGATAAAAATAATGTTATATAAAAACAATTAAATTGGATTTTGGTATAATATATTCAAGAACATGGAATAATACATTTAAACATACTGTCAGATAAAAATTCATAACCTGAAATCATAAAAATACCATCTATATCAAGTGAATTGACTAATAACACTTAGGGATGTCTATTAACTATGTTCCAACACATTTTAAATAAAATATAAACTAATATTTTAAGTGAATCAAAATTAATATTAAATGATCAATAATTTGAATATAAAATGAAAAAAAACATGCAAAATTCGGAGTGTACCTCCAAAATAGATCTCTAAGACAATCATTTATCAGTATAAAAATTTGGAAAACTAAACAGTACAAGATATAGAAAAAAGTGATTTTAAAAACAAAAATTAAAGATAAACAAAAAACAAAAATCAAATCATGATTGAATGTCACTAAAAATAACATTAAGCAAAAAAATTAATATATAGACGATCAATGAAGACTATATGATGAAGAACGCAGATGAAATATTGTGAAAATAGAATAAAATCATCAACATTGGCAGTTAGAAATCAATAATAATTCATAGAAGTCATCATGAGTCTAGAGAAGCCGCCACGAGTTTTGATTTCGAGGAACAATGAAACGAGGGTTTTCCGATCCCGAATATTTTTAAATAACTTGCGGTGATTGTTTTTACAAAACTAGATGCAAAAAATCATCGCATTTTTGTTTTTCACATTAGTTTTTAGTAAAACTGATACAGAAAACTAGTCATTAAAATGTTTTTCATAGGTTTTTAGTAAAACTGACAAAAAAAAATTTCGTCCACTAATTATCGGTGTGGGTTTATAAAAAACCGATGTTAATAATTGGATGTTAAAAACCATATTTCTACTATTATCCATTAAAATATCCTCACATTCATTATTCCACATGAACATTACCCCAATATGAGTGAACATGGAGATTAGATTAGATATTTGTGAGATATATGTGCAATGAATTAATTGTTTCCTAGAATCCAATGAAAAATATGGATCTCAATTATAGTGGTTGATCTAGAAACTTCTCAATAACATGAATCACTAGTGGTTCCACCAATATACACTCTAAGTAAATTATGTGACCCAAGAATGAGAATATATATAACCAAAATTCACACTTGCTAATCTATGAATATAATAAATCTTTCATTAGGGTCATCCAAATAAATCTATGATATTCATCTTCCTCTTTCATTATTTACTAATATATTATGATATTATCAATATATATTACCAAAATATAGTCAATATAATCTCTAAATAATTTATTCATTAATTCCATGATGATAGAAGGATCACTAGTATGTCCAAAAGTATTTACAATAAATTCATAATGATCATTCATTTTATAGAAGGTTGTAATGAATATATATTCCTACTTGACCCATAACTAATGATATCCAAATAAAATATAAATCATTAAAACATATTTATATATTTTTAATTGATCAAACAAATAATTTATATGTGGTAGAGGATACTTGTTCTAAATAATCTTTTTATTAAGTTTACAATAGTCAATGAAAATACTTATTGAACTATTTGTTTTCTTAATAAAATAAACTAGTGAATCCCATTAAAATTCATTAGGACGAATGAATACCTTATCAATATTCACATGGATCTTGTTCTTTAATTCATGTAACAAAATATGGGCCACTTTATAAAGGTATTTTGAAATATGTGTACTTTTAGGCTTGATTTATATTGAAAAAAAACTTCATGATTTGGTGGAGGGCTAGCAAATACATACGTAAATATATCAATGTACTGACATAAAATAGTTACATCTATAATGTTGTGTTTTTAATAAAACAAATGAGTAAAATATCTTTCATTAAAATGTAATAAAACTCTTATGATGGATGCAATTTCTATTTGGATTTTGAGTTCATCATCACACTGAATGATTTTTTTTGGTTTAGTCAGATAATAAAATATAACATCCATTACATTACAATTGATATGGGTTATATACTAAGATATACAATCCATTCCCAAAATAACCTAAAATTTTAGTTGAGGTAGAATTATAATATTTCCAAGAATAACATTCCGTTATATATTTGTTAATGTGGAGTGGTAGACTTGTGATGCATTCATTCATCTATCGGGATTTGTTTTCCAACATAACATCCAATTGTTGAGATGGTTATGTTATACCCTTAATAATGTTATTAAATATAAATGGGTGGGTAGAACCTGAATCCAATATTTTTTTACTTCTGAAAATGGTGATAATTGTACCTTTTACCACATCTCTTAGAACATCCAATTCAGCTCTAAAAATTTCATATTATTGGTCTTCTCCCATTTGATTAATCTATGGTATATTTCCTTTATTCTTGAGGAGCTATTTTAAATAATTACCATCTATATATTGTAGAAGAACTAGATAATAGAGACTTATTTATTTACATTAGAGTTACTGGCCAGATGTCCCTTATCTCAAAACTACTTTGAAACTCTCATACCCTTCAATAATTTCCTATGATGTTTTTTTCCATAGTTTTTACAATATATGAATTTATTTGTTCCATTATAATACTTTCAGGTGTTCCCATTTTTTTGTTACTCAGATGATCTATTCTTCTATTTATTTCCCTAAAATATATAAGATCTATGATAATATTATTCTATATTATTATCACTTGATACATTATCATCATGTGTTGAACACAATTGAAAAAAAAGTGACCTTTGGAGACTCACTTGAAGCATATCATAGAAATAGTAGATATTTCTTTTTAGATTATGTATATAGTCTAATATTTTTCATGCTAATCTTATATGGTTATCCTTATACTTCGAAACACATTTGTCTTCTATATGCTATAAATATAGGAGCACCCTCTCCATTCTATCTCGTTGTTTTTTAGGTGGGTATTTTATAAATAAAACAACATCAAAATTTCATCATTCCATGATTTCAATTTAATTATCCACTTTAGTGTTATGGATCAATGGAAACCATTGATTGTCATCCCCTTTCGAATAATACACCCCCAGAACAACATTTCCACTTTAATCACATCATAAGGAGCAGAACAAATTTTTGAGATTTAATTTATTGCTCAAATACCAAAAGAATTATCATTTTGTGAAAATATATAAGATTATATCCCATGATTTTATCCAGAATAGAATTATAATTATATAGAAAAATAGGTTAATCTATTTGGGAATGGTGATCCATCATACCCAGGGTAAGATACACTAATATGGACATGATAGGCTCAGTTCCCAAACAAAACAATATTATTTTTCTTAGTGGGTATATCTTTACATTTTCTGTGAGTATTGATCATGATTATTACATAAGTACCCATCAATAAATATTCACCCACTATAAAATACCCCATAATCATTATGAATATTGATCCATAAATTAAAATTCATATAATGGAAAAATATTATCAATTACAAAAAGGGATTATAATAATTTTCATAATGACTCTGTTTACTTAAAATTTACGTCCCGATATTTTTAATAAACATCCTCTGATAATATGTGTATAAACCCTAAATCTAGTAAAAAATGTCTGATTTCTAATTTTTTAAATTTTTATAAATCACATTGGATATAATTGAAATAGATCGATCACTTTAGTAGTCTTTAAGGAAAAGATACATAAATGATTCTCATATTACATAAAAAATATAAAATACAAAGCATTAGGAAAAATTATTTCATCCACGATATTATTCATAATATCATTCTTCATATCCTAGGGAATGGAAAAAAATTAAAGAGTGAACTCAAGTTCCAATTAAGAGTTATATACAACTGAATATACCATGATTAACTAAGGAATAATTGATATTATTTGGTAAATAGCATAAACACATTCCATTTAATTAGTAACATGAGCACAAAATGCATCCATGATTAATATCAATCTATTAATCTCATGGATAATAATATCTAAATTCTTAATGAATGAAATGATACATATTGGATGTAATGATCTCATACATCATGATACATATTCCTGTAAATCCATATCCAAATATAGCATAACTAATGGGTAGGTATACACCAAAAAAATATTTAATTTGGATAACTAGTCTATCTTATGAAACATATCAATGAATCGATAAGATATATAATATCGGGCCCTTCCCATCACTACATGTCCAATGAATTTCTAAAATATTAATGACCTATATAATTTATGAACAATATTTATTATCTATAAATATCCATATTGAGAAAATAATATGGAATAATAATATTTCCCCAGTAAATCTAATAACTTTAAATGTAAAACACTGTATATATATAAATAGAATACAATTTAATTAATAATAATATAAATGTAGGATATTAATGAGATATGTAATGTTTAATGACAAATAATTAAAATAAGTTTAACGTTTATGAAGATATTTAATGAACATAAATTTAATAGGAGTTCAAAGATACCCTTCAATTCATCAAAAATAAAGTTATTGAAATATGTTCATATCTTTTGGATAAAAAATGGATGAGAAACATTGAAAATTAGATTTCTTAATATTGTTTTCAATATTATTCCATTAAAAACATATACAAGAAGTTAAATAACATAAAACATTTTGGTTGGATGAAAAATATATTTACACCATATACATTAAAAACATTCTTTTTGACTTTTTATAATGAAATATGAAAATGAATCATTAAGTAAACATTTCAAATATTCAATTTTAAACAATTATAGTTTCTAGGATAACAGAAAATTTATTTTGAGTAAATAAAATGTAATATTGTAATTTTTCTTAAAAATTATACATATTTTAGGAAAATTTACCCAATCAAGAAAGATATATGATCAAAATTTCTATTAATTTTTTTTCTAGATTCCCAAGCAAAGAGAGGTAAATTTTGAAGAAAATATTGAAATTACTGAAATTAAATAAATTTAAATTAATCATTAATCTACAAAAATAAAAATATATATGTGTTAAATACCATAATGTAGTAGTATATACACCATATAATATGAATTAGGTGAAAAAACCAATTATTTATCAATGGAGTGAAAATTGAGATGAAATCACATGCATGAGGTTTGACTTGAAAAGAATGATATTAATGTATATAATATCATATATGATCAATTTATAATATTTTATTACCCATTTGTTGAAAATTGTTAATTATTATTATTCTTGGAATTAATTGCTTTATTTTTCTTGTATGTTTTGAGACGGTAGTCTTGGGCAATTCATCATGATAATGGTTCCTTCATTTATAGAATATGATTCAACATATAAATATCATATATATTCAATATTTATATATATATAATCATCCATAAATGTCATTGATTAAAAAATTAATTACATCATTCATTTAGAAGGTTCATCGTAAGTACCCATGAAAGCTATTTTCACTTTTTGATGGATGGAATGAAAAAAAGGAAAATAATATATCACTATTTTTTGGATCATTATTATATCATATATATCACATATTTTCATTAAATATATAATTAGAAATGAAAAACACATCATATTTCTTCATGGAGTTGGTATTCCACATGTATGCCCTATCGACAGTATCATTTTATAATAGATAGGAAGGAAAGAATGTTGATATGATATTATAATATTTTAAAATATATTTATTTCATAAATATAATATATATTATTTGTTCCATCATCATAACCATCCACATAAAGTGTTGTGGAAAACCAAATAACACATTTATGTAGAAATAATAATCCATATGCAAACACGTGCAATGTTTCAAATTTTCATAGGATAAAGAAGAGAGAGAATATGGGTTTTCTATAGTAATTATAATAATGTTAAAATATATTTATGATGATGGATTTATTCTTTAAACATTGTTACAACATATTTAGTTGAATTAAAAGATTAAATAAACATGAAAGAGTCAATAAGGATGATTACCTCTTCATTAGTATTCTTATATTTGATCTCATCTTAAGGGAGTTACTGTTAGCCTTTTGGGGATTCAAAAATAAATATAACATGGATATGGATGATGATAAGGTAATTTTTCAAATGTTAGTTATAATAGGATTCTCAATGTGGTATAAATGAATGGGATAAGGGGTATCCATTTATAAGTGATGGGAGGGGAATTATTAGAATTTCATAACATATTATAGTAATATAAATAATTCTTTTTAGTCCAATTGGATCAAAATTTGATATAATTCAAAGATTAAATGAATTGGATGATGGTTTACTTCAGATCACACATTTATTTTTAATTTTATTCCCTATGTGGTGTCAGATCTCAATAACCAACCCCAAGAATATACTCTTAATGAAAATTGAGGTATTAGAGGCAGTAGATTCCCTTAATCTAAAGAGTGATCAAAGAGATGACATATTTATATGTTATTTGATTTTTTATTATTGGGATATTTTGAAAAGTGATCTTATCGAAAAGGTGAAATATTTATTTCACAGTGGAAGACTCCCTTAGGTGGGTTGTGCCTCCACCTTGGTGATTATCATAAAAGTTAAGGGCTCTATATTTTTTATAAAATTTCAAACAATTAAAATGTGTTACATAAAATATAAGTATATTTTCTGTTGTGATTAATAGGAGAAATTTAGGGAAACTAAAATCTTGGATATCTGAGGAGAAACGTGGTTTTTTTTGTGGGGCATGACCATTCATGGGTCTATGTGTCTTGCATTAGAAATGATTGATGATATCAAAAAGAAACGTCATAAATCCAACATTGCCATTGAAGTGGAAATTGAGGAAGCCTATGAAGGCTTTAATGGTGTTTCATTTTACATACACTGAATTGCATGATATTTTCCTCTTTGGGTATTGATCCGTTTTTAGATGTTCTAACTCTTAATAGTGGTTAATCAATTTAATGGGTTTGAAATTATGATTCTTTAAATCAGTGTGTTGGTTGAGATTCGAGGATCCCCTGTTGCCTACATTATTCGTCCTAGAACAAGATGTTCTAATTTGATTCATAAATAAGAACATGAATGCAGGGATCATTCATACTTTTTGATGAAAATAAAATGTTTAGGGGGTGACTTGTTTAATCATTGAAGGAAACATGGTTCTTTTTTTAATATATGCGCCATCTCCATTCATGGTATCAATGTAGCACATAATGATTATTGTAATTGGAGGGGACATGTGATCAATGGTGGGAAATTTAGAATTTAGAGTTCAATGATATTATCAGAGAGGTGAGTGAAGAGAATTGAATCTAAAACTGAAGTCTATATATGTAGATTTATCCTGGCCAATATAGAAGTTCCAATTTCGTTAGTAATGATTCAAATACATCATCTGAATATATTTGTTGACATGATCTCATCATGCATCAGTAACTTGAAAAAGGATTATTTCTTTTTGTGGAATAATCACACATATCAATATCTTTCATAACTATATTCCCATGCACATCATCTTAGTGAATTAGGTTCTAAAGGGTGTAATCTGGAACATCAAGAAACTATTACATTTATCTAGGAATCCCACTCAGTGGGATGGTAAAACTAGGAATCTTGGGCAAGGATGGCTTCACTAATAAAAAATGGCGGTGTTCGTTTAAGGTGCATCACAGACATGATGCATTGTCTCAAAGCAAGGTTGTTTTATGATATTCTTGAAGGATACACTTTATAGGATAGATTAATCATAGAGAAGTGTATGAAAAATATGTTTTTACTGATACAATACTCTGACAATCATGGGAAAATATTCTATATCCAACTTTCCCAGCTTCAATTCTAATTTTTTTCTATTTTTTGTATATGATTTTTTTATTTATTATTTTTTGTATATATATATATATATAATTCATAAGAAGTTATATAATATTTAATATCAAATAGTAATACTATTCCAACAGTCTGGATTCTGAGAGACCCTCAACCAAGGCTCCATTTTATAAGAGGGCTTTACCTGGAAAACATTCTGTATTTCCAATGCGGGATTGGGGTTATTCCATTTCAGCCCAAAATTCTGCATTTATGATGTGGGATTCTTTTGAAAGTACTTGAATTTGATTTTTTTAAATATAAACCATAATTACAATATAAATGAAACATAAATGATGGATTAAACATATAATAAATAGCTGAAAACAAAAATAATTTAGTAAAAAATGTTGATAAAAAATTATTTATAAGCATTCGAAACCCCCAATATGAAACGTAAAAATATTTCAAGCATGTTATTTTGAAAGGCTATAAAATATAAAATATAAGACCAATATACTGGAAGTTCAAAAATTGATAAAAATATAAGAAATATTTTAAAACTAATACAATTTCATAATAAATGTGGATGAAAAATAACTTATATGCTTTCAAAACCAACTATATGAAAATAATGTTTTTCCAGTATGTGACTTTGAATGAATATAAAATATAATCTATAATACTAATATATATGAAAAATAAAATATGGATTAAACATAAATGAAATAAATGGAAATAAATGGAATTTAATAAAAAATGTTCCGGAAAAATAATTTATATGCTTTTGAAAGACTATGAAATATAATCTATAAGACTAATATAAATGAAACATAAAGTATGGGTTAAACATATAATAAATAGTTAATAATTAAATAATTAATTAGTAATATAATTTTTAATTATATAATTATTAACTAGTTAATAATTAATTAGTTAATTCGTAATAGAAGTATTAATTATTAATTATAAATTATAAATTATATAATCAATTAGTTAATTTGTAAAACCATTATTAATTATATAATAATAAATTAGTAATATAATTATAATGTATATAATAATTTATTTGTTGATTAGTAATATAATTATTAATTATATAATAATTAATTAATTAATTAACAATATAATTATTTATTATCAAAAGTGTATTATTATATTATTAATATAATTTTTTATTATAAATTAGATAAATAGTCAATAAGTAATATAATTATTCATTATAATTATTTATTATTCACTATTAATAGTTAATTATATAATAGTTAACTAGTTAATTAGTAATATATTTATTAATTATATAATAATTAATTTATTAATTAGTAATATAATTTAAAATTATAGTAATGAATTATTTATTCAATAATATAAATATTTATTATAATTTTTAGTTATTAATTATATAATAATTAATTAGTTTTGTAAATAATAAAATAATTGATTATAATTATTTATTATTTATTATATAATAATTACTTATTTCATTAGTAAAATTATTATTCAGCATAATTAATAATTATACTAGTAATTTACTAAATAAGTATTATATAATTAATAATTATTTTACTAATTAAGTAATTAATTATTATATAATTAATAATTATATTTCTAATTAATGAACAAATTATTATATAATTAATAATTATATAATTAATAACTATATTAAGAATTAAAAAATTATTAATTATATATTAATAATTATTAATCAATAATTATAATTATAATGAATAATAATTTTACTTTTTAACAAACTAATTATTATATAATGACTTTAAATAATTACAATTTAACAATTATAATGAATAATTATAATTAATAATTATATTACTAATCAACTAATTAAGTACTGTATAATTAATAATGATATTATCAATCAACTAATTAATTATTATATACTAATTTTCAATAATTACTAATTTATAACTACTAAGAAAAATTATAATTAATAATTATATTACTAATTATCTAATTATAAAAAGGACTTCGGCTCTATATTTCTCTAAACATTTAACTAATTAAATAATATAAAATTAATAACTATATTACTAATTAAATAATTAATTATCATTAATTAATAATTGAATAATTTTTAATTATATAATTAATAATAATATTACTAGTTATCTAATGAATTATTATACTACTGATAATTATATGACTATGTAACAAATTAATTAGTATATTATTAATAATTATATTACTAATAAACTAATTAATTATTATGTAATTAATTTTTAATTTTCCAATGAACTAAATATTTATTATATTATTAATAATTATATAATTCATAATTATATAATTAATAATTATATTAAAAATTAACTAATTAATAATAAATAATTATCGTGAATAATAATAATGAATAATTATAGTTTATAATTATATTACTAATTAACTAAATAACTATTATATATTTAATAATAAAATTATTACTTACCTAATTTTTTATTATTTATAAATTTCTAATAATTAATAATTAATAATTATATTTAATACATATAATTTATTATTATATCAATAATTAACTAATTAAATGTTATATACATAATAATCATATTGCTAAATAATTATTAAATTATTTACTATTTATTTATTAATAATCACTAATTAACTAAATAATTATTATATAATAAATAATTATATTTCTAATTAAATAATTAAATATTATCTTATATTTTTAATTGGTGTTTTAACTTTCAACCATTTTGGTCATCTACTTTATATTTTATAATCTTTCAAAGAGAAATACTTGCAACATTTTTATGTTTCATGTAGGTGTTTTTGACAGCTTGCAAATTATTTTTCATCAAATTTTTCAATGAAAATCATTTGTTTTCAAATATTTATTATATTTTGAATCCATGATTTAAATTTCATTTATATCATCCTAATAATTTATATTTTATAGGCTTTTAATGTCACATACTTGAAAAAAATTATGTTTCAAGTATGTGATTTAAATACCAATAAATTATTTTTCACCATGAGTTTTTATGAAATTATATTTGATTTCAAAAATTTATTAATTATTTAATATATTATCTAAAGTTAAATTATATTTTCCTTATTTTTTATTTTATATTCTTTGAAAGACACTTCTTTGAAACTTTTTTAAGTTTAAATAAGGTTGTTTTGAAACATAATATTTGTTTCATCAACATTATTTACATAATTCAACTTGTTTTCGTATATTTTCAAAATGTTTAATCCGTGTTTTAATATTCATTTATATTGGTATTATAGTTTATATATCATATTCTTTCGATGACACATACTTGAAACAGAATCCCACATAAAAAATAAAGAAAGTAATGCGTAGAAAATGGAGAACCTGAATCCCATATCAGAAATGCAGAAATCTTTTTAGGGAAATACATCTTATAAAATTATGCCATGGTTGAGTGTTTCTATTAGAATACAATCGACTATAATGGAAGTACTTCCAGTTATTAAATAGAATACATGTTCTACTGAATATATATATATATATATATAAACAAAAAAAACAAAATTTAAAAAAATATTAAACATAAAATTGTAAAAAAATTGAGTTTAGAAGAAATGTGGACACGAAGTTTCCACCTTTCCCTAGAAACATAAATATAAGGGCCCAGCCATAAGCATCACTTAATATTGAAATAAATGAATAATTCACATTGAGGATCTTTCCATGTTTAGAGTTTTAGAGAATTAGATCATAAATCATGAATTATAATTCACATTTAAACAAAGTGGTTACATAAAAGATAATATTCGTTTTTTCCCATCAACAGAAACATATTTAACATAAAACATGGACTCTTTCTTGACACTTGACACTATCATCATATCATGAACCTTTTCCTTGACTTGTGAAAAACATTTCAAAAACATGGGATGAGCATAAAAAGCTCAGTAAGGGATATAAAAATATGGAAAGGAAACATGAGTACATATATATACATAAGAATGAAATCATACTTTACCCATAAAACATAATCCCTTTAACATACCACATCAAATCATGAATAAATCATAGAAATCATAAGACATAAATGTAACTTGAGGCATTCATAACATTCTTACGTAGGGAGTAACCCTCTTGGTTAAGTTTGGAATACCCATCACAGTATATTCCCTAAATCTCTTCGGAGAACCCTTAACGTTTAACTCCTTCGCATTACCCAATGCATTGGAGATCTATATCGGGCTCCCCCGCCCATAGTATATCATGGAACCACCCATCTTCATAACAATGCCGATGAACCGTTACATAATCGTACCACATAATACATGCATAAAGGAAACATAACATTTCCACATTTCAATCACAATATATCAATACAACACATTGATATAAAAAAACATTATGAAAACCATTTTCAATACCAAAATAAAAGAAAAGTAAAACAAACTATTTATTTTTCTTTAAAAAACTGTATGGCTTGTAGAGGGAGCCGAAACTAAAATAATGGTCACGGCGGTGGAGAAGTCGTTCACGCCACATACATACGACAAAAACATTCCCTGTTGTCATTTAGTAAATGATTCTTATAAAAATATTCCTTTTGAATAAATGTAAAATTAAACGGGGTTTATACACCATATAAAAGAAATTTGTGTATAAAACAAAAGATGCCCTAATGAATGGAGACTGAGACGAAGTACCATACCTTGTATCCGACTTGACTTGATCGTTCTTTAATCTCCTGAATAAAAAACCTGAGTTAATTTATACTTTCTTAAGAACCTTTTTAAAGTTCATTATTCCTTTTATATCACTTTTTTCCATGTCATGAACACTATGTAATTATTTATGTTAATAACGGTCGTTTTAACGATCATTGGCACTTGAGTCAAAAATAAACTATTTATAATTACAAGTTGTTCATGTATCCATTATATCCAGAGTTATACTAATGATGTATATATCATATATATCATATAAATCAATTATATACATGCATTTATAATATTACATAATGTTTAGAGGTAAGAAATGAAATGCACCGTTCATGGAGACGGTAAGCCGTACGTACGCATGAGAGCTACTTTCATTTCTATGTCATATTAATGGAATTAAAACTAAATGAGAGATATGTATATTTTAATTCCAGAATTATATTCATCATTTAGAAGTAAGATAAATAATATATATCCATTATATATATGTACTTATAATAGTACATTACATTTGGGGATATGAAATGGAATGCACCGTTCATGGAGATTGTAAGCCATACGTACGCATGAACGCTACTTTCATTTCTATCTCATACTTTAATGGAATTAAAACATAATGATACATAATATTATTATAATTCCAGTATGGTATCATATATGTTATCATTAAATCTATCCATTATATGTACCACATATGGTATTAATGAATTAAATAACTTTGAGGGGGTGGTAGTCCGCACTTCCTAAAATGAAGATATCGCGTACACCCATAATGGAAGCCATAAAGGTATGCCATTAAAGAAAAATACATAATCTTAAGGAAAACATAAACATATTATATATCATATTTAAATATAGTGACATCTTAATGGCCACCTTTGAAGGTGTTAGAGGAATATTGAACAATCATCGTTTCGTGAGGCAGAAATTCACCATCCACAGAAACAATATGTTCTTTAACCATTAGATGTAGGTGTGTGTAAGTGTAGCTCAAATGATTCTTATAAAAACATCCTAGTATATTGAAGATACTGGAGTTGGTACAAAAGAAATGAATAAAAAGAGTTTTGGCGGTTGGAGAAGCGAAATAAAACATAAGAACACAAGAGAAGACACTACCTTTAAATCGGTTAACTCTTTTTTCATTGAGCTCAAAGGCTTCCTTGGGATGAATTCTACAAAAAGTGGGGCTTCTAGTTGTAATAGTGGTATGTGGAGAGACAATATAAGCAGGGTTTGGCCGAGAAAAAGTCTTGAGAGGTGTGGGTAAGGAGGTAGAGGTGGGGGCCTTTTATAAGAGGAGAGGAGGGGCACTCTTGGAAAGTTACAAAATGTTACTTTATTTTCAAATGAGTTTCGGATTTTAAAGGTACCAAATTGATGTATTTCAAGGATAAGGTGATAAGGGTTCGAAATAAACCCATCCAATAGGTCTTTGACAAGTGTAAGTTATAGTTTTAACATTATCTTTTCATTTTATTTAAATCCATTATTAATGAGGTAATCGATGCATCATTATGATGTCATAAATAATTTAATTTATTTAATTTCTAAAAATTATAAAAAAATACCATGATGTAGGAAATATTTTTAGCTTTCCAATGACTATTTATAGTCTAATATATAATTTATGTAGACAAAGTTAAAATTTTTTACCCAGGTTGAACACTCTTTGATATATTTAACTTTCCTTAAAAATAAAAAGATAAAAAGTCACTTCCACACAAAAGTGATTCCATGGGGTCCTCAATTTTGGCACAAGGCATCCCATGGTCGGCCATGAGGCAACCAGTAGCATTAGGACACATGTTGGTTTCATTTGTTATTATTATGATATTATTTTATTATCCATAACTACCCGATTACTCATTAATCAAGATAAATAAAGATAATTAACATCGTTACTATTCATAATGTCCAAAAACAAAAGATTATTAATTAAATAATTTGGACCTCATGATTCCAAATATGGAATCCATTTAACCAAATTCCAAACATTTAAATTTCAATAATTAATTTAAAAAATAATTCCTGTTGTCAAAACAAATAGCGAGTTTTTTTGAAACAATTTCTATGAAAATATTGGCATTAGTTTATGCCCATTTCCAAAGTGAAATTAATCCTAATGACCAACATTGGAATAAATGGTAAAATTATATTCTATTTACACTTTAAAACCAATTAAAAAGATAATCCAACCATATAATTAAATAAGATGAGAAAGCAGTTTTGATGTAAAATGCAATATTTTTTCACTATTCATTAAAAAAACGAACATTGTCAGAAAAATACCAAAAATTTATCCAATGTAAATTTCAATGTCCCAATCATAAAGAATATGTTTATTTTTAAAAATATAGATTATAAAATTGTCAAAATTTCTATTTAAAAATGGTTTTCCATCAAAAGGCAGTAACACAATCTTATAAAAATATTAGTGTATTCAATGTTTAAGATTAGATTTATTCACATTTTAAGCCTCTAAAACACTATCTAATTCATAAATAGACATAGATAAAAATATATATTATTCATTACTTATTTGGGATGTTACATCCTTCCCCCTTTAGAAAATTTCGTCCCCGCAATTTATTTATCTATCGAATAAGTGGGGGTATTTAGCCCTCATTGAATTTTCTAATTCCCATGTTGCCTCTTCAACCATGTGGTTTTTTCAAAAAACCTTTACCAGATGAATCAACTTATTCCGTAACACTTTCTCCCTGTGGTTAAGAATCTGGACAGGTTTTTCCTCATACGATAGGTTCTCTTCCAGCTGAAATACCTCTGCACTCAAAACATGAGATGGATCTGGCATATACTTTCTAAACATGGAAACATGGAAAATATTTTGTACTTGAGATAAACTCGGAGGTAAAGCCACTTGGTATGAAACTGATCCAACTATCTCCAGAATTTCATATGGTCCAATGAACCTTGGACTCAGCTTTCCTTTCATACCAAATTGCATCACACTTTTCCATGGTGATACATTGAGAAAAACATGATCACCTACCTCAAAAGAGAGATCCTTCCTCATGTTGTCCGCATAACTCTTCTGCCTGCTCTGAGCTGTTCTCATGTGTTCCGGTATCAGCTGACCTTTTTCTGCCAAATCTTCTACCAATTCTGGTCCCATCAGTTTCCTTTCACCCACTTCATCCTAGAAAGCTGGTGTTCGACACCGCTTCCCATATAATGCCTCAAATGGTTCCATCTGTATACTGGAAGGCAAACTGTTATTATATGAAAAATCAACCAAATAAAGATGTTGGTCCCAACTTCCATGATAATCCATCGAACAAGAACGTAGTATATCCTCCAATGTCTGAATTGTTCATTCTGATTGCCCATCTGATTGAGGATGAAAAGCTGTAATAAAATTTAATTCAGTACCCAACGACTTCTAAAGGCCTTTAGAAAAGTTAGAAGTGAACCTCGGATCACAGTCAGTTACAATGGAGAGAGGAACTCCATGTAACCTGACTATATCTTTAAGATACAAACGGGATAGTTGATCTAGGGAAAAAGTATCTCGTATAGAAAAGAAATGAGAAGATTTAGTCAAGCGATCAACAATAACCTAGATTGCATTATTACCTCGAGATGTCTTCGGTAATCCCACAACAAAGTCCATGGATATATTCTCCCATTTCCACTCTGGCACTGGTAAATGCTGAAGCATTCATTTCGGTAACTGATGCTCTGCATTAACCTACTGACAAGTCAAACACTTCACAGTAAAATCAACAATATCTATTTTCATTCCATCCCACCAGTAATACTCCCGTAGATCTCTGTACATCTTAGTACTGCCAGGATGAACTGAAAATGGAGAACTATGAGCTTCACATAACAACTCTCTCTTCAACTGTGAATCACAATACACACACAATCTCTTCCCAAATCTTAAAACAAAATCATTATCAATGTTGAATTCATGCAACTTATGCTTCTGAACCATATCTACCTTTTTCTGCAACTCACTGTCTTGCTTCTGTGTTTTCTTGATTCTATCTGATAGAGATGATTTCACTGATACCTGAAACAATATAGAAGAACATCATGCACCAAAAACTTCTATTCCAATGTTCATCAAATCCTTAACCAAAGGATCACGTTCCAAACACAACATTGTTAATGAAGCATTACTTTTTCGACTCAAAGCATCAGCCACTTTATTTTCTTTTCCCGGATGGTAATGAATTGTGCAATCATAATCCTTGATTAATTCTAGCCATCTCCTCTGTCTCATGTTCAATTCTTTATGAGTGAATATATACTTTAAACTTTTGTGATCGGTATATATTTCACACATTACTCTATACAAATGATGCCTCCAAATTTTTAAAGAGAAAACTATAACATCTAATTCCAAATCATGTGTATGGTAATTTACCTCATGAGTTTTCAACTGTCGTGAAGAATAAGCAATTACCAGATCATTCTGCATTAGGACACAACCAAGTCCATTCAATGAAGCGTCACTGTAGATAACAAACTCACCATTCCTGGAAGGTAGTGCCAAAACTGGAGCATTCACCAATCTTATTTTCAATTCCTGAAAATAATCATCACATTCTTTTGTCCAGATAAACCTAACACCCTTTCGAGTTAGCATAGTCATTGGACTAGATAACCATGAAAAATTTATAACAAACCTTCAGTAATAGCCTTCCAAACCAAGGAAACTACGAATCTCAGTTAAATTTTAGGGTCATGGCCATTCTTCCACAACCTTTGTTTTTGTAGGATCAATAGTTATCCCATCTTTAGAAACAATATGACCAAGGAAAAAAATTTCTTGCAACCAAAACTCACACTTTCTGAATTTCCCATACAATTTCGTTTCTTTCAAGTTTGAAAAATAACAATTAAATGTCTTTCATGCTCCACTTTACTTTTAGAAAACACAAAAATATCATCAATGAAAACCACCACAAACTTATCCATGAACTCATGGAAAATTCTATTCATTATGTCCATGAATACAGAAGGTGCATTGGTTAGCCTAAAAGGCATTACTAAAAATTCATAATGGCCATATCTTATACGAAACGCAGTCCTCGGAACATCTGTATCCTTTACCTTCAGCTGATGGTACCCCGATCTCAGGTCAATCTTTGAAAAATACTGAGCTCCCTGGAGCTGATCAAACAAATCATCGATATGAGGCAAAGGATATTTTTTCTTAACAGTGATGTTATTCAAGGCTCTATAATCAATGAAAAGTATCATTGATCCATCTTTCTTTTTAACAAATAAAATAGGAGCACCCCATGGTGATGTTCTAGGTCGAATGAAACCTTTCTCTAATAAATCTTGCAATTGCTCCTTCAACTCTAAAAGTTCAATTTGAGCCATTCGATAAGGGGGTTTTGAAATTGGCTTAGCATCATGAACTAAGTCAACAGTAAATTCAACTTCTCGATCTGGTATTATTCCATGCAACTCATCAAGAAAAACATCAGGATACTCATTTTCCACTGGCACATCATTAATATGAACAGTTCCTTTGTTTTCAATGATGTGTGCAAGGTAACATTCATTTCCATCTTTTATAAGTTTCTCGGCCTCTTGATAAGTTATCAACAGTAAGGGTTCATTCTTGTACACAAACTGAAAGTATTTCTGAAAAGAAACTTCTTTAGCTCTATAGTCAATCTTAGCATGGTAAATAGAGAGCCTATCCATACCCAGGATAACATCAAACTCTACTAGAGATAAAACAATAAGGTTCGCAAATAGGTTCTTTCCACGAATAAGTATAGGAAGATTCTTAAAAATTCTTTTTGCCTCAACATTTCCCCCAGCTGTCTTTACCACAAGTTGAGGAGTCATTTCTTGAGATGGTATTCCCATTTTAATAGGAATGTTTTTAGAGATGAAATAATGTTTAGACCCCAAATCAAAAAACACACTGGCATAATCTGAAAAAACAAACAAAGTACCTGATACAACTTCATTTGATGGCCCGACATCTGCTGAAGTAGTTGAAAAGGATTTCACCACACCTTTCTGCTTGTAGTCTAACTACTTCCCATCACTCAAGCTCTTTGTCGAGTACTCGTTTTCATAGTGACCCATATCATTGCACATAAAAAATTTCACTAAATGCAAATAAAATTTGGACTTACAATCACCTTGATCTTTTTAAGTGCAATCACGAGCCTTATGTCCCATCTTACCACATCGGTAGCACTTTCCAGAATTCAGAAGACATTCCCCAGCTTGCCTTTTTCCACATTTATCAGAAACTGGAAACTTAGTTTTCTTACAATCAGACCTTTTTGAAGAATTATTACCTTTATCCTGCCGCCTCGGTCTCTTCTTCTGTTGGTTGTTATAGAACACTTGATCATCGGCAAAATCCATTTCCACCTTCTCAACACATAGAACAAGATTTTCATAACTTTTGAACTCACGAGAAGCTAAAGCCCTTCGATATTTTGGCATTAATCCTGAGTAAAAACGATTGATTTTACTATTAAGGTATCAGATAAAATTTGGAGCATACCTTGTCAATCGAGTGAACCTCTCTTCAAAAGCATCTACTGAGTCTTCCTCTTGCTTCAATTCTAGGAATTGTTTTTCCAACCAAAGTCAAACAACCTTAGGAAAATACATCTCAAGAAACATACCTTTGTACTCATCCTAGTCGAGAGCATCAATCTCATCAGCATCCCTGATATTTTTAACCATCTACCACCACTGATCTGCTTCACCCTCCAAACGGTAAATAGCAAGACTAACCTTTTGATTGTCTGAACACCCCCATGACATCAAAAATCTTCTTCAGTTCTTTAATCCACCCTTCAGCTAGCACATGGTCAGATGATCCTCTGGATGATGGGGGATGTTGCCTCATGAAATGTTCCACCACTGACATGTTCTTCTGCGGTTGATCTGGATGATCTCGTGCATAGATACCACCACCATTTATCGCTTGAGTCAACTGCGCCATTACTGCAACAAACTGTTCAGTTCCAATTTTGACCATCACAGGATGCTGATTCAGAAGGTTATTTCTTTCTGTATGCCTTCCTAGCACCGATTCCCTATTTCCTCTGCGGAAAACCATTCTGAACAAACATGTCTTAGATGAAGCAATATGGTAATCTTCAAATGCTATATCATTTCAAATTGACCATAGAAAAAATATTTTTGGATAATCATTTAATAGAAAATCTATCTCCTACAGTTATTTAAACTGACCTATGATACCAACTATAAGGCCCTAGCCGTACACATCACTTAATATTGAATTAAATGAATAATTCACATTGCAGATCTTTTCAGGATTAGAGTTTTAGATAATTAGATCATAAATCATTAATTATATTCCACATTTAAAAAAAGTGGTTACATAAAAGATAGTATTCATTTTTTTCCCATCAACAGAAACATATTTAACATAAAACATGGATTATTTATTGGCACTTCCTTGACACTATCATCATATCATGCACCTTTCCCTTGACCTGTGAAAAACATTTCAAAAACATGGGATGAGCATAAAAATCTCAGTAAGGGATATAACAATATAGAAAGGAAACATGAGTACATATATACATAAGAATGAAATCATACTTTACCCATAAAACATATGCACTTTAACATACCTCATGAAGTCATGAATAAATCATAGAAATCATAAGACATAAAGGTAACACGAGGAATTCATAACATTCTTACGTAGGGAGTAACCCTATTGGTTACGTTTAGAATACCCATCACAGTGTATTCCCTAAATCTCTTCGGAGAAACCTTAACGTTTAACTCCTTCACATTACCCAATGCATTGGAGAGCTATATCAGGCTCACCCACCCTTAGTTTTCACGAAACCACCCGTCTTCATAACAATTCCCAAGAACCAAAATATAATCGTACCACATAATACATGCATAAATGAAACATAACATTACCACATTTCAATCACAAGATATCAAATACAACACATTGATATAAAAAAACATTATGAAAACCATTTTCAATACCAAAATAAATGAAAATTAAAACATGGTATTTACTTTTCTTTTAAAAAAATGGTATGGCTTGTAGAGGAAGCCAAAACTCAAATAATGTTCATGGCGGCGGAGAAGTCATTGTCGCTGCATACGTAAGAAAAAAAACACTCCCTTTTGTCATTTAATAAATGCTTCGTATAAAAAGATTCATTTTGAATAAATGTAATAGTTAAAGGGGTTTATACATCGTATAGAAGAAAGTTATGTATAAAACAAAATATTCCACAATGAATGGAGATTGAGACGAAGTCTCATACCTCGTATCCGACTTGACTTGATCATTCTTTAATCTCCTGAATAATAAAATTGAGTTAATTTCTACTTGCATAAGAACCTTTTTAAAGTTCATTAATCCTTTTATATCACTTATTTCCATGTCATGAACAATATGTAATTATTTAAGTTAATAATGTTCGTTTTAACGATCATTGGTACTTGAGTCAAAAATTAACTATTTATAATTACAAGTTGTTCATGTATCCATTATATCCAGAGTTATACTCATGATGTAGATATCATATACATAATATATATACAGTATATACATGAATTTATAATATTACATTGTGTTTATAGGTAAGAAAGGAAACCCACCGTTCATGGAGACGATAAGCCGTACGTACGCATGAACGATACTTTCTTTTCTATGTCATATTAATGGAATTAAAACTAAATGAGAGATATGTATATTTTAATTCCAGAATTATATTCATTATTTAGATGTAACATAAATAATATATATCCATTATATATATGTACTTATAATAGTACATTACATTTGGAGATAAGAAATGAAATGCACCGTTCATGGAGAAGGTAAGACGTACGTACGCATGAACGCTACTTTAATTTCTATCTCATAATTTAATGTAATTAAAACATAATGATACATAATAGTATTATAATTAAAATATGGTATCATATATATTATCATTAAATATATCTTTTATACGTACCATATATGGTATTAACGAATCAAATCACTTTGAGGGGGAGGTAGTATGCACTTCCTAAAAGGAAGATATCGTGTATACCCATAATGGAAGCCATAAAGGTATTCAATAAATGAAAAATACAGAAGCTTAAGGAAAGCATAAACATATAATATATCATATATAAATATAGTGACATCTTAATGGCCACCTTTGAAGGTGTTAGAGGAATATTGAACAATCATTGTTTCGTGAGGTAGAAATTTGTCATCCACTGAAACAGTATGTTCTTTAACCATTAGATGTAAGTGTACATAAGTGTATCTATAATTCTTCTTATAAAAACATCCTTGTATATTGAATATAATGGAGTTGTTACAAAAGAAATGAATAAAAATAGTTTAGGTAGTTGGAGAAGCAAAATAAAACATAAGAACACAAGAGAAGACACTACCTTTAAATCGGGTAACTCTTTTTGATTTGAGCTCAACGGATTCCTTGGGAACACTTATGCCCAAATTGAGGCTTCTAGGAGTAATAGAGGGATGTGGAGAGACAAAATTATCAGGGGTTGTCCGATCCAATGTCTTGAGAGGTGTGGGTAAGGAGGTAGAGGTGGGGGCCTTTTATAAGAGGAGAGGAGGGGCACTCTTGGAAAGTTACAAAATGTTACTTTATTTTCAAATGCGTTTCGGATTTTAAAGGCCCCATATTGATGTATTTCTAGGATAAGGTGATAAGTGTTCGAAATCCACCCATCCAATAGATCTTTGACTAGTTTATGTTATAGTTTTAACATTATCTTTTCTTTTTATTTAAATCCTTTATTAATGAGGTAATCGCTGCATCATCATGATGTCATAAATAATTTAATATATTTAATGTCTAAAAAGTATAAAAAAATACCATTACGTAGGAATTAATTTTATCTTTCCAATGACTATTTATAGTCCAATATATAATTTCTTTAGACAAAAATAAAAATGTTTTACTCAGGTTATACACTCTCTGCTATATTTAACTTTCTTTGAAAATAATAAGATAAAAAGTCACTTCCACACAAAAGTGATTCCATGGGGTCCTCAAGTTTGGAAAAAGGCATCCCATGGTCAGCCATCAGACAACCAGTATCATTAGGACACATTTTCGTGTCATATTTTATTATTATGATATTATTTTATTATCCTTAACTACCCGATTACTCATTAATCAAGATAATTAAAGATAACTACCGTCGTTACTATTCATAATTTCCAAAAACAAAAGATATTAATTACATAATTTGGAAGTTTTGATTCCAAATATGGAATCCATTTAACCAAATTATAAACATATAAATTGCAATAATTAATTTAAAAATAAGTATTGTTGTCAAAACAAATAACGGGTTTTTTTTGAAACAATTTCTATGAAAAGTTTGGCATTAGTTTATGCCCAATTCCTAAGTGAAATTAATAATAATGACCACCATTAGATTAAATAGAAAAAATATATTCTATTTACACTTTAAACAAAATTAGAAAAGTAATCCAACCATATAATTAAATTAGATTAAAAAGCGGTTTTGATGTAAAATGCAGTATTTTTTCACTATTAATTAAAAAAATTAACATTGTCAGAAAAATACCAAAAATTTATCCAATGTAAATTTCAATATCCCAATCACAAAGAATATGTTTATTTTGAAAAATAGAGATTATAAAATTGTCAAAAGCTTTATTTAAAAATGGTTTTCCATCAAAAGGCAGTAAAACAATCTTTTAAAAATATTAGTGTATTCAATGCTTAAGATTGGATTTATTCTCATTTTAAGCCTCTAATATAGTATCTAATTCATAAGTAGACATAGATAAAAATATCTATTATTCATTACTTAATTGGGATGTTACAATAAAGGTGGAAACCATACATCTAAATTAAATGCATATTTTCTTTAAATAAATATCCTATATATTTGAAATAAACAATGAAACCTATTTAAAAAAATCCACACTTTAACGGTTTCTTTGTGAGGTTCCTTATCTGTTAAGGAATACAGAACAATGTTAACTGATTCTCAAAATCATAATTGCCACTGTCATCTACTATAGTTAAAATTATTTCCTCCAGATATCAACATTCTCATATGATTTTTACAGATCCATGATTTACCTACCAGAAAAGAGGTAATATGGAAGTGTATTAATATAGTTTTTGAATGCATCTGTTCCAACCTCTCTAATGTTGATCTGACCGATAACATATTATTTGAAGGTGTGTGGACTAACACATTGTGTAATTCCATTTAATAGTTCATCGGGAAATCATATATGGTTATCTATTGTGAAAACTTCATCCAATGATGGTTTTAGGGAGTGGGAAAAAATAACACGTAGAAAAAAGTTGGTGATCTGGGAGGCTATGAATAATGAATTAGTTGAAGGAAAATCATGATCAGTGATGATTCTCACTAGCCGAACTATATAGGTAGTTTATAACATGGGTAGTAATCTGATATTATAGGATAATTCCCCATCCCTTATAATATTTCTAATGTATAATAATCATTCGTTCCCAAGTCACAAGATGATCACCCAGGGTTGGCCGATTCGTTGTAACCCAAGAGACATTTGGTTGAAGCAGAATGTAGATGGTTCTAGCATCTTGGGTGATATGAGGGTGGGAGGTATTGTTCAGAAACCCAATGGTAACAGGGTTGTTACATTGAATGCTTTTTCAGAAAGCAGATTCCATTTAGGGAGAGGATTGAGCCTTTCTTAAGGGTCTCCGTTTTTTCTTCTCTAAGAATTTCATATTGGAGGGAGGTCAAAAATGATTCGATAACTATTCAAAGATCCCTCAATGGCCATATAACAACACTTTTGTCTATTTCTCACCATATTCGAAGATGTAGGGCCTTCATCAATAATTGGGAGAGATTGCATTACACATGGAAAAAGGGGAACAAGGTGTCTGATTTCCATGCTCCATGGTCCTCCTATAATGAATCTTTTTCATTTTCTCTCTCCAAATTGAGGAATCTTATCTAGGAATATTTTGACCACGTAAGAGGGGATTAACTTGGTCATAACTAATTTATAACTGCCTAACAATTTGGATTCATGTCTTAGATATTTGGATCTCTTTATTTTCTGATCCTATGGTTATTTCTTTCATTAATGTTTAATAAAACAAATATGATATTGTGGTCGGTGTACTAAAATATAATGATTCCAATATGTATAAATAGAGTGAAAAAATGAACCAAAAATGAATCGTGGTTGTTTTTTCAAACCATATATCATTCACTTGGATAAATATTTCATATTTTAGAATTTTAGAATTCGATTAAATATTATTTATTACAAAATATCATTAATGCAATTTTTGACAATATTTAATAAATCTGACTATAAATACATTAATAAAACGTTGAAATTTAAATACTATCATTTCATACATATCTAACATTTCATATGTTTATATAAAACATGAGTAATAATAAAATTCATCTAATTTATATTAATTTTAATAATTCTAATCTCATTTATTATATTTATTGAATATATATTGTGTCGGTGTTGTGTAAGAATTTATGAATTTATTCAATCACAAAAATTAGAAAAAAATGAAAATCAGAAAAAATCCATATTTTTTTTAAATAATCATTTTTAATTAAAAATAAATTTTTTATCTATATCAAAAATTAATATTTTTATTAAAACATGGGGAATCATATTTTTTACTTTATCCTTTACTTAAAAATTTTTATGTTAAAAATATATTCTAAATTGAATAAAAATGTAATGTTTTCTATGTTTTTTTAAGATTATGAATGAAATATTATAATCCAACAAAATAAATACAAGTGTTGTAAATATTTAAAATGCATTATCATAATATTTTTTACCTGAATTAATTGATTTACCCTTTATCGAGATGTTAAATTTTATCATAGTTACTATTCTAAACTACCAAAAATAAAATGTAAGTATTTAAAAAATTTGATCCTAGTGATCCCAAATATAAAATAAATTTTATAAAATTCAATTCATAGAAGTGGTAGAAGTAAATTTAATTATAAACTAACTAAATGATATGAAAAAAGGTTTTCGAAAGATGCATTTTATTAGTTAAAAAATTAACTAATAATAAAACTAGGTATGAAATTGATTAAAATGTTATAAATTATATTATTTATAACTAAAGTATGCATATGTTAATTTAATATTGAATTCCATGAATAATGTGTATATTATAAATTAAAAGAATCAGTATTTCAGACTATTTGTTGAAAAATATTCTATTCAGAAAAACACAAAATTTCAATCTAATATATTATTGACATGATGAATTCAAAAATGATGTAATTTTCACATAATAATATTTTAATAGGTTGATGCGTTTTTTTGAAGTAGATGGTTTTGATTAAATAATGTTATCAATGAATTTTTTTTAAAGGGAAATATATCGAAATAAAATTAGGCTATTACATGATTATTTATATAGCATTATCAAGGGATTCATAAAGATCTTGATGAAATTTAATGTGGTTGGATATTACTAATTCATACAAAGGTGAAATAGCCTCACCCTAGACCACTATTTTGTTTTTTCACCTTTTAACTATGAGGTGTCAGCACACTATGATGAGACAAAGATTCTCTCCAAAATTTCAATTGATTTAAAATCCCATAGATACCTCCATATGAGGGAAATATTATGTATTTCTATTATTGATCTTCATCAAACCCATATGATAATAGTAAAATTGTGTAGCGGTAGAAAAAGTTTAACGTATAAATTCTTGGTTTCTTTATTTCCAATTTATGCATGATTTTATTTATCCATTATGTTGATCATGTATTTAGTTTTATTTAATTTCTCTTTCTATGTTCAAAAAGAGTTGTTTATCCATGGAAACATATTATATAAATTAACTTCAATATTAATATAGGTAATGTTTTTAAATAACATAGTCTCTCAACCTCCTATCTCTAACATTACAACACAATGCATCACAAAAAACTTCCATACATATATTTCATCTTATTTATATTTACATGGAAACATGTTTATTATAAATTCCTTAAATATAACTTTATATTAATGATATCCATGATGTAACTAATTACGAATGTGATAAAAAATCTCTACATTATGATGTATAAAAATATTTTTACACCATGTTATCATCCCATTCATTTCTATGAAAATAAAAATCCTCATTTAAAAATGCGGATTATCTAAAGAACAGGTATTAGTGAAAAAATGTAGATTAAAAGATTTTTATATATTTATAATGAAATTTAAATTACCTCTAGAAATACAACTTTGGGTATACTATTTTTTTTATAGAGTATGATATCTTACATAAATTTCAAAATTTAATAACTACAATATTTATCATTAAATTATACAAGCCACTATAGAATCATTGAAAAAGATAATAATTAGGTTTGATTTATGGTTTTATAGTATACTTTTATTATATATACCTTAATGTTTACATAGATATAGATTTATATAGTCATATTGTGTGCATTAATAGTACTCATAACATGGTGTTGATGATAAATTAACATCACATTATCAATAAAATTGATTGTTTAAACATAATATAAAACATATTATTTGAAATTAATTTTCAAAAAGATTGATATAGTGTATAAAAAATTTGGAGTGGACATCAAGTGTGGTTTATTTTTTATATCTATTTTTTAGATCCAAGTCATATATATTTGGATTATCTATATTTATTACATTGATTTCTTAGTTATTTAAAGGAAAAGGAATAAGTAATTGAAAAATGAAAAAATATTTTGTAATATAACAATATAGATGTCTACCCCTGTATTGAAGTTATTTATAAGATCCTATTGTTTTTTATTTTTGTAATAATTATAGCTACATAGTGTTATTTTACTAAATTTTCAACTAATTTCATTGATTGTTTTTTGGTAAAGGTAACACGAGGACTACTGATTAGAAAATTATCTTCATTTTTTATTCCCTTTTTTTAGTGTTATAATAACCTATAGAAAATATGAATATTATTAAAATGTAACTAAAATAATAGATCTATTATTGGATGAAAATATTTTTAATATGATAATCATGTGTACATTCATTATTTTGGAACCCACGAATTGATGCTTGGAAATTTCAATTTAGGTTATCAAGTCTAATCATATATATAATGGCATATCCATAAATGTGTTCTTCAAATTCAATAGCAGCAATATTTTTAACTTAGGATATTATATATACATGAACTTAATATGTTATTAAATAAGGTGCTGTAATTTTTGGGGTAAAGGTACTATTGGAAGGTCATTTTCAATCTATTTTTGGGTCCACAAGATTTTCATAACATGATAATTTCATTCCATTTTTTCTTATTATACAATATCATACCGTAGTTCAATGAATTTTAATTTAATTAATATTTTTATCCTATAATATATATTTTTAATAATGTAACAACATAGACACTAGTATCCCTAAGTTGGAGGTTATATTACTACATTATAACATAATAATAGATATCACATTAAACATTATCCAGTAGATTATTAGTCTTGGAAAATTGGGTACATACTTTTCATAAAAAATTTATTTGAAAACATAAAATAAAACATAATCACTCAGTGAGATTTTTTTGTTTCTTCTAGTATGTCGATGAAATTATTTTGATTTATCTCTAGGGTGTCTTTGGTATTGGAAACCTTTATAAATGGGATATCTAAAACTCATGGTAAGGGGATTCAAACCTCAAAACCTATCAAATAATTTATAAGGAAATATAGATACAGAATGAATGAATAAAAGTCCAATATTAAATGAAAACTATTAACGAAAGCCTAGAATATATCCAAGGAAACACGTATCATCACATTTAAACTAATAAATAATTTCATAGTGATGGAATTCATAATTCTATATATCTTAATATTACTATAGATTCCTTATACCAAGATATCATACATAAAATGTAAGGAATATGCCGACAACTCATTCTAGTTTATCTCATAAGACCTATAAATTCAACGAGGGGATATATAATTTTGTTCCCAATTCATTAATAATATTAAAATAATTAATATAAATTACAGAAACATCATTCATTAGTAATAAATATGTATTTTAATAACATTAATAGAAATTTAAAAATAATTCATAGTTAATAAATAGAATAACATTTTTAATAAACATCCCTAAATTTTTAAGGTGTTCACACAATATCCTGTAATGGAAAAATTTTGATTTCAATAATGGAAATGACATAAAATTGATCCATAATATTAATGGACATGAACATTAATAAATAAAATTATAATAGATGGATTAATATTGATAGAAAACATAAAAAAATATATTAAAATCATTCAATATTGTTTCTAAATAAGCATGTAAAATTTACAAAGCATTACCCCCAAGAGTGTAAATATTACATCTTGAATAACCAAATTATTTTTATTAAATATTATAATCAATAAAAGTTTCATTCATATTTGTTTTTTAGATCCATTTATTATCATATTACATTCATTTATCATATAGTTTTTCTTCCCACCGGACACATGGAGTTGTGTTTTTAATTTCTGTAAAATTGTTTCAATATATTTACCATGGTTAAAAGAGTTATAAAATAGTTTCATAATCTCAAAAATACTATATAATTATTAATTATTAATCATTTTACTTATATAATATCTATTCAATTATATAGATAATCTAATTCTATCAAAATTAGAAAATCAATTTTGATACACTTGTTTTGGGTGGTTATAATCATGAAGATCACATAATGTTAATATAATTAATATCATTATAAATTTATTTTTATAGAATATTAATCATGTAATAAATAATGATTCATTAAATTCATTTATATAACCATCCATGAAAGAGGGGGATGAAAAATAAGCATTACATCCCTTGTGGTAGTAGTAAACATGAAACATATGCAATGTTTCCGTAATATATAGAAATGATTTTTTATGGTTTATAATTGTTATACCATTAATGAAATTAAATTTTTGTTCATTATTTAAACTTATTTAATTATATTATTATGGTTATGATATATTCTAATTAGGTGGGATGAAAAATGATAAATGAAAAACGTAATTTAATGTTCCCTCATTGGGTTGTGGGAGGGCACATTTGCTATGTGGTTTATGACTTCAAAGAGTAAACTTATGATGAGTCAAGAATATCTAAATTATTATTAATAGTTTTTTTTGAGTTTTTGGTAGGTATTATTCACGACATTTGGCTCAACGTGTGTATAGAAGTATGGTGGTGAGGGATTTTTTTTATAATTGAGAAGGGTGACACTTTTGGAGATACTCTTAATATTCAAATAATATAAGTATCATTTTTATGAAACATGAAACAATTATACAAGTTTCAATTATTGGATTATTTATATAAAGAATCCACTAAAAATAAATTATGGACACGTTTTTATTTATTTTGAGGCCTTATCCTTTATTTAAACCTCATCTTTAACCATTTTATCCATTATCGTGGTGACAATCTTTCACCTTTGGTAATTTATTTTTATGAAAAAATAAAATTTAATTCATTGACTAATTCATGAATTGTAAATATAAAAATTATTACCACTTTTATATTTTTATCTTCTAAAAGTTATAAAAATTTACACTAATTTTAGTAATAGAACAATTCATTCATTAAAAATCATTTCTCAAAAAAATCTAATATAAACTCCCATTAAGCATATTTTGATATATCAAATCCAAAAATCATTCCTATTTTATTAAAACTATTTATATAAATTTCAAATATAAAATTTAAATATATTTATGATTTAAATAGTAATCATTATACAATAGTTATGAGCTAATTGTAACAACCTCCACCCTAGTAACCCAAATCTGGTGCCTAATTTATTACATTGTCTTATATAGAAGGGGTAAAATCATAAATAACAAACCATTCTAGTAGTTCTGTAGAACCAGAAAAATACATGATACTGATTTCAAAAAGGAAAATAAAATACAGAGAATATTAATGGAATCATTTATAATCCTTTATCTCATTCTAGTACATCTTATTCATAACCTGGGGAATGGAAACAAAATAATGGTGATCTTAAATACTCATTAAGGGTTTTTATACTATAGAAGATATCATGCATTATTAAATAATAATAAACAAGGGAAGGTAAAAAATGAACATACATTTCACATAATCAATAACATTACTACCAAAATTTTATAAGTCATAATCAATATGAAAAGGCAAATAACTAAAAAATATTCCTTTTAATCAGTAAACTGAGAATAAAATTCATACAAATATAATATTATAGAGAAAATATCATGGATTATAATTATTAAGGAATTATAGATGATGTAAAAATTTAATTTCTATACTTCATGGTATTTGGAATCATTAAAACCTCTACTAGAAAGGCCATCTTTAAGAGTGTTTAAAACTACTATGTAAAAATACATCTGATTTAGAAAACTGATTTGTCCCATGAGACCTACCAATATATCAAGAGGATATCGATATCCAGGATCCAACAATATCTATATTTTTAAATCATATATAATATATTGAATATGAAATTTAATTCTTGAATAATATGTTTTATAAATAAATATTCACTTTGATTAATGAACATAGATTTATAAATATTTACATAGTTAATCAAATTACCTTCAAAGTAAACAATATATGTAAGGATGATATATAGTTTCGTAAATATTTATATCCCTAATAAAAAATACTGATTAACATGAATTGAAGAATTATATATCATTAATAAAAAGGTATTTTTGTTATATACATTAAAGATGCAGTACATGCACCAAATAAAATTGAATAAGTTCAAATTAACATAAATATCTCAATGAAATGAAAATTTAGACAAAATCTCTTATATTGATAATAATTTTGATGTGTGAATTTTTAAATGAATTTTTTTTGTGTATAAAATTTAAATAATCATAAAATAAGTGGAAATAACACATAATTGAATCCAAATTAATTATACACATAATATTATAATATCTGTGGAAAATAAAGAAATAATACCACCAAATTAAAATAAATTGAATTACGAAATTCATTACCACTTGGTAAAATTTATGTCAAACCCATTTGGTTGAAATAATTCATACTGAAATGTAAAGTACCATGGATTATTTATTAATTGTGATATTACATGTCAATGTGGATGTATGTAAACCATATAAAAGAAAATAGGTAAACAAATTACAATATGCCTTAATGAAGATAAATTGAAACAGAGCTACATACCTTGAGCCCGACTCATCACATACATTCATTATCAACCAGCATAATAAAATTATGTTAATAATTTATTTTATTAATAATTTTTATGATCTCATTATTCATTTAGATTCAATTTTTACCTTATTATAGACAATAACGTAATAATTTAATTATACATTTAGTGTTTCGATTAAATTTAGCTTTTGTGTCAAGAAGGACATTAATAGGTTGACTATTATCCTAAGAGGTCATTGTTTAAAATTATAAATAATAATAATCATGAAATAAATATAATATTTATATATCAATTATACTTTTATGACCAATAATGAATTGTGTTTTTGTGAAATGAAGTATGTTGCGATCATGGATACAGTATGACGTACACATGCACGAGTAATGTATTAATTTTTCAATATTCCTAATAGAAAGGTGATAAGTATTATTTTATATTTAAATAATTACCACAATATCATAAATAAAAATAATATTTCTTTAAATATACATATATATCATTCATGTGGTATGGTGATGTAAAGAGAGTAACATTGCTTCGTGATGGTAGTAGTCCAAACGTACATGAATGACATTGTCATATATTGGTGAGTTAAACAAGAAGAAATGAAATGATATATTATCATTTTCATATGTATAAAAATTTAATTAATAACATATTTATTTCACTCATATCACATATATTTATTAACATTATCCTTATTATATTACATGTACGGTAATATTGAAAATCAAATCACATTGTTTGGTGAGGTGCTAGTCTTCCATACACACGAGCGGTGTTATAGAATCCCCTAATGAAAAAAATATTTAATATTTATATATGATATAATGACTACATAGTTATAATTATGTTATAAATATAAAATATATTTTTTATCCATTATCATTCCCAACCATTGGAGGTTTTTAAGAAAAAATGCTCTCATCGGTTGGCGAGGTGGTGGTTAGCCATGCATAAGAGCAACGCTATCATTTCCCATTTGAGGGTACAGGTGATGGATAAAGGTAATTACCTTAAAATAATATCACCTATGTATATGGTAGATTATTTTTTTTATTTAATCCTAAATTGAAAATAAATTAATGATGTGAAAAAATATATAAAACAAAAACACATAGTTATAAATTTTACCTCTTCATGGACCACCTCTTTAAAATTATACCTTAATTATTCCTAGAATAGATTTATATCCAAAAACGGATTCTAGGATATGTTTATGAATATATTTAATTAATTTTATCTAAAATTGTAGGAATCAAAATATTTTTATTATGTGAATAACAGAGTACAGATTGTGTCATTTTTTAAGTGAAATGAGTGGAATACTAGAAATTATTAAATGAAGAATGTAGACCATGTTTTCACATTCCAAATGGTAAAAAATAGATTATTATCATTAATTTCACTTGATAAAATTTAAATAAGGCCAAAAAATATATTTTTACTTGTTTTTATTTAATTTTACTCCTTATATTTTTTCGATTAACCCTTCGTAAACCAATTTTACCATAACTGTGATAATTAATAGTTATTTTCTTATAAATTCATTATGACCAAAAATTAAGTTGAAATTATTCTAGAATATAAAATATTATTATTATAAATATTTATTAAATTTAATCAATTTTAATTCAATGAATCAGAAAATGTAAATGAGAAAAACCCACAGATGCGATGAAAAAGCGGGGTTTCAAGAAAAAACTTTTCAAAAGTATGAAAGGATTTTTTATAATGATTTAATATTAATTTTATTAAAATTAAATAAATTTTATTTTTTATCATATAATTTAACTAATACTACTTTAAAATTAATTTTAAATATAATATAATTTTGTAAATAATTTAAATTAAATGTAATTTTTCAACTAAAAATCAATATCTTCACTATTCATAAAAAATTGAAACAATTAAATAAATTTTAAAATTTGAACATAATATAATTTTTATATTTCTAATTAAAAAATTATTCTAATTTTAGAAAAAAATATAAATGTTTTAAATTTTAATTTTAGTGTAAGTGCTTAAGAAACGAAGAAATCGTTTTATTAAAATAAATAGTTTTTTCATAGTACATGTTGATTTTTCTGTCAAATAAATATTATTTTATTTCTAATCAACAGATACCTATTCATTTATTCTATAAATGTATAAACCATATAATTTTTTAATTTAGTTAGTAATATTCATACCTTAAAACTTAATACATATGTTATAATGGTCATTTTTAAATAATATTTTCATTTATTATTTTCATTTATACTCAGTGTAGTGTGCATCAAAATATATCAAAGTTATTCAATTTATTTAAAATGAAATTAGACATAAATCCTCATGTTTTTATAATATCACCTCCTTTAAAAACATTCTCCATTGAATTTTTGGAAATATTATCTAAACATATAAGGTTAGTTCTTCTTTATAACATCCTCGAGTTCCCAAGATGATTCCACTAGTTTGTGATTTATCAAAAGTACCTTTACAAGGTGAATAATCTAAATCGACAATAATTTCTCTCTAGTATCACGAACTTGTATTGGTTCTTCATATTAAGATACATTATGTTAAAATTATACCTCTTTATATGCGAGAACATGAATTTTATATGGCATGTTCTTCCTCAAAAAAGATATATGAAACACATCATGTATTTTTTGAGAGAATTTGTGTCATTTCAAAATGATAAGTTAGAAATTCAATTATTTAATATATTTTAAAGTGATTGAAGTACGTACGGATCAAATTTCTCTTATTATTAAACTATATACCATCATTCCATGGAGATACATTCATGGAAACATGATCTCCCACAAAACCTGTTCCCATATATCTTTATACATATTTTTTAAACCTAGGTGTGTAAAAAATATTTGAGTTATAGGAATCATCAATAAATTTTATTTTTTTCTCAAGTATAGATGGAACACATAATCTTATTCTAATTTTCATATAATCATCACAACGGAATAGTTCTACTAGTTTCCCATTATTTATAGATGTATTTTTCTTTTAAAGGTTCTCAATATCTGATTAGGATGTTTGTATCTCTTATAATGAATAAAAAATTTAAATAAATTAAAAAACGTGTGATGAATCTTCTTCCTTTATAATTACAATATTACATCTTCTATCAAATTTTATTTCCTTGGATGGTTGTGTTTTGAGAAATTATAATACTTGAGTAGGTTGATCCATAAAATTTTTCTAATATTGATCTCTTTCACTGGAAATTTGTTTGTTTGGATATTTTGATCATAGTATATCTCAAACCATTCATTATATTGGTAATATCTCTATATCATCAAATAAAGATTAAAATTTTCAACTGATGGTCATGAGATGGATATTAATATTCATAGTATTTTAATATCTATGATACATATGAAATAACATTATCATTTTACTTTTTGAAACCTTCATGTACATTCTTTGTTACATATCTATATATCATAGAACAATCATTTCGGGATGGTAGATTCAAAATCAAAGCATTGACCAATAACCCCTTTAGTTCACCAAACATTATTCACATTACTATATCAAAAAAACATAACCCCCTTACATGTATAATTATTTAGTGGGTTATCCAATCTGAAAAATTTATGAACGAATCGCTAATTGCATCCTACCAAACCAAAGAATCTATATACCCCGGTTAAGTTCCATGGTTTAGGTTATTCTATGCCTACCTTTTTCTTCGTAGGATAAATATAGATTCCATACATGGAGAAAATGTGGCGAATAAAATAATATTATTGAAGAAATAAACCCCAGATAATAATTTTCCCAAATAACTATTTCTTTATAAGAGTCAAGAATGATCTTCAAGTGATTATAACGATCCTTGAAGATATTAGAATACAAAAAAAATTCATAAATTGATAATTTTGTTTTATCAATATATTCCTTGAATAATATATTTTCTAAATCCATAAATATATGGGGTGAATTAGTCAATCCAAAAGGATGTATTATAGACTCATAATGTCCATGCCTCATTCAAAATGTTGTATTTGAAATGTCTACATTATATACAAATAATTGATGATACGAGGAATGAAGGAAAATATTAAAAAAAATATTGGACTACATGAAGTAAATCAAATAAGTCGTCAATTCAAGGTAAAGGATTCATGTTATTAATTAAAATAGAATTGATTTCCCATTAATCAAGGCACATCATCATAGATCCATATTTATCCTTAATTATTAAATCATGGGATCCCCATGGTGAAACAATAGTGTGAAAAATCCCTTATCAAACAAATCCTCTTGTTTTTATCAACTATACTAATTCCATAGTGGCTACTCAATAAGGAATCATTGAAATTGGTCTTTCACTAGAGAGGAAGCCAATGGAAAACTCAAATTCTTTTTCAAGGGTATGTCCATGTAATTATTTAATAAATACATCATTATATTCTTATACAATAGGTACATACACAATTTTAGGAATACCTATTCCATCCCTATATTTTTTTACACATCTTCCCCAAGAATCTCATTTAGAATATATACTATGGGAGGATATAGCAAAACCATAGATGGATATGTTTATTCTCTAAATATATGGAATTATTCATCTTCACATGAACCATAATTTTGCTTATTCTTGGAATAAAATTTTCCTTTACATTTTGAAGGCCAATCCGTATGAAAGATTATATTGAATTAAAATATAGTTATGATAATATGGTGAGAAAAAAATATGGATTCTGTTTCAAAATGGGGACTTCATGAAACATCCTTATTGTAATGAGAGTCACAATAGACATTTTGACTGATAACTCCCATCTTAAAGTGTTATAGAAATATGTAATTTATTTATAGAAAATAGATGATTTAAAAGAGAGTGGGGATCTAGAATAAAATAAATAAATAAATATATTTTAAGATATGATTAAGAACCTACATCAACATTAGTTAGTACTTCCACATTAGAAGTAATGATCATAAAATCTTTGTATTCTACCCTTGGCCTCTTATGTGGTAGATTCCCATGACTATTGTGGAATTAGTTTTCATGTTCCCTATATACCTTTAAATGAAATTGTAAATATTTTTTCATAATTTCATACATTTTCATTATCCCAATTAATGAACTTCTTTTCCACAATTACAAAAAAATACATGCAATCCCATAAATAATTTCTCAGGATAATCCTATCCACAGTTCTATTGTCGTACTTTAGTAGTGGTGTAGCGGAAACTATGAAGTACTGTAGTGGTAACTGTAGCGGGAACTCTAGCAGGTACTGTTTGGAACTATAATAGCCGAGAATATTCCCCTATTTGGGCATTCAGGCCACTGATTTAGTCCTCAATTCCGTTAAGGCCTTCAGGCCACCTAAGCCTTTGGGTCAGTATGTCCTTCGGGCCACCTCAAGGCCTTCAGTCCACCTTTAAGTACTAATGCAAACCATAAAATCTACAAGGAAGAAGCTCTCAAGGAGGATGAGCAAGGAGCTTTCACCACAAAGGAAGCTAAAAAAATTGCAAGAATGAGAGGGTATGGAACCTACTATCGGGACAAGCGTCTTTATGCATGGGAATGCCTAGCCTAATAGCCAAACGTAGGTGGAGAGCTAATTTCATGGTGAAGATTCCGGGGAGGAGCAGTTCCAAGTAGTTAATTTGGGTTGTATATAATGTTTGAAGGCTACGAGCAATGAATTCTTACAAGGCCTATGGTCCTTGTAATACTTAAGAATACGGGCCTTGTAAGGGTTCCACCTCAACCCTTGAAAGGTGGATTATCAAAAATCAATAAAAATTGAAGGCCTTTGGTGTATTAGATGGATGTAGGATCGATAGAACTACTTATACGAATTTTCGGAACATAAAATTATTTCAGCATGTGAAGAAACATTTTGAGAGGCCAAAACCCATCATGGACTTGGCATAGTACATTCAATGAAAAGTTAAATCATTAAATTTGTGTTGCATATATAATCTATAGTATACCAAGCTAACCATGTAAAGGTAGCCTCAAACACAAAATCAATTTATTCTCAATTTCTAGTTAAGATGATAAAATTTTATTAATTTAATTAAGTTGGTAAAGAGGATAATATTTTTCTAAAAATTATTTCATAAAATATATCTATTCTATGAGTTTGGTTTCCTCATCCACCCTAGTATTATTGATGAATGACTACCATTGATCAGAATGTACTTTTACAAAATACTATGTAAGTGTAAAATTTTTCTTTCCATTATATCCCAATGCCTTAAATATATTCTATAAAGACTTAATACATCAACAAGCTTCAATTTGATTAGTATTTACACCAAATAAATGGTTATTTTGTTTCAAAAATCAATAAAACATATGAGAATCAAGCTATGGAATTGATTAATCCCTCAAGGAGTGGTTTTTTTTCAAATCCTGATTTTTCCATACAAATATAGCCATAATTCTCTCAATTACAATAAAAATAATATTGTTTTCCTTAGTAGTCCAATCATTAAATTGACCACAAGTATTCGTACCCTTACATTCTGTGCGATCCATTTCTAAACAATGTAATATACTGAATTAGCTGATATAATTATGAAATTGAAAACATAATTTATAATTCTTAATATTTTGTAACACTTTATATTTATTATAATTAATGTATTTTTTTATCTCCAATTCATGAACATTGTTTCTTTTGGGATATATTTATTTTCAATTAGATCAAAATGGGCTGTAAATAGAATGTGAATTATCGTGTGAATATCTCCAGATAGTGTCAAACTAGTTGTGAAATAACTACCATTTTTGTTCACAATGTGGTGATTGGGTCAAGACCAATGTTCCCTTCTCATAGTTATTAATCATACATACATCTATACTAGAACCATGTCCACATGTAGTATCCAGATTGATATGTATTGATATGAAAATCAAAATTATATCTTCTAGACCAAATCATTATGATTTTCCTCTTTTCTTATCATCAATTTATATCATAGGTTCATGTTCTTGAATCTATTTTTTCCTTAATATATTATTCAAGGTTTCTACAAAACATCCTATAATACCAACTATAATGAAATCATCTTCTTATCAAAGAGAAAGTGCCTACTTATTACATTGGGTATGATTAATGTGGTCTAATATTAAAAAAAATTGTTAGTATAATTGTTTTAGATAAGTAGATAAATATATGATACCCAATTTAAATAGAAAAAACATAAAAGCACAGCAATGGAAACACTTTTCATCCTTTAACTCATTCCAAGAACTCTTCTTCATATCGTGGGTAATGGAAACAAAATAAACATGATATCAAATTCTTAGTAAGGATTACATATATTGGATGCTATCAACAAAAAGTTAAAAGTAATCAACTTGAAAAGTCAATTAATTGAAAATACATTCCATATAACTAATATCATGACTATCATAATCCTATAAAGAAAAATAATTTTCATAAATTATATAAAAGAAAACATATTCCATTTAATTAGTTAAATAATAATGAAATGCATCTTTGATAATATTATAGAGAAAATATTATGGATAATATAAGTAAATTAAATATAAATGAAGGAAATGAAATATAATTGAACATTGTTTTCCCTAAAATCATGATGAAATCTACTGTCAAGTCATTCATCAATATAGTTTTAAAGTATTGGGTAAAAATACATCTAATTTGTCAAATTATTTGACTCATGAGACATATCTATGCATTGAATGGATATCTATAATCAGGCCACTCCAATATATACATGTCCAAATCGTTGCTCATATATTTAATAATAAATTTAATTTATGAAAAATATTCCTTATCAAAAAATATTTTCATTGATTAACTAATGAATATTTATATATATTTCCTTATTTATTCATTTATCCTTCAACATTAACACCATATGTATGAATGATATATATTTTAGGAAATATATATATATATTCATGATACATATAATATGGATAACTATTAATTGAAAAAATTAACCTTCATGAATAAATAGTTATTCATGTTAAATAACATCAATGGGTATTATATCCACCACATAAAAGTGAATACATGTATAATAATAAATATGAATCACAAAAAAGAAAATTATGACACAATAAATTATAATCACCATAATATTGAAGTGAGAATTAATCAATGAATAGATCATTTTATCAAATTAAAATCCACATATAAAAATTGAAAATATGATTTAAGATAAACTATTCTTTATAATCATAATCATAGAATATCAATGGCAAATAAATATGTAATATAATCCAATGAAAAGAAACCATGTTATGAATTTCATAACCACTTAGTCCCTTTCTTGTAAAATATCCGTAGATGAAATATATAAAATTGATACTTAAAATACCATGAATTATTCTAGAATCATGATATTATATGTCAAATTGGTATTATATACACCATCTAAAAGAAACTAACTCTATAAAAAGACAATTTTCCTCGATGATGACGAAATGAGATGGAGTCCATTACCCTGAGCCCGCCTCCTCAAGTAATTTCATTATCTTCCTAAATAATAAACATTTGTAAATTATTTACCATATTAATAACATTTTCAAATTTATTATTCCTATTTTTTAAAATTGTACCATATAATATAAAATTAAAAAATTATTTATGTTAATGTTGGTTTCTTCAATGATACTTGATTAGTGTGTCAAAAATTACTTCAATAGGTTGACAATTGGTCTAAGAGGTCATTATTAAAAATCTCTAAAAAATTAATCATGAAGTTTTTTTCAAATTTATGAAAAATTTATATTTTTAATACCAATGATTAATGAGGGTTTTGTGAAATTAAATATGTTTTGATCATAGAGCTGGTAGGCTATACATACACATTATTAATGATTATATCTCTCAATGATCGTTATAGAAGGGAGTAAAGTAATATTTTATCCTTTCAAAATTTTCATAATATCATAAATTATATATTATTTATCTATATATACATATATCATCCATCTATTGTGGTTATTAAAAATTTATCACATCACTTCATGAAATCGGTAGTCTAAACATGCACAAACAACATTATCATCTTACAATTAGTGAAATAGGATGAAAAAATGATATATTATATTTAAAGAATGATAAAAATTTCCTGACTATCATAATTATTTTATTTATAACACATATATTCATCAATTTATTCCTAATTACCTTTCATGTAATGCATTAGTGAATAATAGATCACATCTATTTGTGAGGTGGTAGTCCTCGATACACAAGAGCGATATATTCATATAGCATATATAATAGAAGGTAAAAAAGAAATATGTGATATGATGGAACTAGAGGTATAATTATATTATAAATATTATATATATAATTTATATTCATCATCTTACCCAACTGTGAGTGGTTTTTATCGTAAAGATGTCACATCATTTTGCGAGGCAGTAGTCTTCCATTCACATGAGTGACTTTATCATTTTCCATCATATGGAAAATGTGATGGAAATGGTTAATGTTCATAAAATAAAAAAATATTACTATATAGTAGATAATTGTTTTATTATATAATCTCAAATTATTAATATTTTATAGAGAAAAAATAAGAAATAAAACAAAAATCCATAGTTAGGAATTTAAGCACTTCTTAGACCACTTCTATAGGATTATACATATGGTATTCCAAGAATGAATTTGTAACCATAAAAGGATTATATGATAAAGGGAAATATTCTTTTAATTTATTTGGGAAATTAATTGATTAACTAAAATTATTTTAATTTCTGAATAATATATGGGAGGGAGTGACCTTTTATAAATGAGGTGAGTGGCACACGTGTAATTTTTTAATAGAAAACGTTATACCCAAAGTTTTCACATGAATAAAGAAACAACCTAGAAATTTTTAAATGATATTTGTTTCCTAAATATATTTATTTTACATATTATATAATATCATACACATTCAATATAAAGATAATCCAACCAAATTTTATTTCTTTAACTACGATCATTACATTAATCAATTATGAAATCCATTAAAATGCAAAATATTACTACTGGAAAAAATATAAAATTGAATATTTAAAATGGGAAAGTATAGATGACCCCAATCTACTAGAATCATAACCCCCACTTGAAACACTACAACAATACATCAAAATATTAGCAAACCAATCCAAAACATAAGAAAATAAAAAATATATCCTTAAGAGAATTTGTAGTAAATTTTGAGGGAAATAATTAAGTGGTATTTATAGAGATTAAAGGGTAATGTGAGTGTTGGGAATCGACCTTAATATGATCATTGGTCAAAATCACCCTTATTAACTATACCCTTTGATGATAATTTTTAAACTATAATTTTTGGTTATAAGTATTAATGATAAAGGATAAATTATACAGAGAAGAGAATTGAAAAACTCATCCAATTGAGTCATACCATTTGAATCCAATTTTTCTAAATATTGGATGTAGGTAGAGTCAATGAGATTATCCGTTCATCGATCCCGATCCAAGCTTCAATAATTTAATCATTATATTTGTTGTATACAGGAGATTTTTATGTTAGTGAAGATTTACACTTAGTCGAAGTTATCGAAGCATCCCCATTATACTACCACCATCACAAACCATACCCTTAGTGTGTATATTGGTGTAATAATTAGTTACAAGTCCAAAACTTTTGTTAAATTACTATTTAAAAATATAATTATTATCCCATCAATTCATCTTAAAAATAGTTTTTCTTAATAAAATATTTTTTTAATTGTGATGAATTTGATAATTTTACATTTGGAAAAAAATAAAATGAAATTGCATATTTTTGAAAAATATATACATTTTTTATAATAATCAATGGTATAATGAATCTTATTTATTTTAATGAAATATTCTATTAAAAAACAATTCTTTAAATAATAAATGAATAAAAAATTTATAAAGGCCTCTGAATTTTTTCATAAATGTCAGAAATAAGATTCGTCATTACAAACATATATTTTTTAATAAATATAGTTTTTTATATTTAGTTTTTAAAATAATCATATTTTATGATTTATTTATAAAAAATTATTTTTAAAAAGAACCTCTGGAAATTAAGTTAGGGTGATTTTATGAGAATTTTCTAAAATAATATATTTTTCTTAAAAAAGTAAAAATTATAGTTTTAGGGTTTAAATATATTTTATGACATAATATTTATGTCATAATTAAGAAAAAATCAATTAAACCCAATACAAAAAAATAAATATGTTATTTAATTAATATTTTCAATTTTCATATATTTTAATAAATTTCATAAACTAATATGACTATCAATTGTATTAAAAGAAAAATGTTATTTTTTAAAATATTTCTTTTTAGATTAATTACACTTCCATATAAAAATAAGTATTAAAAAATGATTTTCAATAATTTTAAATTAAAATAAAATAATATTTTATCCAAATTTCTAAAACTTTGAGCTGAAACCATGGGTAATAAAATGGTTCTTAATTTTCTACTATAATTTTTCTGAAGACATATACATGGAAATTATTAAAAAAATTATCCACCTATCATATAAATGTGTACATATTTATATATTTTTCTTCACTCTATATCCATCATACAAAAAAAAATATTCTGTTTTTCTCTCAAGGCTTTCCCAAAAGATTTCCCTGAACCCCCCTCTCCCCGAAGGTTCCACCTTGATGTTGTAAGAATAAATTTTCATGGTAAGGGAAAATCTCCAATTATCTTTCCATTCATGTCATATTTTCCTCTGGTATGCCTTCTAATTTTTATTTTATGTAATTTTTTTAACTTTATAATATGCCATTACTAAAATAATTTTATATTTTGAATTTTATAACCCTATACAGTCTCATTTTAACCTTTTTTTGAAGCCATATTTATTTCTCATATTTCTCTCCTTTACATGATTACTTATCTTTTTGTTTTATTTGAATACCCAAAATTATTTTATTATCAATGGTAATTCAAATAGAATAAAGAATTATATTTTTTATTTGGGTTTTTATATATATTAAACCTTAATTTCCTTTCTTGGTTAAAAATGCCATAATAATCATATATGTAAACACTTTTGGATGCCTTGATTTGGAAAAGTAACTTGCAAATTATTCTCCATTGGTTATTGTGAAATGGAGGATTATGATATATGTTGTAACGCCCCGACCCCAGTTACCCAGAGTCGGTGCATTATTACATAACATTCGCATGATCACAAGAAAGATAAAATCTCGAAAGACCGATTGGTTTAGTAGCCTTGGAAACACTAGATATATTCATAAGTTTTACATTACATCATAAAACGAAAAACTACTACAACAACATATTGTCTCCATAATCCACACTCATATCCCCACATAATATCCCTGCAGGTCATTCATAACTTACTTCTTCACTTCCTGGGAAAAATAAAACATACAAAAGGGGTGAGCACAAATGCCCAGTAAGGATAACAATATAGCAGAAACTTTCATAAATAAGAATAAACATTTAAGGCAATGTATAACTAAAACAAAATCCTTTCAAACATGAACTTTCAACATGGTATGGCATAAATAAAATAAAATAATGCCATTTACTTATTCACATGGATATTCTACTAATCGAATAATCACATGCAAAAATCAATAACCACTTTCAAAATGTTGGAATGCATAATGCTAGACTATCATAACCACATAGTCAAGGCCTCGTGCCAAGACTACAAATAAGATTTTGTCAAGGCCTTGTGGTAAGACACTAGTTTGTCTCATGAGACCTACTGATGCATCGAGGAGCTATAGCGGGCTCCACCCATCACATATTAAGTCCAATGCATTCCCATATGAAAAGGTTTAAACATAACATAAACATTTGTATTAAAACTAGCATACGAAATGTCAATAATTTCACCATAAACTATGAATGGCATAAAAATAGCACATCCACAGTCAAACATATCACAAAACCTTCAATACAGTATAGAATTTTTGTATCATAACAAATCAACTTCAAATAATCTTAAAATCCATCAAAGGATGTTGACATAGATGAAATCAATATTCTTTTTAAAGAAATATCTCCTTTTCTTTTGAAATCATTTAAGATCCGTATAAAATAAAACATTTTCTTTGAAAATATTCTTATAATCTTGTAAGGGAAGCTTTGAAGATTTTATAACGGCGGAAAATAGCCGCACCCGCCGTATAAGTTAAAAAAACATTCTTACCATAATTCTGTCGAAAAGGTTAAAAAGGACCTTGTTTTGAAAACGGCGGAAAGATTCCTTTATAAACCTCTTATAAAAAGTCAAACAAGGGTATAAATGACTTTAACCCATATTTTTGTAAATAATAAATATGTTTTGAAATACATTTCGAAGAAACATGGATGTGGATGATAAAGAAATCCCAGTAGATTATTACGTATAAACAACCTCGGATAATGAAGTGATTGTGAAATAACCCTTACCTTTTACTTTTCCTTGGTTGGGGTAGGTTAACCTCCTGTATAATGGTGAAATAATTGTTATTAAATTATACAAGAATCATATATATTAATATGATATCATATATGATCTTTTAACATTGATTTGTTAATAATATCTTAGAATTATCGTCGTTTCGGGTGTAAACTTACTCATTTTCTTTTATATGTTTTGTTACATAAGACATGTTTGTTGTATTTTATTCATATCCATAATGATATCAAGTCCTTAAACATAATTTTTAAATCATAAAATGATAATTATACTTGAATGGATACGATGGAGAATGAATCTCATCGCGTTCGTGGAGACGGTAGTCCGTACGTACGCACGAGCGAAAATACCATTCTTTTGATATTAAAATAATATATAAATGGATGGTATATCATATATACAGAATCATTAACATGTTATATTTATTATTTACCTGAGTTAAACATCATTATTATTCCCATCCAAATAATATTATATTGAATAACAATTACACCACGACGTGGAGACGGTAAGCCGTACGTACACACGTATGGTGACATGTTATTCAAAGGGTGGATAGAATACTGAATATGGTTGTACAATATTTATAATAACATCACAGTATATGTGAGATACTGGAGTTATTATTTTAGAATGGTAAGAATAAAGAAAGAAGAAGTGGAAGAAGAAAGGAACTTGAAAAGGGGTGGTGAAAACATTACCTCTTCTTCGGGTTATTCCTTTTGATTTGATCAAAAGGGCTCCTTAGGATGGCTTTCTGATCAAACTAAGGCCTCTAAGTTGTAGTAAGGGATGTTGGGAGAGTATTTGAGCAGAGTTTGGCAGAACCAAAAGGCTTTGAAGGTGTGAAGAAATGAGAAGGAGGAGTTCCCTTTTATAAGAGGGGTGAGGGGCACCTTTGGAAAAGCTAGAAATATTAATTTATAATAAATTCATATTCGGTTTCTAATGGATCCAAAGTTTATTATTAAAAGTTTAAGGTGGGGATGGGTCGAAAACAACTCAACCAATAGAATTTAGATAGGTTTGGGTACTTATATTAACCTTATCTTTAAGTATTAACTCTAAGTTAATTAGTTTCACTTTTACAATGTCTCTTTGTATTTTTATATAATATGGTTAATAAACTTACTATATACATACAAGAGACCCCCAAGTGGTCCATTAATGATGCAACTATCATTATATAAGTCTCTTGGCCGAACCTTAGATTTTTAGGAATTTAATATCAATTAATAATATAATATTTGTTTTAAGAACTCTTTTATGTCAATTTTGACACTATTCAATTGTTGATTTTTGTGAAACTCATAACAGATTGATTACATCGAAAAAAGTCAATTAAATAAATACTAATATATAATATTATCCTATAAAATTAGTTTAATTCATTAAAAGTTTCATATTATATTTATTTGGGTATTTATAATATCAATTATTTTAATTTTTCACTATTATAGTAATTAATTCATCATCACTGTGTCATAAATAAATTAAATTATTTAATGTCTAAAAATTATAAATGAACTATCACTATGTAGGAAATATTTTTATCTTTCTAATGAATATTTATAATCTAAAATCCAACATATATAACCTTATGTAAAAATTGTTTTGCTAAAAGATATATGCTTGTGTCATTTTTGTATTCATTTTAACTTAATTAAAATAAAGTGTCCTTATCACCTACAAGTGGCACCATGGGGTCCTAAAATCGACCCAAAGATTCCTCTGGTCGAACATGTATCAACCAATAAGGCTAGGACACGTTTTAGGGTAATTTAGTATTATTATAATATTATTTTTTATCCCTTATTTACCGGATTTACCCTTAACCATGGTAAATAAAATATTTACCGCAGTAATTATTCAAAATATCTAAAAATAAAAGTTACCTATTTACAAAATTTGAACATCCTGATTCAAAATATGGAATCCATTTTTCTAAATCCAAAACACAGAAGTGGCAGAAATTAATTTAAAATTAATTCCCGCTGTCAAAACAAAAAGCGTGTTTTTAAGAGATAATAACTATCAAAAGATTGACACTTGTTTATGTTCGGTTTAATTGTAAAATTATGTCCAATGACCAAAATTATATTAAATGGTAGAAATATATTCTAAATATACTTTAAAACCACTCAAATTCATAATTTATCATTATTAATTATTTTGATTAAAAAAGTTGTTTTTAATTAAAATTTAGTAATTTTCACTATTCATCAAAATATGAAAGTTATCCAAAATGTACCAAAATTTCACCTTAGGCTAAATTCGATATTCCGAATCCAAAAATGAAGTCCATTTTGAAATATAAAATATATATAATTTCAAAAATTAGGTATTACTATTCATAACGGCTAGTTTGATTGGTTATGGTGTGTTAGAACTCGGTGTTGCGTACAACACACGCTATCGCATTATTCAAAGAGAAGCGTACCGTAGAAGCTTGGGGTGTTACATTCTCCCCGCCTTCAAAGAATTTCGTCCTTGAAATTTCTAGAATACTATCGCATGAAAATACTCGGGTGGTTCTTCATCATAAGTTCCTCGGGTTCCCACGTTGCCTCTTCCATCTTATGGTTTCTCCACAAAACTTTTACCAGACGCGTCGTCCGGTTTCTCAGTACTTGTTCTCTCGTATCAAGAATCCTGACGGGATCTTCGCAATAAGATAGATCAGGTTCCAATTCTAATTCTTCATAGGTGAGTACATGTGTTGGGTCATGCATGTATTTCCTCAACAGAGATACGTGGAACACATCATGAACTTTAGAGAGACTTGGCGGCATTGCCAATCGGTAAGCTACAACCCCAATTCGTTCTAGAATTTCGAAGGGTCCGATGTACCTGGGACTCAATTTACCTTTCTTACCAAAACGTATGACTCCCTTCCATGGAGATACCTTTAGGAAAACATGATCACCGACTTGAAATTCCAAATCCTTCCTTCGATTATCGGCATAACTCTTCTGCCTACTTTGAGCTGCTCTAATGTGATTTTGGATTACCTTTACCTTTTCCATCGTTTCCTCCACCAGTTCTGGACCTACAAGTTTTCTTTCACCAACGTCATCCCAACAGGTTGGTGTACGGCATCTCTTTCCGTATAACGCTTCATATGGTGCCATCTGAATACTCGAATGAAAGCTATTGTTATAGGAAAATTCTACCAGTGGTAAATATTGATCCCACATACCCTGAAAGTCAAGTGAGCAAGATCTATACATGTCTTCTAAGGTCTGAATAGTCCGTTCTGATTGTCCATCTGTATGAGGATGGTAAGCAGTGCTCAAATGAAGTTCAGTATCCAGGGATTTATGAAGACTTTTCCAAAATCTTGAAGTAAAACGGGGATCACGATCAGAAACAATTGATAAGGGTACTCCATGAAGTCTCACAACTTCATTAATATATAGTCTTGCTAGACGTTCCAGGGGTAGATCTTCTCTTATAGCAAGAAAATGTGCTGACTTGGTAAGACGATCAACAATAACCCATATTGCATCGTTCCTTCTAGGAGTCTTTGGTAGCCCCATGACAAAGTCCATCGTAATATTGTCCCATTTCCACTCCGGTATGGGAAGAGGTTGCATGACACCTCCAGGCTGTTGCCTTCCAACTTTCACTTGTTGACAAACCATACATCTTGACACAAAATCAGCAATCTCCCTCTTCATGTTGTCCAGCCAAAAATGTTCCTTCAAATATCTATACATTTTTGTGCTCCCAGGGTGTATAGAGAAATTGGAACTATGAGCATCATCCAGCAATTCCCTTTTTAGATCAGGTAAATCGGGAACACAAAGTCTCTTCCCGAATTTCAAAATTCCATCTTCATACACAAAGTCTCTCAATCTCCCATCATTCACAGCTTTAATCTTCTTTTGGAATTCTTCATCATCGGTCTGAGAACTCTTAATCCTTTCTAGTAAAGATGGTTTGGCAACCATTTGAAAAAGCATTGATGTTTCACCTTCCCTGGTTATTCCCATGTCCATCTTCACTAGATCCATGAAAATTGGATCCCTTTCAATTCTCATATTGTTCAAAACTCCATGGTCTTTTCTACTCAAAGCATCTTCCACCTTGTTTGCTTTCCACTGGTGGTAGTGTATCGTGCAATCATAATCCTTGATTAATTCAAGCCATATCCTTTGCCTCATGTTGCGTTCTTTTTGTGAGAAAATATACTTCAAACTCTTGTGATCAGTATAAATCTCACATTTTTCACCATAGAGGTAGTGCCTCCATATCTTCAAAGCAAAGATCATAGCTGCTAACTCAAGATCATGAGTAGGATAGTTTTGTTCATGAATTTTCAACTGTCGTGATGCATAGGCAATAACTCTATCATTCTGCATAAGGACACAACCAGGTCCTTTCTTCGATGCATCACTATAAATAACGAACCCATCATTCCCCGATGGTAGAGTCAATATAGGAGAATTGACTAATCTTTTCTTCAGTTCTTCAAAACATTCTTCACACTATTTTGTCCAAACAAATTTAACCCCTTTACGTGTGAGCTTCGTTAATGGGTTAGCCAATCGGGCAAAATTCTGGACAAAACGTCGATAATAACCTGCCAAACCAATAAAACTGCGTACCTCAGTTATACTCGTAGGTTCTGGACATTCTTGGATTGCCTTGGTCTTAGAAGGATCAACAGAGATTCCATCTTTAGAGACAATATGGCCAAGAAAATAAATCTCATGAAGCCAAAATTCACACTTGCTAAACTGCCCATATAATTCATGCCTCTTCAGAGTCTTCAATATAATGCGCAAGTGATTTTCATGATCTTCGTAGGTTTTGGAGTATACCAAGATATCATCAATAAATACCACCACAAATTCATCAACACACTCCTTGAAAACTCTATTCATCAGATCCATGAATACAGAGGGTGCATTACTCAATCCAAACGGCATTACAGTAAACTCGTAATGCCCGTACCTGGTTCGAAATGCTGTCTTCGGAATGTCTTCTTTCTTCACACACAACTGATGGTATCCAGATCTAAGGTCAATCTTTGAAAAGTATTGAGCTCCATGCCGTTGGTCAAATAAATCATCAATGTGAGGTTGGGGATACTTGTTCTTTATCGTTATAGCATTGATCTCCCTGTAGTCGATACATAACCTGATAGATCCATCTTTCTTTTTAACAAAAAGAACAGGGGCTCCCCATAGAGAAACACTAGGGCGAATAAATCCTTTATTACTCAATTCCTCTAGTTGTTTCTTTAGTTCAACTAACTCTACAGTAGCCATTCTGTAAGGGGTCTTCGATATAGGCCTTGATCCAGGAATTAAATCAATGGAAAACTCAACTTCTCGTTCTGGAGGATGTCTAGGTAAATCTTCCGGAAATACATCTACAAATTCTTTCACAACAGGTAAATCCTCTATTTGAACATTCCTTTCCTCACCGACAGTTATTTCATTCTCTTCCTCCCCAATAATTGAATTAAGTTGAGCTACTGGGGGTGGATCTAAATAAGAATTAGGTGGTGACGATTCTGCTCTAAAGATAAGGTGTTCCTTATCATTATTATCAAGAATCGTAACCTCTTTCTTCTTACAATAAATCTTCACATCATAGTCCGAAAGCCAGTCCATACCGAGGATTATATCAAACTCAATCATAGGTATGACGATGAGATCAGTAGATAAAGAACATTTATGTGCTCTAATGGGGACTGATTCACAAAACTTTGTTGCAATGATACTTCCCTTAGGAGTTTTAACTGACAACTCCCTTGTTAAATCAAATTGGAAATATCTAATTTTCTTAGTAAACTGGGAAGATATGAAACAATGCGATGATCCAGAATCAAATAATGAATTTGCTAAACTTGAGGAAACCATTAAATTACCTGCCACCACGTCTTTTGGAACTTCTACCTCAGCAGTAGTGATAGCATAAGCTTGGCCTTGATCCCTTGGCCTTTTCTGAGGTAAGTTCTCCTGACACTTAGGAAATTCATTCTCATAATGTCCCATCTCCCTGCAATTGTAGCACTGAACGTTGGTGGATTCCTTCTTCCCTTTGCAATCACGAGCATGGTGGCCTTTTTCACCACACTTGTAACAGACTCCCATTCCCTTCAAGCAAGCACCGGGGTGTTTCTTCCCACATTTACCACAGGATGGATATTCAACATTTCCTTTCTTCCCCTTACTTCCATTCCTAGATTGATTAGCAGACCTCTTCTTCTCTTGCTTTGCTTTAAAGTCATAAGACTTAGAGAATTTCTTTTCGGTCTTGATAGCACATGAGACAATGTCTTCGTACGACAAAAAGGATTGTGAGACTAATGCTCGACGGAGAAATGGTTTTAACCCATCAAAGAAACAATCAATCTTACTTCTTTGGTTACGTATATAATCACCAGCGTACCTTGCTAACCTTGTAAAGTTAGCCTCATACTTTGTGACATTCTCATCCTCCTTCTGTCTCAGACTTAGAAATTGCCTTTCCATATCAGCTCGATGGTCGCGAGGAAAGTATTTTTCTAAAAACAGATCTTTGAACTCCCTCCATTCCATATTTGATACTTCATCATCTTCCTTCGTATTTTGAATCAATGACCACCATTGATCAGCATCTCCAGTGAGGCGGTAAACTGCCATGATAACTTTTTCCCTTTCACTGCTCCCCAAAGCCTGAAATATTTTCTCTAGGGAAAATATCCATTGATCATCTACTAAGGGATTTGTACTCCAATTGAACGTTGGTGGTTGTTGCCTCATGAATCAATCTGACATTGATCCTCCACGCTGTGGATCAGGGTGCTCCATACGGGTATGGTTATTATTCATAACCTGAGTAAGCTGTCCCAGTATTGTGATTAGCTGATCGGCTCCAGTTGCATCACCAGCTCCACTATAATTATCTTGAGCAGGAGGGAAATCCCTACATGGAGTGCGTGCATTGATACGGTTTCCATTTCTTCCACTAGGCGCCATTTCTAAACAATGGCATAAACTAGATCAGTTTATGAACCAAAATACATAATCCCATACTTATAAAACACTTAACATAAATTGAACTATTTATGGACATAATCCATAATCATTAGAATGTTTTCTTTGAGGAAGTATATACTCATAACCCCTTTAAAATGATTTGTAAAGAAAATGAGAGTTATCCTAAGCATATCCCCCGGGAGTGTCGTAACCAAGAGTGCAGCAAGGCCCGTTGCCGTGCACCAGTTCTCGTTCGAGTCTAGCTCAAAGCGGTGTTTTCGGGTTTTACCCCTAGGTACATATGTGCCAGAGCCACCTCTACCTTCTCGTATCCAGACAGGGATGTATTGCTCGGAAAACTCACAAAATCTCTACAATACCAAAATTCTTGGAAGTTCTTCTATACTAATCCTCAAAGTTCATCTTAGGTCTACGTGCTCTAATCAGAGTTTATCTAAATCTAGTTTCCATGGTTTGTACTAAACTTCCTCTGATACCAACTGTAACGCCCCGAACCTAGTTACCCAGAGTCAGTGCATTATTACATAACATTGGCATGATCATAAGAAAGATCAAATCTCGAAAGACCGATTGGTTTAGTAGCCTTGGAAACACTAGATATATTCATAAGTTTTACATTACATCATAAAACGAAAAACTACTACTACAACATATTGTCTCCATAATCCACACTCATATCCCAACCTAATATCCCTGCAGGTCATTCATAACTTACTTCTTCACTTCCTGGGAAAAATAAAACATAGAAAAGGGCTGAGCTCAAATGCCCAGTAAGGATAACAATATAGCGGAAACTTTCATAAATAAGAATAAAATTTAAGGCAATGTATAACTAAAACAAAAGCCATTCAAACATGAAATTTCAACATGGTATGGCATAAATAAAATGAAATAATGACATTTACATATTCACATGGATATTCTACTAATCGAATAATCACATGCAAAAATCAATAACCACTTTCATAATGTTGGAATGCATAATTCCAGACTATCATAACCACATAGTCAAGGCCTCGTGCCAAGACTACAAATAAGATTTTGTCAAGGCCTTCTGCCAAGTCACTAGTTTGTCTCATGAGACCTACCGATACATCGAGGAGCTATAGCGGGCTCCACCCGTAACATATTAAGTCCAATGCATTCCCATATGAAAAGGTTTAAACATAACATAAACATTCGTATTAAAACTAGCATACGAAATGTAAATAATTTCACCATAAACTATGAATGGTATAAAAATAGCACATCCACAGTCAAACATATCACAAAACCTTCAATACTATATAGAAGTTTTGTATCATAATAAATCAACTTCAAATAATCTTAAAATCCATCAAAGGATGTTGACATAGATGAAATCAATATTATTTTTAAAGAAATATCTCCTTTTATTTTGAAATCATTTAAGATCCGTATAAAATAAAACATTTTCTTTGAAAATATTCTTATAAGCTTGTAAGGGAAGCTTTGAAGATTTTATAACGGCGGAAAATAGCCACACCCGCCGTATAAGTTAAAAAAACATTCTTACCATAATTCTGTCGAAAAGGTTAAAAAGGACCTTGTTTGGAAAACGACGGAAAGATTCCTTTATAAACCTCTTATAAAAAGTCAAACAAGGGTATAAATGACTTTAACCCATATTTTGGTAAATAATAAATATGTTTTTAAATACATTTCGAAGAAACATGGATGTGGATGATAAAGAAATCCCATTAGATTATTTTGTATAAACAACCTCGGATAATGAAGAGATTGTGAAATAACCCTTACCTTGTACATTTCCTTGGTTGGAGTAGGTTAACCTCCTGTATAATTGTGAAATAATTGTTATTAAATTATACAAGAATCATATATATTAATATGATATTATATATGATCTTTTAACATTGATTTGTTAATAATATCTTAGAATTATCGTCGTTTCGGGTGTTAACTTACTCATTTTCTTTTATATGTTTTGTTACATAAGCCATGTTTGTTGTATCTTATTCATATCCAGAATGATATCAAGTCCTTAAGCATAATTTTTAAATCATCAAATGATAATTATACTTGAATGGATACGATGGAGAATGAATCTCATCGCGTTCGTGGAGACGGTAGTCCGTACGTACGCACGAGCGACAATATCATTCTTTTGATATAAAAATAATATATAAATGGATGGTATATCATATATACAGAATCATTAACATGTTATATTTATTATTTACCTGAGTTAAACATCATTATTATATCCATCCAAATAATATTATATTGAATAACAATTACACCACGACGTGGAGACGGTAAGCCGTACGTACACACGTATGGTGACATGTTATTCAAAGGGTGGATAGAATACTAAATATGGTTGTACCATATTAATAATAACATCACAGTATATGTGAGATACTGGAGTTATTATTTTAGAATGGTAAGAATAAAGAAAGAAGAATTGGAAGAAGAAAGGAACTTGAAAAGAGGTGGTGAAAACATTACCTCTTCTTCAGGTTCTTCCTTTTGATTTGATCAAAAGGGATCCTTAGGTTGGATTTCTGATCTAACTAAGGCCTCTAGGTTGTATTGAGTGATTTTGGGAGAGTATTTGGGCAGAGTTTGGCCGAACCAAAAGGCTTTGAAGGTGTGAAGAAATGAGAAGGAGGAGTGCCCCTTTATAAGAGGGGTGAGGGGTACCTTTAGAAAAGCTAGAAATATTAATTTATAATAAATTCATATTCGGTTTCTAATGGATCAAAAGTTGATTATTGAAAGGTTAAGGTGGGTATGGGTCGAAAACAACTCAACCAATAGAATTTAGACAGGTTTGGGTACTTATATTAACCTTATCTTTAAGTATTAACTCTAAGTTAATTAGTTTCACTTTTACAATGTCTCTTTGTATTTTTATATAATATGGTTAATAAACTTAGTATATACATCAAAGAGACCCCCAAGTGGTCCATTAAGGATGAACCTATCATTATATAAGTCTCTTGGCCGAACCTTAGATTTTTATAAATTTAGTATCAATTAATAATATAATATTTGTTTTAAGAACTCTTTTATGTCAATTTTGACACTATTCAATTGCTGATTTTTGTGAAACTCATAACAGATTTATTACTTCGAACAAAGTCAATTAAATCAATACTAATATATCATATTATCCTATAAAATTTGTTTAATTCATTAAAAGTTTCATATTATATTTATTTGGGTATTTATAATATCAATTATTTTAATTGTTCACTATTATAGTAATTAATTCATCATCACTGTGTCATAAATAAATTAAATTATATAATGTCTAAAAATTATAATTGAACTATCACTATGTAGGAAATCTTTTTATCTTTCTAATGAATATTTATAATCTAAAATCCAACATATATAACCTTATGTAAAAATTGTTTTTCTAAAAGATATATGCTTGTGTCATTTTTGTATTCATTTTAACTTAATTAAAATAAAGTGTCCTTATCACCTACAAGTGGCACCATAGGGTCCCAAAATCGACCCAAAAATGCCTATGGTCGAACATGTATCAAAAAATAAGGCTACGACACGTTTTAGGGTAATTTAGTATTATTATAATATTATTTTTTAACCCTTATTTACCGGATTTACCCTTAACCATGGTAAATAAAATATTTACCGCAGTAATTATTCAAAATGTCTAAAATAAAAGTTACCTATTTACACAATTTGAACATCCTGATTCCAAATATGGAATCCATTTTTCTATATTCAAAACACAGAAGTGGCAGAAATTAATTTAAAATTAATTCCCACTGTCAAAACAAAAAGCGTGTTTTTAAGAGATAATAACTATCAAAAGATTGACACTTGTTTATGTTCGGTTTAATTGTAAAATTATGTCCAATGACCAAAATTATATTAAATGGTAGAAATATATTCTAAATACACTTAAAAACCACTCAAATTCATAATTTATCACTATTAATTATTTTTATTAAAAAAGTTGTTTTTAATTAAAATTTAGTAATTTTCACTATTCATCAAAATATGAAAGTTATCCAAAATGTACCAAAATTTCACCTTAGGCTAAATTCGATATTCTGAATCCAAAAATGAAGTCTATTTTGAAATATGAAATATATATAATTTCAAAAAGTACGTATTACTATTCATAACAGCTAGTTTGATTGGTTATGGTGTGTTAGAACTCGGTGTTGCGTACAACACACGCTATCGCATTATTCAAAGAGATGTGTACCGTAGAAGCTTGGGGTGTTACATATGTGGCTCACATTAATTAATAAATATGATGGTTTCACCTTGATAGTTCTCTAATTCATTGTTTAATTAAATTATCCCGAAATATGAAATGTTTTACGATACCACAGTGAATAACTTGAGTAATTTTTATTTATGAATCCTTGGTGATAAAACATAGTGAAATAGTGTTGAATGTTTAATTTTAACATTTTAGCCACATTCATATATTATGATTAATGTTTTTATTATTATTATTTTCTTCTTCCTCAATACTTTTTATTATATATCATGTTCTTATTGATACATCTAAAGATCATATGTATTATGTATCTCTTTTTTATTACTTTACATAGCTAAATGCTCACCCATTTCCTTCAATTTGTGACCCCTAGATATGAGATTCAATAAAATTAACATATTTTAATCCCATGAAGATGTATTTAAAGTGGTATTAAAATAATAATATATGTTCATGTATTACATATGTTGTTTTAATGAAACTAATCATTAAAGTATTCTATTTTTGTACAATGTAATAAAAAGTTATGTATGCAAGGGGTGGTATTCTATAGGTATTATCAATGGAAAAGTTAGTAAATTGTGTAAATTGAGACTTGAGAACATAAAGAAGAACCCTATAGACAAGTCTAAATAAAGGAAACCATCCTTGTATTTTGGTGAAGTATTAATTTTATGGTTCTAGATAAAAGAAATCTCTATCTGGTTACAAACAGGTGGATGGATCTCTAACATTTATCTACCAAAAGATAACACCCGAAAATTATACATTTAGTAAGACTCAATTGGAACTAGTTCAGGATAACATGCAATTCCACACTCAAGGTTTAACCCACTTGGGAGGTATGTTTTGTTAATCAAAAGATTTTTTTGAACCATTCTAAAGGAAATATATAAAATTTAAATGTTATTAGAGGATATTAAAAATATATTTATGAATGATGTTTTAAGACATAAAATCAATTTTGAATAATAATATTCATAAAAGTAACATGATTCACACTATGGTTTTATTATTTTTAGAAAATTGTGGGAAATAGCTTGAAATGTGTAAATTATGAGTGACATAGATGATGCACAGATGACATTATGATCTTTGCTAGAAGAGAAAATTTCATGAGGATGAAGAATCAATTAACTCAAGTTATGAACATCAACATGAATCATGTCAAGAGGACGGATTCACCTTGAAGGGAATAACATTCCATTGAGTCCATTATGCATCAACGAACACCTTATTTCAGTGGATCTACTGACCCATTGTTTTCTTAACAATGTATAAGATATATATAAATGTTAATTTTCAATATCCATTTTTATAGAAAGAGATAGTATCCTTGTATATATACAACTTAGAAATAGAAATAATCAATTTTGGAAGATGATTAAAAACATGAATTCAACAAGGGAGTTCTATGATATGGAATCAAAAGAGTTTAAGGGAATCTATTACAATAAATATTTCCGCCATTTGATGTGAAAAAAATGGATAAATATTTACTTGATATGAAGAAGACGTGAAATTAAATAGTTGGAATCTATGAGATAATATTTTCAGGACATTATGAATATACCTATAGCTTTACTTTGGATCCAAAGGTAAATGTTGATAGTTTATTCGGTGGAATAAAACCCCATCAATAGAAGAATTCATAAAATCAAGAATATAAAATCTATGAGGAGATAATGTGGACTGTTTTTAAAGATGAATTGGAGTTTGGATAGATTAAATGGTCATATATATTGAATAATAAGAATAGAGTAATAGAGACAATCTTAAGGAATATCTTTTATTATAGAAGGGGAGGAAAGAAAGTTAAACACCCCACATCATAAAATTGATTGAATAAGCATTAATTGAGAAAATTACATGGGATTGGAAAATGATACATGATTTAAAGAGATGGTCATATATCTCAAAACAACCATGATGAGTTAAATCCCCAAATTATCAACACTAATGATAATTGGAAGACGGTGGAGGCTGAGTCAGAATTCTAATGCTTCATGTGTGGAAATATAGTTCACTTTTCTAAGAAGTGTTCGAACTAATAGATAATTTAGAAGAACCACCATCAACCTCAACATATTCCAAGTGAGAATGGTGGGAATTTACTATCCCTATAGCTGAAATGGAGGCTCTGAATGGTGTAGTGAAAGTGACACTCATTGTTATCTGAATCCAATCATGTGTATAGTTTGATTTTTGTTCTACACAATCATTTATTTCATCTAGGTTTCCAGATAATATATAATCAATTGATGGACTTATATCATTTGTGTTATTAGTCAAGAATTTTGGAGGATTTATCCTAGCATCAATAGTGTACAAAAAATCATGTATCATCTTTGTTAAGTAAAATATAATCGCTAATCTAGTATGCATTACCACGGTGGAATTCGACACTATAGTAAGGATGGATTGTATTCCAATGTATAATTATAATATAAAATAAATATGAATGGAAATTTGAGAAGTCTTGAATTCAGAAAAATATCATTTTAAAAGGAGTGATATCATGGCAACGTGTTTTTCTAGAAGCACCTCCAATATCCTTTCTTATAAATGTGATCACTTAATTGGTGGATGAAAATGAAAGTAAAAATATATAGAATTTCCCCATCCTTCATGAATGCATTGATGTATTTACTAACGAGTTACCTGGACCTCCCCAAGAAAGAGTGGTAGAGTTATCCATTGAACTCATACCTAGTACCAATGTAATATCAAATACCCCATATATAATGGAAAATATGGAGTTAGGTGAATAAAATAAACAACTTCTATATCTTATGGAAAAGGTATTTATCCAACCATGTGTGTCACCTTGGGGAACATTTGTTCTATTTCTCATGGATTTATAAATTATTTGATCAGTTTCATGGGATTCAATTCTTCTCTAATATTGACCTATGGTCATGGTATCATCAATTAAGGGGGATAATAGAATATATTGTAAAGACTGTCTTCCAAACAAGATATGGGAATTATGAGTTTTCTGTTATTACCTTCAGCTTGAATAATTCTTATACTCTATTTATGTATTTAATGAATGTTGTCTCTAAGAACTACCTTGATATATTAATTGTAGTTCTTATTGATGATATTCTAACTAAGGCTCTTCTTAATGGTTATTTTTTGAACTCGGGGGAAGGGGAATCTTTTAGGGAAATTTTTTAAATTTTAATTTTGGTTAGAAAAAGTCGCATTCTTGGATAACATTATAACTAGTGAAAGAATCATAGATGAAACTGTAGAGAAGAATGTTTTAGAGGAGTGTCCTCATCCAATAATGGTAATTTAGATTGATAGTTTCCTTCGTTTAGAAGAATAATATTGGATATTTTTAATAAGAATCTCATGATATTCTAATACACACTACTACAAAAATGGGCTTTAACAGCGCTAAACAAGCACTGTAAAGCTCAGCACAAATAAAGGGGGGTACCCTTTATCAGTGCTTACTGAGAGCTGATAAAGGGGTACATTATCAGTACTAAAAAATCACTGATAAAATAAACCTTTATCAGTTCTAAAAACGAGCTGATAAAGGTAGACTTTACCAGCGCTAAAGGAGCGCTGATAAAACAACCCTTTATCAACGCTAAAAGTGCGATGATAAATGAGTGTTTATCATCGCCCCTTTAGCACTGATAAACTGATCCTTTATAAGCACTTCTATAGTGCTGATAAAGTTTTAGATTATCAGTGCTTTTTTGGCACTGGTTAAAGCACCATTTATCAGCGCTAAAAAAGCACTGATAAATGCCCTATCTACTGCTACAAAATAATCTGCAGCAGCAGACCCGTACACATACAAAAAAAAATCAGTATCCCAATAAGCTAATTAAAGCAAGTATACCCATTCAAAATTAACACATAAATCATAAGCTAATTATACCAAGTATACCTATACAACAAGTATACCCGTACACAGAAGAAAAAAGTTGAATCAACATCCAAGCCTTCTCCACATCGTCCACCAACAGAGTTATCATGTTTTCTTCCCCATTGTATAGTAGCTTTCCCCTCATCTTTATATATGTATTAATATATTATATCCCCTATCCATTTTTAATTCATTTTATCTCTGTTATACTTTCCCATTCTTCTTTATATTTATTCGTATCACAATTTACATTCGTTAGAAGGTTATCATTGGTTTTTGGAGTTCGCTATCTTTATTCTAGGAATATGAGGCCCTAATTCATAGGTTTCCATAATTTTCTCCATGTAAATGCGATGTATATTTCAGAAATCACATGGATATCGAGTATTTTATATTATATTGAAACAGATTTTACAAAATGGACAGAAACCAGGGGGAATACCCGTTATGGAATTTGATTCCCATCATGAATGCCCCTTCTTGGAGTTGGTAAATCCATATCCCCCATTATAAAAACTATTTCATCCAAAAAAACACACAAATTCCATATTCAAAACCTCACTCGTGTGGCTAGTATCTACAATGTAGAAGAAATTATGTTATCATTCTTCGTTTACCCCTAACCCATCATAAAGAATAATGTTGTGGACCCCTTATCCTTTAAAAACACAACACTACCACATTTGAAACCTCTATGGAATAATTTAAACAATATATCAGATATTGTTATCATAAACTCTGGTTACAATTATCCACAATGTTTTATGTAATTTATATAGTGTACCAATAACCTTCGGTTCAAGCCCCGTGATTGTGGTGACACAATGGTCAAGCCCACGATCTAGTGGGTGTTAATTATCCAATGCCACATATTCTTCTCTAAAGATTCGAAAGTGATATTATGACACAAAAAAACAGAAATGGTTTCACCATGGATATGCCAGAAATGGTTTCACCAGAAATGGTGACCCCAGAAAAACCAGAAATGGTGTCACCAGAAATGGTGTTTCCATGGACATCATAGTTGTCTAATTTAGTTCATGTTATCATTCATGGTTTTTTCACAATATATGAAATTTATGGTGGTCATCCCAGTCTCTATATGTCATCCACGACATCTCCTATCATTGATTATGTAATTTTGTCTATATGATGACCAATCTCATTAGAATCTATGTAAAACTAAACTCAGATACCCTGGTGTCATAGTGATTTTGAGGGTGGTAGGCTACGATAGTTGCATCAAGGGAATGCATGAATAAGGGAACAAGAGTGGTGAGTGTTGAAAGGATTATTTTTTAATTTAAAATCCCCTAATCTCACCTAATCCCACATATGATAATTACATGGGATCCCAATTCCATATACTGGTTCCCCTGAATTTATATTCATAATCATGTCATATTACGGTTAGTGGAATCATACAACCTCACAATACGACCCACACAAGCGATGTCCCTCATCCATTAGTTCACATAATATCTTAATGTCCCAATATTCTCTTATACTCATCCACATACCTCTACATTTACAATTAAATAGCTTTTATTCCACAGTCAATCCCTGTTGGATACCCCTTATAAAATTTACCCTAATGTATTTTCTATGTGGCTTCAACCCTTTTGGTTTGGGGATAACATGGGTTGGGAAAATTATTTACCTAATAATATATAAAAAACATAATTACGAATCGAAGAAGTCACCAAGAACCTTGGATCGTTCTCATAAATGATCAAGGCAATCCGAATGCATTTGGTCGGATTTTCATAGGTCAGTTGTTGTTTTCAATTAAAATTGTGTCCATTTTAAAAAAAAGAGAGACACTTTGAGTGCTAGTGGCCACACCATTCCTCAAATTGAGGTGGGGATGACTCGTACACATCACAATGTACCCTTATACCATTATTCAAAAGGATCAACACAATCCGAATGAGTTTCATCAGATTTCTGTAGGTGTGTTGTTGTTTTCAATTAAAATCCTGTCCATTTTAAACAAAAGAGAGACCTTTTGATTGGTACCATCCACATCATGCCTCATATTGAGGTGGGGATGACTCATAGACGTCCAAAAAGGACCCGTGTATCGTTATCCTAATGTATCAAGGCAATCCGAATGCGTTTGGTCAGTTATCGGTAGGCTTGTTTTGGTTTTAAATTAAAATTGTGTCCATTTTAAACAAAAGAGAAACCCTTTGAGTAATATCCACCACTCCAAGCCTCAGATTGAGGCAAGGATGACTTTTACATGTAACAAAGGTCTACTGTATCATTATACTAAAGGATAAACAGAATCCTAATGTTTTTGGTCATATTTCCGTAGGTCTGTTGTTGTTTTCACTTAAAATCGTGTCCATTTTAAACAAAAGAGAGACCGTTTGACTGATAGAGGCCACACCGTGCCTCAGATTGAAGTGGGGTTGACTCGTACATGTCAAAAAGGACCCTTGGATCATTCTCCTAAAGGATCAAGGAAATCCAAATGCGTATGGTCGTATTTTCATACGTCAGTTGATGTTTCCAGTTAAAATTGTGTCCATTTTAAACAAAAGAGAGACCCTTTGAGTGCTAGCAGCCACACTGTGCCTCGGATTGAGGCAGATTTGACTAATACAGATCAAAAAGGACTGATGGATCGTTCTCCTAAAGGATCAAACAATCCGAATGCATTTGTTCAGATTTTCGGATGTCAGTTTTTATTTTCACTTATAATCGTGTCCATTTTAAACAAAATAGAGACCCTTTGAGTGGTACTGGCCACACCGTGCCTCGAATTGAGGCGGGGATGACTCGTAAACGTCTCCAATGACCCTTGTATCGTTCTCATAAAAGATCAAGGCAATCCGAATGTGTTTGTTCTGATTTTCATAGGTCAGTTAATGTTTCCAATTAAAATCGTGTCCATTTTAAACAAAAGAGAGACCCTCTGAGTGCTAGTAGCCGCAATGTGCAGCAGATTGAGGCGGGGATGACTCGTACACATCACTAAGGACCCATAGATCATTATCATAAAATATAAAGGAAATATGAATGTGTTTGGTTGGGTTTTCATAGGTTAGTTGTAGTTTTCAATAATAAATTGTGTCCATTTTAAACAAAAGAGAGACCATTTGAGTGCTAGTGGCCACACAGTTCCTCGGATTGAGGTGGGGTTGACTCTTACACATCAAAATGGACTCATGTATCATTCACCTAATGGATCAATACAATCCGAATGTGTTTTTTTATTTTCATATGCTAGTTTTTGTTTTCACATAAAATCGTGTCCATTTTAAACAAAATAGAGACCCTTTGAGTGGTACTGGACACACCGTGCCTTGGATTGAGGCGGGTTTGACTTGTAGATGTCACCAAGGACTCATGAATTGTTCTCCTAAAGGATAAAGGCAATATGAATGTGTTTGGTATGATTTTCATAGGTCATTTGTTGTTTTCAATTAAAATTGTGTTTATTTTAAACAAAAGAGAGACCCTTTGAGTGGTTCTGGCCACACCGTGCCTCAGATTAAGACAGGGATGACTCATAAACATATAAAAGGAACGGTGGATAGTTCTCCTAAAGGATCAACACAATCGTAATGAAATCATTTTGATTTCCGTAGGTCAGTTGTTGTTTTCACTTAAAATCATTTCCATTTTAAATAAAAGAGAGACCCTTTGAGTGATAGCAGCGACACCGTGCCTCGTATTGAGGCGGGGATGGATTTTACATGTCACAAAGGAAAATTTTATCGTTCTCCTAAAGGATCAAGAGAATCTGAATGCGTTTGGTCAGATTTACATAGGTCATTTGTTGTTTTCACTTAAAATCGTGTCCATTTTAAACAAAAGAGGGACCCTTTTAGTGCTAGCAGCCACACCGTGCCTTGGATTGTGTTGGTGCTGACTTGTACATGTCCAAAAGGACCTGAGGATCATTCTCCTAATTGATCAATATAATCCTAATTCATTTGGTCAGATTTTCAGTCATTATTTGTTGTTTTCAATTAAAATTGTGTCCATTTTAAACAAAATAGAAACCATTTGAAGGGTATTGGCCACACCATGCCTTTTATTGAGGAGGGGATGACTAGTACACGTCACCATGGACCCTTGGATCGTTATCCTAAAATACCAAGTCAATCTGAATGCGTTTGGTTGTATTTTCATAGGTCAGTTTTTGTTTTCAATTAAAATTGTGTCCATTTTAAACAAAAGAGATCCATTTTGAGTGATAGCAGCCACACAGTGCCTTAGATTGAAACAGGGATGACTCATACATATCACCGATGACCCTTGTATTGTTCTCATAAAATATCAAGAAAATTTGAATGCATTTGGTCTGATTTTAATAGGTCAGTTATTGTTTTCAATTAAAATCGTGTCCATTTTAAACAAAAGAGAGACCCTTCGAGTGCTAGCGGCCACACTATGCCTCAGATTGTGGCGAGGTAGACTCATAAATGTTAAAAAGGACATGTGGATAATTCTACCAAATGATCAAGGCAATATGAATTAATTTGGTCATATTTCAGTAGGTGAGTTTTTGTTTTCAATTAAAATTGTGTCCATTTTAAACAAAAGAGAGACCCTTTGAGTGATAGCAGCCACATCGTGCCTCAGATTGAGGCGAGGATGGCTCATACATGTCAAAAAGGACCATTGTGTTTTTCTCCTAAAAGATAAACACAATACGAATGCTTTTGGTCGGATTTCAACAGGCCAGTTGTTGTTTTCACTTAAAATCGTGTCCATTTTAAACCAAAGAGTGACCCCTTGAGTGATAGCAGCCACACCATGTCTCGGATTGAGACGGGATGACTCATACACGTCATAGAGTACCATTGTATTATTATCCTTAAGGATAAACACAATCCGAATGCATTTGTTCAGATTTCCGTGGGTCAGTTGTGGTTTTCACTTAAAATCGTGTCCATTTTAAACTAACGAGAGTCCCTTTGAGTGATATCGGCCACACAGTGCCTCAGATTGAGGCGGGGTTGACTCGTACACATCACAGAGGACCCGTCAAATATTCTACTAAATGATAAAAACAATCTGAATGCGGTTGGTTGTATTTTTATATGTCAGTTGTTGTTTTCAATTAAAGTTGTGTCCATTTTAAACAAAAGAGAGACCCTTTCAGTGCTAGTGGCCACACTGTGCCTCATATTGAGGCAGGGATGACTCGTACACATTAAAAAAGTCTATTGGATCATTCTACCAAATGATCAAGACAATCTGTATGCGTTTGGTCCGATTTACGTACGTCAGTTTTTGTTTTCACTTAAAATCGTGTGCATTTTAAACAAAATAGAGACCCTTTGAGTGGTATTTTCCACAACATGCCTCAGATTGAGGAGGGTTTGACTTTTAGAAATCACCAAGGGCTTGTGGATCATTTTACTAATGTATCAAGGTAATCCGAATGTGTTTGACAGTATTTTCATAGGTCAGTTTTTGTTTTCAATTAAAATTGTGTCCATTTTAAACAAAAGAGAGACCCTTTGAGTGGCACCGGCCACACCGTGACTCTGATTGATGCAAGGATGACTCATACACATCAAAAAGGACGAGTGGATTGTTATCCTAAAGTATCAACAGAATCTGAATGCGTATGGTTGGATATATGTAGGCCAGTTATTGTTTTCACTTAAAATCGTATCAATTTGAAACAAAAGGGATACCCTTTTAGTGATAGCAGCGACACCGTGTCTTGGATTGGGGAGGGGATGAAAAATACATGTCACAGAGGACCATTGTATCGTTCTAAGAAAGGATCAACAAAATACGAATGTGTTTGGTCATATTTCACTAGGTCAGTTATTGTTTTCACTTAAAATCGTGTACATTTTAAATAGAAGAGAGACCCTTTGAGTGCTAGCTGCCACAAATAGCCTTGGACTAAGGTGGGTTGAATATTAAACTTAAAAAAGGACCCTTTTATTGTTCTTATAAAGGATCAAGACAAACCAAATGTGACTGATCAGATTTTGGAACGTCAGTTATTGTTTTCACTTAAAATCGTGTCCATTTTAAAAAAATAGAGACCCTTTGAGTGGTACCAACCACACCGTGCCTCAGATTGAGGCGAGGATGACTCGTACACATCAAAAAGGTCTTGTGTATCATTATCCTAATGGATAAACAAAATCCAAATGTTCATGGTCATATTTCTGTAGGTCAGTTGTTGTTTTCAGAGAAAATCGTTTCCATTTAAAAAAAAGAGACCCTTTGAGTGATAGCAGCCACACAGTGCCTCGGATTGAGGCAGGGATTACTTGTAAACATCACAAAGGACAATTGAATCATTATTCTAAAGGATAAACTCAATCTGAATGCGTTTGGACTGATTTACGTAGGCCAGTTGTGGTTTTCAATTAAAATCGTGTCCATTTTAAACAGAAGATAGACCCTTTGAGTGCTAGTGGCCACAATGTGCCTTGGATTGAGGTAGGGTTGAATCTTACACATCACAAAGGACCGGTGGATCGTTTTCTTAATGGATCAAGGAAATTGTAATGCGTTTTGTCAGATTTCCATAGGCCAGTTGTTGTTTTCAATTGAAATTGTGTCCATTTTATTCAAAAGAGAGACCCTTTGAGTGATAACAACCACACCGGGCCTCTAATTGAGGTGGTGATGATTCGTACACGTCAAAAAGGACCAGTGAATCGTTATCGTAAAAGATCAACATAATCTGAATGCTTTTAGTTGGATTTCTATAGGTCAGTTGTTTTTTTCACTTACAATCGTGTCCATTTTAAACAAAAGATAGACCCTTTGAGTGATATCAGCCACACCATGCCTCAGATTGAGGTGGGGATGACTCATACACATCTCAATGGACTAGTGGATCATTATCCTAGAGGGTCAACACAATCCGAATGCGTTTTGTATGATTTCTGTAGGACAATTGTTTTTTTCACCTAAAATCGAGTCCATTTTAAACAAAAGAGAGAGCCTTTGAGTGCTAGCGGCCACACCGTGCCTCGGATTGAGGCGAGGTTTACTCATACATGTCATAAAGGACCCATGGATCATTCTCCTAAATTATCAAGACAATTCGAATGATTTTGGTTGCATTTTCGTATGTCATTTGTTGTTTTCAATTAAAATTGTGTCCATTTTAAACAAAAGAGAGACCCTTTGAGTGATAGCAACCACACCATGCCACGGATTGAGGTAGGGTTTACTTTTACATGTCAAAAAGAACCATTGGATCGATCTCCTAATGTATCAGGACAATACAAATGCGTTTGTTAAGATTTTAATACGTCAGTTGTTGTTTTCACTTAAAAGCGTGTCCATTTTAAACAAAATAGAGACCCTTTGAGTGGTAACGGCCACACCGTGCCTCAGATTGAGGTTGGGTTGACTCGTAGTTTTCCCAAGGACCCGTGAATCATTCTTCTAAAAGATCATGTTAATCCAAATGTGTTTGGTCCTATTTTCATAGGTCAGTTGTTGTTTTCAATTAAAATTGCGTCTATTTTAAACAAAAGAGAGACCCTTTGAGTGGTACCGGCTACACCGTGCCTCAGATTGATGCGAGGATGACTTGTGCACATCAAAAAGGAAAATTTTATTGTTCTAATAAGGATCAACACAATCTGAAAGCATTTGTTCAGATTTTCGTACGTCAGTGGTTGTTTTCACTTAAAATCGTGTCCATTTTAAACAAAATAGAGACCCTTTGAGTGGTACCGGCCACACTATGCCTCTTATTGAGGCAGGGTTGACACTTACACGTCACCAATGACCCTTGAATGGTTCTCCTAAAATATCAAGACAATAATAATGCATTTAGTGATATTTTCGTATGCCAGTTGTTGTTTTCAATTAACATTGTGTCCATTTTAAACAAAATAGAGACCCTTTCAGTGGTACCGGCCACACCGTGCCTCGGATTGAGGCGGAGATGACTCGTACACATTGACAAGGACCCTTTGATCATTATCATAAAATATCGAGGGAATATAAATGTGTTTGGTTGGATTTTCATAGGGGAGTTGTTGTTTTAAATTTAAATTGTGTCCATTTTAAACAAAAGAGAGACCCTTTGAGAGCTAGCGGCCACACCGTGCCTCGGATTGAAGCGGGGATGACTCGTCCATGTCACCAAGGACACTTGGATCGTTCTCATAAAATATCAAGGCAATCTGAATGCATTTTTTCAGATTTCCGTAGGTTAGTTGTTGTTTTCACATAAAATCGTGTCCATTTTAAACAAAATAGAGACCCTTTGAGTGGTTCATAATTCTTGCATGTTGCTGGCGCATATCATCTGTTAAAATGGGAGAATGACTCATTGGAGAAATGATGTTTTATTTAATAACAATTACAATTTTCCTACAAACATTTTCATACAACAATGTTTCATCTTTTGATCCCCTTAACCCCTCTAAAAATTTACCACCAATTGTACATGTCCCCAAGTGCGATCTTTCAGGTGACATCTTGTTAAAATAGTGTGAAAACCTCGATGAATCCTTCCGGCAAGCCTTAGTAAATAATCCTTGTGTGAATCATCCAATATATATGTTCTGTGTAAGAGATTGAGAAGAGTTAGACATTGTTTCATTATTTTATTTGCTACTAAAATAATGAAATAAATTCATAATGTTACCGTAATTTCTTCCTAGAGCACAGCCTTCATCCCGGACATGACATGGTTCTAAGAATCTATGTCAATTGGCACATGTTTCCAAGTGACAACTCCAATGTAGCTGCAAAACATTGCCTTATTGGGATTCACATGTTGGCCTCGTGCATTCCATCCAACTTCAAATTTGATGCCTTTTCTTTTCACCTTAAGAATATTGTCTAACACCATCAAACTACGATGCACTTGTGTTTTCTACGATACCGGTCCTTCAATCCCAACCATTTCATTGATATCAACAACATCTACATGCTCATCTGAAATGGTATAAATGACATGTGATGATGTTTGTTGGACCTCAACACTAGGTGCAACAGGAGCCGCATGAGCCACATGAGCATCAGTAGCCGCAGCAGGAGCAGCAGGAGCCACAACAGGAGGATTAGAAGGAGAACCAGAAGCCATAGAAGGAGAAGTAGTAGGAGTAGCAGGAGCTGTAGGAGCACCAGGAGCAGTAGCAGCCACAACAACATCAGCTTGAGAGACTTCTTCAGCCTCAAGGTTAGGAGCACCAAAATGTGCAGAAGTCATTATCTGCAAAAGTGGTTGAACAATTAATTTTGATTACATAAATTCTGTAATGATAAGATAATAATAAGAGATAAAAATATCTGTATTACAAACAAAATATAACATGTTTATTAAACTCTCATTCTTTTTTTCAAAGGTTGAATAGATTTGACACCTCTATCAATTATCCAAATCCCTTCATTGTGGTCTCCTCTAACATACAAAGCATTATCTGCATTGGGACCGCTCTGAAATGATTACTACGTACCACTAAAAGGATCTTCCTCAACTTAATTTTCATCAGAACCACCATCAGTTTTGGATGATAACAGAACAATAGACCACTTTCTATTTGTGGGATCTGGAACATAAAAAGCTTGTGCTTCTTGTGATGCAATTATAAACTGTTCTTCTTTGTACCCTTCATTACTAAAATCAACTTTCACAAATACCCATTCTTCTATTTTAACACCACTATTCTAATCAACCCATTTGAATTGAAAAATAAGCAATTGTAATGTTGTAAAATCCAACTCCCATATTAGTTTGATAATGCCAATGTATGACATATTTGCAAAAATGGGATTTTTTTCCCTTAATACTAGAAACATGCATCACTTCATTAACTAGTGTAACTCCACTATTTTGCGTGGTACTTTCTTCCTCATGTTCATCTGTATAGAATGTATAACCAATAATTACATAACCACATTAAGATAATACATACACAATTGGTCCAGCGGCTCTCCATCGAAGTCGTCCTAACATTGAACTTGGATTTTCATCCACCTGCTTAAAAATATGGTCCTGAAACTATCCTATGAACTATTGATTATGTGTATCTGATAACCATTTTTCATCCCTTGAAGGATTCAACTGCCTAATAATTTATTTGTGAGTTTCAATATATGGAGCAACCTCCCAACTATTATGAAAAACATAAAGATGGGCCTACTCTCGATCTGTAATACTGATTGTCCCAACTTCTCTTCCAGAAATTACCTCACCCTAAATGCATCCAGTGTGATGTGATTTCGAGATACCAATGCTTTCCACATCAAGTAGTTATTCAGTACAAAATTCAATGGATTCCTCAACAATATATAACTCCACTATACAACCCTCTGGTTGAATTTGATTTTTTTACATACCATTTCAAAATCTTCATATACAATTCAATAAGATACATACATCTATAGTGCACAGGACCAGAAAGTCGAATCTCTCTCACCATGTGAATCATAAAATGAACCATCATATCAAAGAATGTAGGCAGGAAGAAAATTTCTAATTCACATAATATGATGACAATTTCTTTTTCCATAGTTGGAAATTTCACCGGGTCTAAAACTTTACTACATATATCTTAGAAAAAGAATCAATGTTTTGTTAACGTATGGCGATCATTTGTGGGAAAAATGCAACGTAAAGTAATAGGAATTAGATCTTGCATCAAAACATGGAAATAATGTGATTTCAAACCTTTTAACTTGAAATCATTCATTAGAACAATGTTCTTGATATTTGATGAGTACCCCTATGGAACCTTTATATCATTGAAGAAGTTTCAAAACTGATATCTCTCCTCCCTAGAGAGAGTATAAGTAGCAGGAGAAAGAAACATTCGATTTTCACCCTTCACAAGAGCCAACTCTTCTTGTATTCCCATGTCAACCAAGTCCAACTTTTCTTTAATTCCATATTTTGTTTTTTCAGGGGTATTTAGCAACATTTAGATAACACTGTCACATAAATTTTTTCCACATGAATCACATCAAGAAAATTTCTAACGTACAAACAATTCTAGTATATTAATTCAAAAAAAAACTGATCTCTTTATCCAACCAATTTTCATAAGGTTTTTCGAAAATGGTTTACCAAAAACAGTGTTCAGATATTTTACTTTCTCAAACAGCTAATCACCAATTAGTGGAGATGGTGTTGCACGTTGTACTGAACTTCCATTGGATGATGTCGTCCAAGATCGGTACCTATGCCGATGAGGTAGAAATCTACGATGTCCTAGAAACACTAATTTCGATGAATGTTTCAACCTAATTGATTCTGTATCTTATTCACACATGAGACACCATTGTGTTCCTTTAATTCTATAGCTTGAAAAATTTCCATAAGTAGGGAAATCATTTATTGTCCCATACAACATCAATCTCAAAATCATGTATTCACTTTTATAAGCATCATACAACATTACACCTGAATCCCACAATTTATTCAAATCCACGATCAAAGGAGCCAGATAAACATCAATATCGTTACCTGGTTATTTTGGTCCTGATATAAGCATTGATAACATGATTATTTTCCTCTTCATGCATAACCAGGGTGGCAAGTTATAATTTCCCAACATAAAAGGCCATGTACTATGAGTGCTGGTTTGAAAACCAAAAGGATTCACTCCATCTGTAGATAACGCAAGACGAAGGTTTATGGCTGTTTTCCAAATTCAAGATACTCATGATCAATTTTATTCCATTGTGGAGACTCGACCAGATGAGGTAATTTCCCATCATTATTTCTTTTAGCTGTATGCCATGACAATTGTCTGGCAGTTTCTTCACTTCCATATAGACGCATAAATGTTGGAATGATTGGAATGTACCATTCAAATTTCGTAGGATTTGATTTATCTTTCTTGTATTGAGAAGAATCACACTTAAGGAATTATTTAAGTGAATTTTTCTCTTTGCGAAACAATATACAGTCTTTTGGGCATGTGTGTATTCTTTCAGAAACCATACCCATCAAGCGTAGCATTCGTCTAGTTTCATATGTCTGGCTAGGGAGCTCATTATCATTCGAGAGCATGTAATTCAAGAGAGAAAATAGTTCCATAAAACCGACATCACTCCATCCATTTCCTACATTGAATTTATACAACTTCAGTACAACTAAAAATGTTGTATACTTAGTGCAAGCAGCATACAATGGCGTCTTTTCACAACTCTTTATCTTGTCAAACAATTTTGGGCAATCACGAAGTTCATCTTCAATTGTCTTTGTCATTTCCTCAATATGATCTTCATCATCATTGACATCTATAATCACATACTCCATACGGTCTTCTTCCTTATCCATATTTGTATTCATATCTGGTGATCCTTAAAACATAGTTTTATCCCAGCCAATAACTACATTCTCTTTTTCTCAGTGTTTGTTCCATCATTTATAACTCTGATCTATTCTATGATATATCAAATGTTCATCCAACTCCTCTGGACTAAGTAGTCTAGAATAACAATAACGTAAACCTAGACAAAGGATTTAAGAAGTATCCTTTGCGTTATCCTTTGTAAGCATGATGAAATCATTCACTCCATTCTCATACTCTATTGTCAAATGATTAGCATCCATCCAATCTTTATTCATCTTCATCCTATTTGAATCTCAAATATTAGAATTTATGGTTCAAGTACCCAAAACAAGACTTCCAAATACAGTATAAGAGAACCACATCCTTATAAAAATAGAGATTAATAGAGCCTAACTCTTAGTATTTATTCATCTTCATTAAATATAATTACTTTAGATTCATTATAGTTTCCTCAAATCACCCCATACCAAGCACAAGAATAATCATGAATGATACATCTACTACTCCTAGGTATCTTCACTACATTCAATATAATCATGCTTAAATACCCATATATCCACACATACACATGTCACAAACACATAAAAGACCATATTCACTTCAGAACCAAAGTACCAATATGGATTTCAATCAGGTTACTCGACTCAAGTGGTGGTGTGTATGAAATAATAAGAAAATATAATAACTATATAGTCACACATAAATCTCAAACTGGTGTTAGTAATCCATTAAACCAAAGGTATCATTCCATCTATCAAAATACTTTTAAGGGGCCTATATGAGATAGTAGACCTAGGTGGTGAAGTTTCATGAGGAGGAAGGGGCGAACACGCACCTATTGGGGTTCGAGGTTAGGTCACTGAGGTTGATGGTGGCCCGATACTACAACAAGGGTTTATTCCATATTTCACAAATCATGTCCTGGTACCCTAGGATGTTAACCCACTGCTCGAAGAAGTGCAACCATTCCTGATGATCATGCCAAGAAGAAATGAAAACCAAGAGGGGGAGTGAATCCTAATACCTCAAGCAAGATGAAAAAACATGGTATTTGAGAATAGTTTAGTGTCTTTCATGTTTTCTAGACAAATATCCAATAGAATACACAAGCGATGATGGACGCTAAAATTGCTGCACCAGGTGAAACTGTCACCTAAGAAGCTAAGATCAATGATGTCCTTCCCAACCATGAACTAAAAAAACTCCATGATGGCCTTCCTCTCGAATGGGACTCTACAATTCCTTTCCTTTGGGTTGGAAATGACATTAAAGTCACCCCCAAAAAACAATGGATGGTGTCTGGGATCAAATGTATTTTGTTCAAAAGGAAAATCAATCCCCCTCAATTTTTTAAAATACAAATACCATATACCATTTAAAAACATGTCATTTTAATTTATTTTGGAAATCATTCCCATAAAAATACAATAAAAAAGCACATTCCAAACGATTTTGAATTTTTTTAAAGAATCAACTCATCATTATTTTAAACTATCATTTTCATTTAAAATATCAAATCCACCAACAGTATAAGGAAACCTAATTTATTTCAATGAAAAAGTTTAATTCACAACAAGATACCATCCATTCCATATAGTACATTCATTAATAGGGTAAATTTTGTGCCTCAAAATGATCAAAACAAGACTAACCAACTTCAAATGGATGAAATATGAATTCATGAAACACATGAATCCCAAAAAACGATATAGTATAGAAACACCCACTTGGAATATTTGGGAACAAAACACAATGAATCTGAATGAGTCTACTCAAATGAAGAACATTGAATCAAATAAAAGGTATCTCAATAATAATGTAAAAGAGATACTATAACCATAATTCCCCATAAAAATTATAGGTCTAGTAAATACCAAGGCTTCCATAGTCCCCAGGAACAAAGAATCAAGTGATGGAGGGAGATTGAAGTTTAAGAAAAGAAATAAATACCAAAAGGGGATCACCATTTCGAATGAAACTTCAATCCACCAAGTGATAAGGATAGAAGAGGCCAACAATCCAAAGGGGCTCCCAAGTAATTGGTGGGTTGAGATAAACATGAGGGAGAAGATAAAATAAATAAATGGGGGTATGGGGGTGGAATTACCCTACTACCTCGATGCTTCCTCATATACAATGACACCACTTGCTAAATAGTGTCCATCACCAGCATGAAAATTGTTATAGTATAAATGTTATAACCATAGGATATCCCACTGGCTAGTCAATACAGAACCACCAGCTAGCTGATGGCTATAGAATTATTTTGTATCCATTGTGAATCCCATTGCCTAGCCAATTACGCTCATCCACTATTCGGTGGAACACATGAAGCTTTTCAACCTACATGATCACATCCACACCTTCTATGACAGTCTGGGACATCCTATGACCCCTTAAGAATACCAAAAAAACTCAAAGAGCATTGCTTTGATGAAAGAGATTCTGAGATGTTACAATTCCCCCCATCATTCTGCTTTTTTCTGAATAAATATTATAGTACTAAGGATAGAAAGTGATGAGACAAAAATAAATTCCACACAATAATAATGTTGTGGACAATTCAAAAAATATAGGAAGATTAACCAAATAGTGGACCACTATGAAAAAATTAAAATGAACAGATAACCTATATTCCCAAGAACACTTAATGTATATCCTCCAAGAATATCATACATCTCCAAATTACATGTCTAAATCACTAAGAAGGGAGAAAAACCCAATAATCTCTAGATACCTAGAATAGGTCACCCATCCATTTAAATTTTCACTAATATGGTGGGACATAAGATGGATATATACTAAGAACACATCCCTTCACCCAAATAAAAGACTACAACCAGTAACCATGAAGAAACACTAAGAGGATAATTCAAAACCAAAGGAAAGGTACACCCAAAACATACTAATGAATCCAAATGAAATAACACAATCAATATCCATCAATGATTCAACCAACAACAAGGAAGTAAAAAAACTAAAAAGGATTTATTCCTCGTCCAGGTACTCGATGGAAACATTGAATACCCACTATAGAGTGTCACAAATCGACAGTCCCATTGAAGTAGACACCAACACCACCCAGTGCCTGGTCCATCATGAGACTTAATAATCTGATTCCTTTGAGTACACATCAAAAGACTATCTATGTACAACCATAAATAGATCATATAAAGTGGTTTTTGCACAAAGATGGAAAACTAATCTCTTAAAACATAGACCAACCAACACATCAAGATTGAGATCTAACTAAGAAGTAGAGAATTAGAGGAAAATAAGGAATAATAACCACCATTATGGTCTCGAACACCCTCCCAAAGAAGACAACCATGTATGGAAACATAAGGTATTTTAAATGGAAATAACTTAAGACATCCGTAGGTTTCTAGAATAGGATGAATTAGGTAGCCTACAACCATCATAATCTCAAATATCAATTAAATATTTCATTCCAAATAAAAATATGGTTATGTCTGATGGGAGAGGAGAACAATATTAAAAAATGATTTGGAAAACATGCCTTAAAGGGAGGTCTGGAAAACCGAAGCTCGAGGGTGTTGTGGGCGGTGGAGGTCAGGAAAACCGAAGCTCGAGGGTGGAAAAGGTCCGGAAATGCAAACTCAGCAGGCGGTGGTGGTCCGATAATGTGAAGCGAGGGAGACGGAGGTCCAGCAACGTGAACTCACCAGGGGGCAGAGGGGAGTCAGAGGGTTCCAGTACCACGAGAGCTTTATGTCTCGATAAAACGAGGGGACTGTGCGACTAAATTTATAAAAAAATGGACTATGGTTTTATCCGTGCTAATAAAGAACTGGTAAATACTACCTTTATTAGCACTAAAACGTGCTGATAAACCCATCATGTATTAGCACTAAAATTTTAGCACTGATAAAGGTATTCTTTATCAGCATTTTTCAAGCGTTGATAAAGGGTCGTTTTATCCGCACTTTGTTTAGCTCTATAAAAGGTTAGCCTTTATTAGTGATAAAATTTTATCACTGATAAAGGGTAAACTTTATCAGTGGTTTTGCTTTGCACTGATATAAGGGGAGCTTCCCTTGCATGTTTTTATAGTAGTGACCCTAACCATGTTTACATGAAATAGATCTATGTTCATCTGGACAATGGAGTGTGAATTTTTTTTTAAAAAACTGATGAAGAGATTGGTTAATACACTTGATTTACCTCTACTATATTTTAGAGAAGGATTCAATATTTATTGAAATAGATATATGAAAGGGATTGGGGGTATCCTCACAAAAAAGTAGAATGTGATTTATTATGAATCACTATATAAATCCAAATGAGTATAATTATCCCATGCATGGACTGGAGTTATCTAGAGTTATTGTTTCTCTAAAATATGGGTTCTCTATTTTTATAGAGTTAAATGTGATATATACATAGAAGATCAAAGCATTAAGTATATTTTCACAAAAATGGAGTTGAAAATGAGAAAAGGAGATGGTTGAATCTTCTAAAAAACTATGATTGTTCAATTCATTATCACTGTGGAATATTAAATAAATTTATTGACACATTAATTAGGAAATACCCTATTATACTAAATATAATTAGGTTTCAAGGATATCCTTTCATAAAATACCTTGTAAAACCATCCATGGGGGCATGATCAACCATATCCTAAATGAATTTTCAACCATAATTACTAGAGATGATCAAGAATGTTTAAAAAGAAAATCTATTGTTACAAAGGAAGATAGAGTCTTTGTAGAATGAGATATTTTTTAATTTTAATATGGATAAGAAAGGTGTACTAAAATTTTGTAAAAGGATATGTGTCTCATTTATCCCAAATAAAATGAATTAGATGATGGTTGATGCTAATATATCTATATTATCTAAAAATATTGAATCATTAAAATGTATAGGGGATTTCACCGTCATTATTGGTTGGATAATATGTAAAAGGTGTTTTATGTCTATACAACAATGTGCTTGGTATGTCTGCATTAGATGTTAGAGTGAAAAATTATTAAAATATTATTGAAACCACTAACCATACTAGCATGGAGGTGGGATAATATCACTATAGACTAAATAATTGGTATCCTAATAGCATCCCATGGAAACAATGTGATATGGGTTATAGTAAATTGTATCACCATGAATTCACTTTTGATCACAATTATGGAAGATTTATCTCTTGAACAACATTCCAATATATAGGCAAAGGAAGTGGAGTGGTTTTGTGGGGTAACATGTTCTATAATTTATTATCATTATCTATGTTTTATATCTAAATTTTTGGAAATTCTCCAACATTATATTAATACTGAATTAAATTTTAGTACAGCCTATCACCCCCAAATAGATAGCTCATTTAAAATGATTATTCAAAAACATGATGAAATACTGATAATATTCCAAATTGAATTTAATGGTGGATGGGATCAACACCATCCATTAGTTGAGTTATCATTCAAAAATATCTTCCAATTGAGTTTTCAAATGTAAACATATGAATCTCTACAAGTAATGTAATGTAGATCTCCTACTTGTAGTGATGAAATTAGTGAGAGAAATTTTTTTTGGAACAGATCTTATTAAAGGGATGACAGAAAATGTTAATTTTATTTGAAAACATTTAATTAAGTATTTACGTGTTCCCTCACATGTACTGAATCTTGAGGTGGTACAACAAGAATATGACTTCTCTTATGAGGAGAATTCAGTTGAGATCATGGACTACAGAAGTAGGGTTATACACAACAAGACTACTCAACTCATGAAAGTGTTTTAGAGAAACCATAAATATGTAGATGATATGTGGGAATCATAGGATACTATGAGACAAAAATACCTTTATTTTTTCCCAACTATGAAAATTAGTTGTAATTTTGGGGATGAAATGACATAAACAGGTAAGAATGAAATTACCCCGTTATTTTTTAGTGATATTTTTCTCCTACATAAATGGTTTTTAGATATTATATAATATCATATACATAAAAAGTAAATATAAACCCTAAAAATTTATAACATTATAAACTATCATTAAATTAGTCAACTCTGAATCCAATTAAAATTTCAAACATTACAACTAAACAAAAATATATAAAATAGATGAATTGAAAATAAAAATTATGGATCACCCCAATAAACTAGAATCATCAACCCCATTGAAATGATATAAAAATAAAACAATATAGTAGGAAACTAAAAAAATAATATAAAAATTAAAAAAAAGACATAAGAGAAATTGTTGTTAATTTCGAGTAAATGAATGTATTTTTAGATATACTGTACAAAGGGAAATGACACGGTTTGGTTTCAATCATTATATGAACACTAGAAAATATGGTTGTTGTTTAATATGACCTTTGGATAATATACCATTTGTTAATAATTTCACAATTATAATTACTCTTTATACGTATTATTGACAAATGATAATTAATACTGAAAAAAGAATCGATGGACTCAACCTATAGTTTAAAACTGATTGAATCCCATTTGTCTGAATATGAGAGGTTGGTAGCATCAATAGGGTTCTACAATGACTAAGCCCAAGTCAAAATTCAACAAGTGATGTTTGAACAAAGTCACATAGATATTACATTATGTTTCTGGATATGACCTCTCGATCGATGTTTTCAAATCCACCGAATGATACTATAATAATAACACACCTTACCCTTCGGGAATATGGGAGTGTAATAAGGGGAACATGTCCATACTATAGTATAATTTGGATATATAAATTAATTCTTTATTCCATAAATTGCACTTAATTCTATTTTTTCTTAATAAAATATATGATTAATTTAGAAATATTTGATAATTTTGTTTTTGGATGCACATAAAACATAATAGTATTTATCTAGAAATGTTCTAATATTTTATAATAATCAAAATTATTATGAATATTATTTGTTTTTATGAAATATCAATTTAAAAAATTTTATGTATAAATGATAAATGATTAAATAAATATTCAATGATTAAAGAAATTTTTATCCGTGGAAGAATATTAATGGTGCTTTAAAATTTTCTATTTTTAAATAAAGAAGGACTTCTGTATTTAAAATATAAAATTACCATATTAATATAATATTTAAGATCAAATAAACAACATTATTTAAATCAAGAAATCTTAATTATGTTACGGTGAATTTATAAAAAAAATTTAAAATACTTTTTTATTTCATGAATAGTAAAAGTATAGTTTTAGGGTTTGAGTATATTTTATGACTTCACATTTCTGTAATAAGTTTGTAATAATTTATTAAACACATTAAATAACTAAAAAATATTAAATTTTATTAATATTCTATACTTTAATAAGTTTTAATGAATTTTCGAAAATATAAGTCAAATTCCAATGTCTAAAAATAAAAATTTGATTTTTAATAACATTACTCTGGGGAATAATTACTCTTCCATGAAAAAAAAAGTTTTAAGAAAATTATTTTCAAATTTAGATGATTAAAAAAACATTAATTGTTACAAAAATGTCTTAAACCATGATCATAATCCATGGGTAATCCAATGGTTTTACATTTTCCATAAATTAGATTTCCAAGACCTATATTTGGAATTTATTAAATAATTCCTCCACTTATCCTATAAATACCCATAAATTTACCCATTTTAATTCACTCCCAATCCACTCTCAACAAAATAATTCTAATTTTTTTCCCAAAGGTGTCCCAACCTAGGTATACTCAAGAACCTATTGTTCCATCCTCATGTTTTTTGAAAAACTATAAAAGGTAAGGAAAAATATCCACTTCTCTTACCATTCATGTTCTCTTTTTAATGTTGTATTTATAATAATTTACAAATTATGTTACTTTTTACCCTTTATATTATACTATTCTAGTAATAATAATCTTCAATAAATGGGATAACATTTCCCCTCTCATTTTACAATTTTCTTTTACCATGTTCTATACCAGTCATGCTGTTGAATTTTCATATCAAATTTCTATCATATACATAATAAATAATATTTCACTTTTTTATTTAAATAACCAAACCTAATTTATTTTCTATGGGTATTCAAATAATTTTTAAAAATTATATTTTTGATAATGGATTTACATATATTGAACATTTATTTCATTTCATGGGTAAAAAAATGATGTAATTATGATGACATTAAGCTATTTTGTATTCCATGATTATGATAAGAACCCTATTCTTTATCAAACATGGGTTGTTAATGAAATAATTGATTGTGATATATATGGGTCACGTTAATTAATATATATTAATGTTGTTCTCTTATATATCTTAAATTCATTTTTTAATTAATTTATTTTTTAGAGATGACATGTTTTATGATACCTTGGTAAATGATGTTGATAATTTTCATTTATGACACCTTAGTAATAAAATAGGTGGATATGATTATGACTGAATCTTTAAATTTTATAGCCAAATTTTTGTGTTATGAATAATTTTATTTTTATTTTTATTTACCTATTTATCATTCCTTATCGTTGTGCCTCGTGTTCTTATTGATAAGTCTCTAGATCACATGCTATATGCCACTCTTTCTTATTCCCTTATTAAGCATTATTATCACCCCTTTCCTTTGATGTGTGTCCATGGGATATGAGATGTAGTAAAATTAACTTATAATGAACACATTAATATTTTTTTTACTGTAGTTTTAGAATATATTTTTATGTTTTCATGCAATATGTAGCCTATTTCCAAGAAAATAATCATGAAAATATATTCTATTTTGTAGCAAGTAATGAAAAGTTATGTAAAAAAGTTGGGATTCCATACAAAAATATACCGAAATTGAGTATTCTAGTATATTATACATGACATGGTCTCGTTATTTAGATAAAATATATTTTAGACAAGTTTTATGTCATTTTATCCCATATCTTTTTTAGTTCAACCCATGGTAAAACCATTTTTACCTTTACTACGATAATTGATTTTTGTTATTTTAATAATTAATTATAGTAATGTATATTGTTAACCTTATTAGAAAACATAAAATTGGATTGCTATAAATATTTTATAATTTTTTTAAAATTCAATTATAATAAGAGGGAAAATAAAATTCAAAACAAATCTCACAAACGTGAAGGTGGGGTTTCAATAAGAAAATTCCCATAAGTACTGATGTTTTTAATATAAAAATTAAATATTAGCTTTTTTCTGATGACCTAAATATAAATTATTAAAATATACGTTATCAAATTTTAATTTAAAACAAATTTAAAATATAATATAAATTGTTAAATAATTTAAATAAAAAAAAGTATTCAAATAAAAATTTGTATTTTTCACTATTAATCGATAAATAAAACTTTTTAGAAAGAATCCCAAAAATTAACCATTATATAATTTTGACATTATGATTTCAAAAAATAATTTCATTTTACCAAATAAAATTTATAAATTTTTCATTAAATTATTTTATCACAATTGGGCATGAAGCGATGAAATATTTATCCCTAAAATAATATTTCTTTATAAACCATTTCTTTTTTTTCAAATGATTATTATTTTATATATAATCAATAAATATGAGTTTTATTTATCTAATCCATGTATACACCATATAAGTTTAAAAATTAAGTCATTACTATTCATTCCCACATTAATAATTGCTAATTTATAAAGGTCATGTTCAAATAATATTTCACCAACGTATTTTAGTTTAAACCTTGTGTTTTGTGCATGAAATTTTATCAAGGAGATTGAATATTTTTAAAATAAAAATTTTCATATAATATCACAGTTTTACAATAATGGAATGTGCATTATGAAATAGTGTTATAGATATAGTGGTTACTTGTTATATAATAATCTTAGTTCTTACACCACCCTTGATTTATTCCAACTCAAAACATGTGATATATGTCAGATCAAAAAAAAATTGCATGTATTTGATATTTCTTCATAAATTTACCTTCTTTCCTCCTTATACATGTGATTACCCTAATGAAAATTCACTATCTTTGATTTCTAATTCAACAATACTTTTTATCCAGTGTCATGAAACTAAACATGGTCTTAATTCTAACAGTTTTTCCTTAGTGGTGAGAATATTCATTAGTTTTGGAATGTAATTCAACAATTATGAAACATGGAAGACATCCAATAATTTATGGATGCTTGTTGTCATGGAAAAATATTATTCCACCACTCATATTCTTTCTATAATTCCAAAATGAAAAATATATTATAGGTCTAGTTTTAACTTCTTACCAAACCATATAAATATCATATGTGGACATAACATTAAGAATATAAGATCACCCACTTCATATTCTAAGTCCTCCCTTTGATTATAATCATGGGTCTTTTGTATACTATTAGTTGAAATGATATGATCCTAAAAATATTGAACTTTTATTATTGTATCCTTTAATATTTCTGTCACTACTAGATTCTTTTTTACATCTTTATCAAAACATAGTGGATTGAATAATTTATTTTTATACAGTTCTATAGATGGTTCTATTTAATTTTTGAATGGAATATATTATTGTATAAAAATTCAACTAAATCTAAATATTTTACTCATGATCCTTGAAAATATAGTGCATGAGATCTCAATATGTATTCTAATACCAAAATAGTCATTTTAGTATAACCACAAATATGTGGATAATAGGTAGTGCATAAATGTATCTCAGTGTATATAGACTTCTGAATACTCGTCTAAACTTTCAATGTGAACCAATGGTTGTGATCAAATAAAATATATATTGGTGTTATATATAGTTTCATATCATCATTTATATAGATTTATTTTTACCACTTTAGGGTTTGCGTTTCCATTTTGACAAAAATATTAACGAACCTAGTGAGGTGATCCATAATGAACCATGTAAAAATATTACTCATAGGAGTATTTTTATGTCTAGTAACAAATTCCATTATAACATTGTCCCAAATTCACATTAGAAAAGGGATAGGTTTCATGACTCTATTGTGACGTTTTTTTATCATAACATTTGGCCCACCAATCATCTTGAATCATAGTCCAAAATTTCAAGATCCATACCATCTCACAAAAAATGTTCAAATAAATACCCAATAATCATGGTTCTACTAGGATGTATAGTGAAATTTGAGTTATGTTATTCATCTAGTAATTATCATTTTAGGACATGTACTGAGGGATAAAATAACATTTTTCCCAATCATTATCATTCCATCTTTATATATGAAGTCTAATAATCCCCCTACATTCATTGATTATATATTTTTAAACCCTAATCATTATACTATGACTTCATTATCATATCTAACAAATATTGTAAGTAAATTTCATAGAATATTAATTTTTATGCACGATGAATAATAATTACTTTATCTTACTTTACTAAGTCCATGAATATATATCATTTCCATCCCAGCCATGTTCAAAATTAATTGTTCGTTTCGGCTCAATGTTTTTTCTTACTTCTCAGGGTGATAGTGTATCAAAATATAATAGTCTTTGAGTAATTCTAGTTGTCCAATATGTATCTTGTTGAGGTCTTCCATAGAGAATATGTAATTAATACTTTTTAAATTCATATACTTGACACATATTTCACCATAGAGATTGTTTCAGAGTATATTTATGAAAATATTATAGATACCATCTATAGATCATGAGTTGGATAGTCTTGATCATAGATCATTAATTGAATTGATTCATAAGACACAAATCTATAAATTTTTATAAGGTAAAATAACTATATTTCATAAATACTTCCTTTCCTAATGTTTTAGTTAATACATGTTCATTAGACAAAAACATTTTGAAATTATCAAAAACTCCCTCAGATTCCACTATCTAAGTGAAGTTTAGCCCATAATGAGTATATTTAGTTAATGGGTTGGATAATATGAGATTTTTTTGATAAAATATCAAATAATAACATACTAAACCAATAAAGCTATATATCTCTATTATATTCACTTTCGTGTACTATTCTTTTACTTCATTTTTATTTAAAAGATAAATATATTTTCTTTGATGGGAGACAAATATCCTTTGAAAATAAACTTCTTGGAGGTAAAATTCACTTTTTCCAAATTTAACATATAATTAATTTTATTAAATAAGTACATCAATGTATTCTTACACAACATGAACATACACCATTATAATGATTTCCTTGTAATAACTTGACCCAAACAATCATGTTTGACCCGTAGTTCCACATGACCTCATGCCTGCCTCTCCATATGCAATGTGCATCCAACTAGCATCAAGGGTTTCTGTTTGTCAGTGGGGAGACTATACCCTCATCATTTTATCATAGGATTAAAAAAAATAAAATCTAATAAAAATCATAATACATGTTTAAATTTAAATGATGGAATAAATGTCACACAAATACTGAAATGTCTCTATAATTCGAAAGATAACAATTTTTAATAAATAAAGAGAAAAAAGAATACAAACAATTAGGTCCACCAGAGTCCATACCTATCCTTTTATATTCTCTATACTCCTTCACACAGCCATCCAACATAGGGCCATTTCACATCACTCTATCTCTCGTCATGAAATCTATATGAATACTAAAATTACTATGTATGGTGTGAGGATAAAACTAATTATAAAATCACCACTATGCCATTAACATGAGTTATTAAGAATATAAGTGTATTAAATAAAAAAAATGACAAGTATAAACACAAATAATACAGAACTATTGGTTTGTGCTCTATCCTAGAAACCACAATCCACTGACTATAATTTATTGGGAAATATGTTGGAAAATGTAAATTATGTCGGTAAAATACAAAAATCATTTTCAATGTTTTCGGTGTGTCACTTGGAATCCACAAGGGATCTAGTGAGTAGCCTACTTAAAATCCATATTTCATTGAGTAATAATCTAAATCTGCAATCTAGAAAGTATCAATTACCTTCTCATAATTCATAGGGCATTGAGTAATAATCAGAATATAGAATCTATTGAGTTTTGACAATATTTTAAGAATACACATGGAATCAATTATGTAACGGTTACATGGATATCTTAATCCACCATCATCATAATCACAAATCAAGTACAATTCCCCTATAATGGAAAATAATATAATGACTATCAAATATAACATATAAATAATACCAATCCTCCAAAATTAATGCATTACAATACATAACATGATAAAAAATATAGCTTATGATCATTTGATTAAATAATTGAATCATATATCATCATGTGAATCAATAATCATCCTCCAAATAAATATATCTATCTATTTTCATAAAAACTACATCATAATAGTCATATGAGCCACACACACCCACACGTGATTGGGTTTCATTCATGGTTATCTTTTATTACTACACATTTATTATAAGAAAACATATGTAACAAGATCCATATAGGTAAGTAACTTCCTAGCTAATGCGCAAGAATTATTTGATGATAAGGTTTTGCGCCTAAGTTCTATTACGCCACTAAATCCTAGAACCATTTCTTATTTTATATGATTAAAAATTATCGATATCATTGACATTTAAAATGTGGAAATAGAAGTATTTTATTAAAATATGAATAATGTACATCATTACCTTTAATATCAAACTTAGGATTAAATTTTGACTTGATAAGTTGAACCCAACGACACCGATGATGTGTTAATTTTATTTATATCTTATAAGATCTCAAATATATATGTTTGGAGTAATAAAATAAACTATAATATATATATATAAGGGGGAGACGTGAGGGAGAGGCTTGATATAGAGATATGTGTGATGGGTTGGAGGTATTCCTTTTGTGTGTTAGGTTCCCCCCTTTAAACATTTTTTCCCATTTATTATTACGAAATATCTCTCTCCCCTAATTAATAACATGTGATTCCCACTTAAATCCCTCACAACACCCTTATTGAGTTAAATAAACTAGTTTATACACATTAAAAACACCCTTATTAGATATATAAATATATATATATAGATATATATATATTAAAATTCACCAATATATATTAATATGCACATCGTGTATATATGTATATATAAATATCCAAACACACACACAATGATCTATATATATAACCCATAAAAATATGTTATATATATAAATACTCACATCCATATATACACCCACATAGGTATATTTATACAAATCAATATATTTTTCCCATATATATACACATTTTAATTAATCACACACAAAATATTTATTTAGCACGGACCATAATATCACCACAATTACTTCGACGACCCATTATTTTAACTATAACATAATTACTAATTAAAAAATTATATTTTCATTTTTTTAATTAACAATAATAATAATATAATATAGTAATTATTGTTATTATTTTATCTTCCTAACCAAAAATTTAGAGGGTGATTAATTTTATCAGTTCAAATTAATAAAAATAATTTGAACATTTTTATCATAATAATACATTCTGTGTATAAATAATATTCTTAAACTTTATATGTAAAAATAAAATTACCCATATGTGTGATCTATTTGAACACTTGGCACGCACAATGTTTAAGTCACATCTATTGTAAAACATGTATTTCCGGTCAAACAGAGGTATCATATTTTCTGAATCGAACACCATGTGGAAGATGTTACATTATTTTGGAAAAATCATTCATGAAAAATATAATATATATATATATATAATATTATTATTCTATTAGTTTTGAGGCTATAGGGGCTACTAAATCCCACATTAACTATACACCATACTCTAAAAATATTCCTTAGAATATTCTAAGGCGGTAATATGGATTTTAATCATACATAATGTCATTAAAAATTTATTAGGTGGGGTTTTATGAAAAAATACATTTTCACAAAATAATGAATAATAAATTTGTAACAAAGGGGATTTATTGACATTCAAAATTGAGGATATTACAATTATCCCCATCAATCAACCTATAATCATTAAGAAGTGCCTACAACACTCTTCCTCAAACAACTCAAACCACTAATCTCGATAATGAATCTTGGGATCACATGTACCCACCCAAATTTAACCATAAATCCCCCAAGAAATGAAAAGTGGTATCATATTCCATAATTGGATCTTATAGACCTATTCTATAATCTTTAATAGACACTTCCTACAAGATGTGTTAAGCTCCAACTCAACACCCCCTTAGTCGAAGATCAGAAAATGATAAGTTATGTACCCTAGGAGATGAGACACATGAAACACATGGTGTATACCTAAATCATGTCTAGGAATGAACTAAAAATATTCCACTATACCAATAAATTTATTGATCATGAACGGTCTACAAATCTATAGTTCTAGGTTTCCTTAATCCCTCTTGAATCAGTGTCCTAAGAAAGGAGTCACTAACAAGAAAATATTATCACCAACAACGAAATTAAAAGGTCTCATACTACAATGGGAATATGATGTTTTCCATGTATGAGTGGTGATCATCCTCTTTTAAATCAAATAATATATCATAGATGTATTCCTAAAAAAATATACCCACAACTACTAAGTCACCTACCTCATTCCAATAAAGATGTGATCGACATGGTCTTCGGTAAAGAGCCTCAAAAAGTTCCATATGAATCAAAGTATTATATATGTTATTTTACATGAAATCAGTGTAGGATAAATGATCATTCCATTTTCTAGAGAAGTATAGTACTCAATAATAATGAACATCCATTAATACACATATCACTCACTATGATTTTCTATCTATTTAGGGATTTAATGTTTTTCTCAATCAAAATTGAGTTTTAAGGATTTTATGTAATCCCTAATAAATATTTAATGTTATCTATGTCTTTTTATATTTACTATGATAAAGGTATCTCCATGTAAACATACAATCTAATACACCTAGATATTTCTTGTTGATTCTTGTGTTTTTATGTTGGATGGAATTCCAAGGTAATTTGAACTTTTCTGTTTATTGTACATGACGTTATTAAAACTGAGATTCAGAACATTATTAACAGAGTTGGGACACATCAAAATTTCATTTTTGTGGGACTGTGATGTCCCAACAACTCCTTTTTCTATTTCATTATGTTTTTGAAGTGTTTTTGATAGAAATTTAAATTGTTAAGGGTATATAGATGGTGCCCAATTTGTCTGATACTATACATCGCTTATTAGTAAACCATATGACCTTTTGTAGGTGGAAAGAAGATGTGCGCATTGGATTTCAATGTTTCCAAAACCATGCACCTAGAACTAATAAAAAAATGGGTTTATCAAGATCTAGGGCATTAACAACTCTAGCTTAAATTTTGTAAAAGATTCCCTTTGTCAACACTGAAAAAACATTCTTGAAGGGGGGTGTTTAACAACGATTTTTTATCACTGTTAAAGGGATCTTAAATATCGCTAAAAAGATTTCATATGGTGACTTTTATCAGCAATTGATTACAAGAATTTATATATGGGTTGTTTTATAAAGACTTGTAAAATATCACTATTAAGGGGGGGGGGGGGTTGTCAGCAATTTTTTAAAAGTTGTAATAAATACCTCACATTGCCAAAGATTTTTTTAGGTGCTAAGAAAATTACACTTCAAAAAAATTATATTTCATTAAAAATAATATATTAATATAAAAATGCGTTGATATTGATCTAAATATAATATATATTTTTGGAAGTATGTTTTTGATAAGGAAAATAAGAATTTATACTTAAAATATAAGTTATCTTGTAAAAATTGCTTATAAAGTAACTAAGAAATATTTTCAATTAATAATTTTCCTATTATTGCTAAGTAATAATTATTTAATATAAAGATAAATATAAAAGAATTCAACTAAATAAAAATAGAACATAAATACGTTTATATTATATCTCAAATTTCAAACAGTAATAAATTTTGATCCAGGTGTTCATTTGGGAAAAACCAAATATAAAAAAGAGTCATGTGACAAGTTCTACACCATCATAACATAAGATGTACCAGGTATCTATTTTCATGAGGCCCAAAATGGCCCCAAAGTCCTCCAAAACTGTGTTTTTAGTCAGTTTACTCAAATTTTTTAACATTTGATTGATTTTAAGTTTCATTTATGATTTAATTTTTTCATTTTTTTATTGGTGTTGAACAAATTCAGATGTTATAGATTAATATTGATATTAAAGAATTTAAATTTTATCATTTTTCAAAACTTATTTTTATTTATAATCAAATATATAATAATATATTTATATATATTTATATATTCACAAATAAAAATTTAATTTTATAAAAAAATAAATTAAATGTATTTCTATATAAAATATATTTATTAATATATAAACATATATATAAAGATATTTATTAATAAATGGATAAAAAACTAACAAATTATATATAAATATGTATATATATCATAAAATGTGAAACAAACTTGTTTAGGGGGGTGGAAAAGGAATTTATGTATATACTGGAGGTCTAACATTCAAAACTCACTAGGCATTGGGGCATAAGTTGGAAGATAAAATGATGATGAATGGGTGCGGAAGCGTAGATAAAATGGGAGTGGGTTTGTTGATAATGGTGGTGGGGGTGGGACATGAAAAAAATATATACCTGTTACATGTGGAGCCTTTATCTTCTCTTTTTAGAACTATTAAAGGCCCCCTTTATTTGTGCAAAAAAAGTGGAGATAAAGGTGTAATTTTAAAAATCCTTTTAGTGATGATAAAAGTTTCAGGATTTTACCTATGCTTCGATTATCAGCTCTTTTTAGTACTGATTAGGGTATTTTATTGCACTGTTAAAGGACAATTTTATAGTAGTGTAGCCTATAAAACAAGTATAAAAATGGGGTGTAGCTCAACACTATTCATTGTAGGGGTGGAACATAGTTTCTATACTATATAGCCATCATGTGTGTGTTTCTCCAGGTTCCCTATAGATGGTGCATGATTTTTCAAACTGTGTTTCCCAAACAATGAAAGGAGTCCTATTTTAAAAATGGGATTGAATTAATTTAATTAAGGTGAAAATAATTTAATAACTAATACCCCAATATCCTCTTCCATACCCTCTCATGAAAATATCCCTCCTCTCTCTCTAGAGGAACGATGCACCCATCCCCATAGACTCCCCTTTAATCATCATTTACATGTTGATGCTACCTGATTCACGGTCGATGTCTCAATGTAAGTTTTCTAATCACTCCTCTTCCTCTATTATAGATCTTATTTCCTCTTTCCATTGTCTAGGGTAGTTCAGTCAATCCCTAGGTCAAGGGGTAATTTGGATTTTTGGTTTTCTCTCAATTCAAGTGAGTTTGAAAGGATTCTTGGGACAAATTGGGTATGTTTTGGTGTTCACCACTAAATCTAATATGCTTTAGTCAATTTCATGTTTTTTACTATCATTTGGGGTATGGGTTTACATCTCGTTCTTTCTTTCACCTTTTTAATATTAGTACATTAATTGCATTTCGGATCTGGGAATTCTTTGTAGAGCGTTGTAAGACTCTATAATGGATTCCACTCATTAACACTAGTAAATATATATATATATATATCTATGTATCTATATTCCATGTACATATTACCTAATGGAGAGGGAAATATGAGCATTGGCTTGAGGAATATATATTGTAATGTATGTGTGAAAGTGTTGACTGATCTTCATCAAAAATTTCAAATGCCAAAGTGTTCGGCATGGTTCCTCTTCGAGGTAGGATACATAATTTTTTTTTATAATTTGTGAATGGAATTAGTTTTCTACATAATTTTTATTAGATAAATGGAATTATAATTCCTGAATGAAATGATTAGTATGATTAATAATTATTTTGAGAAACAAAGTCATGTTTTTAAAAAATCCCTTCTAATTGAGGTGTTTTATCTTATAATAAAAAATGTATATATTAGATTTTTAATTCATACTAGGATTAATGCAAGTAGTTTTCCCTATGCTTGATTATATAGTGTGATTTAAGATATAATTAGTAAATGGCCTCTAATAAAAATAGGAAATTGATTTTTCCATTATCAATGTTTATGGAACCCTTTCACCTTCTAACTACCATCTTGTCCCTTTTTTATTTGAATTCCCCTTATTTTACACCCATGGGTGGTGTTAATATGCTTTCATATATAAATGTATCGTATTTAAAACTAAATGTATTTTTTTCTTAGTTAAGATATGTACAACCTCTATTACATGTTGATTCACTTACGTTAAATGGTTATATTGAACATGAATTGCAAAAAGGGTTATTTGGAAAATGTGGAGATGAGTGGGTAATCTTGTCGGAGATGTATAAATGTAATTTTCTGAAAAATGATTGATTATAATAATTAAATTCAACATTTATGAATTTTGAATAATGAGTGAGTATACTCATTATATATTTTGAATATAAATTAGGTTTCATGAGTCTGTATACTCATAAGATTTAATTGGTTATGTATGATAATTTATGAGTGGTTATAATAATTTTATTAATTGAATATAAATGGTTATATATTAGTGGGTAGACTCATATGGTGTTAAATGATAAATGATAGGAAATGGATGAATAATAGTATAGATGTCATGGATAGCTCTCCATATATCTTGAACATGGTAGTGGATTCCTTTTCTTGTGTATCCCCTTTGGTTCTTGATTCCAAGGGATACTTTGGGACTTTCAATCCCTTGGATCTAGATTCCATGGACTCACTGTTAGACATGTCCATTATAAAAAGAACCTATGAATTCAACCATTACCTAACAGAATTTCCATCGAGATGCTCTGGGGACTCAATTATGATGCCTTGGTATTTGACACCTTAGATTAGGCCTTTTGTGGCTCGAATCATAGACATAAATTATGATCGTGACATTTATGATAAATTTTTTTATTTGTCAGGTCCATGTTAAAATGTCAAATGGGTGATTATATGGCTCGACTGTGAATGTTCTGACTCTCATAGTCGTATATAACATTCTTGATTGATAGTTAACATGTGATATATGACATCTTCATGGTGGTATGACATGTTTGGATGAACAACAAAGACGTGTTGTTTATGGGTGTATAATTTTAGGTTTCCATGTTATAATAGATTTACCATCTTGTGTAAGGAACCTTGAGAGGTTATTTGAGTGTCACTGGCTTCACTGTTATCTTTCCTTGGGGAAATTATTTTTATTTAATGCTTATTTTTTTACCTTTACACTGTCGACATTAATATTGTACAAAATGGATTGGGATAATCACAGTGGGTCCCTTCCTACTGATAACCCCACATATGAGAAATGACCATGTGTCCAATTTTTGGGATTGTTGTTTATATTGATTTATATTACTATTTATTATTATTACACATTTTGTGACTGATGTGTTTTCCCTTTCTTATTGATTATGAGAATTTTTTAAATTTTATTTAAGCTTGGTATGGTAACGATGGAGCATTACAATCATCATATTATGCATATAAAAATTAAAATTCAATTCATATTCAATTATTTTTTAGTTTCATTAATAGGTTTCATTCTATTTTAGGTTGTGTTCATGTGTGTTATACCATTCTTATTTGTACTTGTTTATGTAAATTTCATCATATCTACTTCTATAACATGTTTAAGAGATTATGGGCAATGTTTCCTTTGATTTTAACATGTTTTGTTGATACGACATGATTTTTTTGTTATAAAATGATTTGTGTGTTACTTTTTATGATAACATAAATGGAATGATTTGATAGATAAATGGATTCATGGGATAAAATTTATTTGTTTTTTATGAATAGAGGAAGTTTCTAGTTGTAAGGTGTATGGGAAACATATAAGTAGGGAAAGGTGACTCATGTATTTTTAAAAACTCTACTAATGCTAAAATGTTACTAGATTGGTAGCAACTAGTGGGAGCCAATTTTCCAATAAAAAAGTGTACATATGCTTAATGAATTGGGAAATGGAAAATCACACTAAATATAAATGGATGATTTGTATGGAAATGGTGTAATGAAAAATAATTATAATTTGGTTCTTAAATCAATTTGGTATCATCGTAATGAAAGACTGGAACCTTGTCGGCTAGTTGGGGAATGTTTTGTAATATATAACCATCTAAGGGGGTTATAATGATTTTAAATTTTAATAGTTGATATTGAATTTATTTATAATAAACCTGAGTTAGTTTAATGGGAACATCATGGGTATCCTTATCAGTTAACATGACAATATATGTTAAATTTCTTAATTACGTTTCGATTTCATTGAATTTTAAATATTTAAAAATGAAGATGAAGATACATGCCTATTTTTCCTTGAGTTTTTAGAAAATTGTATATCAAGTTCCATGTTTTATGAAATGGTACTTGAGGTTTTGTTTAAAAAAATTTCAAATTTTTAAAGGTTGAAGTGAATTAATTGAATGTCATTAAAGCTGAACCTGTATTGGTTTCCCTTGTCTAAAACCTCATGTAAGGGAAGTTTAAATATTTCATGTGGTATTCCCCAGAGTATAAATGTTAATGTTTCTCCATATGTTGAATATTTTAAAAATGAAAAAGATAATCAGCTTTTGATTCTAGTGAAATAAGAATCATGTAACCTAGCGATGGTGTTGATTCCAATGCATTATAAGGGGATATCTCGTGATAAGTACAACCCTTAGAGATTGAAATTACTTTCTAATATCGGGATCTTTTTTATTTTTGGTTCCATTTGGGTGTCATTTTCTTTACTAGGACATTTAGTTTCATAGTGGACACCATTGTTTAGATGGGTGGTCAATTCATCATAACCCTTGTTATGGGAATTGACATCAAGGAATGATCATTTTACTAGGTTAGAGATGCCACAGGCATGGTCACCCACTTAGTAGGTCATGTGAACATCTTTTTTCACCATTGGTGGTGGAAGACTCGGTACGTTGTCACCTAAATAAATGGTTGTTTGGACAATGTGACTCTAGGATAAATCATTGATATGATCAATTAAATACATGATTTCATAGGGTGGAAAAACTATGGATATTATTCAGAATATGTCGTTTCATTTTGTGATCTCGGGGGTAGTATGTGTTGATATATTTGGTACCCATCAAATGGTTAAATTTTGTAACAAACCGGTTGAGTCTTGTGAATTGATAACCTGTGTTCTGTTGAGTGTTTCATTGGGACAACATCAAAGTAGAGTTACCACGATGTTAAGGAAAAATGTTCTTCCCACTACTCATTTGAACAATGTACTCAGGTGTTTTGACACACCATTTGTTTTGATTTCATCTTTCATTACAAATTCTTTGACATGGTGATCATGGATTAGATTGTCATCACACGTTCGTTTATGGGGAATATGACCTTGAACACTTGTGAGCTGATGGTATATATCATATTTAGATGACTAGTACACTCCAACAGTAGGGAGCATCGTATCAGTTCTTGTAAATGAGTCCTTCCATGTAGAAGGAGAAAAACTGAAGAGGATCATTTGGGAATAGACATTTTATCTTGAATACCTTTGGGACGGTGAATTTTGTCAATATTGATTCTTTCCTGGTAGCATGAAATTGATATGGTTGGATGATTATTCAATATTTTGAAACATCATTCCTCTTATATGGACATTTATGGTTAATAAGTGGTGATCAAAACATGACTTGGGTGGTAAATGATTGTGATATGTTAATGGCTATGTGACGGATTGTGAAGGAAATATTCTCCTAAAGAATTATACCAGTAGTGGTTCGATTGAAATTAATTGCATCCTTTTGGATTACTCAAATTTTAGTCTTCTGAAATGGACAAGAATGTCCCATATCATGATTTCCTCCATGATTCACTAAGAGAGCCTCAGTCTTACACTGTGATAATGTTTTAAAATTTTTATGGATGTCTTGAGATCATTATATGGTTTGTATGATGGATGTGTGTATCTTTTGATTCTTGGTTAGTTTTGGGTGATACATGGGTTCCCATGTATGAAATCCTTGGATGGTATATTGGACTATGTTCATTTTTTTCTGACATGACCTCCAGGAGAATGCCCCTCTAGGATCAATCAATGTTCTGATGGGGTCTTTTTTTCCTTGAACAAAAGTCTTGATTTTACATATAGAGTATGATATACCTTGGGATAGTTCCATAGACTTGAGCTTAATGAATATGTGGTTATCCAAGATTGGTAGTCGAGTTCGAAGGTAATGTTTAAAGGGTATCGAATTCTACTGTGATGGATTTTGGTTACACCTTTGTTCTAGCATATGAATGATAATTCAAATAACTATAAGGTGTTTTGTGTAATGATGGAAACTAGAAGTCCGGTGTGTAATTTAGTTGATGCAATCATTTTAAATGCATAATACCTTGGATAGAGGCATTGTTGTTTTTTTGAAATATGTTTGTTGTATAATTTAAGCATTTGAGTATGGTCAACTATAGTAGACATAATATTTTTCATTCTTTTTAAACATATGTTGAGGGGTATAACCTATTATAAATAATTTTGGCATTTTACGGAGAGTGTAGTGAAAGGTTGGTTATGTCTTACTGGAAGTTTGTGACATGTTTCTATTCGATAAATTGGGATTCAACTATTACTTTCATTTGAGGTCCCTAATATAACCTATAGTGTAATAATGTTTCTAGTAAAATAAATCATGTGATAATAATTTCTATAACTCTCAGGATGATCCATCTTAGGTAATTCTAATGGTGGAGAAGACATGATTTTTAATTTTCCATTTAATGCTATGACTCTTGGTGGAGAAAACCAATGGTTTGTTATTTAATGAGATTATTATGAGATCATGTCTCTTGTTAAAAAGGCTCTGTTGAGTTCCACATCAATGTTTCAGTTGGATATTGGGATTTTTTTTTGAGTTTTTATGGTTTAAATACCTTGGTCCTGTTAAATGTTTTATGGTGTGTCAGATGTTTGGAAACTCAATGATACCATTTGAATGGGACTTCATTCACTAGTAGGTTGGGTGATGTTTTTTTTCTGGAAGTAATCTTGGGGACATGAAGTTCAATGGTGGGGAAATTATATAATCCATTGTTTTGGGACCGGATGGAAATCCGAGGTAATTTCAACATTAGCATTTATTGGACATGATGTTTTAAAAATCAAGATTCGGAACATAATTATGATATTTGGAATACTTCAAAAAAATTTATTGGGCTTGTGTGAAATTCACAAAGAATCCTTGGGTGTTTTTTGGGTTTTGGGAGTACTGGGGTTGAAAATAAAAAGTTTATATGGTTGGCATAGGGTGCACAATTTCATAGAAATCAAATGGCCCTTGTAAAAAACAGTGTGACCTTCTACAACTGGATAGAGGCGGTAAACACGGGATCTATATGGTTTCCCAAACCATGCACTTATCCCACATTGTTAGTTGAAAATGTGTCAGGCCTCAACACTACTCAAAACACGATTGGTGCACGATTTCCAAACCATGCGTGCGGCTCCAGGTTCCCATTACAGGGTGCATGATTTTCCAAACTATGAAACCCAAACCAGGAATGGTGTCTTGTTTTAAAATGGGATTTAGTTAATTAAATTTAAACTAAAAATAAATAAAGAAACTAATACCCCCAATCCTCCTCCTTATCCTCTTGCAACACCAGTCCCCCTCTCCCTCTTGACGTGTGATAGACTCTCTCTGGCCTCCCCTTAGATCACCATTTTCACACTGATCTATTGTGTTTCTAGGATGAGTTCTTGAGGTAAATCTTATCCTCCCTCATATTCCTCTCTTTCAGCCATTTTTCCCTATTCCCCTCACCTATTGAGGTTCGGTCGAACCCTGGGTTAAGGCCTAATCTAGATATTTTATTTTCATTCGATGCTAAGTTGTGAGAAATCCTTCTATATTCGTCTTCGGTATGTTTTGGTGGTCACTGTAGAGGGTGATGTACTTCATTTCCCTTCTCGTTTTCCACCACAATCTATTGTAAGGGTTTTTATTCTCTATTTTTTCTCTTCTTTTTAATTTGGTGACTATTAGTGATGTTTGTTTTTGGGTATTTTTTGTCAATAGTATTACAACGCTATGAAGGATTTTACTAATGTACATAGGTATGTATATATATCTTCCTTATACTTATTCCCTCATAGATAGGGGAATATTTTAATTAGTTTTATGGATATATATATAGTAATGTACATGAGTGAAATTATGGAGTGATCTTCATCAAAACATCATATGCCAAAGTGTTCGGCTTGTTTCCTTTTCAAGGTATGATCCCAAACCTTTCCCTTTAATTTATGAATGGATTGGTTGTTTTCTTAATGAATCTATGATAAATTGAATTTTTATTCTTAAATGAAATTCAATGTATGACTAGTCATTTGTTTGAGAACCAAATTCATGTTTTTATAATAATAAAACATTCCACAGAGGTGCACTTTCTTTAAGAAAAAACATATTTATTAGATTTTAATGAATGATTGGAAAAATTATTATAGTATCCCTAATGCATGATGGCATAGTGTGATGTGATTCATGTTTAGGATAAGTCTTCTAATTGAATTATGAAATGGAGTTTTTCATTTTTATCCTTTATGGGACCATTTCAGATTTTAAGTGCCATATTGTCCCTTTTCATTTGAATTTACCTTGTTCAACCACCCAAGGGGTGTGTTCCTCTACATTACAAGTCAGAGGAATATTATTTATAACTAAATGGAATTTGATTACTTTTTTATAGATTTAATTCTTCCCATTCATGTTTATTCCCTTTGGTTAAATGGTTAAATTGAACATGAATTGAAAAACAGAGTTTTAGGAAAACGTAAAGATGAGAGGGTACACTCATGGGTGAGGTTTAACTATGATTTTTTTTATAAATGAGTTGGAATAGTCATTAAATTCCATGTTTAGGAATTTTGAATAATTTTTTAGTATAATCAATAGATATTTTTAATATAATTTTTGTTTCAAGAGTGGTTATACTCATGATATGTTACATGTTATGTATTGTGATTAAGGATTTAGTGTACTCATTTTATAAATTTAATGTAAACGGTTATATATTAATGTGTGGAATCATCTGTTGTTGAATGTTAAATGCTGTGAAATGTATGAATGATTTTATAATTCCATGGAAAGATATACATGGATATTGAATATTAACGTGAATTCTGTGGGTTGATTATGCCACCTGGGTCTTGATTCTATGGGATGCACTGTGCCTTTCTAATCCTGCAATCTAACTTACCATGACTCGCATAGGAAATGTCCAGTGTAATAACCCATACATTTTATCAGGTATGTGTTTTTCTTTTCTGGTGTTATGTATGAAATTATGAGAATTTGGAAATTTATGGAGTACACACCGTGTACGCAGTTGCCGCAGAGAACTGTGTATTGTTCATGTAATGGCAGAGTACATGGCCATGTGGGGTGACCTAGAGATCACCTAATGTGGGGTCTGGTTAAAGAATGTAAATGTCTTGTACTATTATAGAACACACCATGATATTATCTTTTAATTTTTATATTAGACCGGGGTCATGTCTAATTTATAGAACACCCTTATTATAGGTTCGTCTCATCTATGAGTGATAGATACCAACAAATCTTTTTAGGGCCTCCAACTCTCTGTTCGTTCTCGGAATCGAACTCCGTCAGTTACGTTGGAATCACATTAGTCAGTTCTTCCTTCTTCTATATCCTCATTTGTTGATTTTCTCTATCTTATGAGATATTTTTGGTTGACTTTGTTTGATATTTTTTCTAGATCTACTACATTCATGATCAAATCATGGGCATGTGCCAAAGTATATCAATCTTACAACATTTGGGTAGGTTGTTCGCGTCTTTCTGTTGTTAGTCCTTGGATGTTATGTGTAAAAGAGCCCAATACTCTATAATTGGGTATTGCGTGTTTAGGGATTTTAGCCCTATGAATGATTTCCAATCCATGTGTGCCTATGTTGAGGTTGTTTGATTGTGAATAGGATTTATTTATAGGTTATGTATGTGTTTCCCAGGATTGTTTTGATATTGATTGTTTGGTCTTTCTTTTCTGGTTATGCAGCTTGTTATCCATTCCTAGTGTTGTAATGATGGAATGATATTATCTGATGTTGTTATATTCTTGTTGCTGTTAAACTAAAAAGTTCTTTAATGCTGTCATCCAAGTAATTATTAAGGTTTATATTGGCTTTTGAACATCATTGTGCACACTTGACATACATAGGGTTGTGAGAACCTGTTGCAGTAGAACATATTGAGAATGGATTTTGAGGGCTTCACTAGAGTGTCTGTTTACTTTTACATTGTGATGCCATATTGTGGATGGAACTTGTACTACCTTAGAGTGTCAGTAGTTTCATGTTTCGAGACCACAGGAGGAATTTGACGTTGAGTTCTTCTTCTGATTATATTTTGTTATCGATGCAGGACCACAATGGGATTTGATAGTGACTGCTTCCTCATAATGTCTTTTCTAAAGATGAAAAAGAGTGGGTAGAATATGAGTACTTCCCAGAAGGATTCATGTTTTTGATTGGATGAACCAGTGGGGTTAGGCTGTTAGTACATCCTAGAGTGTTGCTTGTTTTTGATTCGCGTCATACTTGTTATATGTAATTGAATTCAATTTAAATTTTAGTTTTGTATACATTTGAGTACTTCCTTGTTAACAACTTCATTTTTCTTATTACCTTCCATATTTATTCACTGAATATTAGGAACATATCATTCAATGGGTTCCTACTAGGATAGGTCTCATACTCGGTTTTGGACATGCTTTTGGGTTCAGACAGATTATATTGTTGTAGGTATAAATAATGGTATGTTCCCTTATACATTAGGCACTGGATTGCTGTAGAGTTGGACATCATGGTTCCAAGAAGTGGCTTGTGATGCTGCTCAAATTATCTATTTTCAATGTACATTTATTTAGTTTTATATTCTAGAATTGAGACATATTTGGCTGATTTTCTAGATATATGTATCCGGCATCACAAATATTTGTGTTCATGCTGTCTATTACCTTCATTATTCCGATGTGTACTTATTGTATGTTGTTACTAATTTCTCTATTCTTATCTTTTTATTTCGGTTGAATTACTCTGCCAATGATGGCATAGGTTTCCAACTATCACACCCATATCCCTCACTGCTAGTCTGCAGCCTTTGGTATTTAGGGAAATGAGCTTGAGAGAGGGTGACCAAACGGGTACGGGGAACCTCTGGGCAACACCTAGAACTACGATGTTACAATGTGGTATCTAAGGAATTATTTTCTTCCTTATATTCTATTCGGAGCCTATAGCCAGGGATGGGAAGGAATTAGTACTTGGTAATAAGCACTTCCTTGGATTGGCTAACCCGTGTACAAGGGAAATCCAATTTACCTCGTATATTGCAATTTTTCTGGTATTGAAATTCTTATAGTTGATTTGATTCTACTTTTGTGTGATTAACATGTTATGTTCTGTTATTATTGATATTATTGAGGTTCTATTTCTTTTTCAATCTATTGAGATGCAGGTATTCCATCTCATACATCATATAGGCACTTTTTAGAGATTGAATTTCATGCATTCTTACCTTTCCATTTAGAGTTCATTACTGATTTCATATTGTAGAGATTGCTGTTGTGATATATATTCATGATGTTGTGATAATGCCTTGATAGAATAACTACTCTTTTATAGGGGTTAGGAGTGTGTAAGGATTGGTTTGAATGAATGCCAAACATTGGTTCTTGAGATTTTATGGACCATCATGACCGGAATTTTGTCGATAAATGCACATTTATTTTTGTATATGACATGTTGATGATTCCAACCTATGATTTGTGTAGATTTTGTCCCCTCACAATTTGGAATTTGGGAATTTAATGATTGTTTCGATGTTTTTTTTTGTTCTAGTGCATTTTCTGAGTCTTACTGTACAAAAAATCCCAGAATACACAGTGTGTATTGCAGAGTCCATTCCTTGTATCCTTCTTTTTGGGAGGGAACTGTTTATCATAAGTACACATATTGTACTCAATGTACAGGCCGTGTAGTCTCTAACAGTCCCACTAGCTGTGTGGAAAGTGACACGAGGTTGGGAAATCCTTGGCGGAACACGTCGTTTACCATATGTTCATGCTGTGTGTGTAAACAATGTGTCCATCCATGGGATCAATGTCCCAATTTGATGATAGGTAGGTAGTACACACATTTTCTGGAAACAAAACGCCATGTACCGTTAGCTGTGTAACTGGTCGTATTACTAATAACACGGGTCAGTGAAGATCATCAAGTACACAAAATGTTTGGAACAAAAATGACATGTAGTCTCGTTCAAGGAGAACCATGTGTGATAGTTGGGTAGCATAAATCGGGTAAGGAAAATCGATTCATGTACACTCCATGTCCTGGGAGAACACGCCGTCAGTATGGGATGCTACATGACCAGGTTTGGAAGGAGTACACGCCCATGTGAAGTATTAAAGGAACATTCCTTATAGGGGACATACACACAGCGTATCCCTATTTTGAGAAACATGAATTCTTTCTTTCTCCTGATCCATTCTGGAACATCTATGTTTAATACTAGATAATCATGATCTAAGGTTTGAGGTTGACCATGTAGAGTCATGACACCGAGACATCCTCCAGTTTTACCCAAGATTTAGGGCAATGATAAGATACCAGACACGGTAGATCAGGCACTTTTTCCAGATCCTCCATTCGTGCCCGAGATGGAGCCTCCCATTTTTCTAGATATAGGTGTCGATGCATAGTACTGAGAGGGCTTCATGAGGCTTATACAATCCTTCAAGGGATCACTACATCATGCCCCGTCAATGGCAGAGTTGATGAGGGTCTTTCGAGAGCATCATCCTCCCATTTTCTCATGGGATGGAGGATAACATGCCGCTTGGACATGGTTGGAACCCATGATATCTATCTTTAAGCATCAGGAGATGCCTATAGAGAGGAGGGTGAAGCTCAATACATATATTCATTTGGAATCCACCAAGATATGGTGGCATGAGATCCCACAGGAAGGGTGCTAGTAGGTTGTGGCTAGGGATGAATTCCAGGGTGCCTTCTATGATAACTTCTTCCCAGAGACATTGAGGGACGATTGAGCATGAGAGTTCATGTGTTTGGAGTAAGGTAGCCTCTCAGTCATGCAATATTCTTCTCCCATTACAAAGTTTCCATTCTTCACACCAATTCCATGTGGTGATGAGTTATTTCTAGCAAGGAAGATTGAGGTTGCTCTTAGGCATGATGTCGTATCTCAGGTAAACATCTTCATGTTGACTTCCATCACTTCTATAGTCAACGACAAACTAATCATAGAGTGCAATCTGAGGGATTTTAGGGCTGTGAGCCAGCGGGTTCGACATCAAAAGTTGGTAACCCTCCGACTGACAGTAGGAAGTTTCATGGGGAGTGTGTGGGGAGATCCAAGGAGATTGTATACAACTTATGGTAGCCAGGAAGTGTGCTATTAGTTCAGGAAGAGCGAGCATATGAGGCCACATTTCCGAAGAAACCTAGTGGAGTTCTGATATTGTGTCAAAATGGTTCATCTTTAATGTTTTTATAAATTCGTCTCCCTAGAAGCTGGTGATAATACTTCCTTTATGAAACCACATTCAAGAGAAGGGCCAACTAATTCTCATCAGTTTGGGAATAGAGCTCGTACCGTCATTCGGTCCAAGCTGGATTTTATGGCTGTGGTACCCAGTTGGAAGGTATTCTATGACAGTAGGGTAGATCAGATCGGGGTGGCTAGGCTGAGTCACAAGTCCATGGTACAAGCTAGACATTTTCAATGGATCAGGGCCAAAAAGTTCCAAATTGGGGACCCTATACAGTTCGAGGGATGATCATATTAGCCTCAGTTATATTTTTTCACTTTTTGATATAGAGGTTTCTCATAGTTTCATATCATTTGCTGTTGTGGAGATCCGTCGAGTAAGTATCCTTACTTCTAATGATATCTGGATGTTGGACACTCTTTTGGGGATAAGAATGGCTAGATTACATCAGTGCATGTAAGTCCCTCTTGAATATTGTGGGTGTTACTTCTTATGGGACCTCTATGTCATAGGGACGAAGGGCTATGATGTCATACTCAGAATAGACTAGTTTTTTCCTTCAAAGAGGTGGTTGATTTCTATCACCGTAAGGTGAGATTCACCTCATCCGATGGAGGATCATTTCTTCATAAGGGGGAATTAAATGTCCAGGCATGAAAAGTGGGACCCAAGCCTCACGAGTTAAGAGGATTTATAGCCTAGATTTCTAGTATATATCTGGATGACCAGGGACATCACAATTATAATTTACACTAATGGGCGATATTTTTAGTGATGTTTTCTTGGAGGACTTTTATTTTTTTCCACTAGAGATATAGAAATACATTTCTAATGATCTTGTGCTTAGAGTGGAATTGTTTTCCATTCCTCCATTTAGGATGGCTACACTACTATTGTAGGAGATCATAATGAAGTTAATGGGGATACATGCTATGGTTTTCAACAAACCCTGTACTTTTCGTTGTGGTTCGCCTGTCTTATTTTTGATGAAGGCGGATGATACCCTATGATATTATGTGGATTATCAGATGTTGAACCAGTTTATGGTCAAGAACTGATATCCCTTGCCAATGATTAATGATCCCATTCATCAACACTTAGAAGATCATGTGTTCTTTAAGATTTAAATGATATATAGTTACCATCAGCTATGTGTTAGACCTTATGATATAATTTTTCTAGCCTTTTAGAGAAGGTATGATCTATAGAAGTATGTGGTTATGCCATTCGGTCTCACGAATGCACCTACAGTTATCATTGTTCTAGTGAACTGAGTGTTCCATCCATACTTGGATTATTTCATGATAGTTTTCACGGATGATATCTTTATGTACTCTCACAGTCAACAAGACCATTCCTCACATCTTGCAATTGTTTTGGGCACACTGAGTGATCATCGGTTATATGATTAGCTCTCAAAATTCCTCTTTATAGTGAACCAAATTCACTTCTTGTTTCATGTTATCTTAAAGACAAGAGTATCCGTAGACCCAGAGAAAGTGAGATCAATTGTTTCTTGGGAGCATCCAAATAACATATTTGAGGTACGAAGATTCATAGGGGTGTATTGATACTATATATATTTCATATAGGATTTTTCACACATATAAGTGCCACTAACATGCCCGAATAAGAAGGGTGAGACATACTTGTGGTTAGAATTTTGTAAGTCAGTCTTTCATGAGCTAAAATGGTGGTCGAATTCAATGCTGATACTAGTTTTTCCATAATTGGGAAAGAGTTATACTGTTTACTATGTTGCATTCAGTACTGGGCTTCATTCTGTGCTCATGATGTCGGATTGAGTCATTGAGTACGTGTCTCGGCAGTTAAGACCACATGAGAGGAATTACTCGAAACCCGATCTCACGTTTTCCACAGTTGTTCATGATTTATGCTATTGGGGACATTATCTTTTGGGATAACATTTTTTTGATTACACTGAACACAAAATTCTAAAGTTAACTTTACATAGTGTGATATGAATATGAGACAATGATGTTGGGTTAAGTTCCTTTAGTCTTTTTTTTATCTTTCCTACACGCCTAGGAAAGGCAACATAGTAGTTGATGCGTTGAGTAAGAGGAATCAAATATATGCAGCTTGGGAGGCTATAAGTTAGTGGAAGCTCATGGTACTATTCTATGAAATGCATTTGGAGGTATACGGCAGATAAGGGAAGTCATTTCATTCTTCTATATCCATTACCTCTACTCTACTTGATCAAGTGCGAATAAGGAAACTATCAAATTATGAAGGCCTAGTCCTACGGGAGTGTGTGTCAGAGGAAGAATCATTTCCTATATGAACTGTAGGTGAGGATGAGATCTTTCGTTTTCATGGGCGCCTATGGGTGTCAGTAGACATATATGAGGAGCTGATTCGAGACATTCATTCCTCAGTTTGGGCAGTTTATCCTAGTGTCAATAAGATGTATTGAGATTTGCACTGTCAGTATTAGTGGACAGGTATGAAGAAAGATGTTGATAGGTTTTTCATAAGGTGTTCCACCTACCTGTATGGTAAGGTGAGTTATAAAGGACCTGCAGGGCTTTTCTAGTAGTTACCCATCCCCGAGTGGAAGTTGAATGATTTCGTGATGGACTTCATGACATGTTTTCCGAGGATTCCCTGAGGGAATGATGTAGTTTGGGTTGTCATTGATACACTAAAAAATGATTATCAATTCATTCTAATCAAGGATAACTTCAGTTTTCATGAGCAGGGAAGGATGTACATCTGAGAGATTGTATATTTAAATATAGTTACTCACAATATTATTTCAGACATAGACATTTGCTTTACCTTTTGGGTCTAGCATGGATTATAGAGGGCTTTGGGTAAACATGCACTTCTGAGTACAAATTTCTATGCCCAAACAGATGGCCAGTCTGAGGGTACGATTCATGTTCCAGAGATCTATTTCGACAATGCATCATAGATTTTCTTGGTTCTTTGGGGAAGCACATACCCCTTGTTGAGTTTTCCTACAATAATAGTTTTCATGAAAAAATTCGGAAGGAACCTTATGAGGATTTTTATAGTAGGCCATGTTGATAACACAAATGTTGGCTGGAGAGAGGAGATGATGATATGGTTGAAAATTGTCTTTTTCAAGAGACTATAGTGCCAATGGAGATGATTCAGAAGCGGATGGCTACTACACAGTCGTTATATAAGACTTATGCATATCGATGGAGATGACCTTTGGAGTTTGAGGTCTGATATCAGGTTTACCAATGATTCACAATATGGTTGGGACACCTGAGTATTAGGAGACATGGACTGCTTTCTCCAAGATAAGTTGGTCCGTTTGACGTTTTGGATAATTTCAGAACAGTTGATTATTGGTTACAATTAACTCAGAGGTATTAGGCTATGTAGGACATCTCCCACATTTTTCTACTACGATATTACTTCTCAGACCTGTTTCGTGTTTTCCAGCACGATGATGTTGAGCTAGAGGTGGATGCATCATTCGAGTAACATCTTAAGTAGATTTCTGATACTAGTGAAATGGTTCTCCGTGGATAGTTTTTTCTTATGGTATGAGTGCTATGGAAGCACGTGCGTGTACATGATGAGACTTGGGAGAGGGAGACCGATGTATGATCATAGTGGTCAGGGCTATTTGAGGATTATTCTTTTATGCTTCCTTGCTAAGGAAGTTATGGGAATAATTTATTTAATGTGGAAAGATTGTAAGAACCACACCCTTTTTTCAGGTATGAGTTTTTCTTTTCTGGTTATTCTGAGGAAAAGTGGTGAATCTGGAAATTTAAGTACTACAAGTCATGTACTATGGAGTACACACCGTGTACCCGGGTTCTGTGGCTGATCGGGTACTTGTCGTGTAACGTCTGAGTACATGGACATGTGGGGTTACCTGGAAACCGACTAATGTGGGGCCCAGTTATGGAAAGTACACATTTTGTACTTTTAATGAACAGGTTGTGTACTTATCTTTTAATTGTTATATCGGGCCGATGTCACGTCTATTTGGTAGAAAACCTTCGTCCAGATCTGTCTTTTCCAGGAGTGGAAGATACTGACCGATATTCTTCGGGCCTCCGACCCACCATGCATTCTCTAAATCGAACTCTATCGGTTGTGTTGGAATCACATTGGTGAGTTATTCTATATTCTAGAGATTCATCTCCTAATTTATTTTCTCTCATGAGATATCATTTTTTGAATGTTTTTAATGTTTTTGTCGGTCTAATGATTTCATGATTGATTCAAGGGACGATGTTAAAGTATAACGATCATACAACATCGAGGTAGGTGGTTTGTCCATTTCTGTAGTTATTCATTGAATGTTATGTAAAAAAGTGTCTCATCCCCTTGAATGGGGTATTACTTGTTTAGGTATTTTATCCCTTTTAATGCTTTTCATGCCTTGTGTGCCTGTGTGGAGTTTTCTTGATTGTGAATAGGGTTATTTTACATGCAAAGGATGTGTTTCACATGTTTGTTTTGATATTGACCATTTGGTCTAGTGTTTCTAATTAGGCTACTTTTTTTCATGCCTAGGGTCTTTAAGATAGTGTGGTATTATCTGATTATGTTATATACTTGTATCTGTTTAGACAAGAAGTTCATGAAAGATATTATCCAAGTAGTTCTTATGTTTTTCATTGGTTGCTGAACATTTTTTTACATGCTTTACTTACACAGGGATGTGGGAACCTGGGGTATTAGAAGATAGGGAGAATGGATGATGAGGGATTTTCCAGAGTGTCTGTTTTATTTTACGTTGCGAGACCATGGGGGGGAACTTGTGCTCCCTCAGAGTGTCAATAGTTCCATGTTGTGAGACCAAAGGTGTACATGGATATTGAGAGCTTCCGTAGAGTTTCTATAGTTACTAATATGAGACCAATGTGGGAATTGACAGTGAGTGCTTCCTTATATAGTTTTTTCTAATGCTAAACCAGAGGGGTTATAATTTCAGTACTTCCTAGATGGATGCGTGTGTTTTATTGGATGAACCAGAGGTGTTAGTTTATGAGTACTTCCTACAGGGTTACATTTTTTGAATTATATGTGTACATGATATATGGAAACGAATGAAAATGAAACTGTAGGTTTTTTATCTTTGAGTAATTTCTTGTTTACTAATTCATTTTTCTTATTGCGTGCCATATATATTCACAGACTATTAGGCATAAATATTTGGGCGATTTCCTTCTAGGATTCATCTCATAGCCTTCTTGGACCATGCTTTTGGGTCCAAACAGATTATATTCTTGTAGGTATTGATAAGGGAAAGTACTCTTCCATGTATGGTACTTTACTACATCGGAGTTGTAGAGAATGGGACCATTCTATGGCTTGGGATGCTACTAGAGTTTATCAATTTTCAACGTATATTAGTTTAGTTCTATATTCCAATGTTGTGACTTGGTTAGATACTTCTAATATATATGTATCATGCATAACTTATATAAGTTTTCCAGTTGTCTATTACCTTCAGTCTTCTTCTATTTAATTATTTCATGATTTTACTACTTCTGCTATTGATTTCTACTTATTTCCACTACATTACACTGCCAATGATGGCATAAATTCCCCACTATCACACTCAATCCCTCGATGACAGTAGAAAATCTCAAGTGTTTTAGGAAATTTTATTTAGGCCACGTGGCCAACGGGCTATGAGGCACCTATGGGTGGAACCCGGAACTAGGACGTTACATGTAGATTGCTATGCTCTTAAGACAATAACCAATGCCTAACTAAATTTCAATCAAGATTATTTTAGGGCACAACGAGCATTCCTTGGTCTTCAACATCATGGATCTGACCCGTCAAGGTCGGACATTTAGACATACAACACAACTATGAGGTATATGATACATTTTTTTATACGACTTGGTCATGCTAAATAGTGAAATTTGTGATTATACAACTTCTCTATGAATGTTCAGACTCTTCGGGTGGTTAATAAGTTCTTGATTGATATAGAACGGTGTGTATCTTACACGGTCTTTGTGTTATGAAATATTTTGATAAACGACAAGGCCTTGTTTTTAATTTTTGCATTATTTTTAGCTACCTTTTTATAGAATATTTAACATCTTATACATGGATCCTTAAGATTATATTTTTGTGTGACTATTATAATACATTACTTTCCTTTGTAATATTTATATTGATTTAATGTTTATTTTTTTACCTACACACAAATAGATTTAATATTTCACAAAATGGATTATCCATGACACCTTGGGTGCCAGCCTGCTAAGATTTTATCTCACACCCTACTTGGGAATCATTGTTACACAATTATACCATCTTTTTTGTCAGGCTTTGGACCTCTTCTTATGTTTGTGTACTTATACCTATGGGATTAGGAGCACAAGACTATGCCAGATCTCATGATGCTCATAGAGATTACCATTGATATTTTTAGATATTTTTCATTACTTATGTCATATATTGTGGATCATGCTATATGTTTACATCATTATATTTTGTATCATCAAATGTACATGTATTCTTTGTAGGAACTGGTGGTGGTCATTTTAATATATATTTGATATTGAATTTCACATTCACAACATTATCATTTCTTTACACTTAATATATTTTTTATTTCTATTTTATTATCAGATACACTATTGTGATACTATGAGATGATGGTATAATCTCCCATTTATCAACTCTTTATACCCTCTCAGGTTGTTGGTATCATTTGGCATTAAGGGAGATGAGTTTGAGGCCATGTGACCCACTGGTGTGTCTATCGTTTTAGAGGTAAGTTTGACCAATACGATTCATTTCTAATATCATCCACTGATTGAGTCTCTCTGATTGGTAGGAAGTTGGAAACATTCATCATCAGATCAATAATCAACAATATATGATCACAACTGTAACGCCCTGACCCCAGCTACCCAGAGTCGGTGCATTACTTCTTAGAATTTGGATAATCACAAAAGATCAAGACTCGAAAGACCGATTAGTTTAGTATCCTTGGAAACACTAGATACATTCATAAATGTTACATTACATCATAAAGTGAAAAACTACAATAACAAAGTCTCCATAGTTCACACTCATATCCTCTTATGACTATCCCTACAGGTCATTCATAAAATACTTCTTCACATCCTGAAAAATATTAAAACATTGGAAGGGGTGAGCTCAGATGCTCAGTAAGGATAACAATATAGAGGAATCTGTCATAAATAAACATAAACATTTAAGGCAATGTATGACTAAAACAGAAGCCTTTTAAACTTTAACTTCAACATAATATGGAAAAAGTAAAATGAGATAATGTCATTTACTCATTCACATAGATATTCTACTGGTCGAATAATCAGATGCAATATCAATAACCACATTCATAATGATGGAATGCATAACGCAAAACTATCATAACCACGTAGCAAGGCCTCGTTCTAGGACTACAAAGAAGATTTTATCAAGGCCTCGTACCAAGACACTAGTTTGTCTAATGAGACCTACCGATGCATCGAGGAGCTGTAGCGGGCTCCACCCGTCACTTATTAAGTCCAATGCATTCCTCATATGAACAGGTTTAAACATATCATAAACCATACCATAATCTTATCACATAAAACATGCATAAAGGAAACATAAAATTTCCACATTTCAATCACAAGATATCAATACAACACATTGATATAATAAAAACACTTTCAACCCCATTTTTAATACCAAAATTAATGAAAATTAAAACTTTGTATTTATTTTTCATTTAAAAAAATTATGGCTTGTAGAGGAAGCCGAAACTCAAATAATGGTCACGACGGCGGAGAAGTCATTGTCGTCTCATACATACGGTAATAAAACATTCCTTTTTGTCGTTTAGTAAAACACATCATATAAAAAATATTCCTTTTGAATAAACATAAAAGTCAAATGGGTTTATACACAATATAAAAGAAATTTGTGTATAAAACAAAATATGCCTCAATGAATGGTGATTGAGACGAAGACCCTTAAAAGATCATTTATTTAAATAAAATAGATCTATTATATGTATTCACTATAATTACACATAATGAAAGTAAAAATACATGATAGGACATAATAATATCATGACATAATTTAAAACTAAGAGATTATCCCAAAGAATAGAAATTGGGTTAAGAATTTCCCTTACCTCATGTCCTACTTGAATCGATCGTTCTTTAACCTCCTGAATAATAAACTAGACTTAATTTATATTTTCTTAAGATCCTTTTACATGTTCATTATTCCTTTTATATCACTTTTTACCATGTTATGGACATTATCTAATTATTTAAGTTAATAACTGTCATTTTGTCGATCTTTGGTACTTGAGTCAAAAATAACCTTCTTATAATTACAAGTTGTTCATGTGGTAGAATATCCATTATCTCCAGAATTATATTCAGGTCCATTATATACATTCATTCATAATATTACGTAACATTTAGAGGTAAGAAATGAAATGCACCGTTCATGGAGACGGTAAGCCGTACGTACGCATGAATGCTACTTTCATTTCTATTTCATATTTAATGAAATGAAATATTAATTATATAAAGTCTTACTATAATTCCATTATAATATAATGTATAATACCATTTAATCTATCCTTTATACATCCCACATATGGCATTAACGATTCAAATCACTTTGAGGGGGCGGTAGTATGCAGTTCCTAAAATGAAATTATGGCGTTTACCCATAATGGAAATCATAAAGGTATTACATAAATGAAAAATACACAATCATAAGGAAAAAAAAGTAATATATATCATATATAATAATAGTGTCATCATAATGGCCACCATGACAGGTGTTATATGAGTGTTGAACAATCATCGTTTCGTGAGGCAGATATTCTCCATCCACAGAAACAGTATCTTCTTTAACCATTAGATGTAGGTGTGTTTTGTTGTAGGTCGAATCCTTCTTATAACAATATCGTAGTATATTCAGGATGCTGGTGTTTTTACAAAAGAAATGAATAAAAAGATTTTATGGGGTTGGAGAAGCAAAATAAAACATAAGAGCACAAGAGAAAACACTACCTTTGAAAGAGGTAACTTTTTTTGATTTGAGCCAAAGGCTTCCTTGGGAAGACATCTTCCCAAAGTGAGGCTTCTAAGAGTAAGATAGGGAAGTTTAGAGAGTATTTGGGCAGAGTTTGGCAGAGCCAAATGGCTTGTAAGGTTAAAATAAGGTGGTAGTGGTGGGGGCCTTTTATAAGAGGAGAGGAGGGGAACTCTTGGAAAGTAATGAAATGTTACTTTATTATATAATGAGTTTCGGATTCTAAATGTCCCAAACATATATATTTCGAGTCTAAGGTGATAAGGGTTCGAAATATACTCATCCAATAGGCTTTGGACAGGTTTAATTCTTAGATTTTACATTATCCTTCCATTTTATTAAAATCGTTAATTAATGAGGTAATCGCTCCACCATTATAGTGTCATAAATTTTTTATTTATTTAATGTCTAAAAATTATAAAAAAATTATCATGATGTAGGAAATATTTTTAGATTTTTAATGAATATATATAGTAAAAAATATGACTTTTATAACCCCATTTAAAAATTGTTTTAGTAAAACAACTCATGTTTGTGACATTTTTGTTTTAACTTTAAATAAAAAGTTGTTTATGTCATTTTCCTACCAATGTGGCTCTATGGGGTCCCCAAGTTGACCCACGTATTTTATTGGTCGTCCCTGAATCATCCAATAGGTGTATGACATGTGTAAAGGTATTTTAATATTTTTATAATATCATTTTTACCTTAAATTTCACTAATTAACTTTAATCACGATTAATTAATCTTAAAAGTTACTATTCACAAAAAATTATTTTAATACCATTGAACCACATTTTACTTCCTAATGACAACCATTTATGTCGGATTTTTAAAAATCAAATCACAGAAGTGGTTATGTTTCATTTAAACGAAAAATTAGTTTTTTAACTACCACTAAGTGGTTTCACTATTCGTCAAAAATTGACGTTTTTCAGAACAATGCCAAAATTTCACCCTAAGCTATAATTGATATTCCGAATTAAAAAATGATTTCTATTTTAAAATATTCCAAACATATAAGTTGAATTAATTAATTTTATAATTAATTCCCGTTGTCACAACAAATAGCGTGTTTTTAAGAAACAATATATATCAAAAGATTGACAATTGATTATGTCCAATTTCAAAGTGAAATTAATAATAATAACCACCATTGGATAAAATTGTAAATATATATTCTAATTATCTCTTAAAACCACTCAATAGTATAATTTATCAATATAAATTATTTTGATTAAAAAAGTTGTTTTTAAGCATTTTTCACTATTCATAAAAATTGGAAGTTCTCAGAAAAATACCAAAAATTCCACATAGGCTAATTTCAATATTCCGAATACAAAAATGAAGTCCATTTTGAAATATAAAATATATATAATTTCAAAAGGCGGTTATTACTATTCATAATGGCTATTTTTATTGGTCGCGGTGTGTTAGAATCTCGAACTTGCGTACAAAGCAAGCTATTGCATTATTGAAAGAGAAGCGTACCGTGGAAGCTTGGGGTGTTACATTCTCCCCTCCTTCAATAAATTGCGTCCTCACAATTTTAAAATTTTCTTTGAAAATAAAAGGTTGAAGATAGGAAATAACTTTGTGGAAAACCCTCATTGGAAATAAGGTTAATAAAAATATAACTTTAAAAGATAGAAAAATAAGTACAAAGGTCACCCGAGATAGCCCATACTTGGATTATATGAAAATATGGATATGGAAGAAAAACAAACCATCAAGGTCTGATGGAGAGTTGTAGAAAATAGGATTAAGAGAAAGTTATCCACAAGAAAATCACAAACTTGTGATTGGTTAAACAGTCATTAAATCCCCAATTGGAAAAGTTAACCAGCAACGTTTTTGTTTTAAGTTTCCTTTTATAATGTTGAGGAATGTATTTAGGCGATTTACTAAGAACGTAAGGAAATATTCTTACATGTAATGTAGACATTCATTCTTTAATAAATTTTTACCACAAACCCATCATTCACTCCAAAAGGTAATATAAATCTAAAATATTCTATGTATACTAATTGTATAAGGTTTCAAATGTTAACACATACCATTTATATTAGGAAAAGTTTTTTGTAATAACCAGGGTCTTCTTGTAAGCTAGTGGTAGGTAATAAAGGCATGTCGCACTATGGTTGTGGGTTTGATTTCTGCAGCTTTGTCCGATGCGACGGGTTATCCCCCGACCTTCAGTTTGTCCTTTTCCTAAAACTATAGTATTATAATATTCCAAAAATAATCTTCATAAATGTTTTAACCTTAAACAATACTATCCAATGTTCAACTAAATCCATTCCAACCTTTATAGTTATCCAAAATACATCCATCCATACATTCTCTAAAAGGACTCTAAATTCCAAAAATCAATTATATCATCAGATTCCTCAAACAAAGTAATGTTTCTCTTATTGTCACATAAAAAAATATGATTACCATCATCATATTAAAACCTTAATGAAAACAACAAGTACTGCAGTACAATCCTTATATATATCACATTATTCTTATAACCATAATATAATTCTTGAGTCCAAAAACACAAATAAAATAATTATTCAACTTCATCTGTAGTAACAACATAAGCTTTGCCTTGATCCCTTGGCCTTTTTGGAGGCAAGGTTTTCTGATTCTTAGGACATTCATTTGAATAATGACCCATTTCCATACAATTGTAGCATTCAAAATTGATAGCCTCTTTCTTTCCCTTGCAATCACGAGCCTGGTGACCTTTTCTCCACATTTATAACAAATTCCCATACCTTTTAGGAAATTACTAGGGTGATTATTCCAACAATTATCACATAATAGAAAATAATTCATTCCCTTTTCCCTTTATCTCTCTCTTGTTCCACCGTTCTCTTCTTCTCTTGCTTTACTTTTTTGTTATAAGACTTAGAGAATTACCTTTCTGTCTTGATAGCACACGAGAAAATAACTTCATACGATGAGAAGGATTGTGATACTAAAGCTCAACGGAGAAATGGTTTTAACCCATAAAAAACAATCAATCTTAATCCTTGGGTTATGTATATAATCTGCAGCATACCTCGCTAACCTTGTAAAGTTGGCCTCATACTTTGCGACATTCGCATCCTCCTTTTGTCTCAGACTATGAAACTGCCTTTCCATATCTTCTTGATGGTCACGAGGAATGTATTTTTCAAAAAAAAATTCTTTAAAATCCCTCCATTCCATACTTGATACTTCTTCATCTTCCTTTCTATTTTGAATCAACGACCACCATTGATCGACATCTCCAGTGAGGCGGTAGACTGCCATGACAACCTTCTCCATTTCGCTACTCCCCAAGGCGTGGAATATTTTATCTATGGAGTTTATCCATTGCTCAGCTACTCATGGATTTGTACCCCCATTAAATGTTGGCGGTTGTTTCCTCATGAAGCGGTCTAACATTGATCCTCCACGTTGCGGATCAGGGTGCTCCATACGAGTAAGGTTATTATTCTTAACCTCAGAGAGTTGTCCCAGTATGGTAATAAGTTGATCAGAACTAGTTGTATCTCCACCTCCATAATAATTATCTTGAGCAGTAGGGCAATCCCTACATGGAGTGCATGCATTGATACAGTTTTCATTCCTGCCACTAGGCGCCATTTCTAAACAATGGCATAAACTAGATTAGTTTATGAATCAAAATACATAATTCCATACTTGTAAAACACTTAACACTAATTGAACTATTTATGGATATAATCCATAATCTTAAAAAATGTTTTCTTTGAGGAAGTATATACTCATAACCCTTCATAGTGGATTGTCAATAAAATGAGAATTATCCTAATCATATCCCCCGAGAGTGTCGTAACCAAGAGTGAAGCAAGGCCCATATTCATGCACTAGTTCCCATTCGAGTCTAGCTCAAAGTGGTGTTTTCAGGTTTTACCCCTCGGTACATCTGTTCCAGAGCCACCTCTACCTGCTCATATCCAGACAGGGATGTACTTCTCAGAAAACTCACAAAATCTTTATAATACCAAAATTCTAGGATGTTCTTCTATACTAATCCTCAAAGTCTATCGTTGGGCTATGTTCTCTAATCAATTTTTATCTAAATCTAGCTTCCAAGGTTAGTACTAAACTGCCTCTGATTCCAACTGTAACACCCTGACCCCAGCTACCCAGAGTCAGTGCATTACTTCATAGCATTGGCATGATCACAAAAGATCAAGTCTCAAAAGACTGATTAGTTTAGTAGCCTTGGAAATACTAGATACATTCATAAATGTTACATTACATCATAAAGTGAAAAACTAAAATAACAAATCTCCATAGTTCACACTCATATCCTCTTCTGACTATCCCTGAAGGTCATTCATAAAATACTTCTTCACATCCTGGAAAATATTAAAACATTGGAAGGGGTGAGCTGAGATGCTCAGTAAGGATAACAATATAGTGGAAGTATTCATAAATAAACATTAACATTTAAGGCAATGTATCACTAAAACAAATGACTTTTAAACTTGAACTTCAACATAATATGGAAAAATTAAAATGAGATAGTGACATTTACTCATTCACATGGATATTATACTGGTTGAATAATCACATGATATATCAATAACCACTTTCATAATGATGGAATGCATAATGTCAGACTATCATAACCACGTAGGAAGGCCTCGTGCCAAGAATACCAATAATATTTTGTTAAAGACTTGTTCCAATACACTAGTTTGTCTCATGAGACCTGCCGATGCATCGAGGAGAAATAGATGGCACCACCCGTCACTTATTTAGCCCAATGCATTCCTCATATGAACAAGTTTCAACGTATTATAAACCATAACATAATAATATCACATAAAACATGCATAATGGAAACATAACATTTCCACATTTAAATCACAAGATATCTATACAACACATTGATATAATAAAAACACTTTCAAAACCATTTTTAAAACAAAAAATAATGAAAATTAAAACATTTTATTTATTTTTCATTTAAAAAAATTATGGCTTGTAGAGGAAGCCAAAACTCAAATAATGGTCACGACGGTGGAGAAGTCATTGTCGCCACATAAGTACGGTAATAAAACATTCTTTTTTGTCATTTAGTAAAACACTTCTTATAAAAAAGATTCCTTTTGAATAAACGTAAAAGTCAAAGGGGTTTATACACCATATAAAAGAAAGTTGTGCATAAAAACAATATGCCTCAACGAATGGTGATTGAGATGAAGTCCATTAAAAGATTATTTATTTAAATAAAATAGATCTATTATATGTATTCACTATAATTAAACATAAAGAAAGTAAAAATACAAGATAGGACATAATAATATCATGACATAATTTAAAACTAAGAGATTATCCCAAAGAACAAAAATTCGGTTAAGAATTTCCCTTACCCCGTGTCCGACTTGACTCGATCGTTCTTTATCCTCCTGAATAATAAACTAGAGTAAATTTCTATTTTCTTATGAACCTTTTACATTTTCATTATTCCTTTTATATCACTTATTACCATGTTATGAACATTATGTAATTATTTAAGTTAATAACTATCATTTTGTCGATCTTTGGTACATGAGTCAAAAATAACCTTCTTATAATTACAAGTTGTTCATGTGGTAGAATATCCATTATATCCAGAATTATATTCAGGTCCATTATATACATTCATTCATAATATTACGTAACATTTAGAGGTAAGAAATGAAATGCATCGTTCATGGAGACGGTAAGCCGTACGTACGCATGAACGCTACTTTCATTTCTATTTCATATTTAATGGAATGAAATATTAATTATATAAAGTCATACTATAATTCCAGTATAATATAATGTATAATACCATTTACTCCATCCTTTATACATCCCACATATGGCATTAACGATTCAAATCACTTTAAGGGGGCGGTAGTCCGCACCTCCTAAAATGAAATTATCGTGTTTACCCATAATGGAAATCGTAAAGGTATGACATAAATGAAAAATATACAATCATAAAGAAAAAAACATAATATATATCATATATAAAAATAGTTTCATCATAATGTCCACCATGAGAGGTGTTATATGAGTGTTGAACAATCATCGTTTCGTGAGGCAGAAATTCGCCATCCACAGAAACAGTATGTTCTTTAACCATTAGATGTATGTGTGTGTAGGTGAATCTAGAGTCCTTCTAATAAAAACATCCTAGTATATTGAGGATACTGGTGTTGTTACAAAATAAATGAATAAAATGATTTTAGGGGGTTGGAGAAGAAAAATAAAACGTAAGAACACAAGAGAAAACACAACCTTTAAAACAGGTAACTCTTTTTGATTTGAGCCAAAGGCTTCCTTGGGAAGACATCCGCCCAAAGTGAGGCATCTAGGAGTAAGAGAGGGAAGTGGAGAGAGTATTTGGGAAGAGGTTGGCCAAGACAAATGGCTTGGAAGGTGTAAATATGGTGGTAGTGGTGGGGGCCTTTTATAAGAGGAGAGGAGGGGCACTCTTGGAAAGTAATGAAATGTTACTTTATTACATAATGAGTTTCGGATTTTAAAGGTCCAAAAATTATATATTTCGAGTCTAAGGTGATAAGGGTTCGAAATATACACATCCAATAGGCTTTGGACAAGTTTAATTCTTAGATTTTGCATTATCCTTCCATTTTATTAAAATCGTTAATTAATGAGATAATCTCTCCATCATTATGGTGTCATAAAAATTTTAATTTATTTCATGTCTAAAAATTTTAAAACAATTATCATTATGTAGGAAATATTTTAAGCTTTATAATTAATATTTATAGTAAAAAATATTACTTTTTTAACCCCATTTAATTTTTTTTTCAGAAAAACAACTCATGTTTGTGACATTTTTGTTTTAACTTTAAATAAAAAGTTATTTATGTCATTTTCCTACCAAAGTGGCTCCATGGGGTCACCAAGTTGGCCCATGGATTGTCTTGGTCGGCCATGACTCATCCAATAGGGTTATGACAAGTGTATAGGTATTTTCATATTTTTATAATATCATTTTTACCTTAATTTCACTAATTAACTTTAATCGCGATTAATTAAACTTAAAAGTTACTATTCACAAAAAATTATTTTATTCCCATTGAACCACATTTTACTTCTAAAGACAACCATTTATGTCGGATTTTTAAAAATTAAATCATTGAAGTGGTTATGTTTCATTTAAACGAAATATTAGCTTTTTAACTACCACTTAGTGGATTCACTATTCATAAAAAATTGAAGTTTTTCAGAATAATGCCAAAATTTCACCATAAGCTATAATTGATATTCTGAATTCAAAAATGATGTCTATTTTATAGTATTCCAAACATATAAGTTTCATTAATTAATTTTATAATTTATTCCCGTTGTCACAACAAATAGCGTGTTTTTAAGAAAGAATATATATCACAAGATTGACAATTGTTTATGTCCAATTTCAATGTGAAATTAATTTAATGACCAACATTGGATAAAATGGTAAAAATATAATATAATTTTACTTTAAAAATACTAAATAGTATAATTTATCACTATATATTATTTTTATTAAAAAAGTTGTTTTTAAGTATTTTTCACTATTCATAAAAATTGGAAGTTCTCATAAAAATACAAAAAATTCCACATAGGCTAATTTCGATATTCTGAATCCAAAAATGAAGTCCATTTTGAAATATAAAATATATATAATTTCAAAAAGTGGGTATTACTATTCATAATGGCTATTTGTATTGGTCACAGTGTGTTAGAATCTCGAAATTGCGTACAAAGCAAGCTATTGCATTATTGAAAGAGAAGCATATCGTGGAAGCTCAGGGTGTTACAACAACTCCTCAGGCTCTTGGGTAACCCCATCACAAAGTACATCATAACATCATCCCACTTCCACATGGAGACTATAAGTGGTTAGAGAATCTTACCAGGACATTGGTGCTTAGCCTTTTCCCTCTTAAGATATTCAAATAACTCATCAGGTCATCTATTATGGAAACCTAGACAACTACTCTCCCATGTACCATGATCACATCATCATCACACAAAGAAAACCTAGGTATCAAGTAACATCCAACTAGATGTTATCACAACAAAACATACTCTGGGTATCACTTGTATCTAGTCTTATCCCTATCTATATGTGAGGATATGATCACTCTAGGGGTATATGTCATTGATCTACGTTCCTCATAAGAATCAATCATCCAACCATTCAAAAATTTCATCAAGCTTTACTTCTCCACTAAAGGCCTCTCATAAGGATTATACATCACTTTGTTTTAATAGTTAATATAATATACAATGAAAATATCTTTTATTAGTGAAAAATCCATCTCAATGTCAAATTCATACAAATACTCAACGTTGTGGCTCTATTAAATAATCATTTCCCTTTACATGAAGTTATAGCGGTGGATATTGTATTCTATATAAACAAAAAAATATATTATGGATGAGATAGTGTCGAAAAAACTTCATTTCATTGACTATATCTTCAATCTCCAAGTCTTGAGTTTTGTAGTTCCACTCATGGGGTCATAGTTATTATCACCCATAAGCTGCCACTTTCTCACACTACATCAATACTACTCTTGAACTGATTATTGATGTATCACAATAAACCGCATATATGTTGATTGGATCAGGTAATATAATAACTAGAGCATTATTTTCCCTTCCATCCAGCTTAATAAATATCTCTTCACACTAGTCTTCCCATCAGAACTATACGACTTTCATTATGATTGTTTTATGGGTTGTGATAGTTGAGAGAAATTGAGGTTTAACCATCGATAATATCCTAATAAAAATAGAAATATCCTATTACCAAACACATTATGGTAATGTTCCATGGATATAACTTCCTCTATATTACAAGGGTCCATAGATATACCCATCTCAAAGACAACACTCCCTAGTAACATCACCTACCATATCCAGAAAGAATACATTAATAAATTTTCATAACTATGATGCTTTTTAAGAATAATAAGTAATTTATTTATGTTACTAGCATGATTATCTTGTGTTGGTGAGTATTTTTGGATTTCATCCATGATAACGTTGTTGAATGAGTCTATGTGTGGTGAATGATCTTGCTTATGGCAACTATTATCACTACGATCATGTTCATTAGTCCAAAAAAAATCATTAATTACTTATACATCCCATAACTATTCTGAAATGTTATCTTTAGAATACCCACCTGCATAACCCATAACTAGTTATAGTGAAATATATGCTAAATAATTGTGAATCACCAGGATCCTTGTTACTTATTAAAAAGACTACTGATCTTGATAAACAAAATTTTTTATTAACCGTCACCTATTATGGCTTCCATTAATCAATATATAGTCAAAGACTTCAACACCCCTTCATACAAAATAGGTCAGGTACACCACATAGTGATGTACTATATATGATAATTCCCTTCCTATTTATTCCATTAAGATTGACCTTGATCACCTTCAACTCTATAGGTTCTATTTGATATGGGGGTATCAAAATAAGCATCGCAACTAGCATGGGATCCATCTCATCATAACATTCCGATCCTTCAGAGTTTTTACTAGGTCAAGGATTGTTAAAATTATTTATATGCTTTATTAATAATTTTTAGGTCCTTCGGTGAATTAGAAAGATGAATAATTCTTGAGTTATGTTAGGGAATATTTGACTATTGTTCTGAACTTTTATTCCTAGGACATGCACTAAGATAAAAACATTCAATAAAAGAAACTATACTTCCTAAAACACAAAGATGGTTGGAGATAATTCTAAACAATGTTCTATTACAAGCTACTAGTAATTAAAAAACATCCATCCTTTTGGTATTATTTTGGAATAACTCCCTAGTAGTACACAAGACCATTTAGTTCTGACATGTTCTAAAATTTGAATGGAAAAATTCGTAAAAAATAGAGTTATTATGATAAACACCAAATAATATATGTAATCACAAAAGGTTTCTCTTTGGAGGCTAACCTTAACCATAGGTATAACCCTCATAGCACTAACCTCTATCTTCATCCCTAATGGTTAGTAACATTCATCATATATATACAGGCATAATAGAATTCTTAGTTCAACTAATTAATGATAATAATGATATATCCGAACAAAATATCAATATAGATATATCACACAATTACAAATTTTCATGAATCGATATAACAAAACAATAAATTTAATGAATGAAATACCACTGATCCCAAAAACATGTATATATATGTGATCTAAATGTAAATGAATATTTATTGTACATAAAAGCACCTAAAATATCATAAATCACACATAAACACCATGATCATCATCCATAGTGAATTTAATTAATGATAATAGAAAAAAATAATTTCTTCCTTTTTATGGAGACTTAGTGGAACACTATAAATAATTGAGTAGGCATAATCATAGTTACCCTCAACAAGTTTCAGCCATCTTATATGATTTCTACTCTATCCTAAATGAAGACTAAAGAAGAAACATGTTTGTAAATTCTAGTCCTCTGGTACCTTTTTGTAATGCCCCAAACCAATCCAATTGGTCCAAAACTAGAGTACCACATGAACCCTTGTCGGCCTCCACATATAAAAGAGGAAAATTACTAGTATAAAGGGTGTAATAATTTAAGTGGGGAGACTACACCCTCAGTATCATGAAATAGGATGAAAAAAACCACAACAACAATAATATGATATGTAATCAGAGTACATGTCATCATTTAAAGGGTGTCAAACATGTCACAAAAATACTAAAATGGCTCCCCATGTGGGAAAACAAAAAGTTTAAATAAATTTAGATAAACATATAGATAAATATATAATTCTTATGGATTTAATCGTGATTCACTATAAGCTCTTTAATCCTCTAGAAAAAATTCAACCACATGGCTATTTCCTTCCACCAGATCTCCATTCATGATATATATATGTCTACCAAAATTACCAAGTAGGTTGTATGGAAAAGAATCAATATGACACCACCAATGTACGTATAACTCGTTGAGATCAAGTATTCATGTTTATGGAGTAATAATAATAATATTCGAACAATAATAACAACCAAAAATCCAAAACAAAGTGGTTATGAACAGTCCAAGACAACAAAATCCCCTGGCCATACCTAATTAAATCAATGTTGGAAAATGCATAGTCTGTTGGTAGGAAACAAGAACTAGCCACAGGACTATTAAAATGTCACTATAAGTCACAAATAACCATGTGAGAATCATACGTGGAATCCACATAGAGTCAAATAATCCTAAAACTCCACAAGTCATTTAGTATCATTAACCTATTGGGCATCCAAAAGTAATTGAGTAATAATCTAAATTCATAAGGCATCGAGTATCGACAATCTACATAGAATACTCATGTCATAGAATATATACTAGCTTACATGGCTATCTTTCTCTATCATCATCATCATCATCAAAAATTATGCACGCTCCCAAAAAAGGTATAATCTAACTACAATGTTCACCTATCATGCATACAACATAACAATCCTTGAAAGTTAATACATTTAAAGACATAGATTGTTAAAAATTATAGTATAACATAATGAAAAAAATAATAACATCATATATCAACATTTGAATAAAAATAACAACATTGAAATACCTCTATATAAATTTTCTCTAGGAAATAACATCATATTGGTCTTATGGGATACTCCCACTCACCCACATGCAATCAAAAGTCAAGCATCATTATCAATAATGTGATCATGAAGATTATAACTGGAAAATAGTTTTAAAAAGGGAACACAAAGGGAAGAAAAATATTATATTATATAAAATAATGATTAGACAATAAGGGTTCATGTCCGAGTTCAATTGTACCCTGGAATCCTAGAAAAATTCTTGGATTGAAATGATTTAAAGTTATCAAAATAATTGGTATTTTAAAAATGTAAAAAGAAGAATATAATTATATTTGACTAAAATAACTCTCTTACATAAAAAATATTCATAGTATTAGATTTATACATGGAAAGATGAACCTAAATCACTTGATGACACATTAATATGATATGAATTGGATAAAAAATCAAAGAGATAATATTTAAATAATAAAATAAAATAAAATGAATTAAATATATGTGAGGGGTAGAGAGGCATGAGGGAGGGATTGAATTGAGGGGTAAGAGGAATTAACCTTATGTTCTGGTTGCCTACCATTTTACCTCATTTTAACATTTCTTACAATTCATCATTATTAAATTTATACCTCTCATCATATATCCCTTGTGAGACACTCTTAAATCCCATGAACCATCCTTATTACAATTAAAAAAACCATTCAAAAACATTAATTATGTAATAACCCCGAATTCTATCAATGATAATTTCCTTCTTATGATTATTTCTTATAGAATAAATAAAATAAAATTACATATATAACACAATAAATACTTTATAAGTGAATTATAAATGATGTAATATGTATTTATAGAGGTTATGAAACCTTTACCAATGAAATTATAACAGGATATTTGGAATAGTAATATGGTCCATACAAAAAGTAAACTATAACATAGAATAGTAACCTCAACCATGAATTTATAAATAATCTTCATTCATTTTATAAATGATAATATGATATAATTATATAATATTACAATTAAACAATTTTTTTTAGAAATTAGTAAGTGTTGATTTTTTTATAAAACAGAAATGATTAATTTCAATTTTATAATTAATAAAATTACATAAAAGAAAATTTATTTTTATTAAACAGATTCATAAATTTATATTTTTTATTCTTATTATTTTAATAACATTTTATGCGACCTTGATTATTTTTTCATAGTTTTATAAAATCAATTATAATTTTTAAAATCTGTATCTTCCAAGTAAATGAATATTTTATTTTAAAATTAATTTTCCCATATTAAGAACGTTATTTTCATAAAATGGAGTTTATTTTTATATTATTCATGTTGAAAATCATGTGCGGTTATTTTTTTTATTTTTCTAAAATAGTGGAATTTTTTTGTGAATAGTGATAGACATTAATTTACAGTATTTATCAAATACATCAATTATTGACACATAGATGATTTATGGTTGATCTTATCCCATGTTATTGAACTATACATTTTTTAATATATTTAGTGACAATTCAAAAAATATTCATTTTCTTGAAGAAAATAATAAACAAATGAATAGAATAAAACCCCCCCTATCCTGACCTATAAATACCATCCTCACCAGCTATTCTCCTCATACCATTCAAGATTCGAGGCTTGTAAAGATTATACCAATTAATCTTTCCATGTATATCCCCCTCTTCCAATATCCATTGGTATAAAAAATACCAAAACCTTTACCCTAAGAATGTTCTCAAAGAGGATAGATTCATGAAGTAATATCTCATTTCATTTTCTTTTAATTTCATTCAAATTTCATTCCTTCTCATATTATCTCCAAACATCCCCTTATCCAATTAGAATGAAAACACTATTATGTTATATATAATTTAATTTTATCATGTGAATGGAATAATACTTCATAAAACCTCTTCTCCTATCCCATTTTTCAAAAAAATGAATACATTGACTAAGAGGTGCCAATACACCACCTTCATAGACAATATAATATTTTTAATAAAATCCATAAAATATGGTCATAAAACCATTATAATGGTTGAAATATAATTTAAAATACATTTTATAACTTTTATTATGTTTTTCAAAAAACATATTCACATATTAATAAATAATAAAACAAAACTAGCTCGTGATGATTGAAGAACCACCAAAATAATCTAAAGGATTATCATTAACTTTTATATAATGAATAATCATCATACCATATAACTGAATGAATTATAAGATAAATTAATCTCCAATAATTTAATTAATAATATATAACTTTTTATCTAGAAAACCATCCCCATTTTAAATTAATTTTTATACTCATCTACAAGTGAACAAATCATGAAAACCAAGAAAAAGAAAACTCCCAAATGAAAAAATTGAGTCTTATAACTCATCAAAAAGGCCATAAATGAATGTAATAAAGTCATACTAAACCAAAAACCATGCATAAAACGTTTAAATTAATTAATTAGTGGATTAAATTATATAATCAAAGACATTAAGATCTAGTTCAAAACACTCTTAGACATACGGTAAGGAATTTTTTTGAACCACTATTTTTCCTCTAGGTTACGTTTTCTATCTATTTACCTCAATGTAACTATTATTATTTTTATATAATTCTTATTAATTATTTATATATTCTCCAAAATCATGTGTCTCCATTAGTTCATCATTATGTTTTTTGATATACATGTTTTATGAATATTCCCTTATCAATTTGTTCCAATAAGCAAGCCCGATTAAATGAAAGTTCTGATTTCATACCAATTTTTAAGGGAAATAAATAATATTTTTGATTAACCATTGACTTTATAAAATCGTTCATTTTATTATGAATAAAATATCTTGTTTGATTTTTAGTTTTATACAAAAAATTATAAATTTTCCATTTTAAAAAATCATTAATACTTTTTTTAAATTGCACAAAAATGTTTTATTTATAATGTTTCCTAAACACTTTTTCACATACTTTCACATGAGTTTGACATAAATTTTCATTATCTCCACCTATTTTCCCTTATTTATCTCCATATATTATTTAAATCCACTATTTTATGGACACCATTAGGTTATTATTTTTTGTTATTCCTTTTATATGATTATTATGATACCCAATTCGTTCCATGGGTAACCCTTATGTTTATGTATGATTAATTATGTATTATTATTCATGTGGAACACATATTCATGAACATGTTATGATGTGTACCCCCAGATATCACTAAATTGCATTGGGTGATGTGTATTCTTATGAGATATCATGTGAAACTTTCTTACTCGTTAACCTTGACTCGATCACTATGTGAAGCGGTCTTGGTAGTTGGCCTTGACTCATGATCCCCCATCTGAACTGAGAATTGAATCATTATTTTGTAATTTTTTATGTCACTTACACATTACTCTGATTATGTGATTTCATGATCCCTTATTCTATATTTTATTATTATATATGTTTATTCATGTTACATTCTATTTTTATGTCATCTTTTTATGACTTCTAAAACATTTGCATTGATTTATTCCTATGTTTATTCCCTTATATGTATTTTTAGCTCATACCTTTTTACATTAACTCCACAACATATCTTATACAGGTGAAAGGGCTCAATGTGGGTTATTAGTTCATTATTATTAATAAATAAATGATTTTTTTATTTTGGTTTCATGACTTCTAAATATATATCTAATATTCCAAAGTTGTAAGGATTTAAAACATGTGGATTATTTTTGGAGGCCAATTTTGTTTAAAATAATTTGAAAAATGTGTATAAAATTATTGAGTAGTTATAGTGGGTATCAAATAAATGTCTAGATATTTTTTGATATTAGGACTAGGGAACTTTATCAAGAACCCTAGGAATAATTCTATCACCATGGATAACAAATATTGAAACATAGGGAATCACATGTTAAGATATAATTTTCATTTACATGTTTATCCTCTATATTCAATGTTTTATTTTTATATTCTTAAAGCTATGTATTAATTCTCAATAATTTTACGTTCGTTTTCTATGTTAATATTTGTAAATAGAAATACATTTTCCAATAAGCAATGTGATATGCAATGTAATGATTTCCCAAATGATATGCCAAATATAATGGGAACAGGTTCTCAAAACATCATGATAGTACTTTCTCGACGAGATAATGTTAAGAATAATATGATGATTCCAATTGATTACCCCCCATCTCTTACGAAATAGAAACTTTTAGTTAAATCCTTCATGTGACAATGGCCTCTCATGTTTGTGAGATATTGTGCTCCCTTACTCTTACAAAAATGGATTAAATTCATTGAGAAGACATTCTATGTCCTCCAGTGATCATAAGAAGAAAAATTTGTGTTGGTGGTATATAATTTTGATGGGTAAGATGATTAGTGGTGGAAACTAATCAAGAACATGGAGTCAAAAGAGGAAATTTATTCACTTTATTGGGAGGAATTCAAGAAAAACAATTGTTATATATTTTCCACAAACTCTCTACATTAATATGAAGATGGAGTTACATAGTAAAAATAATATGTTAGATGATTCTATTAGGTAAGATGAATTAAACATCACAAGTTGTGCAACATATGCCTCTATATTTTTCATGAACACTGATATCAAGTTTGACTTCTTATTTAGAAGAATAAAATCGAGTCTATGAAAAGAATTGGCGATTTAAGGTTATGAAATCTATGAATATATTTTCTATTGTTCCTTCAAGGTTGAAATTGAGATCGAATACTGTTAGTGTTCTCATGTACCTTGATAAGAAAAGAGGGAAATTCTATTTAACATGGGAGGATCAGTAGATAAATATAATGGTGGAAATGAATCCCAACATCATAGGTGTCAACAGTGTTGGTAGAAGCATCCTGGAAACTATTTAAATGAAACAAAGGTATGCTTCAAATGTAGAAGATATGGGAATATGGCTGATAAATGATTAAGGGATATAAATAACCACACTAATGATGAATAATAATTTATGTTTCATATCAAAACTCAACCTGTAGTGTAGTATTTCAAATACAATGAAAATAGGCATTATGCAAGCCATTTCCCTAATCTAAGTGTTTTTGGAGGCAATTAATTACAACAACCTCCCATGAAACAACAAAGGGAATATGTTAGCATGGATACTAAAGTTAAACATTAAAATACTATGGTGATATGTATGCTAGTTATTTATTCAAAAATAATGAACATAATATTAGATTTTGGTTCTACACATTATTTCATATCTTGCATGTTTAGTAGAAAAATTAAAACAACACCTCAAAATATAGAGTTTGAGTTATATGTGATGATAGAAAATAGGGAAATTATTTCATCCAAAGTATATAACTCCTCCATAATTAATGTTTTTTGATTGAACCCCCCTAATATATTTTCATTAATCATTTGGTGAAGTTTCATGATATATTGGGAACATATTTTATATATTTATACAAAGCCATCATCAACATTCGAGAAAGGGAGATCACTGTTAATATCCTGAAGTATCCTCCAATTATATACATGTGTAAATAAGAGGATGAATCTCTTTAGGATTGGACATATAAATTTTGGATATTTTTGCCTTATTAGTAATCATATCTAGCTAAAATTAAAGAGACAAATAAGAGAAACATTCTTGAATATATTCCCATTGAGAGAACTGTAATAATATATTCCATGAAGAGTTTCATGGTCTTCCTAATGATTGAGAATATGTGTCCTCAATTGTACTAATTCTTGGATCTATTCCTATATCAAATTACCCTTATATAATGACCAACGAAGTTAGATGAACTTAAGAAGCAGTTATTATAAAATCTAGAAAATGGTATTATATTCATAAGTGTTTCATTGTGGGGTACACCAATCCTCTTCATCAGGATGTGGACTGTAAAAATGCACCTATATATTGATTATTGTGATATAAAAAAAACATGACAATTAAAAAATATCTCCTTCCATCGGTAAATGACTACTTTGATTAACTATGTGGGGCCATTTATTTTTCTTTGGTGGACCTTCAATGGGGATATCATTAATTAAATATGAGTATGGAAGTTATTTCCTTGCTTTCCTCTAAAATGAGGTATGTACACTATTATTTCATAGTTATGACCTTCAAACTCACTAATTATCCATAAATTTTCATGGATTTAATGAATATTGTATTTGTATATTACCATGACGAATTTGTGGTAGTATTTTTTGTTGATATTTTTATATACTCCAATGGGAAGGAGGAACATACTGATCATTTGAATAATGTGACGAAGAATTTTTGAAGGGAGAAACAATATAAAAAGTATAATATATATGATATATGGATGTATGGAGTGTTATTCTAGGGGTGTGTTATCACCATCAAATGAATATCTATAGACCCATCCAAGACCAAGGCAATTGAAGTATGTACCATGCCTTTATCTATAATATAGAACGATAATTTCAATGATTTAGCTGGGTATTACTAATGATTTCTGAAGATCTTATCATGATTTAGAAACCAATGACCAAGATGAATGGGAAGGGAGTGAAGTGTTTCTAGACCATTTAACATGATGATTTTCTTAAAGTGTTTAAAAACTCGTTTATGACCGCAACAATGCTCACACTACTAACATGTGGGGAACTCTTTGTGATGTAAAACAATTCATAAAGAAGGGATTATGTTGTGTACTAAATTAAAATGATACAGTGATAACCAAAACATCATGGATATTTAAAATTATATGAGGAAAACTAACCCAAGCATGAATTAGGTTTGGATGGTGTGATATTTGAATTAAAAATATAGTGGCAATATATCTATGTGCAGAAGTGTCAGATATATACTAATCATAAACAACTCTAATATATATTAATATAGGCAGATCATAATATTCATGAGTGAATATGTTTATATCTCATTATGTATTATAACTACTCCATCCACTACCATCCCAATAAGGAAAATAAGGTGCAAGATGCTCTATGTAGAAAGGATCCTTCATCATTATCCATTATGAGAATTGAGAAGGATCCAATCAACTTATTTTTTCAAAGGAGGGACATGAGACTAATTAAAGAAAAAAAATAAACAATCATTCTCAAATGATTTCTCAATCATCCCTCAGGGGGAAAATAATGGACTCTTAAAGAAATGATTTGGAAATTCAAAAAAGGTGGAGTCTATTAGAAATGGGAATTCCTCAAAGATCAAAATTGATAAGAAAGGAGTCATAGGATTTGGGTAATGACTATATGTAAAATATAATACATAAATACATAAATATATTTTTAATGATGCACCTAGGTCGACATTATATATTAACAAATGGAGTAGAAATATGTATTTATTTTTCTAAGGAAACTATATACAAGACAATATGAAGAAAAATATCTCTTAATATAGAACAATGGGCTTGGAATTTTAAAATGTGAATGATGAAATAAAAAATTCTAATAGGATGATGCAATAATTACCCATAATAACAGTGATGTGGGAAAACATCACTACAGACATTGTCACTGGAATTCAAAATACATCCAGAGAAAAAAATTCCATATGGGTTAATGTGGATCATCTCATAATGACAGCTCACTTTATTAGAATTTGACTGGTCTTAGCACTAGAGAATCCTAGAGGAATATACATAAATGAATATTTAAGTCTATATTGATTACCTCTATCAAATGTATCTAATTTTAATTTGAGATTCACATCCATGTTCTAGAAAATCTCTAACATTCACTAAAAACATAGAAAAATTTTACTATGGATTATCATCCTCAAAAAATTGTCAAATATGAATAGACTATTCAGACACTAGAAGACATGTTGAGAGCATGTTCTACATAAATCCAAGGAGGATGAAACCAACATATTCCTCTATAAAAATTATCATAGCATAATAGTTACCACTTATAACACAACTATGATTTTGAGAAATATTTTTTTGAAATAATTTTTCATTTAAATATTTTTCATTTTTCATGACATTGTAAATAAATCTTTGTGTATATGTATATAAATTAAAACAATAATACTAACATTACATTCCCACACAATACCTATTTTTCCGGTTCTACAAAAAAAATAACTTATCTTGCACTACAAGAAACATTGACTTGTGTATGATGCACGCCACACTAGGTTGGGATACGATACACGCAACCCTGCGTTTCTAAGAAACAAATCTTCTTATTGAATTAAATATTTAAAAAATTTAATTATAAAGTAGTCTCTACAATTAGTAATATGAGTTTTGATTACAATTTTTTAAATATTTTTACAATATATATATATATAACATGTTGATAATAAACGATATGATTATTGGTAACATCCTACTTTTATTATAAAAACCATTTTCTCAAATAAACTTCATTTAATTCCCTTATATTGAAATTTATTTTATAAATAATTTGAAATTTAATTTGATAAAATAAACTACGTTTTAGAATTCAAAACATAGAAATTACCCTATAGATATTTATTTTGATTTTGCAGAGAAAAGTTATTTTTTGATGAATAGTGAATACTACTGTATGTAGATAAAAACCACCCTTTGTATAAATTATTATTATAGATAAATAATGATATAAATATTTTTAAGGTAAAAATATTTGAGTATTACATCTAATAATAAAATGAAATTCATCAGAATCAACTTCACCTAGAAACTGAACAAAAAATATTAAGAAACTTTTGACCTTTTTCATACTTTAAAACCTAGTTATTTCCCCTCATATGCAGGATTAATACGTATCATTTTTTTCACTTTTTTGATTGGAATTTAAAAACTCCTATACACCCCATTTCATTAATTTTATTATTTATAGTCTTATAAGAAAATGTTAATTTTTGAGAAATATTATTATTTGAAGGGATTAAAATTATTCACAACGGTTAAGGCCAAATTAAGTTTAATTAGAGACTAATCCTTACAATTAAGTGCCCAAATGACCTATAAATTTGTCTAAAACACATTTTATGTTAATATTTATGCCATAAAACTACAATTATTTATTTTTTTAGGTTTTTTAATATTTTTTCTATGTAAAACATGTGCACACCTAATTTTTTTTAAATTCTATCTGACTCCTTTTTCTTCCCAATAAAAGGACACCACCTCTAATCATTCCTTTCACCCCTCAAAACTCCTAAGTTATGTAAAAAAATACCAAAAATTGCCTCCCAAAATTCCCCCCCTTCATCCTTGAATCCTCGCATTGGGAAGAAACCCTCTCAAGGAATCCTTTTGGAAAAAAATGAAAAGGTGTTTTCTGTTTAAGAGGAAACATCATCTCACAATTTACTTTCTTTTATATTCCTGCTCCACCCAATAAAATATATTTATTCCATTATTCTATGACTAAACTAGTATCATCCATATAAAAGTATGTTTTTATTCAAAGGGCCTGACCTACAATTACACACACCTCTATCTAATTAATGTTGAACATATTGTTTCTGTCTACGTTAAAATCTTGCCTCACAAAACGATGATTGTTCCTTTCTCCCTTACCACCAATCATGATGAAAATTATGATGGATAATATATTTTTAGTTGTAATATATTAAATTTATTTATTATTATTTATTATTTATTCATTTTAAAATAGACATCTTTTGACCTTTCATTTGGTGATAATACGATAATCTCGTTTGAGAAAGTTTGGACTACCGCCCCTCAAAGTGATGTGATTCATTCACAGACCACATATGATGTATTAAATATGGGTTTAATGAAATTATATTATATATATTTTATATTAATGATACTAGAATAAAGATATATATATTTATTTATACTAATATTTACATATTTCATTTACAAGATTTCTTTCAAAACGAAAATAAAAACAGAAACATTGTTCTTGTGTACGTACTGCTTTACATCTCCTTGAACAATGTCTTACATTTGAAAATTTTATATGCTATTAATTGATTTAATATTATTATACATGATATAAATTATATTTATATAATGATATATATTCTGGAATCAGGATATAAGTATATGGATCAATGATATAACAAATTAAGACACATGTGAGGAACAAAGAAAATATTACCCAAAGTGAAAATTCAATATAGGATCATTAAAAAGAGGGAAATATAAAGTTATAAAAACATATATGATAATATATATAAAAATATTATTCTATAAAATAGGTATACTAAAATTATATTTATTATAAGGTAATCTGGTATGAGTACAGAGAGAGTTAAGATACAAGGATAGGGGATTTCATATCACTTTAAATATAATTTAGTTATATGCTATCTTCACCACTCATTCATTTTTTGTGGTGTATGTAATTACCATGATTCTATTATATGTAAATTTTCATTAAAATTATGTTTATTCACATTCTATTTTTATGATTCTTTTTCACGGGTTTTATGTTTCAGAACAAACATATTCGGTAAAAATGTTTTTTTCTTAATATGCCTCCTATGAGCCCATGTTTTGTTATTCACCTAAAGAATTTTTTGGGGTGAATATAATTCCATTTTACATTGCATATAATTAATGTAAATATTTTTAATATATTATATTCTTTATGTGATTTCGTTTCTTTACATGTAGAGAATTATCTCAAGATACCAAGTTATAAGAGTATATTGAAAAAATGTCATTAATTTTTGAAATTATTTATGTTTATGCTTTCGTTGATGAAATATTAGGATCCATTTTTGAAGAATATTAATGAGTTTACTTATTTTCTATTATTTCATGTCATAATCATTTATTTGTACAATTTTATTCTCTTTGGTAAAAATTATAGTTATGAAAGTGTTTTTAAAAAGGCCCGACTTCACTCTCTATTCAATCATTAATATACGATTTCTATAAAGTTTTTCAAAGAATATTATACCATTACCCATTTATATATAAATAAAATGTTAAATATTAATGCCTTTAATAATATATTCATGGGAATCATCATGTCGCTTTCTAAATAAGGAACATTTCATTCCCTTTTACCCTAAAAAGGAATGTTATTTTGACCACGTATGACACATAAATATTTTCCTCTATCATTTCTTTGAATCTCCAACTGCATTTATAAGAAGTATAGTCATTATCCAAATGATATTAAATTTAATTTTAAAAGAATTTTTTTTTTCAAAATAGATTCAATATTCATTTATATCATTTCATAGAAAATAATTTTCAAATTGTTTTCATGTACTATTTACAAGTTCTCAAAGTGTTTTCAATGAAATGGGAATCAATAAATTTTTACGCTCTATTTATATGTTTTCAATAAATTTTCCTAGAAATGGACTTCAAAACATTTTTATGATTCTTTTATAATTTTTCTAGAGAAATATATTTCAAAATGTGTTCAATATCTATTTAAAAGTTTTCTAAGTATTTTCAACCCAATGGTTTTTCAAATGCTTCCAATATCTATTTATAAGATTTCTATGTATTTTTAATGAAATGTTTTTTGTATGATTTCATTGTTATTTTATACTTTTTCAAGAAAAATAATTCTTTCAATTTTCTTTTATAAGTTTTATAGGAGAATTGTTTCCAAAATGATATCATAAGATTAAAGGTATTTTCTGAAAAATGATTTTCAAATGGTTTGAATATTAAAAACCATTTTCTAACAAAAAATGATATTTTCCAAAAGAATTTCTTTAGATGAAATTTAAAAATTATTTTCCATTTATGATGACAAATATTGATATTAATCATGAATTTTAAAAAAAAATATATAAAGGATCTACTCATATTCTTTCTACGAATGATTTAGGAATAATACAACGGTTTTATGAAACCCATATCTCCTTTATGATTAATTTTTTTTGATACTCGTTTCTATTTCATGGGTTATATGAATTATAAACATGCTTTTTTATGGTTTATGATTATGATGAAATGATTATAAAACATCTCTATTTAGACATGTTATGATATGTTTTCATGTTTATGTTACACATTTCATTTGATGAGGTGTGATATGTTTATTTATTATCATGTGGTGCATGTACATATGATTTCATTATGTGAAGGGTGGGAACTATATCCCCATCCAATTTATTATGTAATGACTTATATGTCATGAGATTAAATAGGGTTAGATGGAGGGTTACACATTTCAGTATTAACGGGCTAGAATGAGGGTTACAAAGTTCAGTAATACAAGAATTGAATGAGGGTAATTGAGTTCTGTAATATAGTGATGGAATGAGGGTAACATTGTTTATAAATATAGGGCTAGAATGAGGGTCACGTATTTCAGTAATACCGGGCTAGAACAAGGGTTACATAGTTCAATAAACGACTTTTACACCAATATGGTCTGGGAATTGATGCCTTGGATAATATGGCAATCAGTATATGCTTATTTGTTTCCAAAAATTCCATGTTTTTCTCTTATGTTATGCATTTATGGATTATGTCCATTAATTACTATTGATTAATGTTTTATGAAATGCAATGAATTTTATCATGATTAAAGTATATGATATTTGTTATGCATGTAATGATCTTCTATTTTCATTATCATGTTCTCATAAACTTATTCTCATGTTTATGCTTACATGAATCCCTTGTTAACCTTTACTGATCATTTGATCTTATAATATATTATGTTTCCTTCCCCAGGTTATAATGATATATATTATGTTTGATGGGTATAAGAAGGGTGCGAGTAAAAAATAACCAGTGATAGATAATGTAGCACACTTATGTACTAGTGTTTCTCTTTCCATGTTTCTAGAGGAACTATACCAACTATGGTATTTGGGTGTCTATTTGTATAATGGTTATGTATTCCAAAAATGTTATTTAATTTTTATTTTTTTAAAATTGAGGTTTTCTATAGTTGGTATTAGAGAAAATGTGTATATATCCTTTGGAAACTAGTTAGAGATAAACATAGTAAGTTCCATAGGCAATTATCAAATTATATGTCTAGGTATGTCTCTATGGATTAGTATATGGATTTGTTAACATTTAGGAAAATTTCATGGAATTTTGTTAGAGGATAGAGTGAAGGGTCTTTTAAAAATACATCCATGTCAGGATACTAAAAGTTTATACGGATATGGAAAATATATACCTATGGGTAAAAACTCTGACAAGATGTTTTAGGCTTGACTCGTGGTAAATTGGTACATGAAAATTGGCCTTGCTGCACACATGGTTTGACACTTCTGAGGGGTATACTTTGGGAATTCACAATATTCGAACGAACCACCACAAATTATATATATATAAGTTTTCAATTAATAACCTAGGATAATCCCAAGTAGTCATATATTACAGAAGGAATCATGATTTAAACCTCCTATAATTGATTAATTTCTTGTTTATGTGGTTTCCTGCTATGATATGTTATACTCACACTATTAAAATATTTTTAGTCAATGGAAATAACTCTAAGGAACATGATTAATGTTGATTGTGATGGACTATTTTCTGATGAGCGGCCATGTGGGATGATCAGTAGAGTGAACGATGTCAGGATAATGCCTAATTATTATTCATGGAACATGATTAATAATTTTTACCTTAACAAACTCCCAGACTCACCATAGAAGAGAAAGAATGAGGGTGTTTAGAGTTAGTGTAATGAATACCATAGAGGAATATTTATTTGGTTTCCAATGTGCCAATAATATGGAAATAACCACCTAACGGAATGTCCAATAAAAACAAGAATGTGTTTTGATTGTGTAAAATATAAACACAATGAATGTGAGTGCAAGGGAAAATTTAAGATATTAGTTAACAAAATTGATGGGAAATTTGGCATCCCCATGTCCTTATCAAAGGATACGTGTTTAAAGTGTAGAGAAAATTGTCATTATTAACTCAATGTCCTAATAGGAATGTTTAGGGAGAGAATAAACAAGGTGGTGAGATTAATGGTTACATTGCTGATGATGAAGAGACTAAAGATTAAATGTGAATGAAAAAACTAATTGTGTAACATGATGAGGTAGCATTGTTATTGGATTATTGATGATGTAATCAAAGTATTTTGTATTTGGATTCCAATGTTAGGAATGATGAAATATAAAGGGATTGTTCTAATTATGTTTTTCAATCAGTGTTTTCATATTTATGTAGAATGTTTACTATAGACTGGTGAAGTTATTTAATGACAAGATAATATTTTGACATATGTAAAGTATCCCTTAATATTTTCTTTCTGAAAAGATAATGTAGTTTGGATAATGATATGTGGGGTATGAATAAGTAAATTGGATAGTATTAATTACCTTGAATCTAAGTAAGGACATGTGTATAGGTGGTTTTTTCTACAACTAATGAAGTATACAAAATATTTATATTTAAAGAGTAAATCCAATATACTTTGGAATGAGCGATCAAGAATATTTTCCAAAAGGGTTTATTTTAATTCAAGTTGATACAATGTTTCAAGAGAATGAATGAAGATTTTATTCATATACATGAAATGTGACAACCAAGAGATACATTGTGTTAAAGGATAGTCAATGTTAATCTAATTTCGTGACTCTCTTTCTAATCTTTTGTATTTTAACCATTGAGAAGTTTTATAAGGATAAACGTTAATTAAAATTGTATGTTAAGCTCTAGAGGAAGTATTTCTGCACCGAGTTTGTGTTGAAAACCAAGGTAAAAAGGATGATCAGTGATTAACCTTATTTCAATGATGTCCATCTTATGTATCATATTACTGTAGTTTTTAAAAAGGAAATCATATGTGTCGGGTGACAACCAATCATGTCTGGTATGGATGTAGGTCTTGGAACCAAGACTGATGGACAATATGGGATTCAAAGCTACCACTAGACTATGAGTTGTCCTGGTGAATGTTTATTTATTTATATTGAACAAATATTTATAATGATATACTAGGGTTACTTTTTATATATTAATGAATGTTTCTTTTGAGACAAATAGTTCAAATTATTATTCTTTTATGGGCCTTATGGTCCATTAAGAAGCATGTTTTAGTTCTTTGATAATCCTCGTTAATTTTTAAACATTAAATCCATGAGGTAATGTATGTATTAAAATAATTTCAAATCACAAAAAAATAATTATATTTTTTATATAAATTTATCAATAACTAATTAATGTTGTGAAAGTGAATAATTTTTTTTCTAATACCTTATTTTTTTTGAACAGATGGCCTTTTGAATCATCAAATATTTTGGAGTTTGAGGACCTTAGCTTTCCCTTTATCATTAACTAGTTTGTGATTGATGACCTCAATATCTCCCTTTAAATATTTTTTTATTCTTCCTTATCCAATTTTCAAACCCAACCCATGTTTTCCGATGTATAAACATAGTTATATGTAACTTTGATTAAATGTTATGGCTCCATATTTCACTTTTTACATGATTTTGTAGTATTAATTCTTACGATATTGGATTTTATAAATGAAAACTTCATGTATTAAACCATTGATAACCCAGATGAATTTCAAGGGTGAAATTCATTTTAAGAGGGGGTATTGTGTAACACCCACAGATTTTGTGAATTATTTTTTTCAAATTAATTTAACTTTTCAATATTTTTTATTCCATATTACATTGAAAATAGTTATTTATATATATTTATTAATAAACTATGTTAAATATTTCTTTCACACATAATTAAAACACTTATTGTGCTACACTAGACACCATTTTGGATTAGACTACAATCTACACCGACATATCATACGATGCAAACAACACTATGATGGCGTATGATACATGCAACACTATGTATCTATGAAAAATATATTTTTAATGTTTTCAATATTTTAATAATAAAATTTTTGCATATACATTATACATTGAAATATGCATAATAATAAATAATTTTAATTTAATTTATAATTGTTTTATATAAATAACATGTATTAAAAATAAAATATCTTATTTTTGGTAATGTCCTTCTATGTTTAAAAATATTATTTTCTCAAATAAAATTATTTTAAATCCCTTATAATCAAAGTTATTTTTGACACATTTAAAAATTTAATCTTATAAAATAAAAATTATTTTTTTATTGATTACATCAAAATTTTCATTGGGTAAATTTTTTGTGATTTTTCATCACAACTTGTTTTTATGATGAATATTGAAATATAATGATTTGTAGTCAAAATTTGATTTTTGTATATTTAATTATTAATGAATAATTATATTATAAATATGATTGAAGGTAAATTTTATTAATATTAAATCATAAAAAAACTATTATATTCATTAGTTTAAACTTCACTTTCAAACTGAATAAAAAATATTAACAAATATGAACTTCTTCCAGCATTAAAACCTCATTATTTCGTCCCATCTAGCAGATTAACACTAATCATAATTTTTCCTCTTCTATGATTAGAATTTAAAATTTACTATATAAACCATTTTATTAGTTATAATATTTAGATTATAATAATACCATGTAAATGTTTTACTAAAATGATTAGTAAAAGTGAATAAAATTAATCACAGCGGTTAAGGTCAAATGAAGCTTAATTAGGTAATAAACCTTATAATTAAGGCTTTAAATGACCAAGAAAATTTTCTAAAGAACATTATCTATCCATAGTTTTGAAATAAAATTTACATTATTGATTTTTTTTTATTTTTAATACCTTTTTAGGTAACAACATATACACACTTAATTTGATTCAAAAACATCCATGTGAGTCCTTTTCCCTCCCTATACAAGGCTACCACCTCTACCCAATCCTCACACCTCTAAACAATATTAAGTTCAGTAATGAAAAGAAAACATTACTCATGAAAATCATCCCTTCATCTTTGAATCCTCTCTTTGTGTAGAAATCCTTTCAAGGAATCCTTTTAGCACAAACCAAAAGGAGTTACTGATTAAAAGGTAACAACTTCTCTCAAGATCATTTCCATTATTTTCCTTCTCCACCCATACACTCTCTTTATTACCATATTGAGAGACAAATATAGTATCCTATAAATACTAAGATGTTTTTATTCAATTTTTATGACTTAAAATTACACACAACTCAATCTAATAAATCATGAACATACTTTTTATGTTTACCGTGTATTATTGCCTCATGAAATGTTGATTGTTCAATTTTTCCCTAATGACCAATCATGGTGGCTATTATGATGGAAAATATAATTCTATATGAAATATATTATATTTATTATGTATTTAATATTTTTATTCCATTTACATCACACCTATTTTAACCATCCATTTTGTTTAAATATGATAATCTTGTTTGAGGAAGTGTGGACTACCGCCCCCTCAATGCGATGCAATTCGTTCACGCACCAGATAGAATGTATTAAGGATATGTTAAAATAATTTATATGATTTATATTATATATTTATTCTAATGGAATAATAATATTTATATAAATACATATATATACAGATTTCATTTAAATACTTTCATTTAATACGGCTAAAAAAACAAGAAACAACATTCATTCGTATGTACAAATTACCATCTCAATGGACTATGCATTCAATTTAATAATTCTATTTGCTATAAATTATTATAATTTGAATATAAATTATATAGATGATATTTATATCATGATTTAAAATCTATGATCATTATATAAGTATAAGGATTAATGATACAATAGAATAAGACACATGTGAAGAAAAAAAGATAATATTACCCAAAGTGAAACTCTAATAAAGAATAGTTAACAAGAGAATAATATAAGGTTATATTAAATTAGTATATTCTAATATATATAAGAATATTCTTCTATAAAATATCTATAATAATCATATATAATTATTATAAATAAATCTTTTATGAGTGTAGATAGAGTCATGACACAAGTTAAGGGGATTTCATCACACATTTAATTTCTATTTAGAGGATATGTTCACATCTATTTCCTTTTTATGGTGCATGTACTTCCATTTAGTGTATTATATGTATCATTTAAATTAATTTATTGGTATTACCATTCCAATTTGATTTTCCATATTGAATGGGGTTTATGTTTCATATGTTACCAAATCATTAAAAATGTTTTTTTTTCTCAATTTTCCTTATATGAGACTCATGTTTTTCTGTACACCTAAACTATTTTTCAAGGTGAATATACATCCTTTATCCATTAATAATAATTAAAATAAATATTTTCATTATATTAAATTATTCATGTAATTTACTTTTCATACATGGAGATCATGATCCCATGATACCATGTTATAAGAGTTTTTTTTGTGAAATCTCATTTCATTCCAAAATTATTTATGTTCATGAATCCTTTGATTAAATATTCTGATCCATATCTCAAAAAAATCACTATTTTCCAAGTCCTCTTTTATTTCATGATACATTCATTTATGGTACCATTTTATACTCTTTGGTGTATATGATATATAATAAAATTTTATTAGGAAATCTCTACATTATAGTTTCCTCGGTCGGAAATATGTGTTTTCTAAAAATAGTTTCGATGAATATTTTACCATTTCCCTATAATATCTAATATAAATTTTTACACTTTTTTTCATTCAAAAATAATTTCAACGTAATATCCTTGTCACTTTTCAAACAAGGAAATTATATATCTTTTTTTCCATGGAAGTAGAATATTCTTTTGGACCTTGCATGATTTGTACATATTATCCCTCTGTCATTTCATTGCAGCTCCATTTACATTTTTCAGAAGGTTAATGTATAAGAAAATTATTTTAAAAGTAATTTTCATGGAAAATTGTTTTCAGAATGGTTTTATTTTTCTTTTATATGTTTTCATTGAATAATATTTTTAAAATGTTTTAATTTATTATCTATTAGTTTTATAGTTCTTTAAATGAAATGTTTTTCAAAACATTTCAATATATATTTTCATGTTTTCAATTTATTTTTTAATAAATAGTTTTCAAAACAATTTCACGATTCTATTATATGCTTTCAAGAAAAATGTTTTACAAAATTTATTTAATATCTATTAATAAGTTTTTAATTAATTTTCAAATAAATGGGTTTCAAAATGTTTTCATGAATTTTTTATATGTTTTCAAATTGTTTTCAATGAAATGGTCTTCAGAACTATTAGATGATTATTTTATTTTTTTTTTAAAAAATTTCAAATTTATTTCAAGATTTTTTATAAATCTTCATTGAAAAATGATTTCAATGTGATTTAATAATTTTTAAGGGATTTTTGAGAAAAATTATTTTCAAATGGTTATATGTATTAAAAAGGTTTTTTGAAAAAATAAATGATATTTTCCTTAAGAATCGTTTTTAGATGATATTTTGAAATTATTTTCCATCTTTGATTAAATCTATTTATGTTACTCATGTGTTTTAATGAAATTATCTAAAGGATCCACTAATATACATTCTACGAATGAGTTATGATTAATTCCATGGTCTTTATGGAACCCATTTATCCTTCAGTGGTAATGTGGTTATGAAACCTATTTATCTTTATTGGGATATATATATTTGGCAGTTGAGTATTTTCATAGGTTATGTTTATGATGAAATGATTATTAAACCTATCTCTTTCCATATGTAATTATATGTTTACATGATTATGATTACTATTTCATTTCATGGGGTAAGATATGTTTATTTAGGAGCTTCTTCCACATGTATGTATGATTTCATTATATGATGGGTTAGCCTATATCTCCCTCCAATGAATTGCGTAATGATTTATATATCATGAGATTAAACAGGGCTATAATGATAGTAATTCATTTCATTAATACGAAGGTGGAATAAGGGTTAATCAGTTTAGTAATATATTACAATAATTAGGGTTACATGGATCAACAATACAGGTTTGGAAGCAGGGTAAATAAATTCCATAATACATGGCTGGAATGGGGGTCACTCAGTTCAGTAATACAGTGCTAGAACAGTGTTTACCCAATTCAGTAATGCACTTTTTCCACTAATATGATATTGGAATTGATGCTTTACATACTAAGGAATCTAGTATCTGCGTTTGTGTTACCAAAATTCCATGTCTCACTCTTATGTTATGCTTTTCTAGATTATGTCCTTTATATCCATTTGATTCATGTATTTTGAACTCTCAATCACTACGTCATGATTCATGTATGTTATCTTTGTTATTCTGGGTATGATCTTATATTTTCATGATCATGATCTCAAACCCTTATTGTCTTTTTTTTGCTTACATGTTTCCCTTGATTACCTTAATGATAATTTGAGCTCTGCCCGTTTTATGTTTCCATCCTTATGATATGAAGATATATATTATGTTTGATTTGTCTACGAACGATGATAATTATGATGAACCGAGTGGGAGTTAATGTATCTCACTTATGATCCAGTGTTTATTTTTCCATGTTTCCAAAGGAACTATACCTACTGTGGTCTTTGGGAATCTATTTGTAAAAAATTAATGTATTACACAAAATTTAGGTAATTATTATGTTTTGTAAAGGCATGGTCATTATACCACTCAAGAATCCAAATGGCACCATATGAATCCCTTTATCGGGAAATATATAGAACATCAACACGATGGGTTAATGATTGTGAGAATAAACTATTAGAACCTAAAGTGGTTGAAGAAATGGTGGAGAAGATTGAAGGAATTTGGTATCACATCAAGAAATCCCCAAGAACATAAAGGAGATATTAAGAACTTCATAGAAATGACTAAGAGATTAAGGATGGAGACTTGGTATTCCTCATCAAATCTCTACAGAAGAGGATCTTGAGATTTCATAAGAAAGGAAAGATGATTCCCAGGTTAATCGACCCCTTCGAAATTCATGATCTTGAGCAAGAAATGGCCAATTGACTAGAAATCACAATAGCCATTTCTCAAGTACATGATATATTTCATGTAGCCCACTATGGAAGTACATACCAGATCCCTCACATTTACTAGATCCATAGGTGGTACAGTTGGAGAATGGTCTCTCTTACGAAGAGTGTCCCGTAATGATCGTGGACCTCAGAGATAAATTTATATGAAAAATGACTAAACCACTATTTATAGTACTGTGGATGAATCATATGTATGAAGAGGAAATATAGGAACTAGAGGAGGGAATAATGGAGAAGTAACCTCACTTGTTTTCACCATAGTTTAAAAAATGAAATTTTAGGGGTGAAATCTTATAATGGGAGAAGAATCTAATAATCCAACGTTATATCAATGTAAATACCCTTCTTATAATCATTATATACAGTACAAATCACATAAAATCACCAAGAGAACACAATTCAGTCTTTATAAATGAACAATAAAGGAAATAAGAGGTATTTTTTGAAGTTAAGGAGCCTATACGAATGGAATTGTGTAACGCCCCGACCCCAGTAGCCCAGATTTGGTGCCTTATTACATATCATTGGCATGATCACAAATGATAAAGTCTCGAAAGACCGACTAGTTTAGTAGCCTTGAAGTACTAGATAAATTCATAAGGTTTACATTACATCATAATATTTAAAACTACGAAAACATTGTTTCCATGGAAAACACTGAGATCCCATAGAATATCCCTGCAGGTCAGTCATAATATACTTCTTCACATCCTTGGGAAAATAAAACATAGAAAGGGGTGAGATCAATTGCTCAGTAAGGATAACAATATATTATAAAAATTCATAAATAAGAAAAAAAAATTACGACAATGTATAAAACTAAAACAATATCATTTTTCAACATAAACATCATCATAATATGAAAAATATAAATCAAAATAAGGATATTAATTACAAACATGGATATTCTATGAGTCGAATAATGAAATGAAATATCAATAGCCACATTCAAAATGATTGAATACAGAATGCCAGACATTCATTACCACATAGTTAAGGACTTGTGCCAAGACTACAAATAAGATTTTGTCAAGGCATTTTTCCAAGACACTAGTTTGTCCCATGAGACCTACCGATTCAGCGAGGAGCTATAGCGGGATCCACCCATCACTTACTGAGTCGAATGAATTCCTCATATAAAAAAATTTAAGCATAACATAATCATTCATAATAAAAAATAGCATACGAAATGTCAATACATTATCCATTAACCATGAATGATGTAAAAATAAAACATCCATAGTCAAACATATCACAAAACCGTTAATACAATATGGAATTTTTTAATCATAATAAATCAACATCATATAAGCTTAAAATCAATGAAATGATGTAGACATAGATGAAATCAAAACCTTTTTTAGAAAAATATATCTTTCTATTTTGAAATAATTTAATAGTCAAATAATTATAAAGAAAACATTTATTTTGAAAATATTATTATAAGATTGTAAGGGAAGCTTCAGTGATGTTATAACGGCGGAAAATAATTACACCTGCTATATATGTTAACAAAACATTCTTAAATTAATTTTGTCGAAAATGTCATAAATTAAATTTTTTGGAAAATGACGGAAAGATTACTTTCAAAATTTATGAGGTCAAATAATGGTATGAATAACTTTACCCCATAGTCCAGTAAGTAGTAAATTTTTTAATACATTTTTATGAAAACACGGATGTGGATGATAAAGAGCTTCTAGTTTATAATTACATATAAATAACCTTGAATAATGAAGAGGTTGTAGAATTAACCCATACCTTATACTTTTCCTTGGTAGAGGGTAGTACAAACACTTGTACAATGGTGAAATAATTGTTTTTAAATTATACAAGAATTTTATATATTAATATGATATCACATATGATCTTTTAACATTGCTTTGTTAATAACATCATAGTATTATCATCGTTTCAGGTGTTAAATGATTCATTTTCCTTTATAAGAATTGTTACGTATGTAATTTTTGTTATGAATATGATGTATATTATTCATATTCAGAATTATATTAATTCTTTAATCTTTATTTTTAATCATCTAATAAAAATTAGTATTGAATGGATATGATGGGGAATGAATCTCATCACGTTCATGGAGACGGTAATCTGTACGTATGCAAGAGAAAAAATGTCATTCTTTTGATATTAAAATAATATATAATTGGAAGGTATATCATATATAAAGAACCATTATCATGTTATATTTATTATTTACATAAATTACATATTATTATTATACCCACCCAAATAAAAATGTATTGAATAACAATTACACCACAACATAGAGACGGTAAGTTGTAAGTACGCACATATGGTCACATGTCATTAAAAAGATAGATAGAATAATAAATTAGTTTGTACCATATTTATAATAACATCACAGTATATAGAATATACTGAAGTTATTATTTTAGAATAGAAACAAAAAAGAAAGAGGAAGTGGAAGTTGAAAGGGACATGAAAGAGGTGATGAATTATTTACATTTTCTTTGGGTTCTTCCTTTTCCATTGATCAATTGGGCTCCTTAGGTTGGATTTATGAATAAAGAAATTCATCTAGGATGAAGGGAAGATAGTTTAGAGGGTACTTGGGTAGAGGTTAGCCAATCCAAAATTCTTTGAAGGAGTGAATTTGAGGGAAGGGAGAGTTCCCTATTATAAGAGGGGTGAGGGTCACCTTAGGAAAATCTAGAAATATAATTTTATAACAAAACAACATCTGGTTTCTAATGTCCCCAAAATTAATTATTTAATGACTACGGTGGGGATGGGTCAAAAACCACTCAACCAATAGGTTTTAGAAAGGTTTGGATCACTATATTAACCTTATATTTTAGATTTAACTCTTAGTTAAGTAGTATTAAATTTACCATGTCTCTTTGTATTTTTATATTATGTAACACCTCAAGCTTCCACAGTACGCTTCTCTTTGAATAATATAGTAGCGTGTGTTGTACGCAAATTCGAGTTCTAACACATCACAAACACTCAAACTAGACATTATGAATAGTAATACCCACTTTTTTAAATATTATAAATTTCATCATTCCAAATGGAATTCATATTTGGATTCAGAATATCGAAATTTGCTTAGGGTGAATTTTTGGTATTTTTTTTAAATGTTTCAATTTTGGATGAATAGTGAAAAAACACTGAGTTATAGTTTAGAATCGAAATTTTTTAATTAAATTTTTTTTTATTATATTTAAATTTATTTTAGGTCAAAATATATACATAATACTTATATAAGTTCAATGTAATTCATTGGAGTCAATTTATAATAATTTTAGATATATAAAAATTTTATAGAACATTTCACCGTCTTTTATCCACCTGCTAGGAGAATTTGGAAATTCACATAAAACATAATTTTACCGCTTATGTGAGTGAAATTTTGAAAATCCGAGATACACTTTTAATATCAAGGAGTTAAATGTGGTTCAATAAGATAATAATAATTTTTTGTGAATATTATCTTTTTTCTTCTATTTACCACGGTTAAAAGTAAATAGGGTAATTAAGGGTAAAAATGATATTATTATTACACTAATACATGTAATAATATTATTGGATAAGTATATTTCGATCCAAAACAAACTTTGGAATAAAATATGAACCTCTTTGGTCCACTTGGATTAGATTAGAACCTTTATTATTATTTAATTCAAAGAAGAGTTAAAAGAGTTAAAATTAAAGTTTAATAACTAACACAATATTAATATACGGTTACACATAAGAATAATTCGACTAAAATATGAATTAGAAATATAAAAAGATTTCATACATAAGTGTATTTTAATTATATTTTTTAGTCATTATGTAAGTAATTTTATTTATGACACAATATGATGCAGTAATTACATAATTAATGAAATATTAAACTAATTTATATTATAAATATCCAAATAAATGAAATTTCAGGACCTATATGAATTAAATTAATTTTATAGATTAATATTACATATTAGGGTTGGTTAGATGAATTTTGTTTGAAGCAAAAATGCTGTTATGAATTTAGCAACAACAAAATACAAAATAGTGTCAAATTGACATTAAAGAGTTTAAAAAAAATATTATATTATTAATTGATACTATATTCCTAAAAATCTATGGTTCAAAAAAATACTTATATAATGATAGTTGTATCATTAATGAATTATTTTAGGTTCTCTTGGAAGTATATAGTATGTTTAATAACCATATAATATAAAAATAGAAAGAGACATGGTAAATGTCAAACTATTTAACTAAGAGTTAAATCTAAAAGATAAAGATAATATAGAGACCCAAACCTGTCTAAAACCTATTGGATGAGTTTTTTTCGACCAATACCACCATATAATTTAAATCATCCACTTTGGAGCCATTATAAATAGAAAATTAATTTATTATAAAAAATATTTCTAGCTTTTCCTAAGGTGCCCATCACCTCTCTTATAAAAGGGCACTCCCCCTTCTCTCTAATTTACACCTTCAATGACAATTGGCTCAACCAACCTCTACCCAAATACCATATCAAAGGTCCTCCCTTCATCCTAGGGGACTTAATTTAGTTATAAAACCATCCTAGGGAGCCCTTTTGATCAAATCAAAAGGAAGAACCTGATGAAGAGGTAAATATCTCACCGCCTCTTTCAAGGTCCATTCTTCTTCCACTTCCATTCTCTTTTTTGTTTCCATTATAAAATTATATCTACAATATCTTCTATATACTGTGATGTTATTATAAATATGGTACAACCAAATTAATTATTCTATCCATCCATTGAATGACATGTCACCAAATGTGCGTACGTAGGGCTTACCGTCTCCACATCGTGGTGTAATTATTAACAAAAAAAATATTTTTTGTATGGGTATAATATTGATGTGTTATTGATGTAAATGATAAATATAACATGATAATGATTATGTATATATGACATACCATACAATTTTATATTATTTTAAAAACAAATAATGATTTTGTCGCTTGTGCGTACGTACGGATTACAGTCTCCACGAACATGATGAGATTCATTCCCCATCATATCCATTCAAGAATAATTTTCATTAGATGATTAAAAATAATGTTCAGAGACTTGATATTATTATTGATATTAATAAGATACTTACCATCCATAAAACATATGACTCTAATAACAAATAATATAAACGAAAACGAATCCGTTAACACCCCAAACGATGATAATACTATGATATTATTAACAAAACAATGTTAAAAGATCATATATGATATGATATTAATGTATATGATTATTTTATAGTTTAATAAAAATTATTTCACCATTATACAATATGTTAACCTACACTATTCCAAGGAAATGTACATGGTAAGGGTTTATTTCAAAATATATTCATTATCTGAGGATATTTATACATAATTATCTAATGGGACCTCTTTATCATCCACATACATGTTTCATAAAAATTTATTTCAATAGATTCTTAATATTTTATAGAATATGGGTTAAATTAATTTATACCCTTATTTGACGTTTCATAAGATGTTTATAAAGGAATCTTTTCGTCGTTTTCCAAACAAGGTCTTTTTTATCATTTTCGACAAAATTAAGGTAATAATACCTTTTTTTAACTTATACGTCTGGTACGACTATTTTCCACTATTATATAATCTTAGAATCTTCCCTTACAATCTTATAAGAATATTTTCAATGTAAATGTTCTATTTTATAATTATGTGACTTTTAAATGATTTCAAAAACAATGAGATATTTCTCTCAAGTAGTTTTGATTTCATATATGTCAACATCCATGGATGGGTTTTAAGCTTATTTGATGTTGATTTATTATGACACATAACCTCCATATTGTATTGAAGGTTTTGTAATATGTTTGACTGTGGATGTGTTATTTTTATACCATTCATGGTTTATAGATAAATTATTGACATTTCATATTTTAGTTTTAATATGAATTTTTATGTTATGTTTAATCATGTTCATATAAGGAATGAATTGGGATTAGTATGTGACGGGTGGAGCCTGCTATAGCTCATCAATGCATCTGTAGGTCTAATGAGACAAACTAGTGGCTCTGCACAAGCCCTTGAAAAAATCTTATTTGTAGTCTTGGCACAAGGCCTTTACTATGTGGTTATGATAGTCTGTCATTATGCATTCCATCATTATGAAAGTGGTTATTGATATTGCACGTGATTGTTAGACTAGTTTAATATCCATGTGAATAAGTAAATGGTATTATTTAATTTTATTTTTTCCATTTTATGATGAAGTTCATGTTTAAAAGGATTTTGTTTTAGTTATACATTTCCTTAAAGGATTAGGCTTATTTATGAATGTTTCTACTTAATTTTTATCCTTACTGAGTATCTGAGCTCACCCCTTTCTATGATTTATTTTTCCCAGGATGTCAAGAAATATTTTATGACTGACCTCCAAGGATTGTCAGAGGGGATATGAGTATGGACTATGGAGACTATTTTGTTGTTTTTTTTCACATTATTATGTAATGTAAGACTTATCAATGTATCTAGTGTTTCCAAGGCAACTAAACTAATCGGTCTTTCAAGACATGATCAATTGTGATCATGGCAATGTTATGTAATAATGCACTGACTCTGGGTAACTGGTCTCAGGGAATTATAGTTGGTATCAGAGGATGTTTAGTACAAAACATGGAAGATAGATTTAGATAAATTCTGATTAGAGCACATATCCCAACGATAGACATTGAAGATTAGTATAGAATAACTTCCTAGAATTTTGGTATTTAAGAGATTTTGGGAGTTTTCCAAGCAATACATCCCTATTTGGATTCAAGAAGGTAGAGGCGGCTCTGGCATAGATGTACCTAGGAGTAAAACTCGAAAACACCACTTTGAGCTAGACTCAAACTTGAACTGGTGTACGACAACGAGACTTGTTGTAATCTTGGTTACGACACTCCCAGGGGATATATTTATGAAAATGATCATTTTCATTAAAAACCATCTCAAATAAAACATTTTTTTCATGATTATGGATTATATCGATAAAATGATCAATTTATGTTATGTCTTTTACAAGTTTGGAATTATGTATTTTGATTCTTAAGCTGGTCTAGTTTATGCCATTTTTTAGAAATGCCGCCTATTGTAAGGAATGGAAATCTTATCAATGCGCATACTACATGTAGGGATTTATCTCCTGCTCCAGATAATAATAGTGGAGCTGGTGACACAACTGGTGTTGATCAGCTTATCACTATAATGAGACAACTTACTCAGGTTATGAATAATAACCTTACCCGTATGAAGTACCCTGATCCGCAGCGTGGAGGATCAATTTTAGATCGCTTCATGAGGAAAAAATCACCAAAATTCAATGGGACTAGAAATCGATTAGTATATGAGTAATTGATAAATTCTTTAGATAATATATTCCATGCCTTGGGGAGTAGCGAATGGGAAAAAGATGTCATGGTATTTTACCACCTCACTGGAGATGCTGATCAGTTGTATTCATTGATTTAGAACACAAAGGAATATGATGAATTATTAAATATTGAATGGAGGAAGTTTAAAGATATTTTTTTAGAAAAATAATACCCTCGTGACCATCGAGCGTATATTGAAAGACAATTTCTGAGTCTGAGGCCAAAGGAGGATGAGAATTTCACAAAGTAGGAGGATAACTTTACAAGGTTAGCGAGGCATGCTGCAGATTATATATGTAACTCAAGAAGTAATATTGATCATTTCATTGATGGGTTAAAACCGTTTCTCCATCGAGCAATAGTCTCACAATCCTTCTCGTAGTACGATGATATTGCCTCATATGCTATGAAGAGAGAAAAAGAATTCCTACGTATTACGACTATAAAGAAATGAAAGAGAAGAAAAGATCTGCTGATCACTCTAGAAATGGAAAAAAGGGGAAGAAGGTAAAAGTTGAATACACATCCTGCAGTAAATGTGGGAAGAAACACCCCGATACTTGCAAGAAGGGAATTGGAGTCAGTTACAAGTGTTGTGAAAAAGGCCACCAAGCTCATTATTGGAATGTGAAGAAAGAAGATACCGAGGTTCAATTATCAAATTGTAGGGATATGGGACATTATTCAAATGAATGTCGTAAGCATCAGGGGATCATACCTCATTAAAGGCCAAGGGATCAAGGCCAAGATTATAATATCACTACTACTGAGGTAGAAGCTCCAAAAGACATGGTGTCAGGTAATTTAATGGTTTCCTCAAGATTTGAAAATGCTTTATTTGATTCTGGATCATCACATTGTTTCAAATATTTTCAATTTGCTATTAAAATTAGATATTTCCAACTTTATTTAACAAGGGATTTGACGGTTAACACTCCTAAGGGAAGTATCATCACAATAATGTTTTGTGAGTCCTTTCCCTTTAGAGCATATAAATGTCTTTATCTACTGATCTCATTGTCATACCCATGTTTTAGATTGATATAATCCTCAGTATGGATTGAATTTAGGACCATGACTTAATGATTTATTTTAATAAGAAGGAGGTTATAATTTTTGATGATGATGGTAATGAACACCTTATCATTACAGTTGAATCATCACCACCTAATTCTTACCCAGATCCACCCCCAATAGCTCAACTAAATTCAATTATTGGGGAGGAATAGAATGAAATAACTGTTGGTGAGGAAAGGAATGTTCAAATAGAGTATTTACCTATTGAGAAAGAATATGTTGATGTGTTTTCAAAAGATTTACCTGGACAACCTCCAAAACGAGAAATTGAGTTTTCCATTGATTTAATTCTTGGATCAAGGCTCATATCGAAGACCCATTATTGAATGGCCTATGTGGAATTAGTAGAAATAAATAAACAACTAGAGGAATGAATTAATAAGGGATTTATTTTCCATAGTGTTTCTCCATGGGGAGCCCCTTTCCTTTTTTAAGAGGAACGATGTATCTATGAGGTTATTTATTAACTACAGGGAGATCAATGAAATAACAATAAAGAACAAGTATCCCCTACCTTGAATTGATGATTTATTTGACCAACTACATGGAGTTCAACACTTTTCAAATATTTAACATCGATCTGGATACCATTAGTTGTCTGTGAAAAAGGTAGACATTCCAAAAACAGAATTTCGAACCAGGTATGAGCATTACGAGTTTTCAGTAATGCCTTATGGATTGACTAATGGACCCTCTGTCATTACAGATCTAATGAACAGAGTTTTCAAGGAATATCTTGATGATTTTGTAGTGGTATTTATTGATGATATCCTGGTATACTTCAAAAGCTAATAATATCATAAAAATCACTTGCGCATTATACTGAATACTCTTAGAAGACATGAATTATATCTGATGTTTTACAAATGTGAATTACGAATTCAGAATATTTTTTTCATGGCCATATTATCTCTAAGGATAGAATCTCCATTGATCCTTTTATGATAGGAGCAATCCATGAATGGCCAGCACCGATGAGTATAACTGAGGTACGCAATTTTATTGGTTTAGCAGGTTATTATCGTCGTTTTGTCCAGAATTTTTCCTTATTGGATAACCAATTAACGATTCTCACACGTAAAGGGGTTAAATTTGTTTGGATAAAAGAGTGTGAAGAATGTTTCAAAGAACTGAAGAGAAGATTATTCAATGTTCCTATCTTTACTCATCCATCGGTGAATGATGGGTTTGTTATTTATAGTGTTGTTTCAAATAAAGGACAAGGTTTTGTCCTTATGCAGAAAGATAGGGTTATTTCCAATGCATCATGACAACTAAAAAATAATGTGAAAAACTATCCTACTCATGATATTGAGTTAGCAGCTATAATATTTTCATTGAAGATTTGGAGACACTATCTATATGGTGAAAAATGTGAGATTTATACTGATCACAAGAGTTTGAAGTATATTTTTTAACAAAAGGAACTCAACATGTGGAAAATAAGATGGCTTGAACTACTCAAGGATTATGATTACATGATACACTACCACCCGGGGAAGGAAGGTAAGTTGGCAGATGATTTGAATAGAAAGGATGATGGAGTTTTGAACCATATGAGAGTTGAAAGTGATCCAATTTTCATAGATATAGTGAAGATGGATATGGGAATTATCATGTAAGGTGAAAAATAAATACTTTTTTAAATGGGTTCCAAACAATATTTACTAGAAAGAATAAAGTGTTCTCATACCGATGATGAATAATTTTCAAAAGAAGATTAAATATGTGAATTATGAGACATTGAGTGACTTCATGTGAAGATGGAATTTTGAAATCTGGGAAGAGACTTTGTGTTTTCGATATACCTGATCTAAAAAGGGAATTGTTAGACGATGATCATAGTTCCAACTTATCATTACACCATGGGAGAAAAAATATATATTGAGATTTGAAGGAACATTTTTGGGGGGACAACATGAAGAGGGATATTGCTGATTTTGTGTCAAGTTGTATAGTTTGTCGACAAGTGAAAGCTAGAAGGCAACAACCTAGAAGAGTCATGAAACCTTTTTCCATACCTGAGTGGAAATGGGATAATATTACGATGGACTATGTAATGGGACTTCCAAAGAATCCTAGATGGAATGATGCAAAATGGGTCATTGTTGATCGTCTTACCAAGTCAGCACATTTTCTTTCTATAAGATAAGAATTACCACTTGAATGTTTAGAAAGAATATATATTAATGATGTTGTGAGACTTCATGGTGTAGCCCTATCGATTTTTTTAGATCGTGATCCCCGTTTTACATCATGATTCTAGAAAATTCATCAGAAAGAACTAGATACTGAGCTTTGTTTGGCCACTGCCTACCACCCTCAAATAGATGGACAATCAGAATGAACTATTAAAACCACAAAATACATGTTGAGATCATGATCACTTCACTTTTATGGTATGTGTGATCAATATTTACCTCTGGTGGAATTTTCCTATAACAATAACTTCCATTAAAGTATTCAGATCGCGCTATATTAATCATTATATGGAAAGAGATATCGCACACCAACCTGTTAGGATGATGTCGATGAAAGAAAACATGTAGGCCCAAAACTGGTGGAGGAAATGATGGAAAAGGTGAAGGTAATCCCAAACCACATCAATGCAGCTCAAAGTAGGCAGAAGAGCTATGCCGATAACCGAATGAAGGATTTGTAATTTTAGGTCAGAGATCTTGTTTTCTTAATGGTATCTCCATGGAAGGGAGTTAAAAGTTTTGGAATGAAGGGAAAATTGAGTCCCAGGTACATCAGACCTTTCGAAATTATAAAACGAATTGGGGATGTAGCTTAAAGGTTGGCAATGCCGCCAAGTCTCTCCAAAGTTCACGATGTGTTCCACCTATCACTATTGAGAAAATACATGCCTGACCCAACACATGTACTCACCTATGAGGAATTAGAACTATAACCCGATCTATTTTATTGCGAAGAGCTTGTAAAGGTTCTTTCTACAAGAGAAAAAGTGCTGAGAAACCGGACGGCTCGTCTGATAAAAGTTTTATGGAGAAATCAGAAGATGGAAGAGGCAATGTGGGAACCCGAGGAACATATGATGAAGAACCACCCTAGTCTTTTTAGGTAGTAAAATTCTAAAAATTTCGAGGATGAAGTTATTTGAAGGAGGGGGAATGTAACCCCCCAAGCATCCACGATATGCTTCTCTTTGAATAATACATTAGCGTGTGTTGTATGCAACTTTGAGTTATAACACATAAAAACCACTCAAACTACCTGTTATGAATAGCCATACCAAATTATTAAAAATTTTATAAATTTTATCTTTCAAAATGGACTTCATTTTTGGATTTTTAATATTGAAATTATCTTAGGGTTGATTTTTGGAATTTTTCTGAAAACTTTCAATTTTTGATGAATAATGAAAATCAATGAGTTATAGTTTAATACTGAATTTTTAATTTAAATTATTATTTATTTTATTGTAATTTATTTTTCGTCAAAATAGATGCATAATACCAATAGAAGTAAAATTTAATTTATTGGAGTCAAATTATAATAATTTTAGATATATAAAAATTTTATAGAACTTTTCACCATCTTTTACCCACGTGCTAGAAGAATTTTCAAATTCATATAAAACATTTTTACCGCTTCTGTGAGTGGAATTTTGAAAATTAGAGTAAAACAGTTAATATAAAGGAGTAAAATGTTGATGAATAAGATAAAAATAATTTTTGGGCAATAATGGCTTTTTACGTTTATTTACCATGGTTAAAAGTAAATAGGGTATTTAAGGGTAAAAGGATTATTATTAATACCATGAAACGTGACATAATTATATTGGATAAGTATAGTTCGACCAAAAACAACACTAGGAATAAAATATGAACCATTTTGGTCTACTTGGATTAGATTAGGACATTAATTATTATTTAATTTAAAGAAGAGTTAAAAGAGTTAAAATCAATGTTTAATAACTAAACCCTTTTTAATATAGGGTTACACATAAGATAAATTAGACTATAAATATTCATTATAAAGAAATAAATATTTCTTACATAATGGTAATTTAATTATATTTTGTAGACATTAAATAATTTAATTTATTTATGGTATATTATGATGCTGTAATTACCTAATTAATGAAATATTAAAATAATTGATATTATAAATATCAAAATAAAGGTATTCGATACTTTTTATGAATTAAAATAATTTTAGTTATTAGAATGACATATTAGGGATGGTTAGATGAATTTTTTTAAAAGAAATAATGCTGTTATGAATAAAAAAAATACCAAATAGTGTTAAAATTGACATAAAAGAGTTTTTAAAACAAATATTATATTATTAATTGATATTATCTTACTAAAAATATATGGTTTGGCCAAAAAACTTATATAATGTTATGTGTATCATTAATAAACCATTTTGGGTCCTCTTCTAAGTATATAGTATGTTTATTAACCATATAATATACAAATTCCAAAAGGCATGGTAAATGTCAAATTATTTAGCTAAGAGTTAAATCTAAAGGATAAAGATAATGTAGTGACCCAAACCGGTGTAAAACATATGGGTTGAGTGGTTTTTTACCAATAACCACCTTATATTTTAAATTATCCTCTTTGGAGGAATTATAAATCGAAAATAATTTTATTATAAAATAATATTTCTAGCTTTTCCTATAGTGCCCCTCACCCCTCTATTAAAAGGGCACTCCCCCTTCCCTCTAATTCTCACAATCCAAGCCATTTGGATCAGCCAAAATCTTCCCAAATACCCTCTAAACTATCCAAAATTCATCTTAGAGTCCCTATAGTAGTTATAAATCCATCCTATGGATCCCTTTTGATCAAATAAAAACCAAGAACCCAAAGAAGAGGTAAATATCTCACCACCTATTTCAAGTACCTCTCTTCTTCCAATTCCTTTATCTTTGTTGATTAAATTATAAAATAATAACTCCAGTATATTCTATATACTATGATTTATAATAAATATGGTACAACCAAAATCATTATTCTATCCCTCCTTTGAATGACATGTCACCATACGTGCGAACGTACGACTTACCGTATCCACGTCGTGGTGTAATTGATATTCAATACATTATTATTTGGATGAGCATAATAATGATGTTTAATTGATGTAAATAGTTTGTATAACATGATAATGATTCTGTATATATGATATAACATCCAATTATATATTATTTTAATAACAAATAATGATATTTTCGCTCATGCGTATAAATGGATTACTCTCTCCGCAAAGACGATGAGATTCATTTCCCATCATATCCATTCAAGACTAATTTTTATTAGATGATTAAAAATAATGTTTAAAGACTTGATATAATTATGGATAAGAATATGATACATCCTATCCATAACAAATATGACTCTAATAATAAATAATATAAAAGAAAACGAATCTGTTAACACCTGAAAGATGATAATACCATGATATTATTAACAAAATAATGTCAAAAGATCATATATCATATCATATTAATGTATAGGATTCTTTTATAATTTAATAACAATTATTTCACCATTATATAGGAGTTTAACCTACACTTGACCAAGGAAAAGTACAAGGTAAGGGTTTATTTAACAATCTCTTCATTATCTGAGGTTGTTTATACGTAATTATCTACTAGAACCTCTTTATTATCCACATCCATGTTTCTTAAAAATGTATTTTAAAACATTCTTAATATTTTATAGACTATTGGTTAATGTAATTTATAACATTGTTTGACTTGTTATAATATGTTTATAAAGAAATCCTTCCTTCATTTTCCAAACAAGGTCCTTTTTAACCATTTCAACAAAACTAAGGTAAGAATGACTTTTTTAACATAAACAGATGGTGTGTCTATTTTCGGACATTATAAAATCATCGAAGCATCCCTTACAAGAATATAAGAATATTTTCAAATTAAATGTTTTATTTTATAAATATGTGAATTTTATATTATTTAAAAAAAAGTGATATTTCTATCAAATAATTTTGATTTCATCTATGTCAACATCCTTTGATGGATTTTAAGCTTATTTGAAGTTGATTTATTATGATACAAAACTTCCATATTGTATTGAAGGTTTTGTGATATGTTTGACTATGGATGTGTTATTTTTATACAATTCATGGTTTACGGATAATGTATTGGAATGTAGTATTCTAGTTTTAAAACGAATGATTATGTTATGTTTAAACCTGTTCATATGAAGAATGCATTGGACTTAGTATGTGATGGGTGGAGCCCGCTATAGCTTCTCAATGCATCAGTGGGTCTCATGAGACAAACCAGTTTCTTGGAACAAGGCCATGAAAAAATACTATTTATAGTCTTGGCACAAGTCCTTGACTATGTGGATATGATAGTCTTGAATTATGCATTCCATAATTATGCGAGGGGTTATTGATATTGCATATGATTATTCGACTAGTAAAATATCCATGTGAATAAGTAGATGGCATTATTTCATTTTCTTTTTTCCATGTTATGCTGATGTTCATATTTAAAAAGATTTTTTTAGTTACACATTTCCTTAAATGTTTATGCTTATTTATGAAAGTTTCCACTATATTTTTTTCATTACTGAGCATCTCAGCTCACCCCTTTATGTGTTTTAATTTTCCTTAGATGTGAAGAAGTATTTTATGAATAACCTGTATGGATTGTCTGAGGGGATATGAGTGTGGAATATGGGAACTATGTTTTTGTAGTTTTTCACTTTATGAAATAGTGATTGACTTGTGAATGTATCTAGTGTTTCCACGGATATTAAACTAATCAGTCTTTTGAGACATGATCATTTGTGATCATGACAATGTTATGTAATAATGCACCAACTCTGGGTAACTGGGGCCGGGGTGGTACATATTATATGGTTAATAAATATAATATATACTTACAAGAGAACCCAAAGTGGTTCGTTAATGATACACCTATCATTATATAATACTTTTTCCCAAACTTTATATTTTTATGAATATACTATCAATTTATAATATAATATTTGTTTTAAAAACTCTTTTATGTCAATTTTGACACTATCTAGTATTCTGTTTTTTCTAAATTCATAATAGCCTTATTACAAAAAAAATCATCTAACCAACCCTAATATGTCATATTAACCTATAAATTTTGTGGAATTCATAAAAAAGTATCAAATTACATTTATTTGGATATTTATATTATCAATTAATTTAATCTTTTATTAATACAATAATTTCAACATCATCATTTTGTCATAAATAAATTAAAGTATTTAATGGCTAAAAATTATCATTATGTAGGAAGTAATTTTATATTTCTAATAAAAATTTATCGCCGAATTTATCTTATGTGTAACCCTATATTAAAAATGATTTAGTTATTAAACATTGAATTTAACACTTCTAACTATTCTTTGAAATAAATAATAAAAAATGTCCTAGTCTAATCCAAGTGGACCAAAATGATCATATATTATTTCTAAGGTTTTTTTTGGTCGAATTACACTTATGGAATAAAATTAGGACATGTTTTAGGGTAATAATAATATCATTTTTACCCTTAATCACACTATTTACTTTTAACAATGGTAAATAAAATTAAACGTTATTATTCACCAACAATTATTTTCATTTTATTGAACCAAAATTTACATACTGATATCAACCGTGTCTCTCGGAATTTTTAAATTCAACTCATAAAATTGGTAAAATTACGTTTTATGTAAATTTGAAAATCCTCCTAGGAGGTGAGTAAAAGACGGTAAAAAGTTCAATAAAATTTTAATATATCTAAAATTATAATAAAATAACTCCAATGAATTACATTGAACATATATATTTATTATTATCTATTTTAACTAATTAAAAATAAAATAAAATAAATAAATATATAAATAAAAAGTCGGTTTTAAATAAAAACTCAGTTTGTTTCACTATTCATCAAAAAATGAATGATTTTAAGAAAATTACCAAAAAATTACCCTAAGAAAATTTAGATATTCCGAATACAATAATGAAGTCCATTTTGAATGATAAAAATTATAAAATTTCAAAAATTGGGTATTACTATTCATAACAGGTAGTTTGATTGGAGGCGGTGTGTTAGAACTCGATGTTGCGTACAACACACGCTCTTGTATTATTCAAAGAGAAGTGTATGATGGAATATTGGGGTGTTACATTCTCCACTCCTTCAAATAATTTCTTCCTATAAATTTCTATAATATTACTACATACAAAGACGCAGGCTGTTCTTCATCATAAGAACCTCAGGTTCCCACATTGCCTCTTCCATCTTATGGTAACTCCGTAGAACTGTTAGTAGATGAGTCATTCGGTTTATCAAAACTTCTTCTCTTGTATAAAGAACCTTGATAGGATCTTCGCAATAAGACAGATCTGGTTAGAGTTCTAATTCTTCATAGGTGAGTACTTGCGTTGGGACATGCATGTATTTTCTCTATAGTGATATGTGGAATACATCATGAACTTTGGAGAGACTTTGTAGAATTAACAAACAGTAAGCTAATACCCCAATTCGTTCTACAATTTTGAATGGTCTGATATACCTTTGACTCAATTTACCCTTATTACCAAAACATATAACACCCTTCCAAGGAGATACCTTCAAGAAAACATGATCTCCTACCTAAAATTCCAAATCCTTCCTTCAGTTATCAGCATAGATCTTCTGACTACTTTGAGCTCCTTTGATGTGGGTTTGGATTACCTTCACCATTTCCATCATTTCCTTCACATGTACTGGTCCTACAAGTTTTCTTTCACCAACATCATCCCAACATGTCGGTGTGCGACATCTCATTCCGTATAACTCCTTATATGGTTCCATCTGAATACTTTAATGGAAGCTATTTTTATAGGAAGATTCTACGAGAGGTAAATATTGATCCCACATACCTTGAAAGTAATGTGAGCATGATCTCAACATGTATTTTATGGTTTGAATAGTCTCTTCTGATTGTCCATCAGTTTGGGGGTGGTAGGAAGTGCTCAAATGAAGTTCAGTATCCAGGGCTTTTAGAAGACTTTTCTTGAATCTTGGTGTAAAACGAGGATCACAGACAGAAACAATCGATAGTGGTACCCCATAAAGTCTCACAACATCATTAATATATATTCTTTCTAGACGTTCAAGTGGAAAATAATCTCTTAAAGCAAGAAAATGTTCTTACTTGGTAAGACGATCAACAATGACCCACATTGCATCATTCCTTCTAGGAGCGATTGCTATCCCCATGACATAGTCCATCGTGATACGATCCCATTTCCACTCAAGTATGGGTAGGGGTTGCATGAATCTTCAAGGCTATTGGCTTCCAGCTTTCACTTGTTGACAAACTATACATCTTGACACAAAATCACAAATCTCCCTCTTCATGTTGTCCCACCCAGAATGTTCCTTCAAATCACTATAAATTTTGGTTCTCCCAGGGTGTATAGAGAAATTGGAGCTATGAGATTAATAAAACAATTCTCTTTTTAGATTAGGTATATTAGGAACAAAAATCCTCTTCCCAAACTTAAAAATTCCATCTTCATATATGAAGTCACTCAATATCCCATTATTCACAACTTTAATCTTTTTTTGAAACTCCTCATCATCAACCTAAGAACTTCTAATCCTTTCTAGTAATGATGGTTTAACAACCATTTAAAAAATCAATAATGTTTCACCTTGTAGAGTTATTTCTTTATCCACCTTCACTACATCCATGAAAATAGGATCCATTTCAACTCTCATCTTATTCAGAACTCCATGATCTTTTCTACTCAAAGCATATGCCACCTTATTTACCTTCCCTGGTTGGTACTATATCATGAAATCATAATCCTTGAGTAGATCAAGACATCTCCTTTCCCTCATGTTGATGAAATTTTGTGATAAAATATACTTAAAAATATTATGATCATTATAAATCTCATATTTTTTACCATCGAGATAGTTTATCCGAATTTTGAAAGAAAATATTATAGATTCTATCTCAAAATCATGTGTAGGATAGTTTTTCTCCTTATTTTTTAGCTGTCGTGATGCATAGGAAATAACCCAATAATTATGTATAATGACGCAACCAAGTCCTTTATTTGAGGAATCACTATAAATAATAAACCCATAATTCACCGATGGTAGAGTTAAGATAGGATATTTAACTAATCTTTTCTTCAATTATTCAAAACAATCTTCACAGAATTTTTTCCAAACCAATTTAACCACTTTTCGTTTCAGCTTTGTTAATGGGTTGGAGAACCAGGAAAAATTCTGGACAAAACATCGATATTAAACTACTAAACCAATAAAACTAAGTACCTCAGTTATACTCCAAATCACTGTCCATTATTGGATTTCTCTTGTATTAGAAGGATCAAAAAATATTCCATCCTTAGAGGAAATATTTCCACGAAAAGAAATCTCCTGAATCCAGAATTCACAGTTGTTAAACTTCCCATAGTATTCGTGTCTTCTAAGAGTCTTCAAGATAATGTGCATGTGATTTTTATGAAATTCATAACTTTGGGATAATACCAAGATATCATAAATTAATACCACTACAATTTCCTCAGGATATTCCTCGAAAACACTATTTTTTAGTTCTATGAATGCTGAGGGTGAATTAGTCAATCCAAAAGGCATTATTGTAAACTCATAATGCTCGTACATGGTTCAAAATTCTATTTTTGGAATTTCTTCCTTCTTCACTCACAATTTACAATATATTTACCGAAGGTCAATCTTTGAAAAGTATTGATCTCCATGAGGTCGGTCGAATAAATCATCAATTCGAGGTAGGGGATACTTGTTCTTTATTGTTATAGAATTGATCTCTAGGTATTCAATGCATAACCTCATATATCCATCTTTATTCTTAACAAAAAGACAAGAGATCCCCATAGAGAAACACCAGGGATAATAAATCCATTATTACTCAATTCTTCTAGTTGTTTTGGTTGTTACACTAATTCCACAGTGAAAATTCTATAAGGGGTATTTGATATGGGCCTTGAACCAGGAATTAAATCAATGGAAAAGTCAATTTCTCATTCTGAAGGATGTCATGGTAAATCATCTGGAAACACATCCACAAATTCTTTCACAATTGGTACGTCCTCTATTTGAACATTCTTTTCCTCACCCATATATATTTCATTCTCTTCCTCCACAATAATTGAATTTAGTTGAGCTACTGTTGGTGGATCTAGATAAGAATTTTGTGGTGAAGATTCTGTTCTAAAGATATGGTATTCATTATCATCGTCATTAAAAATTGTAACCTCCTTTTTCTTATAGTATTTTTTTCATAATGCTCTAAAATACAATCCATACTGAGGATTATATCAAATTCAATCATGGGTATGATGATAAGATCAGAAGATAAATACCATTTATTTTCCCTAATGGGGACTGATTTACCAAACATTGTTGCAATAATACTTCCCTTAAGAGTTTTTACTGATAACTCCCTTGTTAAATAGAATTTTAAATATCTAATTTTCTTAGAAAACTGGGATGATATGGAACAATGCGAAGATCCAGAATAAAATAAATCATTTTCTAAACATGAGGAAACCATTAAATTACTTGCCACCACATCTTTCGGAGTATCAAACTCAGTAGTAGTGATGGCATAATCTTGGCTTTGATCCCTTTTCCTTTTCTGAGGTAAATTCCCCTAATGCTTAAGACATTCATTTTCATAATTCCCATTTCTCTACAATTTTAGCATTCAACATCGAAAACCTCTTTCTTCCCCTTGCAATCATGAGCTTGGTGGCCTTTTTCACTAAACTTATAATAGACACCCATTCCCTTCGGGAAAGTACCAGGGTGTTTCTTCCCACATTTACTACAGGATGGATATTAAAATTTTTCATTCTACCCCTTATTTCAATTTCTAGAGTGTTAAGAAGATCTCTTGTCCTCTTTCATTACTTTAAAGTTGTAAGTCTTAGAGATTTAATTCTTTGTCTGGATAGTAGATGAGACAATATCTTCATATGACGAGAATGATTATGAGACTAATTATAGACGGAGAAATTGTTTTAACCCATCAAATAAATGATCAATATTACTTACTGGGTTATTTATATACTCTTCATCATGCCTTCCTAACCTTGTAATGTTAGCTTCATTATTTGTGATATTATCATCCTCCATTTACCTTAGACTCAGAAATTTCCATTCCATATCTGCTCGACGGTCACGAGGAGTGAATTTTTATAAGAAAATCAATTTAAACTGCCTCCATTAGTTATTTGATACTTCATCATCTTTTTTTTGTTTTGAATCAATGACCACCATTGATCAACATCTCCAGTGAGGCGGTAAACTGTCATGTCAACTTTTTCCCTTTCACTACTCCCAAAGGTATGAAATATTTTCTCGAAAGAATTTATCTTTGCTCAACTTCTAGTGGATTTTTACCCCCATTGAATTTTAGTTTTTGTTTCCTCATTAAGCTAGCTAACATTGATCCTCCATGCTGTGGATCAGGGTGATCCATATGGGTAAGGTTATTATTCATAACCAGAAAGAGGTTTCCAAGTATGGTGATTAGCTGATCAGCACCAGTTGCATCACCAGCTCCACTATAATTATATTGAGTAGGAGTGAAATCCCTACATAGAGTGATTTCATTTATACGGTTCCCATTCCATCCTTTAGGCACCATTTCTAAACAATTGAATAAAATCGATTTATTTATGAATCAAAATATATATTTCTAAACTAGTAAAAAACGTAACAGAAATTGAACAGTTTATGGATATAATCTATAAAAAAATGTTTTCTCTGAGGAAGTATATACTCATAAAACCCTTCAGAATTGTTTGTAAAGAAAATGAGAATTATCCTATGAATATCCCCTAGGAGTGACGTAACCAAGAGTGCATTAAGGCCCATTGTTGTGCACCGGTTCCCGTTTAAGTCTAGCTCAAAGCGGTGTTTCTCGTTTTACACCATGTTACCTCTTTTCCAGAGCTGCCACTACCTCCTCATATCCATACGAGGATGTATTGCCAATAAACCTAACAAAATCACGACAAGAACAAAATTCTAGGTTGTTCTTCTGTAATAATCCTCAATTTTTATCTTAGAGCTATGTGCTCTAATTAGAGTTTATCTAAATCTAGTTTCCATGTTTTATGAAACTTTCTCTGATACGAACTCTACCATCCCGAACCCAGAAGCCCAGAGTTGGTGAATTATTACATATCATTGGAATGATCAGAAATTATCCAGTCTCAAAAGAAAGATTAGTTTAGTAGCCTTGGATGAACTAGATACATTCATAAATTTTACATTACTTCATAATGTGGAAAACTACACCAAAATTGTTTCCATGGAAAACACTCAGATCCCATAGAAAATCCTTTTAGGATAGTCAGAACATACTTCTTTTCTTATGAGGAAAAATAAAACATAGAAAGGGGTGAGATCAAATGCTCATTAAGGGTAACAATATAGTAGATAAATTCATAAATAAGCATAAAAATTTAAGGCAATGTATAAAATTAAAACAAAATCCTTTTAAACATAAACATCATCATAAAATGGAAAATATAAATCAAAATAATTCCACTTACTTAATTAGATGGATATTCTACTAGTCGAATAACCACATGCAATATCAATATCCACATTTATAATGATAGAATGCATAATGCCTGACTTTTATAAACACATAGACAAGGCCTTATGCCAAGACTACACATAATATTTTGTCAAGGCCTTATTCCAAGAAACTAGTTTGTCTCATGAGACCAATCGATGCATCTAAGAGCTATAGAGGGCTCCACCCGTCACATACTAAGTCTAATGCATTCTTCATATGAAAAGGTTTAAACATAACATAAACATTCGTATTAAAACTAGAATATAAAATGTCAATACTTTGTCCATAAAACATGAATGGTGTAAAAATAAATCATCCATATTCAAAAATATCACAAAACCTTATATACATATTGAATTTTTTTATCATAATAAATCAATTTCAAATAAGCGTAAAATCCATGAATGGATGTTGACATAGATGAAATCAAAAACATTTTTAGAGAAATATCTCTTTCAAATTTGATATCTTTTAAGAGTAAAATAGTTATAAAGAAAACATTTATTTTTAAAATATTCTTATATGCTTTTAAGGAATGCTTCGACGATGTCATAGTGGCAGAAAATAGCCGAACCCACTGTATAATTTAAAAAAACATTCATTCCATAATTTTGTCTAAAAGGTCATAAAGTAACTTGTTTGGAAAATGACAGAATAGTTCCATTCAAAACCTATAAGGATAAATAAGGGTATAAACGACATTAAAACATTGTCTAGTAAGTAGAAAAAATGTTTTGGAATCAATTTTTAGGAATACACGGATTTGGATGATGAAGATATCCCAGTAGATAATTATATATAAACAACCTTGAATAATGAAAAGGTATTAGATTTAACCCTCACATTGTAAATTTCCTTGGTCGAGGGTAGGTTTAGCTTTTTTATAATGTTGAAATAATTGTTATTAAATTATAAAAGAATCATATATATTAATATTATATCATATATGATCTTTTAACATAGTTTTATTAATAATATCTTAGTATTATCTTCATTTCGAGTGTTAACTGATTCATTTTCCATTATATGATTTGTTATTTAAGTAAAGATTTTTATGGATAGGATGTATAATATTAATATTTATAATTAAATTTAGTCTGTAAACATTAATTTTAATCATTTAATGAAAATTAGTCTTGAATGGATATAATGGGGAATGAATCTAATCGCGTTCGTGGAGACGGTAATCCGTACGTACGCACGATCTACAATATCATTATTTTGATATTAAAATAATATTTAATTCGATGGTATATCATATATATATAAAAATTATCATGTTATATTTATTATTTACATCAATTAAACATCATTATTATACTCATCCAAATAATAATGTATTGAATAAAAATTACACCATGACATGGAGATGATAAGCAGTTCGTACGCAGGTATGGTAACATGTCATTAAGAGGATGGATATAATAATGAATAAGGTTGTACCATAAGTATAATAACATCAAAATATATATAATATATTGGAGTAATTATTTTAGAATGGAAATAACAAATAAAGATGAAGTGGATGAAGAAAGGAACATGAAGGAGTTGATAAAATATTTACCCCTTCTTCGGGTTCTTCCTTTTAATTTGATCAAAATGGCTCTTTTGGTCAGATTTATGACTAAAGGAATTCCTCTAATATGAAGGTAGGATAATTTAGAGGGTATTTTGGACGATTTTGGACGATCCAAAAGGCTTTAATGTTCTTAATATGGGGGAAGGAGGGGTGCCCTTTTATAAGAGGGGTGATGGGAATCTTAGGAAAAGCTAAAAATATTATTTTATAAAATAATAATTTTCGATTTATAATGGCTCCAATATGAATTATGTAAAGGATAATGTGCGTATGGGTCAAAAACCACTCAACCAATAGGTTTTGAACTTGTTTGAGTCACTATATTAACCTTATCTTTTAGATTTAACTCTTAGTTAAATATTTTGTCATTTACCATGTCTCTTTGTATTTTTATATTATATGGTTAATAAACATACTATATATTATCAAGATAACCCCAAGTGGATAATTAATGATACAGATATCATAATATAATACTTTTAGATAAACCGTAGATTATTAGAAATAGAATATCAATTAATAATATAATATTTGTTTTTAAAAACACTTTTATGTCAACTTTGATACTATTTGGTATTTTGTTTTTTCTAAATACAAAACAACATTATTACTTCGAAATTAATTCATATAAAAAACCAAATATGTCATATTAACTGATAAAATTAGTGGAATTCATAAAAAGTTGCAAATTTCATTTATTTGGATATTTATAATATCATTTATTTTAATCTTTTATTAATTTAAAAATTACTACATCATCGTTGTGTCATAAATAAAATAAATTATATAATTTGTATGAAATATAAAAAAATACCATTATTGAGGAAATAGTTTTATCTTTCTAATGAATATTTATACTGTAATTTATCTTACATGTAATCCTATATTAAAAAGGGTTTAGTTATTAAACTTTTAATTTAACACTTTTAACTTTTATTTGATTTAAATAATAATAAAAGTCCTAATGTAATCCAAGTGGACCTAAAGGGTCATATTTTATTCCTAATGTTTTTTGGTCGAATTACACATAACCAATAGAATAGTAAATTTGATAGGGTAATAATGAAATCATTTTTATCCTTAATTACCATATTTACTTTTAACCGTGGTAAATAAAAGTAAAAAGTTACTATTCATGAAATATTATTTTCATCTTATTAAACCACATTTTACTTACTAATATTAACTGTGTTTCTCGGATTATTAAATTCAACTCATAGAAGTGGTAAAATTATGTTTTATGTGAATTTTCAAATGCTCTTAGGGGGTGGGTAAAAGATGGTAAAAAGTTCAATATAATTTTTATATATCTAAAATTATTACAAACTGACTTCAATGAATTGCATTGAACCTATATAGGGATTATGTAACTATTTTGACCTAAAATAAATTTTAATAAAATAGATATTTATTTAAATCAAAACTCACTTTTAAATTATAACTCAACATTTTTCTTTATTCATCAAAAATCGAATATTTTAAAAAAATACCATAAATTCACCCTAAGTTAATTTTGGTATTACAAATCAAAAAATGAATTATATTTTTAATGATAAAATTTATAAAATTTCAAAAAGTGGGTATTACTAATCATAATAGCAAGTTTGATTGGTTGTTGTGTGTTAGAACTCTAAATTGCGTACAACACAAGCTATTATATTATTCAAGGAGAAGGGTACCCTGGAATATTGGGGTGTTACAAATTGTAACTTGACCATTGGAATAGTAATATAACTAATATGAATTGTAAACTGTCCAATAGAACATTTTCCTCACCCATGAAATTATAAATAATATTTAGGGACCTTATAAAAGTAAATATGATATAATTATTTTATTCTATAAGTACATAATTGTTTGAGTAATTATTAAGTGTTGGTAATTATTATAAAACATAAATATTTATTTTCAAAATTTTAAATAATATGATGATTTAAAATATTTTTTTTATAAATTATATTTAAAAAGTATATTTTTTTGTCTAATTATTTTATTATATTTTTATCAGACATTAATTAAATTATCAAAGTATTATAAAATAATTTATAACTTAATAATCTATATTTTCCCAATAATGGATGATTTTAATTAAAATATAAATTTATCATATTTAATAATTATTTTAATATAATGGAGTTAATTTTTTTATTATACACATTTAGAAATGGTTGTAGTGAATTGTTTGGATTTTTCTAAATTAGTATAATTTTTGGTGAATAGTAAAATATGGTAAATTACAGATTTAACAAATACTTGAATTATTATTGAATAATAATCTCAAACTATAATTTATTATTTTAATATATCTAGTGATAAATCTGAAAATAATAATAGTATTGAGACTTAATATATACAAAAGAATAAAACAATCAAACAACACCCCTCTTCTCCCCTATAAACAACACCACATACCACCACATCAACTAACACCATTAAAGATTTTATACTAGTCCAAAATCTGACCAATATAATTCCCAAGAATGTCCCCAAAATCCAACATAACTTGTTTTGAAAAATACCGAACCCCTTTCCCATATAAGGTTCTCAAAGAGGATAAATTCAAGAGGTAAAATCCTTTTTTATTTTCATATAATATCATTACAATTTCTTTTATTCTATAATTATCTCCCCACATCCCCATATCCACGTGGAATAAAAACTAAATTATCTTATATATAATATAATATTATTATGATAATATAATATTAATCTTTAAAACTCTTCTCATTTCCCTTTATAAAAAATGAAAACATCATCTTTGGGGTATCGATTCACCACCTTCTAGGATAACATGTTTTCGTTAATCATTACCAAATTCCAGGATTCTCATAAAACCATTATTATGGTAGAAATAGAATGAAAATTTTAATTTTTTTACCTTTTTTATGTTTTGGATCTAACATATTAACATAATAGTAAATAATAATAAGTAACTAGTTCAGGATGACTAAAGAACCACCGAAATATGCTAAACGGTTATCGTTAACTTTTATATAATGAATCATCCTATTACCATATAATCAAATGATATATAAGAAAAATTAATCTCATATTAGTTTATTAATAATATAAAATTCAATTCTATATAACAATCCCCATTTTATAAGTACATCGATACTCATATACAAGTTAACTGATCATGAAAACCAAAAAAATGACCTCTCCGGAACAATGAAATTGTATATTATAACTCATAAAAAATTCTGAAAATTAAAGTAATAAAATTATTATTAATAAATATCATGTATTAAATGTTATTAATTAATAAACTAATATATTTAAATTGATTATCCATGATATTAAGATCATGTTCAGAATACATTCAGTCATATGGTAGGGATTCATTCTGAACCACATATTTTCCATCACCTTACCATTTCTATCTCTTAATGTAAATAAAAATATTATTTAATTTTATATAATTTTTTTAAATTATTTTTATATATTTCAAACTCATGTATCCAAGTCATCTAATCCTTATTTTTAATAGTTATAAAATTTTTTACGATGGTTATCTTTTCAATTCTTCACGTTATGAAATCCCGACTAAAGGGAACATTCCGATTGAATAACCATTTTCATGTGAACTCCATAGCATATTTTAATCCACAAATATTTTTCAAAAATGACGCATTTTATCATGATAATCTATTTTGGCTCATTTTTCATTTTATAGAAACAATGATTCAATTTTTGTTTTAAATAATCCTTAATATTTTCCTTAATCAAAACTAAAATGTTTTATTAAGAAAGTTTGTAAAATATTTTTTACATGTTTTCACATAATTTTTACAAAAAGTATCATTATATATTGATATTTTCCCTTATTAATATCAATTTATTATTTATATCCTTAATTACATGGACACCATTATGATATTCCGTTTTGTAATTCCTTTGAGATGATTATGATACCTGATTGTTTCCAAGGGTAACCCTTGTGTATATGGTTGATTCATTATTTATGATTCTTAATGTGGAAAACATTTTCATGAAAATGTTATTGTGGGTGAACCCAAATATTTATAAAATTAATTGGGTATTTTTTAGTCTTATGAGGTATAATGTGCAACATTCTTAGTTGATAGCCTTGAATCGTGCTCTTTGTGCAACGATCATTATGGTCATCCATGACACGTGCTCTCCCATGTGAAATGATCCTTGAAACATGATTATTTAATGTTTTATTTTTATTCCACATTAACATTATTCCATGATTACTTGATCACATGTTCTATATGTTATTCATCCATATGTTTATTCTAGTTTCAGGACTTTTTATGTTATCATTTTATGCCTTCTAACCCGTGTGTTTTGATTTATTCATATATTTATACCCTTCCAGGGATTTTTAGTTATTCCCATTGATCATATCTTTCACAGGTTGTCCTATGTATATATAAGGGTTCAAATTGGATTAGGAGAACATTATGAAGATTAAATAAAAGTTATTTTTATTTTGGATACACGTTTTCTAAAAATGTATCTAATCTTCCAAAGACAGTAGACTTTGCGATCCTTGGTTTGTATTTGAAGGCCAATTAAGATTAAAATCATGTAATAATAAGGGTAAAAGTATAGGGACATTATAAAATCAACCATTAATATATATTTATATTAAATTTTATATATATATGTACATACACACATGATATATATATCTAAAAACATTCATAAATAAATAAATATTTATATTTATATATATAACACATATAAACACGTTATATATATCCACAAATCTATATATTCGATTTAAAATTTATATATATATATATATATCCCATATATATATATATACATTTTTATTATTCAAAAACAAGAACTTATTTAGAACAGGTAATAATATCACCATTATTAAATTGACCACAAATTATTTCCACTATAATAGAATTATTAATTTCAAAATTATATTTCCAATTTTTATAATTATAAAATAATCATGATAATAATAAAATAATTATTATTATTTTAACTAACAAAACAAATATAAAAAGACTAATTATTTCTATTAGTAAATATTTTTCAAATAAAAGGATTTTTTTTGCAATTATATGTTAAGTATTTTTTTTAAAATACTTTAACCAGAAAGTATTAAATGAAGTTACCCTTATTTGAGATTTAACCAAACCCCTGATGCAATGAATGATTATTTAACACTTGCGGAAAAAATAACATTTTTGTTCAAGTGGAAGTTATTGATTTCCCATCTGAAACACCAATTATTAGATATTATATTAGTTATGAAAAATCATTCTAACTATGTAAAATATTTTAAATGTTTTTATTTTGTCAACATAGAGGCTCCATATGTCTCATAATCAAATTCTAACTTAGTGCCAAACTCCAAAAACATTATTTAGAATATTAGATGGTGTTAACATTGATTTATCATTCTCCTAAATACTATAAAACTTTAATTAATGAACATTAATGAAAGATTACATTTTCATAATAAAATAATAATTAATTATTAATAAAGAGGGTTTTATTAAAATTAAAAAATTAATATATTATATTAATTCAAATCCATAAACAATTTTCTCCTCCTATTCTCCTAGAATATTAGTAATGTGAGATACTCATGTTGATTTAGACAAGATATTGATAATGAAGTCTCTACTAAAAAATCAATGCATTCTATTACTCATTCAAAAATATTAACCCTCTAATATTGGAAATAAATTTTTTAATAATACTTCTTGGGAAAATACATAATAAGGATAATGTCCAAATCAACCATTTTTATAATAATAATTTTTAGAGATAATGAATATTTATGCTTCTTAATAGTGACTTTGCAATATGTCAATTTTGCAATAAAATTACAGTTTGGTGTTATGATTGAAAAACCCTAATCAATAGGTAAATTGATGATTTAATATTATTAGAAAACATGAATATATAAATGAGTGAATAAATATTATATCAAATAATTAATTATTTAACATTGAGTATATGATCAATGCACGTCCTATTATAACATTCATAAAATCAACTTCAATTGTGGTGAGGAATAATCTTAGCCATGATTCTTTGGATTATTCAATGTAAAATTTCCATGAAACATGGTCCATTGGTTTTAATTATTCCCCATACCTATATTTGAATCCATGAAAAACATTACTCCTTTATATCAGTCATGAGATTCATGATCCTTTTCACCAAACATGAACTAATAATTCATTCTCTTCAAACATGTTCTTGGGTGTTTCTTTACAAAACAAAATAATTATTGGAATATAAAATCTTTTGTATATATATCCTTAATAAAATTCCTCTTATCATGATTGTCTATAAACCTCTTCTTTTCATGAATTACTATGAAAATATTAGACATTGAATTTTTTTGTCTTGATGAAACTTGAATCTATGCATTTATATAATTAAAATGTTACAATGACTAATACTATTAGAAGAAACAGATTCATATGATCAAAAATATTATCAATAATTCATTTCATATTATTTACATAATTTTTTGTTTTTATTTCTACCCTCATAAATTTTTCCACATAACCAGAAAAATTCATTCCACCTTTTAACATGGATTTATGAATTTCTTGTCCATACTAGGTGATTGCTCATAAGGAATGTATTTTTCAAATAATATGACCTTAAAATTACTTCATACTATTTGATATATCTATTCCACCGCTTTAATGTATTTACTCAATGACCATCATTGATAAAACCCCCCTTTAAATGAAAATCCACCATAATAAGCTTCTTCCATTCACTACTACCAAAGGTGATAAATGATATTTCATGCAACTAGATCCATTTCTCAATTACCAATATATTAGTAGTTCTATAAAATTATGCAGATTTTTTAACATAACAAAAGATCCAACAATTAGGTATACTGAGTATAATGTATATATACATTCCTTAATCATCAAATTTGAAAACATAAGATACAACTTAATCCCTTTGTGTGAAATTTATTATTTATTATGGTATATCCATGAAAATATTTGGGAATCTCTTTAAGGATTACCTATTAAAGAAAAATAATAAAGGGCTGAGATCAGATTCCTAGTAATGTGTAACATGAAGTATAACCTATCATGTAACTTATAATACATGATATATAAGAATGAAATATATAATAATCAAATATTCCATAAGACTATTAAAATGATCGTTGAATATATCTAAATAAATACAAATAATAACTTGAAAATTAATAAATAATTTCATAGTGATGGAATGCATAATTTTTGAGATCTTAATGTTACCTTTATGGTCTCGTGACAAGTCATCATACATAAATTCTATGAAATATGCAAAATAACAAATCCAATTTGCCTCCATAGACGTATAAATTTATATAGGGGTTATATAATTATAGGCCCCAACCATCTGTAAATAAGTATGTTGTATTCGTAATATAATATGAATAAATAAATATTATATTATCGAAAATACATAGTAATTTTTTTAATTGAAATATCAAGTATAGAAATTGTCAGCATTTCTATATTTAACAAATGTATTAACATTCTTGGTAATCATCCATTAATTTAAAATGTTTTCACACCATATATAGTAATATATACATATGGTACATTCAATAATGGAAATGATATATCATAAAACCATATGATTAAAAACATAGACATGAAAGAAAAAATAATAAGAGAGGGATGAATAGTGATAGATAAAATAAATTGAAAATAAATATATTCAAACTCTACATTTTAGTTAAAAAATTATCAAGTAAAATATTCAAATAATATCCCCATGTATGTGGAAATTGGTTTGAGATTAGACCCTCTTGTTGTAAATTTAGTTAAAATCAAGTTAATAACCAAAAAATATATTTCAGGGTTATTATCCTTTGGTGAATCTGTGAAAGAGTGTACATCCAAATGTTTGTTTCTATACAAATATTTCATTTCTAAGAAACTACCTCTATTTTCATTACCGAAATGGTATGATTTTCTCTTATATTAATATTTAATTTTGTGTTATTCTCTAATATACGACATTTTAAACTATTTATGATGGTACTACAACATGATTAAATAAATAATAACACATTAAAATTATATCAAATGGTTGAAAAAAAAATTAAATATATGAAAAATAAATTTTAATGACTTTACAATAAAAATTAAATAAATTGAAAAATAAATAGGGGGAATGCGAATCCTTAATATTAATATATTTTAAAATTATAAATAATATAATAAATATTAGAATCAATTTAAAATTAAAATGCCATGGAAATATGAAGAGGAATATTGATTGTGAATGTTTTACATATTGGAGGGAGAAGTTGTTCAACCATAGAATGTTTAAAATGATCATAACTTAATGAAAGATAATTTAGTTACATATTCCCATACCTCGAGCCTAGTGTCACATGGTATGTCCACATATATTATTGAATAACGAAATTATGTTTATTAAATACATTATTCCATTCCTTTTTCATATATGTTTCATTTAATACAGTTAATTTATTAAAAAATGTCCTTTCTTTAGCTTATAGATTCTATTATCATCAACCATTTGAGTTTCCTAATTCAATTCCTATAAAAATTATTTTCAATGTTCAATATGCTTAAAGGATTTATAAAATAGTTTTATAATGTTCAGTTTTTTTAATTATACATTATTTATTTTATATTTATAATATTGTTATATAGTTAAATATAATATCAATATAGATTTAAATTATGAATGATTTATATTAATAGAAATTGTTTGCTAGCTAAAATTACTAAGATAAATTAATATTTATTTAGATAATATGATTCCCACATTATATTTAAATAATATTTATAATGTACTATATATTTTATTTTTTTATAAAACCATCCATGTAAGGTAGTAATAAAAAAACTATACGTCATCCGTGGAGGTGGTAGTTCAAACATAACACATGGGGTGTTTACGTTATTTTTGAAAAGGTTAGATGAATGATTATAATATGTATCCCATTATCATAATTAAATTTTAGTACATTATTAATACAAATGATATTATATTATTATAGATAGGAAATTCTATAGTATATACAAGAAGAAAATAGTTTTGAAAAAAGTAATTAATAGATCTAAAATCTATTCAATGGTGAATTACATTACTAAGAGGTTTATGATTTTAAACGATGGTGTTTTGATAATACCAACACCCTTAATTTGGGACTAATAATTTTAGTGAGATGTTATGGAAATTATTATTTGATCTATATTGTTTAATGTGTGTCGAAAAGTGATGTTTTTATGGTATCATTTTAGAAGTAGGAGGGTTGATTCATTTGCAAATACTCAACATCTTAAAATAAAAATAGTGAAATTTTCAAATAATTTGTCCTAAATTAGCAAAATTTTGTAGATAACATCTGGGAGGTTAATAACTAACTCAAACAATAAATTTGGGCTAATGTTTTTGTGATATTGGAGGCCTTATCCCATAGTTTAACTTTCTCTTTAACCATTTCAATATTTACTATAGTGACAAAAATTTACATTAGGTAACTTATTTTAATAAAAAAAATTAAAATTAAAATCATTAACTAATATATACATGATGAATCAAAATATTAAATCATATTTTTATATTCAATGTAATATTTTGTTGAATATTTAATTTAATATAATTAATAACAATAAATTCACTAAAAATAATTGTGTTTAAATTAGACATAATGTTTTCTTAATCTAATTTATATAACAGAAATAAAACAATTATTTCCATTTTATAAAATATAAATTCTAAAATTTTGAAATATTACTATTAAATATATTTCTGGATAAAATATCTTTCCACTATACAATCAGGATAAGGCAATGAAATGTGAATTGTAAAATAGTTTTGGATATACTGCGTTTAGTTTTTGTTGAATAATCATAGGTATCAAAAACAATACACGTAATTATCATCCTGAATCATTATTATATTAAAAATTAATTCTATAATAGTTCCAATAGCATGACTGACTATGTAGACATCAAGATCATCTTGGGGAATATGTAGCTTGGTGAACTGCTCAGGATATATGTGAATCTTTGCTTTCACATGATATTTTTGATTTTTTATTATATAAAATATCACATTTGATATATTTCATTATAAATATAACAAAAAGACTATGAGTGTGTAATGATAGATATAAATTATAATCAATTTCACCATGGATTGTTTTATATAAGAAAGGTATCAGTAGTTCCTTGATTCATGTTTAGAATAAACTGTTATGACAAAATTTTATTTCCTTTGATAACACATAATCTGGATGATAATTTATGCCTTAATGTAAAGGAGGTTGATCTTAATATTGTGGTTAATGGTGTGTTCATTCATCTCATTATTCCCATTAAAGAAACTAGTTTATAACATGAAATTATTTACATAACTTTTGTTAGAGAATCTATTAATGCCTATATGATTTTTTATTTTCTAATATTTGTCCTTCTATGTCATTGATTTCATAAATTATGCTATAGAGGTCACTAAAAACCATACACCTCAAATGTGTTCATAATATATAGGATTCTCAAAATCCTATAAATTTTTTTTTCATCATGTATAGTAGATGATGATTTTTATGTCCATTCAGATTATATTATTGAAAAATAAGTAGTAATTGTTATGCGATACTATTTAAAATTAGAATTATTTTATGTTATGTCATACTAACACACAATTCACATAATTTTTGTGTGTTTATTCAATTATTTATCCATTTCTATTTTCTTATGACCTATTTTCATTGAATTTGATGATGGATTAAATTGTAATGAAATTTTAATTCTTTAATACATTTATAACAAAAAAATCATATCATTTTTTTAATAACACATAAATGTTTTACTGTAGATTTAAAATAAATATTTTTTCTATTATAGAAAAGAATACAACACCCTTTATTTATTGTAACATTACATTTTTTTGATTCATGTTTTTTATTTTCTTCACTAATTTATTTTTTCACAAATTAATTTTTTTTGAATCAATGTGATAAATACATGTAATGTGAAATAAAATAAAACAATTCCCAATATACCATATTTATTTCCTTTTAAGGATGTAAAATTAAATAATCCCATGTTTTATTTTTTATTATGTGATCATATATAGATGAATGATAGTGTTTTACTTACCCATTGGAATACTTATTGTTTTGATTCATAGTAATTTTTGGAGATTTTCTTTGTGTCTTTTCCGTGACTATTAGTAATAATTTCATATAAAATTCATCTAATATAAATATAACCTTGGAAGGATAATTAAGAGAAAATACATGTTTCTTTATATGATTTTTGAGAAACTTAGATAATATATATCATAATTATAACACAATATATTCTTGAATTAATGTATTCAAAGCATTCAAAACATTATTTCATGAATCTACATCAATAAACACAAGAATTCTTTTATTTCACCTAATGTAACTAATAAAAATTGTACTATTCGATTTAATAGTTTGGACGCATTCATTCCATTCTTCATTTAATTTGATACCTTTAAATCTCACAATAATAATTTTTTTAAGACCATCACACAATACTACTCATATCCACTTTATATGTTCTTTACCTTCAAACATTTACTCAATTTCAACATAATTTTTTTATTCAACATCAGTTTCATCATTAGGTTAAAAACCCATTATCTATAAATTATGAAAAAATATATTTTAGATTAGGTAAATATAGTAGTGAATAAATAATAATTTGGGAAACTCATTATATGTAAAAAAACTAATCAATGACAATTGACATGTTTGTTGATTTTATTCAAAGTGTGAATGGATTTGGTCCCTCTCCCGAGTATCAAAATTCTATATTTGTGGTTAAATTTAACATATAGGACAAAATATATATTAGGACCATGGAGAAAATATTGACAATTCCCAATGAATGTTTTATACACACGGGAATTTTTAGTTCATAAAGTTGTTGTTTTTGTTGACAAAAGAATTAGTTATTAATTTGTATTTACAAGATATGGTGCATAAAATTATTATAATGCATACAATTCCATTATTATTGGTTTATTAATATACCCCAACATACTAAAATTCCCAAACATGAGACACAATTGTTTTTTAACAACATTCCTATTATCAATATTTTTTTTGGAAAACATGAACATAGAATATTTTCTAATATTTATCTTATAATTTATGAATAATGAAAGAGTATTATTTATAATGTTAAATTGGATTTATTACATTGGCACTAGGTACATGAATCACTTCTACTGTAAGAGTAATTCCACTATTTTATTTATCACACTACATCTATCATGATCTTTTACATAGATTGTATAACTTTTAATTACATAATAGTAAATAGATAATACTTGTACAGGTGGCCACTTGTTATCCATAGATGTCTTCATGAAATGGGATTTAGATTTCAAGAACATGCCTTAAAACATTTATCTATAAACCATCTTATAATCTATTCATTATGTTTATTTTATATTCTTATTTAATCCCATAAAAGATTTACTTACAAAATAATTACTTTACGAGTTTTTACATATGTCAATACCTCAACACTATTATATATAAAACATCAATAGGTTTTATCCACTTTCCAATGGTAATTCTTACAATATATCCTCCAAAAAAACATTTACCCATATGATTATTTCTGTGATGATATAGAAGGAAACTAATGATATTCACATCAGATAGGTAGTCTTAAATAAATTCAATTTTTTAATCCATAATAAATCATTCTAAAATAAAATATGCTAGATTGAATTTTTTTGATATACCCTATCAAAATAATAATATATCATTCAATGCATTAGATCAATATGTAACATATAGGACAATATTGTTGTATTTATCTAATCAATTGAACTACCATGTGAACCATTATATTAATTAATAATGGTGGGACGGACATTTCCAATTATCCTAATATAGTAGTAATTTCTTTTTCTATAGTTTTAAGAGTCACCAAATATTTAACTTCACTAAATATATCTTTGGAACAGAACTAAATTTTGATTAATTTCTAACAATAATTTTAAATTGTTTCGTAATATATAGCCACATCCATTAAATACTCCACCAAAACATTATAGTCATTGAATTTTTATCTCTTTAAATTCAAAAAATATACAAAAATATTTTTCTTCATATTTTATAAATACCGTTCTATAACCATTAATCTATTATGAAAATTGAAAAACTAATTCCTCTTTTGACTAAGAAATAGTGTATGCCACGACAAGAATATGACCTCATCATTCACCCATCACTCATTGAAAATATTCCCATATACCTATAAAAATATCATTCAAACGAGACTTAATTACATATTAATTTGGTCAGGTGTAATTATTAATGATTCGATGACACTATCAAATATATGTTTTTCTATTTTCATGACTTTTATTAATTTTTTCATTCAAATAATTTCAATATAAAAATTTTAAATAAAATAATTTATTTTCTATCCAGAATACATATTGATTTTTAGAAAAAAGACTACCAAAATTGGTGACAATATTTATTACATTCTAAAAATTTTCATAATTAGTTAATGGATAATGTGGTGTACAAAATTCTTAAATACACGTTGAATGATATTATCCAAGAATAATATTTATTACATAAAGGTCAAAAAAATTTATGACGTATAAAACAATATCATGATGTAATCTTTAATACTAATAGTGGGTGTACCATATTGACAAACATGACACCCAAAATATCCATTAATGAAATATAATAATAATTTTATATAAGTAATAATTTTATATTTCATCCAAAAAAATGAATCTCAACATGAACTAGTTTTTCTATCATAATTATAAAATATTCACCAAAATACCTCATCAATTTATTATATTTAGTCATTAATATCATTATCAGAAAACTGTTTACCTAATATAATAAGTGTCAACATAATGTAATTTCAATTTATGATTATCCACCATATAAATATATATTTTTAAAAAATAAATCACAATGTACTATATGTGTTACGTATCTCACCAAATTAATTCATCCCATTTATATATAGCACATTATAATGATTTCCCAACTTGTTTCCAAATTCATGAAAATCATGATCAATTTTATTCTATAGTGGAGATTATATTAGGTGGTAAAATTTCCTATGCTGGTTTATTTTATATTCATATAACGCACATTTAATTGAAGTCACCTCAATTATATATTGTAATATAAACCTTTTAATGAATTTAATGTATTATAATTATTCATAAAGACTATATAATTCTATTTTCAATCAAGAGACACCACACATAAAGAATTTTTATGTGATTCATTATCCATGAAAAACCATACATATTCAATTTTAATGAAATTTATTAATTATGAGAACATACCCATTAAATATAAAATTCATTTTGAATAATATTTTTTAAAAGTAATTTTGTTATCTAAGGTATTATATTATTCCTATGTGAATGTTTTTCAACAAAGATAGTGTCACTGCATTCATTTCTAGCATTCAAATTATATGTTATAAATAAATATTAAACTGTTATATATTTAGTATATCAAATAAACATAGTAATAATTGAAGAGATATTTAACTTCATAAATATATTTTTCCAATCAAAATGTTAATTTAATTTTAATTATAATTTATCCAATAAAATCTGCATCACCATTGATAGATGTACTCATATAAGATGATCCATTGACAAATTTTTGTCCCAATTAATTTTTAATAATTATCTTACACATGTTTAATAATGCATTAATAACTTTTATATATTCTATGATAGGTTAATAGTTCATCAAACTCATCTGGGATAATTAAAATTGAATATATATATATATATATATATATATATATATATGATAAATACAGATAACCGATTTGATAGTGGTAATTTTCATGGTTTTTAGAAATCCTACTAAACAAAAAATTTCTCTCTTACCACAAACTAAATCCCTGGAAATAGACTCTAATGGTATATCCATCTCTGAGGTCCACATTCCAATAGATACTGGTTTTAATTATCAATGGTGTAGAATATAGTATTGTTTTGGACCATATAAGTAGATTTATAACACACCACAACATCAAAATCACATTATAATGAGTTTAATATAAATGATATCACATTTTTACATAGCAACGATATTTTAACATTATATTATTAGATTATTATTAAATATATTACATATAGAAGTAGATACTTGTACACAATTTAAATTTTTTCCACAATACATGTTCTTCAATTACCCCCTCGTATAATTTTTGACACTTATCATTCATTTAATATGGGTAACAATATCAAAAATGTTAATCTTTTTATCGTTCATACATATCCTTATATCCTGTAAAAAAAATTTAACTATGGAATGATCATAAAAATATCAGTAAGGGATATAGAAAAAATGAAAATCATTCATCCAGTGAAAATAAAAAAATCGATCAACTCTTTTACATTTTAACAATTAACATTGAGGATATAAAATAAATCATAATAACATAAGAAAATATACCATTTCACAATGAAAATATTTAAAACTACTATAAATTATAAAAAAATCGATATGTAATCATTATGTATCATATTAAAACATAAGATAAAATATTACAAATAACCATTTCAATATGAATAATCTAATCAATTATCACCAAAACCTTGTCTACAAATGATTAATCATTACCAAATGAATTATAGGGCTATATCATAGTTCTATAATTTAGAATATAAAATTCAAAAGTACTAAATCATGAACAAAACATTTATAAGATTTATATTTTTACTTAGAAAGCCCTTGAAAAGCTCAATTGGACCCATAAAAAACCATTTTTTATTTTAGCATAAAATTAATGGGGAATAACACTTTATTTTGAGAAATCATAAATATGGGAAAGTCTCAGAAGAATGGGATTATTTTATACAAAAAAAAACTATTAATAAAATTAGAGTAATATTGATAATGAATAACTATAGAGGCAATGTTTAAATGTATTCATGAAATAAATTATTACAAAACATTCATTTTTTACTTTGGTAAAAAGTTTCAATAGTGACCCATACCTAAAACATTTAATGAATCCTTTTAAAAATTCTTCTAAAAGACAAGGATTTTTTATATTGAATTAAGAAAATAATTTGAGTATATATATATTACTAATATTGAAACATTTTTTAGTATATGGATTTGGAGGAAAGGTATTTTAATGGATAACATTAAAAAAGTATTCAAATAATAATCCCTTACCTCAACTCCTGGATCACAATATTCATCATTTAAATTAAATACTAATAAACCTAATTTTATTATATACTTGTTTAAGAAAAAATTTAATGATAACATCAATATATTAATTCCATTTATTTTATATATTATCTTTTTTTATTTAGATAATAAATATGTTGTGATCATGTTTGATGTTTTGAAATCATTTTTTCCTTAATCATTAAAACATCTTAGGAATGATGACAAAAATAAAAGGGGTCCTTGTTACATGTTTTGTATAATCATAAAAATGTTATAATTTTTATTTTTATATATTAACGATACTTTTAAAACCATAATTTTAATTTTGTGATGAAAAATGAGATACATAGTTCTTTGAAGCGGTAGTCTGTGTGTATACATGAAAGACATTTAAATTTTTCCAATGGGTAAAAATTATGTAAATTAGATAAAGGGTTAACCTTATAGATTCATAATAATATAAAAAATATCTCATTTATTCATTAAATTAATCCTTATAGTTATCCAAGTGAGACATTAAAGTAAAACATAATATAAAATTCATGGAGGCAGATGTCTGGACATACACATGATCTATGTTTTCATTTTCCAAAAATTGGTTGGGCATAAAGTTAGATAATATTTTATCTTGAAAAAAACATAATTATTCCTTAAAATCACTCACACACACACACATAGATATATATATAATAATTCCATCTTTATAAACATCCATGTGATGTAGTGATGAAATATGAAACACATCGCTTTTTATTAGAAGTACTGCACACATACACGTTTGTGATGTTTTCATTTTCCATTGGATGGAATGGTGGTATAAAATACGATTTTTGTAAAATAATCGACTAGGAATCCATTTACATGGATGCTAAATATTCCCCCCATTGGGCGTAATATTTTCCGGATCCCCATATCCTAAAAAACAACCATGGAATCAAAAAAAGGCATTTGGAAAGATTTCTCACTAGAATCGTAGTTAACACAGAATGGATGTTTTTCTAAAAATATATAAAAAATCAATCATAATTCATACATACATGTAAAAATTATATTGAAAAAAAATAATCATGAATATTTTAATGGATGTTTAAAACCAATTTATATAAGAAATAAACACAGAATATATAAATTAATACCTCAACTCACCCTCAAAACTACATCCATAAAAGAAACTCCCTCTTCTGACCCCAACTCCATTTATTGATTTAATCACTATCATATTACATATTATCTACATAAATAATTAAATACACCAATAAATATAACATAATTATGTAATGAAATAATTCAATAGAAACACTTGAATGGATATTCTATAAAATTATGCTACTGGTTAGGGTAGATATCCTACAAAATCCTTTAAAAGGAAAAATTGGCCGATGTGATAAATAAAAATACTCACCCACTGAGCCCAACGCCATAAACTATGTATGATTCATAATGAACTAGAAAAAATACTAAAAATAAAATTTAATATAGATGTCTGAAAATAGAATAATGGTCATTCACGGTAAATTAGACCCCATTTAATGTCCTTAAATAATATATCATTTTCATGCTAGTTTCCTTCAAATAATTAAAAATAGTTTTTTCTATTCATCTTGCTCAAAAAACACAATAATGTTAATAAATCATTCAAAAACATTGAAAAAACCCTATATATAGTAGCGCGCAACTGGTGAATTCTTTATTACATTGACATAAGATAAAAAAAATCACATCTCAAATGATTTAACTATTTATAGTCTTGGTAAAATAAATATATAATTATGTCTTACATTACATCTGAATACAAAAATTTAAAAATATTTTTTCATTGAAAATTACATAATTACCTGTAAAATATAATTTCATGTCAATCATATTACACCTAATGGATTCTTAAGAATATAAAAAAAATATTATTGATCTTAAATGCCCAGGAAAGGGTTATGTATATTAAAAAATATCATGAATCAATAAATAATAATCAATATATAAAAGAAGATAAAAAATTACATATTCTATATAAATAACAGGAATATCATGGAATGATAATGTAAAATTAATTTGATATGGTAAATTAATGAACAATCATTTCATTTAAATAATATAATGATCATGAAAAGATAATTCATAATCAATTTGAAGAGGTTATTAACTAAAAAGTCATGACATATAATCCATAAATGAAATTGAATTTCATACATAGATACTATCATGGAGAAAATATCATGGATAATAATAATTACTAAAATCATAATGATGTTAATGATTAATTATTGGATGTCCTTAAATCTATAGCATGATACCTCTACCTTCAAGACCATTCACAAAATATTTTTATACTACTAGGTTAAAAATTATCTCATTGGAAGAAAAATTTTATCCAACTTTACTAATTCAACTTAGGATGATACCAATGGATCAATTCTCTATATATTAATAGGCCCAACTATGACTACATATTGAAATAATCCCTCATATATCGAATAGTAAATTTAATTCATGATCAATGTGCTTAGCCTTAAAGTTCCCTATAGAGTAAGGAATAAAAATTTATAAATATTTCCCAATATAAAAAAATAAATTTCAATGAATAAATCCATATATATAATGATATATAGTTCATTCAATAAAAATATACATGATAAATAATATGGATATTTGGGGGAATTTAATATCCATTGGAAAGTGAATAATATAAAAGAAATTTAATAGTTGCCAAAATGAATCAAGTAAGTGGATATCAATAAATTACTTGGTCAAAATAATCATAAAAAACTTATAGGAATAATTATTATTATATCAATACAACATTTACCAACCTAAGTAAGAAAAAAAAATATTTTTTCATTGATGGATAGAAATACCAAAGAGATATCTTCGAAAAAATTCATATAGAAAGTATAATTTTATTTTTTTAAAATAACCTTTTAAAAATAATAATATATAGACATTTTTTAAATAATTCTCATTGAATATAACCTTTTATATATATCAAATAATTTTCAAAACATTTCAGTGTTCAGGAATGCTAACAATTTTGATCATGTCGTACACATTAAAACAATAAATCATGTCACTTTTTCAGTAAAATATGAGTGAGAATTGTTTTTAAAACTAAAAAAACATTCCATTAAATGAGTATTTTAGGACGTAAAAATGGGTAAATAGTTATTTAAGAAATCATTTGGAAATGGATAATTTTTTTTAAATCATTGTTTTGGAAGAAAACAGATTTCCAATAGTAGATAAAAATGAAGTCATACATTCCTAAAACATTCATGATATTATTTTATGTTCTTAAGAGAGTAAAAATGATACAATTACGTGAATATATAATTAATAAAAATATGGTGTAGAAATAATACCACTTTTTTAGACTATTATCAAATAATATCATTGAAGTAAAATTCATGAATGAATAATATCCATGAGAATACGATTGTGAAATAAACCCTTACAGTGATCAGAACATTCAAGTTATTATTAATCAATAAAAATATTTTGTGTATCAAATATAAATACTCATAAATAATTATTAAATATAATATAGATAAGAAAATTTCATTACACATATAATATTAGTATATGAACGATGGATAAGATGCAATATAACCCAATGAAAATTGATTGACTTATGCAATTCTTCACCACTTGTGTACTATTAAGTCCAATACCATTTAAAGTAATAAATAAAATAAAATTTCAAAATAGAAAGAGTCATTAATTAATCATTATATTACATTTTAATGGGTCAATATATACACTATTTAAAATAAATTATGTTCATAATATTATAATATGCCTCACTGAAGAGAAATCGAGAAGAAGTTACTTATAGAGATCATATCATTGAAGTAAGGATTAATAAATGTATTTATTATGTTCAAGAAATATAAATACACATAAGAAGTATAAATACTACATAAAAACAATTATCAGTACACATAAAATATTAGTATGACATAACTTATAATGTATAAGTTTAACCCATTGAATGGAAATTGAGTTTCAAACTATCTTACTTCACGCTCCATTTCAGTTTAATGTAATTTAACCTCTTGTGTAGTTGTCTAAAAAATTTATTAACATATAATAGAGACATAATAATATTTAAAATATCATATAATATCCTTTTATATAATCTATTCACCGATTTGTTAATTATATTTCATTGTTTTTATTTCTTGGGAGTTAATTGTCTTGTTTTCTAATGCTTATTTCGTTAAGAAATTTCTGGTTCATAAAACAATTATATAGTTACATAATATAATGAATAAATATCATGAAATAATTACCACATTTGTTAATTAATTATAAATTTATAAATAATCAAGATATACTTTTTTTTAAAATGATGTACGTTACGATTATGGGGACGATTGGTTGTACGTACACAACAGTAGCATTTCTAGATTTCAATGATCATTATGTGAACATGTTAAGTAATATTTTATCTTTACATAATGATAATAATATCATATTATTTAATTAATTATAATTATACATATCATACATATGTTTTGGTGATGAAAATTGAGTCATTTTTCGTTGTGAAGATGGTAGTCCACAAATACATGAATAGTGTTATAATCTCTAAGTGAGTGAGAAGATAGAACATGAAATGATATATAAAATTTCAAGAGTTATAATTTTTTTATTAATATAAGAATAATGCGTTTTATATAAATTATAATCATTAAATGTGACTTTATCATCTTAAGTGTAAAGCGTCAGTGGAAGAAAAATGACATTGCTTCACGAGATGGCAGTCGATCATACACATGAGTGATGTTATCATTTTCTTTACATATTAGGAAGTAAAAAAGTTATATTTTATAAAATTAAAAAAGAGGTATAAATATATTATTTATATCATATATATACTTTACATCCATTATCATATCCAACTATGAGAGGTGGTAATGAAAAAATGTATGACCTCGGTTCATGAGATAGTGGTCTGTCATACACAACAATGATGATTTCATAAACAATTTGATAGAAGTGGGGAAATTTAAATCTAATATAATTTGAATAAAAATATTATATTTAATATAATATGTATATTATATCATCATTATTTAACAAAAATTTATGCAGTTAGAGGAAGCTATAAAATTAAAATTCTCCGTAAAGAGTGTTACTTCTTCTTTTGGCTTCCTCCTTCTGTTTGCACTATAAGGATTGGTTGGATGGATATCTACCAAATAAAATGATTATATAATTAATTGATGGATATTTTTAAGTTATTTATTTAGTTTTATTATGATCAAAAAGGGTTTTACGGTGTAAATAAGAGAAGTTAATAGTGGTCTTTTATATGTGAGGTGAGTGACATACATGTAATTTTTAAAAATATTATTGTGTACCCACATTTTTCTCATTTAAAAGTATATATAAATATATTATTTTAAATACATTGACATTATATGATCAAAATATTTCATTATAATTTATTCTATATAAGTTTATAAGTCATTTTTACCCTTATGTTTTTAGTTTAACATAGAGTAAATCCATTTTTAACTGAACTGCGGTAAATAATTTTTAAAATTGTCATTATTAATTTTGATAAATAATTAAATTGGGGTTTTTATATAAAATAATATATTTTTATTTCAAATATGAAAAACATTTTTGAAAATTAAATTAACTAAATTGGAAAATTTAATGTTTACATTTATCATGTAGACATTATAAGAAAGCTGTTTTTCAAACAGAAAATGTTCAAATGTATAACAAAAATTTGTATCAGTATTAAATTTGAAAATTATTATAATGAAATATATATTTATTAATATATATAATTAAAATAAATTTAATATAAAACAAATTTCAAATATAATTTAACTTCATAAATAATTTAAATGAAAATATATTTTTCAATTAAAATTAATTTTTGAAAACTATTTATTAAAAATGAATCATCATAGAAAAAACTAATAAATTCACCCTAAGATAACTTGAATTTTATAATTTTAAAAATGAATTAAATTTTATAATATAAATTTAATAAAATTTGGGAAGCTTAATTTTTAATTATGTGTGCCGAGAGCGACTATCCCTTCCTTTAAAAATAATACAGTTTTTCTAAAAAAATATTAATATATTAAATGATTCTTGTTTTATATCTAATTAATATAAAACCATTTTTTTTATCTATTTGGTTTTATTTGTACCTTCAAACACAATGTCTAGGTTATAATGGTATATTATATTTTTTCTTTCATTTCGATAGGGTGTTATGTTTTCAATAGGAAATCAATGTGACAAAATTTATTTTTTAAAAATATCTCAGAATGTCTCTTGAGATATATTTTATAATAAGACTTTTTTAAGGATTCATAAACTTCATAAAAAATGATGTTATCAATTTATAATTTTAAGGTGTTATATTCTACCCAACATAAATAAATTTTATCATCCCAATATAAAATTGATATTAGTAATCAAGTGTTTGATATTAGAATGTTCTTTTCTTGAAAACCAATAATAAAAAAGCATAAATAAAACATCATCTTAAGTGGAATGAAATAAAAATAAAAATAAATATTTAAAAACACATAAATAGGGTTCCATTTAAGAGAACATGGTTGGATGTTGGAGATTTGGACACAAAATAAAAGCATTAATAATTATAGAGTGTGATAGAGGTAATTGATCATAAGAAAATGAATGATCAATAGAAATTTAAGGTACAGATAAAATAAATATGTTGTGATTTATGACAACATATAATTCAAAATAAATAAATTTGATATGATAAATTTTTTTCTTTGAGATACATTTCCAAAATTTGTGTAATTAGTTTACTATCTATGAATATATTAAATATATTTACAAGATAAATTTATATTTCATTAGCAAAGTTTTACCCATTGGTTATGATTCGATCAATTTACAATTCATCCCTTACTCAAATAAAATAATATACAAAAATGTATTTTTTATTCCTAATGATCTAAAATTCACTTTCAACAGATCATAAAATCCATAAAAAAGTTAAAATTCATTCTGTCTATCTCTAGCTATTTCCAGAAAGTAATATTGCTAGCAAATGTAATCCAATGTAACAAATTAATCACTAAAACTCAAAATTAATAGCATTGGCCCATCATTTATATTTATTTTTTAATATTTTTTAACTAAATATAATGACATATTAACCAAGACATCACATATGATGGGGTAGAAAATAAATGATTATCTAAATGATTAGGAGTCAACAGAACTCTTTCTAAGATCGCACCATCATGCTGCTACTTGGTCCCCATCTGGATCTGAGAAAAGATCCCCATCAGAGTATACTCTTCTATAAAATTCTACAAAACATGCACTAGTAATCTTATTCTCAAGAAATCATCCACAAAATAACCCTTTCCTATGGAATAGATGAAATCAAAGTAAAACCACTGAATATATTCAATACAATGGTGCTACCTCATATTATTGTCCTTATATGGGATAATATAGGCTAAACTATTATGATTAGAGTATATCACAAACATCACCACAAAACGGTAGACATGCCATGTCTTCCAAGAATACATCACCACTAAAAATTTCATGTAATGGGTCGGGTAATAGTTTTTAAGTTGTCAGAGTTGGTATGATCTATACCCCACCATGTGATCACACTGCATAAGCACGCACCCAAGACCCATACAAGAAGAATTAAAATACACCATATAGACCTTTATTGATTCTGACTAGACAAACATATGGTGGTATTCAGCCACCTCTTTTACTACATGAAGGGTTCCTAATATTCTAGGCCCCATAAAAACATCACCCCTATTCGGGTGAGCAATGTAATGGGAAAAGAAAAACGAGACAAATCTCAAACCATCAACCAATAATTACCTACTTGGATGAGTAAACTATTGATCTCTAAAAAATTCCTTGGCATATACCACGAAGTAACTAAACAGATCTTATATGGGTCCATCGTAAATGTATGCTCTGAGATATTGTGGCCCAGAAAATTCACATCCCTGAGCTAGAAGGGTCAGTTGGACAACATTTCATTGAGGTGATGATCCTATAGTGTTCCAAAAATTATCCACAAATGATGCTCATGTTCTTCCTCAGATCTAGAGTAATCCATAATTTCATCCATGAATACCATGAAGAAGGATTCAAGATTCTAGTGGAACAACCTATTCATGACTTCCATATTTATTGCTGGATTATTAGTCAATACAAAGGAACAAATAATTACTCAAAGTGTTCTTACCTACTTTAGAAGTTTTTCACCAGGATATTTGTGTTTCTCACCTTGATTGGGTGGTAACTCAAACACAAGACTATTTTGGAAAACCACTTTCCCTGAATCATCTGTTCAAAAAATTCATCTATTCAGGGAATTTGATACTTTTTATTGATGTTTACCTTATTCACCTTAGTATAATAGATGCACAACTAGAGGAATCTGGCATCCTTCTTTTTGAAAAGAATAGAAGAGAACCAAGGAGAGATTCCCAAGGATATGAATCATTGGGACTTGAAATCTTCCAACTCTATCATTAATCCCCTCAACTCAGTAAGCACCATATGATACAAGTGAAGAGATATATTTTGTGTTGTTGTTGCCAAATCAATAATTAACTCCACGTCCCACTATAGGGGTATTCCTGAAAAGTAATCGAGAAATACCACTGGGAACTAATACACTACTTGAGGTAATCCACTCTCAAGATCATGACAATAATACCATAGTGTGTCAATATATAACTAGAAGACCAGATTCCACAATTCTTGGAGTGGAGTTCCAGGAAGACCTGACAGAGGATCACATTCCCCAACGAAAAACTGAGAACTCCTATCAAGTTCATTGAAACTCTCATATATCCTATAGAAATTTATAAGGACATGAATGTGAACTAGCCAATTCTTGTCGAGAATTACGTCAAAAAGAAACATATCCAAAACTAGAAGGTCCTACACACTTTCAACCCCTGACACAGTAAGCACACACGATAGGCACCATAGAACTTTCTCTTATATCTAACTCAACAACATTACCATCTCCATCACAGAATATAGAAACTCAGTTGGAAAATTTAGAAGGTTCACAATAAGGGTATATATAATGTTAATAGAAGCATTAGTATCAAAAAAATGAAACCTATTGGAGATGAAATAAAAAACGTACCATGGACTATTGATAGCTATGAATTTAACCCCACTGGTGCCTGATCCACCGCAAGAAGATTCCTAGCCTCTGCTTGAGAACAACCACTCACTCATGGATCTTCCCAAAAAATTCTATTCCAAGAAGATGATCATGCTCTAACACCATGGCCACTAAACTTTGATCCTCTTATCCTTGATGTCTCTAACTGAACTGGTACTCCCCTAGAATCCACAGTTCATGCCCCACTCTAGAGTGCACATGCCACAATGAAAAAGTGCTTCATGTGTCCCATAAATCCATAAAGATAACAAGGATTTTGAGTAGTATTAAATGAGGGTCAGGTGTTCCATGGCCTCATACGCTGTTTGTACAGAATATTCCTCACATCAGAATCCATAGATGACCACTATCTAGAAGGATGGTATGAAATACCACCTCCCCTATTTCCCAGCTATCTCGCTTCCTTTTCTTCTCAGATAGGCTTCCACTAACCATTGGTGAAACCCCCCATAAAACCCCAAAATAACTTCTAATCAATCTAGACCATACAAGAATGGTCGACCACCTCATCATAAGTCCCTATCTTGAAAAAAGGCTTGAGAGTAAATTTATGGTCACAAACCCTTCTGAAAATTAGATGATTTCAAGGACACATTAGTATCAATCTTAGGTGCATACCTCACTAGATCCGTAAGACAGTTAGAATTTTCCATCACTGACTGATCTCTCTGGTAATGATCTATGAACTCTCAGTATTTGTTATAGGTCTAGTCCTCAGAGAAATACTACTTAGAGAAGATGGACCTTAAATCATTTCATCTCATCTGGACAGGAAACCCATCTTAAAGCACTGATTCCCACAACCTATGGATGAGACCATCTAAGTAAAATGAATCAAAATTTACCCTAGCCTAATTAGGTGTGTCCATGAACATGAAAATATGTTCTATCTTATCGATAAGTTCCTCTTACACATGAGATTCCAAGCTACCTCAAAATAAAAGGGGATTATTCTTTAGGAACTCCAGGGATTTGTCCACACTAGGACAATATTATGCATCTCGAGCTAGAGTAAGAGAAAGAGCCACACCTTATCCTATATCATTGAGTGAAAACACTCTCCAAATTCATCCCATGGGTGAATGGGAGGTCATCGAGTTGGAATGTTTCTACAAAAAGTAACAGTCCCAAGAAAATGACTATAGTAAAATAGTTTTGAAAAAATTCAACAACAAGATAAAATATAAATAAATAAAACTTATCAAAATATTTAAATAAACACTAAATAAATCCCATTCAATGTCCATGTGAAGTATACTCCCCACATGTCTCACCTAGAGGATAATTAAAACAAACAATCCTGATATCTCATAGAGACTCAAGGTATATCATGAATGTTACTGGACATGAACCCTACTAACAACTATAAATAAAAATACCAATTGTCCAAACTATGGTCTAACCAGACACATCCCATATAACGTGACCCAGAGAGAAAAACCTTCCTCTGATACAATATTTCTCAAAATAGATCTTGTTTCCCATAAAACTGGCACCCGACCTAGTCTATGATAAGACCCTAAGGGCATTCCTTATCCCCAAGGTCCAGAAAAAGTTCCTTGGTATCATGAGTATGTGTTTGGGAATGATTTACCTAAGTTTAGAATCACTGAACCACCTAAAATAATAAACAAAATCTCAATTTTTTTTTCTAAACATACTTTTAATAAAAATTATAACCATAATAATTGTTTTTAGAAAATACCTATGAGGTAAAAAATTAAAAATAATTAGAAACTATAACAATAGAACAACTTGATGGTGAGGGACCATCATCCCCAATCTTTCTCCAAAACACCACATCAAGGATGGAAGCTGGCAACCTAAAACACCATCTTCAAAGGCCTTTCAATTACATATGTCAAACAAAACCACATTTACATAATCCCAAATGTGTATGTATGGTGTGATCATAATCCCAATAGGATTCCACCGAATAATATTACATGTGAAAAACATTATATGATAAATAGATTGCATGTTTTTATAAAAAATATACAGTAGCAACAATTTCAAAACGGGGGAAAAATTAAAATGAATCATTTTCAAGGGGTAGATTTATAGAATGGACACCATTAAATAAGACATGTATATAATTGATTTTACCTCCAAACACAGCACCTTATATTGCTATTAACGGAATAATACCTAAGCACTAGCCATGGGATCAGGCCATGGTACTAGCTAGTTATGGGCCCTAGGAACCACATATCTCGGTGTAATAGAAACCATAATCGATAACCTTATCATGAAAGAGCCATTAGGATGGGAAATCCCAATTTTCTATTAGTCCCCAACATCATCAAATTTTATTTAGGGTCATCATACTCAACTTTTTAAGTGATATAGAGAGAATACCACTCTGGATTACTAGTGTATTAGTCTTAGTCGACCCCCTAGATACTTATGTTTTCCTATTTGTTCTTAAAAAAGTACCAAATTCTATCAAACACCATTTAAACATAAAAATACTAGTTATCATCATACACAATTCAAAATGAATCTAAACATGTTTTTCACCCTTTGTGTAACTCAATAAACAAATTAATATTTTCAGAAAATAAGATTAAAATGCTAAACAATGCTTTTCACCTAAAATCTATTTTAAAATTATCTTTTAAAGATAATTATTATCAATTCCGCACAAAATTATAAATTCAATCCCTAAAAAACATAATAAAACAATCAAATGAACCCCAAAACAACAGCAAATAATACAACAGGGAATACACATTAAAAAAAAATTTATATAAAAATGACACTTTAAAACAAACTGCATAATCTAGTCTACCAAAAATGGTTTTCACAACTAGAAAAATGGATGAATAACATGATAAAAAATTAAATCAATAAAATCTAACTCATTAAATAATTCATACCCATGGTATCACTTCCCATATATTTCAAAAACCACAAATCTTGTTTAGAAATTTCAACCGCACCACCGTCAGTCTACAAGGTAGTGAAAATGAACCTAAATACCCAATATAAAACCAAGAATTACAAAATAAAATCCTATTAATGAAAACATATATTATGGACATTTGGAAATTCAAGGATGTGGTAATAAACCCTGAGGAAAATGTAGAAAACAAATGAGGAAATCAGTTACTTGATTAACCAAGATGTTTTTCCACCAAAACCCTATAAAAAAATAGGTTCCAAAAGAGTTTGATGGATCTTGGGAGACTCCCAATGGTGCTAAGATTAAATGGGGGAAGAAATTGGTTTATTAGTTTAAATTTTAAAGGGAAATTTTTTAATTCCAAATTAGTTTTAAGGAGTTGATAGATCTGCAGGATTTGTCAGCCCAGTTTGGTAAACTGTTCACACAAACTGTGTGCCCATCACTATCCTCTCAAAACATGTCCAAATTATTCTAATTTCAAGGGGGGCGTGCGGAAATCCTAAAGGGAAAGATAAGAAAAGACTAGAATAAAAAATTACCTTAAAATAATGATATGGATGTGACATTTTTTCATTGATGAATATAAATTCCATTAAAAGGGTATTGAAGAAATTCTTGAGGAAAATATAATTTATATTTTTAAAATATTATATTAAAATATGAATTTCCCAAAATATTTTGAAAATATTTCACATTTAAAACAAATTTTATATATTATAAAATATCATTTAAAAAATTTGAGTGATTATGATTACTGTATCATTTTAAAAATTTGAATGATTATGATTACTGGATGTTTCATTTATTCCATTCACACACAAAAAATATTCATTTACCTTTTTCACAAAAAGGAAAATGGGAATTGTTTTAAAAATGACATGATAATAAATTTCAAATTATTAAATATTAAAAAAATTAAAAAATGTATTTATTAAATGATTTAAAAAATTATAAATACATTTTTAATTTTTTTTGGAAAAGACAGGTTTTCAATAAAACTGATTTTTGACCGAAGAGAGAAAAAATTAAAATTTTCTAAAAAATAATTTCTTAGTTACTATATATACCAAAGAGTGTAAAAATTGTACTATCACATGGGATCTCATGAATAAAAATTGTAGAATAAAATGATATGGTTTTATTTGATAATTATCAAATAATTTCCATCAACTAAAACTCAACAATAAACTTTCTTGATGTAAATGATATTTTGAGATAAACCATTACAACGATCATAAAATTTAAGTAAAGATTAATCATTGAATAAATTATATGTATCCACTATAAATACATATAAAAAATTAGAATACAACATAATAAATTAAAATTTCATTTCACACATAATCATAGAATATTAAAGATGATGAAGAAGTAATATAACCCAATGAAAAAAAATTCAGTTATGAAATTATTCATCACTTGTTAACTCTTATGCAATAAACCATTGAATGTTATTATTCAAATTAAAACTCAAAATAAAATGAATTACTATGGAATAATTATACTACATGTCTAAGGGGATGTATATATATCATATAAAAGAAATTAGGTGAATTACATTACAATATACCTCAATGAAGTGAAATTGAGATGAACTCCCTTACAAAGATAATATCATTGTAATGGATATTAATCAATGTATTTATTATGTGTAAAAAATGTAATATTCCATAAATATTGTTTAAACACAACATAATATAATATAATTTCATTACACACATATTATTATCATGACTTAATCATTGAAGTACATGTTTAACCCTACGAATGGAAATTGAGTTATGATATCTCCTAACTCACACTTTCTTTATAATGAACATGATTTAATCACTTATATAGTAGTTTTAAACATGTTATTAAATTATAATAGAACTATATAGGAACTTTTAATGACATATATGTTCCTTTTAAAATATTTTATCACTCATTTGTTTTTTACCATTCATTATTTTCATTATTTCAGGTGTTAATTTTTTTGTTTTATCAAACGTTTTCATTATGAAAGATCCAGTTCATGCACATATTTTATAGATAAAAAATATAAATAATAATAATAATAATTACGTAATAATCATATTTATACATCAATTATACTTTTAATACCATTCATGATATTTTGAGAAATGAAGTATGTTACGATCAAAGTGAAAGTATGTCGTACATACTCACGAGTAACGATTATATTTTTCGACGATCATTATAGAAAATTGGTAAGAATTATTTAATGATAAAAAAGTATTATTATTTATTTGAATATACATATAAACATCATATGTGTAGTGTGGTGATGAAAATATTGTTACATCACTTCATGAATGTGATAGTCCCCACACACATAAACAACATTATCATCTTTATGTGAGTAAAAATGTAATAAATAAATTGAAATATTATATTTTATGAATTATTTATTTATCATAAATATAAAAATAATTTTATTGATACCACATATAATAAAAAAATTCATAATCACCATCCATGAAATGATTTGGTGAAAGAAAAATAACATTTTTTTCAAGGCGGTACTCTACCGTACACACATGTAATGTTGTTGTATCCCATATAACATGGAAATTTAAAAATGTATATATATTTTATAATGTAAAATGGGGTATAATTGTTTTATAAAGATCGTTTATGTACTTTGGATCCATCATTGTACCCAACCGTGGTCGGTTGAAATGGAAAAACGAATAACATTAGTTAGTGACATAGCTGTCCACCGTACACATGAATGAGGATTTTGTAACCCATTTTATGGAAGCGGGGATAGTTATAGGTAATTAAATTGACATAAAATAATCATAGTATATGTAATATAAAAAAGTATTATTTTTTATTATCTAATAATACTTTAATGAGTTAGAATATGAAATTAAATAAAACTTATCTTTGAAAAAGGTTACCTCTAATTTTTGTATCCTCTATAGGCTTGAACGAAATTACTTCCAGTGATAGTATTATGAATAAAATAAGTATTCTATAATAATGGTTGGGATATTTTTAAGTGATTTTTTTCAGGTATTGGATGATCCCAAATGGTTTAATGTTGTGAATAAAAAAGGATATGGGTGGCCTTTTATAATTGATGTGAGTGGCGCACTAGTATTAGTTTAAAATAAAAAGGTTTTCCCACATTTTTAAAATGAATAAATAGTAATAAATGCACTATTTTCAGACTTATAAATTATAGGGTATAAATATATCCAGAAAATATATATTTTCACTAGTTTTATGTCATTTTACCCACATTATTTTAAGTTGTACAAATAGAAAATTCATTATTACATTAACAATGGTAAATAATGTTTATTGTTTTAACTATTCATATTGGTAAAAAACGATTTTGGACTTATCAGATAATATAAATAATTAAGATTATAAATATTGAATAAATTTTTTATAATTCCATTCACATAAAAAGATGTATTAATTTTAAAATAAATATCCTATATGGGATGAGAAAGAGAGTTTCAAAAGTGAAACTGTTCCAATGTTTTCAAAGATTTTATTTTAGAATACAATATGAAAATAAAATAAAATGACTTAAACTAGATTATTACAGATACATATATATATATATGTGTGTGTGTGTGTGTTATAATTTTACTTTAAAACCAATTTAAAATTTAATTTAACATTATATATAATTTAATAAGAAATTATTTTTTCAATTAAAATTCAGTATTTTTAACTATTCATTAAAAAATTAAACATTTTAGGAAAATTCCAGGAACTAAAAATTATATATTTTTTTATTATAATTTTAAAAACTATGTTAATTTTATAAAATAAAGTATTTAAATTTACTGATAACTATTTTTAAATTATATTCTCAATTTGTGACTAAACAACATATTACAGAGAGTTCAGTTTTTAGAGAATTTTTCATTTTTCTTATAAATTATTCTTAATTTTTTCTAATAAATATATAACCATGATTAAAATAAAATAATCATTATTATTTCAATCAATAAACTTGACATCAAGTATATAATGATACGCTATATTAACGTACATTTTGACTCGCGGATGCGTGTTTGACATGTTATTGTAGAGATTAAATTTAATTAAAGAAACATTTCATAAAGTAATGGGTATTATATTTTATTCTAAGATGGGTGTTTCATTTAATACATGACATCAAAAACAATATTATAATTTTTGAGATAAAAGGTGTTAAAAATTTGTCTTTCCTTTTATTTCAAATGAAAATAATCACTTAGAGAACATTATTAGTCCTACAACCTTTTTTTAAAACTGATAAATTTGAATACTATTATTAAAACATTTAAGGAGTAATATATAAAAAATTTATAAAAATGACTTTTTCACTCAAGCTATATTAGAGATATATGCAGAATAAAATATAGTAGAATAAGATATAATTTTAATAATAGTATATAGTCATAGTAATATCAATCAAGTTTATAAAATATCAAGTAATCTAGTACATGAAAAAGACAACATAAGATAACACCATAAGTCTACTAATAATAAGGGTGAGAGAACATCAATGTCATTGATTAGGGATACCTCTGAAGAGTGAAAAAAATATTTTCACATCAATAGTAATTAAGAAATCATATAAACTAATACTTAAAATTCTAGGATTCCACCAATATTAGTGAAGATGACTTTATCCAATCTTGGAAAATCTACCAAGTAACCAGTCTTCCAATGATGTTTGAATGATAATAACCATAAATCACCACATAAAAATAAACAATTACATTCTAAATGATCTTAATAACATTGTAATTTCTCTTTACTAATTATAATTGGTCATTTGAAAAATAATAATACAAATAATAATAATAAAACATCTTACATTAATTTCATTAAAAAATAATAAATAATACTTCTAATTGTATTTGAAAAACCAATATTAGAATTACCATTTGAAATTATTTAGAAAATATGACTAAAACATCATGCCCAAAATTAAAACTCTTTTTTTATCATTTCAATCATATAAATTTCCACAGACACATATATAAATTTATATCATTGTACAAATACACAGATTCTCATGTAAATTTTTTAATATGTTTATAAATATATGTGTGTGTGTTTTGTACCCACGTTTATGTCTATAACCATTGAATACTAAAAAAATAAATTTTTAAAATTGTATAAATAATTTCCAAAGGCAATTCATGATTTTTATAAGAAAATAAAATCTAAAATTTATATAAAACAAATTTTTACAAATTATAAAATTTAAAAAATTTAATTACTAAAAAAACAATATGAAACATGGTATACCGTTAAAAAAACTCAAACATATTTCATAGTACCATTTAATATAAATATAATATATTAAACCACAATCAATCAATATTCTAAAATAAATAGTACAAATAAAATATGAAACCATCATAAAAAATTACAGAAGGTCAGAGACATCGATAATGGGATGAAGGGGAACCAAAAATGGGATCTCAAACAATACTGACTGAAAATTGATATTTTTAGTGTCCAAACTCTTTTGAGTAAAAACTGAGAAACCAAAAAACACTTTTGAAGAAAATTAGTAAACCATATATGAATTTACAACAAACATCAAACACCACTGATAAGGAAAAACCAAACAACTCATTCAACATACAAAGTCAACCACACCATCATTCAAATTGACAATCATCATCAGAAGCTGAAGCCAGCCAAAAGAAGGCCAAATCAAAATCCATTCCACTGATTCCACATTCAATGAGAAGATCCACCAATCCCAAGCCTTCAACACAGTAGACAAACAAACAAAACCAGACTTGTGATTCATAGCTCCTCTAATAAAGATTGTTCGATTAAAGAGTATCACTACAATGGGGAGGAAGAAATCACAATAAAAGGGAGAAGAGAGGGGATATGAGTCTTTACCTCGATGAATTGACAAAGAAAATGAAGAAATCCATAAAAATCATTGATAGAAGAGAATGAAGGAGGAGGGAGGAGAGTTTATGCACTAGAACAACTAAATAAGAGGGTCACACGATGCATAGGGGAGAGAAGAAGTGGAAAAGGTATGACGGTTATAAAAAAATTAAAAAAAATGTATAAAACAAAAATTTTAATTTTAATGAATCCATATTTTTTTAAAACTGTGTAGTAACCATTGATCACCAAATGGACACCCAAAAAAACTATCATGTGGTTACTCACGTGATCCCACATGGTCTTCCAAGCGATATACGAGTCATTCTGAGGGGAGTTATCTACTTAATATACCCTCAAACATAGTTGTATCATAATTTAGTAACATTGTGATCCAGTTATGAGGAAATTATGGGATTTTAAAAACATTAAAATTTACCCATATAAACTCTTAGAAACAATAGGTGACTAAAATTAATATAGTATATATAAATTAATTAAAATAATATTAAAATGGGGTGTTAGAATATCCCACACATAACTCTTTCAACCTCTATAATTCCATTAAAAGAGGATTGAATTCAACATAACAAGAAAGATAAAACACTCTAAAAGAGAGGTGGATGGGTCAAGAAAATATAAAATACCCTAAAAAAATTTCTAACTAGAAATATTCTTCATTATCAGCGAAGCGCATCCACATACAACATCCAATATGTCCATTAAGAATATCACCAACAATGATGGACACATACCTAATGAAATCTGAGAGCTGTTATGGTCGAGATACTATTTATATGTCATCTAAAATGGGGTTCAACAATACCCATAATATATAAGATACAAAAAAACTGAAAGTATCACTCCCACTATAAACTTATGGAGACCCTTATTCCTTTATTGATGAGAACCACCAACTAAAAAAGTCTAATCATGAAAACAATGAAATGACCTTGAGAAATTATCTCTCATTATGTATCATCAAAACATTCCATTGTCCATTGACCAAGGAGAAAATACCACATTGGGTAACCTTGGTCATTACATATGATACACCCTCTCACAGTGAATCCATCAAATGAAAATGATCACCCTCAAGTGCTTTACAACCCAATGTCTCCCCTAAAAGTAACCGAATCACTGACCCGAGGTCTCGAATTCACAACTAATCAAAACTAAAATAAAGATACTGTAGTCCTAAAACAAAAAATGAATGAAACATAATCCTCACAATAGAAATATGACCCCTAAATATGTATTATCCATAAAGATCCATGATAAAAATCACATAAAGCCAAACTAGTTCAAAAAACCTTAATGTATCTCACATATAACTAAAACATAATAATAGAAACACATCATGAATAAAATATCAATTGATTTCCATGATACTAATATACTTTATTCTCACACACTCATGAAGAACCTAGAATACCACATAATAAGGGATGGATATGATACTGGAAATTATAAACTAGGTTCATTAGAAAGAATGAACTTTACCCATACAACATGATTATGTATTTGGGTACGGATATCAAATAGAGGAAATTTACCAATGAGACAAATAGAATAACCCATCATTTTTTTATTGAAGCATATCATCCAAAATTTCCATGAATTTTTCAGGATGAATAATTAGACAAGAAATGGTACCACTGAAATAAGAGGAAAATCCAAAACAATATACCAATAAAATAAGGATCGTCGATAAAAAATTAAAAAAACCCCATTATTTTAGAATCACTAACATCCATTAATGATTAAAACCACATTTTACTGATGATATAATTTTTTATCATAGTATAATAAAACTCCCAATTTAAATTATGAAAATCAACACCATTTCGATAAAAATTATCTCTTATTAAAATATTTAAAAGTCATTGACTAGGTGATATTTATTTCAAAAATTAAACATTTTTAAAATCACCCACAAAGTGGGGTTAAAATTCATTAAATTAAAACCATTAAAATATCTTAAAACTAAAAACATTTATGAGTTTCATTGTGAAATAAAACTTTTTAGAAAATATTTCCATACTATTTTCATAAAAATGAATTCTACTATTTTTTAAAAACAATCCCTAATGCCTTATTTCAATTTGAGGCCTCTCTCATAGACCCCCATTAATAATTATCAAAATCAAAAATTTGTTACTAAATAACCATTTTTAAAAATTATTCCCAAAACATTTTTAAAATCCAAAAAAATAAAATATTTATACCACCTGAAATAAAATTTATCAGAAGACACTCAAAAGAACGAAGATAAAAAATCCACTCCACATTATCATCATATCACAAAATACGTATTAATTCAACTACATAATTTGGTGAAACCCAAATATAGTCTAAATATCACAACAATATGGTGTGTGGAACTATTAACGACTAGATTACTTGGTGTGAATAACCTTGGGCCAACCACACCATAATTTCTTTTATTTATCATGTTTCAATGTTGGTTTATTTCCCTATTTCACTAGTTATGACAACTAATCTCATTACCCTCATATCATTTTATTTTCCATTTGAAAATCCACAAAAACTATTAAAGAAACTCAACCATGATAATGATGATTAATTCACTATTAATGGTAATTAAAATGAAATAATATACTCTATGTTCAAATGTCACTACCCCAAATAACATAAGACTATCTGTGGGAAAGGTATAGTTGGAATATCCCTGAACCCAACTCGTATTTTTCAATGAATTAATATATCCTAATCTATTTATTACACCAAAAATAAAAACAGGATTCTTGAAAACAACCTTGCTTGCTGCTATAAAATCGTGGTTCAGATTCCATTTTTAGCGATCCTGAATAGTATTCCATTTTCATATAACATGTATTGGTCTACCCCCAGGCCTAATGATCAATCTTGATCCCCACAGGAAATGGAATAAAATCCAAGGAATCCTGAAAAAAATTGGTAATGATTTCCCCTAAGAAACAGTGAAAACAAAAAATGGATTCTCACTTAAACATTTGCCAACAATTTCAATAAATTATACACTCACATCGAAATAAAACATAAATAAAATGTCAGAATATTTGAAAAGTAGTTTAAAATTGAATAAAAAAACAATAAATATATATAATATGCTCTACTACCTCTTACCCCCTTTTAAACTCGCTCTACAGAAGCATCTCACTTCACTCACCCCCCCCCCCAATTCCCTCCATATGTAACACAACCACCAAATCACCCATCCTCCATATAATTAACGAAATCCACTTATATATAAAATTTAAAGAAGTAATTAAATCATTTAAGTGTAACAATTATCTATATATCCAATTAATGTAAATGGTTGATCATTACAAATATCCAACCAAATAATTTAATAAGCACAATTGGATATTGTGATAAATAAATTTCAAACATCCAAACCCTAAATACATTAATGCTATCACATTAGTCAAGAATCTATTAAAATATTAAAAATTATGTGAAATATATTTGTGATCAAAGAGATTAGTAGGAATTTCAGTTAAATAAAACCCCATGAAAATCATTAAATTAATAATCCATTTAATTCTACTTTTAAATACAAAAATTAAAAATCATATTTTAATTTCATCAGACAAAAAACCTTACATGTTTTCAAACCTTAATATAAAAAATTTATTTTTATTTTAATTAAATTAAAATAAAAACTTAGAAAACAATTATCATTACTGTGGCCCTTTTTAAAACTGATACACTGAAAAAAACGTTATAAATTATTTGGTGGATTTTGATATAAATAATTGAACAAAAAACATTTTCTAGTAAATATAAATAATTCCCAATGATAAATATAATATAATGGAGGAGTCTAGAATCAACATAAAAAATATTGAATTATTAAAATAAATCATGTATTAAACATATTAGGTAATATATAACCTAAAACAAACAAACAGGGAGAACACCCAAGAATACCAAGGCTATGGGAATTGGACCTTCTAAATCACTGATTAGGGATACCACTGATTATTAAATGACCTCTATATACTAAACATGCTAGTGGTGAATCATATAAAATAATACTTCACTAGTTTGGTTACTTCCCATGATAGTGAGTTAGACCATGTTTGATCTAGGCTATTTTATCCAAGTTCAATAACCTCTAATGAGGATAAAAAATTATTAATCATAAAGGAGTCACATAAAACAGAACTAAAAAATTCTATATTTTTTAGATATAATAGGAAAATCCCATTTCAAATCTAAAAGTGCCTTTTTAAAAAACAATAACACTAATAATACATATTATAATAAAACATCATTCTCAATTTTCATTAAAAAAATCAAATGGGCCTTTTAATTATATTAGGGAAAAAATATTTATTACGCATTGAAATTTATTTGGAAAACCCATGTCAAATATAAAGCTTAAATTTGGAAATGTCAATATTATTATCATTGTAATCATATAAATTTATATATATATATATATACATAGATATATCATATTACAAAAATTTACATATTCACATGTGAATTTATTAAAACATATGTATATATGTATGTATCATTTATTGTGTGTATGTATGCATATATATGTGTATATATGTATGTTTTTATATGTATATACATGTATATATATAGAACCATAAAATATACAAAAATTCATTTTCAAATCGTCCATATAATTTTCAAATTCCATTGGGATTTATATTAAACACATCGAACACATGGGTTATTTAAAAAAATATTAACATGTTTTGAAATTTACAATCCCCATACATTGAAAATAAAACCCAGTAAAACATGGTTTTCCTTTCAAATAAAAATAATCTTACTTAATATTACCATATAATATAAAAAATATCAAAATAACTGTGAAATCAATGTTCTATAATTTAATTCCCAAACAAATATGGTAATCAAACCCAAATTAATGGAGGAAGGTCAAATATTCCAATTTTGGTAATGAGGGGAACTGGAAAAGTGATCAAGAACCAAAAGAGAAAGTAAAGTATAAAAATATTCAATATAGAAACCCTGGGGATCATTCAAACTACAACATTGTGGTAGGTATGATGAAATTAGTATAAGAAAGAGAAGATAAATAAGAGGAGAAATTACATCGTTCAATCAACCAAGAATCATGAATAAATTCACAACAAAATTAAAGGAGGATGATATTTTAGGTAGAAGAAGGGCGCACAAAAGGGATTGACCAGGTAGGGGAATCTTTCATCTCATTGGGTAGAGAGGGAGGAAAGTTATAAGGGTATAAAAAATAAAAAACGTACAAAATGAGAAAAAAAATTAATTCCTAAGAAACCCACAATGTTTATCCACACATGTTTCCCAAAAATGTGGAAACTATGTTGAGATCACTATTCAGAAAAAACTACTATCTCATGATTACTCCTTGGATCTTACATGGTCTAGCTAGTCATCCACTAACCATGCTAAACGCAACTATCCACATAACAAGCCATCACACATGGTTACTCCTCCAATGCTCGAATGCCCTCAATTTTTATTGATTTTTGATAATCCACCTCTAAAGGAGTGAGGTGGAACTCTTACAAGGACTACAAGAATATGTATTACATAGACCCAATGCCATAGAGATATTCATATCATGTAGGCTTCAATCATTACATTCACCCAAAAATTAATACTTGTAATTGCTCATCCCTGGCATCTTCATCGTGAAATTATCATTTCACCATCACATGCCTGTTCTGATAAGCGTTCCTATCCATGAACAAGCTTGTCCTAGTTAATATTTATTCTTAATCTCATGACCCTTAATTCTTTTAAAACATGAAAATTTCTATCTTAATAATTTTAAAGACTCAATAAGGCCCAAAATAAAAAAATATATATTAAAGAAGTTAATTTATTAAAATTACAATAACATGGGGTGTTATTAGTTCTAAATTTTTTTAACTTTTGGATTTACTAAAGATAATTATTTAATTATATTAATGTCGTTATAATTGATTCGAATGAGTCTTATGAATAAATAAACATGAAAAAATTTATTTAAAAGTTATAACTTCACCTTGGATATCTTCATTTGGATTACACCTTATGTCATATATGATAAAAATTTTGGTGAGACTAGAACCTCTAAGAGGTGAATTTGAGAATATGGATAGCATTTTAGAATATCATGGATGATATAGAGTGATCGTAGTGTTTGAATATGTAATGATAGGTGGTTCTTATTAATAAGTGATAGGAATGACACCATTTTAAATATTAAGAACATATAAATATAATAAATGAAATTCTAATGGAAAATGGCTCTATTTTAGTCCAATTTAAATGTTAAAATATTTAAAGGTTGAAATCCACTCAAACTATAATAGTTATAAAATTTTAAGAGTTTTTTTAAATATTGTAACTTAGTGTAACCCCCCACTATTTAAACCTTTTATCCATTACTAATGTGACCAAAATTTAGCAAGGTAACAATTTTTCTATGAAAAAATACCAAATTGAACACATTAAAAAAATCAATATCCTCATTAAAAAAAGGAATAAATTTTATATGATTAAATTTATAAATTTTATAAAATGTACAATAAATTCATGTTCATAAAATGAAATGAAAAACCATTTTTAGAAAACATGTCTTTTTAAGGGAAAATGATTTTAATCTAGAATCGGGTATATTATGGATTCACATTGAATTTATTTGATTATTTTGAATTAAATTATAATTATATTAGTTTCAAATTTAAAAATTTAAATGTAACCATTGTTAAGACATGATTAAAATATAACAAAAAATCTATGATTTATTTAGATAAAAAGATTTCTATGATTCAAAAATGTTAAACAATGATTTAAAAGTTAAAAATTTTGATTTGTAAATGAAATATATTATTTATTAAATATATATATTTTCTATCAAAAAATTTTCATAAACATTAAATTCATTATTAAATCATGATAATATCAAAAAATGGTTGTATTTGTAAAATATGTATTTTTTATTAATCACCAAAAATTTAATCATTTGGGAAAAATCCCAAAAATTACACCTAATATAGATTGGAAATTAATAGTTGAAAAAAATAAGTAAAATAAATAAAATTAAAACTATGAAATTCATAAATTCATCTTTTAAAGAAAATAATAAATATAATGAAAAAATAATGTTTTTTGAAAAATGACCCCATTTAAACTTAAAGTGTTCTTATCCTTATTTTATATAAATTTTTTATTAATTGGGTGATAAAATATTAGTACAAGTCTGTTAATATTACATATTGTTATTTTTATAATATTCTAAAAGTGATCTATTATAAATATTTAGAAAAAATACATTACACACAAAAAAATCAGTTTTCAATAAAAAAAATTTATTTTAATCTTCAAATGGATTTATCTTAATTTTTATCCATTATATAATAATGTTATGGATGATTATTAGTTTTTTATACATGTATAAAAAATAATTTTCTAAAATATTAATACTATAAATAATATATATTTATTTTTGGCTAGGAAAACATTGTTTGTAAAAAAACATTTCTGTTTAACCATGAAATTTTAGACTAGTATTTCTTAACAATTTCATGGATTTCATTAATTGATTTTATTATTTGTTTGTCAAGATTTATTATTAATTTTTACTCATATAACATTTCATTATAATTAAAACAATTGAATATTCATATTACAAAAAATTAGACCAAGAAAAATATTGAGAATAAATTTTATTTTCCTGGGTGATTTGACCACTTTTGCGAAGTTGTAAAGCATTGTTTACATATGTTTGGTGTTTCATGGACCATATTACATTAAATATTATATTTATTAAATTAATAAATAAAATATATTGGTGTGTTTCAAGGGGATTGTGGTCATAATTTTTGACCCTGGTTATCCATTCTAAAATATTAAAAACATTTCAACCAAGGGTGTTTTATCCTCTGACTTTTATATATTTCAATACATATTTTCCACTAAAATATGAAAATATATATTTAATATATAAAAACATGTATAATTTATTTAATATACATTGAAAATAATATAAATTAAAAAAATAAAAACATTATGGATCTACATTGACATATTACCACATTCTATATAGACAGTGTTTATTGGTGAATGAATGGTAATGGTCAATGAGGACTATAGCCTTAGGCTTATCATATGGCACAGTTATGTGTAGAACATGGAAATTCAATTAGCTATTCCCATTCCCAAGAAAAAAATTTCCAAACATATATCCTATGTTCATGATCCCTACAGATCATGGCCATATGTTATTTTATGTTAACATACGACAACATCTCACATAGACTATGGCCTCAGGACACCTATAGAAAGGGTCATGTTGACTATTTTTATTGAACTATGGTCTTAGGATTATTTACTAGTAGTTATGATGATATTTCTCAAACAATTGTTTTTCATAAAATTAAAATTCGTTCATTTTTTATTCATAATCATCATATCTGATCCAGTAATAATTTTATATAACAAGAAAAAAAATTTATTCACAGACTCTTATTTAATAAAATTATTCTTATATTTTTAAATTAATGAGTTTTATTATTATGTTATAAAACCACTTTACTTAATTTTTACAATACAATCACATTCAAAATTCAATATTTATCATAGTGGAGATATAATGTTATTAAATCAAGACCCTTGTAGAACATATTAAGAAAATTTTTTTTATGAATAAAAATAATGAGAACACTTTTTCCATCTCTAGAAGACACATATAATAATTCAATATATTTTTGGAATGGATACATAAAAAGAGGTTATTAAATTATTTATTATAGAAAGTAATATATTACTGTCACAATAATCAATTTATTTGTTTTTTTTATTTTAAGAACATTAAAATTATAAATTTTTTATATATGTTTATATATGTTTTATTTAATAGAAAATAGTTATCATATGGAATATATAGACAATGATTTTAACTAATCTAGAATCAATAAACTTTCATTCATATAAAATATAAATATAAATTATAAACCATTTTTTTTACTTGTTAAAATTGGTGGTTCATTAGTTTTTAGCCACTAATAAATTCCTTAAATAACTAAAATAAACAAAATATATCACTATAAAATTTATGTTAATATTGTTACTATTTATTTGATATGTTTTTAAGATTAAATTATATTGTAGAGAACTAATTTTAGAATCATTATAACTCATTAAATTAAATAATACATCAATCAATAAATAAGTAATTTCAATTTAAGATATTTAAATAAATTGTGAAATTTAAAAAATGTTTTAGGTAGTTTTGTATTATACCAAGTAATACACTGAATAATCTTTCTTAAGAAGAAGTTTTTGTCATATTAATGGTTAAATAATAAATAATGAATAAAATTTAGTTTATGTAAAGGGTAAATATAATTTTATTTGTTATGATAAAGTATGGATTTTTAGTAGTATATATTTTTAGTTGATATTTTTTAAATCAAAAACTAGGTTGTTACACACAACACATTGTTTGAGAAGAATAACTATAAAACAAGAAAAAATCATACAAGATCAGGGTAAACTCTATAAAACGTTTTATGTATAGAATACCTCCAGTTTTAATGATTGGTTTATCAAAAAATTGAATGAGAATGGTAGAAATTTCTATTTATCTTGGAGTAAGAATGATGAAGATAAGTAGTGCGACTATGGGGGTTCTTTTAAAAAGGATAAATGGGTTTCATCAGCACTAACAAAAAAAGGATAAATGAAACCCTTATCAATGCTAAAACAATAAGTGACGATAATGAAATATTTTATCAGCACTAAATTTAACACTAATGAAATCATGGCTTCATTAGTGTTATAATGGCGCTAATGAAAATTATTTTATTAGTGCTAAACTTATCGTTGGTAGACACCAAATACATAAGAAATATAATCAATACATGTGGTTTTCCCCTGATATTTATGAATTTTTCATTTAAAAAATTAATATGTAATAATTATTAAAAATCAATAAATAATAGAAAAAAATAAATATAAAAAATTAATAAATAATATGATTTATATTAATTACAAAATATATAATAATATATAATTGATATTAATTATATAAATTTATGAAATAATAAAAAATTAATAAATATGAAAAAAATAATTATATACAAAAGAGTATATATAAATAAAAAATATTTTAAATTAATAAATATTTAAAAATTATTAAATAAGTATTTTATAGAAATATTAATATTAATATATAATTGATTAAATACTTGAATTATAAATTTAAAACAGCTAAAAGATATTATAAATTAATAGATATAAATTTAAAAAATATATATATAAAATATAAATTAAAAACGTATTAAATGAATAAATACTAAAATGAATAATTTCAAACAAATTTAAAATAAAGAAATCATAAAAAAATAATATAAAATAAAATATACTTAAAAATGAATATAAATGTATAAATAAAAAATAAGAAAATACAAAATATTAATATTTGAATAAATAGTAGTAATTATAAAAATTATAAAATTATAAAAATGAATAAATATTAAAATATAAATTCATAAATATTAATATATAAATGAAAAAGGATTAATTATGTCATTTAAATATAGAATAATTATTTAAAATTAATAAATATATAAATTTTTAAAATATAAATTTTATATTTATTTAACTAATATTTATAATAAAAATAATATTTTTTCTTTAAATGGATATTATTTATTGAAATATATCATTAATTTTATAAGGATATAATTATTTTCCAAAATAATTAGTTTTTAAAATAAAAACATATAAATATATAAATTATATAAATATAAATAATAATAAAATAGTTTATTATTAAAGAATATAATATTATTTATCTAAAAATAACTAAGATTTTATATATAATTTCATTTTATAATTTTTTTATTTTTATGGATGTATTTCCTTCAATTATTGATTTACATTGACGAACATTTGTAATAAATTTTCTTAACAATGTTTTTTAGTTTTTTGACAATAAATAATTTATTTTATGAACATTTTAGTTATTTAGGAATCTATCCCATGTTTCATTTTGGACTAATGTTTCGGGAGCCAGGGTTTGTATTGAGCTGCACTAGACACATAAAATTTCATGAAGTAGAAATAATTGGTTTATAGATGTTTTTATTTTCTATAATCAAAGAAATAATGAATTTTTTGAGTGTAAAAGAAGTTTTTCTTTGGAGAATTTATATTGCTGCTGATGTGGATTATTTAAGATAATGAAATTGAGAGATAAAATCTTTTCGTACTTTTTAATCCCAATCTTACGATGCTTTTCTGATCAAGAAGATCTCTCCAATCATGATAAAAATCATGATGAAATCATTTTATGAAATCATGGAAATGATTGAAGAAATGGTATTCACTAAAAATAAAAAGAAATCAGATACAACAACATTGTTATAAAAATCAGATCCACCATCATTGTTCAGAAAATCAGTTCCAGCATATTTAGAATATTGGATATGGCATTGGGAGAAGGTAAAACATGAAAATAAAAATCTTCATATATCTCATATAAATATATGTACTTTTGAAGAAGTCCATTTTAATGTTTTAAATGGGAGAGAATTAAGGATCATTGAAATTTGTGGTATCAGTTAATGTTTCATGTTTCCTGCCATTGTTTTCTAATATTCCAATAAATACTTTATGAAATTATTTGTTCTTTTTCATATTTTTATATATGCTCAAAAGGTAGAGTGCTGGAGAAAAAGAAGATAAATTTTTTATCTAATTGAATTGAATTGTATTGAGTATTTCAGAAGAGTTTAAGTGTTTACACATTGAGTTTAAATTCATCAACTTATTAGAAAAATCAGATACAAATTTCTATAAATAATTGGATCCAGTATTTGAAGAAAATTGGTTCCAAAATTTTGGGCAATTAGATCCAGAATTTATTGAAATTGGGATATCTAATTTAGAGAAAATTAGATCCAAAATTCTTAGAAAATTGGATCTATAATTCTGAGCGAATCAGATCTAGAATTCTGATCAAATCGGATCTATAATTCAATAAAAATCGGATCCAAAATTCTGTGAAAATCAAATCCACTATTATGAGAAAATCAGTTCCAAATTTATAAGCAAATAAGATCCAACATTCTGAGAAAATCGGATCTAGTTTATTGTGATAACTAGATCAATCATTCATTAAAAATCAGATCCATCATCATCTTATTGAAAAATTGGATCCATCCAAATCAGACAGTATATTCGGACTGAGCAATTATGGAGTAGTTTCAACAAAGTCATTATTCATTTGATATGATTAATTGTTTATATGAAAACATTATAAAATAGTGGGTGTCATTATTATATTTCCAATTGGGATATATAAGGTATCTCAAATGAGTTAGCACATGTTTTCATCACTTCTTGATAATACTGGATTTTCATAGACAGACGGGGGGGCTACAGAATGGATGTAGGTTCTTAGAATCAAGCCAAAACTTTTAAATATTGTTTGATTTTCATTCTTTCATAATTTTTCATTCATGAGTATTTATTAAATGTTGATAAAGAAATAAATATTAATTGGTTACATGGGTTATGTTTCTAAATGATTGGAAACTTATCATATGTGAACAACAGAATCAAACCCCCAATTGTAATTCAATCCTCGGAAGATCATTTGGTATTATAGGTTAAGGATCACTTTCTAATCCTTATCATAGAAAATATCAATTATATCAATAATATAAAATTTCCTACTTCTGATGGAAAAAATTTTAATGGATAAAAAATGGGATGATTCCTTATCATTTATCTAATGGCCTAGAAGTTTTTGATGCTGCAAAAATTGGTTTTCCACCTATTTTGAAACATTACCCTATGACTTTTATTAATTATAGAAACATATAAGTTCATAGAAGGGCTAAAAATTATCTTATCATGTCCTTATCAAATAATTTTTATCATAAGTCGATGGGTCTCACAACACCAAAAATATGTGGGACATGATAGAATGTTTTTTTAAGGGAATACAAATGTTAATGAAGAAAATCTTGAAATTTGGCATAATAAGTATGAAGACATAAAAATTAGAAATGAAGAAATAATTGATGAATAATTCACCAGATTAATTAAATTTTTTGATGTAAAAATCAAGGGATTCAAAGATGTTTTGGAAGAAACATAAATAGTAATGAAACTAATGAGAAACCTTTCTAGCTGGTTTGATTCTATCATTAACACTTTATAATAAGAGGGTAATTTATATATTATTGAATTTCATAACATTATTTTTTTATGAAATGATAAAATCCAATATTTATAAAAAAAATATAAAAGAAGAAATGGATTTTGATGAAATGGTAAGGATGAAAATCTATGATTTTGATGAATCATATCATTATGCCTCTGAATATAAATATTATGGCGAGATGAATAAAAAATAATGTCTCTTATGACAACGAACTATCGAAGATGAAGAGGAAAGTATATAGGTAAACTTAATATCAAATATTTCGAGTGTGGTGGAATTAGACACATTGGTATGTATTTCCCCAAAAATAAAGTTAGAGAATATCGAGATGATTCTAATGGAAAACCTCTATGGAAGAAGTTGGAAAAAAATTATAATGAATAAAAGTATTCAAAAAGAAACAAGAATAAGATTACTGGAAACATAAGTAGTATGTTGAGTAATAAAACTGAATAAGACTCAACCAAAAAAATTAATCTATGGATGAATGTTTAGAGAATATTAGAATCTTTAATATAAATTTTGAGAAAATAAAAGATTATTTAAATAGTGATGAAGGCGGTGAATAAAATTATAGAGAGATTCAACTCAGAACTGAACATTGTAAATGTATTGAGAAAAAAACTCTCATAAATTAAATTAATGTAATAAATAATTTTTGTGAAGAATTTATTTATGGAAGAAAACATGTCCTCAAGTAGTAAGATAAATACATTCAAGAGATTTTAAGTTGCAAATATTGAACTGCTGAATAGGGAATGCTGATTGTAAATATTAGCATGAAGCTGTATGATGAGTAAGAATACGTTATTATGCAGTTATGAAAACATATTAAGTCTGAAATTTTATTAAGGAATATGAATAAAAACATCAACAAAAATTTATAATTAAAATCCAAGACATCTAAAAATGCAATGAATGCTCAATATTAAAATTAGATAAAATATTCTATTACTACAAATAATGTTTCATTTGATTGTTATAACATTTTAGGTTCCATAAACTGTATTTGGAAATCAAGGTTAGATAAATTAAATGAGAAACCAATAAAATTTACCAATTTAGAAAACTCACTCAAATGAAAAGATATTTCACATCCTAAGCATGTTATAGATGAAAGAGGTTACCGACCTAAATAAAGATTCAATAGAGAATGAGCTTTCTTGAATATAAAATCCATATATGATAGATTTTCCAGGTGTTGTAAAATCTATGGACATGAAGCTTATAATTTTTGGGACATGTTATCATCACATAGAAGAAGTTTTACGAAAACAGTATTAAATATTGAATGTTGAATGTTGAACTTTCTTAAATTACATGAATTTTAAAAAGTGAATTCTCAAGATGTTAGAAATTTCCCAATCAAAACTCATTCTGAATGACTGAATGAAGTTTTTTGAAGATGTGATCAGTGTTTTCATCACGCCAAAAGATATATGACACTTATTCCATAATAAGTTTATTATGAAATAATATTAGAGAAAGATGAAGAGAAGAATATTGAATAAATATCTTTTATTGTTGAGTTAGATTTAATATCATGTAAGAGGAAAAAACAATGGATACTTGATATAGGTTGTTATTAACATATGAAAGGTGATATTAAAATCTTGAAAAATGTTGAATGTAATGATAGAGGAGTAGTGGATTTTTGAAATGATAATTCCATCAAAATTAATGGAATCAGAACGACGGAGATGAAAATATATAAATTGAAATATAAAGAAGTTTTAATTATGGGTGGCGAGTAGAACATCATTAAACCCTCCTCCCATCACCCTCCCTATGATTCCCTATCCATCGATAGTGGCACGCCTAGCACCCCCCTCCACCATGGAGGGGGGATGTTCCCTTCTCCCTCCATCCTCTTCTTGCCGACCCCATTTCCTTCAATTATCTCCCCCAGATTCTCACCCAAGACTCCGATAGATCCATCTCTACCCAAAGATTTTAGATTTGTATGAATGCTCACCCCAACATCTATTATCAATTTTGAAGTTCTCCAATGCTTCAAATATCATCAACCCAACTCTAGAGGCTTATTATTGTCATTTTAGACCTTCAATAAGCGAGTTTGACAATTTCAACTTTGAATCATGGAGTTTAATAGATTGTGTAGTGGTTGGGCTCCTTGATAGATGCCACATCTTGAGTAGGTTCGTGACCGAGTCGATTCTAGTTTCTAAGTGGCCCAGTGCTCCTCACAATTGAAAATGTTGTTTCATGTTCCCCTTCTGGTGGTCTTTCGATTTCCTCATGAAGTAGGATTCTCTGACCTCACTGATTTGGGTAAGTAACCTAGAGCTCCCTCTTCCCTATCAAAATCCCTATATTTTGAAGGTATTCAATAATCTTGTTGTTTGATTTCTGATATCAGACAACTAAACAGATGCTACTAGCCATCATGTCATCCACAAATATTCATAGAGCTTTATGAATCAAAGGTGCAGCCAGATTGGGTTTTGATTTCAGTTGGAGATGAATTTTGGTGGATGATGGTAATTTTCTATGATTTGTGGACAAACTATTGTCTCTCATGTCGTTAGCATGTGCACCTAGACCTAGTGGGTCGTCGTGGGTGTAGGTTCAATCATGTTTAGCTGTCAAATGAGAGGGATGTTAATTGTGATGGCTATGATGTGGTCCAACCAAGTTATTCTTGGGAGGAACATCATGAAGTCATACCGCTAGGGATCAATCGAACTCCATAGAACCATTTTTCTTCTCATTCATCCAAAAACACTGTTCCTCATGGGTATTTTTCTATTACCACAAAGGTGGTGGATGTGTTTTGACACCTAAAATAGGACATAGCTGTCCATATTCGGATGTAGTCCCCTAAAGCTGAAGGGAAACATGTTTCTTGTTCAGTTGAATTATGGCTAGGGGATGTTAGCTTTAGTAAGGAACAGATTGCATCAATAGTTTCTGTTCTATATGATAATGTCTAGGTTCATAACAGAGTTGAGGTGGAGTGTAATAGAACTTGATTGCTGTAGTTTTTTTTTTCTTAATGAGGTTATCCATCCATATTTTATTAACAAGGGAGTGAAATTAAATTCTCTTCCAAGGTGAAAATATGCCATCATGAATCGCAACAAGAAATATGAGGTGTTAGATATGGTGAGTGTTTTGGGTTCCCTATACCCAAATGATTTCAAATAAAAGGTCCCATCCAACTAAAAGGTTGCACGATCTGGAAGAATGGTGGCCTCTGAGGTTAAAGAGGGAATGCTGAAGTCATCAAGCAGGTCGATCCCCATCAAAGAAGTCCCAGTTCTAAATATGTGAAACCGCTTTGAAGTTGTGGATATCCAAGAACCGTAGTACGTTCAAGAGGAGGTTGAATCAATTGATGATATTTATATCCAATTTTTAGTGGATGGTTTCAATGTTATTCAATGGAAATGGCTCCATATTCTAAGAAGGATGATGTAAGAAAAGGGTAATCGAGAATCATGTATATACATTGTGGCCATGGGGAAAAAAGAAAAGGGTATCAAATCCAATTTTAATTTTCCAAAACCTATGGAAATAATGGCGGCAAGAAGGTAGTAAAAAAGGATGTCCAAGACCTCCAAAATGGAAAAAATGGAGTTCAGAGTCAAGACCAATATAATGAGAAAAAAATGAAAGGGACCATAGAGGATGTTGAGGAAATATAATATGGAAAGTATCTGGCTCTTATTAAACATTCCAATGAGGATCATTCCATGGATCCATTCCAGCAGATGGCCACAGAGGAAGAGATGGACGTAATTTTGGAAAGACTCCCTCATGTGGAAGTTAATGAGGATAATCAGGATTGGATAAGTAAACAAGACAAAATCATAAAATAAATTTTTAATGAGGAGAAGATTAACATTGAGGATTATTATCACACATGGGACATGTTGGCTAGCCACATTGAATATCTACTCCTTGTGGACCCGAACATGACTGTGCATTCTCTTTTATAGAATATCTAAGAGGTACATGTCTCAAACTATTTAATCCTTATTTTTAATGCTTTTTTAATTTATTACGACATTTATCATACTCTGTAGATCTATTTTGGTTTCAGAATTTTCCAAATAAGTGTATTTTGGACTAAAAATTTAATCTTAGTATTAGTATGGAAGATTTACTTAATTATGAGCTAAAACATAACATAATTACTTTATGTCAACTATGTGATGATGGAAAATAAGCAATCTTGAGAAATTATTCTTGTATGAGAAATAGTGTAAAAGATGGACAATTATTTTCAAAATAATAAAGTAAAAGTGGGAATACCATTCAAATAGGATAATTGATTAACACTCATTCCCTGAGTTCTATATATGAAAATAATTCATGTCACTGAATAATAGTCCACCCTAGGCTAAAAAATATGAATAATCCATCTAAAGTTGATGCTTTTGAAAAGTTTATTGAATTTAGAAGAATAGATTGAATTGTTTGTATTACATTGCTAGAAGGAATAATTACTAAAAATATTTATTAAAGATTTCAGATTCAATATACCGGATCGCATGAGCTTATTCATTCTGATTTATGTGGAAGGATGAGATATCAATTAAAAAAATTTAGACATGTACATTATAACATTTATTGATGATTTGACTCACATGAAAAATATCATTTCTGTGAAGCACAATTCGGAGCCAATAGAAATATTGAAAATTCTTCAAGATAGATGTTGAGAATTATTGGGGGTTTATATAATAAATCTAAGAACAGATAATTGTACTGAATTCACAAACAATACTTTTTGAATCTTATTAGATATAACATGGTATATAACATCAGTATATTGCTCCCTATACATCAAAATGAAATCGACTGTCTAAATAAACGAATTGAAGATTTGGGGAAATTGGAATATGTATGAAAGAATAATACAAACTCTCAAAATTCATTAGAGAGAAATCATTAGAACTATTGTACAAGTTAAAAATAGATTCTTTTAGAGACCATGAACAAACATGACTCATTATGAAATGTGGTATAACCAAAAACATTCATTAAAATACTTCTTTGTTTTTTTAAGTCTATGATATCACAAAATAAAAAAATCCATATTTGGCAATGATTGATGAAAATGACAAGGAAGGAAGTTTCTTGGGTTATTCACCAAATGGGAGAAGTTACAAATGTTATAAAAATCATTCAGAAATGTTGGTGGACTCATATGATGTTCTGGTAATGGAAAATAAATGTTCTCTAAAAAATTTGTTGATAATTTGGAAGTTGATACGTTTGGTAATTCCAACAATAGTGAATATTATCCAAAACATCTTTATCATGATTTATATGAGTTAGGTGGTGAATAATGTGAAGATAGGAGATAAACTATGAGATTTCAAACCATAAAGAATCATGTTAAATCCAAAAAAACTTATTGGGAATAAAAAGGATCTTGTTCAAACCCAAAGGAAGTTGATATTAGAAAATTAAACATCACATATCTCAATAGATGAACCCAAATGAGTATCATAGACAATTGAATATAAAGAATTAGTGGTTGCTAATAATTAATAGTTGGATTAGAATATGATGAATGAATCATGGGATCATGTTACTAGCATAAAAAATAAATATACTATCAAAACCAAGAGGGTTTATAGAACCAAATTTAATGAACATGGATAATATTCAAGAAACCAATAAGGTCGTGTTTGTAAAGGATTTACATAGGTGGAAGTTGTAGATTTCGATGAACATGTTTACCCCCACTGTAAGGAAAGAAATTATTTGAATGTTTCTTACTTTGGAATCTCATTAGAATTGAAATGTTTATCTGATGGATGTAAATTCATATTTATTAAATGGTGATATTGAGGAATATGTTTACATTGAGAAACCTTGTTTCTTTCTACTTAATGGAGATGAAAACAATGTTTGTAAATTGAATATTTATTAGTATGGGATAAAATAATATCCACATGATTGGTATTCAATGCTTCAAAATTGTTTGAGAATGATGAACTTTTCTAAAGGAAAAGTTAATAGAAATATGTATGTCAAAGATATTGACTCTTGAACATTATTTGAAAATGTTTATGTGTACGAAATTACTTTTTTGGGGGATGAATAAATGGTTTGTAAAATGATTTATTATGAAATGATGATGAATTATTGAAATGTATCAGTCAGAAGAATTAAATATCTTCTCTAATGTACAAGTTCAACAAATAGAAAAATACATTTTCTTATATCATGAATATTATGCAAGTGAACTGTTAAATATGTTCCTGATGGTTGAATCCAAAGAATATTCAACCCCTATTTCAGTGAGTATAGAGTTTAGTGAAGATAAATCTAGAATAAGTGTGAATCAGAAATACTTTCGGTAGTGGATATGAATTCTTCATTACCTAATATCCTCAAGAGTTACTATGGTTTATGTTCTGACTTATGTGTTAGGTATTAATGAAAACTGTAATAATAACATATTTTGGAGGTAAATAAAACTCTAATATATGAAAAAAGAATAACTTCACATGGATTATTTTATAAATTAATTAGTGAGATGAAATTATATGGTTATACTGATGCTAATTGGTCCTGATTTTGTAATGATATAAAATCGAACTCTTAAGGTACATTTTTCTTGGGTGACTGTTTTGTACGTTGTCATTGTAACAAACAAATTTCATTAATATTGAGCAAAACTAAATCTGAATATGTTTCAACTACTCTATATTGTACTCAAATGTTATGGGTTAATTTTCAGCTTTATTTTTTGAACATTAAAGATTCTAAACCATAGAAGATACCTTGTGATAATTATAGTGCAATTGATCATTCTATGAGTCCTCTCTAACATTCAAGATCAAAACACATTTATATATTGTTTCATTTTATAAAGGTGGATGCACCTACTTGAGTTTTTTCTGGAATACATTTCAATAATTTATTACATTGTTGATATCGTTATAAAATAAATATCTTAGGAAAGGTTTATGGAATTGAGGCTGAAATTTCATGTTAATTTTCCTCCCATGTCTTCTTAAGCCTTATAATTAAGGAACCCAACCATGATTTGTTGTATTTAGAAAAAGGGGGATTCTTACTAACTAATTTGAACATTATAAGAAGTTTACTTAGATCTCTAGTATGAATATGAAGCAGTGGTTATCATATAATGAGAGAGAGAGATAGAAAAATGAGGGAGAAAAACAAAATTGTGAGAGAAAAATATAATAATTAGGGGCTATCTTTATATGGCAGAAAATATTCATACCATCAATTGATGAAATTATTATTAAAACATTACATTGTCTAGTAGTGTGGTGTCATGAAACTCTATTTTGAGAAAGAATATTTTTTTGATAAAATTCAAGAACATGATATGTTTCCAGAAGCTATGATGTAAAAAATTCTCATAGGTGTGGTTAAAAAATTAATGGATGAGATTGAAGAACCTTGGTGATAAATTGTTTTAACAGTTTTTTAGTATTTTATGAAATGTATTATTTTTTTATTATTATTTTTAATTCAGGATTTAGACCCATGTTCCATTCTGAACAAAAATTTTTTAACCTAGGGATTATACAGTGCTACACTGGACAAAGAAGAAGTTAGGAAGATGAAATTTTGGTTTGATGGATTTTTTAATATTCCCTATCCAAAAAATTAAATACGTTTCTATGTATTAAATATGTTTTTGTTTGATGAATTCATATTGCTGATGAAGAGGATTATTGAAGAATGTAAATTTGGGAGTTAGAATGTTTTTATATATTCTAAACCCAATCATACGATGCATTTTTTATCATTATGTTCCCACAAATCATGATAACATTCATGATAAAAGATTTTTATGAAATGGTGGTAGGCCATGAGGAAATTGGATTCTCTAAAAAGTAGTCGAAATTGGATCTAGAATATTTGTTCTAAAAATCGAATCCAGAATCATGGTTTTAAAAATTTGATCAATCATTTTCATAAAAGTTTATCCAATGGATTTAAAAATTATTTTTTTATACTCAGAATAAATCTATCCATCATATTCAAAAAATCATATTCAATTTCATTATTCTAAATAATCAGATCTAATATATTCATCAAAACAGATCCAGCATTGTAAGAAGGTCAAACTTTAAATTCAAATTTTCATAAATCTTAAAAAAAAATATAAAGAGGATTCAAGATGTTAGTGTTCATGAATCAAATTTGAGAAATTTGAAAAGAGTTGAAATATGGGGATGTGGGATAGTTTTTCAAGTATCCCACCTGTATTTTCCATGTTTCCTATAAATATATTCTAATACGATTTATTCATTGACAGCATTCTATATACACATGAATGGTAGAGAACTCGAGAAATCAATTTAAAATTTCATTTCTAATTGAAGTGAATTTTTTTGTTCATTATTGAAGATTTTTATTTTTATAGATTTATTTTGAGTTCATTGACTTATTGGAAAAATCAGATCCAACATTATTAAAAAATTGGATCTAGTATTCTAAGAAAATCATAACCACACTTTTGAGAAAATCAGTTCTTGAATTCTGATCAAATCAGGCATTCTATTCTGAGAAAATTGTCTCTAGAATTAAGAGAAAATAAGATCTATAATTTCATGAAAATTGGACCCAGAATTGTATGTAAATTAGATCCAATATTCTATGAAAATCAGATCCAGAATTATGAGAAAATTGAATCAATCATTCAGATCATATCAGATCCAGTACTCTTTGAAAATGGGATCAAGCAGTCTATCTAAATAGGATCATATATCATCATATTGACAAAATCATTTCTAGCCAAACTGGATTGAGGATTTGGACTGAGCAATTTTGCTGCAGTCTCAACAAAATCATTATTATTTAGTTTGGACTATTTTTTTATAAGAAAAAATTATTAATTGAGGAGAGTCAGTCTGATATTTTCTATCAAGAGATTGAGGGTGTCTAATGGGAGTGGGAATAAGTTTTATTCACATCATTATAAAATTGTATTTCCATATACACACAGGTGTGGCTATGGAATGTAGGTATATTCCCACACTAAGGCTGAAACTTGTAAATTTTTTCTTCATTTCATTCAATACTACTTTTCATGCATGAGTATTTACTAAATGTTGACATTGAAATAATTATTAATAGGTTATTGGTGTTATATTTCTAAATGTTTTGAAACATTTAAACTGTGAACAATTGATTCATCCCCTCCCCACCCCCTTATTAGTTTTTATTCGATCATTGGAACTTCATACATATATGGTAATATTTATACACATATAAATATGTGTGTGCGTGTTTTCATGTGCGTATTTGAAATCCCCAAGAATATGTGTGTTGTCAAAATCAACACATATGTGATTATATCCAACTACGAATAATGAATATATTTTCAATGTTATTTTAATATATATATATATATATAAACTATTAATTTATAATATTCAATGTGTTATTGGGTAACAACGTTTATGTGGGTTGGGCTCAAACAAGCACGGGGTGGTTCCCACATTAACCATATTTCATAGTAACTCATTTGGGTTCTCCTTCAAGATTCACTCATTTGACCTAATTCGCCACAATGAGAGGAAATTTTGACTGGACGTGGATGAAGATAGGTTAGTTGTGATCATCTTTGGTTGGAGATAGTATGATATTTTTCGATCTAGATCTGAATAGGGTGTTGAATATTAGGTTTTCTTCTTTTTAATGGATCATACTAATTTTTTTATATACGATCTGCTATCGAGGTGTCATTTATAGTTAATAATCTGACCTAATAATTGCTTCATATGAGGATCTTATGAAATAATAGATTATACATAATGATCCAAAAGAATATCATGATGCTCTGTGATATGAATCCAACGCGATCAGAGTGGTAGATGAGTTTCCATCGGATCTATGTTTTTTTCTCTAATATAGATTGATCTCTTAGGGATAAAATGATTTTATCCGGAGTGGGTATCATGTGTCCTATGATGATATTTTATTATCTTGTTTTAATGATGATCATAGAGGATAATGTGTGTAAATATATAATGAAATGGGCCTTACTTACGGTTCCTGCTATTCAATGTGGGCTTGAGGGGTCTCTGATACAGGAAGGAATTTAGGTGATGCCCCTGATTTAAGGAATGATTCTACTTGTTTCCACTTGTGGTGTTTAAGGATTCTTATGTGGGTGGGATCCTTAATAAATGATCATCGGTCCATGCTGAAGCTAGTCATGATGCCATCACGTAATGGCTGGCATTGTGTAGCAAATCGCTAATTTGTAGGGTTGTTCGTTCTAATGGTGAAAATCAATGTCAAGTGGTAGATCATGATTACTTGATCTTTTTTCTATGGGGGTTTTAAAATTTGAATAGTATATCATTTGGTAGAGGATTCATTCAATGCATCTTTCAATCAGATGAATCCATAATCCTTTTGTGGTCATCTAGTACATTTTTTTTGAAGTCAAGAACACATTATCATCATGAAGGAATGCGGGATTCCAACTAATCAAGGGTCAAGAATGTTTTTTCAATCATTTGTATTAGGATTCATAGTCTCAAATTGATTTAATGGCATCCAAAAATATTGAATGATATTTTTTGAAACCATTGGCATTCAAATTCACCAAGAAAATGAGTTATAACAAGACATGTATGGAAACATTGCGATAATGTTTGATGAAATTGATTTTAGTTCTTATATTATTTTCTATTTGACTCTTAATACTCCTACGAATGATATTTAAATCAATGTTATGTCAGAATTTTATCCTGAGTTTTTCCAAAATTATAAATCTATTGGTTTTCCTGATGAGAAATGTAGGAGGAATGTTTTTTATTTTTTTGGTTTAAGTGGCATTATTAAAAGGAATTTTATATGAATATGAAGCGTAATTCATCTAGGCCATATGTTCATTAATTAAATGGGAATCCTTGGATGCATGAAAGGGAATATATGTATAAGAATCATCGAAACTAGGGGGCTGTAGTGTACAAAAATATATCACTGGTGGTGAATCAGGACAATGTATGAACTTCATTTGCTAATATTACATCATTTTCCATGTATAAACATTAAAATTTGAATGTTATTTGGGATAATTCTATTGGAAAATGAGATACTGGATTTTAGGTTTAGTGATCTTCCATATGAACCTGTTTGGAAAGTTGGATGCTCTAATTTAATTGTTATAAAATTCACTGGCCATGATGGAATGCACACGGGTGAGGTGGGTCAATCTGTACAAGTGGTTGTTAGTGTTGTATCTTGGAATTCTCCATCACCAAGTTATGAGCAAGTAAATATTGTGTAGTTACTGGATTCATAGCTTTCAAGGAATGTTCTACAGAAATATAGGACTGGGAAATCTAATGTTCAATATGGTATGGATTATCTTATTGATATTGTGAATTTCATAATTTTTTTAACAATATATATTAAATGGGATAATATTTCAGATGATGAATGTGATTAAGAAAACAATATGGTTATTATTCACACCACTCAACTCTGATCTACGAGAAAGGGTGATTCTGGTTCTTTTAAGGATGTTGTTTTATGTTCCAATGGCAAGATGGAGAACAATAGTTGTGTTACAGTAGTTCATCATAAAATAAAGCTGCTAAAGGATTAATCCAATTTTCCTAGGAATGTTTCTACCATGTCATATTCAAAGTCGTCAAATATCCATCTCACTCAAGAGTTGGAAATGTTTAAGGAGACGATCATTGAGATCCTTAATCAATGAAATTCATAGTCATAGTGGAAAACTGTTTATGATGATTATGATTATGATTATTATTATTGGAATGATGATGATTTTTAGGATCTCATGTTTTATTATATATATATGGGCATTCCTTTTGTATGAACCCATCCATTTTATTAATTTATTGTTTTATTTTTCTTTATCACATAATAAATGGTCTGGAGCTTTGGGTTATGGATCGATCTTTTTCGTACAAACATTAATATTTAATATTTATATAGATGTATATAATATTATTTGTAAACCTATTAAACAATCTTAATTATTATTATTTTTCTTTGCGGTTCTCAATCACGAATACTGTTATTTGTGAAAAATTAAAATGATATGTGTTTGTGAAATAAAACACCTTATAATTGTATAATTATATATACACATATATATATATATTTACCATTCCCTTCAATATATATATTATAAAGATATATATATATGTATATTATATATATATATATATATTATTCATATATATATATATATATATATTAATGATGGCATATCTATTAATAGTATTTATTATATATTTAAATATGAAATGTTTATATATAATTAAATTGTAATAATTGATGTTCAATTTCATAATCCATTAAATTAAATCAATGTTATTATTTTCATTGAACTATAAATTTATGTTTATATCTATATGTGTTATATATATATAATATTTAGCCTCAAATATGGATGATTATGGGTATGTGTGCCTGCTTGCGCTATAATGAGATATTTGAAATTAAAAAATGAAATGACTTTTCTTGTTATAAAATTATATATTCATATGAATACCCATACATACACATACACATACACACATATATGAACATATATAAATACAAAAACACTAGTTTATATATGAATAGACAAATATCCACATGCACACACATAAGCCAACATACATATACATAGGCATACATAAATATACATACACATACGTACACATACAAACATATATTCATAGAAGGGTATACACATCCATGTATAGATACACAGACACAGACACACACACACATAGCCATACACAATTATAGACATACACATACACATACAAACATAAAAATACATACACATACACATATATATACAGTTGCATAAAAACATACATAAATACACATATATACCCAATCACATACCTAAAAATACGTAAACGTACAGAAACATACATACCAACAAAATACCGACAAAAAAACATACATACAAACACATATGTAAATACAAACACATACACATATGCATATATGTGTACACACAAATACATACACATTCCGACTAATTCAGATGTATACACATACACACAAACACACACCTACACTTGCATGAACATACACATACATATGGACCAATAGACAGACACACATAAACACAAAAACATACACATCCATACACACTCACACACATATACATATACTGAAAAATACATACAAAAATACACCTACACATTAATACACATCAATATAGATTCACATTAATAAACATATATATATATACTTCAGAATTTTCTTCTGTTATTTGGTTCTCTAGACACAACTCATTAATGTTATTTCTTTATCAAGACATGTATATAGTTTTATTAATACATGTGTTTACCTTTCCATAATAGTGTTTTTACATGCGTTTCCATATATTTATGGTTTTTTTTCTATAGTATATATTTTATACAAAGGTTGTAGTTGTTCCCATTCTCTAATATGAACACAATGATACAATAAAAATAATAATTAATTTATATCATATGGTCTAGATATATCATACTGATAGGACACATATGATGTGTTACAATAATGTAATGGGGGTTAAAAATAATTGATAATTATTCCCATGAAGTTATTACATGATGATATCATATAGATGATATCATGAGGGTTGTCCTTCTAAAACGAAAACTAGGTGTTTTAGGTTTCATTGGTTGTTCTTGTTAGTGAACATATTTAATGTAATATTGTATTAAGATTATAATATTTTTGTAATAGTTTATTTTTACCTTAAAGTAAGATGAAAACATTGGAATTGATATCGTTTTGAGTTGTCATGTGTTGGGTGTGTCGTTGTTATTATGAAGTGGTTAAATAATCAAGATAGAATTTTTTTCTTTTGAAAGGATTAGATATCATGAACCTAGTTGATCAGGATTATAATTAATTTACTAAATCCATTTCTAGGGTAGTTATAGTATGTTCATTCAGTATGGTCAATGAAAAAATTCAAGAATGAATGATAATAGAGGGTGTGGATCTAGTTTTTACAAGATAAATTATGATATATATATTATATTAAATGAAATGTTCTTGTAGGAAATGTTGATGATTCTATGAATATGACATGGCACTATAGGGGCCTTCATTAGTTGATGGACACTTCACATGGTATAGGAATAGTATTCACTACATTCGAGATAAGGTCCCATAAGCTGACAAACATGCCATATTCAATATCATCTCCCATTCTAATGAATACGTGTATAGGACAAGGTAGGAAACACGAAGGGGCATATGATATGTTCAAGAATAAATGATCTACAATGAATAAATAATTTAATTATTATTCATGTGTTGAATAATTTGAGTTGAATTTATTTATTTTATGTATTTCATATTATTTAAGTGAATATATGGAAAAATATTTAACGAAAAATATTATTTTAATATTTAAGGTTTTTTTAATATTTTTGGAGATTATGAGTCAATTTAAGGTGTCAATTTTATTATGTAATATATTTATTTTATATTATTTGAAGGTGAGAAAAATATAACTTATGTTTATAACATATTTAGTTGGTAATAATGTGTTGTTTATGGATTATTTAGTGGGTGTTATTTATATGAGGATCAGGGAGACCTTTACTAGTGTTTGACCACCACTAAATAAGAAATAGGGATATACTTTCTAAGGGATTAACCATATAATATAATTTGATAGGTCCTCTCTCTTTCCCACATTCAATAGAGAGATGCTCCCATTATAGGAATTCTATCATTTATCGCCATTATGGATCAAATGAATTAGATAATGGTGATCCTATGGACATTCAAGGCTTCATCATATCTCTGCTCGATCACAAGTATTTTGATTTTTTTAGAACCCACGAACTACTAATGGATGTGTTGATGATTTAGAGGGATATGGATTTGATTTAATCATGAATTGTTTATTGATGATTAAGGGTTGTCAAAAAATTCTTAGATTTGAAAGAGGAAACTATTAATTATAATTTTTTCTCTTAAATTAATTCACATGAGATCCTTCCCCATTAATCAGGATTCAAATCATTGGTATAACATTGTTATGTCAATCTAATGATGGAAATTTTAAAATCCCCAACCCATATTCTTCCTCTGAATGCATTCATACATTAAATTGGAATCAATGGAATCATGTGAACTATATAAGAAGTGAAAACCTAAAATATAATTAAATTTCATTAGAGTAATTTGTTTTAGTGATAAAATAATATATCGTGCTTCAATCTAATCTCAAGTGACCATGTTATGACCATTCGAATGTTTAATTCGGATACGGGTATGAAATTGACCATCATATGTCTGTGTGTGTGTGTTATTATTATTCATGTGGAATCTGGCGACCTTATATTCCATCCAAGTTCAAGTTCGAATCTGTTGGCTAGAACATTAGTTCATTGGGTTTAATTTCATTGATTATGGAACATTTTAAAAAATACAACTTTTGTTGTTATGTAAAAGAATAAAAATAGGCATTTAAAAAATTATAAAAATTTTAAACAAAGGGGATGGGTGGTAGTTTTACTACCCTACCTTTCCCACTCCACTTACCCCCTACCATTATCATTCCCCACCTCTAGATTGCCAACCCTTGTGAGTCACATTCTCTCAGCCCTTCGTCAATCTTCTTAGATAGGCCCCCACGTTGGGCTTAAAGACTGCGTTGTCTGACGCTGCATGCATTCCCAACAAGTCATCCCCTATATCTAGATTCTCAAACACAATCCATACAACAATCCCCACAAGCTATAGTTGTCCTCTATAGACCTAGACTCACACAATTGGCATTCCCTGATGGGGAAAAATAGTCTATATGCCATGCTTTTCCTCCCCATTGTGCACGACTATCAACCACCTATCCTCGGTCCCCGGGAACCACCACCATCATGATCGGGACCGCAGTGCTATCTCAAATGAATCATCCAGAATATCAAAAAGTTGGGTTGCACTAAAATGGAATGTTACTAGGTAAGTCCGATCTGGTTCGAAATAGGACAGGGCAGGACATGCATGGCCCAGAATGGGCCTGTGTAGGTACTACATAACCAACCCATACTTATCAAGGCTCAAAAAAACTCAAAAACATTTTAATGGGTTTATGGGGCTCATAGGGCCAGTAAAAAATTAATAATTTTAAAAAAGTATTTTAAAATTTTAGAATAATTAATAAATAATTTAATTTTGGAAAAAATGAAATAAATAAATTAAAATGAAATAATTCATTTAATTACCCTATTAATTAATTTATCACACAATAAAAATTAGTATTCCTCAAATTTCCCTCACATATGATACTGTGAATTGACAAACCAATGTATATTTGGGATTATATTAATTTAATTAATTATGTTAAATATGTGTGATGAATGAAATTGTTAATTTATTTTTGATGGACTATGTGTAATTTTTCATCGCTAAATATGTATAATGGAATGCATATCCATCAGTACAATTTTGTATATATTTTTCACTACCTATATGAGAATTTAATTTTCCATATATGTTATAATATATCGACCATCCCATGATTAGGTAGTATTGCATATGTGATATAGAAACAATGCACTAGGGTGAAAGCTATGAAACAATTCAGGCATGACTAGTGTATTTTACCCCTAATGTTGTGGATAATCCATTGAGAATGTATTGATAAATAAATAAGAGATTATCAATATCTTTCATGTTGTTTATTTTATCGATGGATTTTTATTTTTTGGGAATGGAATTTTTATGAAAACAAATAAAATAATATGTTAAAATTCCTGGTTTAAAAAACATAATAAAAAAGCAGTGAATATTTTCTACTAATTTTTTTTAAACTAATGAGAACTATCACATTGTAAAAACATATAAAATATAATTTTAATTAATTAATTAAGTAATAAAAAACTATCAATGAAATATGAACTATTAATCCATTACTTTTCATATATATGAACAAAACTGTGTGTATGAGGTGCTCAACATCCCAGTTTTAGGGTGACTTCTACTTCTTGGGTGTTCTTATGACAATTATGGGAAAACATAGCTAAATTTGATTGAAAATATGTATCCATAGATATATTTTCTTCACTTTAGAGGTAATATTTAAAGGGAATCATGTTATGATTCCTATAAACTATTATATCACTCAAAAGTTCATGGATCCTAGAATATTCATGAGATATGGTATTTCTAATCTGGTAGTGAGAGATATTAGGGATCAATAAATAGTGTGATAAATAGAATAATTTAATTTCTAGTAATATTTAATCCATAATCGAAATAAATTACTAACGTATTAGTTTATTTTAGGTACAAAAAATGGAAATATACACCTTTAATTCATTATTGATGTGATCAATTGTATAAAAATAAAATATATTGACTAGCTATAACAAAAAATAGTGGTATTTTCACTTGGTCAGTGTTCTATGTCAAGAGTGAAATAATTATATGATGGATTCATCCCTTCATACTAATCCCGCTCTAAGGGAAAGGATGCGGATAATGGAAAATATAAGAATCATGTAGATAATTCACAAGATGTATAGTGTATCATGATTACATGAATATCTATTCAAATAAAAAAATGAATGAGGATGAACATGTCTATAGGATGATATCATATCTTCAATAGTTATATGAAGAGATGTCAAAGAATAAAATATATTATATATCATGTGAATCGTATAGGTGTAAGTAGGATGAAGGGTATTAAACATTCCATCATGTACTCAAGAATATTGGGTTCATAGAGAGACATGAATCCCTCAGGTAAAACCGGAACCAAGAACTAGTTACTGGTCACAATATTTACTCTTTAGTACTAATATTTTCAAAATTTAATCATAATTACAACATGATTAAAAAGAAAATATCACTCATATAAGTATTTTATTTTGTTATCCATGATAATCAGGAAAAAATAATAACAATTCTTTGATAATTTTGGTGAAAAAAATATATAAGGACAATGAAATTGCGTGTAAGATAAACCCCAAGGTGAAGACAGTGTTACATTTTTCTTCAAAAATAGAAAGTATATTTAGGGATGGAAATGAGAAAAAGGTTGTCTAAATTTCGTATAGAAAGAGTGGATGAAGAATTATATATCTATGAAAAATAATGGAAAGTTATACTTATAGATCATGTATTAATTACATTTAATGCAATATATCATTTTCTTCATGGTGGGTATTTGATATAGCATGTAGCTCACACATTTGTATTCATATAAAGGAACCATGTAGATCAATAAGATAGAAAAAGTTGAGGAGGATCTTTAGGATGTAAATAGTGAGATACTTGTAACCTTATAAGTTAGATATAATCATCTATTCTTGCCTTGTAGTTTGGATTGTAAATAAAAAATTTTTTTTTATGTTCCATCAGTTATAAGAAACATAATCTCTATATCGATTTTATACACCATAGGATTTTATTTTATGTTTTGATTTTAAATTGTATCTTTTATAAGGATATCAAATTATATGGTATGAAACATATTAATAATGGATTTTATATACTTTAACTTGAAAACATTTTATTGTAAAATAATTAAAAAATAATAAAAAATACTCATATAACACCTTCCTATCTAACAATTTACATGGACATTTCATTGATAATAAATTAAAAATTTTAATTTAAGTATGTGTTTTAAAATAATTTTAGTGAATTCCCCTGGATACATGTCATGATTTTTAATAGGTTAAATGGACAAATAACCCATATTTTGGAAAGGAGTATGGGCTACCAAACTGCAAGAATTGATTTATACTAATGTATCTGGTTTTTTTACAGTAGAGTCAAGGGGTATGTTTTTTTACTTCTGTACTTTTATTGATGAATATAGTATTTATGTTTATATCTACATAATTATGTCTAAATTTGTGTCCTTTTAGATGTTCAATGAATACCATCATGAAGTAGAAAACCATCTTGGTAAGAATATTTAGGCTGTTCACTCAAAATGAGGTAGTGTGTACATAAATAAATAATTCATGGATCACTTAAAGAAGTGTTGGATAGTTTTCCACATCAATCATTTTTATACAAATCAGTTGAATGGTGTACGTAAAAGAAGGATTAAAAAATTGATTGACATGGTTTTGTCAAAATGAGTCATAAAACACTTCTATTATCATTTTAGGAATATAAATTACAGACAATAACATATACCCTTAAACAAGTTCTAAATAAATCTATATATGGAATTCCATAGGAGTTATGGTATAAAAATAAACATAGTCCATCACACATACATGTGTGGAGGATACACGGATTATTTTTCAAGATTATACAATGCAATAAAGTGGAATCTTGTAACATGAAGAATATCTTAACAGGTTATCCTAAGGAATATTATGATTATTACATATATAAATCATCAGATATTAAAGTTATGGTGGAATGGTATTTGATATTTCTAGAAAAGGAACACATTACCAACAAAAATATTGGGATGTAGACTAACATTGTTGAGGTTGATCCCCTAAATGCCCAATAGTTTGTATGGGAACAATCTATACAGGAGAGAGTGGGAGATAAATATGATCCTAGAATCTAACTACTATATTGGTGAAATCGATAGACTAGAGAACTAGAGTGATATGGTTTTCATATCATTGAGTATGTGGTCCAATTTCTTGTAGAAGTTGATGAACCTTTAACCTACTATGAGAAAATAGATTGAATGGAATCTTATAAATTTGAAGAAGACAATCATTCTGAAATAGAGTAAATATATCAAAATAATATTTGAATCTTAGTAGAACGTATAACTGATGTAAAACCCATTTTCTGTAAAAGGGTATTCATGAAAAAGTTGGACATGGAGGTTAAAGTAAATATCTATAGAGAATGGAATGTTGATAAGTGTTTTAGGAAATTTCTAGGCATTGACTATGATGAAAACTTCTAACTAGATATGCTGCGAAAATCCAAAAAAATATTACTTATAATATCATCCTTCCATTATTATCAAATTTATAAAATTGATGGTAAATGTCTTTTCTAAAAGATATTTTTGTTAAGATGTTTATATGAATCAACTTGAAGGGTTAATTTTGTATATGAGAGCATGTTATCTACGTTAGATGTAGATATCTATTTATAGGTTGATGATAGAATCACGATCATTAATTTTTTATTTTCATAAGACCAGAATAAAAATTGGTATCTTCAAGAATGAAATTAATTATTATTTCCATAATAATCATAGTGGTAATTGCATATTTTTCCTTATATTATATGTTGATTAATTATTAATTATGGAAAATAAAGGGTGGGTTTTATAGTTAGTGAAGACATCATTAAATGAATTATTCCCCATTAAAGGAATAGGGGAATTATCTTATATCATATGGATCATGATATATTTAGATTGACCTTAGAGTCACATTGTAATAATTCAAATTATATATATTGACAGTGTACTCAAAAGGAGTAATAATAAATAATTATGGATAGGGTTGTTTCCAATTTCACATAGTTTTAATCTCTCCGTTAAATTTTTTCCACAGACATAGAAAAATGTTGAATTAATGAGTTGAATACCTTATTCTTTGGTCGTAGGATTTATCATGTATGGCATGCCATGTATAGGGTGTTATGTTTACTCTAAATCAAGAATGGTTGGAAGATATCAAGATACTCAAAGATAGATGTATTAGGAATAAATAAAAACTATCCTGAAGTAAATTAGATTTGTAAAGGATATTTTCCTGGTGAATCAAGGATTTATGGAACTAGTAATTATGGTAACCACTAATGAATTTATCTTGACTGATCATGATAATATAAAATAATAGTTAGGCTATAAATTTTTCTTGAATATTAGTGCAGTGATATAGTGAATATCAAATAAATATGTGGTTTCAAACTCTACATCATAATACAAGTATATCAGGATTTTCGATGCCTCTAATTGGTGGTTTGGATAAATAACCTTTTCTCATATATTAGTGTTTACCCTATTAGTGATGACTATGTTCAAGTTCATTGTAAAAATACTGTAGCAATAGTTTTTGAAAAAGAAAATCAGGACGAACTAGAAAAAATATCAAATAACTTAAAATTTTATATCCTGGGGGATTGTATATAGAGAGGTGAAGTTAATTTTAGGAGATTATACCTAGAGGATATTAATGATGACCCCTAAAAAAATTTATATCTCAGTAAAATAATTATTTTCATATGATAATTATCAGTTTGAGGATTATTAGTAGTTGTATCCAGTACAAGTGGGAGTGTTTTCAGTGGGTTACTCAACCGAAATCATTTTGGTACGTTGATTATAATTATATTTATATAGTTTTACATATACATGTTTTTATCATACTAGAATAGTGTAGGTAATTCTGTTTCCACAATTTTTATGGTAATTACCTTTGATTACATGTCACATCAATAGGTTATAATTGTTCCTTGTATATATTGATAATCCAAAGATACCATGATTGTAACCATAAATTTATATCATATGTTCCAGATACATCATACGGATAGGACACAGATAGTGTGTGGAAATTAGTGGATGGAGGATCCTAATTTTTTTAATTCTTCTCATTATGTTCTCAAATGGTGATCTATAGTAGATTATATCCTTAAGACAGAATGTTGATAATAAAATCACATGTTTTAGTTTTCAATGGTAGTTCCTATATTTAAACACATATAATAGTCCCTTGAAGTGAAATTTTTATAGATGTATACTATATGGTTATGTACATTTATTCATGATATAAAAATTTCAATTGATGTCGTTGTGAGATTTCCTGCATCAGTTGTGTCATTGGTGGTATGAAATTGATTAAATAATTAAAATAGACATTGATGATTTTGAAAGAAAGTGATATCTCAAGAGGAGTATATTGAGTTAGTAGTACCTTTACAAAATCCATGTCCATAGAAGAAGAATGCATGTTTATCCAATAAGGGTAATGAAAAATAAATAAATAACCGGTGATGAAAAATAGTGCATGTCATGACTTGTGTACATCTTACCACAAAGGTATTATCTTACACAACATGTGTTCGTTCAAGATGATTTCATTTATATGACTATTATTTATCTCATTTGGGAACATGATGTGTTGCTAACATCTCTCTTGTTAAGATAATAATTTTAAATACTATTGAGATAAATTCTTGGAGGGTCACACACATACTGTATTGACACATATTTCATATTCTAATAAATAAGAATATAGCACATAGTGCGCCTCAACATGAAGTCCAAGATATATTCGAGTATAAATTATTTCTAATGAATAAATAAATTTATTATTATTTGAGAATTTAAAAATTGGAGTTGAATATATTTATTTTATTAATGTACTTTTGCATAATTGAATACAAGAAAAAATATTCAATGATTAATTATAATAATATTATTTTAATTTTGTTTAATATTTACTGAAATTATAAGTCGGGTGAATTTTTTATGACATTATATATTACATGTAGGTGATTGAAATATAAATGATTTTTGTGGGACACGAATTTTGTCATTACATTTCATTTATGGCTTATTTTGTGCGAATTATGTATATGATGGTTGAAGAGCCCTTTCCAGGTGTTTAACCACCACTATGTAAGTATGAGGGAACACATTTTCAAAGAACTATTCATCCACTAAAATTGGAGAGCTCCTCCGTCATCATTACCACATCCTAGAGAGAGCTGTTCTCATACCAAGAAATTGATCATTGAACTCATTTATATATTAATGGAATGAGATAGCAACGATATTCTCTCCCTTCAATTATGTTTTGGTGTGATGTGATGTATTGATTTTTTAACTATAACCATCGATTTTTTTTTGTGATTGTATTTTGTCCCAAAAATGTTAGTATCATTATTTATTAAATTCAAGACCAAATCCATTACACTCAAATTTAAAAATTATAATAATAAAAAATGATTTAAATATTGGATACATGAAAACATAGTTTCATTTAATTAATATCTAATTATTTTCAATATGTTATAAAATTTATATTAATATATTAAAAAATACTGTATATAATTTTATTTAAACCTTTTAAATGGTTGGTGTACGGTTCAAACATCAATACATGTCCATATCATGTATTCTAGGCTCGTGGAGTTCTTTCCATCATTTGTGTGTTGAATGATATTCATTGTAATGTAGCATGTTCCCCAGATTGATATAAATATAATTTTATATTATTTGTAAAAATAAAAATTGAATGTTTTTCTGAGAACCATTATATCTCTTTGATGTATTCCTTATAAAGAGCCATATAAAATTATATATTTACATTATATAGATATTTAAATCATCTGAAAACCAAAACAACAAAGAGAACTAAAATATAATTCATAATGTATAATCCACAATGAAATCATGTATAACCCAAAAATATTTTTCAAGGTAAAATAACATATTATGGACATTATATTGTTTTCATTGTTTTTAAACACTCGTTATATATAAATTAAAATCAGAGCTCAAAAGAGTAATTATAATACATGAAAAATATTAAAATTTCATTTTGGAATAGGATTAGTGAAATGTTATGTTTGGCCTTTCATTGTGCATTATCCACAAAAGTGTTTCGAACAAATTAGAGAGGAATTATATAAGGATTTTTAACTATGTCTTCATAGATGTTGTGAATAATAAATTATTTTTATTAAAATATTATAATTAATGGTATTCAGGCCTAAATAAAAATTAAATGATTATTTTTATTAAATAGTTATTTGATAATGAAAATCATGAAAAAAGTGGACATCTCTTGATAGTTGGGATACATCGGGGGTCTCCCTCTGTAACTCGATGCTTGGTGGAAAAAATTATAATATTAATTTAACTAAATAAATTATGAAAAAATTAAGACATGCATGTGATTTTCACTCAAGAAGGTAATCATTGATCTTACGATGAAGAAGATACTTCACTTTCACTCATAATTCCAAGCAAACAAATTGGAGTTTGATACTTCGTCTTTGTAGCACATCACATAGCATCTAGAGTATTTATAACATATAAAGATAGTGACTTGGGTGTAGTCAATATGGGAAAAATGACTATAGTGGAGAACATTGGGGTGGGTGATATCAAAGTCAAGGAAAATGGGGGATATACAATCACCCTGATGGATGTTCAAATTTTATAAAGCCTTCTCCTGACCATTTTATTATAGACGACCTTTGATTGGGATGGTTTTACAAATATCTTTTGAAATGAAGCATTGATGATTAAAAAAGATGTCATTGTCATTTCCTGATGACACATTTTTGTTATTTTTTAAAAAACACATTTGATAATTTTTGTAGAAAACATCATCGTACATGAAGGAGGGATATCATCCAATCTATGGAATTAGAGACCCGACTACATGGGGTGAAGAGGACTATCATCCCTGATGAAAAATAAGTACATGAGTTTTGGCAAGGATACATCCCTAGATCATTGAAAATACTTATTTTAGGGGAAGAAACATATAGTATCATTTAGTAATACATTATCAGTGAGATTATATTTTATTAATAACAAAACATTAATTTATGTAGTACCATAGAGGTGTAATCACTTGGATGTAATAAATAATTCATGGACATGAAAAGATACTCTATAAGATTATGGTGTACTAATATGAAACCAGCCTTTAATAACAATATCCTTTTTGAGCCCAAGAAAAAAGCGGTGATAAAGGTACCCTCTACCAGTGCTAAACAAGCGCTGTAAAGGGCAAATTTTATGAGCACATTTTTCTAGGGCTTATAAAAGGAATCCTTTATCAGCCCTTTTTTAGTGCTAATAAAAGGTAATGTTTATCTGCACATTTTTTTAGCACATATTAATGGTGTCCTTTATCAGAGCTTTTTGTTTAGTGGTGATAAAGGTAACACATTATCATCACATTATGTTTAGCGATGATAATAGAAACCCTTTATTAGTGCTTTATTTTTAGCATCCATAAAATAAGCCTATAAAAGCATTGATAAATGTGTGAATAAAACAAAATTTTTAAATAAATTAAAAATAAAAAATTTTCAATAGAATAATATTAAAAATTTTATTAAAAATTTATTATTAATAATAATCAATAAATTAAATATATTCTATATAAACATTAAATAGTATATATTAATTATATAGATATAAATAAATCAAAATGTAACCAAATAAAAATTATTAATAAGTAATTTAAAAAAATATTAAATAATTTATTAATTAAATAATTATTGATAATAATAAAAAATATTATATAATAAATAAATATATATATATATATACGAATTTATATAAATATGTTTTATTTAATAAAAAATATTATGTATGCTTTATATTAGGGAGTAATATATTTAGTGAATAGTATTTTATAATTGAAAGTTATTATTAACTAATAATACTAACATATTGCCTTGAGTAATAGGAATAAAAAAATGCAATTGTATTTTTAAAATTTACAAAGAACAAATATATTTTATTGATTTCACATATATTTAATTAATGTTTTTTATGTACATACGCTGAAAGACACATATTTTTTGGAAATTTTATCAAATTATATTATTTATTTTTATATATTATTTACAATGTTTTAATATTTTCAATATTTAATTATTTTTATTTCAATATATATCCAATTTTATAATGATTTATATTAATCAATCTTATCTATATTTTCAATATTTTACTCATTTTTAATTATTCATTTTTACTAATTTTTAATTTGTATGAACTTAAGATTAAAATTACATTAATGATGATAAAAATAGATTTGAAAAAATATTTATAAAGAAATATATATAATCATGTATGATAACTTTTTAAATATTTTATATTATAAAGAATTAATTAACAATTTTTTATAATGTATTTACATAAATATAAATATAATTATATAATTATAAAATTATTATAATTTTTTAATAATAAATATATTTACAATATTAACATATATGTATATAATAATTTATATATTAATGATATAAATATTATTTTGAAATAATTTATTTTTATAATTATAAATAAATTTTTATGTATTCAAAGAATTATAAGATTATTATTTTATGAAATGTATTACTATATGTATTATAATTTTATATAATAATTATAATTTTTTAAAATGATTTTTTATTTTTCAATGTATTATAAGTATTTATAATTTCTTTTTAACGCTGACAAAAATAGTGATTTTATATTGCGAAAAAGTGATGATAATGATTCATTTTATTAGCAGTTATTAAATTTGTGCTGAAAAAATGTATTTTTGTCAATGCTTTTTTAGAAGATCTCACAAAAATGTACAGATATATTTTAAGAAACCAAACGATCATGAACCAGTTCATGATATCTGATGCTCTTTATAGAGTGACCTGCTACGATTTCTGCTCGTTGTCGAATCAAAACACAAATGTAGGCAATAATCAAGCCTCCAACTATTCCAAGGCATGAACGATTCATGGGTGGAACGAAATCCTATTTTTTGATATCTATAATACCCCTCAGTTATCCACTAAACCTTCTCATCCCACTTCCTTGTACCCAACATGTCCAATTTCCCTATATTATAATAAAAAAACTCAAAATTCACTATTTTATAGATATATTGAATTATCATCATCCCCAATAGCATGTCACTATCCTTGGGACCACATTGATAATATACGTCATCAAATATATCATTCCAAATGTTTGTTCATGTTTTTGTGAGTTATAATATGCTACCACTAAAAATATTCTATGACATCTACCTCTTTGAAATCAACATCTTTTATGGATTCCCTCCATACATAGGTCAGTGTTGTCGTTGGTTTGGAATATTCCTTTAAAATCACTACGCATCCTCCTTTTCATATTTTTATTGAGAAATTAATGTGATATTATTTCCTTGATATTCTTATAAATGAAGGAAAATGTTTCACCAATTATATACAAATTGATATTGTACCTCATATGATCCACAAAAAAAATACCCAGTTCTTTGTCCAATCCTCTTTTGTTAAGTATTCGACATATATGAGTACCAAAATCCATTGATCATTATCCTTCTTGATATAGAGGGTGTTATCTATGCTACATCTAAAAAAATCTTTCTTGTGTATTGATACAACCTCAAAAACAAGGCTATTGGTGAATTCATTATCTTATTCAAATAATTCTTTAACTAGAACAAATTGCTTTCATTTTCATTCATACAGTACATGAAAACTATGTTTTAGATGGGATTTGTTTCGTAGTGGTTTTCACTATTGCCGTTGAAATTTTTTTGATAAAAAATTTAGTGTCCGTTTTGAAAACCACTGGGAAAAAACATCCGCTAACTATTTTCTAATATATTATTATCTATGTTTTAAAATTTCATTACAAATTTTTTTTTTCAGTTTTTTTAGCGGTTGCTTTTAAAAAAACCGTATTAAATAGTGGTGTTTTTTCTAAACCGCCACAAATATAAACAACAAAAATGAAAAAAAATTATTTAATTATTAATTATTAATTATTATTTATTATTTATAAAATATATAATTTATTATTTATAATTTTAATTACTTATAATATTTCAATAAATTAATATTAATAATTGATAGTTAATACTATTTTTAAAATTAAAACCAATATTCAATAAGATAAAGAACAATCTATAACATCAAATGACCATAACTTCTTATTCAGGAGTCCATTTCAGGTCAACAACTAGTCATAATAAATTGAGATAAAACCATGTTAGTTTTATATCTTGTGATAATCAAAGGAAATAAATATATATTCAAATTTAAAATGTTTAAAATTGAACTCAAACATCAACCTTCAATAACTTTTTATCTGGGTGTCCATTTGGACTCTACCACATATCAAATGAAATCCTCTGATGAGATCTACACCATTTAGGTATGGTACTAACTATTGGAGTATTTTAACAATATTAATTCTCCCAGAAAGGATGAGAATGCCTTGGAAACAGTAGTTTTAGTTGGATACACCGATTTATTAAATTTCAAACAATTATAAAATTCGATCCAGGTGTCCATTCATCATGTACAACATATCATATCAAATATAATTTAATGATCTAAAAATTAACTGTTCATGGTGATGAAAAAGGGGATCTCAATCATGTTTTATGGTCATTTTTGTGATTTTAGGGTTTTAAGAGGTTGTTAACGTATAATGATTTATTTATTAATTTAATATTTATTTTTTTATTTATTTTAAATTATTATTATTTTTTATGTTATCTATTTTTTATTTTTTATTATTTATTTAATTATTGGTAAATTTATTTATTTATTAATTTATTTCATTATTTAATATTTAATATTTATATATTTATATATTGTTTAGTTATTATGTACACATTATTTATTAATTTATTTTTAATTTATTAATTAAATTTCAATTAGTAATTTATTATCAGTTTATTATTCACTATTTATGTATTTATTTATTATATATTTATTTATTCTTTATTCCATATTAACAATTTAATTAATAATTACTACATAATTATTAATTAATTATTCATTAATTAATTATTAAATATTTATTACATATTAAATATTGAATTTTAAATATTAAATATTAAATATTAATTGTTAATTACCAATTATCCATTATTTGTTACTATTAATTACTAATTAATTAATTCATTAATTAGTAAATTAATTAATTATATATTTATTTATTTATGTATTTATGTATTTATGAAATTATTCAATATTCATTATTCATTATTTTTTATAATTTAATATTTAAGATTCATTTTTTTAATTTATTTTTAATTTACTTAATATTAAATTAGTATTATTTTATTTTTCATTTATAATTTATTTATTTATTATATATTTATTCAATATTCACTATTTATTAATTATTATTTATTTATTTATTAATAATTTCTTTATAAATTAATAGTTATTTATACATTTTGAAATATTAATTCTTAATTATGAATTATTAATTTTGAATGTTCAATTATTATTTATATCTATTATTATTTCTTTACTACAGTTTATTATATATTAATTAGTTTTTATTTATAATATATAAATTATTATTTTATAATTATTATTTATCTATTTATTTATTTATCAATTATTTCTTATTTCATTATTTTTTTATTGTATATTAAATTATTTTTTAATTAATTTATTATTTTACATTTCTTATATTTCATAAGTTAAATATTAAATATTAAATATTAAATATTAAATATTATGTATTATATATTATATATGATATATTATGTATTATATAATATATAAAATATAAAATATAAAATATATTATATATTATATATTTTGTATTTTGTATTATATATTATATATTATGTATTATGTATTATATATTATAGTTTATATAATATTTTTTAAATATTATATATTATATGTTATATATTATATATTATATATTATATATTATTTAGTATTTATTATTTATTATTTATTATTTACAAGTTACTAATTACTATTTATTGTTTTCACATTATTATTTATTTATTACTATTTATTTCCATATTATATATTTCATTATTTATTATTAATTTATATTCAATAATTTTATTAGTAAATTGTAATTAATAATTATTAAATATTAATAATTACTTTTTACTTTTTACTTATTAATTATTTATTATTGATTAATCATTATTCAGTTAGAATTATTGATTAAAAAAAATTCGACTGTATCTATTTGTTATGTATTATTTGTTTTTGAAATTAAAATATACACCCCCCACACACACAAATATATTTATGTCTGTGTTTCTGTGTATGTATTTTAAATTGGATTTATTGGCAACATGAAGAGCCTACTAGAGTGGTAATGTCTTTTGAGAATATGCAAGAGGTAAGTGGTTTAAATCTCTTCCAATGCAGAATCTCTATATATGGAATGAGCATTTTCATGGACATGGACTAGTGGATAGATATGAATAAGAGCATCAAAATAATAAATAATAAATAAATAATAAAAATAAATATATAAGAATGTAAATAAATACTTAAATACATTAATAATTATATAAATAACAAAAAATAAAAAACTAAAAAAATAAATAGAAAACAATTAATACAATTTATACTATTAAAAAAATATAAAAATAAAAAAATTTAAATAAATAAAAAATTTAAATAATTTTTAAAAATTATAACAGATTTAGCGACGGTTTAAACCGCCGATAAATCGTTCTATGATGGTTTTAAAAAAACCACTGCAAATTATTTCCCAACACACTATTTAGCGAATGTTTTCCAAAACCGGTACAAAATGTTTTAGATACGGTCTAAGGCGACGATAAATAATATTTTCTTCACAATGAATAAACCCATCTGGTTTCTCAATGTATACTCTCCCCTTAAAAACTCCATTTAGGAACATAGATATGACATCAATTTGGTATACTTTTTATTAAATTTTAACTGAAATAGCTAAAAAAATCTCAAATTGTTTTGAACTATGTTAGAAGAGTAAATTTATCATAAATATAAATTCCTTCTTTCCAGGAGTTCACCATTCACAATATCTGTTCTTTATTTTGATCCATTATTCCAAAGATAATGAGATTATTACTGAACACCCACAGGGTTTTGATAACATTTCTATCTTCCACCATTGGAATAATTTCACATGTCGCATTTTTCTTATTCGGATAAAGTTCATCATGCATATATTTTTTCTAACTGTAATCTTTGTTAGCCTCTCTATATGATTTAGTATCAACTATGGAAACTAAGGGTTTTTTCATTGTCGTACAGCTTCAAGTATAATACGAATCATTCCAATCACCAATGATATTTTATTCATTGATTTCAGATTTTCTTTTATTTCATGAAGTTGATAAAAATATATACATATTTTCTATGGTAACCCACTCATTAATACTTTTTTATAATCACTTCATTTCAATCACCAAACATATAATAAACACTATGTTATGTTTTCATTAATACTTCTATAAATAGATCAATATTTGACATTTCTTTTTCGTTCCACCCCTTGGAATCTCTGATTACCATCCATGTAATTCTAAAAAATGGGAGGCATTACCCATTTGTGAAAATATGTTTTGAGTATAACTATCATCCTCATTAGTTTTATCTCTCGAAAAATTATTATCTCAATTTTTCTCTTTGGACTCATCGCCCATCTGTTTTATAATTCATGTACTAATAAGTTCAGTAGTTATCATATGAAAGACTAATTCTTTATTTATTTAACGCAACATAGGTGCTTGGACACATTATATGGAGGATGAGTGAAAAACATAAAAATGCAATGATAACTGTGTGGATGATGAGTTTCTAAGGATGAAAATTACATATAACATTCAACTATGGATGAATTCATTGGACATAACATACCATAGTGTAGTATTTAGTTTCTAATATTCAATTACCCATTTTTTCAAAGCACAATTAAATTTCATTGAAACAACTAAATGTTGAGTTTCCATTATTAGAATTTTTTATAACATTCACCTTCTAAAATTAATATCTTGTTTATATTTCTTTATTTATTGTAATTAAAAAATATTTTATTATCCAAATATCATATCATTAAATTATATTAGATAATTCAATGATTCAATCTAATGCATCTTATTTTATCTACATCCATCACAATCATTGATCAATTGTTTGGAGAGTTATATTTTTTGTATCATTATTCCCACATTACCATAGTCATATCCCAACGGTCAACATTGTGTTCATTGTTATGACATTATCTATTAAATTACTGTCTTGTTTAGTATTTATGATTAATTTAATTTTTTTATTCCTAATGATATAATAATTTTTTCTTGTATAAGTGGATTCTTTTGTTCGAGTTGGGGAGGTTTTTTCAAAGATCTTCATGCTCATGAAGCATTGGACTTCAGGCTTGAAACATTGATAATAACAATAAGTAAATGTATTATGAATTTATATAACCATCAGGAAAAGGTGAATTCTGACAACATATTTAATTAATTTTTTTTATCATTTTGTTATTATTTGTATGTTAATTTGATTATCATTTTTATTTAATATTTATTTACATTTTTCACATATCTTTTCGGAAGTCATATTATTCATTCAAATACATGCAATAATCTATAAAATAGATAAAAATATTATTTCTAGCATTGTAACCCCCTTTTTAATTTTCTTTTCCTTTTATTGATCTTCCATCTCTGCATATTTATTCTATGATGTTAAGAAATGAAAATTTCTCATTTTTTAAAATTTTAAAAGTATTGGAAGCGCAAGTGCACATCGTGATGAATTCTCATGATATAATTGGAACCCAACATTGTACTGCTCTTCTGAACATTTTCAATGGGAAGGATTTTTCATCTAAGAACATCAAGTCAATTTGATGTGTTAGAAGATCTTTTTAGAAAGATATTGTAAATGGGGTAAATTGTTAGTTAATTATTTTATTTGATACTTTTAGAAATTTTGGAATCAACCTCGTGTCAATATAATACATGGAGTGACCCAAATGACACCACGTGATTCTATTTATTTTAAATTTACATTGATATTAGTAAAAAGGACCACTAAAATTCTAAAAATGAGAAAGAATATTATTATTATTTTGATACCTCAGAGAAATGATCCATAATTCATTTGGGATGTGTAGAAATCATTCTTACCTCAATTCGATGCAAAGACAGACCACTACGAATCATAGTGTTCGTTATCAGTTTAAAATCAACAGTTTAGTACAAAAAATGGCACCCACTAAAAAAATATTGCTTCGATTTTATGGATAAATTATAAAATCAATTCATACGTAATTTGTGACTTTTAGGAATCAATATCACATCAAACTGATACACTATGTGATTTGTAGTGTTCAAAGTGAGTGTTTCTCGTTTAAAATGACATTTTAGTACAACAATTCTAGTTACAAACTCAAAACCAAGAAAACTCATTCATATTTATTTGATACATTATTAAAATAATACATAACTCATTTGTGAAGAGTAGGAATCAGATGAACCACAATCTGATGCAAAATGTGACTGATATGACTCAAAGTGTGTCATTTATTTAAATTAGATGTGAATTTTCATAAAAATGAAAACTAAAATTCTCAAAACAATGAAAAAAAATCGTTTTATTTTTATTCTTCAATAAAAGGATTCATAAGTCATTTTGAATGTATGAATCATCTACACCTCAATCTGATACACTATGATCCCAATACGACACCATGTTTGTGGTATTAGTTTGAAATCGACAATTTAGTTCAAAGAATGTAACTAAAACAAAACCAACAAAATAAACTCATATTTTCATGATAATTTATGAAATTTATTCATATATATTTTGTGATAAGTATTAATCATTCTTATATAAAAACAACTCATGATGTGACCAATATTTGTCAAAGATCATGTTTCTAGTTTAAGATGTCATTTTAGTAAAAAAGAAAAGTGGTGTACTCAAAACCATGTAAAGGGGTTCATACTATGTTTATATATTATGAAAACTATACATAAGAAATTGGGTTGTATATGAATAAATATACCTAATATAATGGAGGGTCTTACAAATATGACTGTAAGTGCGATCAACTATTGTAAGAAGGACCACTGACCTACTCATAAAGTATAAAATTAATTCAAAATATTTCAATACATTATGAAACTGATCCATAATTCATTTTTTATGTGTAGGAATTAGTGTCACCTCAATTTGATGAACAATGTGACAGGTATAACTCCATGTGTGTATTTTTATTTAAATTTACATTGATTTTAGTAAAAAGATCAACTAACCTAGTAAAAAATTGATATAACTCATTTATATTGTATTGATACTTTATGGAAATGATAAATATGTCCTTACTAACATGTTTATGTAATACACACCTCAATGTGATGATCATTTTTACTTGAATGACTCCAAGTCTGCCTTTCTAATTAAAATTGACATCAATTATAATAAAAATTACAACTGACCTACCCAAAGTAGAGAAAAGGCATTTAGATTATTTACAGACATTAGGTAAATGATCCATTAGTTATGATATGTTGAAATTAGTCTTACCAAAATTCGATACACGTTGAAATCGGTATTCCCCAATGTGTTTTTTATAAGCTTAAAATCTATAATTTCGATAAAAAATTGGTGCTCACTGAATACAGATAAAATTCACTCATATTTTGATAATAATTTATGAAATTTATCCATAATCCATTTTTGAATGTGTAGGAATTAGCCACACCTCAATCTAAATAATGGTGTGGGTTATATGAATCCATTTGTGTCTTTTTATTTAAAATTGAAAACAATTTTGGTAAAAAGGACAACAAACTTACTCAAAAACGAGTAAAAACATTTGTATTGTTTTTATACATTAGTAAAACAATACAGAAGTCATTTTTTGATGGGTAGTAATAATCCCAAACTCATTATGATACGTGATGTGTTTGATTTAACTCACACATTTATATTGAGTTTATACATTATTAAAATAATAAATATGTCATTTTGTTGTGTAGTAATAAGCCACATATCAATTTGATACATGATGTGTCCTATATGACTCAAGGCATCAGTTGCCATTTTAAAACTGAAATTTCAGTTTAGAAAGTGTCACTCCCTAAAAACTGATACAATGTCCTCAGATTGTATTTATAATTTATTAAAATTAGTAATAAGACATTTTCCATGTTTTGGAATTAATATCCCATCAAAAATACACCTGATGTGGCCGATATGAGTCAAAGTTCATGTTTCTAGTTTTAAATTACATTTTAGTAAAATATACAAGCAACATACTAAAAACCATGAAAACACAATCTCAATGTTTTGGTACTTTAGGAAAATGTTACATAATTCATTTGAGATGTGTAATAATTATCCAAAACATTGTTTGACGCATTGTGTCACTAGTATAACTCCATGTGTATCTTTTTAATTTATAAGTGTCATTTCAGTTTAAAATATTCATCACATTACTAAACTTGAGAAAATGATTCCTGATTGTTTTCACATAATTCCATCTTTTATTACACAATTATTATCATTATCATTTTTATCTTACATTTATTTAGCTAATTTATACATATATAATTCATTAGGATGAAGAAAAAATGGTGTGATGGGTAAGAATCAACTACAGGTCAATATAATACACAATGTTCCTTGTATACCTGAATGTTCAGTTTAAAATTAATAATTTATGTTAATTTATTTCATTATATTATTACTAACATAAATTTTTTTTCTTATACTGGTGGTTTACTTACTCAAGTAGGGGTTAGGACAAAAATTAAATGGAAGAATACCATTTTTTGAATGTGTATAATAATTTTTATTATTGTAATTATATAACACATTTTTTTTAAATATTTATAATATAGTGTTTTTTTGTGTATTTGTGTTGTAAATTTTATTTCAATTAAATTCTATATATTTACTTGATTTTTCTGATTTTTTGGTGTTTTTGGTGATCCGGTGTGCTATTACATCACACTACACTAGTTTGGTGGTGTTCTTTTAGAACTCATTTTGTATTCCCATTTATCATCACTTCTATAAGAACAGATAGAAAACTAGTAATTTTAATCTTACTCGAGTAGTCAGTGCATATCTAGCACTGATAAAGTCCATTTTTAGGGATGTAAAAAGCCTATTTTGTAGTAATGGAAGCTAGAATACCCCTTTAATCATTTAATGGATTATCTATCTTTAAGGATGTGTATTTCTGACAAGATTCTCTTCCCCTACCATTCTTACTACGACCACAGATGTACAATGGGTTTGATGGAACCCTCCTTTAAAAAGAATATAGCCAATAATTGGTGGATTACAACGTCAAGACCTATTTTGGGGCTGTTGAATATCAAAAAAATTGTTTGGTGTTGATTTTTTAGTAGCATATATGGATGTGTGGATTCTCTCCTTTCTGAAGGCAATGCTCTTTTAAATGGGTTGCATAGTTACATTTCAATCAACATCAAACTGACTGAGAATGAATCACGTTATTTTATTCTCCTCAATACCATTCAATGAATGGTTTCCATCCCTTTGGTATGTTTTTTACGAAAATCAATGGTGCAATAACCTCATAAATCAAGAGAACATTAGATGTACTTCACCTAAATGGAACAAAGTGGCTTATTGAATTTCTTCAAAATCCAAATGTGATATGACATGAATGATTTTTTCTAATAAATGATCTATTTTAACTAATAATTTGGATGTTATCTAAGATTATTCTTTCAATATTAATTATATTTGGTTAACTTGAACTCATTCCCCCTTTTAATCTCCTTAATAAAATTTTCTACATTTTATGGATTTTGGTTCAAGAGACTAGAAATAAAGGTTACTTCATTAATAAAATTATTTAGATTACATGTCTATGTAGTTTGATAGATATTTTAGGATTCTAGGCATCCTATTTTAGAGAATGGTCCCACACACCAAACAACACAATATGTTTTTCAAATGAATGAATAATCTATCATTGTGAATCTCATGGTCATGATGAGTTTATCTAAACTACACAGTCCATTCTGCCGAGAAATTGCTCGAGTTAAAGGCTACCTCATAAAAAATCCCTTTTATTCTTATTTCATTTTGAGATTTAATTGAATATATGGTATGATAAAAATCCGTATTAATCTCATTTATGATTATTTATATGTTTTTATGTTACATACGTAACCAAATAGTTCAATTGGAAAACAAACATTGCAAATTATTAAAGTGTGCTGAAATTCAAATTTTCTACTACCTCTTTATTTCTATATCCCCAATTTTCAATTCCTCTTCCCTAATCAAACCATCCAGTTGACTCCTCCCTCATTATATCCAGATGGAATCTATGGATCACCCTAATTTGGAATTAGAATCAAACTATGTAGGTCTAGTTAGATCTGTATTAGGATTTTTTAGATTTCATAAATTTTTCCCTCCTTGAATATAATCAAACCCCAATGTCTAATGAGTGAAAAATATTAAGAATTATGTAGGTAGTCTATAACTCTCCCCTTAGAGTCTCATTATTTTATAAATTAAATGTTTTCCATGTACCATATTCATTGTTTTTATACATTTAAATGTTAAATTGATTATATAGAACCTAATGTTTTAAATAGAAAAGTTATTTGTAATTAAATTGAACAATTGGAGGATATTCCCCTCAACATGTGATGCACATTTTGGGGGTCTGTTTCCTATATTCCAGGACCTATTATTCACTTTGAAGATTATATCACCCTATATGGGTGTATTTATAAATTATTTAATTGAAATTCTCAACCTACAATGAAATATCCTTTGAGGTGTGTTGAATTATCCCACTTGTAAGAGTTGATAAATATTTATTAAATGAGTTCAAATTTTAAAAGTTACTTATTTATTAATAAAAATAAATATGTGATGCACTGCATTATTTAATAAATAATTGAAACAATGTTGATATATTTTAAAATGATTAATGATCCGGAAAGTATTTATTTTATACTTGGATGTGATATGGAATTCTTATGGATTATGAATATCAATTATTTTTACATAAATTGTGATATTACTTAGTTTATAAAATATCCTTCTTTATTATGGAAATTTAATTTTTTTTATTTTATTATATCTCACCTTGATTGAGCCTTGTAATTAGAAGTACGAATTCAATAGATGATATCATTAGTTGGATAAATTATATTATGACTTGATTTTACCATTGTTTCCAAATTAGGATTTACTCAAACATTCTCATTGGTTGAATGAATTATGTGCACCTTGATCAATACTCATGTTCCTTATGAGGAACTCTTTGGGTGTTCTTAAATATTGTTTGAGATTATATATATAATGAGTGACACTCAGTTTCCGAATGCGGAATACCTAGGAAGGTCTCAATTTTTATATAAATATAAACCACTCATATAGTGATAATTTATTTTATTATGTCCAATCATAGGATTGTATTTTAAGGTGATAGGGTTAAAGTGAAACTAAAGTTATACCTAGGTTCCTCATATAAAACACCTTGGTCGGGTTTAGGTATTCAATTAGTTAACTGATTAAATAATATAACAGATGTGTCTTCCAATTATAATAACATACATTGATTTGGTATGTTATTTTACTATATTAATTCCTGATCAGTTGTTGAAATCATCAGAGATGACATCTATTATTTAGAACATGAGACTCTAATGATTTTTCATGGACACTTGAGTTACACATTGGGTCCCAGATAGTTGTATATATCTTCAAATTTATCTCTATATAAATTCATATGTATATTATACATATATATATATATATATTCAAATATTTATATTATATATGTATATATATTCCTAGATATATGGTAATAACATTTCAGATGCATTTAGGCTTATGATGATGTAGGTATTGTTTCCCATGTATCCCATGAGGAATCAGATAATGACATGGTTTATTTATTTTCCATTGTTCTATTTCATTATTATAATACATTTAAACTACTATATAATATATTAATAAACTATATAACATTGTTAACAATTCATGGTGTCCTACTAAGTATATCACACAACCTATTTAGGTGGTCGTTTGGTACTCTAACACCCCAAATGGTTACAAGTTTAGGATCTTAGATTGTGATTATATTCTTTTTTTTTGTTTTCTAAACATTTTATATGGGTATTTAATAGAAGAGGATAAATATGAGTATTAGGATGATCACAAATATATCTATTAAAGCATTTTTTTCCTTTTGTTATGCATGTATTATTTTGTTTCCTTACTTCCTGGTATTTCAGCTGTATATTGCTTGCATATATTTTATATATTCACAAATACTTGTATGGTTGTATATTTGGTGTTTTCTTTTTTATTCATTATCTATTTATTATCAATTATTATCTCCCTCATCCCAATTTATTATTATTTTTTATATTTAATTTCATATTGGTTTAGAGTTTGTATTCTCCCCATTGTACGGCCTTTAAACCCTCTCTACTATTTGACATCCTCTAGATTATATTATGATTATCTTGATGTCGGTGACAATTGTTCTGACTGTAATTTATTGTGTGAGCAGAGTAAAGATGTTACACAAATACCTCAAGTGGAAGATAGATAATTGATCCATTCCGTGAATCATTATCATCATTGGAGATGATGAGTTTTTGCATAATCATTGAGAACTGTAGGGGAAGAAAGTTATCATAACAATATATTACATGTTCCATGAGAACCAAATAATGAAAGAAATTAAATATACTAGAACGTCTCCTAGACAAAGTGTATATTAATTTTTTTTCTCTAACACCTATACTAGTATCACATACCATTAAAGGGGAGGAGGTGCAAGAAGACTCCTTAGTGACATGCCTACTGGTAGGCGTGGAGGATATTGAGTAGGAGAGACTCAACCCACTCCTCCAAATGTCATAGAACTATCACATGATCAATTTTATGGTGAGACTCTGAATCCTATCATTTTAAAGGGTTTATGATACACATTATGAAGGACACCATCAATAAGATATTTGAAATTAATGTACCTATTGATGACTGATGAGGGGGATCTAAAAGGATATCAAAAAGAAATATCTAATCTGAAAAGATGCATTTGGAAGAAGGTAATGGATTATGATATTGATTCATTTACAATTAATTTCAAATGAAATTTATTATTAACTATCAAAATGTATGATGGAACTATCAAACAAATGGATGTTTAAACTTAAGAGGGGTTATAATAGAAAAGAGATGAAGAACAATCCCCGAATAGTATTCAAAGAATTTTTTATAAGAATGTAGTAGAGTTTAATGAGATCTATTCAGTAGTGGTGAATATCGATTCAAAATTTTCCATATTTGTATTATTGTAAAAAATGGATTTAGAGGATGAAAAAATGGATTTAAAGACCTCTTTTATTTATAGTGACATCATTAAGAAGATATATATGAATCATCATAATGGATTTAGATTTTTTAGACATGAAAATAGTATATTAAAATTAATGAATAGCTTCTTCGAATAAAAAAATAGAAATTGGAAGAACAATTTTCACTCATATATGGTGATTCATGCCTACACATAAACATAGACAATGATGTCTATTTTATTCTATATATTTGAAAATTATAGCTATACCACTAACCTAATTTATCTAGATGGATAGACATTTATTTTAATGGATGAAATAAATATTATACAATTGAATAAATTGATAACCAAATTTTTTAAATAAAATAATTGGGAGAAGATTAAGAGATATTTCGGTTTCTGGTCACTCATGATAGAGAGAGGGTGTTGTTATCACTATCTAATGTGATTTATTATTAACGTGTTCTGAAATTGTTCAACATGGATAGAGAAAAATTATTGATTATTCATCTACTCAAAAATTTGAAATTGAGAAATAATTCATGACCATCATCCCAGGATGAAATCTAGGTGATGTAGATGATACCACACAACTCGGTGTTTGGAATCATGATGTATGTTATTGTGAATATAGGGCTTGATATTACCCCTTTTTTGGTGACCATGAGTTGATTTATCACCAATCCTAGGAAGAAGCACTAGGATGATGTTATGTTGATTCTATGTTAGGATAAAGGTACATTGAAACTATTTCAGTTCTATTGGAGAGGTGATCCAATCATAAAGAGATTTATATATATGGGAATATTGATGCAGGTTCTGACACCATGAAGTCCACATCATGATACATTTATATCTTTATAAGAGGAGGTATAACATGGTTGAAAATGTAGTAGATTTATGTATTGTTATCCTCAAAAAATCAGATGAAATTTATGTAACATAAGATGGAAATAAGATTTAATGAATAAATTTTTTTTATCTACGATCATGGATTAAGTCATACATAGTATATTATTAAATAAGATAGTCAATGTTATACAGAATTTTGTAAGAACTCCATGTATCATTATCACATGAAGCACATAAAAATTATCAATCATTTGATGCATGTTTTGATGGCTTAAAACCTATTTTGACTTGTGAAAATCCATACAAAATAAAACATGGTAGACATGTTGAAAAAGGTGGTAGTTCTAGAGAAAATAGTACTTTGAGAATGCACTAGTGGTTTATTGTTATAAGGGAGATTTAAAAGAATTCTCGTCTCCATGTGAACACATTCCTTATATTTTTTTCATTGAATATTATCAATTAATTAAACTCATGGGAATAAATATATTGAATATGCCAAACATTTTTTTTATATAAAATATGTCATGAATGACTATACAAGGAGGCCTTAAAAACATACTTGAATAATCCAATTTAGATCCAGAGATCTCATTTTTATAGTGTGAGCGTTGAGATATAAATGTTATAAAACTAAATAGAGGAGGAGGAGGGATTGATTCTTTTATATTTTCTCCATCAAATACAAATTCATTTTTCCCTCATTCCAATTCATTATGACTAGCTAATCACAATAATACCCACCACTAAACATCTAATTTCCAATGAAAAAAATAAAATATCTAACATCTAAAACTAATTCCTCCCACCCTAACCATGTCCATGACACTTGAGGACTTCCCAAACAAATTATTGTTCCACATGTAAAGAATAAACCACAACTTCATTGAGGGTGAATTTGTTAATGAGAATCTAGTATAACTGATCACATTTTTTTACTATATCAATGAACATGGGATCCATTTTAATTATATTTAAATATATCAAGTAAAAATGTATTTAGGGTTAAACGAATTAACCATAACATATATAAATGACATCATCTACTAAAAATAATTTTTTTCTTTTTATATTAATATTATTTGAATTTAGTGTACTATTTTAATGTAAACATATATACCTTTAAATATATGGTAAATATAGGCCATGATTTAAATTTTATAATAACTATTACAAGTTTTATATTTTATGTAAATTCAATAAAAATGTTATTTATATAAAAATTAAATTTTAATCATAATTTAAAATATTGGATAGCCTATGACCTGATCTACGTAATAGTTGAATCAGATAATGCTAAATTTTTTGCCTCATTTTAAATGGGAGTTGAAATGTGTTGATAATTTTTACAGTTGATTTATAACATCTATCACTCACATGACTATGTTGTTAAGACAAAACATTACATGGTCTCAAATGCACTCCTCGATCACCAATGTGTGTAGAACAAAATTGATGGTTGTTACAGGGGGGAAACTTACATTCTTATAGAATATCATTACATAAAATATAAATATTTTAATTCCTAAAGAGTTAATTTGAAATGTTGGATGGCCTGTTAAGCCATCTATATAAATAGAAAATATGGTAATAATAATTTTATTTATCCGACATTAACTGAGGGTTAAATTGGATTGATAACTTTTAGACTTGATTTATAAGATCCAATCATTTCCTAACCATGCCACTGAGATAAAACATTACATGGACTCAAGTGAGATCTTCGATCAACAATGTTTAGAGACCACCACTAAAGGAAATTTTGGGATAAATTTACTATCTTAAAGAATATTATCAAATAAAATACCAATATATTATATTACTAGGGGTTGATTTGAAATGTAAGATGTTCTTTGAATGAGTTCACATAAAATGAGAAGAATACGATGTTTAACTTTTTATCCATCATTAAATACCTATTTCAACGGGTTTCAAATTTTTATTGTTGATATTTAACATCCAACACTAGTATGATCATTCAACTGAGCTAAAAATTTATATGGTATGAAGTGGTATCTTTGATTAAAAATGGATAGCATCCACCACAGATTGTAATTTGGTAGAAATGTTCTCTCTCATAGAATATAATCACATCGAATATCAACAAATTAAGGCCCGGATGGTTCATTTTAATTGAATAACAACCTGTGAACATTATTATATAAATGTAAAAGAAAATAATATTAATTTTTTACCACACATTTAATTAGGGTTAAAATGGTTTGGTAATTCTTAGGATTGATTTATAATATCCATCGCTAGCATGACTATTCCACTAATACGAAACATCACATGGTCTCAAGTGATCTCCACAATCACCAAAGGATGATGACCCAAACTATAGAACTTTTTGGGAGAAATTTACTCTTCAATAGAATATCATTACATCCAATATAAATATATTATGTTTCGAGAGGTTAATTTTAAATACAAGATGGATTATAAACACGTATATGTAAAATGAGAAGTATATTATAATAAATTTATTTTGCCCACATTAAATGTGTTTTGAAATGTATTTAGAATTTTATGGTCTAATTTATAATATCCATCCCCAGAATGACCAGGTCGTAGATATGAAACATCATATGTATCAATTGAAATGCACAATAACAAAATGATTATTACGAACACAAATGGTAATTTGGGGAGAAATGTATTCTAATATTGATCTTCATCACTTATAATAACAATATATTAAGCCTTTGAGGGTTACAAGAAATGATACTAAACACATACCCATGATAAAAACCAAATACGTGCCCCACGATCCAGTTTTTATGTGTTTTTTGGACCATATTTCCTTGAATGAGATACCACCACCTCCATCGAGTCCTTGGTCACCACCCTATATCATCCACCCACAAAGTCTACCACACTCATTCTTTGTATATCTGCGTGGGGATTATCATTCCCTAACTCCAGCATCACTGTTGAACACATCATTTCCATCTGTTTGGGATGGGATTCCATTAACCATATTTTAAAGGTAATTTAGGTAGAAATTTACCCTATAAAAGAATATTATCAAATCCAATACAAATATATTATGTTTTCAGGGGTTATAAATAATTTAATAGACACACTCTCAATGCCTACCTATAGCCTATTACTCACAAAAAACATGTGATAATAACCTCTGCCCATATATTATTAGGGGTAAATTCTATGGGATGGTAGATGAACTATTGACCCCCCATCTCATTTGATTCAATTGTAGGGCATTCATCCCCAACAGACAAACTCTCCATTGGATCATCCAATATCAAGAATAAAAATGAAATAAAAAATAATCATGCATATAGGAGAACTCTAAATGATATAAAATAATAATAAACCTAAAAATTTACAATAATACAAATAAATGTAACACAACCAAATAGTATAGAACAGAAAACTCATGTATAAACATTGTTCTGAAATAAACACTACAAAAAAGGATTCATAAACATGATTTTATCAATACTTCACAATTTTTTCCACATTTATTGTCATAAAAAAATTAATTAATGTTAAAACATATTTTCAATTAAAAAATGTATATTTTTCCCAAAATAAAATCCAGACTCATTTATTTACATCTTGGCACCATGAGAAAAAATTACCAAACAAGATATGATATAAATGTACAATAATGGTTATGATTAAATGATGAATTTAAGATATATTGTATGGAAAAATATAAGGGAAGTCATACTATATGATATTTAGAAATTAATGGAATATTTCATGCATCGTGGGTATATAATTTTATATGATATTTAGAAATTATATTTCTACTGATTAAGTACATCATATAGTTAGACAAGATATATCATAAGGCTTAGTTAATTGTAATGTATAGTTCACATTACACCATACAATATATAATTTTGTTGAACATTAAATGTTAACATTCATATTCTCATCCACAATAACTATCATTACTACAAGAAATATATTGTATAATTTCAAAGGATGAAGGTTATAAAATTTTTAATAGAAGATATTTACTCATATGTTAATGAAATATAAGAGTAAATTCATATGATCAGGGATCAACCTTACATCTTATATAAAAGAGTGTTTACTAATGAGATATTTTTTGTGCGGCCCTATAACAAACTATAAAGTTGATATTTACTCTCTTGAAGCTCTTTAGCTATTTATTTTTCATCTTGATATCACACCATATCATTGAAAGAAGGAGGTCCAACATAAATTATGTGGGTGATTCGGTTCAGAATATGAATTATCCATAGAGGGAAGTGTCTATTTTATATTCATAGTGATCATCATCATGAATAGAAAAAAGTATGTGGGTAAAGTGTTATATAGTGTAAGATATAAAATATTTATTTTATTTTCTTCATGATTTCAACTTTAGGAATCATATTCCTTGGTTTTTTAAATTTTAATGTGTTCATATATGTATATTAGGAATTTATTAATCATCAAAACCTATTTGTCGTATTAGAGTTTGACCATGTTATTTGATTCAAAAAAATCATTTTAAAAATTATTAAAACTTATATATAGTATGGTTTTTTTATTGAAAATCGTCAAAAATTAATGAATTTTTTTCTCTATTTTCCTATTAGATGTGATATATCTCAAGTTGGGTTATTGTCTAAATCTCTATGATATTTGATATCACATAAGTAAATATTGATAAATTTCATTAGTTTTCACCTATCATAGTATATTCTAGGGGTGATCATATAGATAATGTAAAATCCAACATGATTGAAAAACAGAGCATCATATAATAACTATTATATATGGTATATTTTAATCTATAATTTTCTAATACTGAGAAATTAAGATGCAATAGTCAACTATATATCATAAAATACAATATATAGTTATAGAGACGCATGATAAAATATAATGTATATAATAATTAATCATATCATGAAAAGAATACTTTTTATAAATATGAAGTTTAAAATGATTTATATAGTTTATAGATCTTATAAAATGGTTTTTGGGAAATTTATCTAATTTTAAAATTGTTTATAAATTGGTTTATTATGAAATCATTATAATTAAAAAATTAATAAAATAATTATCCATATTATTAAATTATAATTAAAAAAACATTTTAAAATATATTTTGCATAAATAATAAGTTAGATATAAAATGATTATATGTAAATAATATAAGTACTTTATAAACTGTTCATAAACATTAAAATAAAAGAAAATATAAAAGATATTATATGTAATATAATAAATTGATTATAACATTTTATTTGAATTATTCAAATTAAAATTCGGTATTTTAGAAATTATTTAAAATAAATCAAAATAATTTATTATGATTGCTATGATCAGGTATTATATAATATTAAATTATTAGTATATAGATCATATAAATTTTTTAAATAAAGAAATTGTAATTTAAAAGGGTTCATATTACATCTGATATCATATTTCTAAATAAAAAATCATATAAAAGTATAATATGAAAGAGTTATATTATATACAAATATAAAGTGCTTAAATTTTAATTTTGGGATTCTTATAATGAGTAGCTTTATTTTAAAATGAATATAATTTATTAATTTAATAAATGCTCATAAATAGTTTGTCTCATGATTTATTATATTAATTTTTTAATTAATTATATAAATCTTTATTCATGTATGTATGCTTTAATTGAAATGTTAAAATACATCTATGAATTTTCATAAATACATATAATGATATACATGTGAATTAAAATAATTTTTATACAATGAATTTATATTGTATTTAGTGATGACGTTGTATTTAAATTTTTATTATTGTTTATAGAAACTGAATTATGATGGAATTAATAATTACATTGAGTAAAGTATCATTGGGTAGATTGAAATTGTGTCAGACAGCTAACTAACCTAGAGGTTTTGTACATTTCTATAAAAGTGGGGGTTGGATATTTTTCATCGAACCTCAGCCTTGTGGGTATATCATATTTTCAGTTTATTCCAATACTTTTCATGAATTTTCTTCAAATACCTTACCCAAAATAATCATTTGGATATGTTTTAATATATTTTGATTCTAATTTTTGTTTTCAATACATGATATGAGTTGTGTAAAGTGTTACACATCAATATGGATTGAATATATTAATTTTTTGGAAAGAATAAAATTTTAGACTAAATATAATAATATGAAATATATATTTAATGGTAATAAAATTAGATAATGTGATGTTTCATGGAGGATATATTAATGATCATTAGAGGAGAATCGATGATCTTAAATTGTTATAAGTTTTTTTTTTCGAAAGAACATTCTCCACTAATTAAGATGAGTGATGTTTTCTACACACACACAGACATTCAATCACACACCAACCCCAGGAGTAAAAATATTAACATTGTTCAACTATCAATGTGAAAATATTATTCCTTGTTGTTATATTGATTCCTATAATATCAAATTATCCACTAAAATCATCATATTGATACAACATGGAATGAATTAAACATTTACTGAAATTACATGTGTCTTGAAAATTCTTCAGTTTATTTCACACATAATTTCATCTCATATAATTAAATGATATTAATTGTTTTTTAAAAATAATATATCTTTCCCAGGAAGATTATTATCTAGTATTAAAGTGTGTTGAGTTCTGTATATTCTTCTTTTTCTTTAATTCATTCATGGATGCTTTGAAAAATTTAAATTTTCACACAGAACATTTCATGTAACCTATATTGTCTTCATATTCATCTCATTTGAGAATCTACAAAATAAAAGTAAAAAAATGTTCATCTAACTATCTATATTCATTAATCTTCTAAAAAATCATGTAATTATTAATTATTTAATATTTTAATGATCAAAAAGAGTCTTTTGTTTTTTTTTCAATTGAAATTATGTTGATTCAAATATTTATGATTGAGAATAGATATAGGTTTTCAATGGAATAAACTATAACATCAAATTGAATATAAATGGATAAATATGATCATTCCCATGTTGGATGCAATGAATACCCAGTAGAAAAATATCCCTTTTATGATTTAAAAGGTAGAATATCGCTAAAAACAAGGGTTCTACTAACTAATCTGTGGAGTTTCACTAGGAATATTCTGACATTATACATAATTTGAGATATATCAAAAGATCACTAGCTACCTGGTGAGGTCTTCAGTATTCTGAAAACCTACTAGTAGAACAATAGCGACCTGGTGGTGGTTAGTAGATACATTGTATCATCTAGGCATGTAGTCAAGGGATGTATTTATTATCGTAAAAATTGTATTGGATTCCATGTTCACAGCTCAAAAAACTTGAAACAATTCGAAAATTTTCCCAGGGACTTTGGATCCTACAAATATTCCAATTACAGGTATGAACATGTACCTTAACAGAATAATCAAGGAAAAATCTCTAGATCATCAATTTCCTCCTGGTTATGATATCTATCTCAATTCAAATAAGAAGAGTGAATTATTTTCAAGTAATTATCACCTCCAATTCATTATTACCCATCTCTACTAGTTATATTTATTATTCATTGTAAAATTGACACTTTTCATAGAAGTGATTATTCCTAAATAATCCTCTCTCTTATTCGTTCATTCTATTTCAGTGCTCAACCGAGTAAAAGTTATTGAATTTAGTTTCCTTAAAAAATAATTAAATGGAAATTGATTTTATTATTTCAAAGGTTTATAACAACAATAATTATAAATCAACTGTCTATTATAAATATATTTTCATTCTATATAAATTTAAAAATAAAATGAGTTTTGTAATCCAACCTACCATTAAATCAATGATATAAAATAACAAGACCACAAGAAATTTTAAAGGGGATATATGGGATAATCAAGGTTCGTTAGCAGAACCCGATCTACAAACCACATTTCTTTTTTTTACTTTAATCAATCATTTTTTTAATTTATATGATGTAGAATAAATTTTTCTATTGATTTAATTATTACAATAGGAATTATTTTAAAATAATTAATACACCCATACAGTTAAATTATTATATTTATAATCATTTAATTTTTGTTGTTCTCAAATGTTTTATTTTTCAATATGTTACTAATATTATTCCACTCTTATTTTTTTATTTAGAAATTCTTACAATTTTAATTTATTCTTTTTTAAAATGGAATTTTATTTATATATTTGAAGAAAATTCACCCAACTCCATTTCATTTTATTAACATTCTTTCCCATTAGAATTATTTTTTTGTATAAATGTATACATTTTTTGAAAATTTTTATTTATAACGTATTTTCAAAATTCTAATTATAGAATTCGTGTTTATTTTATGGAATTATCTCTAAAATATATAATCTAATTATTATAGTAATATTTCTATCAAAGAGAAATATATTTGTCGTTTAAATTTTTTTAATTTTTATAAATATAGTTATTGGAAGAGTCATATGTAATCCTCTCATAGAACAATTGGTTACCCTGTATGGAAAATTTTTAGGTAGGGTTATACTCATAATAGAAAAAAATGAAAAAATGTCAATTAATTATATTTATGATTTTCAAATTTTTGGTAAACCTATAAACACCCATTATATTTGTTTTTAATTTTTATAATTATATATCTAAATAAAAATAAACTTTTGAGATCTAAAAACTCTTAGATCTCTCAAATGAAGGTAAAAATAATGTTAAATATACTATATGAGTTATGTATAGAAATGACATTGAAAGCTTTAGTATGCATCCTAATGATTTTATTTCATATATATTTATATTATTTACTGATATTTTCAATATTAAAAATAATTTAAATGAACCACATTATTTAGAATCATTCAACAGGAAAAGTATTTTGGGGTTTTCCATGATATAGGGAACCTCATATATCTAAGATCAAAAAATGTAAGGACATAAGGAACATGTAGATCATGATGGATGCGAGATCTCTCATAAATTATGAGTCAAATATGAAGACACCATATAAACATGAGGATACAGAGGTTAGGGTGGTTGAAATGTCAATTATATTCATGTTTATCAATTATGATTAATGTGTACATTGAATTAAACTTGATCAACTTTCTACAAAGAAGAACGTGTTTATAAAAAAGAAAAAATAAAACTAAAAAAAATGGAGAATCAATAATAAAATGTTACATACATTTTTTTCAAATATAAGGTACATTTCAATCTATATTATCCCTTGAACTATAATAATTCTATGGAAAATAAACATGAAAATAAATCTCTTAATGTAACAAATTATTATGATAGTGATGGATCTGATTATTTATCTGAATCAAAAGAAGAATGTGAAGTGTAAATTTTATACAAACATGATTTATGTGATAAAATAAATTAAATAATTATACACTTTCTAATTTTTTTAATATTTATTTAAAATATTCTTTATATTATAAATATCTAATATTTACTATAGATAAAATTCAAAATTATTTTTTAAACTACTTCACAATTTATAGACACAAAATAAAAGTGCAATGTAGTTGTTTTTTATCAACATTTAAAAGAAAATGATGATTGTGTTTTTAATATTAATAGAATAACCGAACATTGAGAATATGTAATAGTAAATTATATAACATAAAGATGATATTTCTAAATTAAACCATGGTGATAAAAACTTCAATATGAATTTGATCCCTTTATGTTTCGTTAAATGTAATCCGGAAATAAGTTATCAAAAGAATTAGTATTTCAAAAATTATAAATAGAATAATTTTGTGATAAAATTTTCCAAAAAATTAGTTATTTTAAAATATTTGGGAACATTATTTATAAATAATAATAATATAATAATATATCTTGTAGACCAAAGATAATTAATCCATCGCCTTATATTTCTAAAAGAAAATTATTTTCTAAACAAGTTTGGATTCCAATGTCTTTACAAGTTGACATAAGTGGACCCAAAACATGGGTAACAAAAGAATTAGTTGCTTAAGAATTTATAGGACATGTGTCTCCAAAACAAAACCCAATAATATACATGGTATTTTGATTGCATTTGTTCGAGTCATATGTGTAGTGATCCGTCCATATTTAATCATTTTGAAAATTTTGACCATGTAAATATAACCTTCAGTGCTGATTTAAAAAGTAAAATCATTGATATTAGTATGAATATTTTATATAGATATATTATATATAAAGATGATTTATTTAGAAATGGATTGATGTATAATTTAAAAAGTATTATTTTAATGTGAGATAGTAACTTTAGATTTAAATTTGTAAATTATTTTTTCAATTTTCAATTGTAATGGAAATCTTTTATATACTAAATGTTTATTTGAAAATGTATAAATTATAAATTTAAAATAAAATTAAAGATTAAATTTTTAGAATTTAATTGAATAGGATATCATGTTTGGGATTTGAAATATATTCTTTAGTTATTTTATAACAGACCCACACACACCAGTAAAACACAACCATAACAATATAGTATGATATTTACCAAATTTCGCATTCAATGATAACATTTTTTGTGAACATTTCCAACTCCGTATGAAAAAAAATCATTATTTGATTCAAAAAATAATGTTCACTCCACTAAATCCTTATAAATTTTTTAAACTGATCTTTTTGGAGGTAAATATTACATCTTTGAATTATCAATTATAATACTATATATACATTCGTTTATTTCATTCCTCGTAAAAATGATACTTATAATGTATCAATCAATTTTTACTTGAATGTTGAAAATGAATAGTGATATAATATAATATCACTAATAATTTTCCATAGTGGAAAGTAAAATAATAAATACATTAATAAACATTATAATTATAAATGATATCATATTCCTTCAACACTCATAGAATGTCTCAACAAAAGGGGGTTGTGAAAATAAAAACATTGACCATTCTAGAGTCTTCTAGATCTATTTTAAATTTATTTCAACATCTTTCATACAATTGGTCCAAGGTATTCAATACCAATTTCTCTATCATTAACAAGGTTCTCCTATGTCATATCTTTAGAAAACCCATTATTATCATTTGAAATTTAAAATTCCTAATCTTGGATATTTTAAGATGTTTGGGTGTAAATGTTTAATCAATAATAGCTATAAAAACCATTGAATTTTTAACCCCAAAATATAATGATGTTATCTTTATTCGGTACATTAACTCAATTATATTCTAATTATTATTCAATATGTGGACAAAAACCTTATAAAATTCAATTCACATTAATTATTATAGGAATATAACTTAATATTATCCATGTATTAAGAATGGAATTGACTATGATAGTTTCACCTTACATAAAACTCAAACTTATAATGAACTTAAAGTTGCAAAAAAACAACTATCTAATCCTTTTCCCAATTCATGGGTTGAATAAAAAATCCATCATATCGAGAATTTTATTTATGAATTATAATCTAAAATTTGTAATATAAGGATAGTCATAAGTGTGGTTGACCGTCATTATTTTATCGCCCAATTTGACCCTCAAATACATAATGAATTTATGAATAATAAAAATTGGGTACATGCTTTGAATATGATCTGAACTAATTTCAAAGGAAAATATTTAAAATCTAGTAAAAAGACCCAATGATTTACCACTCATTAACACCCAATGTACTTTTTGATTTATGTTTCATTAGTAATGAAATATAATTTATAAAAAGAATAGACATATTGCTAAAGTCTATAATCAAGAATATGGTATTTATTATAGTGAATCCTTGCACCCATATATCAAATAGAATCCACTATAATCTTGTCATAATTTTCTGTTCACTTTAATTTTAATCTTTTTCAAATAGAGGTCAAACACGACTTCCTAAATTATTGTTTCCTTAATAGGTTTTTTTGTTAAACAACCACCCAGTTTTAATGATCCCAATTTTCAGAATAATTATTACAAGATAATGAAATCTCTCTATTGATAAATAAAACCCCCTTATTTTGTGTATGAATTGTTAACAAAAATCCATTTATAAAATTATTTTAAAATGGGAAATAGTGATTCCACTAATTTTCTAAAAATACTTCAAATTCTTTATTAACTTTCAAAATTTATTATGTATGTCATTTTTAGCTCAAATAAAAAATCAATTTGAAATTAATATTTAATTTTCATTAATAAAGAGTTTAAAAATAGTTTTATATGAAAAATAAAAATGTTCTATAGTTTTAAAATTTCTCAAAATATTGATGAAACTTATATAAAAATAAACTAAAATACACTAATGTTATTTTAAAACATTTAATAATTAATCATTTTATGTAAATACGTAATCCCATGAGTGCTACATGTAATATAACAGTTGATGACGTTGGAAAAACGATTAACAAAAAAATTTACAAAAGTATGACATGGTGTCCTATTTATCCTTCTATGATCCATATATACATCATTATTAGTTAATTCCTTTGTAATAATTTTAAATCATATTAAAAATTTTCAAATCTGAATGAACATAAAATATTTTTTAGATATTTTAATATAATTAATATCATTTTTTATAGAGGATATTTCTTCTAAACATAATTTTTATGAGAATTTTAATGAAATCTAACTAAATTGGAAAATTAATTATGGGGATTCTGAAAAACATTGAAAATATCTCATCTCTTGGATTATAAACAATTTAATATCTTTTTTACATTTTATAGAAAAATTATAATACATGGGCACATTGAGTTATTGCGCCCAAATCATACTGATGGAACATGCTCTCTTAGTCTATGTTCATTAATATGATGATGTCTTTATCATGTATAAAAATAGTTATGTAATTATATTTTATATAAATCTCATCCAACATTCACATACAATGAAAATATATATAATATATCACTTTCATATAGATCACATTCCAAAAGTTACTATCATTATTGATTTTTCAATGTCCTTCAATTAAACAAAATCTTCACTAAACCCATTTCTATTAATATAATAGTGTTTCTCAAGGGTGTGATACATAATATTAACTTGTTATACTTTTGTACATATATTTTAAAAGAAAGGGTTTGAAAAAAAATAATTTTAAATATTTTATAACATTTTTAATTTTTTTATATTCTCATTAATAATGTTTTCAATCATATGATGATTTTGGTATTGTTAGGTGAGTATGAAATTATAATAAAATTTTTCTGAATTGGATACCAAAAAGTATGTAGTTCTATAATAATGTACATAAAGGTTATTACTTCAAAATGAGATTATTGTATTTTTAATCTAATCTTCACCTAAGGATAGCAGTGGGACTTTACTGTACACCTATTTTGACACTCGTAATAAATTTAATTGGGGGTTATAATATAATATAAACTAAACCATAATGGTGTTATAGGATTTTTAAGTTTCAATATTAATATAATTTTGAATTTAAAAATAATTATTTTAAATTTAATTTATTAATATTTTATTTAGTTTTTAAGTATATTATATTTATTTCATTATTAAAATTATTTAATAGAACCTCATATTTGTAATGAATTAATTAAGGGGGAGATAGTATTTTTTGTGATTAGATATTCTTATAGGAGACATACATTTTCAAATAACATTCAAAAAATTTTGTTTATCATTTTTATATTAAAAATTATTTTCATTCAAATTTATAAACTATTTTATACGTAAATATTATTTTTGATATCATTAAACTCCTTGAAAAAAGTTTTATTTTTAATAAAAAATTTCAAAAAACAACTATTTTCCTATTTTTTTATGATAAATAATAACATGTAATGAAATGTTTACATATTTATTTAGTTTCAATTAATTGGATCCTTTTTATTATTTATTATTATTTATCTAAACAATTTTCAAATTATTTTTGACAATAACAATGGGTAATGAATTCTTTTTAAATATTTGGAAAGTGAGGCAGTCAAATTTAATTTATATTAATTTATTTAAGATTTTTTTTTAAAATAGGTAGAAATTTCTATTTTTATTAATAATATATTGTTTTACAAAATTATATTTATAAATGGGAGTATATTTATGAAAATATGTTATGTGTTTTTAATGTTACAATTTTTGAGAAAAAATTTCAAATGACATTAATTTTTTATTGAAAAATACATCATTATTTAAAAATGATATTTAGTGAATTAATATAAGTGAATTATTTTAATATATTCTTATAATTTTTATATTTATATTCAAGTTTTTTTGTTCAAGAAAATTTGGATATTTTCATTCTTATCAGTTACTTTATATTTTAATGATCCTGAATTCCTTCTAAGTGTATTAACTTTTAAATTAATTGTATTTCTGTATTTATATTTTAGAATGGAGATGGGTTTTCTATAGGAAAATGATGATTTAAAATTGAATTTAATATTCCATGATAAAGTCTTATATAAGAAAGAATCCCCAGCTAACTAGAAGAATATCATTCAAAAACACGGTAGTACAATGAAGTAGCTTCCTCTGACACGGAAGTCCACCAGCTACCCTATGAAGTTGAATCAGCTTGACGATGACACTAGATAAAAGTTATGAGCTACTAGAAGCTCACCAATACCATTTTGGAGCCAACTGGTTACTTTTGGAAGTCTAAAAAAATATTAAATCCTATTAGTATCAATACAGACTCATTTTGGTAGCCATCTGCTACATGATGGCATCAAGGAAGATTGTTATAGGAAGCATTAATTATTGAAAAATATAAACAGAATTCCCCCTCGATAACTTCTATGACCCATGAATAATCCTAGAAAACTTGTAGATAGTAAATATTCCCCTTGTGTCCATAAAACTATTCCTTTAAAAAAAATTAAATAATAATTATATACAATCATTTATTTCATTCTGGTTACTTTGGCGCTCTTAGTACTAATCAAAAGTATTCATTATTTGTAAATCTTTCACACTTATTATGTATTATATTTCATCCCTCATAGTGTTATTTCATATTACCTCAAATATTGCGACTATCTATTAATGGGATTGTGACAAAATAGTAATTTCACTTGTTTCCTTCATTTAATTTTGGTGCTCAAAACCACTAAAAGCATGGGATTCAAGATTCATTATAAATATGTGAAATTAATGGTATTTATCCTTTTTTTATGTTTCTAGATATAATAATTAATAATATAATGTTTATTGTTTTTGGATTATTTATATATCTAATAAAAATAAATATATTTTACTATCGTGGCTACAAATAAAGATAATGAATAATACCTCAATCCATCATATAATTAGGGTATTCTCTCTACGGGTGAATCAAATGGATTAAACTGAACTCCATTATAAAATTTTGTTCATTATTTTTTATATTATTTAACCTCTTATTTATTTTATTTTTGGTACTCTTAATAATTTCATCGAAAATACACTTATTAGAAATATAAGTAATTATTATATCATTAACAGAATTATATATTTAAATTGTGATATTCTAAATTGTATAATTTACATTACACTCAAACATGTGATTTTTCAATTCTCTTACTTATTAGATTGTGATATTATTTTTTATATTTTTTGAAACACACTTACTCTTTCAAAAAACATTTTATATAAAAATGAATATATTTTCTATATTGATTTTTAAAATTATACTCACTCACTATTCCGATATTACAGTAAATAATAAAACACACCTAAGATTATTTAATATATTTTCAATAATGGTGTATAAGATTTTTCTATTATCTAATACAAACCATTATGTCCATATTCTTTGAATATTTTTTTCATATAATTTCATGATGAATGTTCCTTCAATTTATACCTTTCATAAATATTCATTCCTAAAATAAAACTATTTCAAATATTTTAATTTAAATCCCTAAAGGGTTACTATTCAAAAGATCCAATTTATCATTTTTATAACCTCAAATAACCACAAGTTGACATGAATAACTACCATATTATTTTTTTATCTGAAATTTATATCATTATTAATATCTATTTCTCTCCTACAAATTCATTCAATCATCCAAGTATGCAAGTACTCATTCATATTTTATAAGATATCATGGAACAATTAATTTTAATATAAAATTCCTATAAATTTATCTTCAATCGTTATCATTCTATAGAATCATGAGATACATCTCCAGATATTTTAATATTTTAATGATTTAATTAACTATCATCCCTTTATTTATTTATTTCTAATATTTAATTCTTGAAATCATAGAAAAAACATTAGAAACCATGAATAATTATCGAACTCCCAAAGTCACATGATTCACAGTTAACTCATTTCATATATCTTATTATTTTCAAAATAATTTATAAGTTATACAAAATCCAAAGTCAAATGATGTAATGGGAAAAGTTATATGAAATCCAAATTCAAAAAATGAATCCTTAATGAGTCCCCAATGTTATAAATTTAAGTCATAAAAAGAATCTTATTTCATATGATATAACCTATATTCTAACACACATGACATAAAAATTCATAAGGGGTCTCACAATCACATGATATTTTATTAATTCTTTTGGATTTTCCAAATTCATAAAAAACCACATTTCATTTATATTTTCATAATTAACACCAAATCTTCTTAATTCATTAAATTCAAAGTAGAAAATGTTTAGAATTAATTTAAATTGAACCAAATAATGATGATCCTTCAACAAATATAAATAGACAATATATAATTAGTGTTTGGATAAGATTTAATATTTGAAAAAAAAATACAATAGACGATATCTAATTAATACTTTTCTATAACTTCATTTCTAGATAATCTCCATATTTCCTGAGAAACATATCAAAAATTCTGAAAAATGACTTCATATAATTGATTCAATAATTTTCACATGATTATCTTCTTTCAAAAATAATTTCTAACATGAGGCTTGGTCTAAAAAATCTTCCCATGGATTTTGTGATCAACTATTCTATATGAATCACGATTAAAATCAAACCAGTTAGACAAGGCTAATAATTTAATAATTTTAATCAGACTCATGTGAAAATGATTTCATAATAATATTTCTAAATATTAATATTCATATATCCAAAATATAGTGATTTATATTCATAGCTTATTTAAACATGATTCTCTTGATATATTTTTTTGGAAATTATTCCACAAAAAATTTGATCTAAGAAAGGACTACTTTTTAAATTATCAATAAATAGTCATTATACTAAATCTATACATTCCTTTGAATAATTTGTCAATAGATTCTACAGTACATAAATTCTTGTATTCACTTCAAAAAAACTATTAAAAAATATCACAAATGCATAATACTGAATTCACTAATTTATATTTTTTAAAAACACATTAAAAGGGAAATCTCCCTATTAAGTGTTAACTCAGCCAAATGTTAAAAAATATCAATGGATGCACCCATATATCAAATTCTCCCGCATTTACATAACATATAATGATAAACATAATGTAATATTTATGTTCCTCCCATATGACAATAAAATATAAATACAAGATGATATTATTTAAAAACACATAAATAATCATTATAATGGGTGAGGATTGACCTCCATCATCAACCTAATATTATTAAATGAATTTTTTGGTAATACATTGGTGAACACATCTTAAATTTTTTACATAGTAAGAAAAAATTCCAACAATAGTTCAATTCTTTTCCCAATATATTTTATAAAGTTATAGTTTATATTAATGTGATTAGATCATGAATGTTGAATATGATTCATTATATGATTGATGAAACATTTAATATTATATCCAATAAGTAGTGGAGAATTAACGTATAATAAGATCTTATAACCATGTTCTCCTTTACATTAGTTAATATATAGATTCAGTACAACCACATAATCATATTAAGCAGTTAATTATTTGATAAAATTATTCTTCATAGTGTGATAAAATAATCATCTATTGTCAAAGAAGAAAAATCCATAGATTTTGGCCTCGTATCATCAACACAAACATCCAAATATGAATCTATGTGTCCAAATAGATTAAACAAACCTTTTCTATCATAATTTATACTAAATCATAATGTAGAATTAAAATGATTCAAAATCATTTTTCCAACACTGAAATGAGACTTTTTTTCAGACCCTTATGACCGATAACAATTGTTAACATCACACAACAAATCTGGTATTTAATTAATTAATAAAATCATACTTAAATTAAACGTTTGAAGCTTTCTTGGATCATATAATTTCAACTTTTCAGCTATAGAATGATTTAATACGATGACTATCTAATATGATTTTATGCCATAGAGAAACAATTCTACGAAACAAGGATACTATCATGGTAATGGTATAAATTTGGAACAATAATTTTGGGGATGAGACATGGACACCAGGAGAGGGGATGAAATAGATGTACCTTTATCTATTTTATTTTATAAAATTATATTTTATGGAATATTTTCTATTGAGGGGAATAATGTAACAACCCAAATTTTTTAGAATGAAATTTCAATTTCAATGTAATAAATTACTTATTTTATAATGGTGTCATATAAACAACATAAATTACTTTGGTAATTTATTACCATTATATGTTATATAATTTCATATTGAAAATACCATTAATCATCATAATAATTGATAATATATATATTTTATAGTGACATTTATGATTTATATATATTACGGTTTAAGATAACTTCCAATTGACACAAACGAAAGAAATAATGAACTAAACTAGTAAACAATATTTATTATTCTAGCCAAATGAGATATAATGTTGTATATTACCCTAGAATAATACCAAATTAATATTCAACAATTGAAGAAGACGTATAATTGTTTGGGGGAAAAGTCCAGGCTTATCAAGATCCCAAACCAAACCATGTTTTCCATACAGCCGTAAGATTGTAAATATATCACACACCATCAATAGGGGAAATGCTTATGTAATAAGGGTTTATGTTACTATATGAAAACGTTATAAGTTTTAATAGGAAATTTTTAATAGTAAAATGATTATATTTAACCTTTTTTTAATTTTATTATAAATAAAAATTTAGTTCATTAAAAACATTATTTTGATATATTAAATACCAAATTGTTTTCTGTTTAAAATTATAGTTTCAATCGTGAAATTATTTTTTATAAATTTATTAATTTTCGAATGAATTGTAATTTTAATAAAAAATTCTAGTTAAATAATATTTATTTAAATATAAATGTAATTTTTATAAGGGTTTGAAACTATTGTTGTTGTAAAGCATATAATTTTCAATAAATATATGTTTTTGATATAAAAGTGTATATTTTAATAATTATAAAATTATTTCGATAAACTAGAAATCATTATTGAAATCCAATGGTTAAAGTTATCAATCGTATTATTTTTAAAAATATTCAAGGTAGATGAGTTTTGTTAAAAAAATTAAATATAGTATAAATATATGATACATATTTGGACGTCATTAAATCCCAAAATTGTTTTCAGAAAAACTATAAAGATTATCTAAGACCGAAATTTTGGTTCAAATTTAAAAATAATTTTTTCTTAAAAAAAATTTATTATTTTTATGAACCCTTAATTAATCCTCCAAAACCAATATTATGATTTATGATTTTAAAATTAATTCCCTATAAATATGACTCACTTCCACATTTCCCTAGGGTTTATTATAAATAACTCAATTAATAAACTTATAAAATACTGTAAAACAATCTTATTTGGAATAAATCATGTCAAATTATTGTGATGTTATTTTTTTAATTCTTTTTTATAGATTAAAAAACCAATGTTTAGAAAATATTAAATGATTCCACTCAATTTTTCTATAAAAAATCACCCAACATCTCATTCCTCTTCTCAAAAACCTCATTAAGAAATAATTTTATCTACTAATAATCACTATATCCATCCCAAGGTTCCCATATACACTTAAGAATCTCCTCAAAATATTTTAGAATTACCCTCTCAAGGTAAGGGATATTATCTGTTTCCTCTTAATTCATGATACTTCATTATTTTATGACTTTTGATTTCTAATTGTTCATGTTGTGACATGTTTTTAAACATACATATTAATTTAATTATACTTCACATGTTTTTATATGAACTTTACACTTTCATTAAACCATTAAATAAATCATTATGTCCGCCTATTATTCTATTGAAATTATACAATGATTTTCCGTGCCAAACATTTTTTAGTGAATATCCATCCCCATTTAAACTCAACTATATTCACATAGACATACTTTTATTTAATTTATTGGGTAGTTGAATATATTTTACCCATATTCTTTAATCATGGAATTAATATTGATGAAATCGTTACTTAGGTTGTATTTTTTATATGGAACCTTTATGAAGGTTCATCGTATGAATGTGATGGGTGGGTACAGAATTATATCTCTCTCAAATGCATTAAGTTATGTTTTTATCACATGAGATACCCTGTATAATGAAAATAAGTTATCATAACCACAATATGTTTTGTTTTATCTGTGTATTTTCTAGAATTATTTTCGTGATGACGTATTTTATGTTGTTGGCACATTCCCTTGATTCCATAATGCAAGAAACTTATACCATGTTTTGATGTTTATGTTTATGATTGTTACCACAATTATGTTATCTATATATTCATATTTACTAACATGTAAACCATCACTATATATTTTTCATTGATTATTAACTTACAATCATTAATAGATCATACCATTCTTATGTGAATACCAAGGTCATCCCATGTTGTTTTAGAAGAGAAATTGAATTTTAATGTCATTATTTGGTTTTTTTAAATAATAATTTTATACACATGATTATATTTATTTTGTGGTGTACCTAACATCCCAAATTCCTAAGGATATATAATATTCTATAATATTATAATATGTCCCTTTATATAATAATTTCTAAATTAATGTTTATTAAACCATTAGATGTCATTATACATTTAATTATGTGACCATAAGGATTAGGGAATGAACATATTATAGGTTGAGGGATAACCCATCCATAAATAATCATAAGGGAACAACCCCTCCAGGTCACATCATGTTGTTACCTAGGTTTAAACTCAAGTGAGGCCCAAGTTTTTCATTGTGATACATCTTGTTCCTCACAAAGCAACACCCCTTGATGCATACCCTCGTGTGACATGGTTCAACTTCCTAAAGCCAGAAATGGTTTGGGATCACCTTGATTTTTATCTAATACCATCCCAATCACCTAAAATACCTACTTTCTTCAATTAAACTCCCATAACATCTTTCTATTATTTTACAACACTTATATTCTAGATCTTAGTCTAAAATTCATGAATTAAACCCTTCTCTATTCAAAAAATTGTATCTCTCTCCAAAATACGGAACCGATAACAATCTGGTTAATTAAATATACAATTTTAGCCTTAACTATTAATATTTATCCTTTTATATTTCCATTATGAAATTTTATAAAATATAACTTAGGGTTAAATCATATTCTAATATATCTTGTCCATTTGTAACTTTATCAATGATAAATGTTTTTATCTATATGACTATACCAAGAGTGTTTCCCTATATTATTGATTAAATTGATTAAAATTTGAATTTAATAGATAATACCTAATGATCACAAAATATTTAAATGGAGGAACATTATCTATTCCTATATACAAATGATACATGAAAAATATTATGTAGTATACATATGATCTTTCATTTTATTACTATGATTAAAAAAAATCATTCAATACAAACTCATACAACATTTTCACAAAAATAATAACCTTATAATACTTATTTTATAACTTATTAATTTATTTAATTATTATTTTAGTTTTAAATAAATCAATATTCTCACATTTTTAATAAATTGGTCCACTATTCACTTTCCCTTTTATGATTCAAATAATTCTTTTAGATTCTTTCATGTGTAATTAATTATGATCGCTCAAATTTTCTCTACATAGTCTCATTTTATAAATGTTGTGAGGTATGTTTCATATAAGATATATTAGTCTTACATTCCGTATTTAAAATATTAATATTAAAATTTCAACCTAAAGTATCCTTAATCAACATTACACTAACATTATAATTATAGAAACAGCATTATCTTCTTCTAGCACAAACATTTTCGATAATTTAATATAATATTTCTCCTGGAAAAATAAAATAAATTTTATTTTTTATAACATTTAATTTTAGAAGGAAAATAATCTCACTAGGAATTGAAAACTCAAAATAGTTCATTTTAAAAAAACTACACAAGTGTGCTCTATGTCTCCTATAAAAATTATATCATAAACATAATCAATAATATTGAGTGTATTAATATTTTCTTCAAATATTGATTATTTTTAATAATTTATTTATGGAAATTAATATCATTCAAAAATATATCCAACATTAAATATTGGGATTCAAGTCCATTTTTTTCTATACATATAATTATGAAACAAATAGAACCATGTTCCATTATTATTAATATTTAATCCATCTGTTTTGAAAATGAAATCTTCCTAAAGATATCATCATTAGTGAATGTATATTTAATGTAAATTTTATTTAATATATATCTCTTATTTAAGAAAATAGTAAGGAACAATAAAATAACAAAATTTCTTGCATTATGTGATAATTTTTATTGAAAATAAATTCTTGTATCATGATAATATCATTTTCAAAGTATTCATTCTTAATTATACAAAATTCAACCATTATTTTTGATTATATATCTGATAACCCACTTGGTTCTATTGAAATTATTTCATTTTGGTATTGAGAAAACATCATAACTACCATTCATTCCAATGTAATTTGGATCTTCCTTCCTATCTTATATATTGTCTTTATTACAAATATATTAATAAATAATTTATTTCTAAACATGAAATACTAGATATGTTTTATTATTACATGTCAGAAATATTATTTTTTCCCTTTGTGCCTTTTTATTTTCATTGATAATTTTCTCTTCAAAATTATATTAAAATTTTTAAAATATTGTTTTTCATCTCTTGTAATGCCAATTTAATCTCTACTATTTCATAAATTAACTTTTACATTGTTTGATACAACACTTAAAATTTCTTCACTTACATGTTCATAACTCTTCATGATATATTTATTAAAATTATCGAATTCCCAATTAAAACAATCTTTATAGATTTATTTTCAATAATTCTCACATCATAAATACTAAAATATTATATATTCTATTATTCTAATATCATTGACATCTTCTATTTGATAAACTATTCATGAGTATTCATTCTTCATCATTTCCATCAATCATTCCTAGATCCAAATTATTATTTCCAAGATACATGAAATACCAATCACATTAAATTATGTAACTAATTATTTCTTTATTTAATACTTCTAATAAAAATTATAATTGTAGATTTGTATTATTAATAATATATTCTTCATTTATATTGATATTAAATTATATTATTTAACAAAAATTGGTATTTTAAATTATGAAAAGATTATTCTTATTATTTACGGAGTGACTATATTTATTCTTCCAAAAACCAAATTTTATTAAGGATTAATTAGAGTTTTTAACTCACATTTAATGTCATCTTCAAAGGGATATAATTAAAATTATATTATATTATATTTTCTATAATGTTTCTTTCAACTTCATGATAATAAATCCAATCTCCATGTCAACATCTCCTTTAATTATTTGGATCTTTTTTATTTTATAAAACATGTTCATTATAAAAAATAAAATAATAATAAAATTGGAATAATCAGTCATTATACAATAATAAATATCACCACATGTATATTATTATCGCCTTAGTCTATGTAAATTATATTGTATTAGTAAAAATTTCTTATTAGATTTTATTTCCACTCTTTTTTGTGTTACTTTCACTATCATTCTATTTTAATAGGATTCACCAATAATTTGTCTTTACATTTTCAGATTGTGTCCATCTCTCTAAAAATAATCATTGGATAATCTCCCCATACATGTTTGGTTATGATGAATAAGGTTTCTGTAATGTATATTCTTCTCATATTTTTACCTAAAATCACATGGTTCTGGTATATTTCTAATTTGAAAAGGAACAACAATTAGTACTTTCCACCTTAATAGAAATTGTTACATATTTTATATTCCTGGTCATTGTATTTTTTCACATAAAGTAACTCAATTTCAATCATAATGTTGTTATATAACAATCAAAATTATATGTCTAATACCATAAACAAATAAAACATACATGGACAACAATTTTTTAGCCTTAAACCCTGAAATACTCTCCTCTTTTTTAGTTAATTTTCAATTCCAAAATTCACTATACCTCCATCATGACTATTGAATATACATCAATAAATTTTAATCACCGTTCATTTGAGAATACTAACCACTTTAAAAAATTCATGTATGGTCGTTTATATTTTCATTTAATGTTACTTCAAATGATAATAAATTCCATAGGTTTATTCGTTACCAATCTATTTCAGCACGTCAATTATTATATATTTGAATTAGAAGTTTAATCATATATTGTTAACAATAAATAAAATCCTAGTATAATTTTCAATAAAATTATTCAATTATATCAAATATTCTTTGTGAATTTAGATATGATTTCTTATCTTCGACTACTTTCTTGTACTCAATGTTGTTTCTCCTACTTCTGAGTGACACCACCACCATTCCTAACATCATAGCCTCTATGATAATAAAATATCACACTAAAAGACCTAATATTTTTTTCTATAAAATCCAAATAATAATAATTATCCTAAAAATCACAGTCTTCTCCAATAAGATGAATTTTGGTCGTTATACTTTTATTTCACTCATGATGTAAACAATATATCATGTTACATTTTATTTAAATATTAATATTAATATTTTATAATACTATATTTTATGAATATATTTTTCCTTATATTTATTAATCCAAACATGTATATCATCAATTTTATATCCTCTAATTCTAGGTAATATTGAATTCAAAATTATAATATTTTTTGAGAAGGATTTATCATTTTCTATGGGCTGATAAACTCCGAAGCTTATGGTGACTCAACCTTCACATCAAAATATTCTATATAATCTTATATAATATTTATTTGGTTTTTACCAACATAAATACACCTTCATAGTGATTAATTTAACTACAATAAATCTTAAAATTAGTTTTTCTTATATTCATTCCATATTTTTTCATCTTTTAAAACATGAAAATTTCATTGTATTCTTTTTTTATGATCGCATCATTCATCTGAAAATCATATTTTTTTCCATTATATTTTCTACATAATTATTCACTAGAATTATATCTTTCTTATTTATAGAATTTAGATTAAAATATTAATCTAGATTATCTATGAACATGAGCTTAGTTTAGCTATGTTAAACTTCATCATCAGTTCTTGAATATTATTTATGATTTTTAACATGATTTGTAAAGGTCCATTTTTTTATTAATAACTTCTTATTATGACTAACTAGTAAATATAAAGCTTTTATTTTCAACTTTTCACAATAAAATTATATTATTATTTATTGAAAAATATCTTATAGTTTAAACTATATTTTTTCCCATTTTGCCATTAGAAACTTGTATTCTTTATGTCATTTGGTGTAATATAATATGTTCCTTCATTAATGTTTAACCACTACTCTTTTTAAAATGATATAATCAATTTATTTTATAAAAACCGAAATTTATTCATCTTATGTGAATATCGCCTTTTAATTTTCCACATTTTAAAAAATTTATAAAAAAATTGACATGATTTTATCATGTTCCTCATTGTGATCTTCAATAAATTTAGACTTAGTTAACTACTCATCTTTCCAAATCTTGAATATAATATTCCAAGTTTCAAAAAAATTAATTCTCATCTTGTATTTTCTATTAGATTTTAATATAAGATCATTACTCATATCATATACAACAAGTGTAATATATATTTTATCAATGCATATTTTATTCAAATACTCATATTCACATGATGATAAATTAACATTAAATATAATGGAAAAAATACATACAACTATTTTAACCATAGAAAATCCTCTAATGTGTCTCCAAATATTATAAAATTACACATAATATTAAAAACTATAATGAAGAAGTCATCAACAGTCTCATCTTCAACTATTTTTCAAATATTAATTCATTTTGTCCACATATAGACCTATATTTTTCCAAATTAATACCTCTTATTGTTCCACATTTTGGAGTCCTAGGAACTATCCACTGGATAAAATGTAAATTTTATCCTATCATGCAAGTTTATAAATACATTTATGCTTTTATTTGACATTGTGGTGAAATTCTTACTAACTGGATGAGTTTTTGGTGAGTTTGTGAGGATGGTAATTTTTATGTGATATTAAATATTTATTATTTAAATAAATATTTATCCTAGAAGTACATATTTTTTTATCTAAAAAATATCATATCATAATGGAATTTTGACATCATTAATGTTTTTTGTAATGGTACATTTAGTATAGTCGTGACATAATCTTATTTCTCACCTCATTCCCCTCAAATGGAAAATCAAGTGATATTCTGTAAATGTATAACTCCCTATCTCTAACAATTATGTCTAATAAAGTGGTTTCCCATGAACTACTCCACACCTCCCTTTATGCCAGAGGTTTCTTATTAGTGGTGAGGTTCTACATAATATCATGGGGAGACTATAAGCTTAGTACTAGGTGATGACTATTGTACAAATTATAAAAAAACAATAAAAAACAATAATTAATAAATCAATAACCATCAGAGTATAGACATGTGAGACTGAACCATATGAGGTTGAAACCATATGTAATTCCATATATATCAACTAAAACTAATATAAAGATCATAATATTAGGTAGATTTATAATATAAAAGAGAAAAAAAGGTATCCAGCCCAAACACTATCCAACAATGTATGCATCCTCTATTGTAACATCATTAAAATCCACCACATAGCCCTTACTTTTTATTGCATCCCAAATCAATAAATATACAAAAACACATAAATTACCAAGTAGAGTGTGAGTAAATAACTCAGTAGATCCCTGCCAACAACACTTAACATGATTTTATAAGGTATATAAGATCATTCCAAAATTTTAAATATATTAAATAATAAAATATCCCAAAAATGTACACAAAATATTTGGGTCATTTAATACTAGTTCTACCGACTTCCTTACTACGTTGAAGGGAATTTCAATCCATATTGTGAAAAATCCCCCTCAATAGGAAAATATTGAAGACATTTCTAATAGATCACCCAAGCTAGGATTTTCTAATTCATGTTGACCAATCATTTAAAATATCATACCCATGGGTTAGTCCACTATGATCATCTTGCACAGTCATATAGAGAGAGAAAAAGTAATAACACAAATAAATAATACGTGACACAAATAATATATTAATAATCTCATCAAATCATTAATGTATAAGAATAATATCACTACATATGCATAAAACACATTATTATTTCATAAATCATGTTACCAATAATCAAAAAAGTTCTCATGGTCTACATGTGTACACTGAATATCATCTCATGATATCATAATCCTAATCATTAAAGTCAAGGGAATCCTACCTTAGGTGTATTATGATGTGAACATAAGTTCCATCTTCTATGCCCCAAATAAGAATTAATTCCTATAATTTATCCAATATAAACATGATCTAGAATCCTTGGAACAATTTTTAGAAGAAACCACAACATATAGGTAGGTCGATGTGAAATAATCTTGAGATAAGTTGTTGTTGGAAATGTTCATTGTCCAAATATTTCACAACCAATATATTATAAATACTAGTGTCAATATTATCATTTGTCAACAACCATTTCACTATAATATATCAAAACCCATGGATCCAGTCAAATCGTTATGGATTAGATCTATTTTGATCAATAAGTATAACACCCTGAGATTTATGGACCTTTTTCTTTGAGAAAAAAAATTAATTTTTGATTTATATCATACAATGAACTAATTAAAAGATTCATTCTAATGAAACACTAATTATTTGTATATTCCATGAAAAAATGAATTGGAATATGTTACATGAAACACCAACTTGTCGTGTGATGCATGCAATGCTAAGTTAGCATGCGATACACGCAACACTCAGTTTCTATGAAATATATCTTTATATTATTTTAATTAATTAATTTATATAATTATAACATAGAGGGTATACTTCATAATATTAATAGTAATAACAGATTTTAAAATATTTTTTATAATTTTTTTATATAAATAAAACCTACTGATTTTTGACCTCACCTGTTTTGATAATCCCAATTATGCTTTCACCTATTTTGATAATCCCAATTATGATTTTACATAACTTTAATAATGCCAATTAATGATTATCTATATTCTATTTCACTCAATCTATGATATTTTATTTTCAAGATGATAATACTATTAAAATAATCCTTGGAATATGTCAAGAAATGTTTATGTTTGTTTATATATGTTTTGAAGTATCTGTAATCCAATCGGGTATGTTTTTCATAAAACAGATAAGTATTAGTCACTAATCATCATATTGCTACTGATATAGAGCTACCGGTACTTAGTCTACCAATAGAATTAGTCTACCGATAGACAGAGTCACCGATAAGATAAAGTCACCGATACTGATCTACTGATATGTTCATGTCCATAGGTAAGCATAGAACAAGCTACCGATACAGAGTTACGAATAGGACAACTCTTCGGAGAGTACAGAATGGAGCTACTGATGTGCATAAGTCTACTGATTCAAATAATCACTAGAACAAAGAAATCTACCCACACAGACAAGAGCTACCGATAGAAAAAGGGTGACTAATACAAAGCAGAGCTACCAATAGATCAAGAGCTACCGATAGAACAAGTCTACTGAGATACCGATAGAGTAATTCTACCGATAGATGGAGCTACCGGTATGTATAGAGCTACCAATACATAGAGTATGACTACCAATATATCAGGAGCTACTGATACAAGTTTAAAGAACTACCGATGGAAAGTCACTACTACTCAAATTCCACCGTACACATATTCCAATAGAAGGCTACTAATGATTGACCAACTAGTAAAACTCTATACTCTCAATAATATTTATTTATTAAACTAACAGTTACATTTGATGTTTTTATTGCAGTTAATGTTATTTAATGATTTTTGTTACCATGTCATGGAACTGTATATAGTACCCATGAAAAAGGAAATCATTATTTTTTGCTGGAGCTGAAAGATAAAAAAGGGAAGATAAAGACCTAGCTGAAAGTGTGTGTGTGAAAACACAGAGATTGAATGATACAGAGCGAATCAAGGAACTAAGAAGGCACACGAAGGGAGAAAAGTAGAAATTCATAACAGCATTCAAACATGGTGCATTCACACAAGGCTACATCCATACTCCAAGTACACTAGACATACACTAAGAAATTCATTTCTAGAGGAGAACACAAGTTGCATATTGTGTGACGAACTACAACAAACACTTCATTCACCCAGGCTGATAAGCTGAACCTGGAACCAAGGAAGAAAATGATACTTTGTTTTTCAGACAAGAACCAAAGGAGGACTCAGAAGCTTTTTTGACTAATCAAACAAGTCCAGATCTGCACTGCCAATCACTAATGCTTTTCTACAATAATTCATACTTACTTTGGTGATTCGTTCATTTATATTTCAAGCAGTGTGTGTACCCTATTTATTTTACAGACACACTGTCTCCAAATCTAATCTATAGGATTCTTAACCCCTCATTGAAACACTATTAACTCACTTGTATCCCCCTGTGTATAGTGGTAGATGTTGAGTAAGACTTCGACAACTATGAGTTGTTGTTTGGTTTCCCACGTATAACTGTGGTAGAGGTCTTTGTACCTGAAAAGTGTGTTCACTGTTGTTTACCCCGATCTAGGTTGTGGATAAATTTAAATAAATTGTTTGAGAGGGCTAAGTCTCGGCTTGAGACTGAACCTCTTGGTTACATATACTGTGCATTTTAGTTTAAGTCATAAGTATACTATATATATTTCATATTCCAGTACTAACTACATTGACATATAATTTTTTTTAAAGTTACATTGATAGTTAAATTAGCAATTGTTTATAATTATTGTAAACCAGTAAGTTAGTTTCAAATGTAAATTTAGTCTTCAGATTAAATTAACTGAGACCCAATCACTATTTGAGAAACTAATTGAACATTTACACACTGTATAAGTTCACTACATTTTAACTTTGACATAAATTGGGGGATTTTATGATAAATATTTTTAAGAGAAATTTTAATTATAACTCAATTCACCCACCTCTTGAGTGTCCACTCCGACAAACATTTGGTATCCGAGGGTGTTTTTACTAATAAGAGTTTTCAAAACATTCTGTTTTTCAACTGTGATTTTAGTTGCATATTTAAAGATCTTAAATTTCTATTATTTCTAAATTTTATATCTTTAATATATTTTCTAAAATATAGTTATGGAAAATAGACTAGAAGGTGTTGCTACTAACCGACCACCATTCTTCAATGATACAAACTATGCCCAGTGGAATCTTAAGATGAATATTCATTTAGATAGAATGGGTTTTGATATCTATACTACTATAGAGTCACAATATAAAATTCTAGAAACTGATAGAACAACATGGGATGAATCTACAAAGACCACTTACAATAATAATTGTAAAGCTATGAATTCCTTATATTGTGCATTAAGAGATGAGGAATTCAATTGAATATCTATATACGAAACTGCCTATGAAATTTGGGATACTTTGGGTGTTTCTCATAAAGGATCATACAATGTTAAAGAAATGAGGCTAAATATTTATATTATTAAATATGATAATTTTAAAATGAAGACTGATGAACCTATTTCTGACATGTATCTTAGGTTTAATGAGATTGTAAATACTATGAGCTCAATTGGAAAGGTTATTCCAGCAAAGGAACAAATCATGAGAATCTTGAGATGTCTACTAGACCGATGGAGGGGAACTTCTGTTTCAATCAGAGAATCATGTGACATTGGAGCTCTGCATGTAAAAGAGTTTATTTGAAAATTAATGATGTATGAGGAAGAAATTAAGGTAAATAAAGAAGAAGAATATGAACCTAAAAGAATGTTTGTAGCTTTCAAATCTACTGCTTCGACGAGCAAGGACAAACACAAAGTTTAAATACCAACTGAAATTTCAACAAGTGAAGATTCAGACTCTGACAGTGATGCAGAGATGGAACAAATATCTAGAAGATTCAAGAAGTTTTATAGGAAAAATATATTATTTCGAAAATAAAATTAAAAAGGTAAGTATGACAATAAAGTCCATTGGAAGAAAGATTTGAAGAAATCTAATAAGGAAGATCATATAGTCTTCTATGAATGCAAATGAAAAAGGACACATCAAGGCTGACTGTACAAAATTAAAATTCAAAAAGAAACATGATTATTAGGAAAAGAAGTACAAGAAATCTATGAAGTCTACTTGGAGTGCTTCAGAAGACATCACAAGTGAATCTAAAGTTTCTAATTCTAAAAAGAATCATGCCAACATGTTCTTCATGACCAACAAATCTGAGGTAACCTTAGACACTCCTGTTTTCAATTCCTATTATTCTGGAGATGATGCAGAATATGATTTTGATTTTGAAGATATGTCTAAGGCTGAATTGTTTGAATATTGTAACATGCTGGAAGAAACATGTAATGAACTTAAGGACAAATATAAGTCACTGAAGAAACATCATTCTCTCACTGCCAATGTTAAATCTGCCTTTGATATAGAAAAAGAAAAGAATGCTCAACTTTTATAGTAAAATACTAAACTGAAAATGTCTAATGAGAAAACATAGAAAGTACATAGAAGAATTCACAAATGGAAAACATACACTTACTCAAATGATAGTTAAACAAGTTGCACCAAAATACACTACTGTCTTGGGATACCAACCTAGAAAAAGATTGATCCCTAAAAATCGATTTATTCCTAAAGCTGGAAAAAATTATGCTTATTTCAGTTCTGGAAATTTGTATTCATCAACTAGTTATTCATATTGTTATAAATTAAATAAAGTTTATCTTTAAAAATATATTGCTTCTATAACTTATATGAGACCCGTAAGACAAATCTGGGTACCTAAATCTTTGATTTCTATCCTTTCTGGACCCAAGGCGATCTGGGTACCAAAATCATTTTCCATCTAAATCTATTTTTTAGGGGACCCGCATGAAGAGTTCTCACAATAATGTATAGTACTTGGATAGTGGATTTTCAAGACACATGTATAAAGATTACTCATGCTTTAAAATATTAATCGAAGCTTATGGAGTCCATCTAACCTTTGGTGATGATTCTAAAGGAAAAATCATCAGCCTAGGCCAGATTGGTAACAGTGATTCAGTTTTGATATCTAAAGATTTATTTCTTGATGGACTTATATACAATCGCTTAATTATTTTTCAATTATGTGATGATGGCTTTAATGTTATGTTTGAAAATGATTCGTGTGATGTTTTTAACTCTAAAAATGTTTTAGTTTTCTCTGCCTTGAGAAATGAAAATGTTTATGTTGTTGATATGAAATCTTTAGCTAAGAAAAATGTTACTTGTTTAAATGCTTTTCATAAGGAGTCTTGGATTTGGTACAGAAGATTAGGACACTAAAATATACATTCACATAGAAATATGACTAGGAAGAACTTAGTAACAGACCAACCTAAACTTGAATTCCCAAATGACAAAGTTTGTAATCCCTATCAAAAGGGAAAGCAACATAAAGTTTCTTTTAAATCAAAGAAAGAAGTTTCAACATCTCAACCTCTCGAGTTGGTTCACATGGACTTGTTTGGACCTTCTAGAGTTTCTATTTTAAATGCGAAGCACTATGTCAATGTCCTAGAAGATGACTTTTCTAGATATACTTGGGTATATTTCTTAGCTCACAAAATTGATGCTTGTTCTTACTTTGTTAAATACTCCAAGTCTGTAGAAAACCATAGTGGACATAATATTAAAACCCTGAGAAGTGATCATGGCTGTGAGTTTGAAAATCAAGAGTTTGAATCTTATTTCTCACACAATGGCTATAGTCACAACTTTTCTCCTCCCAGGACACCTCAGCAGAATGGTGTAGTAGAAATAAGGAATAGAACCCTTCAAGAAATAGCAAAAACCATGCTTAATGAGTATTACCTGCTTATTTATTTTTGGGTTGAAGCTATGAATACAACTTCTTATATTATTAATAGAGTCCTAATTAGTCTTGTTCTCATGAAGACCCCACATAAACTATGGAATAATAGAAAACCTAAAGTTCGTTACTTTAGAGTCATTGGCTACAATGTTTTTATTCTCAATACAAAGGATAATCTTGATAAGTTTTCTTCTAAGAGTGATAAAGGAATTTTTCTTGGTTATTATTTAACTAGAAAATCCTATGGAGTCTTTAATAAAAGAACCAAATGTGTGGAAGAATATGTTCACACCATGTATGATGAAACTGATCCCCATAAGCCTAAAACCACTCTTGAAAATCTTGAATAAGATTTGACTGTTCTTGACCTTAATGATAAATCTAAAGAACCTACTGTAAAAATATCCAGTTCGGGATATATTCCAGAATCTGCATCTATTTAAACAGAACATATATATGAAACTGAAATTTCTAGTCCTACACTTACTAGATCAACTAGGGTTCTAAATAATCATCCTTTAGATTATGTTATTTGTAATCTTGATAGAGGGACCCAGACTAGACCTTCTTTGAGAAACCATGTTGAAAATCAAGCATTTCATTCACAGGTAGAACCTAAAAATTTCAATGATGCTATCAATGATGAATTTTGTGTAATGGCTATGAAAGAATAGATAAATCAATTAGAAAGAAATAATGTCTCGGAATTAGTTGACAGACCCAAGGACACATTAACAATAGGCACTAAATGGGTTTTTAGAAACAAAGTAGTTGAATATGGAAATATAGTTAGAAACAAATCTAGGTTAGTTGCACAAGGATATAGTTAAGAAGAAGGTATAGGATATGAGGAAACATTTTCCCCTGTAACTATATTAGAATCCATTATAATTCTAGTTGCCTATGCTGCTCATCTGAATTTCACGTTATATCAAATGGATTTCAAAATTTCTTTTCTAAATGGTTTTATTATTTAAGATGTTTTCATTGAAAACACACATGGATCTACTAATCCTCTTTTCCAAATCAACTTTTCAAGCTATCTAATTCTTTATATGGTTTAAAACAAGCTCCAAGAGCATGGTATGATAGACTTAAGAATTTTCTTATTTCAAAAATTTTTACTAAAGGGATTGTTGATCCAACTCATTTAATTAAAATAATTTCTAAAGATGATTTAATTGTACAAATCTATGACGATGATATTATATTTTTATCTTCTAAACACTCCTTATGTATTGAATTTTCAATGAGTATACAAAATGAATTTGGAATTAGTTTAATGGGAGAACTTAAATATTTTCTTGGATTTCATGTTTTTCAAAATTAAAATGGTATTATTTTGAATCAATGTCAATATAAAAAGGATCCTTTAAAATGTTTTGGTTTCGATAGAATTAAATAAAGTGATAATCATATGATTACAATCTGAAAATTGGATGCAGATGAAACTGAGAAAAGCAGTGGATCATACCAATTACATAGGTACGATTGCAAGCTTACTTTACCTTGATTCTAGTCGACTAGATATTATGTTTAGTGTATGTATGTGTGCAAGATTTCATGTTAATCAAAAATAATCTCATTTAATTGCTCTTAAAAGAATTTTTAAGTATCTTAAACACACTAAAAACTGAAGTTTGTTTTACCCAATAGGAAAATACTTTGAGTTAATGAGTTATTCAGATGTTGACTTTGCTGGTTGCAAGTTAGATAAAAAAATCACATCTGGAACATGTCATTTATTGGGAAAATCCTTAGTATCTTGGTGTAGTAAGAAACATAATTCTATAGCATTTTCCACTTCCGAAGAAGAGTATATAGCTGCTGGTAGTTTCTGTGACCAAATTCTGTTGATGAAACACACTCTTTTGGACTATGGATATGATTTAAGCATGTTTCTATCAACTGTGACAACACTAGTGAAATAAAAATTTCGAAGAACCCTGTATCCACTCTAGGACCAAACACATTGATGTAAGGAACCATTTCATGAGATATCATTACAAAAAAGATGATATTACTCTTGAATTTATTGGTACTGAACATCAATTAGCTGAAATTTTCAGCAAAACTTTGAGTTCAGATAAGTTAAGTTACATTAGACATGAGTTTGGAATGATTAACCATGATCGGTAGAAACCTCACCGATGTAGAAACATCACTGATGATACATCACTGATGTTACCTCACCAATGTAACCTCACCGATGATATCTCACCGATGATACCTCATCGAAGTAACCTCACCATTTTAACCTCGCCGATGGAACCTCACTGTTACGAATTCTCTCTGATAAACCTTACCTATGAGGTCGCAATTTTATACTTCTGTCTGCCATCAGAATCTGAATCTTTTTTACTTTATTAAATTTTATTTATTTATTTTATGATTCCTAAATGATAAGAACAAATTCCTATCTACTTCTCAATCCACCGAGCCTCAAACCATTACCCTAAAACTATAGCTCCCGAATCTCTCGAGAACCCTAAATCCCTTGAACCAGTGATGGAAAAAACTAAACTTACTACCATCAGAGATGAAACTGTTGAGCTGAATGAAAAGAAGTAAATGTCCAATATAGAAGAAAGTGGTAGTGTTGGTATAACTAGGTCGGGTAGGTGACCAGTGAATCCTCGTTTTTAGAACAGATTTATTATGATTGAAAAAGAACTGTGTGTTAAATGGTTGCTGCCTAGAAAATTGTTAGTGCTCGAAGTGCTGGAAGATAAAAAGTCGGTAGATTGCATTTTTAAAAACAATGGTCCCTACTATCTAATGCTAGTGAAACAATTTTATGAGTTTGTATGCTTTGAGAAATATGAAAAAGAGAACCGAGTGACTTCTTTTGTGAATGGAAATGAGAAGACTTTTTCATCTGTTGAGTGGGATGAATGCCTAAAAGTTCCACATGAAGTTGTATCTGGATATGTATCGAATTTTATTACACATATAAGTGATATATTCGATTATGATACTACCTTGGAGGAGGTCACCAGTGATGGAAATCAAATACAAGTAGTTGCAGCTGAAATGGATAGAGGGTACATATTGCTGTTCAAATTTGGTCAGCATGTCTTAATACCAAGGAAAGGAGACTTTACGAATTTAAGACATTAGGATAAATATCTCTATCATCTATTGAGACATTGTGTAAATTTGAATCTTTGCAGATTGTTGATGATCCAAATGAAATACATGAAAATGCCAAAATCAAAGACTAATGCCCTATTCGTTGCCAAGATGATCTCGGTAATGATTAAAGTGAAAGGGGTTGGTAAGTCTCATAATGAGACAGTTATAGTAAGGAATAAGTTTTGTATCATAAATACAGTTTGCAAATACATGAAGATAAATTGGAACCCATGGAGAGGAGAGTGGGTTAATGATGACTAGAAGGTATTTTATAAATTCAATCTTGTGAATCATCCTTCAAGACCTAAGGATGTGAGGGATCCAGGTCTAGGAACTAATGAAGAAGAACCTAAGTATAGTGATGAGACCGAAGAAGAAGAGACTTCTATGGATGAAGGAAGATATCTGGACTTGTCTCCAATTCCTGCTACTAAAATTGTATCTTCTAAAATGTATGCCTTAGTAGAAGAAGAAACTCCTGCTGATGAGGAAGACTAGCCAGCCCATGAGCATAATGAAGAAAAGGAGAATGAATCTGAAGGCTCTGATTCTGTCTGCTTAAGTCTGAGTCCATTAATTGGAAGATTCGTTGTTCCTACTGAGGATGTAGTAGGAGAAAATGGAAGAAGTTGTACCTAATCCAGAGGACCCTCTAATAGTTGTAGAGAAAGAATTGATTGTAAGAATATTATCCTCAGGAAAAAAGACCCGCTGAGAATTCCCTTGTTGTACAAGAGACTGCATGCATTGAGGGGGAGCATCAAACCAAATTTGGAAGTGTGTCGATGGTTGTTGATATTAAGGACTGGGAAGAAGACCCAGGTTTTGTGGTTTTTGGATTACTCTATCCTGATTCTGATAATGAGGAATCTCTCAATAGACTAAAGATCATTAATGATTTTGAGACTGAGTTTCTACCGGAAGATGTGGTCAGAATGCATGACCTAGATATTTTGAAGAAAAATATTAAGGAAAGTTTTGTGGAAGAGACAAGGAAGATGGAAGATTCATTGGTTTCATCAATTCAATCGATTATGAATGACTCAGTGTCTAGCATAACATCCGAAAGAGATACTGTTCTGATTTCTCCTGCTGATATGATCACCAGAGCTGATCTTGAATCCTTAAAAGATGAGATGAAAGAGTCATTTAGTTCTTCTGTTGCTGAGTTGAAGAAGTGCTTTGTTGAAGAGATGAGTAACCTGGGAAAATATTTTGAACTCTCTCTCGATTGTAATTTTTCAACCATTGTGACAGAAATAGTGGAAGAAGTTATAGATTTCAAAACTCATGTTTCTAGACTGGAAGAAGATCTTTAAGCTCTAAAGAAATAGGTTATCTCTTTATAATATTACATGAGTTCAAAATCCCAAGCAGACAATGACTTAGCCTATGTCAAAAGTTTTGTTAGCCAGATGGTTTCAGTGTTCGATGGTTTTAAAAAAACCATGAAAGATCATGTTTCAACCCAAGACTCCCAAGTCCAAAATCTTATTAGTGGGTTGACCAAAAAAATAACGGAAACAATAACCTTCTCTATTGGTTCTGTTGCATCTAAACACTAAGTGGATTTGAATCAGTTTCGAGCTATGATGAAGGAGGATCTTGATTTAGCTTCAACCAGTGGCTCTATGGACTCATCTGACCTGAGAAAAGTTGTTCATTCTACTAGAGATTCAGCTAGATAAATAATGAAGATAGTCCAAGACTATATGAGAGAAGTTTCTTCCTCTCATAAAGAAGTGAAAGATAAGGTGGAATCCTATTTCCAAAAGATTTACACATACCATCAACTCAACAATCACTTCAAACATCTGTTGGAAAACTTGAAGTTGCCTCCTTGTCAATCAAGCCTTCAGAGAGCAAGTCAGTAAACTAAGGGAATTAACTCCTACCTTGGAAAAATTCATGAAGAACAAGGATGATTACATATCTTCTATGGATAAAGGAGGAGGAATAATTATGGATTTCAGAAATATTTTGATGTCTTTCCTGCATGTCGATGTTATGCCAGTGATTGTACCTCCTAATTTACCTACCTCTCCCTCTCCTGCTTCTCCTGTTCAGATAACTCTTCCCCAAAACATCTGAAGCCCTACACCTATGATCTCTCAATGGAATCCTCATTACAGGCCAGCCACAGTTTCTATGGTTCATCCTCCTGTGATCATTTCCAGAATTCTAAAGCCTTCACCAACATCCACCCAGTCTGAATCCTATCTTGAACCAATGGGAAAATCTCACATTGAAGATGTGGATTTAACAATCATCTACGATATTTGATAGGAATCCCTTGTAATTTTTTTCTCATTCTATGCAACCTTTTTGCAACATATAATACAATTGGATTTCATTTATTTCTCATTGTGTTACTTTTTCTATTTCTTGTTTCCTACTTTTAATTATCACAAAGGGGGAGAAATATTATCAAACAATCAAAGATGGAGAAATATTCTCAAAGGGGGAGCAATATTATCTAAGGAAGCGCTAACATGCTTTACCCCTCTAATATCATTTCATTTAATTCTACCTCTAATACATTATGTTCTATAACATAATGTTTTCACTGAGATAATTGCATTTACTGATATATTCTCAGATCCAGATAATCATTATTTTAAAACTATAATATCATAAGTTGTGATTATAAAAAAGGGTGAGATTGTTGACCTCACCTATTTTGATAATCCCAATTATTCTTTCACCTGTTTTGATAATCCCAATTATGCTTTTACATACCTTTAATAATCCCAATTAATGTTTATCTATATTCTATTTCTCTCAATCTATGATATTCTATTATCAAGATGATAATACTATCAAAATAATCCTAGAAATGTGTTAATCACTGTTTATATTTGTTTATATTAGTTTTTAAGTATCTATAATCCAATCGGATATGCTTTTCATAAAACAGATAAGTATTAGTCACTGATCTGTATATAGCTTCAAATACAGAGCTACCGGTACATAGTCTACCGATAGACATAGTCTACTAATAGAGAGAGTCACCAATAAGCTAAAGACATCGATACAGAGCTACCGATATGTAGAAGTCCACCGGTAAGCATTGAACAAGCTACCGGTACAGAGTTACCAAAAGGACAAGTCTTCTGATAGTACCGAATGGAGCTACCAATACAAATAATCACAGGAACTAGGAAAGATACTGACACAAACAAGCGCTACTGATAGACAAAGATCGACCAATACAAAGCCTAGCTACCGATATATCAAGAGCTACCGATAGAACAAGTCAACCAAGCTACCGATAGAGTAAGTCTACTGATAGAAGGAGCTACTGATATGTACAGAGCTACCGATAAACAGAGTAAGTCTACCGATATATCAGGAGCTCCAAATACAAGTTCAAAGAACTACCGATGGAAGGTCACTGCTACTCAATGTCCACTGTACACATCTACCAATATATGGATTCTAGTTATTGACTAACTAGTCAAACTATATACTCTTAATACTTTTTATTTATTAAGATAACAGTTACATTTGATGTTTTTAATGCAGTTAATGTTATTTAATGATTTCTGTTTCCACGTTAGGGAGTCGTACCTAGTACTCATGCAAAAGGTAATCATTCTTTTTTTCTGGAGATGAAAGCTACAAAAGGGAAGATAAATACCATGCTAAAAGAGTGTGTGTGAAAACACAGAGATCAAATGATACAGAGATAATCAAGGATCTAAGAAGGCTCATGAAGGGAGAAAAAGAAAAAGTCTTAATAGCATTCAAACGTTGTTCATTCACACAAGGAAACATCCATACAACAAAAAAACTGGACATACACGAAGCAATTCATTTCTAGAGGAGAACACAAGCTGCATCTTGATTGAAGTACTAAAACAGACACTTCATGCACTCAGGCTGATAAGACGAACCTAGAACCAAGGACGAAAATGATACTCTCTTTTTCAGACAAGAACCATATGAAGAATCAGAAGCTTTTCTGACTACTCAAACAAATCCAGAGCGGGACTACCAATCACTAAAGCTTTTATAAACTCATTCATACATTAGTGATTCTTTCATTTACATTTCGAGCAGTGTGTGTACCCTGATTATTTTACACACACACTGTCTCCTAAGCTAAGCTGGAGGATTCTTAAATCCCCATTCAAACTCTATTAACTCCCTTGTATCCCACTGTGGATAGTGGAAGAGGATGAGTAAGAACTGGAAAGTTGTGTGATGTTGTTTTTTTCCCACGTATAATAGTGGTAGAGGTCTTTGTACCTAGAAAGTGTGTTCACTATTATTTACCCCGATCTAGGGTGTTGATCAATTTATATAAATTGTTTGAGAGGACTAAGTCTCAACTTGAGTCTGAACCTCTTGGTTACATCTACTTTTCATTTTAGTTTAAGTCATAAGTATACTATATATATTTCATATTTCGAAGCTAACTAATTTGAGATATAATTTGTTTTAAAGTTATGTTGATCGTTAAATTGTCAGGTTTTTATACTTATTGTAAACTAGTAAGTTAGTTTCAAAAGTCAATTTAATATTCAGATTAAATTTACTGAGACCTAACCACTCTTTGAGAAACTAATTGAACATTTACACTCTGTATAAATTCACTACAGTTTAACATTGTTTTAAATAATGGTATTTTAAGGGAAATATTTTTAGCATAAATTTTTATTGGTACTCAATTCACCCCCTTCTTGAGTGTCCACTCTGACCAACACTGATAATAAAAGATATGATTTTCTGTTAAAGAAATTTTTATGTTCAAAAACACTATTTTATCAAATAAAATGATTCTAATAATGAATATAATTTTAGACACATTTATAAATTGAATTTTATAAAATAAAATTTATTTTTCAATTCATAATGGTGAAATTAGATTTGGTTGAATTTTTGGATTTTTTTTATGAAACAAATTTTTTTTTGATGAATAGTTAAAAATACTAATTTATAGTAAAAACCTACATTTTTATAATTAATTATTAATGTTAAATGATATTATAAATATTTATTAAGTTTAAATTAGATAAATATTATATCTAATAATACAATCAAATTTATTAGGATCAATTTCACTTTGAAACTGAATTAAAAATCATAACAAACATTTGATCATTTTCTTACATTAAACCCCTATTATTTTGTCCTGTCTGTGGGATTAGCACTAATCATTAATTTTCTTCTTCTATGGTTGGAATTTTGAAAATATGACATACACCATTAAGTGCAGTCTAATTTTTAGAGTCTAATAATACCATTTTATTTTTTTGAACAAAATGATATGTAACTGTTATTAAAATTAATTACATAAATTATGGGAAAATTACGATTCATTAGAGAATAAACATTAAAATTAAGGGCCCAAATAACCTATAAAATTGTTGAAAACCCATTTTATGTCTATATTTATTCCATAAAACACGCATTATTGAGTTTTTTTTTTGTATTTTTATGACTTTTTTAGGTAATATCTTGTGAACACATATTTTTTTATAAAATTTCCATGTGAGTCATTTTCCATCCTAATAGTAGGCCACCACCTCTAACCATTCATCACACATCTCAAGCCTATTATTTTTTCCCAATATCTGCCCACATTTCCTCCAAAAAATAATCACTTTAAATTTGAAGGTTCTTTTTGGTTCGAAATTCATTGAAGAAACCATTTGTCACAAACAAATTGGGGTTACCAGATTTAGAGGCAACATCTTCTATTAAGATCCTCTCCTTTATTTTTCTTCTGTACCCCTCCACTTTCATTATATACTTATTATGTGAAAAAAAGTATCTTACATATGATAGGATGTTTTTATGAAAATTTTCAAACAAAAAATTAAAAAAAACCTCCATCAAATTTATGTTGAACATACCGTTTCTATGTATAGGTAACTACTACCTCATGAAACAATGAATGTTCATTTCTCCTTGAAAACAAATCATGGTGGCTATTATGATGGATACTCTATTAATATAAGTAATATGTTATATTTTTTATGTCTTTATGCTTATTGTATTCCTTTTTTAACATACATCTTTTTACATTACATTTGTTGTTAACATGAAAATATCATTTGATGATGTGTGGAATATCACCCCCTAAAAACTGTGTGATTCGTTCACACATACATATGTATAGATACATATGTATGTATAAATATGTATTCATATATCATTGGCATACTTTCTTTCAGTATGATAATAAAAACAGAAATAGCATTCTTGCGTTTGAACAACATACTGTCTCCATGAACAATGTATTCCATTTATTACTTCAATATGAAATAAATTATTATAATATACATATATTATATAACTTGATATTTATATCATGTTATAAAATCTGGAATCATGATAAAAGTTAATAGACCAACGCTATTACAAATTAAGACACATACAAAGAATAAAGAGAATGATTACCCGAAGTGAAACATTAAAAAAAGATCATTGTCAAGAGTTTAGTGTAAGGCCATAGTAATACCATATATGGTGTTATGTATAAGAATATTCTTTTTTAAATTATTTATAATAAATTAATATTTATTATAAAGGAATCTTGTATGATTATGAAAAGATATTAAGACACAATATATGGGGAATTTCATCTCTCTTTTAATTTCTATGAGACTCATGTTATGTTTCCCACTCTTTACTTTTGTGTGTTGTTTTTAATAAAAATGATTTAATTCAATGTATATTATACATAAATTTATTAGTATTCACATATCCATTCTATGATCCTTCTATAATGGGTTTTAACTTTCAGAAGTTACAAAATCTGTAAAATAGTTTTGTCTCTATATTCCTTCTTTGAGACTGATGTCTTATCATACACCAAAAAATATTTTTTAGGTGTATATAATATGATTGTTCATGTTATATAATTAATATTAATTTTTTTTGATATCTTAAGATTCATGTAATTTAATTTTCATACATTCATAGTATGATCCCAAGTAACCATGTTATAAGAGTTTATTGAATAATCTTATCATTTTTCAAGATTTTTTATGATTATGTTTCCTTTGATGAAATATCTGAACATTATTCATGAGTTTAATTATCCTATATTTATTTAACATATCATTATTAGTTAGTACCACGTTTTCCACTCATTGTAACTGAAGATAATGTTTCTAATAAAATCGTATTGTCCTGATCCTCGGTCGGAAATCCATTGTATTTGAAAACCATGTTTTCAAAATGGTTTTCAAGAATGTTTTCAAATTACACTTGTAGATAATTGTCAAGGTAAAAGTATTTTAAATTTTTTTTATTGTTATAAATTCATCCTTTATATGATTTGAAAGATATTTTAGAAGTAAAATTTTTTAAAAAGTATTTACGTTATAAAAATAATTTTTCAAATAAAAAACAATATTTTCCTCAATTCGTGTTTTTAAAAGATCCTTCAAAATTATTTCCCATCAATGATAATATACATTGGTGTTTCTAATTCCTTTATAGGGAAATTATTCAATTCCTTTATTCTTATGCATTCTTTGAATGTATTATTTTTTGATGTCGTGATGTTATGAAACATGTTTCTCTTTCAGTAGTTATATGTTTTTGAGACCCACTTCTTTTCACGGGATATATTTTTTATGAAATGTTTATGAAGCATGTCTGTTTCCACACGTTATGAAATGCTTACTAGTTTTTTATACCAATTCCATTTCATGGTTTATGAGATGTTCCTTTATGATCTTTTAGTACATGTATGTATGATTTCATTATGTGATGTGTGGGACCTATTTCTCCCATGAATGAATTGGGTAATGATTTATTCCCCATTAGATATATAGGTCTTGAATGAGGGTTCACTTGGTTTAAAAGTGCAATGATGGAATTAGGGTTTACTAAGTTCATTAATAAAGATATGGAATGAGGGTTTACTCTGTAATTTAATATAGGGCTAGGATGGGGGTTGACCCGGTTCAGTAAATGTGTTTCTCTTCAAAGATGGTATTGGCTTTAATGCCTTGGATAATATGGAAATAATTATAGAATTATATGTTTCCAAAATTCCAGGTCTTACTCATATATTTTTATTATTATGGTTTATTTCCTTTACATACTTTTGATTCATGTCTTATAATCTTTCAAGATTTATGACAAGATTTAAGAATATGATCTTTGATATGTAGGGTATGATCATCTATTATCATGATCATGTTAACATACCCTTATGATCATGGTTATCCTTATACCTCTACCTTTTTACCCTTGATGATCCTTTTACCTCACCCCTTTTCAAGTTTCTTTACCCAGTTAATGAATATATGTATTTTTTTGATAATTCTAACAAGGGATCGAGTTGAAAAGAACCATGTGTGAGATACTGTAGATCACTTATATACCAGTTTTTTTACCATGTTTCCAAAGGAACTATACCAAATATGGTCATTCGGTGTCCATTTTTATGGTGTTAATTATTCCAAAAAAAATTATGTAATTCTTATGGTTTTAAAGAGAGGGTCTCTATAGTTGGTATCAGAAAAAATTTATAGTTTACCTTTGGAAACCAGGATGAGAATCCCATAGTGAGAACCCTAAGGACATGTCCAAGGATAAGTCTGAGGACTAGGTAAAGTATAAGAAAATGTCCTGGAATTTTGGTGAAGGATATAATGAGATGTTTCTGATCAATAGACCCCTATCTTGAAACTACGATTGAATGTGGATTCATAACAGATGTACCTAGGGGTAACAACTCAGAAAAGATGTACCAGGTTTGACTTGTGGTAATCTGGTACACGATAATAGGCCATCCTGCACACCTGGATTGACACTCTTGGGGGATATTTTTTGGGACGTCACAAACTCATCAAAAACCATTATAAAGGATTTAAACCTATGTTGACTATGAATAACCTAGGATAAACAGATGATGTCATAGATTAATGAAGATATCATAAGTTAGGAATCCTATAAGTTATTTTTCATGATAATGTGGGTCCTCGTTATGATAACTATTTCTTACTATATGATTTTGTTTTTATTCAATTGATGGAACCCAAAGTAACCGAGTTAATGGATATTGTGATGGACAAAAAAATGATTTTAAACCTGTGAAACTGAATTCTATGGGATCTGTAATGGAAAACCTAATTGTTATGCTCACATAGATTTCTCATGATATGAATTGTGGTGTAATTACAAATGAGAAAAATAAGGAACAACATTTTGTTGAGTCTTTCATGAAGAAGCTTCCAACTAATTTCAAAGGGTCTTATGATCCACTTATAGCAGAAAAATGTATTAGTACCACTGAAAATATATTCTATATTCATCAATGTTTGAGGAATGAGAAAGTCATTCTAGCTATTAATTGCTTTGAAGGTGAAGCAGATCAGTGGTGGACTCAAATAAATAATATGAGGAAACAAGAAGATATTGAATCCATAGTTTTGGATGAGTTTAATAACTTGATATTAAATAAGTAAATTCCTCTAATTCTTCATTCCAATATAGAGAAATACTCCCTTGAGTTCAAGAAAAGGGGTGATGAATCTATTGTTTCCTACAAGGCTAATTTCATGAGACTTGTGATGTACGCTTCTGGAATTATCATCTAACAAAAAAATAACGTTGATATGATCTTTGGTCATTTAAATACAAGTCTCAAAAGGGAGTTGGCCATAAGAGACATTATTATCTATAAATAGACAAACATTGTGAAAAAAATGTTGAAATAGATGTTGGAGTCATGCGTAAATCTCATGGCATTGAAAAGACGAGGAAGATAGAGTTCAATAGAAATTATAAGAACCATATAGAAAATAATATGTACTTTATTTATGCTCAATGTGTGGGAAGAAGCATAGAGGAAATTTTTTTAGGGGGTAAAATATATATATTATGTTTGTAAGGTAAAAAAATTGTGAAATTGAATTTTGAGTTGATTGGAATAAGTATACTCAAAATTTTAGTAGAGAAAAAGGTGCTCGAAATGCATCTCCCACTTAATGTGCAACAAGTGTACAGAGAACGGTAATTTTTCTAAAAATTTCCCAAACCCAAGGGTTATTGATGATTATTGACATCAGAAACACCTTATGATGAAGGATAAGGGGAAGTATCAAGCAATCCATATATCTGGGGAGGGTGTGGTAAGAAAATTGGGAAAGATACACTTACAATCCAATCTAGAACTGCTAATGTCGATTTTTTTATGTACCCACACTTTTATATCGTACGAATTTTCATAGGTTTTTAAGATTTATCTAAAACAATTAGACGTTTAATTAGATGTGAAAACCCCTAATGGTACTATTATTTCATCTCATGATTATGATTCCTCTCTGTTTGATGTTGGTGAGAATTTTCTTCCAAGATATATTTTCATTCTCCTTTTGGATGAATTCGAGGCCGTATTAAGAATGGATTGACATTATCTACATAAATCCCACATAAAGTTTCAAGGGAGGAAATCTACCCTCGATATTTCAAAACCTCCAATGATAATCCATCAATGTGGTGACATGTTTTAATTTCATTAGGATATTACATCTATTGTATGAGTCTTAATTCCAATTAAAGACATTTTTTATCTCAGATGATTGGGGGAAGATTGACATCATTGATAGGACTGTTGTTCATGATTCTGTGGACGTCTTTTCTGAAGATTTTTCTGCTCTTCGACCAAAAAGGTAATTTGTATTCTCAATAGAACATATTCCTAATTACACATCAATTTCAAATAATCCTTATTGAATGGACCTGATTGAGTTGTAGCAATGGAAGAACCAACTCCATGAAAACCATAATAAGTGATTAATTGGGACAAGTTTGTCATTATGGGGTGCACTGGTTCTATTTGTGGAGAATAAATAAAGATCAATGTGACTCTATATTTATTATTAAGAGTTTAACAAGATCAACATCAATAAAAAGTATCATCTTCCTCATATTTATGACTTGTTTGTTCTACTATGTGGTGTTCAATACTTTTCTTATGTTGACCTGCATTCAATATATCATCAATTTAGAGTCAATAAGGAGGATATTCCTAAGATGACATTTTGTACAAGGTATGGTAACTATAAATATATAGTTATGAATTTTTGTCTCACTAATACCCCTTCTATCTTCATGGATTTAATAAATAGTGTCTTTAGAGATTACCTTAACCAGTTTGTGGTAGTCTTTATAGATTATATTCTATTCTATTCAAAGAGAATGTATGATCATGAAGATTACTTTAGAATTGTGCTAAAGATTATAAATAATGATAAGTTATATGAAAAGTTTACAAAATGTGAATTTTGGATATAAAAGGATTCATTTTGGGGTAACATAATCTCAATAAATGGTATATGAGTAGATCCAACAAAAATAGAGGCTATTAAATGCTGGCCTTCACCAACCATAGTGAATGAGATATTTAGATTTATTGGTTTATCTGGATATTATCAAAAAAAATTTGGAGAATTTATAATGACTATATAATCCTCTGACCACGATAAATCAGAAGGGTGAGAAGAACCTCTAGACAGACAAATGTGAGGGAATTTCTAAGGAACTAACGAAAAGGTTGGTTAGTGCACTTGTGCTTGTATTACCCAATAGTGGAAAGTGATTTTAATCAATATTGATGAATCCAAGAAGGAATTGGTATGTGTTCAAATGAAAAATAACATTTTTATAACCTATTCCTTATGAAATTTAGACCTCCATGAGAAAAATTACCCAACTAATGATTTGGATTTAAAATCGGTAATATTAGACTTAAATATATGGAGGAATTATCTTTATAGTGAAGAGTTTGATATATATACTGATAATAAATGTAAGAAATATATATTCACACATAATTTGTTGAACATGTTCCAAAAAATATGGTCAGATTTGATAAAGGATTATGACTTCTCAATACATCACCACCTTGGGAAAGTGAACAAGGTGGATGATGCATAGAGTCGAAAGGATCTTTCATGATTATCCATGATGAGGATCACAAATGATCCCATATTTTTTTATTAAAAAATGATGGATCTATAAATCTTGAAGGAAGGGAAAAAATATTATCATTCTAAAAGTAATGTTCACCCATTTATCCTAGTAATGATTAAGGAGGCATGGAAGGAAGATGAGCAGCTGCAAAAGAATGTTAGAAACGTTATTGATTTCAACCTTGATCAGGATGGAATGATAATGTTCAAGAACCATGTATGTGTTCCTTCAATGCCAGATTTGATGAAGGAGCTATTTGAGGAAGCTTATTTTTCTTCATTATCTATTCATCTAGGAAGTACAAAAAATAATAGGGAGTTGAAAGTATACTTCTTGTTGGATGTCATTGAGAGAGATATTTCATAGTTTGTATCTCGGTGTTTGTTATTAAATCTTGTTAAGGTTGAAAGAAAAATGTATAAAGGGATATTGCATCCATTACCCATACTAAAATGGAAATGAGAGAACATCACTATGGATTTTTTCCTTGGACTACCAAAATGTCTAGAGCTATTAATTCTATATGTGTGGTATTTGATCTCCATAACAATTCAGAAAATTCATTATGATCAGAGAATATTTCTCTCTTGATTAGGTTTCCAGGATCTACATTAAGTGGTAAGTATTCATGGAGTAACACATTCTATTGTATTAGGGCGGGATCTGAGTTTTTCCTTAATGTTTTGGTGAAGGCATTATAAAGAAATTGATAGAGAATTGATTTTTACCACTTCATATCTATAACACCCTGATATTTTATGAGATAAATTATTTTTAGTTTTTTTATGTCTTGTGTTGTATGCTAGATGAAGATTATCTTGTTCTATACACAACACCGTATTTTCATGCAGTATACACAACACATTTCATTGTTCCTATTGCACACAATTTCAAGTTCTTTTGATATAATTCAACACTGAGTATAGATTTTGTTCAATTTAAAAGTGAAATAATTTTTGATTTTCTTATACAAAACACAAAATGATGCATAAAATATACACAACATAGACTTATCTTGTGTTACACGCAAGAGAGACCTTCCCTGATATCTTCTATTGTGTGCGATATAGAGTTTCACTAAACAATCATATATATTTAAATTATTATTATTTAATGGGACATAAACTAGACTTTATGAATAGTATTGACCACAGTTTTAATTTTATAACATTATCATTTGTCTTACATGTTTTCTAGAACATATTATGAGAAGAAACTCAAAATTTTCAGATAAAATAACTATTTTTTAAAAAATGTAGTTTTACCGCCTTTTAATGGAACACCCATTTTAAATATAGTTTTTTTCACTTTTATATGTTCTATTAGAAAAAATAAATTTCATATTTTTAATATGAACATAAAAGTTTACTTTGGATGATATTTTTGGATTTTTCTGATGAAATTTATTTTTTTAGGAATATTGAAAAATACATTATTTAAATTCAAAACTGATTTTTAATCAATATTTTTTATAAAGATAGATTGTAATTTTAATTTTTTTTAATGTATAATTGAATTATATTTTTATCATTTAATCCAATTTTGGTCATTGAAATTAATTTCACTTTTAAATTGGACTTAAACAGATTTCAATCTTTTGATAGTTATTACTTCTTAAAAAAATGCATTTTGGTTTTGACAACAAGAATTAATATTAAATTAATTACTGCAACATATGTGTTTAGAATTTTAAAAAAATGGATTCCATATTTGGAATAATATGTATCAAATTGTTTAAATATTTACATTTTATTTTAGGATGTTATGAATAGTAATATGAGTAATTATTTTACTTATCATACTTAAAAGGTAAATCTGGTAAATAAGGGTAAAAAATAACAATATAATAATATTAAACTCCCCTAAAACATTTCTTAATTAAATTCTATGTGATATTTCAGACCTTGGTATACCTTGGGTAGATCTTGGGGTCCCATGGATTCCCTTGGATGTGAATATGACATTTTATAAGAATTAATTTGAAGTAAAGATAATTATAACCCAAACATTTATATTTTACTAAATCGAATTTAATATAAGGTTATATAAATTATATAAATTTATATAAATATTAATTATAAATGTAAATATATCTCCTACATCATGGTATTTTATTTATAATTTTTATACATTATATAAATATATTTATTTATGATATAATTATGATGTAGTGAATACCTCATTAATGATTTATTGAAATAAATGAATTTATAAATATTAAAACAAAATCAAATTTTTTTTAATGTCATCCACTAATTTTCTGGATTATAATGACATGTTATCATTGAGGTATTTCCGTATATTCTAGGGAATCAGGTTGTTATGAATTTTTAAAGAGTCATGTATGAATAATGTCCAAAACTGACACAATTCATAACATAAAACATAAAATCGATTATTAAATGATATTAAATTCATAAAGATCTATGATTCAGAAAAATTGTTAATATAAGACTAAATATGTTATAAATAACTTTTCTGGGTATTTTGACATGATATTGTAATTAAATTAACCCAGACTGTGTAAATAACATGATTTCACAGTAAGATTAAAAAGGGTAAAATAAGGGTAAAACCAAAAATAGAAGGATAAAAAAAAGATTCAAACATTTCAAATGACTATTTAATGATAATTATTATAATCAAAATCATCTTATCTTAGAATTAAAAATGTTTAGTCCCATTGTAAATCAAAATTGAATTTATAATAAATTAATATTTTGGAACATTCTTAAAGTGCCCCTCTCCTCTCTTATAAAAGGGAACCTCCTCCTTCTCCTCTTCAATCCATTTTGAGCATTTAATCTCGTAAAAACATGGCTCATTTCTCTTATAAAAATACCTAGTTACATTATAGAGGTTATGGGATTCTCAAAAGTCTATCTTTAGTACAATAAGAGGAAATTTAAAGGAGGCAAGTCAAGGAAGAGGTAATCTCTTCTACAGATTCTTTCTTATTTATTTATTCTTCTACATCCTCTTATTTAGTTTTTTCATTATAAATTAATAAAATTAGAGTATATAATAAAATTATATGTTATTATTAAGATTAAACAACTCTATTTAATAATATATTCATCCAACGAAAAATGAAATCACCGTGCGTGCGTACGTATGAGTTGCAGTCTCCACACCATGGTGTAATCTGTTTTCAACACCACCTTACTTGGATGGGTATAATGGTGGAAATAATATCTATATATGATTATTTTAAAATTTTACTAAATTTGAGATATTATACACTATCCGATTAAATACCTTTCAAAAACCATGTGAAACGATATCGTCACTTGTGTGTACATACGACTTACCGTCTCCACGATGCAACAAGATTCATTGACTATGTTAACTATTCAAGACTGATTATAAAGTGTATATAATAAATAATCATAAAATATATGAAATACTAATGCAACTAGATATATATATATATATATATCATTTACTTACTTCTATCCAATTCAATAAGGTAAATGAAACAGTGTTCATGCATACGTATGGACTACCATCTCCATGAACAGTTTATTCCATTTCATTTATCTATCTATTATATATATATATTTATATACTAAATATATTAGATATATATAATACAATTTTTAAATTCTTTATGTAAGAATATCCAAATATATATAATAATATAATGAATAACAAGTCCAAAAATGTACGAATAATTAAATGATTATTACCCAAAACGTTGCATTAACATGGAATTGACAAATGAATAGGTAATATAAAGTCGTAACTGAATAATTTATGATATCATAAATATTATTATGGTTCTATTACATGTTTATAATATTTTTAAACTGAATATAATGGAGTTTCAGAAAAATAAAGATGAAATTGGACATATGGTAAGGATTAATTTTTCCTTCTTAGTTTTATCCAAGATTGATTATTTGTAAGTATTTTTTGGGGATATATTTATTGTCCATGTCCATGTTTTATAATTTTTTTCATAATATTTTTACTATTATTATATGTATTTTTATTTTCATTTTACCCATTTTTGAGTTTTACTATATGGTATGGAAGGAATAATTCTTTTGATTACCATAAGAGTTACTTTTTGACTTTTCCTGTAAAAGTTAGAGGAGAATTTTTTTGTCCATTTATATGAAATGAATGGATTTCTACAGTTTCATGACACCTTATTTTCACAAATCTTAATCTAAACTATTTCATTTTTATTTTCAACTAAACTATTTTCTTTCAAATTTTCATTGGATTTTGAGAAAAGATAATGTTTTTGAAGAATAATGGATATTTTCTTCAAGAACCATGTTCAAGTGGTTTATCAAAATTATATTCCATATAAGACGAAATAGGGTTTTGTTATTATACCAATTATTAATATTATTTTGTTTATGAAGGAATTATTTTTATGAAATATATTTTGTTGAGTCAATAAAGATTTCCTTATGACTTTTCTATTCCTTCATACTTGGGGTATATTGTTAAGTTAATAAGGTTTCTTTTTGACTTTACCATTCCTACTTGTTTTGAAAATCAAAATCACCTCATATTAAGGAAAATTTCATTTTACCCTGTGAATTACTTCTATAAGGAAAAATATCCTTCAACAAGAAATTTATCCTTACCATATTTTCATTGATCATATCATAATTTTCTATGTGTAAAATTTGGTTTGAAACCAAAACCTCGGAATCTTATAAGTACCTATGATATGAAGCATTCTATTTATAATCTGAATTCTGATTACGAATTCTGGTTACGAACTCTTTTGAGATCTGACTCCGAATTATGATTTCGAATTCTGGTTATGATCTCTTCTGGGATCTGACTGCGAATTCTGAATACGAATTCCGGTTATGAACTCTTCAATGTTTTGACTATGAATTCTGAATACGAATTTTGGTTACGAACTTTTCCATGTTCTGACTCTGAGTTCTCTGAATACATACTTCGAACTCTTATGAGTTCTGATGTCTAATTCTCAGGAAATCTGACTTTGAACTTTGTATGTTCTGGTTCCGAATTCTTATGAATCTATATTCTGAATTTCCTTGAAATTTAGACTCTAGATTTCTATAGAGTTCAAGTTCTGAATTCCTAGAAAAAAATTCTAAATATCCTTCTATTATAGATTATGAATTCAATTTTGGTTAGACTCTGAAAATTCTTTTTCCCACATTCCAAAAATTGGGTTTTAGTTTTGTAACCATATTTTTTCTTACAATTGTTTTGTTATAAAACGATGTTGTGATTTCCGTTACTAACTAACTGTTGTTTGGGTGACATGTGTATAGGTCCCTCCAAAATTCAAGAAAAATATGACTGTTGTAGGAGTGAGTCGAACATTGAAGTCATTTCTATAAATAGGATCTCATTTGAAAGAGGTGACAACTTTGATGACTGTTCTATGACTCTAGAGATTATATGCTATTGAAGTGATTTCTAGAGAGAGAATCTCCTTTCCTTGTGCTTACTTAACTTCTTGTTTAGATTTTCTTTGTGTGACACCGAATGATGTTGAGTACATTCGAGGGCTTCCGGGGATAGGAAGATAGAGGTGTTGACTACCTTGAAGTTGAGGGCTTCCATGTTGAGGAAGATAGAGGCACTGAGTACCATGAAGTTGAGAGATTGTGGGGATAGCAAGAAAGACTATGATCTTCTTATTGAGGGCTTACCATGGTGTGGTTAAGAGTGAAATTCTTGAAAATATAAATCTGGGGACCTTTATCCAAGGATGATGGATACCCTTCTTTTTGGGTTAAAATATTTACTACTTGTTACTTGTTTTGTTACATGTTGTCCAGTGCTTTATATTTTTTGAAGAAATTTATATCTATCCAATACATCCTTATACTATTGTACTCTGATTTAGTGAAATTCTATATACTTTAAGGTAGAATCGTTATCTTTGTAAACATTCATTAAGTATCACTTCCAGAATCACTTTTCCAGAATTACTTTCTCAGAATCATATTTCCTAAATCAAGAATGTCTGTAGAACTTGAGGTTTTGTGAATTACATTGTTTAACCCTATTAAACTAAAACTTTTTTAAAAGTTCCAAATGAAAATTTTAATGTATAAAATTCACCACCCTTATTGTATATTGAGCATAATTATACAATCCATAAATTATCTCTATTATTTGGATCATACATTTGTTATTATAGAGTATATCATACTCAAGCACACCATCTCAACAATTGGTATCAGAGGAGGTGACCTTGAATCCTGAACCAATTTGACATTTGTATTCATAATTTTGGTTTAATGGGAATTAATCTAATGATTAGATTCAGAATAATATTGATCTTCTTCTTCTCTATTTTTCGGAATAATATTTTTCGAAATCATATTTTTCGGATTCATATTTTTCGGACTCATAATGTTCGAATTCATATTTTTCTTAAGGATACTCTAGTTTTATTTTTCTTGCGGAGGAATATTTTTCTTGTTTACACACTTTTTCTATTAACATGTTTTTGTGGAAATATTTTTCTATAAGATGGATGGAATCATTGTTGGATCCATAGACAGTCTCAATCCAAAAAGACCACCTATTTTTTATAGAAATGATAACAAATACAAGAGAGATCACATGAAGACTTTTATTATCAATACTAGTGTTGATTATTATGTTATGAATTCTGGATGATATAAAATCACTCACAAAGAAGATAGTCCCTTCACAAATCATGAAAAACATTAATATCAACTAAATTATAAGGTACTCAACAATTTTCTTTTCTCCATGACTAGAAATATATATATTAAAATTTCATCTTGTGGACCTGAAAATTGTATTTAGAAGATATTTGAAGTTACTCACATTGGAACTTCCAAATTTATTGAGACTAGAAGAGCTATGTTGAGAGCTGAATATCATGGTTTTAACTTTCCTTATGTAGAACCCATATGTAAGGTGAAACAAAGATTCATGAATATTGTTAATAGTTTACAATCTATGGGTGATAAAATATTAGATGATGAAGCTCGTGTTAATAAGATCATAGACTTTATTCCCAATGAATGGGAATCCAAGAGGACTGTTATTGACGAGAATAAAGAGATTACTCATATTACTCTTGATGAACTCTTTGGAACTCTTCTTCAATATGAGACTAGATTAAAGAGTGATGCTGATAATGTAAAGAAGAAGAATTGAAATGGAAGTGTTGCTTTTACTAATACGTAAAATCGTATGAAAGCTAAGACTCCTGAGATAATTACCAGATGCAAAGGAGGTTGTTATTCAATCCAAATCTAGTGGAAGTGAATCCTCAGAGAATGTGTTAGAAAATCTTTCTTGAAAGATGAAAAAGATAGCGGGACAAAGGAACATTCAATCCAGATACAAGAAGAAATAAAGGAATGATATGAAATATTCATCAGTTACATGTTATGAATGCAAGAGAGATGGACATATAAGGCCTGATTTTCCAATGCTCAAAAGAATGGAATGAAAGTAAAAGCATTCGAAGATAAGTAGAAAGAATTATTATAAGGCTAAATCTATGAATGTCTTGAAATCTAATGACATCTGGAGTGCTAGTGCTGTTGACTATTCAGATGAATCTTCAGATTATGAATCTTATAGGCAGAAGAATATTGGTCTAATAGCAAGAATTAGTATTGAAAATAATTGTTTAATGACTAAGGTACACAATGATGAATCTATTACCAATATATCTTTGAATGATAATGATTGTAAATATTATAACTCTTCGGATGATGAATCATCTTCTGATGAAGATAATTCTTTATCGTCCTATGAAAAAGTTTCTAGGGTTGCCAAACTTATTGAGATTGAGAACTCAAAACTCATGAAAAAAAAATTGATAAGGATAAATTTAGGAATACTATTCATAATAAAGAAAATATCATATATTTCTAAATATCATTATAGGAAAATTGTTGATTTCCAAAACATTTAAAAAAATATTGAGAAAGTAAATTTTAAGAAGAATAAACTTTTTATATATCTAGAAAATGTAATTTCAAAAAAAAAGTTTTCTCGAGCCTAAATCTAGTTCCAAATCAAATGTTTTAGAAGACAAGAACATAGTTATCAAACTGAAATCCAAAATCTTTTCCTTGAGGAAGTGTTTGTCAACCTTTACCTTGTGTAAGGAAAATTTTGATAAAATGTATTCTCAAATCCGAACTCTAAGGAATAGTTCTGGTTTTGGTTATACTGTTTCTAAACCGATTTTTATTAACAATTATTTTTTTCCTCAAAGTTACCCATTCTGAACTAAGTTTCAGTGTGGTGGGAACTGGGAAAAAAGTGTTCCTCAAACAAAACCTAGACATTAGGATTTCATAAAGCCTATTTTTTCAAAAAACATGTAGGAGCCTAAAGTTTTTCTTTCTAAGAATTCCGGATCCAAGCAGGTTTTGATTCAAAAAATCTATCTTTTTCTTATGTTCAGGAAAATAGAGAAGGTACCAATAACAATAAATGGTACATGTATAGTGGATGCTCCCAGCATATGACTGGTAACAAAACCAACTTTGAAAATATTATCAAGATGAAAGGAGGAAAACTAACTTTTGAAGATAATGCTCAGGGAGAAATTATTGGTATAGGTAACGTCTTTCTTCATGGAAAAACATTAATTTCAAATGATTTATTTCTTAATGTTCTAAAGAACAACCTCATTAGCATAAGTTAGTTATGTGATGAAGGTTACCTTGTGAATTTTAGGAATGACAAGTTCTTAGTACACAATTCCAAGTAAGACATTACTCTTTCTACCCATAGGCAAGAGAATGTTTACACAATAAACTTCTATGACCATAGAATGAAAGATCTACCTTACCATAGTGAAATAGACGATCATTCTTGGTTATGGAATAGAAGGTTTGGACACTGTAACCTTGGGAACTTATGCAAACTTTATATGAAAAGATTAGTTATGGATCTACCTAAGCATAGATTTGATTCTTCAAAAGATTGTGACCCTTGTAAACCTGGGAAGCAACATAAATCATGTTTTAAATCAGTCAGTGAATTCAAAACTACTAACTCAATACAATTAGTGAATATGGATCTCTTTGGTCCTACACAAACTACAAGCATTGGAGGCAAGTTATATGTATTTTTCTTAGTTGATTATTACACTAGATTTATGTGGGTCAATTTTCTAGCAAATAAGTATGAAGCCTTCACATATTTTAAAAGTTATATTGCCCAAGATAAAAATGAGAAAAACCTCCCATTAAAAACTATTCATATTGATCATGGTGGAGAATTTCAAAATTCTTATTTTGAATATTTTTGTAGTAGAAAAGGAATTACTCAAAAAATTTCAGCACTAAGAACACCTCAACAGAATGTTGTTGTTGAATGAAGAAATAGAATACTTTAAGAGATATCCAGAATAGTGTTGAGTGAATATTCTTTAACAAGGAATTATTTGGATGAAGCTGTAAGTAATTCTTGTTATACTTTAAATTGTGTTTTAATTAGACCTTTTCCTAATAAAACCCATTATGAGTTATGGAATGGTAGAGACCGTAGACATTCCTACTTAATGGTTTTTTTGTAAAGTATTCATTCTAAATACAAAATATAATCTACACAAATTTGCACCGAAATCTAATGAAAGAATTTTATAAGGCCACTCCACAACTTCTATGGATTATAGAGTTTTCAATAAAAACATGTGTACTGTTAAAGAGAAATTACATGTAAATTTTGATGAAAATGATCCTTTTATTTTTAAAAACCCCCAACCGATATACTTGGATGTGTTTTCAAAAACTAATTATCAACCATTGTTAGAAGAACCTTATGATAATGAATATTCCCATGAAAATATTTTTGAAGAATTCACCCCAGAATATTTTCAACCCTATGTTGATGAACAGGTTTTAAAAAACCCAAATCTATTATTTCTTAAGATTCATCATAGTGATAGTATCATTGCTGATATGAATCAACCTATAAGGACTATAATTTCCATATGGAATGAAGTATTTCATATAGAATTCCTTTCCAAATTAGAACCAAAAATAACTGATGAATCATTATATGATGATGATTGGATAAAATCTATGCAATATGAACTAAATGATTTCAAAAGGAATAAATTCTGGACCATGGATAAAAGGCCTAAGGAAACTTCTTTTATTGGTGTAAAATGGGTCTTTAAAAATAATTGTTATGAAAATGGAATCATTTTATGAAATAAAGCTAGATTAGTTTCCAGAGGCTATAATCAACAAGAAGGAATAAACTATTATGAAACCTATTCTTTAGTAGCTATACTTGAATCTATTCGTATCCTACTTTCCATTATATCATTCTTCAATTTAAAACTTTTTCACATGGATGTGAAATGTGCTTTTCATAACAGTTATGTACAAGAGGAGGTTTTTGTTGAACAACCTCCCGGTTTTGAAGATACAAAACATTCGGATCATGTTTTTAGACTTACCAAAGCATTGTATGGACTTAAGCTAGCCCCTTGAGCCCGGTATAATATTCTTTTAGGATTATTGCAGAAAAATAATTATGTTAAGGGAAATGAATATCCAACACTTTTTAGAAAAAAAGATAACAAAATGTTTTGATTGTTTAAATTTATGTTGATGAAATTATATTTTGTAAAACTCAGCAATCTTTAACTGATTCCTTTGAGGATCTAATGAAATCTGAGTTTGAAATGAGTATGATGGGTCAGTTAACATTTTTCCTTGGTTTTCATATCTCTCAAAAAATAGAAGGAATCTATATATCCCAATATAAGTATATTATATATCTTTTTAAAAAGTTTGGATATGACAACAATAGAAGTATATGTACTCCCATGGGTACCTCAAACACACTTGATGTTGATGAAGCTGGGAAACCAGTAGATCCAAAATCTTTTAGAGGTATGATAGAAATTCTACTTTACATGACAACTAGTCATCTAGACTAAATGTTTTTAGTATGATTATATGCATGATATCAATCAAATCTTATATATTATCATTTAAAGATAGGGAAAATAATTTTTTGCTACTTAAAGGGAACCATGGAATTAGGACTTTTCTATACTTATGGAAATGATTTTGTTTTGAAAATATTTTCAAATGAAGACATTGGTGGGTGTAGAATGGATAGAGAGAGTACACCCAGAACCTTCCATTTATTAGGATATTCATTAGTATCTTGGTCATGCAAGAAGCAACACTCAGTATCACTTTCCACTACTAAATATGAATATGTAGCACCAAGATGATGTTGTGTTCAAGTGTTGTTGATGCAACACACACTCACAGATTATCGTATGTGTTTTACCAAAACACAAATTTTGTGTGACAATACAAGTTCCATTTCCCTTAGTTAAAATCCTTCACATCACTCTCATGAAAAACACATAGATATTAGGCATCACATTCTTAGTGATCACACACAAAAAGGAGATATCATTCATAAATTTATTGGAACTCAAGACCAACATGCTGATATTTTCACAAAATATTAACCCTATGAGAGATTTGAATATATTAAAAAGAAGTTAGGAATGATAATTGTATGGTAATCATCCTTGTTAACTTCATGTGTAATCAATCTCCTTATAGTAATAAAATCCTTTTGATTGGGGGAGTACATTTTCTTTTCACTATTAAAAAAAATCGCAATGAAGAAGTTCATTTGTCATAATGTAGTATTTCATATTTTTTGTAATGTTGTTTTTCATATTTATTTCGCAATGAAACCTTTCATATTTTTCATGATCAAGACTTTTAGAAAAATTTCCTTAATGAAGTCTTTCTTTTTTTGTAATGAATTTTTCATATTTTTAATAATGAATTTTTTCATAATTTTTTTATACTTCAAATTTTCATAGTTGAAATTTTCGTAATGATGATTTTTGTACTTGAAATTTCCATAATAGAGTTTTTCAAAATTCTTCATAATAAATATTTTTTTCGTAGTCTAAAATTTTCGTATTGAAGATTTTCTTAATGAAGATTTTCATAACGATGATTTTCATAAGGAAGACTTGCGTACTAATTTTTTTTCATTATTGTGTTTTTTTAATCTAGTGTCCTTCAAGTAGAATTTTTCTCAATACAAATAATTCTCTTGACAATCCTAAAGGTATGATTATTTCTTGAGTTTTCTTAATCACATTTTATTTGCTAGATGTTTCGTTTGTTTTTAAAATTTCTCAGATTCTACTTTCATTAAATCCGAATGTTTTCCTTTAAAACCTCAAAATATCTGATCCTACAAATTTACCTTGAAGCTATCATTTCAACCATCAGATCTAATCAGAAGAATTCTCAACCATTAGATTGAGATATGAATATGAACTGTCGCATCAACACCTTTAAAAGGGGACCCCCGATGGTTGTCCTACATTGGTTTTCATGCTTTTCCATGTCGAAGCTCTCCCCACTTCTATAGCCCATTCCGTATTTTAAAAGGTTTCTCAATTCAAAATGTCTGGTGGAGTTCCTTCCCAATAGATGTCTTCTATCAAGCCGATTATGGAGTGGAAAGTTTACAGGGAGAGGTTGGTGCATCCAAACTTCATTAACCAGTATGAATCCATTATTTCAATGAATATCAAGCTTATTGGATGGGAGAGTGTATCCATATCATAGACAGGAGCTTAAGATGTTGTGTATCTAGATCTACTCATTTAGTTTTATGAGTCAGTTTGTTTCTTTATGGAAGAAGGGAGAGATAAGTTTTCATCCAATAATTATGGTAAAACTTTTGCACTTCTTTATAACAAGGATGCTTGCATGGTAGGGATATCCTATGAAGGATAATAATAGTTATCTTCCCACAAGATTCCATATGTTCAAGGATGATTTATCAAGGTAAAATCTATGGAGTGTCTTGGACATACGGATGTCAAGACTCCGAAAATTTCTCATATGTCAACCAACAATCGGATCCTTGAGTTATTGGATCAGGGTTTTATCATACCAAGAAAAGGTGTCAAGGACACCATAAATAAAAGTGACTTGTATATCATGTATTTTTCGGTAAATCTAAGGAAGATAAATCTGATAAATAATATTCTCATTATGATAGAGAATATCAAGTATGAGAATATGAGGGCACAGATAATCATGTATCCTTCCATACTCTCTAATTTTATTTTTCGGTGTCTTGAGTCCTTAAAGATTCCTTGCAGTTCCATGTATAATTGAAAATTTATATTAGTTAGTGATGAAACTTTGAAAATAATGAATGTCAGTTTTTTTAAAGATTCCTGAGAGTTTTATGATCTACTAGTGGAAGAAGAAAAAGTCATTTCGAAAAAAATACCGAAGAGGATAAACCATTGAATAGGCTCGAAAGAAAAGGAATCTAAAGGGAGTCTAGGAAGAATAGAAAACCCCTAAACCTATGGAATCTCAATCTGCTCCTCCAAAACCCAAGAAGCAGAAAGCCTATTCAGATGAGGTGGTTTCTAAATAGAGGGAGGATAAAAAGAATCAAAATGAAGGAGAACCAAAATTTTGTATAGATCATGCTGAGGCAAAGGCTCTAAAAGAATAGACTACTGAAGATCTTGAAAATCAATCCAAATAGAATAATCTTAAGAAGAAAATGTCTAAGGCCTACATTATTCAATCTCTTTTGAGAGACACTAAAATTGCATCTGAGAACCTTCGTGTATCGAAACCATTCTTAGTAGAACCCTTACCTAGGACTCCAGGGAATAAGTTCATCACTCTTGAAAAAGTAATAGAAAATATTTTTGAAGAAAAGGAAGCTATAGAATAAGTTCAAGAAGATAAAAGAGGTGATGAAGCAACTGCTCTGATAGAAAAATTTGATGACTTTGATGAGAAGGAAAGTGCTTCTGACAAATTATCAATCTGGACTTCTCATGCCGGATCTTCAAGGCTTGATACCCCTGTAATTGATAACAGGGCTGAAGAAGAAGTAAACAAGTTATCTGAAGAAGATATTCATAATCATGAATTTATTCATCATGAAGATATTGAGGCAAGAGACGAGAAAGAAAAAATTGATGAAGATAAGATTGTTCAGTTGTCTGAAAGTGAGCATGAGTCTCCAGATAAATAAGTTGTTCTAAAAACTCATAAGATGAAAAATGCGGTTACAGATACACCTCAGAGATAAATATTAAGGAAGAAGGACACTGGTGGATCCTCTAAGAGGAATCCAATTGCTCTAGAGGAAGATCCATCACTAAGAAAAGTGTTAGATTTAGAGTCATTAGCTTTAAGACATGATTTTTTCCTTCAATATCTGAAGAAGCTTGTTGACACAATTCTGATCATTCCAACCATTGAATCCAAATGTTGGATGCTTCAACATAGCTCAAAACCAAAATTTGTTTCTGTGTCCATAGTGATGGATAGGCAGATAATGATTGAGGTTGATTGCATGAACATTCTTACCAACTACGATGCCCACAGAAAAAATTGTAAGAAAATGGTTAGATGGTCATAGAATGTAGCAGAAGATTTGAGACTTCTTGCTGAGTTTTAAGAAGATGTTAAAAAATATTCTGTTAATGAAGATAGAAAAATCAAGGATCTCATAAATAGATTTGAGGAAAATCTAAATCTTGAGCAAAGTACTCGGATTTAGGAGGTCAAGGATCTGAATGGGAGGTTGAACTCTATTGCACAAAGTTGGAAGAGGGACATGGATCTCCAGATCGAGATTGAAGAAAAGCTAGTGAAACAAGATGACTTGTTGGAGTCTTAGGAAGAGTCTCTGAAGGATTAGGATGAAAAGATAAAAGGCTTTGAGAAGAAATTAGAGGAAGATCACAAGGAACTAAATAAGCTGAAAACCGTAGTAAAAAAGTTGATACCCATGGAAGGAAAATAAATCAATCTGATCTTTGGTTGTATTTTTTTCCTTGTACAAATTATTTTAATTTTAGTGATATTGTTGTTCCTAGTTTTTTGTGAATGTTTGTACAAATATTTCAGTTACAATATTTTTTTTCCATTCCATTAAACTCTTTATGAAAATCACAAAGGGGGAGAAGGAAAAATAATTCTATGTAAAGAAGAAATATCACAAAGTAAGGGGCAGTTTATCTTAGGGGGAGTTTTCATAAAAATATTTTCATACTCAAGATAATAAAAAATCCCATTATGAAAATCCAAAATATGATCTGTAGTGTTCCAAATCCTAATAGGGAGTTAGTTGTATTCATCATTTCCATTGTAAAAAGGGAGATATGTTTTTATTTGAAAGTCTATAAAATTATTTCTAAGTCCTTATATTTTTTTCGTAAGAATATTTGTGCTTTCCAAAATGGGGGAAAATATTGTGTCAATAAGGTTTTCCTTATGAATTTTCCATTCCTTCATACATGGGTGAGACTTTTAAGTCAATAAGTTATCTGTATGACTTTACCATTCCTTCTTGTTTTGAAAATCACAAACACCTCATCTTAAGAAAAAATTCATTTTACCCTTTGATTTACTTCTATATAGAAAAATCTCATACCCCAAGGAATTTTTTCCTTACCATATTTTCATTGATCATATTATAATTTTTCTACGTGTAAAATTCTGTTTGGAACCAAAACCTTGGAATCCTATAAATACCTATGATATGAAGCATTATATTTTAGAATCTAAATTCTGATTATGAATTCGGGTTGCAAACTTTTATAAGATCTGACTCTGAATTCTGATTACAAATTGTGGTTAGGAACTCTTCTGAGATCTGACTCCGAATTCTGAATACAAATTCTGGTTACGAACTCTTCGGAGTTTTGACTCCGAATTCTGATTATGAATTCTGGTTACGAACTCTTCTAAGAGCTGACTCTGAATTCTAAATACAAATTCTGGTTATGAACATTTCCACATTCTGACTCTGAGTTCTCTGAATACATACTCTGAACACTTATGAGTTATAACTATGAATTCTCATGAACACTGACTCCAAACATTGTAATATCTGGTTCTGAATTCTTGTGAATCCCGATTTTGAATTTCCTTGAAATTCAGACTCTGGATTCTATAGAGTTCAGGTTCCAAATTCATAGGAAACAGAATCTGAATATCCTTGTATTATAGATTCCGAATTCAATTTTTGTTAGACTTTGAACTATATTTTACTCACATTCCGAATAAGGGATTTTAGTTAGGTAACCATATTTTTTCTTTCACGTATTTTGTTATAAATTGATTTCATGCTTTCAGTTACTAACTAAACATTATTTGAGTGACACGTGTAAAGGTGCCTCTGAAATTCAAGGAAAAATATTACCATTGGAGGAGGGAGCTGACCATTGAAGTTGTTCCTTTAAATAATAGCCCATTTGAAAGAGCTCACAACCTTGATGATTGTTCTATGACTCTAGAGATTACATGATGTTGAAGTGATTTCTAGAGAGAGACTATCACTAAATTGTGCATACTAAGCTTCTTTTTCATATTTTCATTGTGCGACTCTGAATCTTACTGAGTACATATGAGGGCTTTTAGGGATAGGAAGACAGAGGTGCCGACTACCTTGAAGTTGAGGGCTTGTGGGGATATCAAGACATACTCTTATCATAATATCGATGGCATACCCTAGTGTGGGTAACATATACTTTCTTGAAACTATAAATCAAGGGACCTTTATCCATGGTTTTTGGATACCCTTGTCTTGGGGTTAAAACATTTACTACTTGTTACCTGTTTTGTTTCATGTTTTCCACTGCATTTTATTTGTTGGAGAATGTACAACTATCCTAAATTTCCTTATACTTTTGTATTCTGATTTAGTGATATTCTACAGGCATTAAGGAAGAATATTTATCTTTTTAATCATTCATTAAGTTTCATTTCTGGAATCACTTTTCCAGAATTACTTTCTCAGAATCATTTTTCCGGAATAAAGAAAAGGTGTAGAACTAGAGGTTTTGTGAATTACCTGGTTTAACCCTGTAAAACATAATCTTCATTAAATGTTCCAATGGAATTTTTTAATGTATAGAATTCACCACCTGTATATTCAGTATAATTAGATACTCCATACAATATCCTTGTTATTTTGATCCTACATTTGGTATTATAGAGTATATCATACTCAGACATAAAATCTCAACACATTTATATTATATGGATTATGTTATAATGTAATGATGTTTACGAATCCCATTTTATCTCATGGGTTATTCTATGATGAATGATATATGTTTTTTGGCACATGTAAGAATGATTTCATTTTGAGATGGGTGGGAACTATATCTCTAACCAATGAATTGGGTAAATATTTATATCTCATGAGATAGACATGACTAGAATGGAAGGTAAATCTGGTTCATTAATACATGGATAGAATGAAAAATAAACCTGGTTCTATGTTGGACTTTTTCTTCTATGATGGTCTTGGAAAAAATTCATTGGATACTATGGAAACCATAATATGTGATTAATAGTTTTCCACCATTACATGTTTTATTCTAATTCTATTTTTTCATGGTTAATGCTCCTTCATGATCGATTCCTTACGTACTTCCATTATTTATTTCATGACTCATGATTTCAATGTTTAAACATTATGTTCATGATTTTACATTTTAATTTCTATGGTTTTTTTATGTTATCTATGTTTACACTTACTAATAATTTGACCTCACCTAATTTATTTTATCTTTTCTCTAGGATATAAAGAATGGTTTTAGGTAGAAAAACAAAAGGGGAAGATCTTTTTTGGGAGATGTTGATGATCTTTTTCCATGATTAGAAGATTATGTTCATATTTTCCTAAGTCACTAATCTAATACGGTGTTTTGAAATTTGATTATGTAATGTATTAAGTATTCCACAAACAAAATGTAATTTCCACATACGTTAAGCATTGGTCTCTATAGTCGGTATCAAAGAAAAGGTTTAGTCAACCATTGAAAACTAGGATGCATTGACATTAGTGGGATCCCTATAGATATTTTTATGGAAGGTCTAGGTATATCCCAATGGTTATGTATAAGTATATTTTATCATCCTATAATTATGATAATGATCATGAATAACCAAATATTAATCTTAAGCTATTTGAGATTGAAAGCACTCCCCCTTGAATATGTTGTTTTCATAGTGTGATTTTTTCCTCACACACTATTGTTTTTATGTTTTAGTCAATAGAGGGAATCCAAATGAATCGGTTAAACATTGAAATGGATGAAAAAATTGGTGACTATGAGAAACAAAATATTGTAATGACTAGAGTAAATGATATAGCGATTATTTTGAATTAGTCATCATCATATATGATTAATAGGGTGAACATTAGTGGTATTCCTAATTCATCGAATAAGAGGAATATGGAATTTCATGAATGATTCCATGGTGACAAACATAGAGGAAAGAAGATTAAGAATGTTAAATATCAAGAAGATAAAATGAATAACCCTGAGGAATACCTAAAATTCAGGGGAAGAAGGTATATCTCTAGAAAAAAGGGTCATAGAGTGACGAACTGTTATGAAGTTCAATGTCTTATCTATTGAAAATATGGGCATTACCCAAATCAATGGTCAGACACAAGGATCTATGTCCAAGACAAGGAAGGACTTATTACATGCCTAACATTAAATTAGATGTATTGAAGTATTTATGTATTTTAATCCACAAATGATGAATGGTGATTTATATGAATGTTATCATTTAATGTTTTTCACTATGGATTTCCAAGAATATGTTGAATAGATATAATTGATAAGAAAAGTCATGTAATGAAAAGGTGATATTCCAAGGAAACAAATGATTAAGTTAAAGATAACCCTTAATATGTTAATGATGTTGATATTATGCTATTTTTATAATAATATGTTGGAAGATATTAGTTACCTTGTAACTGGTTAGGGATTTGATGAAATTTGGGTTATGTTGTCATGAATGAAGTATATAACTTTTCAATACTTAAGGAATATATCCAATAAGTTTTTGAAAAAGTAAACATGAATGTTTTAAAAAGGATATATGATAATGTAGGTCATTACCTTTACTCAAGATAATTCATGATGAATTCATTAAAATGTTTGGAATGTGGCCAAAAGGATATATCTTATGATATATGGGGGATAAATGATGTTATTCAAATTCTTGATAATAGTTTTTTTCTTATGAGATTGGACAACAGTATTTTGGATAAGCCTAATGGTTAGATTGGATTAAGTTGGACATCAGATAGTATTGTTTAAGGCCTGAAATATATATATATATATATATATACTATTTTTGGAATGTTATAATAGTATGATTTTACAAAAAGGATTACTCGTAGGATAGGAGACAACCCATCGTGTCAGACAAGGATACGGGAATCAAACCCACAACCAAAGTGTGATAGGCCCTTATCACCTACCACTAGCCAACATGAATTCCATAGTAGTAGAAATTTGTTTTATTTTATTAAGAGATATGACATATGAATTATAAGTCCATTTTAGGAACCATATATGATTAATCTCTCCATATATGGACTTATGTATATTTAATAACTTCTGATACACTTTTTGAGATAGAGACAGTTGAAATGACCTATCATTCTATCGTATGATCTGCTAACACTTAAAGTATGAAAAATTCATCTTTATTTCCTTAAATTCGAGATGAAGAGTAAATTTTTCAGGGAATTTCCAATGATGAAATTGTACAAAAAAATTGATTTAGGAATACTTGTCATGTTCATCATCCTTAAGAAATGGATCTTGAAACAAAATCCAAGTGATTTCTTATACGATGAATCATATGGTCCCATAAATCATCGCCGATTTATGGCTTTCTGGTAGTTAGCTATTCTCTAAACATTATTCTCTATCCCTATCCATCAGAAGATGATGCTTAGATTTCTCTTCCATATCTATTTTTTCACTTCCAGCTTATGTTATCATATGTGGAAACCTAGTGATGAGATAATCCGGATAACCATTATGTTTCTAAAATTCCATTTTAAAATGATATTTTAGTATTCCTTTTTACAATGTGGGTTTCTATGAAAGAAACTATCAAGTAGAAAACCATTTATAACCCTGATGAATTTCGAAGGAGAAATTCATATTAAGGGGGTAGAATGTAACCCCCCAAGATTTTATGAGATATATTCTATTTAATTTATTTTATGTCCTATGTTTTACACTAAACTAAGATTATCTTGTGCTATACAAAACATCATATTAGCTTTTAGTATACAGAACAATATTCTTGGCTTGTGTTGCACACAATTTCATGTTAGTTTGATAGAATCAAACACTGACTAATTATTTTATTCAATGTAAAAATGAACTGAATTTGTATTATGTTATACACAACACCAAATTATTCTTTCAATATAGGAAACACTAACATGGAGTGTGTTACATGTAGGATAGACCTTCCCCAATATATTGTGTTGTAAGCGATACAGAGTTTGACTAAACAATGATATATTAATAAAATATTATTATTTAATAGGATATAAACTAGCCATTCTAAATTTTATTAACCACATTTTTATTTAATAACATTTTCACCCATCTTACACTTTTTCTAGAACATGGTATGAGAACAAAATCATTATTTACCGGATAAAATAAGTATTTTTGGAAATAAAATACAGTTTTACCACCTTTTATTGGAACACCCATTTTAAATATAGTTTTTGTCACTTTTATATATTCTAGTTGAAAAAATAAATTTCTTCTTTAGAAAGGATCATCAAAATTTACATTGGATTAAATTTTGGAATTTTTCTGATAAAATACATATTTTTATGAATAGTCAAAAATATTGTATTTTAATAAAAAACTACCTTTTAATATAATTTATTTATATAGTTAGATTATAATATTAATTGTTTTTAAAGCATAATTATATTATAATTTTCTCATTTAATCAAAATTTGGTCATTGGATGTAATTTCAGTTTTAAATTGGATATAAAGTGATGTCATTATTTAGATAGATATTACTTCTTAAAAACATGATTTATGGTTTTGACCATGAGAATTAAATTTAAGTTAATTAGTGATACTTATATGCTTTGATTTTGGAAACATGGGTTCTTTATTTTGAATCAAAATCATTATATTTTTTAAATAGTTACCATTTATTTTTTGATGTTATGAATAGTAAATTTAGTAAATGTTTTTTTAACATGGTTAAAGGCTAAATCTGGTAAATAAGGGTAAAAATTCAAATTATAATAATATTAAACTACCCTAAAACATGTTCTAATTCAATTAGATGATCTATTTCTTACCATTTGAATCTTTGGGTATATTTTGGGACCCCATGGATTCACTTGTATGTTAAAATGACATTTTAGAATAATTAATTTAAGTAAAGATAATTATTACCTAAACATATATCTTTTACAAAATCGATTTTAATATATAGTTATATAACTGGAATCTGGGTATATAAATTGTAATTAGAAATTTAAAAAATTCTCCTACATCATGGTATTTTATTTATAATTTATATATATATTAAATGAGTATATTTATTTATGAAAAAATTATGATGTCGTGATTACCTAATTACGAATCGGTTCACATAAATAAATTAATAAATATAAAAAATGTAATTTGGTTATTTTTATGTCATAAAATAATTTTATAGATGATATTGAAATGTTTTCTTATAGTTAATGCTTTATTTTTGAATTAATCAAGTTGTTATGAATTTTTAAAAATTTATGTATGAATAGAGTCCAAAATTGACACTATTCATATCTTATAATATAAAATTGTTCATTATATGATATTATATTTATAGAAATTTAATATTCACCCAAATAATTAATATAAGTCAAAATATTTCATATATTGATTTTTAGGGTCTTTTGACATGATATGGTTTTTACATTAACCCATAATGTGTAAATAACATGATATCATGGTAAGATTTGAAAGTGTAAAATAATGGTAAAATAATATAAGGAAATAATATTATTCAAAACAAGTCAAAAAAATATTGGATGATGGATTTTAGAACAAAAATCATCTTATCTTAGAATCAAATAAGGTTTTTACATTTTTAAATCTAAAATAAATTTTAATAAATTAATTTTTTGGAACTTTCGTAAAGTGCCCATCTCCGATCTTGAAAAAGTGAACCTCCTCCCTCTAATCTTCACTCAATTTGGAGCCTTCATGATCAGCCAACCCCTACCCATTTCACTTTTCGACATCCTTATTAACATTCTAGAGGTGTTGGTATTCTCAGAATACCAACTCTAGTACCCTAAGGGAATGTTTAAAGGAGGCACGTCGTGGAAGAGGAAATATCTTCTACCGATTCATTCAAATTTATTTCTTCTTCTAATTCCTATTATTTAGTTGTATCATTATAAATTAATTACATCAGTATCACTCATATAATGATATTTTATTATAAATATTAAACAACCCTTTTTCATATTCTATCCATCCTATGAGAAACAAACACACCGCAAGTGTGTACGTACGTATTACCATCTCCATATCGTGGTGTAATCTGTTTTTTACCACCACCTTACATGGATAGGTATAAAGGTGGAAATAATAACAATTCATAATTATTATAAAATGATACCAATTATTAGATATTATAAACCATCCACTTCAATAACATTCAACAACTTTGGGAATGATATCATCTCTCGTACGTATGTACAGCTTACCGTCATCATGACGTGATGAGATTCATTCTCCATGTTAAAAATTCAAGAATCATTATAAATTTTATATAATAAATAATAATGAAACATTGGAAATAATAGTGATACAATATTACTGTATATATTTATATATTTTATTTACATACTTCCATCCAATTCACAAGGAAATGAAAACATCGTTCATTCATACGTAGGACCTACCGTCTCCATGAATAGTGTATTCCATTTTATTTATCAATCTATTATATATATATATATATATATTTATAATTAATATATATATATATATATATATATCATGTTTTAAAATATGGAATTATTAAAATCTATAATATATCTTATCAATTGAATAATAACAAGTCCAAACATGTATGATAAACAAAATGATTTTTACCTAAAATGTTTCGTTGACAGTGAATTGAAAAATAAACAGGTAATATATTGTCATAAGAGAATAATATATTATATCATAAAAATTGTTATGGTTCCGTTACAAGTTTTTAATATGTTTAAACAAATATACTAGAGTTTTAGACCAATAATGAAGAAATCATACCTATGGTAAGGGATAATTTTTTAATACCATTTTTATCTGAGATTGTTTATATGTATTTTATGGGGATATATTTATCATCCATATCTAGGTTTTATATTATTTCATAAAATAGTGAATATTATTCTTTGTATATTTTAATTCATTTTTACCCATTTGTTTCTTTTAATACATGGTATAGGAGGAATAATTATTTTATTTACCATATGAGTTACTTGTTGACTTTTCTGGTAAAAGGAGGAAAATGTTTTTTTTAATTTATACGACATGAATGGACGTTTACGTGTTTATGAATCCTTATTTTATCAAATATTCCAGTATACAATTTCATGTTTATTTTCAACTAAATTATTTTCTATTAAAATTTTGGGAAATTTTGAGAAAAGAAAGTGTTTTTGAAGAAGAAAGGATATTTTCCTTAAGAACTAAACTCGAGTGGTTTATCAAAATTATTTTCTATCTAAAATGACCTAGGGTTACGTTTTTATCCTTATTATTACATTTATTGTGTTTATGATCGAATTATTTAAATTAATTCCATTTATCATATATGGATTATCTTATGATGAAATGATGTTTAAGAATCCCATTTTATTTAATGGGTTATTATATGATGAATGATTTAAGTATTGTGGAACATGTAAAAATGTTTACATTATGAGATGGGTGGGACCTATATCTCCCTCCAATTCATGGATTAAAGAGTTATATATCATGATATAGACATTACTAGAATGGTAGGTAAATCTGGTTCCATAATACATGGTTGGAATGAAATGTAAACCCGTTTCAGTAATGGACTTGGTCCACTATGATGGTATAAGAAACAATGCCTTTTCTACTACATAAATACAAATATGTGCTTATTATTTCCCCAATTACATGTTTTATAGCAATTATATTCTATATTGCTTAATGGTTCTTTATGATCTATTCCTTACATACTTCCATGATTCATTTCAAGACTCAACATTTTACCATTTAAAATATTTGTTCATGTTTTTGAATTCTAATGTTTATGGTTTGTCTTATGTTCTCCATGTTTACGCTTATTGAGAATTTTAGATCACCTATTTTTGTTTTCCTTTCCGATGATATAAAAAATGGTTTTATGTAGTAAAAAAATGATTTGATATTTATGGGAGATGTTGGAGATCTTTCACCATGATTAGAAGATTGTGTTCCGAGTATCCAAAGACACTGAACTAATAAGGTCATTGGGATTTTTTTGTGTCATTTATTATATATTCCTCAAAATAAATGTAATTCACAAGTATGTAAATCTTGGGTCTCTACATTATCATGCTCAAATTGATGGTATTCTAAAAGAACAATTCGAACCCTATAGGATATGTTGAGATCTTGTTCTCTTGATTTCAAGGGAGGTTGGGATCGACACCATCCTCTAGTTGATTTCTATTACAACAAAAACTATCACTGAATAATTCCCAAGACACCATATAAACCCTCTATTTGAAGAAATTTAGAGATCCAACGTGATGGGATGAGGTTTTATAATGAAAGAATTTTTGGATTTAGAACACTGATGAACCGGTCGAGAAGGATAAAACTATTCAGCATCATATCAAGGTAGTTCAATGTTGATAGAAAAATTATGTCAATAAAAATTGAAATTATCTAGAACAAGAAGTTGGACAAAATGTGTTTTTTAAAATCCCACCCTGGAAGAATGTTATGGTTTTCGAGAATAGTGGTAAACTAATCCCTGAGTATATTGGCCCTTCTGAAATTCTTGATCATTTGTGGATAGTATCATACCTCCTGGTACTTCCTCCAAATATCATTCAAGTCAATGATAGTTACATGTGTTTCTAATAAGGAAGTATGTACCTTAAACTTCACATCTACTAAAATCTTAGTTCATACCACTGGAGCATGATCTTTCTTATGAGAAGAAACCTATTGAAATTCTGGACCGATTAGAGAAAGTTCTACGAAACAAGACCACTCACTTGGTCAAAGTATTTCGCTCAAAATCACTAGTTATAGGAAGCTATGTGGGAACATGAGGATATGATAAAACATTGACTAGGAATATGTTACATGAAACACCATCTTGGTGTATGATTCCCACAATACAGAGTTGGTGTACGATACATGCAACACTGAGTTGGCATATGGTACACTCAACACTTAGATTCTACGAAATATCTCTTTTTGTTATTTTATTTATTTTAATAAGATAATTATCAGAAAGTAGTTAAACATGGTAATATTTATATTAATAATTACCTTTCAAATATTTTTTATAATTTTTTATATAAATAAAACATATTGCTAAAAAAGATATGATTTTTGGTAAAGTCATTATTATATTCAAAAACATTATTTTTTCAAATGAACTACTTCTAATAATTAATGTAATTTTAGACACATTTAGAAATTTTTTTTGAAACAATGTACTTCATTTTTGAATTGGTAATGTCAAAATTATCCTAGGATGAATATTTGTTATTTTTCTAAGAAAAGTCATTTTTATGAATAGTGATAAATAAGGATTTTTTTAAAAAAAAGCCTTTTTTCTACTTAATTATTAATGATAACTGTTATTATAAATATTTATTATTGTAAAATTAGATAAATCATACATCTAATAATACAATAATATTATTTAGGATAAATTTCACTTTGAAAATTAATTTAAAATCTTAACAAACATTTGAACTATTCAAAATTTTATAACCCCGTTATTTTGTCCCGTCTACGAGATTAGCACTAATAGTAATTTTCCTGGTTCGGTGATTGGAATTTCTAAAATCTGATATACACCATTGCATTCAGTCTAAGCATTGAGTCTAATAAGACCATGTTAATTTTTTGACCAAAAAGATTAGTAAATGTCATTAAAATTAATCATTGCAATTATGGCCAAATTAAGCTTAATTAATAACTAAACATTAATGTTAAGGACCAAAGTGACCTAGAAACTTGTCTAACAGAAATTGAATATCCACATTTCCACCATAAAGCATACATTATTTAGTTTGGTTGGTTTTTAATACTTTTTTAATGTAATTACATGTGCACACCTCATTTGTTTAAACAATTCAATGTGAGTTCTTTTCCTTCCTATAAATGGACACCAACTCTACCCATTCCTCACACCTCTAAATCATCATAATTTCTTCCTTGATCTACCCAAAAATCCCACAAACAATAATCTATTTAACTTTGAAGCCTCCCTTTTGGCAGAATCCCACTCAAGGAAACCGTTTGGAACAAACCAAAAGGAGTTACTCGATTTAGAGGTAACATCTTCTTGCAAGCTACTCTCGTTTATTTTCCTTCTAAACTTACTCCACTCTCCTTATTTACATATTGTGTGAAAAATAATTATCATACATATACTGGGATGTTATTATGAAACGATTATGACCTAAAATCACACACACCTTCACCTAAAGGATGTTGAACATATTGTTTCTATCTATGACAAACTAGAACCTCACGAAACGATGATTATTCATTTCTAATTTACCAGCAATCATATTGGACATTATATTGGACAATATATTTACATATGTAATATATTATATTTATTATGTCTTTGAGATTAATTATTCTTTTTGTAACATATGTCTTTTTACCTTCAATTTTGTATTAATATGATAATCTCGTTTGATGAAGTGGTTACTACCGCCCCCTAAAAGTGATTTGATTCGTTCAAACACCACATAAAAAGTATTAAGGATGGGTTTAATTAGTTTATACTATATATTTGATATATTAATTAAAAGGTAATAATGATATATATATCTCTCTCATTGACATAATTTCATTCAATACAACAATAAAAACAGAAACAACGTTCATGCGTATGAATGAGTTACCGTCTCCTTGAATGGTGTTTTCCATTTTGTAAATAATTATGTTATAAATTTTTATAATATAAATATAATATTTTTATATTATTTTTATATCATGTTATACATTCTATAATCATGATATATGTATAAGTACCAACACTGTTACAAATGAACACACATGCGAAGATTAAAGAGAATGATTACCTGAAGAGAAACATTCACATAAGATAATTAACAAGCACGTTAATATAAGGTCATAAGAAAACCAAGAGAGAGGCAGTACACATCGTAAGGATAATTTCATCTCACTTTTAATTTTTGTGAGATTCATGTCATGTTCACCACTATGCCCTTTTGTGTGGTGTATATAATTAACATGATATAATTCTATTTATATTATATATTAATGTATTGGTATTAATATATCCCTTCTATTATCCTTTTTAATGGGTTTTAACTTTCAAATTTTACCAAATTGGTAAAAATGTTTGTTGTCAATTTTTTTTCTTTTGAGGCTCATGTTTTGTTATCCACCTAAACTGTTTTTCGAGGTGTATAAAATTCCATTGCACATGTTATAACATTTATAATCTAATTTTTATGATATCATAATCTTACATTAAATTTCCTTTCTTACATGGAGAGTATGAATCCAAGTAACCAAGATTTCAAGAGTTTATTGAGACAATCTTATCATTTTTCGAGATTATTTATGTTTATGCTTCATTTGATAAAATCTATCAAGATTATTCATGATTCTACCTATCCTATGTTTATTAAACTTATTCAATTTTATTTATCTCCATTTGCTTCCACTCATTGGTACTTAATTTAAGGTTTTTTGATAAAATTGTACCATCACTCTCTTCGGTTAGAAATTCATTGATCTCAAAATTCATTTTTTTAAAATGTTGTCAAAATGCTTTCAAAAGATCCATGAAAATAATTTTCAATGAAAAAGGAATTTAAAAGTTATTTATTGTTTTAAAAGAATCATTTATATGTTTTAAAAGTAATTTTCAATGAAAATGGTTATCAAAATGTTTTATGTCATAAAAATAATTTTTCAATGAAGAAATGATATTTTCTTAAAGATGACTTTTTGAAAGATCTTACAAAATTATTTCCCATATAAGATAACATACATTGTTGTTGCTCGTGACAATATGGGGAAATTATTCAAAGTTTCCATTCATTTTCTTTCTGGGAATGGATTGTGTTTTTATGGCTTGATGTTAAGAAACTCGTTTCTCTTTCACGGGTTATATAATTCTGAGAACCGCTTCTTTTCACAGGTTATGTTTATGATAAAATTATGATGAAAGATGTCTCTTTCCAAAGGTTATTATATGTTTAATTTTTTATGTTACCAATTTAATTTAATGGGTTATGATATGTTCATTTATACTCTTATGGAACATGTATGTATGATTGCATTAAGTGATGGGTGAGACCTATATCTACTTACAATACATTAGTTAATGATTTATATCTCATGAAATAGACAGGGCTGGAATACGACTTTACCCAGTTTAGTAATACAGGTATACAATGATGGTTTACTCACCTCCGTAATACAAATGATGGAATGATTTTTTACTTAGTTCAATAATACAAATTTGGAATGGGGGTTCACATGGTTCAGTAAATGAATTTTTCCACTAATATGATATTGGAATTTATTCCATGGATAATATGGAAATCATTATATAAATTTTTTTCCACAATTCCATGTATTACTCCTATGTTATTCATTCATGGATTATGTCCTTTACTTAATTTTTATTCATGTATTATAAACTACAATTCATTATTCCCTGATTCATGTAAATGATATTTGATATTCATGGTATGATCTTTTGTTTCCATATCATGTTACCATACCCTCATGCTCATGTTTATGTATACTTGTCTCCCTTTTTAACCTTATTGGGAATTTGAGCTCACAGATTTTAATCATTCTTTCCCCATGATATGAAGCTATGTATTGTATTTTATGTGTCTAATAAGGGTTCTATTTTCGAGAACCAAGTGGGAGATAATGTATCTCAATAATGTATCGGTGAGTATGTTTCCACATTCCCAAATGCACTATATGAACTATTCTAATTGAGTGTCCATTTATATAATGTTTATGTATTCTGAAAATAATATGTAATGATTATTTTTCTAAATAGATGGTCTTTATAATAATAATATAAATGACTTAATATAAGTATTAGTTGAACTCTCAAGATGAAGACCGAATGCTCAATCTGTCCTTTTGGATTCAAATGTAGGTTTTAGAAGGGAGGGAGAGAACCAAAAATCCATATGAGGGGAGTCTTATGGTTGTGGGTGTCTAATGGGTATTGTGTGAATTATAAATATGAAGAATGGTTCATTTTTTTAAAAAAAATGATAAACCCCGCCTCCCTTATAAGATTTGTTGAATTCCATCGTCTATCCAGTTGTCTCTACTAGCTTTCCAATGGATTTGGGAAGATTTATTTTACATTAAATGAACCACATGATATTTAGTGTATCATGGAAAAAATTACCTCTTCTTTGGATCTTCACAAATGATCCAATGGCCTTTCAATAGTTTGTTTTTGAATTAGAGTAGCTGAAAAATATATAGAATGTCCCCCCAACCCATCCTCATCCTAGTGTTGGACTCCAAAATGCATCTTTAAATCCTATTAATTTTCAAAAAAGGATCCAAAGATACATTACTATTGAAAAGTGGTTTTCATTCCATAGAGGTGTCATAATTCAGCTCCACTATTAACATCTCAACATTCAGATGTATCAATGTATTTTTCAGAAACTACTCATGACATTATTATCAAATGTTAGATTCATCCTCCCATATATCTTTCTATTCAAGAAAGTGTTTTCATAAAACCCAAAAAATAGGGACACTCACACATCAAAAATCCTCCACATTTAATTCCCCTATCCAAAGGGGTTGTTCCTCAAGGAACACATTATTCATATGTTAGAACAATGTAGTAAGGAATAGTAATTAGCCCATCATACAAATGCAATTAATAATCTTGAATAGCCAAAAATATTTTTTCACTAACATTCCCAACCTCCATAGATACCAATTACCTAACTGAGGGGACACATGAAATAAAGACATCTCATCGACAACAAAGGCGATGTCTTTTATAATTCAGTAAGCACATGACATATTACTATTTTGAGATACTAACAGCTATTTCTATGACAAATACACCACCTATAAGGAATTTTATACAATTATCATCCCAATAATTTTGGACCCACCCACCATCTCATATCATAGTATTGATCGATATGGTTTCCTATACATATCCTCATTTAGATGTATCTTAATCAAAAGAATATCCTTTATTAAATGAGAACTATACCATTTCCAAATAATCATCTCAAGATCATAAAAAACTATAATGTATAGATGGTTCATATCCTCTAAATACATAAATGTTCTCTCAGAATTCCCTTCTCTATGAGGATGAAAGATTGTGCTCAATATCAAAAGGTTACACCTCACATTCTGTAAGAATTACTAAACTTTCAAGAGTGTATAGTGTATATCAGTCAGATACTATGTTCAAATGAGCCTCATGTAACTACAAGCTTTCTTGAACCCAGATCATTCCTAGATTAACAACCGAATACATCTCTTGGATTAGTATTAAGTGATCCACATTGGAAAAACGAACCACTACAACCCATTTTATATCTCCAACACTCATGGACCTAAGAAACCTGTCATAATTTTTATGGTGACCACATACAAAATATATATATATATAGTCAATAGAATTTGTTGGTGTCACCCTCCAGGTTATGTATGATCAGAAGTGATTCCATGACATGTAATACAATTAGAGAAAAAACATACAATGTATATTTCTAAGACATGCCACTTGAATTGTCACATAAAATGACTATTCATCTTGGATGACACATGATGCACCACCCGCTATTAATCTTGAGAATATTTCATAAGATCCTCTCTCATGGAAGATGCAACCATACACAAATAATTGACTATAATAACTCAATTTTTTTCTAAAGCCTGACATGAAATTGGTCAACAAACATCCCACATTTTTCACATCACATCATGCTCTATATCAAAATTTCAAATGGACGTCACTCATTCCATAATAAATTGCATGATAACTATGGGTTTACAAGACACACCCCTTTATCCTTAGTTACCCCACTTACTATTATTCTGGCATAGCAATGAACATCTACCCAACTTCTGATGTTTTCTCCGAAACGACTTGTGTTTTCCAATATAGAACATCATCAACTACATTACCATTGATCAGATTATACTGAATATTTAAATAGTAAATTTTCTTGTACTCTGTCCAATTTTATCTAATGAATATTCTGATCACACTGGGAGAATATATTCTACTCACATTTATTGTCACTACATATGAAAAATATCTATGTAAATGGGTAGTGTCCCCATGAGAAAATTACATGAAGCATAGTTTCCAAATCTATATTGTGAGTATATTTGTTCTAGTTCTAGGATCGCAACATTAGAGACATGTAAGGAACTACCTTTTCACCATGAATTACAACTTCTCCAAAGATAATTATAAATGTTTCACAATATATTACAAAACATGATCTCGCCTCAAGGGGAATCATGATCAAAGTCCATGTAAACCTATACATTTTATCTTCAAATAATTCATCACACTATTATGTATATTTAAATATTCACCCATCTTTTTATTTTCATTAATAGAACTTTCTAGGTGATAATAGTCTTAAATTAAACTCTTATAGTACCCAACCAACCCGAGACAACTTCTTATGTCATACAAATTCCATGGTTGTTCCCATGAGATGATTTCCTTAACCTTCATTAGATTAACTAATATTTCATCTTGAGGAACCATGTGCCCAAGATTTATCAACTCTTATATCCTAAATTGAAACATCATGCATATGGAATAAATTTGATGAACATGATGTTTTCTCAATACATTATCATTGTGTTTAGAATGTGATTCTGATTATTTGGAATATATTAGATACCATCAAATAACACAATGAGTATTGAGTCCTTATATGGGTGAAATACCGTTATTATGAGGGCCTGGAACACTATTAGATCACTCATCAGTGAAAAATACCTGATAAGATATTCATAAATCCCATACCTATTCATAAACAGTATATTCTATTTGTATTCCATTAATTCTTGAATCTAATGGTATCTCTATCATTGATCAATAATAAAAAACCACTAAGTGCATCTCAACTTATAAAACAAGTCTTCAATTATAGTTAGAAGGTTCCTTCCAATTATATTTATTTCATTTACATATTAGTAGTCCACAAAAGTCCAAATATTTCCTTCAACCTTCTTCAAAAACAACACTAATGTGTCCCTAAGAAATGTGATTAGTCTTGTGATTTATTTACCATCACGATTATCCATATAATTCATGATATCATTAAAGTAATTTGGTTCCATATGGTATGGTGGAATAAATATGAGTTATTAAATGGTCATAACAATTATCTCAGACTCACATCCCTTATATAGAGGTAGCATTGATAAATCCTCTTGGATGGAATATCAATGTAGGTCGACCACTAGAGTGAATTAGGATTAAGTCGCCATTTGATCTACTACAAGTATAATTCTTGACAAAATTAATAAATAGTTTTCCCTATGATGAGGTTATGGTCCTTAGATACCATCATATTTTCCCCATTCATCATTACACAAAACATTCCCCCTTAGGTGATGGAATTGTTACTCAACTCTGATAATAACTATTGTTAATGTTTTAACTGGTCAAACAATCCATGAAAGGATCATATAAAAACCTATAATATCAATAACTATGATAATATAAACATGATAAAATATAGAAACCACCATCGAATAATTTACAGAGATATGATGATGATATACTATTGTTCCTAAGGGTGTAATGATACACAATAACTCAATATATAAATTTACTAATAAATTTTCCATATAATCTTCTTTTGATGAAATAAACAAATGGGATTTTCAAATTGTAGGAATATAAAGAGATAATTTAATAATAATGAACAAAACAGAAACCATGGAAATTCATTCATCACCATCATCTAGATATTAATATATTATGTAAGACCTGATATCCACCACTCCATGACTACATATATGCTCATATGTCCCTGATTTATCAACACTTGTGTGGTATTCACCAAATATTGGGATCCATTTCCTTTATCGGTTGACTTTATCATCAAATCCATATAACATAACTACCTATAATACCTTGTATTTACTCGCCAGGAAAAAGTCTAATGAGAATTGGTATACTTCATGATAAAGTTTACATTCCTCCCATAGTGTTGGTAAATTGTGGAATCATTTTCCATATGAGGAGTCAATGAACTTTTTATCATCTATGAATTCAAAACACCACCTTTCCATAATTCACTTAATTTCTCCTCTTATTAAAAAACTATGGATCTATGACTACATTATATAAAGAACATGTCAATCCCCTGATTATTGAAGAAGTCCTATATCTTTTTCTTTCTCATTAAATATCTCGAAAACCACTTACTTTTGAAGTTCTAAAATATAGTTCATCATAATGATGTTTCGGAACACACACTTCATATCATGGAGGATTTCAATCTCAATCATTCATTCCATCTATTCCTTGTCCCCTTCTATAAAAGGAAAAATAAAATCGGTTATGTGAAGCATTCAAAATAGGCAGACACAAGAATTATTCCCTCAGGGAGTTATAGAAAATCATGATCATGATAAAACATTATGGATTTGGGGAATAAATCCTTGAAGGAGAGATATTTTATGGTATTCCATGTCATCCCTTAAAATATTCAATCATACCACATTAAATTCCACCATCATCCAGTTACGTCTTGAAAAAAAAGGTCAAAATCTTATCCTTCTGATCTTCTATGGTCTATACTATGTTGAAATTAATATCAATGAATCGTATTTAGTAATCAATGCCTTATAGTCCTCAAGGTTAGTAAAGGGATAAAAAATAAAAAAGATGGATTTTTGGAGGATATTCAACCATCATAAACCTTCTCTTGTGGGTTTTATTACCCTAAATACAAACTGTTATAAAAAGTAATAACTAGACATGTTCTATTTCTTGATATTTTGAAGCAGAAAATGGGAAATTATCGATAACATTCTCCTTCATTCCATAGGTTAAGCTGGATTCACATGAATTATTCAAGACGATATTCTATGAAATGGAAAAAAATAAATCATAGATTAATCCAATATTGTTAAAAATTATCCCAATTACAAAACATAGGATCATAGAAATGGGTTCACAACAATTTTGTACCAAATAGGATACAAATAAGTATAATTTATGACACCATAATCTATAACCATAAACCAATACAAGCCTCCAACACATGAAAATAATTCATAATTACATATATAGAGTCAAACATAGAATATAACAGTCTCAAATAATGATATACAAGAGCTATAGAACAACAAACATATCATAGTTTCTATAATTATTTAATTATTCGGGGTCTATCTAATGTAGGAAACATGTATATGGAGTTTTAGCATAGGTAACTAAAAAGGTGCATGAACACTCACAAAATCCAATAAATCAAAGATTGGATATACCTGCATTGAAACAATTCTTGAGGGAGTATGAATAAATAGATGAACCTTCTCCAATCAATGAGATTTTCAAAAAATGTGAATAATGTATCCCCCTTTATGAGATAGTTCAATGAATGCAAAACGATCATTGTACACATATTACTTGATATATAGTCTACTAATCTTGAATATAATGAAAAAATATAGAGGAAAGAAAAATCATCACATATATACAATACATGACTCAAATGATATATTATTAATCACATCAAATTAAGAAATTATCCTAAACATCATAGTTCATATACATGAATCACGGTCATATGTCAAAATTCACATGATCAAGAATCATAATATGTCTCAAAGGACACACACAGACGCCAATAATCATGCTAAGAAACTATATAAGATATGCACTAATGTTAAGGGATTCCAACCATAGGTTCACATTGATTCATAATCAAGGGTGATTTTTAAAGAATAAAAAAACCAATGGGTCTTATATATATTATAAAAAAAATGTTATCAAAGGATCACATATGATAGGAGCAAATAACCTAATGGTATGACCAGTTTAATCATACCAAATATGTTCTACTATAGAAAATAATCTAGGTCCAAAGGTTTCTCATAATTCAATTCACTCAATATGGATTCTTATTCTATTAATGATCAAAAGGCTCCTCAGTAGACCATAAAAAATCCCATATATTTGATAAAAAAATCATGGTACTACTTGTTTATGATCAAAGGGAATTGAAGGGAATTGATATAGGGAATATGAGAACTCATCGAGTTAAAAACATAGGAACAATATTTTTTTATGTGTGGAAAAAATGTTTTAAGAGAGTTCAAGAAACATAAAAACAACTTTCATGATCCTAAGTGTTTTTGGAGTTAAACAAGTTATAAAGGAAGAGGGTTTTGTGATCAAATGGATCATTTAAAAAACACATATAAACTCAGAATCCCCTGTGAGATCCATTAAATGACATTGGATACCCAATGGGAACTTGGAAGATTGTTTTCTGGAAAATACAGAAACATAATGGCTTGATGGAGTACGAAAAATAATAAAAATATAGAAAATCTATCATCCTTTTTATCCTTGTTCTGACCGCCTAAATTCCTATATCCCACCTCTAAATGCTTAATAGTGATATTAGAATCTATTTACAAATTTGAATGATTATAGAATAAAATATAAATGCCAAAATATAAATATATTAACAATAAAAAATAAAATAAAAATATGTATAGAACAATTCCATGACGACTAATTCTTCTTTATTATTTTTCTCTATGTTTATCAAAAAACATTATTGACACAATGCATAAATTCAGAGTGAGGATAGTGAATAGATCCTTCTATAACTATTATCTGATTGATCAAAAGGATTTGGATCCATGATGGAATCAATTATTGGATTTCATATAAATATAAACTTTACAATGGATTTTTATTATCCATTGAGTTAATGAATTTATATTTATATTTGATCAATTATGTTTTGTTTATCAATCACGAATTCATTCCTTGATTCTTGGTTTTCTATCACAAGGCCATAAAATTTAGTGTGTTATTATTTCACCTAAAATTTATCATTATGTTTTGAATTTTATTTATTATTTTTTGTTGGTAATTATTTTAATTATCTATTGGTTTTTTTCACCCAAGAAGACAACAGTTCTTTCTATGAGTTATTTTTTTCATTAATCCTTATTTCCATATATTTAGATTACTAGAATTAATCATAGATGGTAGTTTGATAAATCATTGAAATTATTTGTGAAAAAATAAGGATAAATGTCTATAATAAATTGTTTTGGATAGGGTAATGGAGATCATTACATGTAGGATTTTCAATAGGTGTTGATGGATCCTTGTGATGAATAGTGAAACATAATTTTCTAGAGTAGTGATCTGATATGGTAGTTGATGACTATAAAAAATATATTTGTAGTATTTTTTTCAAGAAAATAACAACTGATACTAGGTCATGGAGGTTATGTGTCTTCATTTATGGATGAAGAAAACGAGTTAGGAATGGTTGGAAATAAAATTATTTTGGAGGCCCAAGAAAAATGTACATAAATATATCATCATCTTAGATAAAAATTTATTTTAATATAAAATTATTCATGCCCCTTAATCTTAATATATTGGTGTTTTGATGTCTAGATACCTAATAAAGTTAATTCATGTATGATAACGAATATATCACACAAAGCACTTCTCTCATATAACAATTTATAAATATTTCATACATAATAACATTTTTCATATCCTTGGTGGAAATTGAAATATATTAAATGGTGATCTCATATACTTGAAAATGATAAACATGGTAACCATAAATTGATGAGACTATGATTGGATGGGATAATAATATGGGTATAGTAGAGTGATTATAACTCATGGAGTGTATTCCTAAGCATTCATAGATCATAAATCATGATTTATGAGAAAACTATTTTTCATTCCATAATATATGATTTATAAGGTAGAGAGATCATCATTTATCACTAATAATCTAATACACACTTCATAATCATAAAAAAATCCCATAAGAAGTGTTACAAAATCATAATAATATAATGTAATTTCATTACTCATGGATCACTTCTAATAACATCATCACATATTTATTAATGTCCCCTAATCGATTGGGTTCAGTACCTAACATATTATCATTTTGAGAATTGGATCACTTTTTTTCCTCTTTCATATTATCTATTGAGATATATATAATTACCCAATAAAATTATTGAATATATATTTTCAATACCACCAATCTGAAAATGATGGCCGCAAACATTTTCCACCCAAGATCGTCTATCAATTCACCATTTCACTCTAACATAATTAACTCATGGAAATGAAATGGGTTTCATTAATATTTCAATATCAAAGAATCATATTCCTTCAAGAGAATAAAAATAGAAGGTATTATTACCACATATTCTGATTTAATCATAATAGTAATCATGTTATATTTATATAGAACAAAAAAACATTATAATTTACAGTAAAACTTTTATTTGAAATGATGAGAAAAATATCAATTTTATTTAATATCATCTAAAATAAAAATCATCAAGTAATGAGAAAATAAAATCTATTGAATATAATAATTAATAATTATAATCTAATACAAAAAATAAAATAATTGTCATGATGGAAGTGAAATCCATTCGTATGATAAATTTTAAAATAATGATTCTACTCATGGTTTTAGAAGGTAATCCTTAACAATGTATTGGGAATAATTATAAAAATAAATTATTTAAATAACGTTTAATGACATAAAATATGGTTTCAAATTAATTTATTTAAATATTGAATCATTAAAAATAATATTCTTGATAACATTGTTATGAAAGTGTGCATTTAATAAATAGTATACCATTCAAAGAGGAAGTGAGGTATACATTTATTAATAAAATTTTATCAATCTTTAGATGTAAAGAAGTTTTTGAAATGAATTGAAAACATGAAATCTATATAATTATGTATAGGATAAGATAATTTGTGTGGCTTAATTAATAAATAGCATATAATTCTACAAAGGATATTTAGTCATAAACATTCTCGATTAAAAGTAGTCTTACAATATAAAATGTTAAATTAGGTTCTAAATATATTATTACACACTCTTTTGTTATTGTATAACAAAATTTATATATATTATAAAAACAAACTAGTAAAATATTCAAACTTCTATTTCATTTTAATATTACTTTATAACTTCTAATTACCAATTTACTGAAAATTATTCCATAAAATCAACATCTATGTCTTACCATTCCATTTCCCATGAATTTATCAGATCTATGGTTCTAGTAGTTGCACCTTAATCATGTATTCAATTTAATACTACCTTATATTTTCATATTACCCATTTACTCAAAATTATTCTTTAAAATCAACACCCATGTGTTAACTTTCCATTTAACATGCATGTTTTGTATCTATGGATCAAGTACGTGAATCTTCATCATGGTTTCATAATATAAAAAATATTAATAATGTTATAATAATCACATTTATTCATTATAGTTATTTTTATAAAAATTCATAGAAGGTGGTGATGAAAAGTAACTTGCATAACTTCCTTGAAAGGGTATTCCATTCGTATGCATGTGAAATGTTTTCATTTTCCAATAAATTGAATAAAATATTGACCAATTCTAAAATATCATATATATTCATTAAATACATAAATATTTCCATCCATGTACATAGGACATGAAAAAGAATTAACTTTGATTTGTGGAGGTTGGTGTCCACATGTACGCATGAATGATTTTATCATTTTTCAATGGAAGAAAATGAGAAATAAGTAGTTGTAAAATAAATATAAAAATATATTATTATATTATTTATTCTGATTTAATCATGATAATATAGTTACAATATATTTTTTTATGTTGAGGAAGAAATAAAAAATAAATAAATTAGTAAATACCATTACCTCTTATTGGGAAACCTTAATTTGCTTACACATTATGCCTTTAACATTTGGTTAATTGGGAATATTAGAATCTCTATGATTTTGGAAGGTAAATTAGGAAGGTATTTTTATAGGGATTTCTATAGCCAGAAGGTCCCAATGGTGTAACGATGTGAGGAGAAGAATAAATCCATTAATATATAAGGGGAGTTCCACTCTTGTAAATAATGAAAACATTAAAAAATAATAAAGTCATATTATTGTGAATGTGGAACCATGGAAATAAATAACAGAAGATAATATATGTTTTTAATTAAATCCACTTAAAAATAACATTTAAAAAATTGTTACATATATTTTAATTCCTATCGATTTTTTTAACAATATTCATGTTAATCATTCGAAGCATTTTTTTGGAGATAAAGCTTTATTGTGGTCACTACTACTAAAGAGTAAAAAAATTATTATTATTTATAAATTTTGGTATGAGAATTAAAAATATATAAACAATTTCGATTTCAATTTCTAAAGTGTAAAAATTTTATATTCATATAATACTTCAATAAACAATAGAATATTTTAAAAAAATAATTTTTAAGCACAAATGTACTTTTATTAACATTAATTATCAATTAACATCATAGAAATAAATTTTTAAATATTCTATTTAATATATATTTTCGAAATTTATTAAAACAATCCACCAATAGTTATTCAGTTTTATTAATTTTGATAATACACATTTCAAAAATAAAAGTAGTCCTCCATAGAAACATCGCTTTTTACATAAAAATGATTTTATTTTCATTTAAAAATATTTGATTACAAATTAATTTTTTTTATTAATGTGAAAAAGTACATTTTTATAAACTGTAATAATCTGAATTAATTTTTAAATAAAACTTATATGATAATAATAATGATCATAAAAAAATTTGTTATTTAGAATCAATATCATTTCCAATGTGTAGTATAAATAAATTTATATAATATTATATTTTGTTTGAATAAAATATAATTTTATTCTTATTATAATGTATACAAATTTCTATTATAATTTTGTGTTTTTTTGCATAAAAATCTATCCAATATATGTAATTATTAAAGGAAAATATATTCTAAAATGGTAGGGTATTAAAATAATAGGCAAAAATGTGATTTTAATAATGTTTCCAAGTTATAGTTCATTGAAATTATAAAATATAATGAACATATAATCAATGTTATACATATCACTCAAGAAATTGATTCATGGCTTTTATGGATTTATGTATCATACGGTGTATTCTATAAGTATACACTTTATGTATCACAAAATAACCTGGTTGGAGTATATAGGGAATAAAAACCCCAATGGTTATATAAAAATACATGACGTGTGGGATAAAACCATACTCATTATATCCTCTATAATAATAGAAATTGAATCCCCAAAAGTTCACTCAATGTAAATTCAATATTGAACACATTCCATGTGTACATAAACTATATGTCAGGTGGTATGAAACTACATGACTCATCCAACTAGTTATACATTACTTGTGAAGTATTGATAATCACATAACAAATACATTCCTTGAACACATCATGTGTATCAAAAAGTCTTGATCTGGTGTGCTAGGGAAACATTGTTTGTTCTCCAACTAGTCCCCAAATAGAATTTAAGTAAAATTTATGTTAGGTAGATGGTATTATATATTTAATTTGAATATTATAACATGAAAAAACTCCACCTGAGGTTTTACATGATGTGTTCGACAAAGTACATGTCATGTAATTTTATATCCATAGTGGATTCATGTATCTTTATTCCAATGTCAATGATTTTGGCATTCAATTAAGCTTTACTAACTGTCTTCCCATATAGAATGGAATGTATCACTTTGTTTATGAATCATATGAGATATGTGAAGTAATTTTTGTAGTTCAGAGTCCATAAAATTGTAGGATTTAAGACAAGGATTGAGAAACTCATGGTTCATGGATCATCTGTCTATATAGTTGGGTACTCCCCCTATGGTACAAGATCATCATGATGAGGCATGTGTCCCCCATAAGGGTTGGTTACTCACTTTACTATCACAAACTCGTGGAAAGGCACTGGTCCCCAACTATAGTTTCATAGAGGTGATTTGGGTTCTCTATTAGTCATGTTATTTTGATAATATGGGTTTGAACTCCGATGGATGGATACTATTTGTTATTATGGTTTGGGTTCCCTAGAGTATTTCTTGAATATTGAAAATGTAATTTTTAATATTAAGGTGAGGCACTCCATACACTAACACAATGAATTTACGAGAAAAATGTTCTTATTTAAGGATTCTAATGAGATATTTAATTTTGAAATGATAATAAATTTGAATACATTGATCCTTTGACACATTTAGTACCCCTCCTAGTTTCTTTTGACAAATAAATTAAATTTAGGAAATTTATTTCAGACATATTAAACCTTTGGATACCCAGATCATCAAAACATTCATGTGATATGTGATCCTTTATGGACTACAGCTTCATTAACATGGACTTCCCAAAAACCATGAGACTTGTATTTTTATAGCATATCTAGATTCCTTATCATCATATAGGATGACCATATATTTTTATAATTTGATCTATATTATTTATTAGTCTTTCATTATGATTTTAATTTTCTTAATTTATATGTTTATACAACTCATACATGGGTTTTGTTCCTACTTTTGCCTTGTATTTTCATAAAGTGCACAATTTGATGGTGATATAGGTGTTCCTTGAGCGGGTGCAGCTTGTTCAATGCTAATAAAAGATGGTGTTTAGGGGATTTTAGAGGTCCATGAGGGGGTTCAGATTGTTGTAGTCGATTATTGATCAATTTATACTCATGTTGTGGAGGTAATTTACAATGTCTCAAGTGTGTCAGGTTCAAAGTCATGTCAAAAAAATCCATTGGTTTTTGAGTATGAGGAATTATATTTATCATGTGATTTCATAAAAGAAAAATATATTTTTTTATGTATATATATGTATATATATATATATTCATACTGTTAGTTTTGATTATTATTTTTTTAATTGGATATATGCTTCTACTACGGGAAAATATAGTCTATGGGCCTCATGATATTATTTGATATGCCTACTACATGCTGGTCCCTAGGCATTGGTCTATGGAATGTATGATAATGTGAAAAATATGGGCTTACAATCAACCCTAGTGGGAGACCAATGGGTAATGACTTGTCATAGTAGTATCATAGTGGTCAATTCCTATGGACGTAGTGTTGAACGAGTAGTCATTTTTTGGTTAATTTAGGGGTATAGTGTAGAGATGTCATGGAGTTATTAATTAATTCTATAAAATCATGGGGACTATGTTGGATTGGTTTTCAATTTATTTTTTCTTAAAGATTATGATAACCATTTATTCATAATATTGAATTGAAGCCTCAATTTTGAGGTACATGAATGTTTTTACGTGAATCATACGGTGGTCAATAATGAATTTTCATGTTATTTCTCTGTAAAATCACATATATATACTCTAGTATATGTGATTTTACCATATTTAATGAAGTGTTTTACCCACTAATATCAATGTTATAATCAATTAAAATTTTATGATTAGGTTTTTCTAATAGTTGATCCTACCACTATTGGTTAGGGAGTGATGATGTGTTGTTTCCGAGGCATGGGTGAGAGATATCACTTCCCAATGATTCAAGGATAATTATTTCACCATTATTCAAAGTGAATACCTTTTACTAGGAAAATTTATAGTTACCATAGTTTTGGATGAGACTTAACATATATTGTGTAAAATTTTTCATTCTAGTTTTTGTGTACTTTTGATTTTATAAGTACGTCTCAGTCCTTTGGTGATAGGATTTAAAAGATTCCAAGACATGAATCCAAATTTTCTTAATAATATCATTGACTATATGTTAATAATTTAATTTTACAAATATCTGGGAACATTTCATCATTAATAGATAATAATTTTCTTGAACTCGTGATAATTCATCTCTATCATGGTTATAGTTTGCGACCATGTCTAATGATATAGTTTTATCCAAGGATTTTGGACCCTATGTATGGTATCAGGACAATATCCATGTATAGGTTGAGACCCACATAAATCTTGATATATTACATATACATGTTTCCTAATGGAATTCATCACGTTTAGTTCTTTAGAGTAGCTTATCTATAGTGATAAATCTTGATCCGGAGTTGGGATTCCATGAAACACCACCTATACTGGAGTCCCCCAAGTGAGCATTAACAATTGAGTATTCTCAACAGATATGTATTACAGTTATGGGTGTGGGATACATTTTCAAATGAATATATACATAGTGGTTTCATTGATAGCGCTGTGCATTATAAATTCTGTGAATATTTGAGACCTCTATGTTTTAGGTATATTTTCCTATCAAAGAGTTTTTCCATTGAATATTTTATGGTGTGATAGATGTTAGAGATTGATGAGGAGTTGATCCACTTCCATAATCGCCACCATTTCATATTTTATTCATATATTTTGTGTTGATACTCTGATATACAGTGTTATGTGAAAGATAGTAGTTTTCTTGGTTAGTAATCAATTTTTGTAGTTTATAGTACGATTTGAATATTCTATTCATATTAACCCATTCATTATTGTATAGGTGTGGGTTAATCAATGTGCACTATATATTAAGGAGTTGGAAATGTCATAGAGGATTCTTTGTCATCTATATAATTCCCATTGATGTATATCATCATTCCCTCATCTAATATAGTAAGTATAGATTATCCTTAATCATGAAAAGAGAACATTATTGGGATTTATCTCATGGAATACATGAGATATATTTATTTCTTACGTGGTATTGAATGTTGACATGTTTTTAGTATCATGAGGTATTTTTTGTTGAGTGAAGGAGGTGAATTAAACCTTTTGTAGGGACTCAAATCCCCTTATGAGCATAGAGTAGAACCAACCACCCCAAAGATGAATTTATGTACCATCATATGGTATGATTTATAAAATTGCTTATGTCCATTTATGATAACTCACATAATATGAATGCATGTGGATTTTTAAATGATTCCAATCAGAAAAACATGGTTTTCCCTTGATGGAATAATAGTGGATTCAAAGTTCTCCATTATAAAAGTTTTGTTAAAGTGTTATTGAAAATTATAAGTCCATATAATGGGGATGTTACTTCATAATCTATCATTAGAATAGTGGATTCTAGTAAAAAGAGGGGTAATTTTCTCTTTTTCATTCAATATTGGTGGCACCACACTCTTACTTTCTTGAGAGTGGCATGCGATATTGATATTGATTTAGTGGTATTTTTCAACAAAATATTCTTATAGGATTTAACTTAAGGTATTTCCATAAGAGGTTGATAATATCACTTACTTTTATAATAATATTGGGTTTTCTCCTTGGAGTTAGTATTAAATATCATTGTGGTTATCCTGAGTGGGATCAGTGTTTTGAACAAATAGACTAGAGTGAAAAAATGGTCAACATTATCAACTTAGTATAGTTGAGGAGTTTAGATCCTGAATATAAGTGGTGTGATGGAGATTTTATAAAGAGATTTGAGGTATTTCATGATACAACCACTGATAAATTTATTAAAAAAATAAAATCTGGTTATCCTCAATGGAGGGTGCGAACAATATGGACACTGATAAAAGAATAAATAGGTCCTATGAATTTTAACAATGAATATGAGGAGTAAGGATGGTGTGGGATTTATGTGATGATCTAGAAGAATTAGTTCATGATTCATGTCAGTCAGATATGATGGATAAGATAATGTTGTTGGGTGGATGAACCCCACTCTTGCTATTAAATTTGAATCAAAAGTTGACAAATTAATCCCCAAAAACATAGTCTATGAAATTTAGACCCAAAAATTGATCGCCAACACTGCCCCTATCAAGAAAAATAATGGGAAAATATTGATTTTCATCAGTTTTATAGACCATAATCGACATATCCAAATAAAATTCCCATTACTGATCATTGATAATATTGTCAATGAAAATACTCGATTCTATTCCTTTTCCTTCAAGGACTGGAATTTAGGTTATAAATTGATAATGATGTTCCCTAAATATGAGGATTCATCCTCCTTCAATGAATCTCATGGGATCTTTTTCTATCAAGTCATTACCTTTTGATAATTTAAAATTGGCACTACATACCAAAATGTCATTAATCATATCTTTATGCACATATTGTTTTAAATATAATAATGATATGTTGATGAACATGTTCAAAAAAATCAATAGTGACAAGGTCACCTCTTGGATCATTAAAAATTATCTAGAAATTTGAGGAAACAGAGTTTATAGATGAATTATATGAGGTGTGATTTAGAAGAAAATCAGATAAAATAATTGGATTTTTGGTAATCCATAGGATAATTGAGGTTGATTTTTAAAAGAACAATGAAATACTATCAAAGTCACCCAATATAATCTTAAATAACTAGGGGTGATCTAAGGTTATCATACTTAGATTCAGTAAATCAAGGCTAACATGACTAGAAAATATCCCGCCTTATCCAAATTAATGATAATAAGAGTTTCTTGTATATAGGATAATGATATCCAATAATCATTTGATAATATTGACTGTCAGTTACTAAAACCATGAGTCTCAATGTTTTCAGTATAATGAAATCCACTTATCGTATCTATTTCTCCCTGGAATGATCTATTGGTGATCTCCTCACATAAAATTTGATGATGGAAATGAAAACACCCTCCACTAACTCATTCAAGGGATACTATTCACTATGACCCGATATGTAGATATCAATAAAAACTACCTCACACACATTTATATTCTGAAAAAAATAGAAACATTACTTGAAACATCACAAAGTCCAATTAGTCACTTTTATTAACATTTTCAATTAAATCAATGGTCCCCCTATGTGGTGTAAGTGTTTGAGTGATGGGAAGATATTCTATGACAATATTAAATCTAGTTCATATCACATATTGTTGTTAATGTAAGTGATCTAGTTTATTTCCTTACTAAACATATAAATATGTAATGAACACCAGTTCTAAATGATTATCTATACAAAGTGTTTTTCAATACCCTTGATTGTTCCAAAAAAGGGTGTTGAATTTTGATAGTGCCTCCATATTACCTATTAGAAAGAGTATGGAAACTGAAACATCAATTAGGTTGTTTTAGGGATTGTATTTAATACCCTGGAAAAAAAACATTATCAAATACTTCTCCTAGTATGAAGGAATCTCTAATAATGTGGCAGAATATCAATTCATCATTATTGACTATGAACTAGCTGTATAGATCAAGATATACTACCTCAGCATCAATGGATTCAAAGGTAGTGATCAAATATATAAACTAAGAGTATGTACAAAAGAAAAAGGAATTTGACACTATGATCAGTTATGCGAGATTATTGATGGACGATTTCCCTTTTGAGCCAAAATTTCATCATGTAAATTGATCGGGAAACGATTGTACTGATTCACATGCTAATGAAACCACAGTCCTAGACGACCCCAATCCATACAAGGTGGTTTTCGAGTCATATACTAATTTATGTTCTCATTATTCAATGTTTATGACATGAAGGAAATAAATTAGTTCAACACATCCCTAGAGCATGATAAACTGATATCCACCCTAGGATGGATGGAGCCCATAGCTGATTGCTTCTAAAATGGGACCCTCCCATTAGAATGACCCAAAAAAATTTAAGTGATGTTGAGTAGTGAAAAATACCCTCTTGTATGGGACAAATGATAAAAATTTCCTCTATAAAAGATTATTTGATTTAATTCACATTATATTAATTAAACAATTGTGGGATTCCCATAGTCATGGAAGATGTTCATGTTGTCTCCTAAGACACTGGTCATTTAGAGACCAGAATATCCCTCAAATTTAGGAGTCATGGATAGTATTGGAAAATAAGATAGAATACTATGTAGAATTCACTAAAAAAATCTTCCATTCAAGATTCCTAGATACATCACCATTAACCCTCAGAGTTTCCACATACAAAATCAATATTTCTCACTTTTTTCCATGTAGAGAATAGACATTGTGGGGATAGATCCCAAACCACACCTATAGATTTTCTGTAAATCCTTAATACTAATACATTATTTATTAAATGGGATAATTAAATACCCCTCAAGAAATTAAATAAAAGTAATATCATCCATAGATTCTTTTTCCCTCACACGATATTGATCGACAACATCACAAACTTATGTTCTACCAAATTGAAGAAATTATATGTGTACAACATCAAATCCAACCATTCCTCAGACTATCATGAAATAGAAAATGAAAAAATATAATACATTAATAAGAATCTACCAGATATACTCTAGAAGTTGTGGAAAATTAAAATAATTCCAGGTCGTACATGTTCGTTCAGGATTTATGGGTCTATCATACCAACACATTCACTTCCTCTTAAGAATATCCAAATTGGTTGGTGTATAGAATAGAAGCAATGTTCCCCATTAAAGTGTAGTTTTCCTTAAACTATATAGTTATCTATGAACAACTCTTAGACTATGAGAAATTTATGATTTGACTGGATTATTTGGAACATATCATTTATAAATGGTTCGGTATGTTGAAAACCCATTATTTTCATTAGTATTGGATCGCACAATCCATAAAAAAGGGTCCACCTCCACTCGTTTTTTAGGAGAACATGTATTATATATCAGAACCAATATGATTCCATGATATAATACTCCAAATTTAAAACCCATGTGGGTGGGGACTAACTACATACATAAGGAATATTCTTATAGAGTTAACTCACTGTCAATAATGGATGGGGAACACGTCATGCCTGCACAAATGAAAGGTTTCTCCTAAAGTAATTTTCATAGTTTCCATCAGTTCCCCATGTACTCACATAAATACACTAAATAAAAAAGAAACAAATTAAATATATTAAGACATGAAATTTCACCACATCCCAATTCCATGCATCCTGAATCGAAAATGAAAATCATCCTAAATCACAATATAAAGAATCTAAATTGAACATCATCTTAAGACCTATAAACAATAATATAATATAAAAATAATCTTATTTCTTAATATAAAACATTAAAATATATACAATATCTTTCCCTAACTGCCTGATGATAAACTTCACAGAATACATCCATATAAGATTATGTTAATCTACATGGAAGATATACTCACTACATGATGTTAAACTACATAGAAAACATATATACCAAATGAAATTAAAATCCATGTAAAATATTACATCATATATGGTTCACATTATATGTTAATGATCTATGTGAATGAAAAATTATGTACCCCCACCCCACTCTATGAGTTAGATCAAAAAAGGTAACCTTCAAATTAAAGAACAATTTGTGGCTTGATTCCTTCTATCACAAAAAATTTAGTATCTCCTAGATCTCAAATCATAGGTTCATCTGTAGTATAGATGCCAAAAATGACCACCTCTACATAAGGTTCAGAATTGTATGGATATTTTTCTATTCAATATCTATGTGTTACTTTATTAGTTATATCAAAATATATAAGGTTCTTTCTATAACTCAAATTATGGGATCATTCGAAACATAAATTGAAAAAATTTCATGCAGTGCATAAGGGTCTATTCTGAGCAGAGTGTTTTTCATTTAAGTATTATGTGTTCAACAGTTCATTTTATCACAGGACAAGCAGTTATGCCTAGATCTGAATCCATGGGTTTATCGAAAACAAATAAATAAAAAAAATCCCCCTCTAAATATGGGTCATATCATTGTAAAGAGTTATCCATTCATGAACATCTTATTTATTGATACCTGGTGTCATATTATATGCTGATACAGCTAGATCTGAATTCTTTTTCCCAAACACAATCCATAAAAAAATAACTACCCATATTCATGTGGTTCAAACCTGTGTATAGATTTTTATATTATAGAACTATGTGCGGCTTGATCGTGATATCATTGGAAATATAGTGACACCTAGATCCCAAATCATGGGTCCAATCATAATATCAATGTAATGAATTCCTGCTCTATATATGAGTTAGACCTCTGTATAGAGTTTCATTTAAAGATCTAAATTCTTATTGATTAAATTTATCACATGATATCTATTGACACCTATATCTCAAATCATATGTCTAATTGTGATAAAAACAACTAAATGACCCAATATGTATATGGGTGAGGCCTGTATGGAAAATTATCCATTCAAGAACTACATGTGGATTGATTCATGTTACTATAAAATATGTAGTGAGGCCTCAATCTCAAAAAAAATTAGGTGAAATATATAGAATTTTAAAAATATACCTTTCCATTGAAATGGGTTAGGCCTAAGTAGGAAACTATATATGAACTATACGTGGCTTGATTCCAACTATCATGGGATATATAGTGACATCAAGATCCTCCATTTTAAACACATGCATGGGTATCTATCACCATGATACATGTTCATCCATTTAGGTTGGATCCATGAATATAATACTATCAAAAATATTTTTTGAAAATCCCAACATATTACATTTCATGTATTTGTCACGCTGCTTAAATTCCATTCTAGTTATCCCTCACTTCTCACATAGAAAATGGATCATGTGAGCATACAGAATATATAAATCCTTTAAATATGATGGAACTAAGAAGTTTATTTTTTTTAGGAAACATAAGATTAGTCATATTACATTAAAATTAATGAAGGAAGCCTTATCCAATGATGTGAAACTACACCAAAACATCTTGGTAGGATAATTTTAAACTGCAAGGCTAGATGTCTTCAGGCTGAATAGATAATCCCCCTTGATGATGGTGTAATCATTTATCACATCTCTTATAAAATTCCCTCAAAATCTTTTCATTACATGATAGAATTTCTTTTACGATGATTGAACCCTTCTTAAATATTACATTACACCATAAGAAACATCATATATTTGATATCATTGTTGATACCAGCCAATTCCATGATTTGAAATCCTTATATTGGAACCCCATGGAACATGAGATCCCTTTATCCTTGTTCTCTCAAATAGAAAATATGTAACATGGATTACATAATCCAAAAGGAAGACACATAGATTCACTATAAATTTCAGAGCATGAAAAATCTCTTGTGCACAGAGGATGTTTTCTCCCAATGGATGTCCCCACATTAATCTAGGTGTATCATACTTACTGCATGGAATATAGGATTTTGAAATTATAAATGGTAAAATTTTACCCACATGTTTCCACTATCAATTATCATTGATATTCATGGGTCGTGGTTTATAAATCCCCTAAAACCATTATTCAAGAGGATTATAATTCTCTCGATGTTACACATTGGTGAAACATACCTATTGTCAATGCAAGTTTAGTCATCATATCACTTTACCCTTTAATTACAGGGTATTAATTTTTTATAAAAACCCAATTTTCATGCATTGGTTACTCCATAAGATGATATGTCCTAGCCACATGACATAAAACTACTTGAAAACATCATAGTTGTTTGACAATAAACTGCATCTCACTTGGTCCATCCTGTAATACATAACAATTATTTAGAATAATCCTTACTAACCATAAATATAAGCTAGGTATGGACTTTTCACCTCTATAATAGAGTGAAATATAGAAATTAACTACACAAATATATAATCCCAATACATGTAGTTTATCCTTTAGTTGAACATTATTTCAGGACTCAGTAATGGATGAAAAAAATTCCCATATCCCATACATATTAGCTATTTCTTTGAATTTGGATATACTTAAAGGATTTTTTTATAGAATGATTCATTACCTTGTAAGTTTCATAGGGAAACCTAGTAATTATATCAATAAAATTACCATGTTCTTATATTTAAAGAAGGATTAGTCATTCAAACATACTCTGCACACATACGAGTCATGACCACATTTAGATATCTTGTGCATAAGTTAAATCAACAAAATAATGGCTCCAACATATTGATACCTATAAATAATGATGTTTCTAGATAAACGTTTTTTCCAACACAAAATATTTTGGACTAGTGTAATGTGTCCCCAATGTTATCTTGCATAAGTTCATGTCGGTATCTACATCCTTACCCTATGATGTTAAATAGTAAGGAAAACATCCTTTTCACTTGGAATTACACTTCATGGAATATAAATCCTGGTATATTTTGTTAATATGTGAATACCTTCATCCATAATCATTCCATATCGATGGAGCATAATATCATAACCCTTGACAACCAAAGTTCTTGTAATTTCCATTATCTTTGTGAGAAAATCAATTTGTAAGAAACACTTCAGGTATTTTGTATCTTTAATTTCCAAAAACCATACATTTCCTATATAAAAGGGACTTGGATTTAAGACAAATCTTATTTTTCAATGAATCTCTATCCTTGTTTCTTACATGTAAGATCAAAATAATCAACTAAATTTGTCTTTTAATTTCTAAAATTTATTTGGTTTCTTGTGAACTAAGGAATCATCATGGTGGATATCATCACTGTAGATAGATTTGTCATCATCATAATCATGATTCTTTCATACCATTACACATAATTTGAGAATCTTGATCCCTTACTTAGAAAATTCCCATATTATTTTATGGATGGTGGTGGGGTACTTATGACCTTAAAAATCCTAATTATGTTTATGTGTAACACTTCATATATTCCAGGTTCTCAAGAATTTGGACATTAATCATCATTCACCTTGGTCAAGTATATATGACCTTATGATTTTACCATTGATGTTGAAAATTTTAAGACCCTAAAATACTAGTTAAAGAGACATTATTCAAGATGGGATAAAAAACACAATTGGTGTTCTAATGAAATTTCATGTCTCAACTCAGTAAAATATTCATCTCTATATTTTAGGAAAATGTTAGAGCCAAAATTAAAAGGAGAAAAAAACAAGGGCACCGCCTTTTTCTTATAGTAAAATCAAATCTATGATCGCTCAAACCCCTTGGTGATGGAAAAATTTAGAGAAATGATTTTTCATATCTCTTTTCCATGATAATGTGTTGACTTTGAATATAAAAAATGTTATGGGTGCCCAAAACCTTCATGAATATTTTTATTTCAATAAACCATTGTCATGAATTTAATGTATGAGTTAATACCAACCAATTTTTTAAGTTGAATTTCCTTTCATGGAACCCATGGACCATGTTTCCCTTGCTCATAATTTTTTCCTATAGAAAACTAGTAACTCTTACTAGATAATAAAAAAGGAACCCTCTCGAATTCACTAATGAATTGATACCCTACAAAAGAACATGTTCATAGAGGAGGTTTGGTCTAATTGGAGAGTCCCCCCTTAAAAAACATTTATATTTTTATGGCAGAATAGAATATAGGATTCCTCCATTATTAATTTTTGACTTGTACCCAATGGATCCACCATTAGTAAGCCCATATATTCTAATATCTTAATTTATATTCCACATAACCTGATTACCCAAGTCGATTTGACATCCTCTACATTACATAACTGGGTATTATACACCTTTTAAAAGTATTAATGTGATTTTACAATCCTAGAAAATTTTATAATACAGACCACATGACTTGAAACTAGATATCATAGGGACTGAGCTACCCAACCTAGATCTAAACTAACCTATGGTTCCAGATGTTTTAGTCTTCACAGACCATTAATGATCCTTATAAAATAGTGGGAATCTTTCTAAATGAAAATGAATGTAAGATTTATGGACTCATGCTTAAGGGAATTTAACCTATAAACAAGAAGAATATACTCTTTATAGGTAAGTTCCTCCAATACTTATGTGCCCTAGAAACATTACGGCAAAACACAGTACCATAAGGTGATATGTGGTTATCTTTTCCATTTTCCCTATTCCATGTTCACTTGTTCATTCTCTAGAAAACAAGATTTACACAATCAATATTACCACTATTCAAGTGGACTTGACATCCCTAGAATTTTACCATCTACAAATACGCACTAAGATATGGATGTAGACTATTACAACCCATCGTAGAAATTCATCATTCATGATTCAATTAAGAGTATATGGTTTTATAACCCTTTAAAAAATCATTTATTATAAGATCAATTAATAATACAGGGCATCAGAACCCTTCATGGATACTTTTTTTTATAATCCCACCACGGATGCTGGTTTCTCGAACCGTTCATGAATATCCATATTTCCCCACCAATAACAAATATTATATGCTATTAAACCCTAAAGTAAAATTAAAAAACAATCCAAAATAACATAAAATACATCAAAAAAATGTATTGCTAAATGGCCCTTTTTTATAACAACAAATGGAATATTCTAAAAGTCCCTAAACTACAACAAAAAATGGTTCGAGCTAAAATACACTAAACTATTGAAAAACTATTTTGATATAATGACCCTAAAATATTTCTATGGTATATCATACAATACCATAAGTATCCAACTAAAAAGGACATAATGCTCTCTAGGTAGAAAACCTCAAAAGGGAACCTTTGGTAAAATTTGATTTTTTTCTTACTGGGCATGTAATTTGTGTGATATGAGTAATTTTGAGAACATATAAAATGTAAAAGGCACAAAACATATCATTTTGAAAACAAAAAATATTGAATCATTATAAAATTCATGTATATTCTAGCTAATCATTCACCGTAGTAAGTTTATGTTAATGTTTGATAAATACAAAAAAAGATACAAAGAATTTAGGGATCAATATATATCCCTAGAAAAACATGCTATGATCATTAAGTCCAATAACATACATTTAAATTATAGAACACTACATCTTGGAGAAATATTTACCAGAGTTATCCATTCAAACCATGTGATCCCAGAATAATTGGAGAAGATACATCCTTGATGAATATCATATCAGTAATCATTCATGATAAATTATCAACATAAACTATTATGATTTATGGTTCAAATTCCAAGCATTACATTTTACTTGGTATTATACAATTAATTTGTACATTTAATGATATATATGATATATTGTTAATGAATTCCATGAACATCATTAATAGATTAATTATTGATATTGAGATGGAACTTTATAGAGGCTTTTCATTGATAATTTAAAAAAATGGTGAGGAATTATTGTATCCAAGATCCTCTCTCATGAACATTTAAACAAACTTTGTATCATGATTATACATGACCATTATATCATTTTCTATGATTATTAATTGATCTATGTAGAATTGTTATCTAGGGATGCTAAAAACTAAGTAAATTTATCAAAATATTCATTTTATGCCTCTTCAATATTTTAGAATTCTTCAGACAAGGAGAGAATAACTAGTCTGGCCTTATTCTCTAGGTCAAGGAGACAATGTTTCTCTAATATAATTCACTATAATGATTTTATTTCATTATACATTTGAGAAAAATCCACCTGTATGTGACTTATTTTTTACTTAAATCAGCCAATTTTAACCTTCATAACATTAATCACATCTTGTTGAGTCATGGTCTGCACGACATGTTGAGAAGCCTCATTCAATGCATCATCTCTAGATCATTTAAACAAATATGAATCATATGGAACTTTTATCCTCAATTCAAGTTTCCTCTTCAGATCTATCATTGAAATCACATCTTTCACACATGAATAATGAAATATTTTTTCAAATCCCCCCTATATGTGGGTGGTAAACATATACATGAGATGAATAGGTCTGTATTTTAGATACTACAATGAATCCTATATTTTTAGACACCAAATATACAACCACACCTTCTACTTCATTAGTTGATAGTGTGACATAGACATATAACATTGACTAAAACCAACACATGAATGAGGCTATATTGGTGGACTAACTCACTGATCAAGGGTGTATTTCTCATGGACATCTATAACGTTAGTATAAATCTAGACTCCAAGTTAGTCAACATGGTAAGTTGAAATCCCTATGAAGAAGGTATCATAACTTCCGAGATATTAGATGAATGTACTACAATAAAATCATCAATTATTTGTCATTATTTAATTATATAATATTATTCTATAATAATCAATCAATGTCGTCAATTTTGTAAACATTACTTTCATAGATTCATTGTTAAAAACATATGTTACCCCACTCTATATTTAAATGTAGAGGAAAGACACTATTGAAACTAGTGGTCTGGTGGAACCATATTAATTTTCTATATAAAAATGCTTTAATAATAATATTTAGAGGTTGTAGTAATAATGTAATGTTAGGTGACAAAATATATAATAATCCATATGTTTTTCTTCTGAAGAAGTGCTCACCATAACACAAATTTACCTCCATCATGTTTAATTCATTAGTGGAATATCTGCCAGTATACTCCTCCTCTTGAGTTTCATTTTTCTGATACATATTCAAATGGAATGACCAAATGAATTTTTATAGTAAGATCTATACATAAAAAAGTTGATCCTCATCTATTTCAACTTCATGATGGCTCAGGTCAAATACTGATGGTTTGGACTGAGCAACAGAATGGTCACCCATATTTTCAGGAACATATGTATACTCCTTTATGTGGGCTCAGTGGGGACCTAAAATTTTAGAAAAACTAAAATGATCTACAAATATGTCATAGAATATGGGAATAATTAATGTTTAATGATTACATGGGGATTCTGGGCGAGAGGGATATGATAGTTCAGGGCAATTATGATTAACATTCCTCTATATATAAGGTCCCATAGAAGGGTCCAACAATGAAGTCATTAAGGATGGTTCTTATGGGGGTATAGATTATGACACACTAGGAACCAAACCCTCTACTCTAATTTACTCAATTTAACCAATGGAGACCTCCTCATCAGTTCACTGGTCATTATCCAAGTTAGAACCAAAATTTGTTCCACTAGGAGAATATACGAGGGATGTTTGAAGTAACATGCCTCCTTCCACCCCCTAATTCATGCACAATATATTAAAGATAGGTCAAAATGGTTTTTAATGTGATGCATTCAATAGTGGATGGTCAATACATTAGTCTTATAACATATTCACGGATAAGTTGTTTTCCCCCACCCCCAAAAACAATATCCTTTCCTTGTTCCCTGAATTGTTGCATTCATGAAAAATAATGGGAATGACCTTTCAGACATTGTAACATAACATAAGGGTCTTGAATCAAGGACATGAAGTTGTTAGGTTTGTCATTCTTGGTAAATTATTCAACAGAAATAATTAGTGAGAAGGCCATCACATCTATTTCCCCATGAATGAACAAAACCAGTATCTTAGTAGATAAATTTTCCTCCCTCATGATTTTCCATTTCTAATATGATACAGGGAATACCATCCTGACTGAGGAATAAATAATTGAAGCTTTATTCGTTATAGCCATAACAAATATCACATTTCATAGTAGGAAATATGATTCTAGATGCCTAAATTATTAATGAGTAATATCCAATGTTGTGATCTTACTAATATACATTTTCTTACTAAGTCTCATGTTAGACTATAATATTGGTCGTACACCTTTAGATTTATGTACTAGTTTAGATAATTTCCCACTCAGATATGATCAGATCAATTTCTCAACATAGCACTCGAATAGGTCAATATCAATTCCTATTGAAGTAAATTCTACCAAATTTTAAGTCCCCTACCTGGTGAATATCATACAAAACTAGGTATCCACCATCAGTTTCTTTTTAGATTGAATGTACAAACAATCCAAAAAATATCATATGAATGCATCGATTTGACCCCCACAATAAAATAACCCAAACCCTTCACAAGGAATTTTTTCATTAATCCGAGTAGATATACTGTCCTTATGAATTGAAACGTTGTCATCCTACTAATCATAGATTATATCACCATTTTTTGGTTGTACTCAAAATGTTCACCTCGTAAACAATGAAAGAGAAGTTGTTATAGAAATTTAGGTTATCCATGAACTCACATCCCTTCAATACGGTGGGAATCACCACACTTATACATTTTAAAAGGAGTTTAAATTAAACAGTCTGGATATTTTGTGTGCTAATATACATGTATATGTCTAGTTGAACCCCTATCCATTCATATAACACTTTGAAGAGTATTGAAACTTTTTTTGGGGATCATAACCTATAAATATGTCTTTGTAGGTGATTTATTTTGTCCATCAAAATCATGGACACACGAACACAATTTATCATATAATTGATTTCGTGATCATAAAAGAGGACCACAAACTCCACCATTTTCATAGTTCAGGAGAAGGTATCCGCCTCTGTGTATTATAATAAATCCTACCATTTGAACTGGTTGATCAATATTAAAAACAACCTCCCACAACTATTTTTTGAAAAAAAACATCTTTTATTGGGGTCAATAGAAAACATCATCCATGTAATAATCTTAAGATGGGAAGGCTTTCATCTTCATGTAAATGAGTTCTAAACAGGGCATCATGATAATGTATCCCACCATTTATTTAAATAGGATATCCACCGCAATATATGAGGCCTTTTTATGTTTCTTATTATCCAACTTCATTAGCTCTCGTGAGTACGAGGTCTCTGTTCTGCACCAACAAAAAATTGATGGTGGGATAAAATGATCATACATATCTCCTAAAATTTTTACACAAAAAATTTTATTAAACTCCTATAGAGTGATTCCAACCTCATCATAAATTAAATGAAATGTATTTGTTTCTAGATTTCACCATCATATTATTTCTATCATTGATCTCTTTTACAAAAATCAATGTTGTGAGAAATCTAAGTGGACTCATATATGTCAATTCACCTCAAAAATATTCTTGATTGTTGTGGAATTATAATGAAACTAGAAATTCAATCCCCCACCCATTCCAAAACATCCTCCTAGATGAATTTCCCAATTAGAAAACCATTTATTCTTTTTTATTTATAGCATATTTCCTCATTTTCATTCAATACATATTAATATATTGATGATATTAATGATGGATATCGTCAAAGTTTGTTGGAATGAATTTTAATATGTCACCATTATAGTTCCTTTCCATAGAAATTAAGTATCCCTAATTGGTTATTTTTTCCCTAAATGTTATATAATTTATTAAAATATACAAATAGCTGTAATAATTCTTGTTCTGTAAGAATAAGAACATTTTTTAGGTGAATCCCATATAAAGGTAAAAAGCTGAATAAGGATAATCTATAAGGTTCTTACTGGATTTCAATATATTGTTCAGAATACATTTCTAAAAAAATAATATTTAAATGACCTACTATAATTGTGGTTTCATTTCTAGAATACATATGCATAATATAAAATAACATATTTCATATTGTGATGTTTACATTCTAAAGGAAGTGAGTAAATTATATATATTCATGAGAATGGTGTGAACCAAGTAAGGGTTAATAGTCACATGACATCATATAGGTATATTGAGTCACACGATCGATGGATCATCATTATATTGCAGTAATATTTACAATAGTTTCATTCAAAAGACCAAGTGGCATTCAGGTGACCATTGTAATGATAGCGTGATCATTTGATGGAACTATAAGTTCCTATTTTTCCTAATATATATCCATGTGACCAAGAACATCTTTCAATGTTCAAAGTGATTAACAAGAATTGGTTCAAATATTTTTTGGGCACGCTTTTAAATAACTCCATCATTGAAAGATATAATGTGATTGGATATAAAGAATAGTTCCCATAATGGGGTCAATCAAAGCGTACATATGAATAAGTCACGTGAGATAAGATATAGAAAGTGTTTTGAATGAATAAGTCACTATTTAAATGAATTTTCCATCACTACCCTGCGTGTTTGGTTACCCATATAATACTAAAGGTCACCGGAATGACTGATAGCCATTTGAAACACTGACCAGTGGAAGACCAATGGACTTAGGTGGGAATTTACATTCAATAGAACCAAGTCCTATTCCCTTTGGGCCTTACAAATAAGGGGAAATTTGTGGACATCCGAAAAATGTGTGTCATAGAATATTGGATCGAAGAAATACTTGAAGAATAGGTATTATTTCATCCGGAACACAAATGAAGTATAAGCTAGGATACATGATGATCATGTGGATGGCTCATTAGAAACTTATTACCCATAAAAATACAGTTGATTTAATTTTCTTATAATCACTAAAAAACTAGATTATGAATTCGGTGTGAAATGATAATGATCAAACAAATCCATTTCTACAAACCACTCTTAACATTCAAGAAACCTCCAGACAACCTACATCATCAGGTGGAGATTCCTTGAAAGGCCATCATGATCACATGAAGGATTCCATTTGAGTTCATACAATACGGTGAGATTTCATCAAATAGATTCATGAAAATCATCAAATCCCTTATATGAAATAAAAGTTGAAAAAGTGTTAGACTCATCTGATTGATGATATATTGAATTTTCTATGAAGGAATCATATGAATACCATGATCAGTTCACTAATCATGTGATATTCTATGTGTCGTGTCAATTATGATAGATGATTTTTTTTTGGAATGTCATAAACATCATTTGATGGATCATGGACACGCCCATCAAATAATGAAATTACCCTCTATATCAAAATACAATGGGATAAATCATCTATGAAGATTCAAGAAATTCATTATGAGATCCATTATTGATCATTTGATTCTATAATAGAAACCCCATGGGAAAATATCAAGGGTATTTTAATATAACCTACAAAAATAAGAAAAAGGTGGAATACTCATTCAAAAAGAATTTATTATATTGTTCATGATATGGGTGGATGTGGTCCAAATAATCAATCCATTGATCATGATAATTCTACTAATACATGTTGGCCTCATTATGTACAGGAACCAGAACATATAACCTCTGTCATGTGAAGGATCTCAGAAATTCATATTTGATCATGTGACACCTTCCATGAAAATCAATAGGAAATATATATAGGTTATGATGAATTGAATCTATAAATGGTGTTACCTCTATTTGAAGGAGATATACACATTTTTTAGGTGATGTCCCTCTAATGAGCCAACAAGATCTCATTACGGCCCCTAGAAAAGTCACCAATGATTATCAAATATCTTCATGGAAAGTCTTCGAGATATCGTGAATACTCTCTTAAAAATAATCCATACAAAATAAAGGAAATTATTCATTTCTAATTTATTATGGAAAATCTATCTGACAAGTTAAGGGTCTAATAAATATTGTGATGATGGGATCATATTGCGATATCTTTTTATCATTAGACACGTATATGATGCCATGTACCACCCATGATAGGGTCCTGAAAAATGATTGACAATGAATAGACTAAATCTCATAAGTAAAATATAGATTCCATTTGAAGTGGTGTAGATCCAAGGAAGAGTTGCCTATAAATTCCTCAATATTGTAGAAACAAATCCACACATGGGAGCACAGAGGAGAGAGAGTAATTCTTGGATAGAGAATCTATGAAATTGAAAGGCTCATAGACTAGGTAAACTTGTCAAAATATTTGAGGTATTTCATGGAATTTATAAACACTCCATGTGATCACCATATTGTTCACAGAAAAAACATCTGATGCATTATCTAGATTATTCAATGGTGTTTCTAAATATCGAATTGGTACAGTGAGGTATGAACAGGATAATACCTGATAAAAATTGATTAATTTATGACATAATGGAATAAAATTATGTATACCTTTTGTGAATAAAAATAAGTACATTTTTATGCAATGGAATCATGCACCTCACACGACCTATTTAGTATTTGTCCAATTACATTGAAACATGTCATCAGAGTCATGAAATAGTCCCAGAGACATATCAACCATTTCCAACAATGTTTTTAGAGTACACCATACATGTCTTGTGAAGTGTTATATACATATCATCCAAGTAAGATGAAGTACTTTAGACATATTATCATTGATCAGGTATCGTCATTGGATGTGACTGAATCAATCAAATGAAGAAAACTCATACAAGAGCAATAAGTCATGCAAAATTCATTTTTAAATTTCATCCAGATCATTTAACCTTTCTCTAAAATGTTTCCATGATCATTTTAAAGGCTCTTGACACATCTCCTTTTATCTTGTGATGATCCTCAAACATGTCATCTTTGTCATGGAACAATCCATTTGGAGGTCATATTCTATAAGAAACCTGCCTAAAACATTACATAATATTGAATTAAATGAATAATTCAAATTAAGTATCTTTTTAGTTTTATAGTTTTATAGAATTAGGACATAACTATTACATCTCAAAATATTACAAAGTAAACACTTGGACTAAGTTTCCATTTTTTTCATAAAATAATTATTCTTGAAAAAATGATTCATGTCTAGTTCCATGTTTAAGACAATATGACATTTATTTGATCCCATCCATGATATCGGAAATATTTTTAGATTTCCAACGAATATTGATAGATTAAATAATAACTTATATAACCCTTTGTAATAATTAGTTTACAATGAGATATTTGTTAGTGTCATTTTTGTGTTTACTTTAAATTAATTAATCTAATATGTCATTATCATTCATAAATGGCTCCATGGGGTCTGAAAATTGACCCAAGGTTGAACATGGTATGAAATTACTCATTAAATAAGGTTAGAACAGGTGTTAAGATAATTATGAATTATTATGATATTCTTTTTATATTGAATTACCCTATTTACCTTTAACTATGGTAAATAAAAATCAAAAGTTACTATTCACCAAAAATTATTTTCATCTTATTGAACCCAATTTTACATAATAATAATAACCATGTATGTTGAATTTTCAAAATTAAATTCATAAAAGTGCTAAAATTTTGTTTAAATGAAAAAGTCATTTTTTAACTACTGCAAAGTGGTTTCACTATTCATCTAAAATTGAGGTTTTTCAGAAAAATACCAATATTTCAGCCTAATATGTATTTTATATTACAAATAAAAAAGTGATATCTACTCTAACAAATTCTAAAATTAGATTATGTATTAATTAATTTAATATTAATTCCCGTTTAAAACAAATAGCGTGTTTTTACGAAACAATTACTGTCACAAGTTTGACACTTGTTTATGTCCAAATTCAAAGTGAAGTTAATTTCAATGACCAAAATTGGATTAAATGGTAAAAATATATTCTAATTAAACATTAAAACCAATTAATATGATAATATGTTCATATAAATAAATTATATTAAATGGAATTTTTGAATTAAAATACTATATTTTCCACTATTCATTAAAAAATGAACTTTATCAAAACAAATTACAAAATTTTACACCAAGTAAATTTTGATGTCCCCATTATCAAGAAGGATTTTATTTAGTCAAATAGAACTTATTAGTGTGACCAAAACTAGATTTATAGAGGGTTCTCCATTAAAAGGCAGTAAATAAACATTTTAATGTAAATTATGCTTAATATTAGATTCATTCACATATTAAGCCTCTAAAATTTATAAGATAAACTTAAATACATTTAAAAAACATGTATATTCATATTTTAGTTAGTTTTGTGCATTCCTTCCAATACAATGGCTAAGAGTTAACTTCCATTTAAAATATTAATATAATATTAATAGTATGCTACGTAAGTTTTCAAAGATACTCGTTGTGGCGTATCGAGTACGCCATCGAACATTGAAACCCTTTTAATATCAAATTAATATTTATTTCACAAATATTAATAAATATGATATATGTCTTATTGTTTATTTTTACCATGGATATTACATCCTTCCCTCATTTTGGAAATTGCATCCTTGCTATTTTTGTCAACTTATCAAATAAATGGGGGTATTTATCCCTTATAGAATTTTCAGATTCCCACGTTGCCTCTTCAATCATATGGTTTTTTCATAAAACCACTACCTATTGAATTATCATATTCTGAAAAAACATGCTCTCTAAATTCATGAATCTAGTCTGGTTGTTCTTTATAAGAGAGTTCACTTCAAACTGAACAACCTCTGGACTCAAAACATGAGATGGATCTGGCATATACCTTTTTTAACATCAAAACATGAAAAAAAATTATGTACCTTGGATAAACATGTAGCTAAAGCCACTATGTACGCAACTGATCCAACAGTCTCTAGAATTTCATAAGGTCCAATAAACATTGGACTAAACTTTCCCTTCTTACCGAAACTCATCACACTTTTCCATGGAGAAACTTTTAGAAAGACATGATCACCTACCTCAAAATAAATATCCTTCCTCTAGTTCTCCACTTTACTTTTTGTCTACTCTGAGCTGTTCTCATGTGCTTTAGAATCAATTTAAATTTCTTTTCCATATCTTCTAACAATATGGGTCACATCTGCTTCCATTCACCTACTCCATCCCAATAAACTTGAGTTCGACAAAACTTTCCATATAATGCCTCAAATGGAGCCATCTGTATACTAGAATAGAAATTTTTATTATAAGAAAATTCAACCAAAGAATGATGTTGGTCCCAACATCCCTGGTTATCCAGTGAACAAGCATGTAGAATATCCTCCAAGGTCTGAATTGGTCATTCTTATTGCCCATCTGATTGAGGATGAAAAGATGTACTAAACTTTAATTCATTACCCAATGACTTCTGAAGGCCTTTCCAAAAGTTAGAAGTAATCCTGGGATCACGATCAAATTCAATAGAGAGGGGAACTCCATCCAACATGACTATCTTGTTAATATACAACCGAGCATGTTGTTCTATAGACAAAGTATCTCGAATAGGAAGTAAATGTGAAGATTTAGTCAATCGATCAATCATGACCCATTTTGCATTATTACCTCGAGATGTCATCGGTAATCCCACAACAAAGTCCATGAATATATTTTCCTATTTCCTCTCTGGCACCTGTAAAGACTGTAGAATCCCTTTTAGTAACTGTCGCACTGCTTTAACCTGCTGCAAGTCAAACACTTCACAGTAAAATCAACAATATCTCTTTTCATTCCATCCCACCAGTAATACAGTTGAAGATCTTTGTACATATTAGTACTACCAGGATGGACTGAAAATGGGGAAATATGTGAATCACATAACAACTCACTCATAAACTATGAAACAAAAGGCACACATAATATCTTCCCAAAACTGAAAACAAAATCATTATCAACTTTAAAATCAAGCAACATACCCTTCTAAACAAACTCTACATTTTTCTGCAACTCATTGTCTTCTTTCTGCGCTTTCTTTATTCTATCTGATAGAGATGATTTCATTGACACCTGAAATAATACATAATTATTTCATGCACCAACAACTTCTATGCCAAAGTTAATCAAATCAAAAAAATGATGGATCTCATTCCAAACGTAGCATGGATAATGAGACATTAATTTTTCGACTCAAATCATCAGCCACTTTATTTCCTTTTCCCAGATGGTAATGGATCGTGCAATCATAATCCTTGAATAATTCCATCCATGTCCTCTGTCTCAGTTTAAATTATTTATGAGTTAATATATATTTTAAACATTTGTGGTCAGTATATATTTCACATTTTACTCCATACAGACGATCCCTCTAATTTTTTAAATCAAAAACAACATCAGCTAATTCCACATCATTGTAGGGTAATTTAACTCATGAGGTTTCAACAGATGTGAGGCATAAGAAACTACCAGATCATTTTTCATAAGGACACATCCAAGTCCTTTCAACAAAGCATCAAAATAAAAAACAAACTCACTATTTTTGGAAGTTAGTGCCAAAACTAGAGCATTCACCAATCTTCTTTTCAATTCTTGAAAACAATCATCACATTATTTTTTCCAAATAAACATAATACCTTTTTGAGTTAACTTAAGAATTATACTAGATAACCATGAAAAATTCTCATCAAACCTCCAATAATATCATACCAAACCAAGAAAACTATGGATCTCGGTTATATTTTTGGGTCTTGGACATTTTCAACAACTTTTGTTTTATATGAATCAACAGTTATGCCATTTTTTGAAACAATGTGACCATGGAATGATGTTTTTTATAACCAAAACTCACAGTTGATGAATTTCCCATAAAGATTATTTTGTTTTAAGGTTTTCAAGATGAACCTTAAATGAAATTCATTCTCCTCTTTACATTCACAATAAAGAAAAATATCAACAATGAACACAACCACAAAATTCTCCAAGAGATAATGGAAAATTCTGTTCATATGATCCATGAATACGAAATGTGCATTTGTTAACCCAAAAGGCATAACTAAAAATTCATAATGGCCATATCAAGTACAAAATGAGGTCTTTGGAATGTTTGTTTCCTTTACATTCAATTGATGGTACCACGATCACAATCCAATCGTCGAAAAGTACTAATCTCTCTAGCGATGATAAAACAAATCATTGATACAAGGCAAAGGATACTTGTTCTTAAGAGTGATGTTATTCAATTCACTATAATCAATGAAAAGTCTCATTGAACCATCATTCTTTTTAACAAAAAATTTAGGGGAACTCCAAGGTGATGTGCTAGGTCAAATGAAACCTTTATGAAATAACTCTGGAAATTACTTCCTTAACTCTAAATGATCAATTTGAGCAATTCGATAAGGGGGTCTTGAAATTGGATTATCATTATGAACTAAATCAATAATAAATTTAACTTCTTGATCAGGAATAATACCGGGAAACTCATCAGAAAAAACATAAAGATACGCATTTACCATTGGAAAATCATTAATCGGAATAGTTCCATTATTTTAAACAATATGTACAAGGTATCATTAATTTCCATTTTTTACTAATTTCTCATCTTCATGATATGTTATCAAAATCATGGGTTTATTCTTGTACACAAACTGAAAATCATTCTAAAAATAAACCTTTTTAGCTCTGTAATCAATATTAGAATTATAAAAAAATCCAATCCATGCCGAAAATAACATCAAACTCTACTAGAGTAAAAACAATATGGTTTGCAGGTAGATTATTCCTCTACACAAGGACATGAAGGTTAATATGTTTTCTTTATGTCTCAACATTTCCTCCAGGTTTTTTACCATAGGTATTGTATTCATATCATGAGAAGGAATTCCCAACATATTAGAAAACATCTCATAAATGAAAGAGTGTGTAGACCCTGAATCAAACAACGCATTGTCATAATCTAAACAAACAAACAGTGTACCTGATATTACTTCATTTGATGGCCCAATATATGCTAATGTGGTTTTGAAGGATTTTTCAATCCCTTTATGCTTGTAGTCTGGCTACTTTCCCTCAGTTGAGATCTTCATTGGAGAATCATTTGCATAATGACCCATTTCATTACACATAGAACATCTTACCGATGGATTCTCTTTGCCTTCTTGATCATCTTCTTTATAGTTACGAGCAATATGAACAGACTTACCACACTAGAATCTCTTTATAGACTTTTATTAGAATTATCCAGGATTATTTTTACCACACTTCTCACTATTTGGATATTTAATTTTCTTACCTCCAGGCTTCGTTGATGAATTCTTTCCCATTGCCTGTAAACTAGACCTCTTATTCTGTTGTTTTTCAAAGAACACTTGATCATCAGAAAACTCCATTTCCACCTTCTCCACACATCAAAAAAGTTTTTCCTAACATTTTAACCCATTAGAGGCTTATTACCTTAGATATCATGGATTTTGTCCTACTTAAAATCTATTTGACTTAGTATCTAGATCTCAAATGAAATTGGGATAATATGTTGCTAGTCGCGTGAATTTTTCTTCATAAGTAGCCACCGAGTCATCCTCCTACCTTAATACTAGGAATTTGTTTCTTATCCTACAATGAACCACCTGAGGAAAATATTTCTCAAGAAACATACATTTTAATTCATTCCAATCAAGAAATTAATCTCCTCACTATCCCTGATATTTTTCACCATTGACCACCACTGATTAGCTTCACCTTCAAAATGGTAAATATAGATACCATCCTTTTGATGTTCTGAACACCCCATGACATCAGAAATCTTCTCTAATTATTTAATCCACCATTCAGCTAGCACATGGTCAAATAAGCCTCTATATGATGGGGGATGTTTCCTCATTAAATGCTCCACTATTGACATGTTCCTCTTCAGTTGATCTGGCTAGTCTCATGCATGGATACTGCCACCATTTATAGCCTGAGTCAACTATGCCATCACTGCAACAAACTGTTCAGTTCCGATTCCAACCATCTTAGGTAGCTAATTTGGAAGCTTTTCTTCCTCCTGATGTCGTACCAACATAGATTCACTATTTCCTCTATGGAAAACCATTCTGAACAAATAAATATCTTAGGTGAAGAAATATGGTAATCTATAAATTCTATATCATTTCAGTATTATCATAAATTAATTTATTTACATTTATTTAAAAATACCCTAACTCCTAAAGATGTCTAAACCAACCTCTGATACCAACTATAAAAACCTTCCCTTAAAACACTACATAATATTTCATTAAATGAATAATTCACATTAAGAATATTTTCAGGTTTTGAGTACTATAGAATTTGGACATAACTATTACATCTCAAAAGATTACAATCTAGTCAATTCTACTCAGTTTCGATTTTTTTCATAAAATAAAAACTCTTGAAAAAATATAGTCATGTCTAGTTCCATGTTTAATATAGGAAGACTTTCCTTGATCTTATCCTTGACCCTATTACACATTATTTCCTATGAAAACGTTTCAAAAAAACATTTGATGAGCATATAAAGCTCAGTAAGGAATAGGCAAAGAAATAAATATTGTTAGTTTCTCAAAACTACTAGTAATAAATGAATACATTAAAATAAGTAATAAATATCACCTTTACGAAGTATTAAATACTCTTCAATTCATTAAAGATCACAACTTACCCTTTTGTAACCAAAATATTACCATAAAACCCATATAATGAAAACATAACATATAAAGGTGACTTGGGACATAAACATACTTAAATGGAATAATCATTCGGTCAACTTCCACACATATCACTAAATGGAATAGCCATACGGCCGAGTTCCATACCCAAAGCATTGGAGGTTATAACGTAATGACCTATCCAGGTTTATCACGGCACCACCCATCATTTGGTTTATCATGTAGCCACCCGTCAAATGTGCAACTACCATTATAAAAACATAACACATAAAAAAATATAAAGAAAAGAAAACATTTCCATATTTCCATCACAATATATAACATAAATATATTGACCAAACAAATCCATTAACAAAAACATTTTATTAACAAAATACATAAAAGAGTATATGGTATGTATATTCCTTGAAAAAAGAAATATTACGGCTTGTTAAGGAAGCCAAAGAACAAATAATACTCGCAGTAGTAGAAAGGTCGTTGTCACTGTGTACGATAAAAAAGAAACATTATTTTTTTCATTTAGAAAAACACTTCATAGAGAAAAGAATCATTTTTAGTAAAAGAGAATGCCAAAGGTTTTTATACAGCGTATTAAATAAAATCATGTATTAAAGAAAAATATAACTCAATTAAAGGAGATTGAGATGAAGTCCCTTACCTCTTTTCCGACTTTACTCAATCATTCTTTAATCTCTTGAATAATAAAATAAAGTTAATTTTCAACATGCTTATGAACCTTTTTCATGTTTATTATTAATTTTATATAACTTATTACTATGTTATAAACATTATGTAATCATTCACATTAATAATGTTTGTTTGGTGGATATTTGGTACTAGATTAACAAAGAACACCATATAGTTACAAGTTGTTCACGTGGTCAAAAGTTCATTATGTCCAGAATGATATTCATGATTTACATATCATATATATCATATATTTCTAGTATATACATGTATTATTGATAGTACATAACATTTGGAGGTATGAAATGAAATGGACCGTTCATGTAGATGGTAAGTCGTACGTACGCATGAACGCTACTTCCATTTCAATTTCTTATTTTAATGGAATTAAACCAGAATTATACATAGTTATATTATAATTCCAGAATAATACGATATAATATAATTAAATACATCCTTTATTCAATGCATGTATGGCATTAACAAATCATATCACTTTGAGGGGGAGATAGTCCGTACTTTTCAAATGAAATTATCACGTTTACCCATAATGGAAACCATAAAGGTATGATATAAAATAATAATACAAAAGCATGAAGAAAACATAAACATAATATATATATCATATATAAATATTTCTTCATCTTAATGGCCACCAATAGAGGTGATAGGAGGTAATCGAACAATCATCGTTTTGTGAGGCGTTAGTTTGCCATCCACATAAACAGTATGTTCTTCACCCATTAAGTGGAGGTGTGTGTAAGTGTAGTTCGAATACTTCTCATAGAAAAATCCTAGTATATTGATTATACTGTTATTGTTATAAAAGAAAGGAATAAAAATATTTTAGGGGGTGGAGAATAATATAAAAGAAAAGAAGTTAAGAGAAACTTTTACCTTTAATTTGGGAAACTCCCTTCTGTTTGAACCTAAATGGTTTTTTGAAGTGCCTTCCGCCTAAGGTAAGGCTTCTTGGTGGAAGAGTTGAATATAGGGAGCTAAATTGTGGAGATTTTCGGCGATCCAAAAGGCTTGATAGGTGTGAGGAATTGGTTAGAAATGGTCTCCTTTTATAAGGGGGAGGAGGGGCTCTTTAGGAAGGTGTGAAAATTTTATTTTATTATATAATGATATTCTGTTTCTAAATGTCAGAATATCATTAAAGTCGAATATACAATGAATTATAGTCAAAATAAAATCATCCAATAAGAATTGGAAAGGTTTTTCATTTTTTAAAAAATATTTATAATCGTTTTCATTTAAATAATTTATTAATGAGGTAAACATTGCATAATTATTTTGCCAGAAATTATTTAATTTATTCACTGTATGAAAATTATAATAAAATATGATATAGAAAAACATTAAATATTTCCAATGATTATTTATAGTATAAAAAATAACTTATATAACTTTATTTAAAAATTAATTTACAATGAGATATTTTGTTATGTTATTTTTGTCTTTACTTTATATTAATTAATATAAAATGTTATTATCATTTATATGTGGTTCCATGTGGTCCCAAAATCGACCCAAGGATGCCCAAAGTCGACCATTACACATCCAATAAGTTTAGGACAAGTGTTAAGGTAATTTGAAATTATTATGATATTCTTTTTACCTTTTTTTGACAAATGATATACTTTTTACCTTGAATTACCCGATATACCTTTAACCGCGGTAAATAAAAATCATAAGTTACACTTCACCAAAAATTATTTTCATCTTATTGAACCACTTTTTCCTCACTAATAACATCCATGAATGTCAGATTTTCGAAATTCAATTCACAAAAGTGGTAAAATTTCATTTACATGAAAAAGTCAGTTTTTTAACTACTACTAAGTGGTTACACTATTCCAAAAAATTGATTTTTTTCAGAAAAATACAAAAGTTCAACCTAAGATATATTTTATATTCATAATTGAAAAATTATTTCTATTATTCTAAATTATAAACATAGAAGTTGTGCTAATTAATTTAAAATAATTCCCATTTCAAAGAAATAGCGTGTTTTTTTGAAACAAAAACTATCAAAAGATTCACAATTGTTTATGTCGAAATTCAAAGTGATGTTAATTTTAATGAACTAAATTGGATTAAATAGTAAAAATATATTCTAATTTAACTTTAAAACCAATTACAAAGATAATATAACCATATAAATAAATTATATTAAAAGGCAGTTTTGAATTAAAATACAATATTTTTCACTATTCATTAAAAATGAACATTATCGGAAAAAATCCAAAAAATATCAAAAAGTAATTTTTGATGTATCTATTATAAAGAAATATTTTATTATGTAAAATAGAATATATTAAAGTTAACAAAACTATATTTAAAGAGGGTTGTCCATTAAAAGGGGTAAATTGACCTTTTAATATAAATTATTCTTAAAATTAGAATTCATTCACATTTTAAGCCTCTAACTTTTATTGAATAAAAGTAAATAAATTTAACAAACATTTATAGTCATATTGTATTTATTTTTGTTCTTTCCCACCAATACAATGGATAGGAGTTAACATCCATTTAAAATATTAATATTATATTATTAGTGTGCAACGTATGTTTTCAAAGAAACATGTTGTTGCGTATCAGGTATGCTATCGAACATAGAAACACTATTAAAGTAAAATAAATATTTAATTCAAAAATATTAATAAATATGAAATATTTCTTATTCTTTATTTACCAGGGATGTTACATCTTCAATCATGTGAAGCACCCTAGAACATATTAGTCCTACTAGGCATACGATCTGGACATATCAGAAAAACATCAAGGATATGTCATATAGATACCTAGTACATGATGGATATTCCATACTTACATTAAAAAAACCAAGAAAATGTAAGGTCTACACCATATATATGTTACAGAAAAACAATTGAAATGTTAGGTAAACACCCTGAGAAATATCAACCTTTCCCACCCAGAGAACGTGTGTTCTCATGAACTACGTAAACCCAAAACCACGAGTTTGTGGATATAAATTCCACATTCATATTAGAAGAGTTAATAATATGTTAGGAATTGATACTCATACAACCCTATTTTTATTATGGTATCCTTATTCCATCTATACATACTCAAATAGCCAATCATGGTTTGCAATATTTATCTGTCAGAGTGTAAGGGTTGGATATCCTTCAATAGGCTTCCACCTCGGTATAATATCCTCCATATATCATACACTCCGACATATGTGACCCAAATTATTCTATGGGTTTATCACCCTTCTTTATCCATAAATGGATTGAGAAGCCAATTGGACTCTTAGTACTCTAATTACTAATATTAGTAGGATATGATATATTCCATCCTAAGGCTCACCCTCTATAAAAAATTCCCTATTTGGTCCTCCCTACTGTATAAGTAATGTATCCATATGTGGTGAGGCTGGTCATTTATTGTACATTGATTCTCACATCATTCTGAATCACTTTCAAATAGGGATCTGTAAAATTCATATCACTTGAATCATAAATTTCCCCATTCCAGGGATACCTTATTTTGTAAGTCCCGTTCAGTGATAAGATATAATTTCCACCATACAAGGGAATTCAACTCTGTATAAATAATGATGGAATCTCCAGGGTAAACCCTTCAGAAATAACCCTCACATACATTAATTATCTATCATTTATGATTAGTGGGTTGATATTTGATCGAACTATTATGAACATAGTTTCCAATATATAATGGATATGAAGGAATCCTTCTTATGGATGATGATCCGCATTTGGTGCCTAAGTTCCTTCATATAAAACCCTATCGCATGATGTTAATCTTCATCTCTTCCACAAAAATGAAATACTTGGGGTTTTATACATATTATAAGTAGGTTACATAGAACACATCATAAAGGTTTAATCTCATCATCAGATTACCAATCAATAAATTGGATTGTAGTAAGATCAATAGTTCCTTGTTATATCGATTTAAAATATCAAAATTTGGATTTCTCTAAGAAATAATTTGATGGTGACATCGAACCTCATGTACAAAATGATGGAATCACTAATTGAACCCCTTTTTAAACTTATAAGGATTCAATAGTAGATCAATTAATATGATAACCGACCCTATATTAGGATTTTGGAAAAGATTCATAGTCATATCATAAAACTATAAGACAATACATGAATAGGAAATAATTTCACCCAAATTGGTGTGATGATCCCGAACTCCCATCCTATCGACCAGTGTGAGTTTCTAAGCATTATTGAGTTTGAAACCCAAAATTACTTTATTCCTTTGATAATAAGGCTAAAACCATGTTGTGGATGTGGTAGTTTTTTGGAGTTTCTATGAGAGATAAAAATTGTATAACCGATGATAATTTCATTGAAACCATACATGAACTCAACATAATCAATCATAAAAGATCGTACATCTTTTTGATGAAAAAAAGTTGAGACCAACATGAAATAATATAATGATAGAATATCTCAATCATTATTAGCAATTTTGATCATTTCTCCTAAACTTAATGAACTATCAACATATATCTCCAAAGAAAAAATGTATACATCAAATCAAGTAGGCTCTGAGAAGGAAAGATTCACCTTTTTAAATGGGATTTAATTTATACTCTTTTAACCCTTTATCTTAATAGGCTAATAAATTTCCCACACCCCCACCCATAGAGAATTACATCCTAATTGATGAACCTACATTTCAACCCATACCATTCCATTGTAGTTTTTGATAGTTACACATCTAATACACTATAATAATGTTTCCCCATTAAATCCACAAATGTTCCATCCTTATATAAAATCGTGTCTTATCACTAAGTGCCTCACTAGTTTCCCTATAGATAAATTTTTTCCCTCACTATGGTGTAAAATATTTGTAAGAGTTTCATAAAACATATAACTATACCCATAGAAAAAAACATGTTCTTTCAGTGTGCCTTATCATCATTTGTGTACATCATATAAAATCCAATGAGGTCACCCCTCTAAAAAATACTCCATAAATTCCTTAGTTAAATATGGATTTCTTATCTAGTAGGCTTCCAAATATATTAGTATACCTTTTTAATATTAGAATAAAAATTTAGTCTTTTAAATGATGACCATTCTTGGGTGTTAAAGTTTATAGTCACCTATGTGAGTGCTTTATGCCCATGTGTGTACTTTTCTGTGCAGAGAAATCATACTTCTTAAGTGATATTTCCGTGTGAAGAGATATTGAATGTTTTTTTGAGGTAAATTTTAATTATTTTGGGTTTTCTTAGTGGGTTATGATCGAGGAATTGTTTTTATTTCTTTGGAGATAAATCCCAGACCCCTTAAAGAAAGTAATAACATTCCATTAAATCATTTTGTTTATATTTTTTGAATCTTTAAATGTAAAATTCCTACAATATTTTCATTTGATATTGGGTACTTATCATGTTATATATCAAACATTCATTATATATAGTTAATAATATACCATATATATTGTTGGTATTTCTATGTATTTTATACATTAAATATATGTTTCTATTATAGGATCATATAGGATAAGATCTACAATATTTTATGATAAAAAAATATAATGATATTCACCAATCATTTAAAATTTTAAGGTGGGATTGGTGCAGAACTTTGAACTTAAAACTAGCTTGGGAAAGGCCCCAATGGGTCAGGTCATATCACTTTAAATCTATAAAATGTATTTTTTTCACAATCATATTAACATCATAAATGTTTTCAACTATACCCCATATATATTTTCTCGTATTAAAATTCATTACCATTGTAAATACCATTTTATGTAAAAATATAATGATTACATTCCTATCCTTTCTATAACTCACAATATTCTATTTGTTATCATGGGTCATGGTTGTATCATTCTCAAGAGTTTTAAAATAAATATTGGATTTATCAATAACTTCATGAATAATACATAGAAATTGGTAACATTCATAGCTTACCTTTAATAATAATTTTATCCATAAAAATATGGTATGCATCATCTGTAGACATACTTGAGATTCAATTTTTGGTCTTTAGATTTATTTTAATTCATTAGAGTAGACCTGGTTTCCATTGATTTTGATTAATATACTTAGGTTAGTTTATTAGTAACATGTTTCATGGGGTAACATGAATATTACCTTGTTTATAAATTCTTTAATAAATAAACCACTATGATTGTTTAAATTCATGATCTTCAAAATTTCATAAATTCAACCACACTTGAATGTAATAAATAAATCAGGAAAAACATGAAATATAATTTTTTATAAAAGTTCTACCAAGTATGTGGGTAACTATATCATTGATCTAAATTATAGATTCAATGACACGGATCTTCCAAAAAATTATTAAGTAAAAAATGTATTTGAATGTGTCACCCTTATCCCAAAACTATTTCAAAAAGTTAAGTCACGTGATATTTTGATTATATAGGATACCTAGAGTTTAAAATGATTTTTAAGTTGAATAAAAAAATATCACCAAAAATATTTTAAAGAATTTAACATCAATATATAGATATTATCATAATCACAGTATTTAAATGTAGAAATATAACAATAGTTTCGCATCAGACTCTCTTAATTTCCCATTATTCAATCATAATATCTTCAATTCATCTTTTTATAAAATTTTCCATCCATATCTTTTGTGTCTGTTTCAATGTTTGAATGTTGTAAAATATATGAATTTAAATAAAATGATAGTCATTCAATGTTGTTCAACCATTCAGTTGAATATTATTTATCATTGATCCTCAAAATGTTGAAACAATTACTCATATTCAAATATGATGAAATATTATTTAAATATTCCATGATTTCTCTCATTAAATTTTAAAAAAATATCATTTTTATACTAAACTCAAAAAATCTCTCGAAACCAACAAAATATATCATATATAGTACCTTCTCAAATGTTATGTGGCTTTTAGTTACTCATATGCGTGCGTCAGAAAAAACATTTTACTGTAATATATGTATTCACATATCATACATGTGACATGAAAACAAAATTTTATTATTATTTAATATTTTATATTACTCATAGGAATTCATATATAATTTTTGTATTTATCAAATTGTAATCCTAGTTTTATATTTTTAGTCAATTTTCATTAAAATTGAACATTCTTAGCTACTTAACTTTTCCACATCCTTATCAAAACATCTTCAACCAACATAAACAAACATCAAAAAATTAAAAGAGATTTTAATTTTTTACAATTTATCTTTAAAACACATAAAACCATGCTTTAAAAACATTGTATGTTCTAAAATTTGACTGATAGTTACATATAAATTTTTTAAAACATTATATAGAAACCAAATGTGGGTTGAGAAGTGTAGAAAATATGTCTTCATACATTATCATTATCAATATAAATGGATATAAAAAGTATCCCAAAAGAATAAGATTAATACGGTAGTATATATATAAATTAGAAATTAATCTATAAAACAATAGAATGTGAGAATAATATTTTTCAATTAAAGTAAATATATTTATTTACAAACACATTAATATATGATATAAAATAAAACAATAGATGTAATATTAAAATAAAATGTGGATTAAAAAAATTTGGAGAAATGAAAAAATGTATAATTTCATTAAATGGTATATCTTGATCATAAAATATTTTAGATAAAGAACATGGGGCATAATCCAAGGGGTTGATATTGATACAAGCATCTCCCTACCTCAGTTCATGTGTTCTTATTTCATAGTTAAACAACTTGTATAAAAATCGATTTTAATAAAAATATTATTCGATAAAAATAATTATATTATCATGTTCTTAATTAATATTTCTTTTTATTATTAGTTTAAAAACATTTTATTTTATATTTATGTTAAAATTTCATGGTTGGACATATTCATTTTAAGGTTAATTTACCAAGAATAAAAGATATTATAAAATATATTATATTTCATTAGTTACACCACTAAATTTTATTATATATAATTAATATAAAAAATTTATATATTATTTATAATAAAACTAACCATTTTTGAATTTTGTGATAATTAAAAAATTTATAATGACCTCATTGGTTGTAAAACCAATTATTGTTTTGATGTAATTTTTTTTAAAGAGGTAGTATTTTAAATAAAAAATTTATTATTCAACAAAAATTATAATATATTAAATAATTATATAAATATTATTTATATATAATGGTGAGGAAGAAGAATATAAGGAAATAAAAATTATGAAAGATATTATTAGTGTTGTTACATCTTGCATGAATATGAAACCATTTTAAGGGCCTAATACCTTGTATGTTTTTCGTAAAGTGAGACTATAACATATCTAACATACCTTGGTGGATTAATTTTAATAAAAAAATTAGATAATTGGTAATGGGGTGATATTTTATAATTTATTTTCTAATGGGGAGAGAGGGGGGATTTATACTTAATGGTTTGGGGTATTATGAGATAAAATAATTAATAAAAATGAATTAATGATAATGAGATCAAATATAGTCTTTAATGTGGTATTTTATGACAATCAATTTTATTTTTTATAAATGAATCTACCTTTTATGTCTATCATTATTATTTTTACATCATTATTGCATCATATTTACTAATTTATTCATTAGTTATATTAATTTTAATGAGAAATTCTGTATTTTCACTATAACATTATTTTAATTTCAGTATTTAAAATTTGGAATTTATTTTATTCAAATAATTTTATCATATAAAAGGAAAACTAAATTTAAAAAAAATCTCATGATATGTTAAATATTATATTTTAATTATGTAAAACATATTATAACCTTCTAAAAAGATTATTATGGGAATATTAAATTTAATTATAGTATTTAAAATTCTAGTCAAAATTTTAAAATAAATTATTTCACTAATGAATCATAATTTTCTTCTGTAGAAAATATTATTTCATATATTATATAGCAAATTATATTATTCAACAAAGAATTAAAATATTTTAAACTATTAAAAATGTAATCTTGGAAATATTTATGTGTGGAATCCAAAATTTTATGTATGATTGATAGAAATAAATTTACAAAACAATAAATTTAATATTTAAAATAATATTATTAAATAATCACTAATAACAAAAAAATTTAACAATTATTACATTAATTAATGTATATATTTAAATCAGTATATTTATTACTTAGAAGATAATTTTTTGTAGTTCCATGTTCATATATTTATATTAATATATTTATTTAAATAATTTAACTTATTTTTATTATTTTAATTATCATGTAGCTATTACAGTGGCTATATTTCTAATGGTTGGGTTACTATTCTAGTAACCGTAATTATGAGCATCATATTTCCCTTCATTATCCAATAATTACTCCTCAAATTATACACATTTCTATTAATTAGTTATTTTTCATGGTTATTGATACGAATTTTAATAAATTAATATCTTATTTATGAAAAATTTCATTCATATTATAGTGGTGTTTATCGATGTAGTTTTTTTGGGAGACTACAACCCATAATATTTTAAATTTCAAGTTATGTAATTGACAATATTTATTAGTCCATTTATGTAGATTTAATTTAATTTGACATGTTCAGAATTTTTTATAAAATTTTATTTCATAAAGAAATTATATAATACTCATTTTATATTCTATTAATGTAATATTTTTATTCCATAGCTGTATATTTAATTATTATTTTTAAAATAAAAATTTATTTTTAGTCATAGTCTGAAGGTAATAATATATCAAATAAATATATTAATTATAGTTTAATGAAATCAAAATAAAAAGGTTTTAATTATATATATATATATAACAAATATGAAAATTTATAAATATTTGATAAAAAATCATGGATTTCAAATATTCCCCATATAAATAAATTATTCACATGAATGTTTTTACATTGAAAAACTTTTATTAAGAATTATACCTATGTTATAAATTAAATACCCTTATATTTATCATAATATGGTACTAGTTATAAAAAATCTTTTTTTAAGTAACTGGAGTTTATTTACCTATGAATTTCAAATGAGACATCCCCAGGCCGATAATTATTTTTTCTAGTGATGCGAAAACATATTTCCATGTTTAACATGACCATTTATAACATTTAACCATTCCCAAATTAATAATTCCAATTTCCTGGGAAAATGAGTTCATTATACACCATATTTTGATAAAAACAAATTATTCAATTAAATATTTCATCTAAAATATCATATAATTTGACCATAAATTTATTAATAAAAAGGACCCCCCATGGTGATACTTTAAATAAATGGTGAAATAAATATCAAAAATAATGAAAATATAATGTAAACTTGGAACTATAAACAATTTGATTTTCCTTGATATCATTAGTTATGACATGGGGTTATAAATAGGGATAACATAAGGTATTATAGAGGAACATGGAATATGAATGTTTAATACCATGAGATCATTGTGTGAAACATACAATAATTATAGGAACACGATTCATGAAAATTCAACATTTAATGTAAATATATAAATAATAAAAATGTATCCCAAAATTATTTGTTAAACACCACAAGTATAAATCAAGGATTACTGCTAATATGACTTAAAATTTTTAATAGATAGTCTTCCAAAAGACTACAAATTAGTTTTTCATCTAATTTACAGTAGAATTATAATATTGAATGCTAATCTCACGACCCATATAATATTCATAGATTATCAATTGATATATATTATTTACAAATTTCATTAGAGGGATGTAAAATTACAGGTGTGCCCTTTACATCGATATATTTTAAAATTACCTTTTACAACATGAAAAATATGTAGTAAAAATTTTCATTCATCCATCAATAATCATAATATAGGTTGATCATGTCACGAACCAGATCTGGTCGCCACCATTAACGGCACCAAACATGGCCCGTGGCAAGGCCCGAAGGGCGTTCCCTATCACCACGGGCTGGCACAAGTGCCCGGGTATCAAACAAATCTGGTTTGGGAACGATTTACCCGAGTATGACAGCATAAATCATAAAAAAACAATCAATTATTAAAATCTGAAATTTTCATGCTAAACAATTCTTAACAAAACCAGATCTGAAAACATAAGTTTAAAGACACTACAAGTGGTCTAAAAACAAATAATGACAACATAATGACATCCCCATGGACTCCACATGACAAGGGGATCATCACCCGCAAGCCGTCCCCGCAACTCCGCCCCAACGATAGGGACTAACATCCCGAACCGCCATCACCCTTAGCCTTCCCTTTACCTGAGTCAAGCATGAGCAAGTATACTTACACCCAAGGGTTGTAAGTAGGGTGTGAGCCTAAGCCCAATAGGATACCACCAGTTGATTCCAAAGAGTATGCAATACAATGTGAACACAACAAGCAATTTTAATACACAAGGTGAAACAGTGTTAAAATTCAAAGAAATGCAACTTTCAAATGAAAACAGTTTTCAATCCGAGAATTTAAGAATGTTAACACATTAAATAGACATGTGAGCTACTATAATGTACTGCCAAAAACAAGCCACAACAAGGGTAAATACCACAAATTCTATGAGCATCAAAATCCGGAACACCCCTAAGCACTAGGTTGTCTCGGGCCCTATGTACCTTGTACCTCGGTGTAGAGTAACCATAGAAAAATCCGTTCTCGTGCACGAGCTACTAGTAGGGAACATACCCATAACCTAGTGGTCCCCAATCATCATCAAAATAGTTTAGTTAGAGTTGTCGTTATCCAGATGCTAAGTGGAACAGGGACAAAACCCATCCGATCCACTAGTCGTACTAGTACAAATCCTCCCCACCTAAGTACCCGGGCTTCCCCTTTTGTGATCAAACAATTTCAGAAAACAACACACATCCATTTTCATATAAAATATCACTACTGGTCACAAACAAATTGTACAGTAGCTACACACATTTTATACCATTTAAAACACACAATAAAATAATTTTATTTCCAATAAAACAACCTCTCAAAACATCACATTGTTTTTCACCCAAAGCTCTTTAAGATATCCACCTTTCACACTATGATAACACTTGTAAGATATTAAAACCAAATTTCAGATCAAACCCCTTTAATGAAACCAAAAATTTAGTTATGGGGCATCCCAAAATGAACCAATAAAAGATTTGAATGGAAAACCCTCAATTTCACAAAAAAATGGAACTTAAAATTCATTTGCATTATAAATGCAACTAAAACCAATTTTTACAGAAACATTCAAGTGAAATAAACATTAGAGTACCATGAAAACAGAAATCTGATTCACAAAAATTGCACACACAATGGAATCACCTACCAAATTAACAAAACCCCTTGAATCTCCGTGCGAAATCAAATCGCACCCCCGCCGCACCAAGAGAGAACTAGATCAAACCTAAAACCACAAAAATTGGCCATGAAATCTCAAAGTTAAACCCTAGGTTCTAAATCCTAGTTTCTGGACATTATTAAACTCAATTATAATCGAAGAAATCCTAAGAACAATGAGTTAAACCCAAAGTAATTTGAAAGAGGAAAGAAAAGGGCTCATTTACTTGAAGTATCTTGAAGTAATCACTACAAAACTCCAGTATCTGAAATTTAAAAGAGCCCAAATTTATGGTACGTTCGAACAAGATGTATTATCTCATTTAGGAACTGGAATGGAGGAAACATATTGAGAATTGTATGATTTATGAAAGAAATACTTTACCTCTTCAAATCTGGGCGATTTGAGGAACCCTATGAATATCGGCACAAAATCGCGATTCTACAGAGCTCCAAATGGGTGGGAGAGAGTTCAGACGCGCGGCAGGGTTACTTGGGCTTGAGTGAGACTTGGAATCACCGACAAATCCCAAATATTGAATAAGTTATAACAAATTCAAATTTTATTTTTAAAACAGGAATTGGGCTTTCGGGCAGGCCCAACCCCTTAGACAAAAACCCAAATAACCCCTGGTTATAGATTTCTAAAAGCTCAAAATTACCTTGGTGGTGTTAATAGGTTAGGGTAGGTCAATTAGGAATTTGAATGGATGAAAAATATTGAAAAATGAAAAAGTTATAAAAGATACAAAATTTATTTTTTAATTTGGAATTGGGCTCACGGCTTGGCCCAATTCATGAATACTCATATATTCCTCCCTAAAACCTAGGGAAACCCCCAAAACAAATAAAGGATGTAAATCAAATGAAAAATAACTTTAAAATATGTCTTGTATGTGACAATTCTCCCCACCATTAAGGACTTTCCGCCCCGGAAAGTCAACATGAATCTCGGTTGGAAAATAAGAATGGGTACTCTTCCATGACCCATAACTTTCGCTCCCATGTCTCATGTGTATCATTCCCATTCTGCCATAAAACCCGGACTAAAGGAATAGACTTTCCTAGAAGTATCTTCTCCTGGGAGTCCACTATTTTCACCGGCCTCTCAACGATAGACAAGTCAGGATCTATCTCTAGTTCTTCCCAACTCAACATATGGGATGGATCTGGATTGTATTTCTTCAACTGGGAGACGTGGAAGACATCATGGATAGATGTCAACTGAGAAGGTAAGGCCAACCTGTATGCCACCTTACCAATACGCTCGGTGATCTCAAAGGGTCCGACATACCGTGGCATCAACTTACCTTGCTTCCCCAATCGACGATGGCCCAGACGAGGGGCCACTTTTAAGAATACCCTGTCACCCATAGAAAACTCTAGGTCTCGACGCCTCCGGTCAGCATAAGATTTATGACGACTCTGAGCTGTCAATAAGCGCTGCCTGATCAACTTGACCTTCTCAGAAGTCTCCTGCATAAGGCTCGGCCCCAACATTGAAGTCTCTCCTACCTCAGCCCAACATAGGGGGGACCGAAAAGGCCGACCATAGATCGCCTCAAAAGGGGCCATTCGAATCGTGGATTGGTAACTATTTTTATAAGCAAACTCTACCAATCCCAAATGGCTATCCCAAGAACCTACAAAGTACAGGACACATGCACGAAGCATGTCCTCCAATATCAGATTCGCCCGCTCTGTCTGACCATCCGTCTGTGGGTGGTATGCCGTGATCATCTTAATCTGATACCCCAAGGACTTCTGAAGGCCTTCCCAAAATCGAGAAGTGAAGCGGGGGTCTCTATCCGAGACTACAGCTGATGGTACACCATTGAGGCTCACCACTTCTTGAAGATACAAATGGCCCAACTCATCTACTTTAGTTGTATCTTTAATCGGAATGAAGTGGGCTGATTTGGTCAGACGATCAATCACCACCCAAATAGCATTCTTACCCCGAGATGTACGAGGTAAGACAACAATGAAGTCCATGGAAACCTCTTCCCACATCCAGGTAGGAATGGGTAGTGGTTGGAGCAAAACGGATGGCCTTTGGTGCTCTGCTTTCACCTGCTGACATGTGTAGCATTTCGAAACAATGTCTGCTATGTCCCGTCTCATACCAGGCCACCAAAACTGCCGACGAACATCATAATACATCTTAGTGGCACTCGGATGGACAGCCCACTGAGACTGGTGGCTATCTTGCATCACCACCTACCGTAGAGATAATGGCACTACTGAACGGCCCTTGAAGCACAAGATGCCCTCGGGAGATGACGACCAATCCGAGGATGTCTCCCCACCATGAAGGAACTTCTTAGACCGCTGACAAAGATCATCACTGGGTTGTTCCTGCTGAATCAACTCTAATAGAGAAGGAGTCAACTGGACACTTGCCAAGAATGCCCCTCCACTGTATTCCATGGCCTCCACATGCATCTGAGAAAAGAGACCCATCAACGCCCACTCATCACTAGACTTCCTCAAAGCCTGCACTGGAACTCTTCTGCTCAAAGCATCGGCCACTACATTACCCTTGCCTGGGGTATAGACAATGTCAAAGTCAAACCCCTTCAAGTACTCGATCCAGCGACGTTGCCTCAAGTTGAGGTCCTTCTGCGAGAAGATATAAGCCAAGCTTTTGTGATCAGAGTATACCACAAACTTTTCCCCAAAGAGGTAGTGACGCCAAGTCTTCAAAGCATGCATCACCGCTGCCAACTCCAAGTCATGGGTTGGGTAGTTCTTTTCATGTGGTCGAAGTTGGCGAGATCCATACGCGGCCACATGATCATCTTGCATAAGCACGCACCCAAGACCCATACCTGAAGCATCACAATAGACCACATATCCCTTTTCCAGCCTCTGGAAAAATCAGCACGGGGGCGGTAGTCAGCCGCCTCTTCATCTCCTCGAACGATTCCTGACATTCTGGACCCCATACAAACTTCACCCCTTTCCGGGTGCGGGAAGTCATCGGTGAAGCAAGCCGAGAGAAATCCCGAACGAATCGCCTGTAATAACCGGCCAAGCCAAGAAAACTCCTGATCTCAAACACATTCTTCAGTTTCACCCATGACATGACTGCACTAATTTTCTCAGGGTCCACTGAAACTCCATGCTCTGAGATCACATGCCCCAGAAATCTCACCTCTCTGATCCAGAAAGTGCACTTTGACAACTTTGCATAGAGGCGGTGATCTCGTAATGTACCCAAAACGATCCTCAAGTGATGTTCGTGTTCCTCCTCAGAGCTAGAGTATACCAGAATGTCATCCACGAACACCACAACAAAGGAATCGAGATACTGATGGAACACCCTATTCATAAGTGCCATAAATACCGCTGGAGCATTGGTCAATCCGAAGGGCATGACCAAATACTCAATGTGGTCGTACCTGCTTCGGAAGGCTGTCTTAGGGATATCCGACTCCTTCACCCTGAGTTGATGATACCCTAAACGCAGGTCTATTTTCGAGAACCACTTTTCCCCCTTCAACTGATCAAACAAATCATCTATTCTGGGAAAAGGGTATTTGTTTTTAATTGTTACCTTATTCAGCTTCCGGTAATCAATGCACAACCGGAGGGATCCATCAGCCTTTTTTGCAAACAACACAGGAGTGTCCCAAGGAGAGACGCTTGGGCGAATGAATCCTTTGGATTCTAAGTCGTCCAGCTGTATCTTTAATTCCCTCAAATCGGTGGGGGCCATGCGATAGGAGGGAAGAGATATCGGCTGTGTTCCCGGCGCCAGATCAATCGAAAACTCCACATCCCGCTCTGGGGGCAAACCAGAAAAATCATCAGGGAATACCTCAGGAAACTCATTCACTACACGAGGTAGTGCACCTTCAGGGGAAAGACCATCCTCTAGCACAATCGAAGATAACTGGAATATAACACTTCCCGACTCTGGGAGTGGAGGCCCTGCGCGACTTGATCGTGGATCCCATTCTCCATGAAAAACCTGACGACTCCCATCAGGTGATGTGAAACTCACCCGCCGTCTGTAGCAATCGATGTGTTCCTGGAAGTTTACTAGCCAATCCATCCCGAGTATGACATCAAAAAGGTCCATATCTAAGACCAAGAGGTCCCACTCCATCTCGAACCCTGACACAGAAAGTGCACATGAGGGGCACCTGAGGCCCTGCTCCTTCTTCTTTCCCAATGGTGTCACCAACTCCATCGCAAAAGACATAAACTCAGTTGGAAAATTCAGCATGTCCACAAAATGTCCAGAAATGAATGAAACAGAGGCACCAGTATCAAAAAGAGTAGTAGCTATAGAAGATGCGATCAGAACGGTACCTCGAACTGTCGACGGTCCCGCCTCTGATCCTGCTGGTGACTGATCCACTGCATGGAGATGTCCAGTATCTGCCTGAGGACGACCGCTAGTATGTGGTTGTGCCCTGAACTAGCTCTGCCCAGAAGTTGATCCAGCCCTACCACCACGACCACCAAATCGAGATCCCCCAGTCCTCGACGGCTCAGACTGTGCTGGCACTCCTTTTGAAGCCACTAACCCTGCCCCACTTGGGAGTGGACGTGCCACACCGCAGAAGCGCTGGAAATGGCCTATAGCTCCACACTGGTAACAAGGCTTCGGAGGAAGAGGACATGCTGGTCGGATATGCCCAGGCCTCCCACATTGGTGGCACAAGACCGATCTCGCATCAGAAGCCGCAGAAGAAAACTGCCTGGAAGAGTGGCCTGAACTGCCCCCTCCTCTCTTCACATGATCCTCCCGCATCCTTTTCTTCTCTAAGGAGATGCCACTACCCACTGCTGATACTGAACCATAGAAACCAGCCCTGCCTTTCCTATCAATCTCCACCATGAACGCTCGATCAACAACTTCAGCATAGGTCCTCAGCTTAAACAAGAACACCTGTGAGTATATCTCTGGTCGCAAGCCTTTCTCAAACCTCTGGGCCTTCGCTTGCTCATTAGAGACAATTTCTGGAGCATACCGAACCAATTCAGCGAAACGGTTGGCATACTCCATCACAGATAGATTCCCCTGAACAAGTTCCATGAACTCTCTAGACCTGGCATAAGCCAACACCTCAGGGCAATACTGTTCATTGAAGACAACCTTGAAATCTGTCCAGCGCATCAGCTCATTCTTCCCAGATTGAAGCACTGACTCCCACCATTTACGGCTGGGACCCTCCAACAGAAAGGAGGCACACTTCACCCTGAGCTCCTCGGGTGTTTCCAGGAACTCAAACATACGCTCGATCTTCTCGAGCCATTCTTCTGCTTCCTGGGGTTCTGAGCTTCCTCGGAAGGTTGGAGGCTTATTTTTCAGGAACTCCTGGGCCTTGTCCTTTCTAGTACCAGTATAATCCTCTCTAACAGGAGCTGGAGCTAGAGCTGGTCCATATCCTAGAGCCTGGACAGCCCGGACCACGGCCTCGACTAGCCTCTGATCAATCGGCGTGGGAGAACTCTCTCCAGCTTCCTCCTGTGGGTGCGTGGGAGCTTTCCGGGGAGGCATGTTGCTACAAAATGCAACAGTCACAAAACAAATAGTCAATACCACAATTCTGAAAATTGTAATCAAATACATCAAATATAAACAAACTAAACACATTCTTGTAATAAAATAAACAACTACTCCACATCTGCCTGATGTCCACATGTGGTCTACAGCCCACACGTCTCACCTGGAAGTGAAGTAAATCAGTAAATTCCAACATCCTCTGGTGACTCAAGGTCTTCCATGAGAGGTGTGGGCCAGGCACCCTACTCCCAACCAATACCCTGAGCCCCGACAGTCCTAGCTCCTGTCTATCCCGACTCATGTCAAAATAACAATATAACCCAAAAACATTAACCGCTCTGATACCATTTTGTCATGAACCGGATCTGGTCGCCACCATTAACGGCACCAAACCTGCCCGTGGCAAGGCCCGAAGGGCATTCCCTATCCCCACGGGCTGGAACAAGTGCCCGGGTATCAAACAAATCTGGTTTGGGAACGATTTACCCGAGTATGACAGCATAAATCATAAAAAAACAATCAATTATTAAAATCTGAAATTTTCATGCTAAACAATTCTTAACAAAACCAGATCTGAAAACATAAGTTTAAAGACACTACAAGTGGTCTAAAAACAAATAATGACAACATAATGACATCCCCATGGACTCCACATGACAAGGGGATCATCACCCGCAAGCCGTCCCCGCAACTCCGCCCCAACGATGGGGACTAACATCCCGAACCGCCATCACCCTTAGCCTTCCCTTTACCTGAGTCAAGCATGAGCAGGTCTACTTACACCCAAGGGGTGTAAGTAGGGTGTGAGCCTAAGCCCAATAGGATACCACCAGTTGATTCCAAAGAGTATGCAATACAATGTGAACAAAACAAGCAATTTTAATACACAAGGTGAAAGAGTGTTAAAATTCAAAGAAATGCAACTTTCAAATGAAAACAGTTTTAAATCCGAGAATTTCAGAATGTTAGCACATTAAATAGACATGTGAGCTACTGTAATGTACTGCCAAAAACAACCCACAACAAGGGTAAATACCACAAATTCTATGAGCATCAAAATCCGGAACACCCCTAAGCACTAGGTTGTCTCGGGCCCTATGTACCTCGTACCTCGGTGTAGAGTAACCATAGAAAAATCCGTTCTCGTGCACGAGCCACTAGTAGGGAACATACCCATAACCTAGTGGTCCCCAATCATCATCCAAATAGTTTAGTTAGAGTTGTCGTTATCCAGATGCTAAGTGGAACAGGGACAAAACCCATCCGATCCACTAGCCGTACCAGTACAAATCCGCCCCACCTAAGTACCCGGGCTTCCCCTTTTGTGCTCAAACAATTTCCGAAAACAACACACATCCATTTTCATATAAAATATCACTACTGGTTACAAACAAATTGTACAGTATCTACACACATTTTATACCATTTAAAACACAAAATAAAATAATTTTATTTCCAATAAAACAACCTCTCAAAACATCACATTGTTTTTCACCCAAAGCTCTTTATGATATCCACCTTTCACACTATGATAACACTTGTAAGATATTAAAACCAAATTGCAGTTCAAAACACTTTAATGAAACCAAAAATTCAGTTATGGGGCATCCCAAAATGAACCAATAAAAGATTTGAATGGAAAACCCTCAATTTCTCCAAAAATTGGAACTTAAAATTCATTTGCATTATAAATGCAACTAAAACCTATTTTTACTGAAACATTCAAGTCAAATAAACATTAGAGTACCATGAAAACAGAAAGCTAATTCACAAAAATTTCACACACAATGGAATCACCTACCAAATTAACAAAACCCCTTGAATCTCCGTGCGAAATCAAATCGCACCCCCGCCGCACCAAGAGAGAACTAGATCAAACCTAAAACCACAAAATTGGCCAATAAATCCCAAAGTTAAACCCTAGGTTCGAAATACTAGTTTCTGGACATTAGTAAACTCAATTATAACCGAAGAAACCCTAATAACAATGAGTTAAACCCAAAGTAATTTGAAAGAGGAAAGAAAAGGGCTCATTTACTTGAAGTATCTTGAAGTAATCACTCCAAAACTCCAGTATCTGAAATTTAAAAGAGCCCAAATTTAGGTTACATTCGAACAAGATGTATTATCTCATTTAGGAACTGGAATGGAGGAAAACGATTGAGAATTGAGAGATTTATGAAATAAATACTTTACCTCTTCAAATCTGGGCGATTTGAGGAACCCTATGAAGATCGGCACAAAATCGCGATTCTACAGAGCTCCAAATGTGTGGGAGAGAGTTCCTAAGCGCGGCTGGGTTACTTGGGCTTTATTGAGACTTAGAATCACCGAAAAATCCCAAATATTGAATAAGTTATAACAAAATCAAATTTTATTTTTAAAATAGGAATTGGGCTTTCGGGTAGGCCCAACCCCTTAGACAGAAACCCAAATAACCCCTGGTTATGGATTTCTAAAAGCTCCAAATTACCTTGGTGGTGTTAATAGGTTAGGGTAGGTCAATTAGGATTTGAATGGATGAAAAATATTGAAAAATGAAAAAGTTATAAAAGATACAAAATTTATTTTTTAATCTGGAATTGGGCTCACGGCTTGGCCCAATTCATGAATACTCATCTATTCCTCCCTAAAACCTAGGGAAACCCCCAAAACAAAGAAAGGATGTAAATCAAATGAAAAATACCTTTAAAATATGTCTTGTATGTGACAGATCAAGGGAATATGACACTCACATGGTTCATGTTTACACCTTGGAAAAGATATACCCCCACTAATGTGTAGGGCTTATGTAGAACCCATTCTATAATAATAGTAACTTAATAATATAATTTAATAAAACTCTAATTTTGTACAACCATTTAATTTTCATGAGAAGAATTCTAATTTTATATTATGAATGTGTATTTGGACTTAATAGGTCAAAAGATGTATAAAATGAATTTTTGAAATTTTTCTTTTAGAAATAATATTTTATGATTTATTGAAAATATATTTGATATCTACTCTTATTATTTAAAATAATTTGTTATATTATTTCATGTGACCAATTTTTTGACTATCAATTTGATCGAAATAAATATATTATCATTCGATGGAAAAAATAATTTTTCAAAAAGAATTTTTTAGGGAATAATTCAACTCAATTATAAAAAAAATTAATAATTAATATTGAATTATTTAAATTAAATTTAATGATTATATATCTATATATTTTCATTTAAATCCATATATTTATTATTATTGTTTATATATTTAATATGTGATCATCTGATACCAGATAAAGTAATTTCTTGAAAAACTGATGTATCAACACGTTTTGTGGGTTTATTTTTAAATAAAATTCATCCACTTAATTGAATGAAATTTAATAAAATGAATTAAATATTTGGAATCATGATATATGAGATTATAAATATTGTAATTTTTATCATAACTAATAGTAAAACCCATTCGATTTAATTACCACAGTTAAGGTTAATATGGGACTACCAGGTGTAAATCATTAAAAATGAATTAAAAATTGACTACTTTTTTTCAAATCCAATTTTCTGTTGTGATTTAGATATTTCCATTATCCCATAAATATATTATGCATTCTATGTAATTTCCCAGCCCAACATACCACTAAACCTGTATTTGGGCAGGTGGGTCACATGGCCTCAAGCACGCCTCCCCATATGTTAGAGGCAACCATCGTGTAGTGAGGGCTTCCGAAGGTGATAGTGGGGAGATTATACCCTCGTATTAGAGTATCAGAATGGTTTATCTTACAATAAATATTATTCAATAGTGTAAGAAATATAAATCAATGATAATGAAGCATAATATAAATCTAACTTCAACATAATATAAATGCGGACAATGCTAAACTACAACAATGCATGTATAAAAGATGATGATATATGAACAAGAAAGGAATATTACAGTTGAAAAATAATTTAATAAAATAAAACAAACCAACAACTACCTTCATGAGCCTCTTGAGAACCATATCAGTAATCTTCTCCTAAATATAAGGTACAATAAAGAAAAATCAATAAATCAGTGATCTTCCTTTAATTATATGGTAAAATTTGTTACCCTACATTAATGGTTGCGAGAGAAGGGTGTGAGATAATAATACCAATAGGTTCCCCCCCATTATTTCTACAACATTAACCAATAAATGAATAAATGTAATGAGGAAATGAAAAAGAAAAAAATTAATAAGTTATATGAGGTTCATTGAAGGAACCCAACCCAAAAATATTTGGATTGGCTTGAGCTAGAAATGTATGATCCAAAAACAACTGGTACTTATAAGATAATGGGAGAAATTGATAACAAAAAATCCAAAATATGGTTTCAGGATATTGTCGGACCCTATGCATGTGATTCATCTTATTGTAGACATCCCTTTTATAACAATTATATATCAGTATCCTTTTCAATAAGAGAAAATACAAAATTAAATAGGCCGCTTCATGGGACCATCCTAAGGGAGCCTTCAACAAGGAACCCATGTATCACACCATGAACACCATTAAACTGACTTTCATTAGAGTCCATCTAATGCAACCATTTTAAGGACATGAAATTTTCACTCTTGATATAATGTGGGGAATCAAATTCCATGAACATCCTAGATATCACATTTAGGGGACCAAGTCTTAGTCAGGTCCTAGTAAAACCATCATTCCATTGAGCCCATACAAAGTGTCTCCAATAGGGAATCCATATCTCTCATATTTAGGTCTAAGAACACATAGTGATCCCATCTTGACATACCAATATTTTCCCCAATGTACACATTAACCAAAAAATGATGTGATCCCAAGAATGATGATTAAATCATTGTAATTTTTTGAAAGTTAAACCTAGGTATCACTCATGATATTCTTAATTCATTTAATTTATTACATTTAACAAGATGATGGGTCCATGATAGTAAGCATTCCATATATCAACTCTAATAAGTAATAAAACTGTCAATCACATTCAAAAATAACTACAAAGAGATAATAAAATGATAAACCATTAATAAATGAAATTTAATTTACTATGGAAAGAAAAAAAATTTATAATGATCTATTTACACTTAGGAGTAGTCGTTGTAAAGTGGAAATTACATACAAGGGTAATTCAAATAAAAATATGGACTAAGCTCTTAGAAGGATCCTTGGTTCTTTTAACATTTATATTTATGGATGGAAACTCCCTTTATGCAGGAATGAAAGTCGTATATCTATAAAATTCCATTATCTATCAAACTCATCAAGGAATTGAATGTAAATAACCCAACTCTCTAAGAATAATTTACTTCAAAATTCAATACTTTTTAGTATAAAAGATAGTGTAACTACATTGAATGTTTTTATTATAAACACATGTCTTTTTTTCAAAAAATTCATCTTGAATATTTAAATATCAATTCCAAATTCATGTTTGGATTCATCAAAACAATCACTATAAATTAACTACCAAACATGGAAATAAAATTATAATTTCTCAAATGGAATTATGTAGGTACCATTAACATTTAAAAATAATAATATAAGGGTTGATTCTATTATTCAAAAATAATGAATTTATAGAAGGTATTATTGGATTTTATTCAATTAATTATAAAGGGAAAACTCACTTGGAACACCCATGGGGTGTCCATGAAAGAGTCCATGAAAGAGTCCAACAACCTATAATAAATTAAACAAGGGTCAACATATATATATCAAGGTTTAAATATTATTTTAATATAAATAAACTAACTATAAAAAAATTCATGGTAAAGGCCGATGTGCGGTATAATGACACTATTCAAAAAAAGATTGAAACATGAAGAAAACATCATAGACCGGCTACCTCTTACATAGTGCATCCCACTAGTCCAATAATGGGTCTGATATGTTATGGTTTGGATGAGATACCATAAATACAACTTTTTGAAATAAAAAATAGATAGAATAGGATCATTCCAATATTGCGTATCCGAGATAAAACAAAATGAATAAAATTCAAATGGAATCGATTGCATTCTAATGCAGATACATAGGGATTTGTGATGATTTATTCAGACAAACTGTGTATAAGAAATCATGATGCCTAGAATAGGTTGGGAATATGGGAACCTATAGCTCAAGGTGGAGGGTTGTGTTTTAGGGGAAGGGGTTAAAAAAATAAGGAAAAATAATATCTCATTAAGGGTAATATAGCCAGTTCACCCAAAACAAAACCCAAGTTTCATGGATTTGTCACACAGTTTGGATGAACCGTAAAATACCCCTATTTAATAAAATCCCCTCACACAGTTTGTCCTACACGATTAACATATCTATGTTCAAACCATGTGCTTAATAAAAAATAGTTACCTCGTAGTTTCCACTTACCATGTGGGCTATGTTCATAGTTTGGGAAAACCATTCTTAGCTATGTACAAAAAAAGTTCTCCTCTGACTAGGCCATGAGGTTTTCTACTGGGTTCACATGGTTTAATGAAATTTGTGTTCTCAATAAAAACCCTCCACACATGGAATTTTTATCCGAAATTCTCCCAAATGTTAGTGAGACCAAAAAGGAACCTCTCATACCTTTACCCAAGTCAAAAACAAAAATTTATAGCGTTCCAACACTTGCAATTTCTTTATCATGAAGAATTTTTAAAATGGAACATCCAATAAATGTAAAAGTCCAAATTCCCATTGAATTTTACACCAACTCAAACCATGGGTAATTAAATCCTCCCATCCTTAGGATTTACCCTCCCATAGAATCATTATAGATTAAATAAAACATCACATGACCTACAAGGTTCATGAAATTTCATTTAAACCATTATATTTCGTTTCTAAATGTATAATGTACTATTGATAATTCATTTAATAACATGACACTTAAGTCCTTAAAACTGAATACAATTCTCATATTTGAAACAAAATACCTAAATGGTGATTATCCATTACTATTTAGCTAGATAAATGATCATGATGTTCATTTGTTAAAAATTTATCCAAATGTTCTCCCCACCTTTTGTTTTGACATCATAAGGGGCCATTCCCAAACCACAGTACCACCACTGTCATAATTTTCATACCAATAGTTACTCAAATCCTTATAATGATGTTCTTCGAATGTTTAATTTAATATTTTTATCCCAATAATATCCAAGGCCATATCAAGATCCTCAATTTAAGGAAACAATCCAATCATGATTGACCTAAATAATAATATCTGTGAAAGATTTCCACGAAGACACTACAGACCATAAAACCACACCTTCCTTAATATGAAGGTGTGATTCAAAATGGTTCGTTGTGACTTTTTACATCAAACAAAGAGATTAAAAATTACGTTTACCCTAGATGACCTTTCTCAAATATAATCAGTTTAGACCACTAGTGCACCACAAATTAAATTTCAATGCCTTCTCCCAAGGTATCTTGATTTTACAGAGATCATGATTGCTAGAGATGATAACTAATTTATAGTAATGTACCTTGATCATCCATCACCTAGACATTTACACTATCATGCCTCATTATGAATAAGGGGATTACTTTATCCATCCCACTAGAATCATTACCCTTTAAACAACACCTATGAGAATGACTACATATCTGGTATAGCCTAGTATTCTTTAAAAAATAGTCTAATGAGCTAAAAAATTGTATCAAAAACGACAAATTTATATTTCATATTCTAGTAAAAGACATGATGTTAACATAAAAAACATTTGATAAGACAACAATGATGTCCACCTGGTGTTCTTGTTAGATGGGAAGTAATTTTTTTCCAAGAGTTTGTCCAATGTCCCCTATATGGGAACTCAATTCTCACATAGGACTAATTGAGAATCTAATGTACCACATGTCAGTCTAAAATAGTGTTTGAGATCTAAAAAATTCCCAAAATATTTAAAATCAATATCATGGCCTAAAACTGATGTTCTCTTAGAGCATCAAGTATTATGTCAATATATGAGACATATTCATCGCTTAGACGAATAAACCTAAATGATTTAAAGGGGTCAAGTAAATATTTCTCAACTACTGGAAAGAATAATATTTAAACCACAACTGTCGACTATAATGAAGAATCTAGGATTCACCTACTGATGCACTAAGATTAATAGATAAATATCATTTACTACATGAGGCATCATGTGATCATTCACACAGAACTAAAGATGTACATCCAAGTCCTACAGTGTCTTTAAAAGGTTGAAAACATATCTCACCTTTCAGATTTGTGCTATTGAGAAAGAAATCACATGATTAAAGACATAAAAACCTCAATGGAATTCATATAATTTCAACCATTATATAAATGGTCCTATTTGGTTGTTTTAATTTTACTTTGAATGGTACATTCCGAGAACATACATGTTTCTCCCCTTTTTATGAGTGTCAAAGTCTTAAAAGGAAATATAATCTATCCTATCATAAAACATTTAGATTATATTTACCTTAAATGAATGTTCATAACTCATGTGAGCCACAACCTCAAACATAAAATCATTAGAAGGAATGACGAACCAAAAGGATTGGCATGTCAAAAAACAGAGTCTCTAGAAAGTTATTCCAAGAATTGGGATAAACCAGATATGTTTAATGCCAAATTTTCTCTTCCTTGGAGATTACTTTTTAATGTTCTCAATAGAACAAGGCCCAATGATTTTTCCAAAATCAAATGTTTCGTTGCAATATTTAACAACACAACTAGTACAACATACATAAATGCATACAACCTTGAGATTTCAAAACTATGAAGACACCCTCAATACTATCCATGGGTTTTCCTCCTTAAGAATCAGAGTATCAGGTTTTCCACACTAGAGAATTAGTTTAGAGTCATATAACGTTATAAAATGATTAATCTGTAAGGTAACATACCAATATTTCCATTGTTATGATGGAATAAAGTGTCATGTGGCGTACAAGATAGTCGGCCATGCTTGAGGCATGTCAAACAAGCTAAAACTAAGCATTACTCAATGCTCACGCCCACAATAGAGGTTATGGAAAACATGGACACCAATACGAAATATGGTGTAATATAGAAGCTAAAAGCTTTACAAGTGACAATGACACTCTAATAGTACCGTATGACATAAAAATCATAGGATTAGCAGGGTATTCCAATTATAGTAGTGCTACCTACCACTAACTAACCCCTACAAATGAACAAATATTGACCCTATCACCAGTTTAGGGAAGAATATTTCACAGGGCTCAATGTCCCATAAATTGATTCATTAATAACAAGGATAAGGACTATGGATAATTCTAACGTTTCTGTTCAAAATCTACTCTAAAGGATTTTTAATCTACCCTTAACCAAGGGTTTCCACGAGGGACACCACAATAAGATCCGTTTTCAAGTAATTTCATTAAATAAATTTTAATATTTAACTATTTATAAAATTTAATCTAAACATCAAGTACCATTTTTAAATAAAATGAACATGGAAATATATAAGGAATAAAATAAAATTTATCAAATTTTTTTTAAAAGTAAATAAGGAGGCCAATGAGGGTCCAATTAAGCCAACAGGGGTTATTCCGAAGGAAACTAAAAAGTAGTTTCCTAGTAACAGAAATTACAAACACACAAATAGATTATCTCATAAGATAGATTCCCCTACTGACCTACTTGGGTCAAATTGAACATTTTAAAAGTTAATCAAAACACTTATGTAAAAAATTTAATAGATTTTACATTTATAACCATTTCAATGAATATTACCAATTCATGTATATATAATAGTTCAGTCATATGGGTGGCCATAAACTAATTCATAAAGAGTCGATAAACATTACTGGTTGGCATATGGCTCTAATTTAATCAAAACTAATTCGCATTTCCATTTATAATTTTTTATCCTTTTACATTTTAATAATTTCCCTTTGGATATATTTACCAATCATATGGATGGTTCAATTATATGGTTTACCTTTTCCCAATTATAAGGTTCTTATACACCTTCAAATTTAAAAATCCGTCCAATTTAATAACAACCATTATACTCATCCCACAAAACCAATTACATATTTATCCAATAATATAGAATATTTTTGAATCAAATAATCATAGGGAGTTAATGTTATTTGAATATAAGAATGAAATAATGGAATAACATGTTGAGTTAGGAGGAGGAATTTTATATGATCACTTTATCATGTTATACAATCATGCTGGATAATGAAAACAAGTTCGTGGTGTAGCATATATCAAGGATACTAATGAATTAACTTACAGTTTCGAAAATAGTCATGTTAACAAAATTACCTAACATGGAATGCAATTTCATGCAAAGCATGACATACACTCAAGTAAAAGAATACATATCAATAAGAAGTCTATAAATCCAACTAAATGACATGGAATATACATGACATGTGAATTTCTATGTGCCTAATATGAATCATGAAATGCTTTATCCTGGACATTGAGGTCAATGGGTAATTATTATAAACATCATAAATCAATATTCATTGGAAATTACACAAGTCGATCTATGAGAAAAATAATGTAACCATAATATCAAATCACATGAACAAAAAATCCCATCATTTGACACTTGGCCATCTCCCCATGGGTGGGGTGACCATTAAAAGACACGTCTATTTTGAAATCATAGAAAAAATTATAGAATCATATATATCACACCAAAATAGTAATGAAATGGAAAAATAAAGTGAACAGATCCCACATTATATTGTCTGGGATCGACATACCACTAAATCCATAGCCATACTGGTGAGTCACATGGCCTCAAGAGGACCTCCCCATATGATAGAGGCTACTGACTAGCAGTGAGGGTATCATATGTAGAGATGGGGGACACTATACCCTCATATTAATGTAGAATATTTTTTTATCATATCAAAAATATAATCAAAGGATGATGTATTATAAAGAAATGGTAATGAAGTAGAAGATAAATACAATATCAAATAAATATAAAAGTGCCAAATGCCAAATTACAACAATGAATGTATGAAATATGATGTTTTATGGGAAATAAATGAAATTTATGATAGGAATAAAATTTAATAGAAGAAAAATCCCCAATTACTACATCCATGAGAATCTCATGCACCATCTTGATCATCCACTCCAAATTCCCAGGTACAGGAAAGATAACTCAAACAATCAATTATGGTCCTAAAATTATATGGTCTACATAGGTACACTGGTGCATTGGTATCCAGAGAAGGTTGCGAGATAATAATCCAACAGGTTCCCACCCATAGTTTCTACAACATTATCCATTTCCTGATGAAAATTAAAGAAGGAAGAAAAATAAACAAATGAATAAGTCCTCCTAGGTTCCTTGAGGAAACCTAGACTTACCATATGTTCTTCAGGCTGGGCCAGAAAATTTTGTTCCAGAATAAAGAAATATAGATCTAATAAGGGGTAACTTTATAAAAAAAATAATGAATCAATATCCATGGGTGGACCGACCCTAAGATTGTGATTTGAATTGGCAAAAACGTCCTTTGGATAACAATTATATATCATTTTCTTTTTCATTAAAATTAACTACCAAATTAAACAGGTAGCTTCATAGGATCATTGTTGGAAAATCATTAATAAGGAACCAATTTATCACACTCGGATCACCCTAACACTCAATGTCTTCATTGTCTGTCGGATTCATCCCATCAAAGGATTCAAAAGTATCACACATAGTTTAATATGAGGAAACAGCCTCTGAGCCAATATGAGGTTTCTCTCAGTGGGGACCTATTCTCACTCATATCATGGTATAACCATCTATCCATTGATACCATCTATGGTTTCCCTCCTAGGGAATTAGTATCACTCATATTGATGTATAAGAATGCAAGGTGAGACTATCTTGAAATACTAGAATCTCCCCCAACATATACACTAACCGAGGAAAAGAACTAATCCCAATAACGATGTGTTTTTCCTTGGAATTTGGTGAAAGGATAATACAATTATCCCTCATGAAATTATTAATTCATTTCATTAATTATAATTAACAAAAAATAGGTTAAAATACAAGTATGCATGACACATCTCATCTCCAATAATTAATCAAATTCTCTATAACATTGAAACATTACAACCAAGACATAATAAAATGTTAATCCACTAAAAAATTCCATTTAATTTTCTATGGAAGGAATACAAATGTTATAATAAACAATAAAAACCTATGAGGTGTCAATGGAAAGGGGATATTACCTACATGGGTAATTCAAATTAAAACTTTTTCCAAGATCTTATATGGTGAATTAGTTCTTTTAATATTTATATTTAATGAGGAAACTATTTAATCTTGAGTTAAGGTTATATAAAAAACATTCTATTATATATAAAAGACATTAATGAATAGAAGAAAACCATCAAAACTAGCTATGGACAATTTAAATTAAATTACATACATTCTATTTAAAAATATAGTACTCCTCCATTGAGGGGTTTTATTATAAAAACATGAAATTTTTATTCAAAAAATTCATCTACCATATTTAAATTTCTATTACAAATTCATTTATCAACCCATTTAAAGAGACATTTTAAATCATGTAACTAGCCCAAAAATTAAATTATAAAGTTTCAAATAGAATTAATAAGGAAAAATTGTCCTTTAGACAAAATCCTAAAATGGGTGATTCCATTATTTATACAATAATAACTTATAAAATGAATTCCTTGAATTTATTCCATTAATTATAAAGGGGGAACTCACCTCCATGACCAATGAGGTGTCTGTAAAAGATATCAATAACCTTTAATTCCTTATGCAACGTTAAATATACATGTATCAAGGTGTATGGATCATTTTATATTAATGGAACCAACAATAAGGGAGCATATGGAAAAGGATGGCATGTGGCACAACAAAACTATTCACAAAAGGAAAAGACATGGGAAAAAGCTCATAAACATTATACCTCATAATTAGAATGACCTACTCATCCAATGTCGAGGTCTAAATCGATCTATTTTGGGAGAGATATGATAAAAGAACTTTTTCTATAAAATAGTGAAAATGCGATAATAAAAAATAGTGCATCTAGGAGGAAAATAAATGATCGTCAATTTAAAAGGACTCAAGATCATAAAGATCCAAATCCATAGATACCGATGATGAATATTTCAGAAAGATGGTGCTTGAAATATCTTCAAGTATAGAATAGTATTGGGAGAATGAAACCCAGATCTCTAATAGGAGGATCATACTGAAGTATAAAGTGAAAAAATAAATGAAGGGGAAATAAAATGTCACTAAGGGAAATATAGTCATTTCACCCAAAAACAAGTCTTTCTATTTAGTCACACAGTTTAGTTGCATCGTGCACCAACTGTGTGACACCCCATGCTTATGAAATTTCCTCACATCGTTTATCTCACATGGTTATCCTACCCATTCCCAAACGACGAAGTCAATTGTGAATATGTATTTCTTATTTGTCACTTACCATGGAGGCTAAGCACACTATTTGGGAAAACACTTCTCAGCCTGTGGAATTCACATTTTTTCCTCTGATTAGGTTGCATGGTTTTTTGATGGTTGTCACACAGTTTCATACAAACCATACTTCTTTTAAAGACCCCATAAATGTATAATTTTTAGCCTAGGTGATACAAAAACTCAACGAGACCACCAATTAACATCTCAAACCTTCAACTATGTCAAAAACAAAAATGTTGATGTGTTTTAACTCATGAAATTTAATTATTATTTTGTGTTTAAAAAATGACCCATCCAGTAAATCGAAATGACAAAATTCCCGTACAATTTTACCCTAGATCAAACAGATTTCATTACACTCCAGATCGATATTTGAAATAAAATGAAAATAATTTAATGAAAAACACTTATAAATTTCAAGTGTTCCCCCATTAATTATAATAGGGAACATACTCCCCTAAATTCATCAACCCTCTAAAGCTATTTAGATCATCCATCTATTTCGAAATCTGTCCCCATTGTAACATTCCACATTTTATTGGTGATATTATTCCTAAATGACTAATCCTATGGTTCTTAATAACATATCCAAATGTGTATTTTCTATGAAATGATAATTATATTCACAAAATATTTTTTAGTTCTTGTTTCATTACCTTTAATTATGTATCTGTAATTCGAATATATCAAAACTAGTTTCCCACTTATAATGAGATGTTAATATGATGATGTAATAATATATATTCATATTCTTATCTGTCAAAAGGTAATCAAAACCATTTTTCATCTATATAGAGGGATACCTCCTCACGAATATATTTAATGTTTTTCCATCACCAACTCCTATGGATAGTCATATAAAGGTAATTAATGAATATATATGATAATTATGACATGATATTTATTTTTTTAATATATAATATCATCTAATTTCTTCATCTTTCACTAATTAAATAAAAGATAATGTCGCCCATGAATACGTATGACCTACCATATCTATGAAGCAATGAAATTTATTTTCCCTGTCCAGATTTATTGAACAATTATAAAAATTTTTATATTTAATAAATATGTTTTCATATAATTAATATAATTAATATAATTATAGAGATGACTTAACTGTAACATATATACCTAAAATAGACCTTCAAAGATGAATCATGCATGAGTAAACAACGTAGTTAACACTTGAAAAAATAAATAAATAATGGTAACGAACATGTTAGAAGATTATATAGTAGATTAATATATGAAATTATAAATACTAATATTGTTTTGGTATAAATAAATATCTTGTTTAAACCCTTAGATAAGAGTATATATCATCTTCAACTAATGTAAATCACAAGGGAATGGATTTTTTCTCAATTTACACTCTATTAATTCATCGTTGTTTTTATGATCTGATTACCTTCAATGTGACATACATACTTCTCCTTTTGGTCTATATAAAATTAATACCTATTAATTCATGATTATTAATGTTTTATTTTTTGAATTTCTATGAAGGTGTTATAATTTAAATCATAAAGAATCAGTAATAATTTATTTTTCAGATCTCAATTTTTTGTGTAGATTTTATTTTCATTGAAGAATCATAAAACATCTCAGTCTTATAATGAATTTATTTCATTATCATTCAAAAATTTAAAGAGATCCAAAATTATCATTCAAATATTTCGTTCATTGGTACATGAATTAATTAATTAAATTTTTAAAAGGAAAAATTATTTTATTTCAATTTTAATCAGATTTAGTAATTCCTAGTACATATTGTTAAAGATTGTATCAATAATTTATTTTTTATTCAAAATATTTATTATGTAATTTTTTATAAATGACATTTTATAATCATAGAAAGGATTATTTACATTTTATTATGATAGGTTTGTTGTTGAAATTAATTATATAAAGTGAGAATGATTTTTTTAACATATACGATGACAAAAAGCATATATTCCACATTAACCACATTATAATATATATTATATTTTAATAATTTTTTATTACTTTATTGTAAAATTAAATTAATGAATGATTTTTTAATTGCAACACCCCATGATTTAGAATAACAATATTTAATTTGATAGTGTGCGTTACATAAAATACTTAGTTCACATTAATTATATAGAATGATTAGATTATCTTGTGTTACACACATAATTTCTTTTATCTTAGATTATATGCAACAATGATTCCTTTCAACATCTTCTATTATACATAAGACCATATTTTAACGAACAATAATTTTCAATTATTATTATCATTTAAAATGAAAATTATCTAAAATTATTAAATTTATATTTATAAATAGGATTAATTAAAATATGAAAATATACTGTTTAGATATTTAGATACCAATATATGAAAATTTAATATAAAAAACCATTTAAATATAGAGGAAATTTCTTTATAAAAATTATATTTTATGTGACAAAGGTATTTTGTATTAAAAATTTAAATAATTAATATTAGTGGATAATATAAATTACATTTATATATTCTATAATAAATAAAATATTACATTCAACTAATATATTTGACAGGAATATGCTAAAAATATAACCAATTATACATATAAGAGATACATTTTTCCAAAGGCAGTTTCTCTACCTTTTAATGGAAAACATTATTAAATAATAAATATTTATGTTCTATAATTTTTTATTGAAAAAATAAACGTCATTTTTGAAATAGTAATATATAATTAGATTATGGTTAATTATTATTATTTTATAAGGAAGTTTCATTTTTAATGAATAGGTAAAAATATTTGGATATTAATTGAAAACATACATTTTGTTTAAATGATTTATAATTTTAAATTATATTTTCAAATTGATTTATGGTTGAATTATATAAATTATAGATATTTGAATCCATATTAGGTCATTTTAAGCATTTTTATTATGAATATAGATATAATAATATACTGAAATATTGAACATTTTTACATTAAAAACATGTTCTCTCATTTGGTCTACTGGATAAATATTAAATTAAATGCCTTCACTTATGTGTTTTTTATTTTGAAAAAAGTGTTTAAATATTTCCAATCATGATAATGTTAAATTTAGAATAATTTTATCTTAATCTTATACCAATGATATTAGTGAATTAAATTAAAATTAATAAAAAAAATAATGGTATATTGCAGTTTACATAGTGAATATACATTATATATAGGGGGAATAATGATATAGAAACATGTTAAACACTCATTGGATGAAATTTTGAGACATTTTCCATTATAAGATATATCTTTTTGAATTATTTTATCCTTTTATTAGTTGAAAACATGAGTTCACTAAACATTCTCTTGAAAATTTATAAGTGTGTCCTCTCCCCCACTATAAAAGGACACCGCTTCTCCTCCAATCATATCTCCTATCAATCCCATTATATTATCCGATGAAACACAAATAACTTATCAAATACCTAAACATATACCATATTCCATAATTTAGGCTTAATTAAATCCATGGAAGGACTCTGGTGTATCCCAAAACATGTTTTTCGAGGAAGAGGTAATGTTCTTCAATAGGAATTTATTTATTTCCTCCTCCCCCACTTAAATCATTATTATGCCTTGATTATATAATAATATTTATATTATAAATATAATGAGATGTTTTTTATTAATGTTATTTTCTACATTGATATATAATATTTCCAAATGGGTGATGATATCATCATTCGTGAGTACATCCCACTATCCCCTCATGAAATGATGTCATCCATTTTTCAATCACAACATATCATGGTCATAAATTAGGGTATTAATTATTTCTATATATATGATATTTAATATATTTATTAAATATAAATAATTGTTTATTAATTATATCATATACACCATTTTTATATTCCATTCCTTAAGGGATACGATAACATTGCTCAGGTGTATGGATGACAACCACATCACGAAGCGATGTGAATCATTTTTCACTAACGTGCTACATGGAAGTTAGTGAGGGTAACTATAATTAAATATATATCAGATAAAAGAAATCATTAAGAAATTAATGTAATAACTATATTTATTTAAACATAATATCTCATTTTCTTCATCCTATTTCACACACTAAAAATGTGATAATGTCATTTGTGGATGTGTGAACTACCACCGACTTGAAGAGATGTGTTGCATTTTTCTAAAAAAACATCAAAATAATGATATATATAAATATATATATGTAAATATTGGAAAATAATGTGGTATTTTTTAAATAATTATCATTATGTAAAGGTAAATTTTACTTAACTTGTTTCCACAATGATAATTGAATAATATGAACATTACTTATGTGTATGTATGTATAATAGTCTCCATGATTGTAACATTAGATCATTATTCATAAAATAATTTAACAATTTATTTTAATAATACAATTTATTTATTAATAATACTATTATATCATTATTATTATTATGAATATGTCTCAATATTAACCATATTTACCTTAGTTGACATACCACTGTATGTTTTGACACATAACCTGGATGTGGTCAAAACATCGGACTTAAATTTAATTTATTAATTAATTATATTTAAATTTCTTATAATTGAAATATAATTTATAATAATCTAGGAAAAATTTACCAATCAGGTAAATACTGAGAATAAGATTCATATTCAGAAAAATAAAGAATAAGGGTGATTATGAAAACTCAATGTAAGTGTTTTACTCAGCTCTCTTTTATTTTTGTGAGATATTATCCATAATCACCACATATATTTTTTGGTATATATAATTCCCATGAATTTATTTTTATTATTCATGTACTTAAATTTATTTGAATTTAAATATCCATTTGATTATCTATATTTCATGGGTTTTATGGTTTTGATGTTACCAAAGCTGTAAGGGATATTTATATGGATTTTCATTATTTGAGAACATGGTTATGTTTTACACCTGTATTATTTTATGAGGTGTATATACTACCCCTATTAAATGTTACGTCATTATTATTATTATTTTGTGTACCATTTGATATTTATTTGATTATATACTCTCAAGGGTATTGTGAGTCAAAGTCACCAATGTGGTAATTGTATTTTTTTACAATCTCATCATTAATGATGAATATGTATATTTAGGTATATGATTTAAAAATAGTACAATTATATTGAGTTATATTATACTCTATTAATTCCTGATATTTTCTTGTAACTGTATATTTTTTCCCACTCCTTCGTTAATAAAATGTCTGATAAATAGTTTAAAGAAAATATGACTTCATTTCTCTTTTCGATTGGGAATATGTTTTCTTCCAAAACAATGCTCTCTTAAAATGTTTTCAAAATTTTTTTAGATGATGATTAAAGAATTGTTTGAACTAAAATTCTTTGCAAAATAATATTAAAAATTGTTTTAAATTATTTTCAAAAATTCAATTATATGTTTTCAAAGTCATTTTAAATGTAAATGATTTTTATAATGTTTTATTTGTTAAAAAGTGCTTTTTAAAATTAAAATGTTATTTTAATCAAGAAAATTAATGATATTATAATAGTATTTACATTATATAAGGCCAACAAACCTTTTTTTTTACTTATGGTCCAATGCTTATATTTTGAAATGATACCATCCTCATTATTTCTCTAGATGGATTAACATTGTTTCAATGAGATTGTTATTGTACACATTTAAATTCCAATGGTTAGGTATTTGTCAAAGATTTTGTTAATGGACCAATTTAGTTTCAACAGATTAACCATTTTTAAATGGGACTCTTGTAGAAAATGTTTCTTTTTAATGGTATGAATATATTTTTTGTAGAGATTTTTATAGAAACCATTTCTTTTCAAATGGTTAATCACGTTATAAAAATAATTAATGTACTTTAAATGAATTATTATGAAATCAATTATCTACCCCTTTATTCATTATGAGGTTCTTGGATATTATAAATGATGGGTTCTCCTAGATTGCACGTAATAAGAAGATTAGATAACACCATGGGGTATCCTCTATTGTGTCAGGTAAGCCCGTTATATATTAACATGAGGTGGTCTATATATCACCGGATAATCCTATTAAATCTTAACATTGGATGTCCATTATATCTTCTAGTAAGCCTGTTATAGCCTAACATGGGGTGTCCTAGATAGTGACAGGAATTCCAATAATATCATAAATTATGGGTGCACCCAGATAGTCATCCAATGCATTGGTTAATAACAATATTGGAAATAGGCAATTTGGTTGTACCAATTATAAGGGTTTTGAGAGGGTTTTTTTAAATATGATCCTCTGTGTTACAAAAAAATTATTTTAATTACTTATCATGGGTTAATAATGTTTCTAATGATCAAAATTATAATCACATGGCTTGTGCTTATTTATTATAATTAGACTTTTCCTTCTCCATGTTTTCATTTTTAAGGATACTGTTATTGATGGGTATGAGTTCTTTTATTATTCACTCATATGAAATAATTATGTTTCAACACCCTTGTGCAGTATTATGACAATTTATGGGATTATATTATTATTTGTAAAATTTAACATAAATTATTATTCGAGAAAACCATTATTATGATTTATTATCCTTTGGTTATAAAGATTGAGGTTTAATGAATTATTTCTAAAAAATACTTCACATGGATGATGTTGGTGAACTAATATAAAAAATAAAAGATTATTTTATTTATAGAAGATATCAGATAAAGTCATGTGAAATGTGAAGGTTCCGGGCGCAGTGGAATCGCGTGGGTGGATGTGCCAACTTGGCTTTTTGTCATTAGCAATGATCAATCAAGGATCAATACGACGATAAACGCCAGTCTCCACGAATCGAATCATAGAAAAAGACAAAGAAGATGGTTTGTCCTGGAACCACAATCAAGGATCGTTACAGGTTGATTATAATTAATTTAATTAATTATAAAGAAATACCTTTTGGTAGTTCTTTCTTCATTGATGTTCTCGATCATGTTGTCGATGCGATCCATCGTTGCGTCGCAGAAACCAAGTGTAGACTCCCTCTAGCGGTGATCCACACGTGTACCTCGTATCTTTGGACATCGCTAAAGGATTCTCCGGGTGCTAGCGTGGAGAATCCTTTGCTTCCGTTGTCCGCCTTAGATCATCTTGATCTGATGCAAGTGGATCTGTCTCGGTCTTGAGAGCGTTCATGGAGGAAAAGGCTCTTTCGGCCTTGAATGAATTATCCAGAGATGTTGTGTCCAACGATTCTCTTGTGTGTGGGAAAAGAGTTGGGGTTGTGAGGATATTTATAATAGGGTGTGTGGGGTTATAGAGTTATGACAATAAATAAAGGCGTTACGCATTTTATTTATTTCGTTGACTCTTTATTTAAAACCCTGATGTCCAATAAATAATTCCTTGACATGCACCCACACTGATTATAATAAATATCATTTAAAACAATATTATATCCTCAAAATCCCGACTGGAAAAACTACATGGCGTGTAATAATAAATACACGGTGTGTACTTGTTTTTCATTGAAAACAACACGGTGTGTATATCTTGTTTTCATTTATTCATTTCCTTTCTAAAATAAAACTACATGGCATGTAATAATAATACACGGCGTGTACTTGTTTTATTTTACTTTTCCTCAATCATTAGAAACAACTTAGGCTTCCTTGGATAATTATTAAACCACGTACGGGAATAATCATTATTCAACTTGAGATACTTGGATACACTTAGTGTGTGACCCTCTAGGCCTCTTTCTCGTTGGCATTAGGCAGTCTTGCCTAAATTCCAAGATTACTATCTAGAAACGGGTCAAGGCACCAAAGAGAATGAAGTTGACACCGCATTGATGTATCACCTCATATGAACACTTACTGTGTAATTTAATCTCTTTATCTCAATATCTCATCAAGCAGGTTTCATGGCAGTGTCATAAACCTATATGATTGATATGTCGTTCTTTGACTACCTAAAATAAACTCGTCGTTTACACCATGGCCATGAAATTTAATGCGATACTTCTATTTCAATCAAAGGGCCGAGATATCAACTTCGATAAATGGAAGGGTCAAATCCTTCCTCGACTTATCCATTAACAACATGTCACTCATGACGCACCCAACGTACCCTACTTCCCACCAACTATCTGCGTGATGGTTTTCGTTAGTAAATCTAAGTGCACGAGTCATGACATGAGTTAATGATAATCTTCCAGTCTATGGACCATTACACACGCTCATAGATAGCAATATCCGATGACACCAAGACATGCAGAATTACTACTGGAAGGTCTGTTCTCATAATCTCCCATCTTAGAGATTACCAAGTGGGAACTCTATGAGAGAGAGTCTCGTCTTCTTACGAGTACTCACACATGACAGTCTGTATAATATGTGTCCTATCATAGTATGTCATCCAACCGCAGAACATTATTTAAGAATATTGTTATATAATTTCAAGGTTCTCATCATAGAGGGGATCTGCTATGACCTTTATTAATGCAACAAATATTCCCGGACATTATTATATTATAGTCATGCAGAACAATGAACAATTTATAATAAGTGATCATTTATGTAATCAAAGTACAAAATAGTTGGTTCAGAGGACACCAACCCTTGCAAACTCCCACTTGGACTAGAGCCAACTACCTACGACTTTTAGTCCGCTAGACCTCGCATGACGATCATGTTTATAGTAAGTCAAGTCTTTAGTCAATGGGTCTGCCACATTGTCTTACGTGGAAATAATGCTCTCTACAACTTCGCCTCTCTGAGAAAAATCCCTCTAGAGATCATAATTCTGAAGTATGTTCTTTGTCCACTGATGTGACCTTGGCTCTTTTACAAGTGCCACCACTGCAGTACTATCACAATAGAGTGTGATAGGATCTTTACTGCTCGGTACAACATCCAGCTCTTGGACGAAGCATCGCATCCATACTGCTTCTTTAGCTGCCTCAGAAGCTGTGATATACTTGGACTCCGCTGTAGAATCTGCCACCACACTTTGTTTTGAGCTCTTCCAGCTCACTGCACCTCCATTAAAACTGAAGATGTATCCAGTCTGCAACTTCATGTCATCTTGATCAGCCAGGAAACTAGAATCTACATGTCCTATGATGACTAGTTCCTCATCTCCTCCATAAACCAGGAACATATCCTTAGTACGCCTCAGATACATAAGGATAGTCTTGATTTCCATCCAATGGAGGTCTCCTGGATCAACTTAATATCTTCCTTCCGCACATAATGCGTAAGCAACATATAGCCTCATACATAGCATAACATACATGACTGACCCAATCGTGAATGCGTAAGGGATCCTTGCCATCCACTATCATTCCTCATGTGTCTGAGGACACATTTTCTAGGAATGATGAATGCCATGTGACACTGGAAACAATCCCCTCTTGGACTGTTCCATACTGAACCTCTTCAGTATATTGTCAATGTATGTACTTTGACATAGGCCCAGCATTCTCTTGGATCTATCACGATGGATCTTGATCCCAAGAATATATGCCGCCTTGCCCAAGTCTTTCATGGAGAAGCATTTATTCAACCATGCCATAACTGACTGTAAGACATGTACTTCATTTCCAATTAGCAATATGTCATCAACATATACTATTAGGAAAATGATTGCACTTCCACTAAACCTTTTGTAGACACAAGGATCACATTCGTTCTTAACAAATCTAAATTCCGTAACAGCTTCATAAAAATGAATGTTCCATGACATTGATGCTTGCTTTAATCCATAAATGGATTTCTATAACTTGCATACCCTGTTGGCATCCATTGGAGTCACAAACCCTTCATGTTGTGTCATGTAGACATCTTCCTGGAGGTTCCCGTTAAGGAAAGCTGTTTTGACATCGATTTTCCAAATTTCATAGTCATGGTAAGCAGCAATGGCCAATAGGATTCTGATGGACTTCATCATTGTAACAGGTGAAAAGGTTTCATCATAGTCAATTCCTAGATAGTGTCTAAAACCTTTTGCAACCAGTCGTGCCTTTTAGGTGCTGACTTGCCCCTCCATGTCCAGTTTCTTCTTGAATACCCATTTATTACCAATAGGCTTTACATCAACTGGAGGATCTACCAAAATCTAGACTTGGTTTTGGTACATGGAATCCATTTCAGAATTCATGGATTCTTTCCAAATGGAAAAGTCTGTGCCTTCAACTACTTCCTTGTAGGTAAGAGGATCATCATTGTCAACCAACAATGAGTCACCATCCTCGGTGACAAAAAAACCATGTCTTTCTGGTTCTCTCACCTCTCTCGTGATCCTATGCAGTTCTTGTGTCTCTGGAACAGATTGTTCTTCCACGGGGTTTTGTGGAATCTGTTCTTGTACCAACTCATGTGTATCTTGAGCCTCGACTTCATCGAAGTCTATCTCGCTCCCACTATCTCTTTTTGAGATGTGCTCCCTCTCAAGGAATATGGTGTGTCTTGCCACTGTAACCTTTTTGTCTGAGTGGTTGTATAGGTAATATCCCCTTGTTTCCTTGGAATATCCTATAAAGATACACTTTGTGCCTAGGGGTGCAAGTTTTTTTACCTGAATAGGCCTTAACAAATGCTTCACTACCCCACACATGTTAATTCGATAACATGGCTTTGCGTCCACTCCATAATTCGTATGGAATACCATTTATCGATTTAGTTGGTACTTGCTTTAGTATGTGTGTTGCTGTTTGTAATGCATATCCCCAAAAGGATAATGGAAGACTCGCATGACTCATCATCGATCTCACCATGTCCAACAGGGTGCGGTTCCACTTTTCACTTACACCATTCCACTTCGGTGTGTAAGGAGGAGTGAGTTGATATAGAATCCAAAACTCCCGTAAGAAATAAATGAAGTCTTGATTAAGATATTCTCCTCCTCAGTCTGAGAATAGTTTTTTAATATTCTTACCAAGATGGTTCTCAACATCATTCTTGTATTCTTTGAACCGATCAAAAGAATTTGACTTATACCTCATTAAATAGATATATCCATATCTACTAAAATCATCAGTAAAAGTTATGAAGTACGAGAACCCACCCCTTGCTTCAACTGGAAATGGTCCACACACATCTGTGTGAACTAATTCTAGAAGCTCTTTAGCTGTTTCACCTTTCCCACTAAATGGGGCTTTGGTCATTTTGCCTTGTAGACACGCATGACATACACCAAGTGGTTTTAGTTCGAAAGAATATAAATACCCATCTTGATGTAATTTTGTCAAATGTTTCTCATTGACATGACCTAGCCAGGGATGCCAATGTTGGGTGTGGTATGAGTCATGTGAATTAACTTTGTTATCGATATCCATTACTTGGTTTGTGTAGTGTAACACATAAAGACCGTTATATAGATCTACCCTACCAAAACAAATGCTATCTTTATAAAAGTAGCAATATTCATTTCCAAAACTGAATATGAATCCATCAGTATCTAATCTGGATATTGAAATAATGTTTTTAGTAACAGAAGGCACATAATAAAAACCCTTTAACACCAAGATCATTCCAGTTGGCAATGTGATATGGTAGTCCCTGACAGCAACAGTAGCAAGTCTGGCTCTGTTGGATGCTCATAGATCTACCTCCCCTTGATCAATCTTCTCGAATATAATTGCTTCCTGTATTTGGATATAGATGTGAGCACCACAACTAGTATATATTACCCAATTAGTAGAAAAAGATATATTTCATTCGATAACAGATTCACCTGAAGCTTCCCCATGCTTCCTTGGCTTGGTGCAGTTTTTCTTCCAGTGGACCTTTTTGCCACATGCAAAACAAACAACATCCTGTTCCTTTGCCTCCCCTTTGATCTTCCTTTTCTTCGAAGGCCTTGAAGATGCTTTGGGCTTAATTCTCTTCACCTTCCCTTTCCTTTTATTCACCATGAGGATAGAAGGCTTTTCAAGCTTCATGTTAGTGTCCACTTTGCGAATGAGGATGAGAAGATCAGACAAAGACTTCTAAATGTTGTTCATATTGAAGTTCACAATAAAGTTTGAGAAGCTATGGGGGAGTGATGAGAGAATGATTTCGGTACGCAGCTCTTCAGGGAGTTTATACCATAGAACCTCCAATCGCTCAATGTAGCCAATGAGCTTGTGTAACACCCGAGACATTTATGTTATATAAATCATCAAAGGAATCTTTTTCTACACAACACTTGATTGTCTTGCTTTACACGAAATCGTGACATTCCTTGATAGCTTGCATCATACGCAATACCGAGTTTCACTAAACAACGATATACTATTAAAATATTTTTAAAACTAGCCGTTATGAATAGTAATAACCACTTTTTGAAATTTTATAATTTTTTTTTTCAAAATGGACTTCATATTTGGATTCTTAATATCGAAATTAGCCTAGGGTGAAATTTTGGTATTTTTCTGAAAACTTTCAATTTTTGATTAATAGTGAAACCACTAAGTGGTAGTTAAAAACTGAATTTTTCATAAAACTTAATTTTACCGCTTCTGTGAGTGGAATTTCAAAAATCCGAGAGACACGGTTGATGTCAGTAAGTAAAATGTAGTCCAATGAGATGAAAATAATTTTTTGTGAATAGTATCTTTTTACTTTTATTTACCATGGTTAAAAGTAAATAGGGTAATTAAGGGTAAAAATGATATTATTATTACCCTAACATATGTCCTAATTCTATTGGATAAGTGTAATTCGACCAAAAACAAACTTAGGAATAACATGTGACCATTTAGGGCCACTTTTATTAGATTAGAACATTTATTATGAATTTATTTAAAGAAGGGTTAAAATAGTTAAAATCAATGTTTAATAAGTAACCCATTTTTAATATGGGGTTATACATAAGATAAATTCAACTATAAATATTCATTAGAAAGCTAAAAAGATTTCCTACATAATGGTATTTTATTTTTAATTATTAGACATTAAATAATTTAATTTATTTATGACACAAAGATGACGCAGTAATTATCTTATTAATGAAATATTGACATAATTGATGTTATAAACACCAAAATAAATGTAATTTGACACTTTTTATGAATTACACTAATTTTCTAGATTAATATGACATTTTAGTATTTAATTAATTAATTTTTTTTCGAACCAATAATTCTTTTATGATTTTCACAAAAATTAATTACTAAATAGTGTCAAAATTGACATAAAATAGTTTTTAAAACAAATATTATATTAGTAATTGTTATTTTATTCCTAAAAATCTAAGGTTCGGCCAAATGAATTAGATATGGTTATATAAATATTAATAATAAACAAATTGGGGTTTGTTTGGTTGCTTATAGTAAGTTTATTAACCTTATAGTATAAGAACACAAGAAGACACGGTAAAAGTAAAATTATTTAACTTAATGTTAAATCTAAATGATAAGGTTAAAATAGGTACCTAAACTTGTCTAAATTCTATTGGATGAGAGGATTTCGACCCATCCCCACTTTATCTTCGAAATAAATCAATTTGGATCTGTTTAAAACCGAACTTGACTTTATAATAAAATAATATTTTTAGTTATTCCAAAGGTGCCCTTCTCCTCCCTTATAAAAGGGCACCTCCTCCCTCTCTTCCCCACACCACTTTGAGCCTTCAAGCTCGTCCAAACCCTACCACTTTCTCCTCTCCACTTCCCTAGAGACATCCTAGAGGTTCTGGTCTTCTTCAAAGACCTATTTTAGTGCCCTAAAAGGAGGTCTCAAAGAAGCACTTCAAAGAAGAGGAGGTTTGGACACGTACAAAGCATATCGGACCTAAGGTAAGGGAAATATCACAATGTCATTTTTATCCGAGATTGTTTATAGTTTGGTATTTACGGGGGTGTATTTCATCCTCCACATCCATGTTTCCTTAATATGTAATATTATTTCCATCCACCTACAATTGTTTAAATCCAATTTTACCCTTCGGTGAGTTTTTAGTAAAGGATATAAAAGGAATATTTTGTCATTTTTCGTACGAGGTACTTTTCGACTTTTTCGACAAATGTACGAAGAATGTTTTTTTATCTTATATGGCATGAGTGGATTTTTAAATTATTATTTCCAAGAAGCTTCCTTTACAAGTTTTCGAGTTTATTTTTAATCAACTTCTTTTAGTTTATAATTGTATGACATGTTAAGAAAGGAAAAGTGTTTTTGAAGTAGAAAGGATATCTTCCTCAAGAATGGAGTTCAAGTGATTTATCAAAATTATTTTCCATCTAAGATAATATTGGGTTCTGTTTTATCCCTATTATTACATTGATTTTATTATGTTGTGATGGAATTATTTTTATGAATTTCATTATATTATATGAATTGTTTTATGATGTCACGATGTTTAAGATTCCCATTTTTATTACATGGGTTATGCTATGATGTATGGTTTATGATTTTGTGGCACACATAATAATGGTATCATTATGAGATGGGTTGGACCTATATCTCCCTCCAATGCATTGGGTAAAGAATTTATATCTCATGAGATAGACATGGCTGGAACGGTAGGTTATACCGGTTCAGTGAAGTAGGACTGAAACGAGGGTAACTTTGTTCAAAAATGGACTTTGTCCACTAAGATAGTCTTGGAAATGAGTCTTGACTAATAAGATATGATTCTCTATGATTATGTTTGTATGCCAAAAAGTTTCATGTTTTAAGTTATGATTATTGGGATTACATTTCACTACTATGATTTACCCCATTTATGAAATTATGATCTCTTTTGCAGGTTAAGATTTCCAAATGTTATGTGCTTATGTATATGATGTGATTGATATTTCTTTTGTTTATCCTTACTGAGCAGTTGTGCTCACCCTTTTGTATGTTTTATTTCCCAAGGTCAAGAAGAAGTTTATTAAGTAGAATATTCCAAAAAGGGACTCTAGATATGATAAATGGGAGGGAAAGTAGATGCTTTATGAACCAGTTGTTTATGATTTCCAGTTTCTAAAGGCACTATACCTATACGGTCCTTCCGTGGTTTTGTTATATGTTGTAATAAGTATGCTTCAATTTTGAAGAAGTAACAATGTATGTAAAGTATGGGTCGTTATAGTTGGTATCAGAGGAAAGGTATAGTCAACCATTGGAAACTAGGATGTGAAAGCCTTAGTAAGAACCCTAAGGATAAGTCTAAGAATAGAACACAATCATAGTGTTTTAAAAATGGCCATGAATAACCTAGGATAAGACCTTAAGTGTGAAATTTTATTCTTCATTATGTGGTTTTCCTATTATAATTAGTGTTTCTCACACTATTCTTCTTGGTTTTAGTCAATGGATAGAACCCAAAGGAACCGTGTTAATGAGGAATCCGGTGGGCAATGCAATGATTGTCCCCCTGAGAAACCAAACGTTATGGGAGCTGGAATGCGAAATCTTGTAGCCATGCTCACACAACTTTCCCAATCTATGAATCATGTAGGACTTCCAAACGAGCAAAGTAAGGAGCAACATTCTGTTGAATCCTTCATGAGACAACGTCCACCTTCATTCAGCGGGTCTACTGATCCATTGGTTGCTGAACAATGGATTAGTAATACTGAAAAGATATTTTCAATTCTTCAATGTCATGAGCATAATAAAGTCATCTTAGCAGTGTATCGTTTGGAAGGTGATGCTGATCATTGGTGGAATATTATTAAGAATACGAGGCAAAGGGATTAAATTGAGTCCATGGAATGGGACGAGTTCAAAAACATATTTTTCAATAAGTACTTCTCTCGTATTATCTGAACAAAGATGGAAAAAGAGTTTCTTGAACTGAAGCAAAAGGATGATGAATCTGTTGGTACCTATGAAGCAAATTATACAAGACTTGCAAGGTACGCTTCTGGTATAATTATCCAACCTGATAGTAAGATCGATCGATTCTTTAGTGGCTTAAAACCAATTCTTCAAAGGGCGTTAGCGATAAGGAACTTCAATAGCTACGAGGAAATCGTTCGATGTTCTCTCAAAGTCGAGATGGAGATTGGAGTAACCCATCAGTCATATGGGTTTGATAAGAAGAGGAAAATTGAATTCAAAGGAAAATCTAAAGAGCACACTGAAAAGAAGATGAGCTTTCCCTTATGCTCAAAGTGTGGAAAGAAACATGGAGGTATTTGTCTTAAAGGGACAAGTAAATGTTTCAAATGTGGAAATGAAAGTCATCGGGAATTTGAATGATGCAATGATGGGAAGAAGATATCTAATGATGAAAACAAAGGAAGGGATACACAGAAGAAACCTACTACACTTCAATGTTTCAAGTGCAAGAGGATGGGACATTATGCCAATAAATGCCCTAATCCAAGGGTTGATGATGATGGTCGACGTCAAAAAACTCTTAAGGCTAAAGAAAAAGGAAAGTCACATGCAATTTCTATCAGCGATGTGGAGTACGATAACGATGTGGTGAAAGGTACACTTACTATCCACTCTAAAGTAGCAAATGTTTTATTTGATTCTGGATCCACCCACTCCTTTATTTCTGATGAATTTTCTAAGGGTATCATCATATTACCTCAACAATTAGATGTTGAGTTAGTTGTGACAACAACTAATGGCACAACAGTCGCATCAAAAGTTTATAATTCTTCTCTGATTGAAGTTTGTGGGAAAGTGCTTCCTGCAAATCTTGTGATCCTTCCTATAGTGGAATTTTATGTGATTCTTGGCATGGATTCTCTTTCTCAACATAGATCTCATATCAATTGCCAAATAAGGGAAGTCACATTTCATATTCCAGATCAATATATGATCGTCTATCGATGCAAGGATGAACATAACCTTCCAGTGGAAATTTTGTCCATTTTATGGCTATTGATTCCACTAAATGAAGGTTATTTATCTCAAATGGTTGGTGAGAAACTCACGATTAAGAATATGCCCATTGTACGGGAGTTTGATGATGTCTTTCCAGAGGAATTATCGGGTCTTCCACCGAATCGTGAAGTTGAGTTTTCAATAGAACTCGTACCGGGTGCTTTGCCTATTTCAAAGACACCTTATAGAATGGCCCCAATTGAGTTGCATGAATTGAAGAAGAAACTCCAAGAGAATCTTGATAAGGGGTTCATACGCCCTAGTGCATCACCTTGGGGAGGACCTGTTCTATTTTTTAAGAAGAAAGATGGATCAATGAGACTCTGCATTGATTATCGAGAACATATCAAGATCACTATCAAGAACAAATATCATCTCCCACGCATTGATGACTTATTTGACCAACTACGCGGAGCTCAATACTTTTCCAAGATTGATCTCCATTCATGGTGTCATCAATTAAGGGTCAAAAGGGAGGATATACCAAAGACGGATTTCCGTATAAGGTATGGACACTATGAATTTATAGTGATGCCATTTGGTCTTACTAATGCCCCTGCTATCATCATGGATCTAATGAATAGAGTCTTTAGAGACTATCTTGATCAGTTTTTGGTAGTCTTTATAGATGATATTCTTGTCTATTCAAAGAGCAAGGAAGAACATGACGATCACTTGAGAATTATATTGAAGACCCTGAGAAAGGAGAATCTTTATGCCAAATTTACCAAGTGTGAATTTTGGATTCAAAAAGATTCATTTTTGGGTCACATAATCTCAAAATAGGGGATATATGTGGATCCAGCAAAAACAGAGGTTATCGAAAGATGGTCGAGACCAACAACAGTAACTGAGATCCAAAGTTTTCTTGGTTTAGCTGGATATTATCGATGTTTTGTGAAAGATTTTTCATGATTATAAAATACACTCACTAAGTTGACTTGGAAAGGTGCTAAGTTTGTTTGGATGGATGAATGTGAAGAGAATTTCAATGAGTTCAAAAGAAGGTTATCCAGTGCACTTGTGCTCACACTGCCTTGTAGTGGAGAAAGGTTTGTGATGTACAGTGATGCATCCAAGAAGGGATTGGGGTGTGTTCTTATATAAAATGATATGGTGATAGCTTATGCCTCATGATAGTTGAAAATACTTGAGCAAAATTACCCAACTCATAATTTGAAGTTAGCTGCGGTAATCTTTGCATTAAAGATTTGGAGGCATTATCTTTATGGTGAAAGGTGTGACATTTATACTGATCATAAAAGTTTAAAGGATATTTTCACACAAAAGGAGCTGAATATGCGCCAAAGAAGATGGTTGGAGCTGATTAAGGATTATGACTGCTCAATCCATTACCACCTTGGGAAAGCAAACAAGGTAGAAGACGCATTAAGTCGACAAGACCACGCTAGTTTATCTATGATGAGGATCACAAAATATCTAATATTTATGGATTTTCAAAGGATGGATCTTGGAATTATAATGAATGGGGAAAATTGTATCTTTCTCAAATGAATGTTAAACCATCTATACATGTGAATATTAAAGAGGCACAGAAAGAAGACGTCAAGTTACAAAAGAAGGTGAGAAATGTTCCTGAATTCAACCTTGATTGTGATGGGATAATAATGTTCAGGAATAGGGTTTGTGTTCCTCCCATTCTAGAATTAAAGAAGGAGCTGCTGGACGAGGCTCATAGTTCTTCATTCTCTATTCATCCTGGAAGCACGAAGATGTATAGAGACCTGAAAGAATACTTCTGGTGCGATGGAATGTAAAGAGATGTTGCTGAATATTTATCTCGATGCTTGGTTTGTCAACAAGTTAAAGCTAAGAGACAGAAGTCTAAGGGGATGTTACAACCATTACCCATACCTGAATAGAAATGGAAAAACATCACCATAGACATTGTCACAGGACTTCCTAAAACATCCAAAGGCAATAATGCTATCTGGGTCATAGTTGATCATCTTACAAAATATGCACACTTCATTGCTATTAGATAGGATTTATCTCTGGATCAGCTTTCCAGGATATATGTAAAGGAAGTGGTAAGATTTCATGGAGTACCACTTTCTATTATATCTGATCGGGATCCGAGATTTACCTTGATGTTTTGGCGAAGTCTTCAGCATACTCTGGATACAGAGTTTAGTTTTAGCACTGCTTATCATCCTCAAACAGATGGTCAGTCTGAGAGAAAAATTCAAACTCTAGAAGATATATTGAGAGATTGCTCTATGGATTTCATAGGTGGTTGGGATAAACACCTACCTTTGGTGGAATTTTATTACAATAATAGCTTTCACTCCAGTATTCAGATGGCTCCTTATGAAGCTCTCTATGGAAAGAAATGCGTGACTCCAACTTGCTGGGATGAAGTTGGGGAAACAAAGCTATTAGGACCGGATCTCGTTGATGAAATGGCAGAAAAGGTCATATCTATTCAAAAACACATAAGAGAAGCTCAGAGTCGACAGAAAATCTATGCCTACAACCAAAGAAAAGACCTAGAGTTTGAAGTGGGTGATAAAGTGTTCTTACGAATATCTCCCTGGAAGAGGGTCATGAGATTTGGAAAGAAGGGGAAGTTGAGCCCTAGATATATTGGTCCTTTCAAAATACTGGATCGTGTTGGGAAGGTAGCTTACCGATTGGCGCTTCCACTGAATCTCTCTCAAGTTCACGATGTGTTCCATGTATCTCTCCTGAGAAAGTACATACCTGATCCTTCACATGTACTCAGCTCAGAAGTTGTACCGCTGGAGCAAGATCTTTCTTATGAAGAACAACCGATAGAGATTCAAGATCGTAGTGAAAAAGTCCTACGAAACAAGACCACTCGATTGGTGAAAGCTTTATGGAGGAACCATCAATTAGAAGAAGCTGCATGGGAGCTTGAGGATGTGATGTGGGAGAGGTATCCTCATCTGTTTGTTACAAAGTGACAAATTTAGAGGGCGAAATTCATTTTATGGGGGGTAGAATGTAACACCCGAGACTTTTATGTTATATAAATCATCAAAGGAATCTTTTTCTACACAACACTTGCTTGGCTTGCTTTACACGAAATCGCGACCTTCCCGGATAGCTTTCGTCATACGCAATACCGAGTTTCACTAAACAACGATATACAATTAAAATATTATTAAAACTAGCCGTTATGAATAGTAATAACCACTTTTTGAAATTTTATAAATTTTATTTTTCAAAATGGACTTCATTTTTGGATTCACAATATCGAAATTAGCCTAGGGTGAAATTTTGGTATTTTTCTGAAAACATTCCATTTTTGATGAATAGTGAAACCACTAAGTGGTAGTTAAAAACTGAATTTTTCATAAAACATAATTTTACCGCTTCTGTGAGTGGAATTTCAAATATCCGAGAGACACGGTTGATTTCAGTAAGTAAAATTTGGTTCAATGAGATGAAAATAATTTTTGGTGAATAGTAACTTTTAACTTTTATTTACCACGGTTAAAAGTAAATAGGGTAATTAAGGGTAAAAATGATATTATTATTACCCTAACACATGTCCTAATTCTATTGGACAAGTGTAATTCGACCAAAATCAAACTTAGGAATAAAATATGACCATTTAGGCCCACTTGGATTAGATTAGGACATTTATTATTAATTTATTTAAAGAAGGGTTAAAATAGTTAAAATCAATGTTTAATAAGTAAACCATTTTTAATGTGGGGTAATACATAAGATAAATTCGACTATATATATTTATTAGAAAGCTAAAAGGATTTACTACATAATGGAATTTTATTTATAATTTTTATACATTAAATAATTTATTTTATTTATGACACAAATATGACGCAGTAATTATCTTATTAATGAAATATTGACATAATTGATGTTATAAACACCAAAATAAATTTAATTTGACACATTTTATGAATTACACTAATTTTATAGATTAATATGACATGTTAGTATTGATTTAATTAATTTTTTTCGAACTAATAATTCAATTATGATTTTCAAAAAAATTAATTACTAAATATTGTCAAAATTGACATAAAATAGTTTTTAAAACAAATCTTAAATTAGAAATTGTTATTTTATTCCTAAAAATCTATGGTTCGGCCAAATGATTTAGATAAGGTTATATATATTAATAATAGACAACTTGGGGTTATTTTGGCTTCTTATAGTATGTTTATTAACCTTATAGTATAAGAACATAAGAAGACACGGTAAAAGTAAAATTATTTAACTTAATATTAAATCTAAATGATAAGGTTAAAATAGGAACCTAAACTTGTCTAAATTCTATTGGATGAGAGGATTTCGACTCATCCCACCCTTATATTCGAAATAAATCAATTTTGATCTATTTAAAACCGATCTTGACTTTATAATAAATTAATATTTTTAGTTATTCCAAAGGTGCCCCTCTCCTCCCTTATAAAAGGGCACCTCCTTCCTCTTTTCCTCACACCACTTTGAGCCTTCAAGCTCGGCCAACCCCTGCCACTTTCTCCTCTCCACTTCCCTGGAGACATCCTAGAGGTTTTGGTATTCTTCAATGACCTATTTTAGTACCCTAAAAGGAGGTCTCAAAGAATCAATTAAAAGAAGAGGAGGTTCGGACACGTACAAAGCATATCGGACCTCAGGTAAGGGAAATATCAAAATCTCATTTTTATCCGAGATTGTTTGTAGTTTGGTATTTACAGGGGTGTATTTTATTATCCACATCCATGTTTCCTTAATATGTAATATTATTTCCATCCACCTACAATTGTTTAAATCCAATTTTACCCTTCGGTGAGTATTTAGTAAAGGATATGAAAGGAATCTTTTGTCGTTTTTCGTACGAGGTACTTTTTGACTTTTTCGACAAAAGTATGAAGAATGTTTTTTTATCTTATACGGAATGAATGGATTTTTACATTATTATTTCCAAGAAGATTCCTTTAATAGTTTTCAAGTTTATTTTTAATCAACTTCTTTTAGTTTATAATTGTATGACATGTTAAGAAAGATAAAGTGTTTTTGAAGTAGAAAGGATATTTTCCTCAAGAATGGAGTTCAAGTGTTTTGTCAAAATTATTTTCCATCTAAGATAATATAGGGTTCTGTTTTATCCCTATTATTACATTGATTTGATTATGTTGTGATGGAATTATTTTTATGAATTCCTTTATATTATATGAATTGTTTTATGATGTCACGATGTTTAAGATTCCCATTTTTATTACATGGGTTATGATATGATGTATGGTTTATGATTTTGTGGCACACATAAGAATGGTATCATTATGAGATGGGTGGGACCTATATCTCCCTCCAATTCATTGGGTAAAGATTTTATATCTCATGAGATAGACATGGCTGGAACGGTAGGTTATACTGGTTCAGTGAAGCAGGACTAAAACCAGGGTAACTCGGTTCAGAAATGGAATGTGTCCACTATGATAGTCTTGGAAATGAGTCTTGACTAATAAGATATGATTCTCTATGATTATGTGTGTATGCCACAAAGTTTCTTGTTTTATGTTATGATTATTGGGATTACATTTCACTACTATGATTTACCCCATGTTATGAAATTATGATATCTTTTGCGGGTTAAGATTTCCAAAATTTATGTTCTTATGTATATGATGTGATTGATATTTCTTTTGTTTACCCTTATTGTGAATTTCAGATCACCCTTTTGTATGTTTTATTTCCCCAGGTCAGGAAGAAGGTTATTAAGTAGAATACGACAAAAAGGGACTCTAGATATGATAAATGGGAGGCAAGGTAGATGCTTTATGAACCAGTTGTTTTTTCTTTCCAGTTTCTAAAGACACTATACCTATACGGTCCTTTCGTGGTTTTGTTATATGTTGTAATAAGTATGCTTCAATTTTGAATAATTAACAATGTATGTAAAGTATGGGTCGTTATAGCTTGACTACATGAGGCCCAGCTGGGGCACCCTCTCCAGGCCTGCTCTGAAATAGAGCCTTGGATATCTCAAACCTTTCTTGTCTTGCTCTCTCCTGGTATAGACCACGGAGGTGCTCGAGCATGCTGTAGGCATCCATGTCTTCATGAGACTTCATGAGATTACTAGACATAGATGATAACATCAAACAATGAACTTCGAGAGCGTCGTTCAAATGTTGATCATAGACCAGGAAATCTTCATCACTCGCCCCTGGGGCAGGGGAATCATGAAGTGAGGACTCCAGCACGTAAAACATTCGTTCATGGCGTAGGATATCCCGAAGGCGCCTAAACCATTCCTAAAATTTACTGCCGGTGAGGATATTTTCTTTATCTTGTATTGATCGCATAGAAAATGTGGTTTACGAGTTGGTCATCTTGATTCTATAATTTAAAAGAGCAGATTTATTATTACTTTCTTGATTACTTTTTTTGAGAAATAATAAATTTTATTAAGTCTCCCACTATTTTATCAAGTCCCAATGGCCATCACCATTGAACTCGAAATGTCCAGTTGCATTGACATTATAGTGTCAAGGATCCATATTTCCCTTCGCATAACCCCAACAATGGTTGATCAAGCTATTTGAAGGTATTTAGGTAGGCGGGTCTTTGCCAACTGTGAGCTTACAGTTCCTTGATATGTTGAGTGGACTCCCAAATCCTGAAATCCTGACTTGGATTTCCTCAACTCTTGCATCCAATATTACATCATGTCTAGCAAGGGCTACTGCTCTTGATTAAATATGGTTATGTCAACCCGAAACCTTTCATAAGGGCTTCCTTTATAAAAGTTAGTGTCCCAACAAGGGTTGGTCAAACACATAGTTTTATTGAGTCTTGCCCTTAATCATGTAACGGAAGGCTTGGTCTGATTTAATATGGTATTTGAGGGTTTTTATTCTTTATGCATATCTTTACATTATCACATGATTGTTAATATTAAGTGATGCTTGCTTAAGTGATTAACCATGTTCCGATAATGGTTATGCATAGTCCAGTTTTTATTTTATTCCATCTTTGCATTCTTGTTCATTTTATTAATTATGTGATCGCGACAACACATGAATAATAAATAAACCATGCAATCAGATAGAAATAAAATAAGATGGCATGATCATGAGATTATATTTGGTTATCTTATCTAGCAGTTTTGATAAGCTAACCCTGAACTAGGGAAAACACATTGAACCTAATGGTTCATGTTTTGCAGCTCCCACCTGTCCACCTTTGTATCTTGTCTCGCCTCGGCTTCAGGATTTGTACTGTCTCCTCTGGCTTGGGAGATCCTCCATTACATGGGTTTACATTAAATAAACCACGGGCATGCAAGCCCTTCATTTTTTTGGAAAAAGGCTCGCAGGAAAACACATTTAAATTAAATAAATTTAAATGAAACCATACACATAAAAAGGGTCTTTGGTCTATCTCATGATCATCCATAGTATGCAATGACATTTACACATATTTAGAATTAAAATTCTTTTAATCGTTCTTTTATTTAAGATATGATGCACTCGAATTCAATTAATTATGATCTTATAATTAATCAATTCTTTATCTTAAATTCCTTTCTGATTTTCCATGAGATTCTTCTCATCCATATTCCTTGTACGGGTATTTCTACATTGGAGGAAACATAGTGAAATTCCATTTCTGGAAATTAAACAGCGTGTAGTTTATAATTACACGGCGTGTATATTTGTTTTCACCCTTTATTCATAGTACATGCCGGGGCTTTGGCATGTTTTCTGTAATTTGGAAGTTTTAGAGTACACAGCGTGTAGATGAATCATACACGGCGTGTACTTCCTTGTTACACGGTAACCGGCCTGGAGATCCCGTGTACGCGGTACGCGGCTTATCTTTGTACACGGTTTCACCTGGGTCGGAACGGACTACACGGCGTGTTGTTGCAACATACACGCCGTGTATTCTGATTTCCACGCGTCGTTCTATTGTATTCAACACGGTAGAGACCCAATGCTTGACGTATATTCATATTAAATTACTTTAGCGGAATACTTAATACATAACAATAATAGACACATAAGGATCGTAATAGTTTAGTGTCTTTGGAAACTTGGAATGTAATCTTCTAATTGTGGTGAAGGATCTTCAACATCTCCCATAAAGATCTCCCCCTTTTTTTTCTTACCTAAAAACTTTATTTATATCCTGGGGAAAAGAAAACATAAAAAGGGTGAGCTCAAATGCTCAGTAAGGGTAAGCATGGATAAAATATAACATACCATATACATTTGAACATAAAAACATGAACATAATGTTTAAACATCAAAATGTTGAGCAATGACATAAAACATGGAAATACGTAAGGCCTAGTCATAAAGAAACATTAAGAATGATAAAATAGCATGTGAATAAAACATGTAACTGTGGAAACCATTAAGCACATGATATTATTTCCATAGTATCCAAGGCATTGCTGCCAAGACCATCTTAGTGGACAAAGTCCCTTTCTGAATCGAGTTCACTCCCCGTTCCAGTCCAATATTACTGAACCGGTTTAACTTGTCGTTCCATCCACGTCTATCTCATGAGACATAAATATTTACCCAATGCATTTGTGGTAGATATAGGTCCCACCCATCTCATAATGAAATCATTCTTTCGTGTTCCACAAAATCATAAATCATACATCATAGCATAACCCATGAAATAAAATGGGATTCTTAAAAATCATGCCATCATAACATAATCCATAAACAATTGATATCATTTCATCATAAGAAAATTGAAACCATTTAAATCATAGAGACATTTTACTTGAAACATACACATATGAAATAATGTCATCTTAGATGGAAAATAGTTTAGACAAAACAGTTGAAATGAATTCTTGAGGAAAATATCATTTCATCTTTAAAATCATTTTCTTTTCAAAAAATTCCATGAAATTTTAAAAGATAAGGGTTTTGTTGAAAATAATCATGCAATATTGTAGAGGAAGCTTCTATAAAATGAGGCATTATGAAACCGTAAAAATCTTTTCACACCGTATAAGTTAAAAATAACATTCTCCACGTACTTTTGTCAGAAAAGTCAAAAATACATTATATGGTAACCAAAGGAAAGATTCCATTCATATAATGTGGTAAAAAGTCAATAAAGGGTAAAAATGACTTTAAAAATCCATGTTAGAATGTTAACAATTTTATGAAAGCATTTTTATAAAACATGGTCATTGATGATAAACGTAACCCCAGTAAATACTTACGTATAAACAATCTTGGATAAAAATGAGATTGAAATTTTATCGCTTACCTTAGGTCCGATATGCATTGTACGTATCCAAACCTCCTTTATAATGATTTAAATAATGTCATTGACTTATTACAGAATCATATTAATTGTTATTATATCATATATGTTTCAATTATGACTTTATATTACCCGTTCTTTTGTAAATTCCATGTTAAAGCAGCGTTTTGGGTAAAATCATTTCATTTATCGTATGTGTTTCGACTTGTCATTATTGATATTGTTACTTATATACTGATTTACATAATTTCATAATGTAAAACATGATTTACATATATTCATAATATACATATATATATTATAGGTCGATAAATGGAATGAAATAAACCGTTCATGGAGACGGTAGGCCGTATGTACGCATGAACGTTGTTTTTGTTTCCTTATTGAATTGAATGAAACTAAATAGACGACATACACATATATATACATAAATACAGTAGCATTATTATTTCATATATTTCATTATTATTCATTAAATAAACTTTAATATCATTCATGTATGGTTAACATGGAGAATGAATCTCATCGCGTCGTGGAGACGGTAGTCCGTACGTACGCACGAGCGATGGTATAATTTCCATAATCATTGAATTGAATTGGAGTGGATGATAAAATATATCAGAATCAGTATGATGTTATAATAACTATTTATAGTTATTATTTACACCATTATACACATCCAAGTAAGGTGGTGTTGGAAAAAAAGATTACAAACGGTGTGGAGACGGTATTCTGTACGTACGCACGCGCGGTGATTTCATTTTCCGTAGGATGGATAGATGATGAAATAGGGTTTTTTCATACTTATAATAACATATCAGTATATGAGTGATACTTATGTTATTACTTCATAATGAAACAACTAAAGAAGAAGAAGTGGAAGAAGAAATAAAGTTGAACGAATCGGTAACGGACATTACCTCTTCTTTGAAGCGCCTCTTTGAGACCTCCATTTAGGGCACTAAAATTGGTCTTTTAAGAAGAACAAGAACTCTAATATGTTTCTAGGTAAGTGTAGAAGAGAATTGGGAAGGGTTTGGCCGAGCTTTAAGGCTCAAAGTGGTGTGAGGAATAGAGGGAGGAGGTTCCCTTTTATAAGGGAGGAGAGGGGCACCTTTGGAATAACTAAAAAATATTATTTTATTATAAAGCCAAATTCGGTTTTAAATAGCTCTAAATTGATTTATTTCGAAGCTAAGGTGGGGATGGTTTGAAATCCTATCATCCAATAGAATTTGGACAAGTTTAGGTTCCTATTTTAACCTTATCAATTAGATTTAACATTAAGTTAGATAATTTTACTTTTACCGTGTCTTTTTGTGTTCTTACACTATAAGGTTAATAAACATACTATAAGATACCAAACGAACCCAAAGTTGTTTATTGTTGATATATATAACCTTATCTATGACATTTGGCCTAACCTTATAATTTTAGGAATAAAATAACAATTAAAAATATAATATGTTTTTAAAAAAACTATTTAATGTCAATTTTGACACTATTTAGTAATTGATTTTTGTGAAAATCATAACAGACAGATTAGTTCAAAAACAGTTAATTATATCAATACTAACATGTCATAGTAACATATAAATTTTAGTTTAATTCATAAAAAGTCTCAAATTACATTTATTTTGGTATTTATAACATCAATTATGTCAATATTTCATTAATAAGATAATTACTGCATCATCTTTGTGTCATAAATAAATTAAATTATATAATGTCTACAAATTACAAATAAAATACCATTATGTAGGAAACCGTTTTATATTTCTAATGAATATTTATAGTCTAATTTATCTTATGTATAACCCTATATTAAAAATGATATACCTATTAAACTTTGATTTTAACTATTTTAACCCTTCTTTAAATAAATTAATAATAAATGTCCTAATCTAATCCAAGTGGGCCTAAATAGTCATATTTTATTCCTAAGGTTGTTTTTGGTCGAATTACACTTATCCAATAGAATTAGGACATGTGTTAGTGTAATAATAATATCATTGTTACCCTTAATTACCCTATTTACTTTTTACTGTGGTAAAAAAAAGTAAAAAGTTACTATTCACCAAAAATTATTTTCATCTCATTGAACCACATTTTACTTACTGAAATCAACAGTGTCTCTCGGATTTTTTAAATTTCACTCACAGAAGCGGAAAATTTATGTGTTATGATTAATTCATTTTTTTAACTACCACTTAGTGGTTTCACTATTCATTAAGAAATGAAAGTTTCTAGAAAAATACAAAAAATTAGGCCTAAGCTATATTTGATATTATGAACTGAAAAATGATGTCTATTTTACCAAATTCAAAACATATCAGTTGCATTACTTAATTTAAAAATTAATTCTCGTCGTCAAAACAAATAGGGTGTTCTTAAGAGATAATAACAATCCAAAGATTGACACTTGTTTATGTTTGGTTTAAATGTGAAATTACATCCAATGAACAAAATTGTATTAAATTGTAAAAATATATTCTAAATATACTTTAAAACCACTCAAATTAAAAATTTATCACTATTAATTATTTCAATTAAAAAGTTTTTTTTTAATTAAAATTTAGTAATTTTCACTATTCATCAGAAAATGAAAGTTATCTGAAAAGTACCAAAATTTCACCCTAAGCTATTTTTGATGTTCCAAATCCAAAAATGAAGTCCATTTTGAAAAATAAAATTTACAAAATTTCAAAAAGTGGTTATTACTATTCATAACGACTAATTTTAATAATATTTTAATAGCATATTGTTGTTTAGTGAAACTCGTTATTCCGTACTACACACTCTATCGAGGAAGGTCGCGATTGCATGTAATGCAAGGAAAGTAAAGGATGCGTGTTTTGTAATATCCTTTTGGTGTAGCGTACAACACAAGACATTAATGAAATTAAAAAAATATTTTTTATAAAATCTCGGGGTGTTACATTCTACCCCCCTTAAAATAAATTTCGCCCTCGAAATTCGTCGGGGTTATAAATGGTTTACTCCTCTAAAGTTTCTTTAATAGAAACCCACATCGTAAAAACGAATACCAAAACCAATTTTTAAAAACAAATGTATGAAACGTAACAGTTACCCAAATAAACTAATCACTGGGTTTCCACATAGATGAAAATATGGATATGGAAGAGAAATCTATCCATCATGTTCTGATGGAGAGTGGTAGAGAACATTTCTATGGAAAAGCCAGAAATCACAAATCTATAGATTTGTGATGATCTAAGGTACCATCTGATTCATCGGATATAAGAGCACTAGGAAAACATTTTTGGTTTTCAATATCATTTACCTAAAGTTGGTGAATTAAATGAAATACTTACATGATTTTGGTACAATTTCACTGTTTTTCATTAATTGAAAAATTTACCCTTAATCCCCTAATGAAATGAAGTTGAATTTTTTATTCATGATGTGTTAGCAGATCATGTGATAGAATGATGGGACATTCCATCTGTTTCAAACAAAAGGTTAGCAAAAGATATAAGTCAATCTTATGGTTAGATTAATCGTATATGGTTCCAAAAATGAACTTATACTTCATATATCATACCACTTAATAAAATAAAACAAGTTTCTACTAACCAGGGACTTCCTGTAGGCCAGTGGGAGGCGATAAAGGCTAGTCGCACTTCGGTTGTGGCTTCAATTCCCACAACCTTGTTTGACGCGATGGGCTGTCACCCGTCCTGCAGGTTGTCCTTTTTTCTATAACTACATTACTATAACATCCCATCCATAATATCGAAAAAACTTCTATCCTTAAACAATACTGACTTATTTCCAACATAATCCATTCCAATCTTTAGATTTAGCCATAATACTGCAGTCCACTCTCATAATATAGTGAAAATGATTACCAGAGATTTCATATAACAAGCATGTTAGTACCATCGTCGATCCCCATATATCATAAGATATGTCTTGTTGGTCACATTCCAAATATTCTAAGACCTTAATCATGTATTCTCATGAAAAATGAATACCCATTGAATCTTAGTAAAAACATGAGTGCTGTCAAAAGTTAACTCATTCAACATACCAAAAACCCAAAATTCTATATACTCAAAACATGTTATAACTATTTCCTTATATCAGTCATGAGCTCATGAATACTATCAAACATTTAATTTTCTCCTTATCCCTTCATTATGATCATATCATCTACATTCCAAAAATATCTGAATAACCTTTCATGGATAATGGTACCATTAATCATACACTTTCAAAACTCAAGGAAAGACAACTGTGTAACAATACTTAGATGTCTCTTTATTCCATAGTACCATGAGATTACATATACAACATTACACATGATAAACATGTAATCATTCCACTACATTCTTAAACCATTGATCGTGAATCAACAATTCTTTCATCTCACATATCATTTGTAGTCTCTTCATCATCATCAACATAAATACTACCCATACGACCATACTGATTCTCTTCATGAGACTTTCCCTTAGGGCATTGGTTTTCTTAATGCCTGTAAATTCCACATATAAAACATTTAACCATTGTTGATGTCGTAGCAATACCATTATCCTCATCCATGGTGTTAACTGAACCTTTTACTTTGCACTTACTAGCTTTGTGTCCTCCTTTTCCACACCCAAAGCATCTTCCAGTTCCTTTGAAACATTCTCCTTGATTCCTCTTCCCACATGATTTACATAGGGGAAATTGAACTTTCTTTCTTCTATGATCGTCATGAAACTCCATATTTCTCTTATTAGCCGAGTTAGGAAACATACCAAATTTTTCTTTATTAATCATATTATGAGATTGCTGATTCGGCATAATAATGGTGTTTGAACTTCTAAATCCCATTTCATTTGGTTTCTTAGGAATAATATCATTCCATTGTCCAACATATCCTCCATTATCATGAATCATCTTGTTTCCAGCCATATTCTAAAACCCAAAAAGAATAGTGTGAGAGGAAAAAATCATAATAAAGGAGGAGTAACTTCAATATCTAAAATCTTTGGTCTAATCTAATATTGTTACCATAGTCCTAGGACTATATCCTATACGTATACTTATCCTTAGGGAAATCCCTAGACATGCCTTAGAAATATCTCTAGGGATCTCACTAACATTTTCGCATCCTAGTTTTCAAAGGTTGACTAAAATTTTCTTCTGATACCAACTGTAGAGACCCAAAGCTTGACGTACATGGATATTACATTACTTTAGCAGAATACTTAATACATAACAATAATAGTCACACAAGGATCGTAATAGTTTAGTGTCTTTGGAAACTTGGAACGTAATATTCTAATCATGGTGAAAGATCTTCAACATCTCCCATAAAGATCTTCCCCTCTTTTTTCTTACCTAAAACCTTTATTTATATCCTGGGGAAAAGAAAACATAAAAAGGGTGAGCTCAAATTCTCAGTAAGGGTAAGCATGGATTAAATAAAACAGACCATATACATTTTAACTTAAAAACATGAACATATTGATTAAACATCAAAAGCTTGAGCAATGACATAAAACATGGAAGTACGTAAGGCATAGATCATAATGAAACATTAAGAATGATAAAATAGCATGGAAATAAAACATGTAATTGTGGCAACCATTAAGCACATGATATGATTTCCATAGTAGCCAGGGCATTACTGCCAAGACTATATTAGTGGACAAAGTCCCTTTCTGAATCGAGTTCACTCCTCATTCGAGTCCTGTATTACTGAACCGGTTTAACTTGTTGTTCCAACCATGTATATCTTATGATATATAAATCTTTACCCAATGAATTGGAGGGAGATATAGGCCCCACCCATCTCATAATGAAATCATTATTTCCTGTGCCACAAAATCATAAATCATACATCATAGCATAACCCATGAAATAAAATGGGATTTTTAAACATCCGGCCATCATAACATAATCCATAAACAATTGATATCATTTTATCATAAGAAAATTGAAACCATTTCAATTATAGAGACATTTTACTTGAAACATACACATATGAAATAATGTCATCTTAGATGGAAAATAGTTTTGACAAAACACTTGAAATGAATTCTCTAGGAAAATATCCTTTCTTCTTTAAAATCATTTTCTTTTCACAAAATTACATGAAATTTTAAAATATAAGGGTTTTGTTGAAAATAATCATACAATCATGTAGAGGAGCCTTCTTTAAAATGATGCATTATGAAATCGTAAAAATACATTCACGCCGTATAACTTAAAATTAACATTCTCCTTGTACTTTTGTCGGAAAAGTCAAAAAGTACCTTATATGGTAACCAAAGGAAAGATTCCATTCATACAATGTGGTAAAAAGACAATAAAGGGTAAAAATGACTTTAAACATCCATGTAATAATGGTAAACATTTTATGAAAGCATTTTTAGAAAACATGGTCATGGATTATAAATTTAACCCCTGTAAATACTTACGTATAGGCAATCTCGGATAAAAATGAGATTGAAAATTTATCCCTTACCTTAGGTCTGATAAGCTTCGTACGTATCCAAACCTCCTGTATAATGATTTAAATAATGTAATTGACTTATTACAGAATCATATTCATTGTTATGATATCATATATGTTTCAATTATGACTTTATATTACCGGTTCTTTTGTAAATTCCATGTTAAACAGCATTTTGGATAAAATCATTTCATTTATCATATGTGTTTCGACTTGTCATTCTTGATATTATTACTTATCTACTGATTTACATAATTTAAGAATTTAAAACATTAATTACATATATTCATCATATATATATATATATTATAGGTTTATAAAAGGAATGAAATACACCGTTCATGGAGACGGTAGGCCGTATGTACGCATGAACGCTGTTTTTGTTTCCTTATTGAATTGAATTAAACTAAATATACAACATACATATATATATACATAAATCTAGTAGAATTATTATTTAATATATTTAATTATTATTCATTAAATAAATTTTATGATCATTCATGTATGGTTAACAAGGAGAATGAATCTCATCGCGTCGTGGAGACGGTAGTCCATCCGTACGCACAAGCGATGATATCATTTACATAATCATTGAATTGAATTGGATTGGATGATACAATATATCAGAATCAGTATGATGTTATAATTACTATGTATAGTTATTATTTACACCATTATACCCATCCATGTAAGGTGGTGTCGGAAAAACAGATTACACCACGGCGTGGAGACGGTATTCCATACGTACGCACGTGCAGTGATTTCGTTATTCGTAGGATGGATAAGTGGTGAAATACGGTTGTTTCATACTTATAATAAAATATTATTATATGAGTGATACTGATGTTTTTACTTCATAATGAAACAACTAAAGAAGAATAAGTGGAAGAAGAAATAAAGTTGAAAGAATCGGTAACAGACAGTACCTCTTCTTTAATGCGGCTCTTTGAGACCTCCTTTTAGGGCACTGAAATATGTCATTGAAGAATACCAGGACCTCTGGTTTGTTTCTAGAAAGTGGAGAAGATAATTTGGCGGGTTTTGGACGAGCATGAAGGCTCAAAGTGGTGTGAGGAAGAGAGGTAGGAGGTGCCCTTTTATAAGGGAGGAGAGGGGCACCTTTGGAATAACTAAAAATATTATTTTATTATAAAGCCAAATTCGGTTTTAAATATCTCCGAATTGATTTATTTATAAGCTAAGGTGGGTATGGGTCGAAATACTTTCATCCAATATAATTTAGAAAAGTTTAGGTTCCTATTTTAACCTTATCATATAGATTTAACATTAAGTTAGATAATTTTACTTTTACCGTGTATTTTTGTGTTCTTACACTATAAGGTTAATAAACATACTATAAGAAACCAAACGAACCCAAAGTTGTTTATTATTAATATATATAACCTTATCTAAGTCATTTTTCTAATACTTATATTTTTAGCAATAAAATAACAATTAATAATATAATATTTTTTTAAAAAACTATTTTATGTCAATTTTGACACTATTTAGTAATTGATTTTTGTAAAAATCATAACAGACAGATTAGTTCAAAAATAGTTAGTTATATCAATAATAACATGTCATATTAACCTATTAAATTAGTGTAATTCATAAAAAGTCTCAAATTACATTTATTTGGGTATTTATAACATCAATTATGTCAATATTTATTAATAAGATAAATACTGCATCATCTTTGTGTCATAAATAAATAAAATTATTTAATGCCTAAAAATTACAAATAAAATAAAATTATGTATAAAATCATTTTAGATTTGTAATGAATATTTATAGTCGAATTCATCTTATGTATAACCCTATATTAAAAATGATATACTTAATAAACTTTGATTTTAACTATTTTAACCCTTCTTTAAATAATTTAATAATAAATGTCCTAATCTAATCCATGTGGGCCTAAATGGTCATATTTTATTAATAAGGTTGTTTTTGGTTGAATTACACTTATCCAATAGAATTATAAAATGTGTTAGGGTAATAATAATATCATTTTTACCCTTAATTACCCTATTTACTTTTAACCGTGGTAAAAAAAGTACAAATTTACTATTCACCAAAAATCATTTTTATCTCATTAAACCACATTTTACTTACACACATCAACCCTATTTCTCGGATTTTTGAAATTCCACTCACAGAAGCGGTAATATAATGTTTTATGAAAAATTCATTTTTTTAACTACCACTTAGTGGTTTCACTATTCATCAAAAAATGAAAGTTTCTAGAAAAATACCAAAAATTAGGCCTAAACCATATTTGATATTATGAACTGAAAAATGATGTCTATTGTGACAAATTCATAACATATCAGTTTCATTACTTAATTTAAAAATCATTTCCCGTCGTCAAAACAAATAGCGTGTTCTTAAGAGATAATAACTATCAAAAGATTGACACTTGTTTATGTCTGGTTTAAATGTGAAATTAAATCCAATGAACAACATTGTATTAAATTGTAAAAATATATTCTAAATATACTTTAAAACCAATCAAATTAATAATTTATCACTATTTATTATTTCGAATAAAAAGGTTGTTTTTAATTAAAATTTAATAATTTTCACTATTCATCAGAAAATGAAAGTTATCCGAAAAGTACAAAAATTTCACCCTAAGATAATTTAGATATTCCAAGTCCAAAAATGAATTCCATTTTGAAAAACAATATTTACAAAATTTCAAAAAGTGGTTATTACTATTCATAACAGCTAGTTTTAATAATATTTTAATAGCATATTGTTGTTTAGTGAAACTCGTTATTGTGTACTACACACGCTATCGAGGAAGGTCGTGATTGCGTGTAATGCAAGCGAAGTCAAGGATGCGTGTTGTGCAAGCTCCTATTGGTTTAGTGTACAACACAAGACATTAATGAAATTAAAAAAAATATTTTTCATAAAATATTGGGGTGTTACAAACACGGCGTGATTAAAAATTAGGCATAATTAATTCACACGTCGTGGTTTGGCGGACCAGTGCCGGTTCGTTGAACCTAAGTACACGGCGTGTAGTTTTAATTACATGTCGTGTAATCCTGTGTTGTACAGACAAAAAGAGCAGCTCCTCCGGATGAGTTCCTTGTTTTTATTTTTAAAAAAAATTAAAATTGAAAGGTTGTTTCTGTGATATGAATTGAGAAACGAAGGAGGAAGAATAGATATCTTTATTCTAGATTTATAGAACGATTTATTTCGAATTGAATCAAATATGAATGCGTAAATTATCAACGAAAATTAAATAACTATAATCAACATTGTAACCTCTCTCTGATACCATTAGAAGGTTCCAGGCGCAGCGGAAGCGCGTGGGTGGATGTGCCCACTTGTCTTTTTGTCATTAGCAATGATCAATCGGGGATCAATACGACGATAAATGCCAGTCTCCACAGTTCGAATCATAGGAAAAGACAAAGAAGATGGTTCGTCCCGGAACCACAAACAAGGATCATTACAGGTTGATTATAATTAATTTAATTAATTATAAAGAAATACCTTTTGGGCGTTCTTTCTTCGTTGATGTTCTCGATCACGTTGTCGATGTGATCAGTCATTGCATCGTAGAAGCCAAGTGTAGACTCCCTCTAGCGGTGATGCACACGAGTACCTCGCATCTCTGGACATCACCAAAGGATTCTCCGGGTGCTAGCGTGGAGAAGCCTTTACTTGCGTTGTCCACCTTAGATCGTCTTGATTTGATGGAAGAGACTCTCTCTCGGTCATGAGAGCGTTCTTGGAGGAAAAGGTTCTTTTGGCCTTGAAAGAATTCTCTAGAGATGTTGTGTCCAACGATTCTCTTATGTGTGGGAAAAGAGTTGGGGTTGTGTGGATATTTATAATCGGTTGTGTGGGGTTATAGAGTTATGACAATAAATAAACGTGTTAAGCATTTCATTTATTTAATTTACTCTTTATTTAAAACCCCCATGTCGAATAAATAATTCTTTGACATGCGCCCACGCTGATTATAATAAATATCATTTAATACAATATTATATCCTCAAAATCCCGACTGGAAAAACTACACGGTGTGTAATAATAAATACACGGCGTGTACTTTTTTTTCATTGAAAACTACACAGCGTGTAGATTAAATATACACGGCGTGTATATCTTGTTTTCATTTATTCATTTCTGTTCCAAAATAAAACTACACGGCGTGTAATAATAATACACGGCGTGTACTTGTTTTATTCTTTTTCCTCCATCATTAAAAACAACTTAGGCTTCCTTGAATAATTATTAAACCACGTAGGGGAATAATCTTTATTCAACTTGAGATACTTGGATACACATAGTGTGTGACCATCTAGTCCTCTTTCTCGTTGGCATTAGGCAGTCTTGCCTAAAGTCCAAGATTACAGTCTAGCAACGGGTCAAGGCACCCAAGAGAAAGAAGTTGACGCCGCATTGATGTATCACCTCATACGAATGCTTACTGTGTAATTTAATCCCTTTGTCTCAATATCTTATCAAGCGGGTTTCATGGAAGTGTCATAAAACTATATGCTTGATATGTCGTTCTTTGACTAACTGAAATAAACTCGTCGTTTACACCATGGCCCTGGAATTTAATGCGATAGTTCTATTTCAATCAAAGGGCCGAGATATCAACTTCCATAAATGGAAGGGAAAAATCCTTCCTCGACTTATCCATTAACAACATCTCACTCGTGACGTACCCAACGTACCCTACTTCCCACCAACTGTCTGCGTGACGGTTTTCGTCAGTAAATCTAAGTGCGCAAGTCATGACATGAGTTAATGATAATCTTCCAGTCTATGGACCATTACACACGCTCGTAGATAGCAATATCTGATGACACCAAGGCATGCGGAATTACTACTGGCGGGTCTGTTCTCATAATCTTCCATCTTGGAGATTTCCAAGTGTGAACTCCATGAGAGAGAGTCTCGTCTTCTTACGAGTACTCGCACATGACGGTCTATATACTATGTGTCCTATCATAGTATGTCATCCAACCGCAAGAACATTATTTAAGAATATTTTTATATCATTTCAAGGTTCTCATCATAGCGGGGATATTCTATGACCTTTATTAATGCAACAAATATTCCAGGACATTATTATATTATAGTCATGCAGAACAATGAACAATATATAATAAGTAAACATTTATGTAATCTATGTACAAAATAGTTGGTTCTGAGGACACCAACCCTTGAAAAATGTGTATGTTGGAGTTTTTATTAATTCTCAAAAAAAACTAATCATAAACGTCCCTCGAGGTTGTATGTGATCCAATTTTTCTTTTTGATGTTATATGATTTAGATGAAAAAATTGTACAACATTTATCAACATCAATGATAGAGATTTAATGCTCATATTTTCAAAATAGGATTTGAGAGTGATGGTTAGGGACTATTAAAATTAGTATCAATGTTCGGTTTAGATAACATTGGATATTTGGTTCTTTTTTTGAGATATTTTTTTTAAGAGTAACAAATACCATCATAGGTTTATAGGATTATGGATTATCAAAGTTAAAAATCATATACAACTTATTTAAGGGTTTTATGTATTAAATGTTTTTTGAGGTAATTAATGACTTTTTTGTAGTCGTTATATTGGGTTGATGTATTTGTAACCCCATGTATAAACATAAAGGTTTTTTAGAGAGGAAATAATTTAAGGATTAAATAAAAATTGGATAACCCTCATTATGCGTTGGAACCTGTCACATATGGAAAGGTACTGGGGCTTCAACCCCTAACCATGTAAAAACATGGGTTATACACCTACGGTTGGCCAACATGATGTTTTGTTTTGTACAAAATATTATAGTTTAAAATTAATATTATTTTAGAACTATAGGGTATTTTATTTTATTAATAATTGTTTATTTATCTTATTATAATAAACAATCAAATCATTATAATATTTTGGTTCAATTTTTTTCAATAAATGCTTAATGACTTTTATGGAATGTTATTTATGGAAATATTTTTTTGGACAATGAGTATTACTATTTAACATTGAATAATAGTCAATCTATTGATGGGTTATTACTTTTTGAAGTTATCTATACAATCCCAAAACATTTTTTCTTTTATTAATGTCTAATGTTCAGAGGAATTATTTCTCATCCCTTCGGTGGTTTTGTGGTATTTAAATTTTAATTTTTATGTTTCGATCATTAAAACAACAATCGAAATAATCATTAATCGGATAAAATGATGATATTTTGGATTAAATTTATTAATGTATGATTTCATATAGATATATTAGGTATATTTGTAAATTCTCTTAGTTTAGGCAGTAATATAATTCATTTACATTGTTAAAAGGATACTAAAACACAATCTAATCCCACTACCGTCATATCTGATTATATCAATGAAAATTTTCTTACAACTTAGGATTTTTTATTTTTGATAATTAAATATCTATGCATCATTCACATTATAGTGATTGATGGTCTTAGTCACTCTATACCCTTATTTGTTCTTTAGATTTTTTTTTCATGTCCAAATATTTACTTCCTACATATGTTCTCCAATTTGGAAACATGGTTTGTATTATTCCAAATAAAACTAATATTTACCTTTAAATCATATTAATTTGTTTTGTTATTAAACATTTTTATGGGAATTAATTAAAAGAATAGTTTTTTCAAATATCCATTATTTTATTATGGAGATAATGTTCAAATTGTGAGGACGCAATTTACTAATGGGGGGAGAATGTAACACCACCTAATTTTAAATGAGGAAAATATTATTTGATAGATTATGGTAAAATAAATACATATATAACATTAATTACATGAAATGATTATTTTTTCTTGAATTACATATATAATTTATTTTAGATTATGTTATACACAATAATGTGTTCCTTTGATATCTTTCATTACATGCAAGACAAAGATGTACCGAATTACAATATACAATTAATTTTATTATTATAAATAAAATTATAACATAGTTTTTATGTTGTATGTTATAAATAGGATTATATATGTTACAAAAATATATTTTTGAAATAATTGGCTTCCATAAAATTTTTAAATAAATATAAAACAAATTGAATATAAGAGTAGTTTTTATATTAAAAAATATAGTTTTCATGACCCAAATGTGTTCCATATTAATAAATAAAAATATTTAATATTAATGTATGATACTCATTTAATTTATATATTATTTATTCAAATAAAATTTTCAACATTAATCAAATAGATTTCAAAAGAACTAGATAAGAACAAATCCAATTTTATGTAAAAAGCTATATTTTTCTACTGTAAAAGTTTCCTCTTAATGGAGCACTTGTTTTAAAAAATAAATTTGTAAATATTTACAGATTTTATATAACAAAATAACAGTCTATTTTAAAATATTAATTTCAAAATTTTCATATGGGGGTTATATTATTATTTTTTGGAGAATATTTATTTTTTGATGAATAGTTTTAAAAATATATGATTTTAATTGAAAACATAATTTTCAATTAAATAATACATGCAGTTAAATTATATATTAAATTGGCTTTAATGATTAATTAGTACAATTATGGATATATTAATCCATTTTACATCATTGGAATCATTTTTTATAACATTTTTATATATAAACATAGTACTATTTTGGACATTTTCACTTTAAATCTGACATTCACATCAATTATATTAGATTAATATTAAATTAAAACATTCAACTTAAATGATTTTAATTTTTAAAAGTTTATTTAATATTTGGAACAATTTTAATTTCTAATTTCATGTAGGATTAATTTATTTTTTTACAATATATATTAGTGAAGTTAATTAAAAAAAATTTCAGAAATTAATGTAAAATTGAGTTTACTTAGTGGTTAGATGTTGATCATGAGGGTCCAAATGACTTAAATATCTGAAACAACAATAATATGGAAATATATCAACCTTATACCATCTATAATACTTTTTGGTGCATTATTTTTTCCTTTGGTTGGAAAAAGGTGCGTTCATCTAACAATTATTTTAAAAATACCAAGTGTGTCATTTCCCCCAATTGTAAAATGATTCCACCTATCCTCCTCTCTATACACCTATCTAGAACATTGGCTTACGAAATTTCTAAAAAATCAATTAAAAATTACCATAAAAAATCGTAAAATCTTATATCTAGAATTTAATACATCCATGGTAGTCCATTGGTGAAATCCAAAACAAGTTTCCCGATGTAGAATTGACATTCATCAATGTGCATTTCTGTTTTATTTCTTTCTCCAACCACATAAATTATTTTTAAACCATGATTATATGATAAAATCAATATCCTATGTATTTTTCTATGTTTTTATTTTATTTATATGACCTACACTCACACACACTTCCATATAATGGTTTACGAAATCATCCTTAATGTGTATGGATGATTATCACCTTACGAAACTATATCGTTCATTTTTTGAAAATAACCTCTCATAGATGTTCATAATGATGGTCATATTATTTATATATTATATTTATTATATTAATCACATAATAATACCTATTTTTTGTTATATCATTTACATAGTTTTTATATTCCATTCGTTAAGGGATAAGATAATTCGCTCATGTATACTGTGGATAACAACCGCGAAATGCGATGTGAAGTGTTTTTCACTAACATATTACAAGGATGTTAATAAGGTAATTGTAATTAATATATTTACTTAAATTAAATTATTATTATATTAATGAAATAATTTTATTTTTGTAAATTTAATATATAATTTTCTTTTTAATATTTCAAGAACTAAATAAGTGAAAACATCATTTTTTGATGTGTGGACTATTGCCTCTTCAAAGAAATCTCGTTATTTTTTTCAACAAGAAATAGAAAGAATGATATATATAAAAATATTATATTTAATAATATTGTATTTATTATATAATTATCATTCTAGAGGGAAACATATTACATAACTTCTTTCATAATGGTCATTTAAAAATAGGAATGTTACTCATGTGTACGTACGACCTACAATCTATATGATTGTTATGTTGGTTAAATTTTCATAACCATATATCATGAATGGTTTCAAAATTATACCTTATTTAAAAATATGATAATTATTATATGAATATTATTTTGTATATGAATAAATAATGATGTCATTGACCTTATTCAACCATGAAAATTCAGTTTTGATATATAAGCCGAATATGGTCAACAAATCTAAATTAAATATAATTGATTATATAAAATTTTATAACTTGTTTATAAGTGAAAAAAAATTATAAAAATAATGAAAATTTTAAAATACATATAAATAAAGTAAAAAATTGACACGTTTTTATTATTTATAAATATATAGAACAAGTGTGATGAATCAGACTCAATGTATGTGTTTTCTTGTCTTAGATTTATTTATATGAGATATATCCCATATTAAAAACATGTTCTTTTATTTTTGGTGTATATAAAGGATATTAATGATTTTTTTTAAATTTGTTTTATTTAATTATACCTTTTTATCACTCTTTAATGGGGTTTAGTGGTTCAATGTTACTAAATATGTAAGGTATAATTTTCTCAATTTTCCTTTTTTCAAACATTTCTTATCTTACACACCAAAAAACATTCATGAGGTGTAAATAATTCCCCTCTGACTTTTTATATAATTAACATAATTATTTATATGATATTGTATGATTCATTTAATTATATTATTTCATGGGTACTATGATTCAATCTCACTAAAATTATAAGAGTATTTTGTTACAATCTCATCATTTAGCGAGATTATGTATGATTAAGTATTGTATGTTAAAATCAAGTAATTATCATTAATCAACTTACCTTGTGTTATTAATGATGTTTTAAATCAATTTTAAAAAAAATCAACTACATGGTCCTTAAAATATTTGAAAATATATTTTTAAGAAAATCTGATGTCATTTCTATCGTTGATCATAAATCTATATTATTCCAAAACCATTTTTTAAAAAAATTCAAAAAGGTTTTTAATTGAAATTTAAGATCATTTTCAATGATTTTTTTAGAATGATTTAATCTTATAAATTATTTTAACTTATTTACAAATCTTATTCTATATTTTTGAAAATCTATTATCAATGAAAATGGTTTTCAAACTATATTATGATTTAGAAAGTGAATTTAAAATTGAATGTGATATCTTCTTTAACAATTTTTAATGATATTATTAAGGTATTTTCATAAAAAAATTCAAGAAACCAAGTTGGTACTTATTCTCCAATGAGGTTATTTTTAAATGATTAATTCCTTATTCTTTTTCTTTATAGATTAATATTGTTTCTAAAATATTATTATGGTTCCCATTATATTTCCAATAGTTAATCATGTTTTAATGAGATTTTTCTAACCCCTATTTTTTCAATAGGTTTTACAGGTTTCAAAGAGTTTGTTATATAACCCATTTCTTTTCCACTATATGATATTGTGTCAATGTTTTTGATATGGATCCTTTTCCTATCCAAATGTTAATCATCTTATGAAAATAGTAAATGTAGTTTCAACGAGTTTTGATGAAATCATTTTTTTTATGGTTTATTCATTATTCAGTTCTCGGATATTATAAATGATGGGTTTTCCTAGATAGTGTTGGGTTATCATGATACATCTTATCATGGGGAGGCCCATATATAATTGGGTAGGCATGTTACATCATAACATTTGGTTTCCTATATAGTTCTAGGTAATCCTATTATATCTTAACATGGGCTTACCGAGATAGAGTCCTATAATCGTATTTATTATTAACTTGGGGTGTCCCAGATAGCATCATGTATGCCTGAAATATATTAAACAAATTTTTTTTCGTGATAGTTATCATATTCATTGGGAAATGATAATATTGGAATTCGTCAATATAGTTATTCAATTAATAAGTGCTTTTAAATAATTTTATGAAGATGACACACCATATTACCAAAAAGAGTTTAAATTTCATGTCATGTGTTGATAATTTTTTTATTATCAATATTTATATCACATGGCTCATAATTATTTATTTTTATTACTCTTACCTTGCAATTTTTTTATATTATACTATCCATGTATTTATGGGTTTGTGTTGTTTTATGATTTACGTATTCACTTTCATTGTGTTATCATACCCATGCATTATATTATGCTCATTTGTTTCATATAATTGTTCATTATTATGGTTATCCATACATATCATAAGTGATTTCCCTTCTCATGTTTTTTTTCACCAGATTATAAAGTCTGAGTTTGAATGAATAACCTCTCTGAAAGAATTAACAAGGTTGATGTCGATGACCTAATGCGAAAAAAAACTGTCTCAAGTGGGATAAATTCTCATTTAAAATAAAGTGAATTGTTTCTATATGATTTTTTCAAAATTCTATAAAACATAAAATATACAATTTCCATATGGTTTTGAGGGATTAAAATTTTCCTTTGGGGGTTATATGGTTTAGGGGAAATAATTTGGGTCAAAATTAAAGACATAAATGTTGGAAAAGTAAATTTCATGTTTTTATCATAGGAAAAGGGAGTGTGGGTTATGGGTTTATATTCTTATATATCACATACATTTAATTTTTTTAAAATGGACAATATTTTATTGAAAAACATATATATTTTATAAACCAATGGTCACCTATGATCATTTAATAATTTTTTTCTCTTCAAATTTATCATAAAAACATAACATTTGATCATAATATATAAAATTTATATTACATAACCATATTCTTTGTATTATGCATATGACTTTTCCTCAACCATATTCCATTTTTACATATGATTTTTTATTATGAATATAAATTTAATTAATAGTAAAAGTTATGTTAAATATTTATTCTTTTCTCAATAGGAACATGTTTTTATAAGGAATATTTTTTATGAATTGAATTTATCATAAAATATATGAGTAATTCATTGTACATGTACTAGAAGGTTGGTATTGGTTATAGATATCCCCTCTATATATCGACAGGTCTCATGAGACAAAAATAGTTGGAAAAAATAAATTGATTTATGTTGTATACTTACCAATAGATTAAACTTTCTTCCTGAAATGTTATAATGGTATAGATATCATGATGACTGAGATCATGATGTCTGAGATCATAATGTATATTACTGAGAACATCCTTCATTTTAAATTATTTTTTATTGTCCAAGATATTATTTTATTGATATTATTTATGGATTCATTTCATGCTCAATTTATTTACTAAATAAACATTTTTTCAGTTATTTACATTTCTATATTGATTTAGAATATTTTAATCATTAGAAATTATGTTGCACATAACCCAAATTTAATATTTCGTCACACCATTATTTTTATTCTATTCCATTATTAGTGACAAAGAATTTTTGGAATAATTGTAAAGGATGTATTACATTTTCTTTTTTCATCTTTAATATATTATTCCCATTTTGAAATTGGAATCATGTATATATCAAGATATCTAGTACTACTAAATTGATCATTACATTATGATTATATCCATGTATATATTCTAATATTATTATGTAAACACTGAAACTCAGTTACTGGATTTTATGATGTCGTAGTTGGTATCAATCATTATTTTGTGGAAGCCATGGTAACTATATCATGGAAACAGTTATTAGGGAAAAAAACCTATGACTTAATTTCGGTATTTTTATAAGTATATGATAATATCAAATGGTTTGGTATAGTTTAGATTATGTAGATCTTCCTAAGAACACATCAATGTCTTTATATTATATTTGGATGTGATTTTGTAATAGAAGATCTCAAGGGTATTATCCTCGAAAATAGTTTGTTTTAGTATATCTCAATAATCATTATAGTGTCCATTGAATAGACCCTTACAAGAACCTATATTAAAACTCTAAAGGGATATTCATAGGAATATTTATGTTACATTTACAAACCATTATTAAGGATTTGAATATATTTTTATGATTAAAGATATCCCCAATGAAACCTAATGTATGTTCTTATGATTAACAAAGCATAAATTTTCCATTTTTTGGTGTTACATCATAATTTGAATTATATTTTGTGATTCAACATTCATAACGATATGTTCTAATTAGTAAATTCCAATTTTTAGAAATAGTGCATTATAGAAAGATGTGTATCAATATTCGTGGAGAGTATAGAAATAACCCTGTTGAGAATTAAAATAAAATTATAGTTTATTTTAATCATAAAATGTTTTTATTATTGAAGATGAACCATACTATTACTAATAAAATTTCACATATAGATAAATTTATGTCCCAGGTCATGATCCAACTATATTGGTTTGTTTCGTGCAACAAAATCTACTATCATTTAGTTTGAATACTAATCCCATAGTGGCTTAGCAATGTATTAAGTCCCATGAAATGATATTTATGACCATGGGGTTTAATTAAATGGAAATAAATTTACATTCATTTTATTTTCTCAAAGCTGAGTATAGGCAATGGTGGTCGTTGATCAAGAATACTAGGTCGTCAGACAAAATATAACACATTGAATAGATATAATTTAATTAAACATTTTTCAAAAAATATATACCTCGTTAGAAACAAACTAAAATGAAGAGAAAGTTCATCATTATAATGAAAGAGTAAGAATAAAGTGTTTCTAATTTTAAGGATTACTTTATAATACTAGTCTAGTATAATATGAACTAAATACATAATATGGAATGCAATATTTTTCTTTTCCTTAATGAAATTAATTCAATTATCTAAATGATTTTGGTTTCTCCATATTTTTCATTATACAAGGAAATAGTTTTATACAGTATAAATAATGGGAAATAATTTTGTATATCCAATATATTTAAGGGGAATTAAGAGAATAAGAGGTTCGAAAAATACTATAAATAATTTAATGCTTTGAAGAAAAATAATAAAATAAAGCTATCTCTATCATGAAGAGATTTTGGAATGAATAATAATGGAAAATTAGTGAATTGAATGGTATTTTTTTACAAGTTTAGTGAAAAGGTTTTTATAGATCATGAATGTAAGTGAAATAAAAACTCCACTACTACCGAGTGATTAAACTATAATGAAAAGGTGATTATTTCTTACTAATGTTACAAACATAAATGGGACATTACATAGTATAGGCCAATGGTATTAGTCCAAGATTATGTGATCAGTTCTACTAATTTAGATGTTCCCAATGTTGTGGAGGTAGTTACGTCAATCATATCATCAAATTTTTCTAATACATTATTTAATTCCAAATCCTCGCAATCCTTCATATCTTCATTATTTTCCAAGAAAATTATAAATTTCCGAAACACCATAATAAGGTATTTTTCAATAAAAACTACTAGTGTAAATAACATTGTAACAAGGATGTGTTGGGGTTTTTCACATTATGACACATAAACATGATTTTTATAACTATTATTATACTTAAGGTTGAATTTTAAATAATCCATGGTATGAACTGAATTTTGAAATATGAAGAAAACCATTATTAAAAATATAAGTAAATTATGAATCATGATGGTCATATAGAATTTATTTTCTTTAGAGTAGATAATTCCTTATATGGAGAATTTATAGATCCACCCCAATAACTTTTTCAAATGATATTCATTGGGACGAAGTGAAAATAGAATATATGTATGGAATAGATAATAACCAAATTGAGGACGTACCTAGTGTATTTGAATGAATTTATGTATTTCCTATGGAATTAATAGTACATCCATCAAAATGGGAAGCTAAGGTTTCCATTTATTTAATCTATTATTTATGAATAATGTGAAGAAATTCCTAGAGTATGTACACTATAAAATTTGCGGGGATGAATAAGAAACTATATGATTCACGTGATAAGGGATTTATGGGACCTATCAATTCACCATTAGGATCCCATGTTCTATAAATTAAGAATATTTGTGGATCCATGTGGTTGGGAATTAATTATAGAGTAACAAATTCCCTAACGATAAATAATAAGTATCATCAACCTCCCATTACTGACTTATTTGATCAACTACATAGACCATGATATTATTCAAAGAATTGCCTTCATTCTGGATATCATCTATTATCAGTAATGTTGAAAGATAATCAAAATATTTAATTTTGAATTAGGTGTGGGGATTTAAATTTTACAGTAATTCCAATTGGATATAAAAGTGACTCTCTTTTAGTTATGTAATCAATGGTGTATTTAAGAAATATCCTAAAAATATCATTTTTTATTTATTAATTATATCTTGGTTTACTCTAAAATATAAGAGGACACAGAAATCACTTTTCGATCACTATTGAGACTCATAGTGGAAAATATTTATGTTGAAATTTTAGAAAGACTAAATTCAAAATTTTAAATGTTTCGTTTACATTCCATATTATATCAAAGTATGGTATTTTAGTTGATTCTATAAAGTAAAAGGCTGTAAAACAATGACAGACACTGAGGAGCATAACATAGTAATGTATTTTTGTTGGTTTATTGGGTTAATATCTATGATTTTTTAACAACAAATCACAATGGGATAACCTATTAACTTAACTAACACGTAAAGAGGTTATGTATACAATGAAAAAGGAATTAGAAGAATTTGTTTATAATATAATTGAATATTTTTCAATGCTCTGATTTTCACTCTACAGATACAAAATAATTTATTTGTGATATATAATGATTAATTGATGAAGGGTAATGGTTGTGTCCATTTATGATTGAAAATGTTATATATTATGCATCCGGGTTTTTAAAACCAATGAACCGAACTATCTAACCCATGATCTAGAGTATGAAGTCATAATATTTAAATGGAAGTTATAGAGATATTATCCCTATGAGAAATTTTTTGAGATATACACTGAACATAATATCGTAAAATAAATATTTTCATTAAAATGACTCAATATGAGGCCAAATAAATGGCTCCATCTATTCAAAGATTCTGACTCTGTAATACACTATCACCAAAGGAAAGAAAATAACATAAAATATTAATTGAGAAGGAAAGATCATGGATTTATGAAACAACTGAGGATTGATAGGGATATAATGTCCATGGATCTAGGTTAGAATTATATGGTAATTATATAGAAATTAGAGACATCAAACCTTTTTTCAAATGAATACCAGTCCATCTATTTTGAAAATGATATAATGTTATTAACCTCATGGTGGATGTTTTAAAGGAAAACTAAATTCATGAATGATGGAAATTTTTATAGTTCTTTTGTCAAGATCGAATTATGAAATTTTAAGGAGACTATGTGTTTTATCTATATATGAGATAAAAAGGGAAATATTTTATAATTCTCATATATCTTATTTCTCTATACACCATCATACCACCAAAATGTACATGGATTTGGAGGAACATTTTTTATGGGATAAAATTAATTGAGAAATTATAGATTATTTATCAAGATGCTTGATTTTTAAATAGTTGAATACGTAGAGACCATATCATAGAGGATTCATGAGACATATACCTTTTCTTATGTGGAAATGGGATATAATTATTATGGACTTTGTCACTATATTAACAAATAATACTTGAATTAATGATGAAATATGGGTTATTATTGATTTCCTAACCAAATAAATACATATCCTTGATATAAGAGAACATTTACCTCTTGGGTTTATTACATGACTCTGTATCATTGATCTTGTGAGACATCATGTTGCACCTATATGCATAGTTTGTGATAGTGATCCATATTTTACATTGAAATTCAGGTATATTATTCATAATTCTATTTATAATCTGATTTACTTGAGCACGTCCATCCTTCCTAAAATATATGGATAGTCCAAAAGAACTATAAAAACATTATAAGACATGTTGACATATTCCTTGAAGCCATTTTTGATATGTTGGAGCAACATTTACCATTGGTAGAGTGTTTTATTGAAATAATTTCCATTCAAGTATTCAAATGGAACCATATGAAACCTAATATAGAAAGATATTTCATATTCCAACTAGTTGGGATAAAGATAGTGAAAGGAAACTTATTGGAGATGATTTTTTTTGAATCAACAAAATAGGTAAAACCTATTATAACTCGATATGAAGTTTCTCAATATAGGGAAACGTGTTCTTTTTATAACCAGAGGAATTATTTTTAATTTCAACTCATAGACCATGTTTTATTGGAAGTATCTTCATATAAGGGTGATATATGGTTTTCAAAGAAAGGGAAATTCAGCCTCCATTAAATATTTCATTTTTAAATAATTAAAATAATTGGATTTATGGATTATAATTTTTAAATTATACTATGTCTATATAAATTATATGATGTGTTCATTATATGGTATTTTAGGGAGTACACACAAGAACTGATACAAGTGATGACCTTGAAAAAAAATAGATTTCGATGTCGATCTATCATATTGTCAAAATAAAATCAAGATTTTTTAAATGAGGGAAATGATATAAGTGAATAAGATGAGTAATATAGTGTATGTGGCATGGAAAAATAAAAAAAATATGGGAAGAAATGTGGTAACCAAATGATTATTTGGAGAAGAACCACCCTCATTTGTTTAGAAATTAATATCCATTAAATTTTTTAGAACAAAAATTGTTTAGTAGGGAATAATGTAACACCTCGACTTCAATAATAACAAGTGAACAATTTATTTAAATAAAACTGTAACAAAACTCACTTTTTAATTATTTATGGCACCAAAATTCAAATTTTCTTTTTTTGAACATTATAGGTAAAAATAAGCCTAGAATAAATTTGTAAAACTTTTGGTTAGAAATAATATTTTATGAATAATTTAAAATGTATTGTTTATCTATTCATTTATTTATTTATAATTATTTTTTATAACATGTAGAAATATAAATATATTGACATTGAATTTTTATATAAATAAAGATAACATCATTTGGATGTAAGAGGGATAATTTTTTAAACAATTATTTATAAAGATAATAATGTATTTTCAAATTAAATAAATAAATAATCATTAATGATGAGTGATTTAAATTTAAATTAAATATTATATATATAACTATATGTATTTAAATACATATAAATATAATTTATAGTAATATTGTTAATTTTAGATCATCTTATCCTCGATTGTTTTTCCAAGAAAACCATTGTTTAAACACATTTTGAAGAATTATTTTAAAATTAATATATTTTTCAAATATAAATTTATACTGATAGAATGTATTCCATATTTTAAATCCGAATTATTAATATTATTTAATATGGTCAATATTATTTTGGGCCATAATGAATAGTAAAAACGGTAAAAATTAATTACCTTGGTTAATGTTAAAACCAAGTTAAAAGAGGTAAATATATAAAGATACACTACTATAGAACATTCCATAAAGAGAATTGTTCTATATAAGTTCTTGAAAAAATAATATATAAATGGAATCTTTATAAGGACTAAAAAACTTGCTGATTTTTTTTTAAATTTTATGAGAACTTTTTTTAGCACTGAAAAATGCTTATCTTTATCAGCAGATTATTTTTATCACTACTATATGGTACTATTTATCAGCTAAATTTTTAGTTATAAAAATGGTTTCCCATTATCAGTAAATTTTTTTTAGCACACAAAAAGGGATACTCTATCATTTATTTTTTATCACTGATAATTGTCCAAATAAAATGAAATATTGAATAAATAAAAAATAAAAAATGAGTATATTTTTGTCGACCATTCCCATGGGGCCTAGACATGACTACCCCAAGCCCTCCTTCCATTGGACAGGGGTTGGTGACTAGCACCTGAAGGATTTTCTCGAATAGGGAAGGAATTTCCTTAGAGATCTATACACAATAAAAAGGGAAAAATAAGTAAACAACCAACAAATGTATGGTACAACCACGAGAGTAATGTACAACCACAAGTAAAACTGTAAACATAAAATAGTGGTCCATAATACAAGCCCTAGAAGCAAAAGAAAAGTATACAACTGTCATGTCTTCTCTAGAGTTCTACATGTAGGGTGGTAGCTATATGTTGGAATTCGAAGAAGTGGGTCTCGACTAATCCCATCACACCAATCTCCACCAAGTCCCAAACCGTCAAATTATGCCTTGGAGCATTAGTAGTCTGCACCAGTCACACGCGTGCAAGAAAATCCAATATAGGGGTGTGTATAACAACTCAAAAGGGGATCCCTAGACCTCAAAAGGTCTCTCAGTAATCCAAAAAGGAAAAAATCCAAAGAAATACCACAAATATTATATCACAAGAAAGATCTAAATAATGAAGCACAATGAAAAAGAGACAGCTCTCTATAATGGTATAACATCAAGGTTACGAGTATAGGGATAAGTAGTCTTAAAGCCAGATCATCCTATCTGTAGTAACTTTACTGTTGGCCCATATAGGTCACCGTATGATGACCCATATTGTATGATAAATGTAGACCCATATTGTTCACTGATGTTGACCAGTATGGGTCGCGGGTGTTGACTCGTATTGGTCGCTAGTGCTATCCTGTGTTGTTTGCTGGTACAAACCTATCTTGGTCGCCAATACGTAGGTTGGGATAATTAGTTGTACAACTAGATCATCCCACTCTAGATTTTCTGATGTTGACCCACATTGGTCACTTTTCTTCCTCATGTCACAGAAAGTCACTAGATTCCCACATGAATCATTCATGATCTCTGGAATACTTTTATCCTCATTCTGTCATCCTTTTTCAACCATTATGTAGTCCCATAAAAATCATAACCAAGGGCCGCCCCGTCATAGAGGTCCTAGTGTAACAGACGACACATCGAATGGACACCTGGTCTTTGAGATATGAACACATTTGTAAAAGGTTCTGGTAGGATTCATGTTTTATCCATCCCAGCTCTCACATCAAACTCCACCAAAACGCACTTCGGGCATTTTAAATCAACCTCTTGGTCACAAGGATCCTTATGCCACAGATGGCACATCGATCGGATGCTTGGTCTATTAGTTACACATCTTTCCATGAAACGGGGGTGATCACACCTCAATCCAGACTGGCATGATCAGGCCCTCCAAAATATGCTAAAGAGACAGCTTCCCAAAAGGGGTCCCAAATCCACTGACGGCGTGTCAAACATACACACAGTTAGTCAGTTACGAGTGTTTTTTTATTTGTGGGGATCGGTTGGGTCTGGGCCCAGTCAAACTCGGTCAGGCCTGCCTAACACAATGGGTCCTGGGGTCTACCATACCCTTCCAAGGTCCGGCCTGTTAAGGGGTGTCCTGGTTCACTAGGATTGGATCGTTGGGGTTGGCCCAACTGGTTTGCATGCCCAGACCATGGTTGCTCCTGCCCGCTGTGTGGTGCACGACCTAGCTATGCTGGACCAATAGAATGTGGGTCCTCCCCGACCAGTCAGACTGGTGCAGCCCGCTAGGCCGAGCTTCAAGCCTGCTAGGTAGGTCTATCCCATTCGCAGGCCAGTGTCTGGACCTTTAGACCATCCCACATCTGACCTTATATACCTTAAGGTGGACCGCTCTACCCAGATGGCCTTGCGGATGTGGGGCCGTTTCATCTGGCACGGTGCCGGGTCCATGCCAACACTCCTTCCATGGCCCGATGGCCGTAGTTGTTTCTGGTGGTGATACCTATGGGTGCCTCCATTCTATATCATGGCCGACTCTGGCTGGCTGGCTCTGTCTATCGCACCGCGCGACGGTGCGCCGCCTTCCCACCGCCCGCGGCCTGTTGCCATGGGCCTCTTCCATCCATAGTTGGCATGGAGCACTGAAGGTTGTTTCCATGGGCCAAGAAACGGAATCCAATGTTATGTTCTTGGTTCCATCTGTGCCTATGAGCCTCCCGGATTGTCGCTGCCAGAGCGTGACCTTCTGTCTCATGTTTCCATCGAATTTTGATAACCATCCTCAAAGAATGCAAAAATAAAACAAGCGGTGGAGGGTCCCAGCCTCTTTAGTTTGTCCTGCACCCTCCACGTTAGCATTAAAAAAAAGATGGAGGATATTATTCATCACTTATAAATAATAATGAACCACGTTCCAATCCCACGCAACAACCTTCTGCAAATTCAAGATAGGTGAATAGAATTAGGGGAAAATATTGAATTAAAAGACAACCCATACCTCGTGATTCATTTGGGACATCACAGATGTTGGTTTTTTCACGTTTGAGGGTATTGCGGACAAATGAGAAGGTTTATCTATATAGGTGTACATAATCCACAACCATTGAATCGATCCTACAATAGGCGTCTTCAATCCTCCATTCTCTGTTGGTGGAAGGTGTGGCATCACTTCATCATGGGTTCCTTGCTTGATGATGTAATACCAAAACACCACCACGAGCTCCATTTTATTAGAAGTTGGAAAGGTGATCAACTATTGGATGAATTAATGAGGTTCATCAATTGACATAATTAATGTGCCTCAATAATTGACATAATTAATGTGCCTCATTATTTGACGTAATTAAAGTGACTCATTAATTACGTGATCGGTGATCGGGACCGGGAAATCAACATTCGGGAAATACCGATTGAGATATCTGAAATCAATGCTGAAGCGGATTTGTTCGTTCTTTTTCTTGACTGGGATGATCTTGGACAACCATATGGGGTACTGGATATCCTGAATGAATCCTGGTTTAATGAGCTTATCGACTTCAGCCTTTATTTTGGCATTTTGTGAGGGGTGTGTCTTTTTGGATGTCTATTTATAGCCCCGGTGGTCTTCTGGTAGACCTAGGTGATGAGTTTCCACTTCAGGATCGAGTCCCGAAATTTCCATGTAATACCAGGCAAAGAAATCCCAGTGTTTCCTTAAGAAAGCGGTATATACCTCATGCTCCATGGTAGACATGTATGTACTAATGAGGGTGGGCCTCACATCTTCCTCGGTACCCAGGTTTATTTCCCTGAGCTCATCCATAGTGGTGGAGATACCTTCCTCAAATGCGGGAGGTGCATTGCTGAGATCTTCCTCATCTTCTTCTCCCACACCCTCATCTTCTTGATCTGACAGGGGGAGAATTTTTGACTCGGGATCCTGGGAGTGCGTAGGTGAGGCATTGTGGGTATCTTTGCTCAAGTATCTTCCCCCAAACTGAGATTCAACGAATGTTCCCACATTGTCATGTCTGCCTGTTATGGCTTAAGTCATGAGGATAGCTGAGTGTGTGTCCGAAATCGAACCCATGCACTCAACATGGTTGATGGGCAGTACGTAGTCTCCACCAAGCTGCCTAAGGGGGTCATTATGAACCATTTCTAGACCATTTGGAGTGGGAATCCAGTTGACACCATCGGCCGAGGGCTTCTTCATATTTTGCTCGTGAAACCCGACGTTAATGTATTTTGACTCAGAGAGCTCGAAAGGGGCCTTGTCGGTGTGAAATATCCCACATTTCCCATTGACACAGTATTTAATAAAATGGTTGTAGGATGAAGGAACAACCATTTGCTTATGGATCCATGTCCTTCCCAGCAGGGCATCGAATGTTGCGTTCTGTCGAACCACCACGAATTCTGAATAGGCCGCAAGGTCTCCAAAATGGGTGTTTAGCATAATTTGTCCCATTGGCTTCTGCTCAACCTTGTTGTAACCCAACAATTTTGTAGACGAGGGTATTAAATCACCCTCATTGTATCCCAACTTACGGAGTGTCTGTAGAGGAAGGAGGTTAACTCCAGAGTCATTGTCAATAAAGACTTTGCATATCTCAACATCATCCAGTGTGTCAGACACATATAGTTGTTTGATGTGTCACTGCAAGATGGAATCTTCATTTGGATCGGTGAATGAAATTACTGCATTGCATTCAGCCGAGTCATTCTCCGTTTGGTAAATCTCGGTGGCAGCTACCTCGGCTTGAAACTCCAGGGGGCAGAGAAAGGCTTCTATAAGTGACTCCCTGAGGTATGCTGACAAACTCAAGGCATTCAGGATCCACAGTTTGGCTGGTATCGACGCTAGCTGCTTAAGGATATCGTATTTCTATTCCAGTGGCCGACGCTTCTCCATTGGTGGGAGAGTTTTAGCAGGAAGATTTTGATTTTGAATACGTGTTGAGGATGGACTAGTGGCGGGGTCAGAAGCCGATGATGTCCCCAAGTTCTGGGGATTCGGCCCGGCCAGTCTGTCTTTGTGCACTAGGTGGCTAGACCCTTGTTCCTCCTCTGATGGGCACCGCAGAATGACGGGGGCAGTGTGGATGCTTGTGGAGGTGAAGGGATGTTCTTTCTCCTGTTGAGTATGTTGAAGGGCCCTCCAATGGGTTTTCGCGATATTAACGGTTTGTGTCGAGTTCAAACTGTAGGGTTAGTTTAGGCCCCGACTACGCCTTCCCTGAAATCTCCTACCTCGGTAATTCCTCATCCTGGCTCCTAGTATTGGGATCTTGGGTTCATAACCATACCCTTCATCAGGGAATGATTCAATAATATGGATGACGTTGATGGAGGCAAAGATTGGTTCCTCATTCTCTGATAGGTCAACCTGTCCGGTTTTCCCTGATAGTGTTGTTTGAGGTTCGGTGCCCATGGTTCCAAACTCGAGGGCATGAAATCTGATAGCGTCGTGGCTATCTTTGGCCTCGTCACAGACTTCTCCTCTTTGGCTTGTCTCCTACATCTTTGATTACGCATCGATGACCGGCTCGTAGAGGGTTGTGAGGCTGATATTGTCGGTTGTGTGGCGTCAGGGGATATTGGCGGCGACACTTGTTGCTGTAGTTGAGCTCGGAGTATGCCATGTGCTCGATTGATAGTCTTCCGAGTCATCTAGTTATCGATTTTCTGCATCTTTTTTCTGGTGACATATTGCCACCCCTCCCCTTTGTTATAGTCAGTGGTAGAAATATATGTCACATGTGCTGGGGGTGGTCCCAGCTCGACCTACCCAGAGTCTACCATCCTTTCTATGAGGTCCTTGAAAACGAAGCATTCCCGAATATTGTGCCCCAGCATTCGATGGTAGGGGCTGTAATCTGGCCTGTCATTGTGGTCGAATTCATCAGGTTTCCTCGGCTCTAGTAGGTGGAACAAGTTCCAATTCATGGTGGAAACGAATTAGCCGCGGACAAGGTCCTCTCAGAACAAGTATACTTTATGTCTTTGTTCCTCAAACTGGTTCCACTTTTCCTTTTTCTGATCGTCCCTCCTAGGCATGGGCGGCCTCTGATATACAGGGGTCCCTTTACAATTTGGTGGAGGCCTAAGTGGTGGAGAAGGCACAGGGGCTAGCTTGAGCGTGACAGTGGATGCTTCATCTCTAACTGTTCGTCTTGCATGAGCTTGCAAGGCTATTCGAGACTTCAAATTGGTCCACTGGAGGGAGTCCTCGATTATATGGGCAATGGCTGAGAGATGGCGGAAGCCAGTGGTGCACTCCACTGGTATGAGCAGAGTTCGTATCTCATATCAAAGAATGTTGATGCATATGGTAAGAGAATCATCTTGAGGCATTGTCCTATTTAGAGTGTAGGTCGGACCTTTCCACATGGTGATGAAAATTGAGACCATCTCGTTCTACCTCTTCTTGCAGTTCATGAGGTCGTCGATTGTTATTTTAGGCATCGTCGAGATGAAGTGGAAGAGGAACTGCTGTCGAAGGTCTTCCAAGCTTTTTATTGACGGGCCTAGAAGACTCGTATACTAGATGAAGGCGAATCCTAGAAAGGTCCATACGAAGCATCTGAGTATCACTGTTTCTTGTTGTTCCAGAGTTCCCATAATCGGGTCGCAATAGGATGTGTAGTACATCAAATGTTGTTCCGGATCGCCTGATCCATTGAAGATAGGGAATACAGGGCTCCGAAAATTGGGTGGAGGTGGAGTGTTGCTCACCCAATCCATGTAGGGATTCTTCTCTGGCTGTATCGGAGAACGTCGACCTTCCATTACTTCCAATCGAGCTGTTAGTGACTCAATGGTGTTGGTGAGACCCAGGTTTACATCCTGTTGGGCCCGGTCCTGGGTAGGTGTTTCCTGAGTCATTGCTTGATGATCCATGTCGGTTGGGACCTGGGGTGCATGTACCGTTTGTGACACCTTCAGAGGGTTCAGTAGTACTCACTCTGGTTTCTTCCTAAGTGGAGGGAAGCCTTGGTATTCATCCAGATCCACATTTAGGTAGTTGGACGGGCCAGGCACCTTGTTGGGTGGGAGCCCTAACTGTGCTTCATTTTTTGGGGCAAACCATGGTCTTTGAGGTGCACTCACTAAGAGTGCATGATGCAGATCTTCTTGGGACGCGCTTTCAATACGACGGTTCCTCTAGAGTATCTTGGTGTTAAGTCGCCTCAACTCTTTCATTTCCTATTCCTGTCGAGCGAATCTCTCTTCGAGCGTAAGTGTAGTGTTTTTATAAAGAGAAGGAGGCGGGTTAAGGGTAACCGAACCTTTGTTCTTATCCTTGTTGGAAGCTCCCATGGTGAGCAGAGGAAGGTTAGCTGAAGGGGTGGCCATGTTTACAGAGGCCCTCTGGTTCTGGGTATGCACACCGGGTGGTTCGTTGTGAGTCATAGCCTGACCGGAACCATCGTCTCCCAATCCATCCGGATTTTCATCATCTTCAGTGATACCCATGGGGTTAGCCTCTATGGCGTTGATTGATGTGTATCACTGGGTGGAAAAGATGTCATCCTTCAAATAGGAAGAGGATCTCCCGCTTCTTTCACTAGTGTTCCCTCTACTGTCTTAGGATTGATTTTGGGCTCCTTGACGAAGGGTGACGCAGAGAGTTCTCTGATGTAATCTTACAATACGCCTCCCTTTCGGAAGGGCTGATGATTAAAAGGAAATGATAGGGCATGAACCACTTCTTCCTACTGTCCTCCCATGATGAGGGAATGCTGATTGTCATGGGGGAGGTTGTTGTTGAGAAGGTAATAATGCCCCCAGCCCTGAGGGATGGGGTTGGCTCTGTTCCTTGGACATTGAGACCCTTACCATTTTTATTGGTCTTAAGGGTGAATTTGCTATTAAAAATGCCCCCATCCCTGGTGGCTGGGGTTTACCCTGGATTGCAGTAGTTGCCGCGACTATTGATACCTGCCTGATCTTGCGTACCCCCATTTGGGAGTGAACTGGGATTGGTGTTGAGTTCATCTATGAATCAATCCCTTTTGGGGAGGCATGCAATGATTATATATTGTCCTCTCTTAGGCAAGACACATGTTTTATTCTTTCGGTGTCCTGATTCAAGAGTTCTTGAATGGCTCATTCCCGTCAGGCCTAACGCATCTGGGACTTAATCAAGACCCGACTCTGTTGGGTGTGTTGCCTTTCGCGAATAGGGAGATCACTAGATTGCTGTCTTGATGTGATGACGTTGCAAGAAACCATGCCAAACAGGTTCTTCTGGGCGGGGATCATAGTGAAATAAAGAGCTCCAAGTTCCCCCATCCCCTAATATGGACTCTCATCGGAGCGTCACCGATGAGGCAGCGCAACTGGTGCAGTTCACGATGGCAGGCTATCTCCATTTTTCCTTTAGTCCTCTCGGGTCGCTGTTGTCATGATGACGGAAGAGCATCTAGGTTGATGTGACACAGGAGGTCTCCTATTTCCATGACGTGGTCTGCATACCCGTCGTAGGGAAGAAATATTGATTTCAGTTGGCAGATGGTTGTCCATATATTATGGCAGATTCCATGCATGCACTCTTCTGACAGCTCTCCCGGTATGTCGAACTGAGGGGTGGCCGTGGGCCAAAACATAACTGGGATATCATCACTGGCCAGTCATTTCCTCAGGTGCTACATGTCAGCATATTCTTCCTCTAGTGAGTCCTCTTCCTGGTCAACCCAACTGAGATGCACGCCGATAGGGGGTCAAAGGCAGTGGGACCGGTAGGTGTTGAATCATCATATGGGTGATTCCGAGGTGGTTCAGAAAATGAATGTGGCCCTGGAACATCTCCTAATTGAAGAATGATGTTGTTGGAAACTAGCTGGGAATCTGACATTCTCGATCCCGTCCTTCTGAGTCTCTCGACAAATGAGGGCTTTTCCGTGCATTATTCGGCAGGGGGAGGACCATCCCATCGATATGATATGTCATTGTGGGGAGGACCTTCACAATAGTGGATGTAATGGTGAGGACTACCACTAATACTCGAAGCCTCACTGCATAGAAGACTTTTTCAGTGCATACCTTGGGGAGGGCCTCCAAGGCATGTCACACAATGGGGAGGACCTTCTGGCTGCGTAGTGTTATTAAGAGGAGGGCCTTCGCAACAACTGCCATCATGGTGATGAAGACCATCATGGATTGATGTTCGATGCGTATCCTAGGGAGGACCTTCAAGACACAAAACGAAAAGTGGAGGACCATCTTGTTTCTTGGGGCCACTGTGGGGAGGACCTTCGCAACGGTGGACGTGGTGGCGAGGACTAACATCACAGCTACAGAAATGGTGAGGACTACCATTACAGCTGCCTCAGGGAGAATATCTGCGAGGTACACCCTGGAGAGGGCCTTTATAATATACCGCGATGTGGGGAGGGACTTCTCATTGCTTGACGTCACTACAGGGAGGAACTCCATTATCAGGGTGGTGAGGATGACCACCGTGATCTGATTCCCAGTTGTTCAGAGTTTCATTGCAGAGTATCCCTTGGGGAGGACCTTCAGGGCAGGACACGACAAGGGGACGACCTTCTTGTCGTGATGAGATGTCACTACAGGGAGGGCCTCCGCAGTTGTGACTATGATAGCGAGGACTACTATCATAATCTATGGTCCCACTACATGGAGAGTTCTTGTAGTGTATACCTCAGGGAGGACCTCCAAGGTGGACTGAGTAAAGAGGATGACCTTCTTGCAGCTCGATCTACTGGTCACATGGATGGTTTCCGTGACTCGCATCAAAAGAGGAGCTCTCGTGATTGATCATTATATGACCGTGGGGGAGGCCCCTGCATGTGCTTTAGGGAGGACCTTCAGAGCTGTTGGTAGAGACATTGCGAGGAGGACCTTCGCAACTACAACTACCACTCCCATAATATAGTAATGGGTGGTCAGGGTTTTGAGCCTTTGATATACTTTTAGTGGCATCGGGAACCCTAGCTTCCAGGAGAGCGGAGTCATGAACCCGCTCTTTATTTTCAGCTACCTTCGGCGCGTTTGGGGCGCTATCTTACGAGCAGCGGGGACTGTCTTCTGTTGACAACGACTTTCACCTTTGGGTACCTATCTAATTGGGTCCCTTGATGATGCCGGGATATTCTGATGAACATATTGACTTTAGTAGGGTTATATGCCTGATCTGGAGCATCCACCACGATGGACGGGTATCCCACAGTTGGAACAAGTGAATCATCTTGATTTGGTTTCCCTTACATCGCGGAATATAGACGGCGACCCTCCTGTGTTGAAGCAGGGGATACAGATCTTCTTTGAGGCAGCTATCTCATCTCTTAGATGAGTTTCCTCAATTAGGGAAAAGGGCTCACGGGCCAGAGTCCTTGCAATATTCGCTGATGCAATTACACTTTAGCAAGTCTGAATTATATGAACTGGGATCGGTACCTGCTCCTCCATCATTTCCAGGATATGCAGAGAGACATCTTTGGTTGGAATGGTGAAGGCCCATTCTAATATCGGAGTAGGAATATCCTACTCTGGTCCTCCAGTGGTCAGTGTGTACTGAAAATTCTCCTATGTCGGGGCTGGTGAATGAATCTACCCATGGGCCGATATATGCCAGTTTATCTCTCCATTTTCTGCCACATCGGGGTGGAGGACTTTACTTGCATCTGCAGGGAGTTGGCCCCACATATGATGGTTTCCTACAGTATCGAGTTAGTGGCCTTTGTTGGCAGGAAGACGTGCCCGACAATTAATTACCACCACATATGGATGGCAGGCATTGTTGATTGCCACCACATCGGGATGGTGGGTGTCAAGAGCATCTACTAGGAGCTGGTCTTGTAGGCACTGGGTCTCCACCATGTTGGGTTGGTGGGCTTCACGACCCTATGGAAGGGAGAGGTTCCTTCCTGGTAAGTTTCGTCCTGTGTGAGCGATGGGCTTGACTGAGCTTGACGAGGATGTGCGCCTTCTCGTATGAGGCCTCCATGTCTGGATGGAGGGATTTGGAGGAACGAACATGTGTGTGTGCGTGTTCTTCATGTGTCTCCGTGACTGGGAAGAAAAGATCCTCCTTAGGGAAAAGGGTGATGACTAATCCCTTGTTGAATGTTTTCCGCCCTCATCGGGCGGTCTGAGGGACCAGAGCTTGGGGACCATGGGCCTAGATCCTCGAGGCTACATCCTCCAGAGTGTGAGGATGTTGAGTCGCGGTGTGACCGTGATGATGTCTTCCGTCGGGGGCCTTGGAGTAGATCTCTTGTTCAGTGGGGATGAATTCCTCGACATCGACCTCATCCGCCTCCCTGAGATATGGGAGGTACACGTTGTATCATTCAGGGGAAAGACTTTCAAAATGGTTGTAGACAGCAACATGGGCTGTATGGATCATCTTTTGCGGCTGCTGCAGTGCAGGAGACCGATGGGTCATGGCCGATTGGAGGGCGTGCATGGCAGCATCAACCTTCGGGAGAGTACCATTCACGTGGTACTCCCGGATCAATGCATCTGAGACCCATCGTTGAAGACACTGGGTAGGTGACGGGGTCCTCCGTTGGTGAGGAAGTCTGGTCATTGCGTTGTTGGAAGCATGTGCCTATGAGTTCCTTGGTGACACCATTGAATCTAATGGAGTTCTATGTGGTAACTATAAAATATTTTAACAAATACAAACATCAAACCCATCAAAGCAGCAGCTCATGACCCCATGTGTAATTAATGACCTTGTTTGTCCCTCTTTATGAGTAGATAGGGGGAACAGGGTGGGATTAGGTTAAATCTGCGATGCATGGTTAAAGATTCACGCCAGGTTCACAATTTTTTGTTCCGGATCGGTTTCGAAACACGCAACGGTTCCGTATCTGATGATACGTGGACATGTTTTCCAAAGGTAGGCATCCACTAGGTGGTTTGGCCAGCAACACTTAAGAACTCACATTGGACGAGAGGATGGGATGTCAGGCTCATCACACCTTTTTTTGGGGGATTATTGCACGTTCCGGGACTCTCTTACAGATCTACGACATGTTCATATATTCGCGAATCTTTGGTTTATGACCAAGCATAGTATCCACGGATTACTCCTGGATGGAAATGGTCGCATGGACATAGGGCTTCGCAATCACTTATGCCCGATGTTTACCATCCCTCGTTGTATTAATGACCCAAAAGATTTTGGACTCATTAAGGCGGCGCTAGGAGTGGTGCGGTGAACTAACGTGATGATTGTTGGATCGACCGGTCATTGGGCTTGAACCTCAGGGAGGATTCCTACATACCCTACCTGGGAAATAGGGATCAAATTCCATGTAGTTTGAATAGTAGTGTCGGAGATCCGACATGAATGTGGACCCGGGGGTCCGATGGTGGTCGGGCTTGAACCTCATGGAGGCTTCCTACGTATCCCTGCGGTAGGGAATCAAAGAACACGTAGTTCGAAATAGCTTTGGGCATACACTCTGAGGAGGCCTAGAGTGTTGGATTGGGTCTTAGACTCTAAGGAGGCCCATGGGAGGATTGGGGCTTACACTCTGAGGAGGCCCATAGGAATGTATTGGGGCTTACACTCTGAGGAGGCCCATAGGAATGGACTTGGGCTTACACTCTGAGTTGGACCATAATGATATATTGGGGATTACACTCTAAGGAGGCCCATGGGAGGATTGGGGCTTACAATATGAGGAGGCCCATAGGAATGGATCGGGGCTTACACTCTGAAGAGGCCCATAGGAATGGATTGGGGCTTACACTCTGAGGAGGCCCATAGGAATTGATTGGGGCTTACACTCTGAGGAGGCCCATAAGATGATGCCGTGGTTGGTTCTTACTCAAAGCCCAATCGAGTCATGCTCTGTGTGAGAAACAAGGGGCAGTAGGGACCAAATGATCACATCACGAAAGGTATGTCCATTCAAAATGGAGTGGGGCTTACACATAAGGGCAGCCCATAAAGTTGGGGTTTACTCTGAGGTGGATGCCCATGGCGACAAAGCGCAACCGGAGAGGGACTTGGCCCCAATGTGGGACATAGCAACACCCTTCCCCACTACGCCCTTCCATGGCCATGGTCATGGGGAAGTACAGAGGTGCATGGGGGCTTCCTTCTGATCGGAATCTCGCCACGCCCCGAGGAGAGGAGAAGTGCCCCTACCCTAACAAGTGGAGGTCAGAAATGGGACTCATGGGATTGGACTCCGAATTACCATGGGAATGTGAACCTAGGAATGCTTCGCGAATCCACCCAAGGGCCAGAGAAACCCCTTCTCCCCTACTTTCCATGGGTATGTGAACTCAAACTGGCACGCTGATGCGCCTGAAGGTTACATCACATGGGTCCGGTGGCTTTGGTGGAGGCCTCGGCTCGGGGCCGATGAATGGGACAATGAGGGGATTGGAGAGGATTAGGTCGTATTGGCTCAGGGAATGGGAACTCTGAAGGATCTGGCGAGCCACACAGTTATATGAGTGGTGGTGTCATTCGCGTAGGGAGGTGCTACACGGCTGAAGAGGCCGTCCGCGAACCAGGGTGGTCCGTGGACTGGTGGGCATCCTGCAAACCATGGTGGTTCACATCTTCGGGTTCATTCCACGTTCCATGTTGGTACAAGGAGGGGTCCATGCGAGCAACGACGGCCAAGGGCAACACCGGTCTGGGGTTCGTCGGTTGGGGCTTCTCCTGCGTAGGAGGGTGCTACGCGGTGCGACAGATCAGAAAAGGGGAATTAACTTTCTGGTCCTTAGGGAGTGCATCCATGGAGGGGCCATGGTTCACAGTCTTCTTTTCATTGTTATTTTATGTTCGTGGTTCACCAAGTTGTTATGCGTTTTAGGTTCCTTATTAATTTTCTTCTACCTTCAAACTTGTTCTAATTCACGAACTTGATCTTCATTGTTTGCGAAATCCTAATCTCCTTCCTTCGAAATCCTTCCACCCGAATCTGGTCGATCACTCCAAATCCTATCCTCCTTTTCCCCTTAGTCTCCTTTAATAGAGTGGGGAAAGAGATGTATCAGGGGTCATGGGACACATTTTGCGGAATCCCATGATCGAAAACCCGGTTTACGGATGACTTGGTCAACCCGCAACATGTGGGGGCATTAAACGTACCACCCCCATGAAACAAATCAACTTTGGGGAGTACTTCACAGGTGCACAGGGTTCCGCCTCTATTTCGCAAATGACAGTGGATACAGCCTGGGCCAGTTGACGCGGTCCGGGACTGGGGCGGTTTATGACGGTGGGCCGGTCTGGTGCCCATCCTGCTTCACGTCTGTAGAGGATCTACGTCTCCATTCCACGAATGACAACAGTCCTCGGAGGGGGTGATTCGTGGAACCGGACACATTCTATTTTCATTGGATCGGTCCATGGACCAGTTTGGATTTTTCCTTCCTTTGAGTATTCTCCACACTTTTCCCCAATTCTTTGTGGTGAAAATTAGGTAAAATTTCCCTTAGATTAAAGAGAATTATCATTCTATTTTTCTGGTTTTCAGACCCTACAGGTGATGAAGAGTCTATTTTAATGTACAAGAAATACTTGTTTGAATAAAATATCAGATAATGTTTCATTTTGTTTTTAGATCTAATAGACAAAATGAGTATAGTTCTACTATTTCAAGGGTTACCTAGAATGCTATACAAACATTGTATATATTTTTTATTATAACCAAAATTTGTTTCTAATACCACTATTGACATGAGATTATCATTCATAACCTAAATTTTTCAGAGGACGACCTATGAGGGTTTTTTAACTACTATGATTTTTTTCTATCTGACTTTTGATTGTTCGAGATTTTCCTAAATAGTTTAATGTGTCGGTCTAGTTAGCTTGTACATATATTTTTTTAGGGTTCCCTTTATGGGTTTTCATCTTGGAGAGTTTTTTATACCCTTTCATGGGATAATTATAGTCTTCAAAACCATTAATAACATTACTTATGTTTTAGGATTAATATCTTTCACAATGAATTAAAGGGTGAGGTCCCTACTGAGGACTCATGACTAAGGATGTACCAATATGTTTTAGATAAGAAGGAGAGATTTTTCAAGACCTCAATTTTTTATTTTCTGGACATATTTCATGATGTGAGGCATGTGATCCATGATGTGTATGGAGGTTGTAAAATCATCTCTTTTTGATGAATTTTAATTGGCTCACAGTTCGTTTTTTGGAAACTTATGCAGATCCGTTGGGGCATATTGTGCATAGTCAAACAATGGTTTTCTATAGATAGACACCTTCTAATTCTGATGTCCATGATAATTCATTCAAATTGGGATTTTTTTTAAAACAAATTTGGACCATGCTGTGTATACTGTCAAGGTAATTTTTTTGAAAACAATAGGGGAATATGTATCAGAGTTAGATTATAAACCTCTCCCTCATGAATTTGACTTTTTTAAAGCAGGGCTAAAGCATGTTGTAGTTCAACATCAAAAAATCAGGATGATTAATACTTCTTTTTAAATGGTTTTTAATCTGACCAAGGGGGTAAGAAACTCACCCTTTTCATGATAGTCATAACATGAATGTTCTATAATTTTCATACATGAGAGGGGAGAAATGATGTAAACTGTAATTCAGGTAGTTTTTGAAACCAGTGAATGATGTGTGACATTAAATTTATGGGCTCATATAGAAGAAGGAAAATCCTCTCTCAATGGTGAATTTTTCTTTGGATAACTAGAATTGTTTTGGGAAACTTATGCAAAGACATTGGGGCATATTGTTCATAGTCAAAAAAATTCATTCCTCAGGACAGCGACCTTCCATTTTTTATGGACATGCATGGTTATGGGGATTCAAAACATTCTAGACACATGGTATGGTTTCAAAAAAGGGAGAGCCTAAACATGATAGAGTAATTTCAAGTAGTTAATTCACGTTCATTGGTAGATATATTCTCCCCATACAGGTGTGAGGAGGTTACCTATGTTGGTTAGATGCATGAACATGAAAGGAGGGGACAATTTTAGGTTTTATTTATGAACTCAAGATTTGATAATTGAGTGTCAATACATATCCATTCATAATAGTTATCAAGAAATATATAGTTCTTTAAGGTGACTCGATAGGTAGATCTAGTTCACACATTGGAATTGGGCATTTTAATCATGTATACGAGATAAACAATGAGGTGGGGATCGTAGTGTGTTTTAGTGCGGGGATTTATTTTATGCATAAGAAAATGGGGGGGGGGGTTGATTCATTATAGTGTTTAGAAATTTCATGTGCAGGTCTTTCATGTATGTTAGGAAGTGGTATTTTCAATATTTACTAGGGCTATGACCGAGGATAATTTTTTTTAACAAAAATCAAACATTTTTAATGTTACGTGATTAAGAAATTTATATATTAATCCTAGTTCATTAGAAGTTAATAGAATCCGGATTTCGGGACATGCCAAGGATGTGTGGGGGAAGAGAGTGTAAACCATGGTTTAGGGGGTTCTCGGGTCTAGAGAAACGATATGAAGAAGAAAGCCATTGGGGGATACATAAGTAGGGAAAAGAAGCCCAATTGATGAATTTTCATTTAGTTAACATAATTTATTTTTTGTGAAACAAATGTAGATCCATTGAGGCATATTATGTACAATCATCCAATAGTGTCCTAAAGAAACTGATCATACATTTCATATACCTATGGTGGTTTATGGAGATCTGAAATTTCCCATCGAATGGAAGATGATAAATGGCACGGATGTGATTGGACATATTAAAAAAATTTATATGACTATTACCCATGGATTTGGGAACTCCCTATATTGAACACACTTGTAATCATGAGTTAATTTTGTTTCCATTTTTGTAGGTAGAACTGAGTCTGACGATCAAGGTGTCACTATGTATTAGTGATAATAGGAATCAAGACACACATTGTTATTGAACTTAGAAACACTGCATTAGTTTTGTCTATGTGTAGGAAGGGGACATTTTTTATAGATTAATTTCCTTTAGGGTGTCTGGGCCTGATATTTGTTTTCAAGGAATCACAAAATATCATGCATGTATAGGAATCAAGAAAAATATATTTCATGGGGTACCATGCAGTTTAATTTCATGTTATTATGACTTATGGTTCCCCAATGTGAAGAGGAAAACCCTAATATGACTTTCAGGGTCGTTCCACCAAGACTGACTATTGTGGATTGATTTTCCACGGCTCTGTGAGGAATCTCCTTCCAATGCCCCTAAGCCCATGTGAGTTGTGTTCAGTATGAGAAACACTGGGTGATAATAGTTTAATCCACTACCTATTTTTTGTAACTAGGGATAGATGTATTTTATATTCTAGGTAACTAGACCAAGATAAAAAAATCGATGTCTCTATGAATACTCTATGTATATAAATATTTCCATATATAGTTATATACCATGGTTTGGCAGGTGAAAATTTTCTAAGGGAATAACCAATTAGTTGAGTACATTTTTGTATTGTGTATTTTGACAACATACCACCTTGAAATTTTATCATGTAGTTTAATTTCCAAGGACTATATCAATTTCTATACAATTTTTTTCATTTGGAAAGAACATATATTCAATGAAGTTTATAATTATTTGTTGAGGATGTAGATGAACCAATGTGAAATAGGGGGAGTTTGTTTAATCTTGAAATGGTCTTACAAATTGGTAATGTTTGGGAGTCCCTTTATTTGATATTGTTTCCATTTATAGGAGGGGACATTTTGTTGTGTTCTAAGGCCGGGCATGTTTTATAGGATATGGGTGTAACTAAATATCCCATTTGATAAGAATAAAGACACTCATAGTTTGATATAGAAAACAACCTATTTATGTATATCCATTACATAGGGGGGAATATTAAACTTTTAGGGTGGTCAGGCCAAGATGATAATCAGAGCGTCACTACCTATAATTCATGGTAAGGAATCAAGTCAAAGGTTGTTCGAAGAAATATCCCTTTGATGATCATAATCTTTCTTAGAAAAGTTCATTTTTATTTTTTTACATATTTTTTTGTGGGATCTTGAGTTTTAAATAAATTGTATATATTTTACTTTTCAAACGAGGTGCATTTCTTTTTCTTTTTGTTTTTTGTAGCTGCACATGGGCATAAGGTTTGTGTGAGACTACGTATCTTGTTATACTATGGACCAATTAATATATAGTTCCTGGTAGACCATGAGGATTAGTATTGTATGACAAAGAAATAGGTTCCATGTTGTGAAGGAGAAATACAAGGTTTTCGTTTTTAATTATTGCTTTAAGGTCCATGTAAACCATTATATGGATTGATATGCCTTGACCGTGTGGGGAATCCCCTCCCAAAACTCTAATGCCCACATGATCTATGCCTAGTGTGAGAATCAAGGGATGATAAACGATTCTTCTGTCTCATAATGGTAACATAAATAAGGATATTGACATTCTAATATCGATCATTTTTTATAGAAAATCCTGGGTTTTTAGATTCGTGTAACACCCCCAAATTTGGGGAAATATTTTATTGAATTAATTTAATCATTTTCATACATTTAATTTCACACAACACTAAAAATAGTTAGTTCATATATGTTATTGAATTATGTTTCTCCTGAGTTAAATGAAATTCCATGATAATCATGCAGTACATGAAATATATAGTTTAACAATCTCTATATGAAACACTGAGGTCAGCTTACATTTTACCCAAGATATACCTTCCTGGATGGATTTTGTAACAGACAATACCGATTGTTATCAAAAAATAAGATATTATTAAAAATCATATAATGATGTTTAAAGTAGTTGTACAATTAGATTTTATTAATATTTTTAACAAAATTTTTTAAATATATTTTTATCAACAAAATAATATTAATTATTTAGATTTAAATTTTTTAGAAATGAATATATGAATCGATTGAATATTTAAGGCATATTTTTATAGAAGAAAATTATAATAACAATGTATTTTAAATCATAATAAATTAAATTAATTAAAATTATTATATAATTTTAATGTAATATATGTTATAATCCATAATTTTTTTTATATTAATCCAATAGATTTGATAGGAATAAAATAAGAATAAATAAAATTTTATACAAAAAAACATATTTTTATTAATGGATAACATATTTTATATAAACTTTCTAGATCATTAATATATTTAATATGTTAAAATAAACTTTATATTTTAAAGGTAATAATAATAATTAAGTCCGGGAAATTTTTTTGGTATTTTAATTGGAAGTTGAATTCTTTAATGAATAGTTAAAAATATTGTATTTTATTTCAAAACATCTATTTCATCTGATTTATTTATAAAGATAAATAACATATTAAATTTGTTTCAAATATTAATTAGATAATATTTTAATTAATTAATCTATCATTTTTCATTAGAACAAATTACACATTGAAATTGGATTAAAAAAAATTAGAAAACTATTTTTCATTTTTACTCTAAAAACTGATTCTCTACCAGACTGTGGGATTACATTTAAATTAACGTCATCCACTAATTTGATTAGATGTTATAAAAAATATATTATATATATGAAATAATAATAATTTTTAATTTCAAATAAGTTCAACAATATTTTCCATAAATATTAGTGAATGTAATTATAATTATATACATTGATTAAGGTCAAATTAAGCATAATAAGGGACTAAACCTTAACGTTAAAGACCAAAACTACTGATAAACTGATTTTATTTTAAAGGCAATACCCTGTTTAAATACCAAGGCAAAATTTATTTTATACAATAAAGGTAACTCCATGATTCTGAATGAAAGGATTTTATTACAGTCTTTTTCATATATAGGGAGAAGATCAACCGACAAATAATCACTCCACGTAATGTCCTGGTTGATTACTTTGTTTGCAAGACCATCAACCACCATTTTTACTTCTCAATAGGAATTTGTAGAAATTTTTCTAATCTTAATAAGCATGTTAAGGAAAATCTTTCAGCGTAATGTAAGAGGCTTTGCGAGGAGAACTACGCCATACCAAATAGCTTGGAAAATGGTGGTGGAATCACTTTCGATCCAGATTTTATTCCAGCCTTTTATGTTGAAAAAGGTGATCACTTGAATCACAACCATCATCTCAACCTCTAGTAAAGAGGAAATCCCACAACAATTAAATAAGTAACCATGACAAAGCCCAAGAGAGTCTATATTAAAAATATCATAATTCTATTTGATGGTCATATATCAACTTTATACTTCCTTTGACAAACGTTGGACCATTATTGGATCCACAATAAATTTAAAAACATGGTTGGGTTTTCCATTTTTCCAAAATATTACAAGAGAGCCACTCCGACTCCATTATAAAATTCCTCTTATACACCAATTTTTCGCACCTATTAAGCCACATATGTTCGGAAAAACATTGTAAAAATATCTCCCAAAAAACTCTCGCATTCTCCTCCATGCCTCCATTGAGTAAACAACACTTACAAGTTATCCCTTTGGTACTATATGAATGAAGCTACCCAATTAAGAGGAGGTTTTAATGAGTTCTATGAGTGTTAAGACATAGGGTAAGGTAATTTCATTTCAATATTTATTTACATGAGATATATTCCTTATTCACCCCTCACTTTTATTTTATGGTATATATACTACAAATTAATATTTTATATTCCTCAAAAACATAAATAAAGTAGTATTTACATATCAATTATATGAACATTATTTAATATAGATTGGGTTCTAAGAGGGGATTTAAGAGTCTTAAAAAATTTCAAGGAGAAATTTTTTGAAATGATTTAAAATATTATTTATAAGATTAAAGGAAAAAGGTTTTCAAATTTTTTAAAGATAAATTTATAAATTATTAGGTCTATTTATAAATAAAATATTTTTAAAAAGGTTTTATGTTTTAAAAAAATCAATGAAGAAAAATATTTTCCATGAGAATATTTTTTAAAATGTATTGAAAAAAAATCCCATCTAAGACAAAATCTGTTTATTTTACTCATTGCTTTAATGGAAATTTTCTAATGTATCTATTCATATTATTTATCTAAATGTTTTACACTTGATGTCATGTACATTATGAAATATTTTTCTCATTCATTAGTTATATGTTTATGAAATCCATTATTCTTTCATGGGATATTTTTTGATGAAATGATTATAAAACATTTATTTTTTCCAGTGTTTATGATATTATTACATGTTTATGATACAAATTAAATTTCATGGGTTATGATATGAGTTTTTATGATTTTGAGGAACATGTATGTATGATTTTACTATGGGATATGAGGGACCTATATATCACTCTAATTCATTGAGTAAATATTTATATCACATGAAATATACAATAATTGACTTCGGAGTGATCCTTGACTACTAAGATGGGCATGGGTGAGAACCATGTCTACCAAGATGGTATAATGAGTGAACTTATTTTACTAATATTTCCATGAGAGTAAACCATGACAACCAATATTATGTTAATAGTGAACCCATACTACTAATATTTTCTTGGTTACAATGCATTGGATACTATGTAAATAATATTATATGCTTATGTGTTCTTCATAATTCCATGATTTATCCTATGTTATGATTTCAAAGATTATATTCTTTATTTCCTTATGATTCATGTCTTATAAACTATCATGATTTATTCTTTGATTGAGGTTTATGATCTTTGATAGGAAGGGTAAGCTCTTTAAATTTTATGATCACGTTCCCATACCCCTATTCTCATGTTTATGTTTACATGTTTACATTATTTACTCATACTTATAATCTATGATCATCCCTTTTTATGTTTCCATTAACCATGGTTATGAATATGCATATTACTTTTTATGTGTTTAATATGGTTGGTAGTCAAGAATAACCAAGTAAGAGCTAATTTATCTTAAGATTTACTAGTTTTTATGATCCAATGTTACCAAAGGTACAATACAAATACTGTATTTTTGTGTCTGTTCTTATATTGTTATGAGTATTTTTTTAAATTTTATGTAACATTAATGTATCTCAATATTGGGTCGTTATAGTTAGTATCATAGTGAAGGTTTAGTTATCATTTTCATACAAGGTTGAGAAATATTTAGTGAGATCTGTAGGTATATTTCTAAGGATATATCTAGGGATGTCTCTAGGGATATATTATAGAAAATAATAATAAAATGTATTGTAACTTTTTAAAGGATAGGGTGATTTATATGCTAGAAATAAATAACATGTTGGATACTACACATGGATGTGGCTCTGTCACAAATGTACATAAGATTAAAAACATTGAAAAAATGTTCTTGACCTCACTCATTGGGTAATCTGGGACCTCACAATGGACTTTTCTACACACCTGGTTTGACACTCCCAGGGGATAATCATTGGAAATTCAAAAACTCTTCTGAAACCATTATAAATTATTTTAGTAAAATAATTCTATGAATAACCTAGTATACACCAAATGTTTTATAGAATAAGGAATTATTCATAACCTAGACATTGTATAAGTGATTTTTCAGGATTTGGTGGTTCCTCACTTTGAAAATTATTTCTTACTCAATGCTTTGTGGTTTTAGCCAATGGAGGGAATCAGAAGGAACAAGATTAATATTGAATGTGATGGTAAATCTACTAATACAAAGTAATATGTGATGAAAACTAGAATAAAGGATGTTGTGATGATGCCTAATCAGATTTCATGGATCATGATCAACAACATGTACCTTAAACAACTCTCAGGCTCACTAAAGAAGACAAGAAAAGAGTTTTCCAATAGTATAGATAATAAAGACCATGAAGGAATGAATATTCAGTTTACTTTAAGGCAATAATGTGGAATGAATCACCTGAGTGAATTTCTTAATGGAAAAAGAATGTGTTTTGATTTTATAAAATAATGACCCAAAACAAGTAACTATAAAGGATAAATAAAGGGTTCGACTAACAAAATAGATGTGAATATTGGACTCTATATGTCATCATCGAAGGATCAGTTCATTAATTTTGGAATAAATGGTCATTATGTAATTAAATGTCTCATAAGGAAATATCCATAAGATAATCTACAAGATTTTATGAGTAATGGTTTTATTTTTGATAATCATGAAACTAAAGATGAATTCTGAAAGGAAATATGTACTACATAATATTATGAGGTATCATTCTTATTTCATATGGATGAAGTGTATTAATAAGTGTTTTTATGTATTTTGGACTCCAAAATTAAGTTATATTTATTGTTAAATAAGAAAATGATTTTCCAGTAAATATTTTCTACAACGGATTTTAATGATTATATTGAATGTTTATGATGGACTAGAATAGTGAATTAATTATAAGGATTTATTAATGGGAAAAACAATATTAATGGAAATATAATCCTTAATTCCTTCTTAATGTTAACATTAAAATTTTTATGTTTGTGACAAGATAGATATAAATCAGTGAATTGGATGGTACTCATTGCATTGGACCTTATTATTGATTGGTTTAAATGTTTGTCTATGTCATCATGGTGGAAGTGTAAAACTTTTTGTATTTAAGTAATATATTTAGTGATCTTTCGAATAAGGAAGAATAAATATGTTACAAAAATAATTAGGGTAATTTAGGTTATTAACATGTTTAAATTGAATACATGATGGGGGTATTCAAATGTTTGGAATGTGACAACCAATATCAACATTGTGATATGTCGAGGTCAATGTTAATATGATTTCATGAATTTACCTATATTTTTTTTTATTTTTAGATGGGCTATAAGGTTAACCATCTATTTAAAGTATATGTTAAACTTCATATGAATTATGTAAGTGTTCAGGTTTCATTGATAACACTAGTAAAAGGGATATTTAGTGATTAGTCTAATTTCAAGGATGTTCACCTTATTTATTTTTTAATTTATATGAGTGTGGTTTTATAAAATGACATCATGTATATCTGGTGACAACCAATCATGTCCGGTAAAAAAACAGGTATCGTAACCCTGACTGAATGATGATAAGGATTTCACACCTACCACTGTACTACATGATTTCTTGGTTAATGTATATGAATTTATAATGAATACATATTAATGATGAATCAGTAGTGCTACTTTTTTATGATTGCACATCAAGTCATATTTATTTAATAGAGAGAAATATTTATACTTTTCATGATTTTATGGGCCATAAGTTCCATTAAAAGTGTATTTTACTACTTTATACAACAATTCAATTTTCTGAACATTCATTCCATGAGGTAATAGATGTGTTATCACTTGATAAAAGCATTAAAATAGAATGAATTTTTGTTTCGTTATATTATCGGTAAATAAAAAAATTAATCAATTTTAAAAAATGATTAATTTTTTCCACTAATACCTTATTTTTCATAGATATGGTGTCCTTTTAAATCATCACAGATTTATGACTTTGAGGCCCTCAACATTTCAACGATCATTAATTTTTATGATGGATTCCTTCAATCACTAAATCGAAAAATTTATACTTTTCCTTCAATTCTATATTTTCACTTTTCATGAATTTTCTCCCATTTGTAAATGTAGTAATGATTTATTTTGGGCAAGAGTTATGTTTCCAAATGTCCTTTTTAAAAGAATGTTCAATTAATTATTTTTAGAATGTCAGTTTCTCAGAAATGAAAATGCCATGTTTAAAACCATGGATAGACCATTTGAATTTTTAAAGAAAATTTAATTTTAAAATGGGAATAATATTTCTCCCCATGATTTTTAGAAGAATTTTTTAATTTATTTAAACATTTTTATATTTTTCATTTCATGTGACATTGAAAATAGTTATTTTCTATTTATTAATGAATTATTCTTGGCTTGAGTTATAAATAATTCAATGTTAGTTATGAAGTACACATAATATAGATGTTATCATTCTCTATATAGAACACTGAGGTGGTCTTATGTTTAATGAAAGTCTGAAATTCCTTTATGTCTTGTGTAACGTGCAAGAATTTGTGTTATCGAACAATAATATAATATTAAATACTACATAATGATATATAATTTTTCTAGTAAATTCGATTTTATGGATAATATTAAATAACATATGTAAATATATTTTTCCCAAAAAATATATAATGAATAAATTAATTACAATTTATTTATAAATTAATATGAGAACCAATTGAATATTAAAATATTATTTTTAAACAAATCTATTTTTCTCACAAAGTTTTTTGAATCCTAATAAAAAAATTAAAATAAAATTAAGTAGTAAATTTAATGTAATATATATATATATATATTATTTTCAATATTATATTTTTGATATTCAACCAACAGATTCAATAGGTTGAAGATAAGATCAAACAAAATTTTACACATAAAAAACATATATTTTAATTAAGTAACTTTTACTGGTTTTTAATTGAGAACCAATTTTAAATAAACTTTTGTGGATATTTTATAGATTTAATAATTAAAAATTAACTTCATATTTATAATATATTAACAAAAATTATTTCAAGATGGATTTTTGGTATTTTTGGTGATTTTTAATTTTTTTTAATGAATAGTTAAAAATACCATATTTTAGTTCAATAATATATTTTCATATTATTTATTTAAAAGGATAAATTAAATTTAAAATTGTTTTCAAAGATTAATTGGATAATATTTTTTATCAATCAATCCAATATATTTAATTGGAACCAATTTTAAATTGAAATTGGGCATAAAACTGAGGAATCATTTCACCATTTTTACTTTAAGAATCTGCAATATCGACCCGACTATGTGATTAAATTTAAATTAATTTCTGTCACTTTTGTTATTGGAAATTGAAAAAGTGGACTCCATATTTGGAATAATAATAATTTAAAATGTCTAATATGTTTAAACAACTTTTTGACCAGAAATATTTGTAAAAGTAATTAAATTGAATTACATTGAATAAGGTTAAATTACATCTAATATGGGACTAAACCATAACTGTAAGGCCCAAAACGACCTATAAACTTGTCATAAATCGATTATATGGACATATTTTGTCCCTTGACTCCATTAGATCGACTTTGGACAATTATTTTATCCACATGAATTAAAAAAATATTGTTGGGGTTTCCCTTTTTCCAAATTATTTCAATAGTATTGCTGCACCTCAATTATAAAATCATCATCTCCTCCCACATCCTCACAGATATCGAGAAAAATAAAATCATTCATACTCTGACAAAATATCTCCCAAATATTACTCACTTTATCCTTTTAACCTAACATGGGTAGAAATCCATCAAAGGAATCCCTTTAGTGAAAACCAAAAATATGTACCCAATAAAGAGTATGTTTGAACAAGTACTATGAGAGTCAAGATACATGGTAATGGAATTTAATCACACTCTTTATTTTCTATGATGTACATTCCATATTCACCACTATCATATTTATTTTCATCTGTATACTTCCCAAGAATGTATTTTATGCCTCTTATACTTAAATTAATGGGTATTTATATGTCCATTATATGATATTTCATTAACAGAGTTTATGTTCTTGAAGGTTTTATAAAGATTATTTTATAATTTTTAAAGGAGAAAAGTATTTAAATGGATTACAATATTATTTATAAGATTCAAGAAAAATGTTTAAAAACATTATTCACTTGTTTATATGTTTTCAAATATATTTATAAATAAATTTTTTTTCCACAATGTTTTATGTTTTAAAAATATCTTTTCTAAGAATAATGATATTTTCCTAAGGAATTTTTTAAAAAAATATTCAAAAAAAATCCATTTATGACAACATTCGTTGATGTCAGTCATTCCTTTCTTGGAAATGATAAAATGTATCCAATCATATTATTTATCTACTTTTTTAATTCTTGAGATTATAGTATTTATGAATCTTGTTTCACTTTCACTGGTTATATGTTTAGGAAGTCTGTTTTTTATTTTACGAGTTACATTTTTTATTATGTTATTTTGAAACATGTATCTTTTTCCAAAGTTATGATATTATTACATGTTCACAAAACCCACTTCATTTCATTAACAATGATATGATGGATAATGATTTTTTTGAACATGTATGTGTGATTTAACTATGAGATGGGTGGGACATATATATCCCTCCAATGCATTAGGTATTGATATATATCTCATGAGATAGACAAATATGGACATTGGTGTTTACCTCAAATACTATAACACCCATAGGAGTGAACCATGACTACCAAGATGGTATAATGAGTGAACCAATGCCACTGATATGACCATGGGAGTGAACCAAGAATAGAAATATGGTATGGGGAGTGAACCCATACTCCTACGATAGTATTTTAAGATATTTTATGGATACTAGGGAAGTGATATTATATTTTTATGGGTTCAAAAAAATTAAATATTTTATTACTATGTTATTCATTCTTGGACTATGTTATTTATTTTCTTATGATTGATGTATTATTATCTATCAATATTTATGATTTATTTCATTCTTATGATCATTTGTATATATGGTATGATCTTTTAATGTTATGATCACATTCTCATAATCCTATGGTCATGTTTATGTTTACATGTTTCCGTTTTTTATCCTTACTGAACATTCGATCTCACCTATCTTTTTTTTTACATTCCCCCAGGTTATGAGGATAAATATTATATTTGATGTGTCTTAGAACAGTACTAGTCAAGACGAATCTAGTGGGAGATAATGTTTCTCAAATATGTAACAGTTTTTATATTTCTATGTTTTTTAAGGAACAAGAATAGTATTGACATTGGGAATCTATTTGTATAATGTTTTAAGTATTATAAAAATGTTATGTAATGTAAAAGTATTTTAATACTGGGTTGTAATAATATGGGTGCCACTACATATCTATTTGGGATGAGAATCAATACAGATATAGTTCTATGAATTTCCTTATAAATGTCTGAACCATATCACGGGAAGGATATTTTTTGGTCATGGCTTCCCCATGATGTAATATTTAGGAGTCATTACATGTCTGTGAGATCATTAATCATTCCAAATGTAGTTCAAGACGAATATTCATTTCACCAACCTAACCCATTCATAGAGAGGGGGAACTTCTGTACATTTTTTGGGGTGAAATAATTTTCATGTACCTTTAAAATTTTCTCTTGTAAGGTGGGACCTTACTACAATTCCTAAAATCACGTGAGCTATGCTCGTTGTGAGAAACAAGTAATAAAAATAGTTTATCTGGAAAAAGAAAGGAAGTATAGGGTACAATAGTGGATTTTTTTGTCAGGTGGTTTTAGAAAAATATATAGGATTGAGATACCTCAACGTAAATCATTTAAAAATTGGAATCAAGCAAATGTAGTTTTGTGAAGATAACTCCCTTCATCATTTGGATATGTGCACAATGAGTGAGGATTTTTCATGGTGGTTGTGACCAGGACATAGGGTTTTGGAATCAATATGTTTCTCAGAAAAATGGGAAGAAAGACACACATAGTTATTGAGAATTATATTGTCCTTGTGAATCTTACTCTCACATTAGAACATGGAATTTTATTTATCTCTCACATAGATCAGGCTCATGCGTGATGAATCAATAATTGGAAAAATGATCTCTCCACAGTTTAACATAATGTGGTTAGGATGTGTGATACCATATCTGTAGAGACCCAATCTTGATGTACATGGACATTACATTACTTTTTCATAATACCCAATACATAACAAAAATAGACACTAAAGGATCGTAATAGTTTAGAGTCTTTGGAAACTAGGAATATAATCTTCTAATCATGGTGAAAGATCTTCAACATCTCCCACAAAGATCTTCCCCTTTTGTTTTCTTACCTAAAAACAATCTTTACATCCTGGGGAATAGGAAACATATAAAGGGTGAACTCAAATGCTCAGAAATGGTAAGCATGGAGAAAATAAAACAAATGATATACAATTGAACTTAAAAACATGGACATAGTGTTTAAACATAAAAATTATGAGCAATGACATAAAACATTGTAGTGCGTAAGGGATAGATCATCATGGAAAATTAATCATGATAAAATAGAATGGGAATAAAACATGTAATTGTGGAAACCGTTAAGCACATGTTATGATTTCCATAGAAGCCAAGGCATTGCTTCCAAGACCATCTTAATGGACAAAGTCTTTTTCTGAATCGAGTTCACTCCTCGTTCTAGTACTGTATCACTAAACCGGATTATCTTGTCATTCTAGGCATGTCTATATCATGAGATATAAATAGTTACCCAATTAATTGGAGGGAGATATAGGTCCCAAAAATCTCATAATGAAATAATTCATTTGTGTGTCACAAAATAAACATAAATCATTCATTATAACCCAATAAATAAAATGGGTTTCATAAACATCATCCCATCATAACATAATCCATATAAAACAATGGATATAATTTCATTATAAACAAAATAAAACCATAAAAATAATCATATAATTATACTTGAAACATAACAATATTAAATAATGTAATCTTAGATAGAAAATAGTTTTGAATAAATAATTGAAATGAATTCTTCAGGAAAATATACTCTCTTCTTCAAAATCATTTTTCTTCACAAAATACCATGAAATTTTAAAAGAAAAGATTTTTTTTTCTGAAAATAGTCGTTAAATCTTGTAGAGTAATCTTCATGAAGATAAAGCGTTATAAAACCGTAAAAATATGTTCTTGACATATAAGTTAAAAATACATTCTTCTCGTACTTTTTCCCGAAAAGTCAAAAATACATCGTATGGTAAACAAAAGAAAGATTCCTTACATACCATGTAGTAAAAGACAAAAATGGAAAAAAAGGAATTTAAACATACATAAAATCAATTTTAGAAAACATGGACATCGATAATAACAATAACCCCAGTAAATACTTACGAATAAATAATCTCGGATAAAAATGAGATTTGATTAATTATCCCTTACCTTATGTCTGATATGCTTCGTATGTATACAAACATCTTGTATAATGACTTAAATAATTTTATTGACATATTAAAGAATCATATTCATTGTTATGATATCATATATGGTTCACTTATGACTTTATATTACCCATTATTTTATAAATTCCATGTTATAGCAGCGTTTTCAGTAAATTCGTTTCATTTATCGTACGTGTTTGGACTTTTTGTTCATGATATTATTATTACTTATATCATGATTTACTAACTTCCAGAATTTAAAACATGATTTATATATCATAAATATTAAGTATATATATATATAATAGATAGATAAATGAAATGAAACACACCGTTAATTGAGACGGTAGGTCATACGTGTGCATGAACGCTGTTTTCCTTTCCGTATTGACTTGAATGGACGTAAGTAAATAACATATACATAAATCCAGTATAATTATTATGTTATATATACCATTATTATTCATTATATATACTTTATAATCATTCCACGATGGTTAACATGGAGATTGAATCTCATCGTGTCGTGGAGACGGTAATCCGTACGAACACACAGGCAATGATATCATTCCCATAATTATTGAATGGAATTGGAGTGGATGATATAATATATCATAATACGTATGATGTAATAATATCTATATATAGTTAATTTTTACACCATTATACCCATCCAAGTAAGGTGGTGGTGGAAAAACATATTACACCACTACATGGAGACGGTATTCCGTACGTACGCACGCGCGGTGATTTCGTTTATCATAGGATGGATAGAAGGTGGAATGAGGTTGTTTCATATTTATAATAACATATATGTATATTAGAGATACTTATGTTATTACTTTATAATGAAACAACTAAATAAGAATTTTTTGAATAAGAATGAAACTTGAAAGAATCGGTAGAATATATTACATCTTCTTCGACGCACCTCTTTTAAGATTCCTCTTAAGGCAATAGAGTTGGTATTTTGAGGAGACCCGAACCTCATGAATGTTTCTAGGGAAGTGGAGAAGAGAAATTTTCATGTTTTGGTCGAGCATGAAGGCTCAAGGTTGTGTAATGAGAAGAGGGAGGAGGTTCCCTTTAAAAGGGAGGATAGGGGCACCTTTCGAAACCTCAAAAATATTATTTTATAATAAATCAAACCCCCCATAAAAACATCCAAAATGACTCAAATCTGAATATTAGATAGATATTTTTGTAATATAAACATAAAATTAAATTTATACATGTTGGTAATTTATTTCAAACCTTACCAATTTGATTTATCCTCATTTAATTTATTTAATCTTATTTTTCGTATTAATATTCTAGATTTTAAATTGTTATAAATAATTACTTATGTGCTATGAATTTTTCATAATTTGGTACGTTATGGCATTTTAGACCATATAAATTTAAATATATAATTTTAAAATATTTATGTGATTTTCAATGAATTTAATAATATGTTATTTTTATAAAATAACAATAGTGTTCATTTTTACACTATACATTTATTTGAATTTAAATAAAATCCACACAGAGAATATATTCAGAACCAAAATATTTAATATATTTCTAAAATGTCATGTTAATCTAGAAAATTTGTGGAGAACATTAATTAGTTCATATAATGTTTATTTTAATATTTATAAAACCATTTATTTGATATTTCTCTTAATAAAACAATTACTACATTATTTTTTTATAGTCATTTAATATACTTATTATTTTCATAAAATTTAAAAATAAAATCCTATTATGAATATAAATATAATAAATTTCGTAATAATATTTTAGCTTGAATTTATCATCTTAAAATAACAAAATTTAAATTGTTATATTTATTAAATTATGAATGTGACATCTTTGACATTATTTAAAATAAAATAATATAAATTTCCTTATCGGTTATATAAGGCTCCAAATGGTCCATAAGTCGACCCTTGGTTACTTAGGGTATAGCTATACTCTAGTAATATTGTTTGGATAACTTTAGGGTCCTTTTTATAGGTATTTTTATTTCAATAAAAACTATATTATTGATTTTTCACTAAATAAATAATTTCTACATCATTAATGTATAAGCTATTAAGGTAATTAAATATTACTTAAAAATTATAAATAAATTACCATGATAAAGAAAAACATTTTATCTTTCAAATTAGTTTTTATAATCTAATTTATGTTCTGTATAACTATATATTAAAAAAATCTAAATATTAAAGTTTGAGTGAGACATTTTAATTTCCTTTAAATAAACTAAATAAAAGGTCTTAATCAAATACAAGTGGGTTCTATTAGATTCCATTTCGACCCAAGTTTGATTTAGGGTAAAATATAATCATCCAATTATATTATGACAAGTGTTAGGGTAATTTTATAAAATTATATTTACCGTTAATTGCCTAATTTACCTTTAACTATGGTAAATAAAATTTACCGTAGGTACTATTTATAATGACTAAAAATAAAAATTATCATATTAACGTAATTTGGACCTAATGATTCCAAATATGGCATCCATTTTTCCAATTCAAATCACAGAAGTTGCCGAATTTAAATTAAAATTAATCTCGTTGTTAAGAAAAAGAGTTTTAAAAGTTAAAACATTGCAAAAGATTGAAATGATTTTACCTATGAATTCAATGTAAAATCAATGCTAATGACAAAAATTATATTAAATAGTAAAAATATATTCTATTTATAATTTAAACCCATTCAATATTATAATTTAACCATATAAATTATTATGATGAAAAAAGTTGTTTTTATTTAAAATATAACATGTTTTTACTATTCATTAAAATATGAAAGTTATCTGAATAATATAAAAAATTTATCCAGAGTAAATTTTTATGTCCTGATTCAAAATAAGAATTTTATTTTGTCAAATTTAACTTATATACATGTAAAAACTAGACTTAATTTTGGTGCGCCATCAAAAGGCGGCAAAACTGCATTTTTTCAAAAATACTTATTTTACCTGAAAAATTTATTTTGTTCTCATAAAATGCTCTAGAAAATGTTTAGGATGTAATAATAATGTCATAACATTAAAAATGTAGTTAATACTATTCATTACAGCTATTTAATAATAATATTATAACAATATATCATTGTTTAGTGAAACCCGGTATTGCGTACAACACATGCTTTCAAGGAAGGTTGTGATTGTGTGTAATGCAAGGCAAGTTAGGGTTGCATGTAGTGAAAGACTCCTTTGTTGTTGTGTATAACATAATACAACCATATTTCATTTATACATTAAATATATATATATATATACACACTCAATGTTGCGTAGAATGACTACTATCAAATGAACATGAAATTGTGTGTAACACAATCCAAGAATAGTGTTGCGTATACTGCAAACTAATACGGTGTTGTGTATAGTGCAAGATAATATTGGTGTATCATATAATAGAACATATGAAAGAAATTTAAAATATTATATCACATAAAATCTCGGGGAGTTACATTCTACCCCTCTTAAAATGAATTTCGCCCTCAAAATTCGTCAGGGTTATGAATGGTTTATTACATGAGAGTTTCATACATAGAAACCCACATCGTAAAAAGGAATTCCACAACTTATCATTAAAAACTAAATTATGTAACTTAATGGTTACCCAAATTAGCTAATCAATGGGTTTCCACATAGGATAACATAGGCGAAAATGTAGATATGGAAGAGAAATTTAACCATCATGTTCTGATGTAGAGTGGTAGAGAACATGGCTATGATAAAGCCAATAGTCACAAAGCCATAAATTTGTGATGATCTAAGGTACCGTCTGATTCATCAGATATTAGAGCACTAGGACAAAATTTCTAGTTTTCATGATCATTTCTTAATGTTGAAGAATTTTTTTTTGGAATTAAAAGAAATAATTACTTGATTTGGGTACAATCTCACTATTGTTCTTGCCTTGAACAATTTCCACTTCATCTCTTAAACAAATGAAGTTGAATTTGTCTTTCGTGAAGTGTTAGCAGATCATGTGATAAAATGATAGGTCATTCCATATGTCTCAAAAAAAAGGATAGAAAAAGTTCTTAAATATACATAAGTCCATCTATAGTGAAATTAATCGTATATGGTTCCTAAATTGGACTTACTCTTCATATATCATACCGCTTAATATAATAAATCTAGTTTTTACTATCCAGGGGCTTCCTATTGGCCACTGGTAGGCGATAAAGGCATGTCGCACTTCAGTTGTGGGTTCGATTCCCACAGCCCTGTCCAATGTGGCAGGTTGTCGCTCGTCCTGCAGGATTTCCTTTTTCTAAAACTACATTATTATAACATTCCATAAATAATATCTAAAAAAGTTCTAGACATAAACAATACTATATTATGTCTAACTTAATTCATTCTAATCTTTAGCCTTATCCAAAATACTTCTATCCAAGCTCATAGTATAAAGAAAACAATTACAAGAAATTTCTTCTACCGAGCATGTGAATACCATCATTTATCCCCCATATATCATACGATATATCTTGTTGGTCACATTACAAACATGTGAATACCTTAAACATGTATTCTCTTGAACCATAGTGAAAGAAATGAATGCTGTTAAAAATTTACTCTTTCCACATACAAAAATCCCAAAATTTCTATATACTCAAACCATGATATCACTTTGTCCTTATATCAGTCATGAGCTCATGAATACTATTAAACATTTAATTTTCTCCTTATCCCTTCCTTATGTGCATATCATCTGCTTTCCAAAAGCACTTTTCTTGGTTACCTGTGCCATATTCTTATGGAAAACCATAATGGAACAATACATATATATTTCAATATACCATAAAAGTATCTCAACACCATTTTTCTTTAATTATAATACATAAACCATTTAATCCATCGTCTTCAATTATTGGCATGGAATAGGTCCTTCCTCAATTTTGAAGTAACCTCTTAGGTCAGGGCATTGAGTTGGGTAATTCCCATGTTCTCCATAGGTAAGACATTAATCTCCATAACAGTCAGTCACTATATGAACCTTTTTCCCACATAGATAACATCTTCCCCTCCATTTTAGGTATTCCTCTTGGTTCTTCTTCCCTTCTTTAAAAATATCAATCTTCCTTTCTCTATGATCCTCACTATGCGAACATGCATAAAATTCCATATTCCTCTTATTTGATTAATTAAGAATACCACTAATGTTCACCATGTTAATCATATATCGCGATGTCAGATTCGACATAATCATAATATTTTTCTCTCTAGGCATTATGAAATTTCACTACTCATAGTCACCAATTTGTCCATCAGATTCAATATTAACCCAATTCCTTCTGGTTCCCTCCATTAACTAAAACCAGAAACCATTGTGTAAGAATCATTTAAAATAATGATGAACCGCATAATCATGAGAAGTCACTTATAGGATGTATAACTTACAACACCTTCTTTAACCTATGATAGCTTAAGTTCACCCTAGGTTATTCATGATTGTCAACATAATTCTAGGATTGTATCCCATAATTAGAATAAATCTTAGGGACAACCCTAGACATACCTTAGAAATATCTCTAGGGATCTCACTAATGTTTTTTCATCCTAGTTTCCAACAGTTAACTAAACCTTTCCTCGGATACCAACTGTAGAGACCAAATATTGACGTACATGGACATTACATTATTTTTGTGGTATACCTAATACATAACAAAAATAGAAACCAAAGCACCGTAATAGTTTAGTGTCTTTGCATACATGGAATAAAATCTTCTAATCGTGGTGAAAGATATTCAACATCTCCCATAAATATCATCCCCTATTGTTTTCTTACCTAAATCCTTTTTTTATATCCTTGGGAAAAGAAGACATATAAACAGTGAGCTCAAATTCTTAGTAAGGGTAAAAATGGATAAAATAAAACAAATCATTTACATTTGAACTTAAAAACATGAACATAATTTTTAAACAACAAAATATTGAGAAATGACATAAAACCTGGCAGTATGTGAGGAATAGATCATCATGGAACATTAATCATGATAAAATACCATGGTAATAAAACATGTAATTGTGCAAAACATTAATCACATGTTATTATTTCCATAGTAGCTGAGGCATTGCTGCCAAGACAATCTTAGTGGACAAGGTCCCTTTCTAAATCGAGTACACTCCTCGTTCCAGTCCTGTATCACTGAACTGGATTATCTTTCCATTCCATCCATATCTATATCATGAGATATAAATCATTACCCAATTAATTGTAGGGAGATATAGTTCCCACCCATCTCATAATGAAATCATTCATTCGTGTGCCACAAAATAAAGATAAATCATTCATTCTAATCCATTAAATAAAATTGGTTTCATAAACATCATCCCATCGTAACATAATCCATATAAAACAATGGATATCATTTCATCATAAACAAAATAAAACCTTTTAAATAATCAGAACATTATTCTTGAAACATAACCATATTTAATAATGCAATCTTAGATAGAAAATAGTTTTGAATAAACACATGAAATGAATTATTGTGGAAAATATCTTTTCTTCTTCAAAATCATTTTCTTTTCCAAAAATGTCATGCAATTTTAAAAGAAAAGAATTTTTCTGAAAATAGTCATGAAATATTATAGAGTAATCTTTATATAAATAAGGTGTTATAAATCCGTAAAAATCCATTCATGCCATATAAGTTAAAAAAACATTTTTCTCATACTTTTGCCGAAAAAGTCAAAAAGTACCTCGTATGGTAAACAAAAGAAAGATTCCTTACATACCATGTAGTAGAATTAAAAAATGGGTAAAAGGGCAATAAACATGTATAAAACACTTTTAGAAAACATGGACATTGATGATAACAATAACCCTAGTAAATACTTACGAATAAACAATCTCGGAGAAGAATGATATTGGAATAATTATCCCTTACCGTCTGTCTGATATGATTTGTATGTATAAAAACCTCTTATATAATGATTTAAATAATTTCATTAACTATTACCGAATCATATTCATCGTTATGATATCATATATGGTTCACTTATGAATTTATATTACCCGTTCTTTTGTAAATTCCATGTTAAAGCAGCATTTTTGGTAAAATTGTTTCATTTATCGTACATGTTTGTACTTGTTGTTCTTTATATTATTATTAATTATATCATGGTTTACTAACTTCCATAATTGGTAAAATTGTTTCATTTATCGTATGTGTTTGACTTGTTGTTCTTGATATTATTATTAATTATATCATGGTTTACTAACTTCCATAATTTAAATCAAGATTTATATATCATATATACTCAGTATATATATATATATAATAGATAGATAAATAAAATGAAACACACTGTTCTTGGAGACGGTAGGTCATACGTACGCATGAACACTATTTTCCTTTCCTTATTGACCTGAACGGAAGTAAGTAAATAACATATACATAAATACAGTAGCATTATTGTGTTATATATACAATTATTTTTCATTAACTATACTTTATAATCATTATTTAATGGTTAACATTGAAATTGAATCTAATCGCATCATGGAGACGGTTATCCGTACGTACGCACGAGCGATGATATCATTCCCATAATTATTGAATGGAATTAGAGTGGATGATATCATATATTATAATAATTATGATGTTATACTATCCATATATAGTTATTTTTTACACCATTATACCCATCCCTATAAGGTGGTGGTGGAAAAATAGATTACACCACGGCGTGGAGACAGTATTCCGTACGTACACACGCGCGATGATTTCATTTTTCGTAGGATGGATAAAAGGTGGAATGGGGTTATTTCATATTTATAATAAAATATCAGTATATTAGAGATACTGATGTTATTAATTTATAATGAAACAACTAAATAAAAGGATGTTTAAGAAGAATGAAATTTGAAAGAATCGGTAGAAGTGATTACCTCTTCTTCAACGCACCTCTTTCAAGTTTCCTCTTAAGACACTAGAGTTGGTCTTTTGAGGAGACCATAACCTCCAGAATTTTTCTAGGGAAGAAGATAAGATAAATGGGTAGGGTTTGTCCGAGATTTAAGGCTCATGGTTGTGTAAATAGAAGAGGGAGGAGGTGCCCTTTTATAAGGGAGGAGAGGGGCACCTTTGGAAACCTCAATAATATTAATTTATAATAAATCAAACCCCACATAAAAACATCCAAAATGACTCAAATCCGAATAATAAATGAGATAAGGTTCTAATATCATCAAACAATAAAATATAGAACTGTTGGGAAAATATTTTAATCCTTATCAATTTGATTTATCCTTATTTAATTTATTTAATCTTAATTATGGTATTAATATTCGAGATTTTAAATTGTTATAAATAATTACTTATGTGTTGTGACTTATCAATAACTGGGTTATTTATGACATTTTAGACCATATAAATTTAAATTTATTATTTTTAAATATTTATTTGATTTTTAATCAATTTAATAATATGTTATTTTTTTAAAATAACAACATTGTTCATTTTGAAACTATCCATTTATTTGAATTTAAATAAAATCCACACAAAGGATATATTGAAACCAAAATGTTTAATAGATTTAAAAATTTCATAGTCTTCTGGATAATTTGTGGAGAACATTAATTAGTTAATATAATGTTTATTTTAATACTTATAAAACCATTTATTTGATATTTCTCTTAATAAAACAATTACTAAATCATTTTTGTATGGTCATTTAATATTCTAATTAGTTGCATAAAAATTAAAAATAAATCCAATGATAAAGATAAATATTATACCTTTCATAATAATATTTTTACTCTAATTTATCATCTTATAATAACAACATTTAAATTGTTATATTTATTAATTTATAAAGGTTACATCTTTGACATCATTTAAAATAATATAATATAAATGTCCTAATTGGGTTTTTAAGACTCTAAATGGTCCTAAAATCGACCCTTTGATGCTTAGAGTATTGATATTCTCGAAAAATAATGTTTGGTCATGTTTTTGGTCCTTTTAATAGGTATTGTTATTTTAATAAAATCTATATTATTTATTTTTAACTAAATAAATAATTTCTACATCATTAATGTATAAGATATTAAGGTAATTAAATATTTATAAAAAATTACAAATAAATTAACATGATAAATAAAAAAATTAGATTTAAAATGAGTATTTATAATAGAATTTATGTTCTGTATAACTATATATTAAAAACAATCTGATTATTAATGTTTGAGTGAGACATTTTACTTTCCTTTAAATAAACTTAATAAAAGGTCTTAATCAAATAAAAGTGGGTCCCATTAGATTCCATTTCGACCCATGTAGGATTTATGGTAATATATAATCACCCAATTATATTAAGACAAGTGTTAGGGTAATTTTATAATATTATATTTACCCCTAATTTCTTGATTTACCTTAAACTATGCTAAATAAAATTTACCGTAGTTACTATTCATAATGAATAAAATAAAAAGTATCTTATTAACATAATTTGGACCTACAGATTCCAAATATGAAATCCATTTTTCCAAATTCAAATCATAAAAGTTTCAGAAATTAGTTTAAAATTAGTTCGTTGTTAATAAAATGAGTTTTAAATGTTAAAACATTGCAAAAGATTGAAATGATTTCACCTATGAATTCAATGTAATATCAATTATAATGACATTAATTATATTAAATAGTAAAAATATATTATATTTATAATTTATAACCATTCAATATTATAATTTAACCATATAAATTATTATGACGAAAAAAGTTGTTTTTAATTAAAAAATATTGTGTTTTTACTATTCATTAAAATATGAATGTTATCAGAATAATATGAAAATTTTATCCAGAGTAAATTTTTATATCCTAATTCCAAATAAACATTTTATTTCTTCAAATTGAACTTATAAACATGTCAAAAACTATAATTAAAGTGGTTTCCCCATCAAAAGGCGGCAAAACTGCATTTTTTTAAAAATAATTATTTTACCTAAAAAAAATATTTTGTTCTAATACTATGTTCTAGAAAATGTTTAAGATTAAATAATAATGTTATATAATCCAAAATATAGTTAATATTATTCATAACGGCTAGATTATAATAATATTATATCCATATATCATTTTTTTGTGAAAACAAGTATTGCGTACAACACACGCTATCGAGAAAGGTCGTGATTTCAAGTAATGAAAGGAATGACGGGGTTGTGTATAGTGAAAGACTCCTTTCTTGTTGCGTATAAAAGAATCCCGCCATATTTAAATTATAAATTAAATATATATATATATAAATATATATACACTCAATGTTACGTAAAATAACTACTATAAAAAAACATGAAATTGTGTATAACATAATCCATGAATAGTATTGCATACACTGCAAGATAATACGGTGTTGAGTATAGTGCAAGATAATCTTGGTGTAGTGTACAACAGATGATATGAAAGAAATTTAAAATATTATATCGCATAAAATCTCTTGTTGTTACAATGTTGTTTATTATCTTGAGGAAAGGGAATTAATCACAAAACATTAAGGGAATTCCATGTTGTATCCTTCATTTTAATTTCGTTAAATTTGGATCATACATCAAAGTTCATGTTCATAGAGTGAGGACCATATTCACAGTTTATCGATGTGCATCTAGGATGATGTTAGTATTGTTTAACATCATGTTGTGATGAATGATTCCATAAAATATAACATTGTGTTGTTAGAACACTCATTCGATGTTGTTTAATGGGACACCTTAATTTTGTTTCATCCTATATTTAATCATCTTGCAGTTAGAACATTATCATGCCGTTTCACTTCATGTGATTAGGACAATGTCTCTTTTAGAAAAATTAAATATTTCTTCAATAAATAAGCTCTATTATATTAAAATTTGTGTATGTCATACAATATTTCCCCTTTGGGATACAATTTTGGAGGGTTGTTTTTTAATATCATCATAGTTCAGAGGACCAACACCATTTCTACTTTGAGGAAATCCTAAAGGTGTACATTTTTGATGAAGTATCATGCAATGTAGTTTTTGTGGATCTCCAAATGATACATGGTATGAAATATCCTTTCATAAAATCCCATCAATTCATCAAGTTATTTTTAGAATAAATCAAATGTAGCTAGTTGATCATATATGGAAAATCAGAGTAAGGAGAAATGAAATTTGACTGGAGGAATGGCCTCTATTTCATATAATATTGAGTACAGGGATACTAGAGTGGCAATGACGGTTTTTGTCCAGTAATCCCACAGAGCATAGATGATATTTTTCAGCCACCATTTATTATCCTTGCCTACCATCTTCTTGAGTATATTTGATAGGGCCATGTTGACGGCCTCTGTATATCCATGGGCTACTATATGGTAGAATAATGAATGTTTGGTCTTAATACCATACTCCTGATATATCTTCTCCATATGAAAATACCAAAATTCATACCATTGTTCATTAGTCACGTATGAGGGAAATCAAATCTAGTAATGTTGTTGGATTTCACATGTCTAAAAATTATTCATTCCCTGACCTCTTTGTGGGGTAAAACTTTTAACCATTTGGAAATGATGTTGGTTTCTATGAGAATATTCTTGAATTAAATAGGCTTAGTAGAATGATAGAGTCCTAATAATTATATTACCAAAATGTAATATGTCCCATAGTACTTCTCTTTGTGATGTAACTCCTTGTGTTATTAGATGAAATTGGTATGAACATGACTGGAATGGAACTTTTTGGTGATGTTAGCCGAATATTATGTTAGGCTGGGCCAATAGTTTCAAATCCTTCATATTTTTGGGTAAATCTTTCTCCCTAACTGGTGAGATTCACACGCTCAAAAATACACTTCATTCATTACAATAATGGTTTCTTGTACATAAATTCACAAGATAATGAACCCATCAAGGATTCACTTGTAGAGTTCTTTTTTGTAGATAGTGAAGTCAGAAAGAACGAAATTAATTTCTCATCTCCATATTTTCTATCTATCAACTCTATCAATTAGGATTTCTCCATTTTGAAGATAATATACTATGTCAGTCATCTATTCGGTGGGAAGGAAATACAAAAACATTTTATGACTATTGTCTTATATCTTTTCCTTGTTATTATAAATGATCTATGAGATCATCCAATGGTGGGAAATAGAGATTATTATTTCATCCCAGGTTGGATAACAAGAGTTGTGGTTGAATTTTCTAATTCATCAACCTATGAATTTTGTGACAGGGGGACATGAGTTAATGCTGGATCTGAAGGTAATTCTTCCAAAAACCTTCAAATGTGGTCTAATAAGGGGATTAACTATTCATTTTGATAGCATAAATGCCATTAACTTTCTTGATGTCCAGTTCCATGTATCATTTTATCTTTAAGTGTGCAAATTGTACATAATGTGTCATCACTATTACCGCAATTAGAGCCTTCTATTCTACTTAATTGTTTGGGTACCCCTCCTATAATAGGAAGTAGTATTATAGAACTGCCTTTTATTGAGATATGAGTATGACTCCTAAACACACTTATTTGAGATTAGGGTCTTCCATCCTTTTTCTAGTAGGGATTCTAGATTCACTATCAAAATGTCTCTCCCATGCTAGGGGGTCATTGAGAATAGATAATTCCTCTTTTTTAGGTAGTTCAAAATCTAATGAATTCATTTCTACTAAGGGTTGTTCTTCTAGAAAATCTACAATGCCTAGCCATTTACAGATTTTTGTGGCAGAACCAATATATAAAACTTCTTCAGGATGAACATCCACTATGATAGGGATATATCAAACATTGTAGGACTAAAAATATACTTTAGGGGATTATTACATGAGACCAAATGTACCTTGTGATGATTTGGGTAGTGAATCTACTTTTGGACCACAATTATTAGTCCCACAAAGCTATTCTCTATATTTTAATAATGAGTCTCAATAATAATCATTGTCTGGATGATGTAATAAAGTATCTTCTCCCTAACAGCATTATTCATTTGTTCCAGGAAGGTTCATAGTGATCACTTCAAGGAATATACATAATGTACTATTAGTATTCCGTTGAAATTCATTATTATAACTCGCAGTCTTAAATGATACTTATCGAGATTGTTGAATTCCTCCTATAAATAATTTGCCCATTTTTATGAAACCCTTTTTTTATCAACCTCGTGAATAGAAATATTATTCTTCATGGTTATAAATGATACACCGAATATATGTCAACTGTACTTGAGGTCCTCTCAACTATGCAAGGTTATAAATAGGTGATATGACTAAGATATACTTTTTCTTCACAGGTTTGACTTTGATGAAATAATGGAATATGAAAATGCTGATGAATTTCCATGAGTAAACACCAAAAAGACATTTCAACATGTTCATTTTTTGACTATGTTTTCATAGATTATTGAACATGATTTCAAGATATGATGGGTGGTCCGAGAATTTTCATGTTTTAACCACCAAGTCATCAACATATAATTCCAAAATAATTTTATGAAATGTTTTTATTTTGGATGCACGACATATTGATATATAGTTCCCGAATTTTTCAAACCAGAGGGAATCACCCAATAAAAAAATAACCCTTTGGAGATATGAAGTGTGTATCTTATTTCTCTTCTTGATCCATTTAGATTTGATTATATCAAGAATAAACATCCATGAAATGGAGATCCTAATATATGAAAACTACATTGATAATAAGTTTTTTGATGGAGTCTCAGAAATCATCTTTGGGGAATTGCTGGTTGAGATCTTGCCAATCAATGAATACTCTTATTTTTTCATCAATCATTTTGGTGTGAACTATATTTCCTAGATAGATGGGATATTGGACTTACCAAATTAAGATTTATGAGATGATATTTTCAACTTCAAATAAATTTCTTATAATATGTTAGGTGAATCCCCCTTGCGGCTTGTTTGTAGCCATGATGATCTTCTTGAAGGCCCAATTGGTGAGTGGACACCACATGAATGAGGTCTGTCTATTTATCATTGTTCTATGAAATAACATCTTGATGTTTCATTAGTAAGGATATGTATTCTGCAGTCACTTTAGGATGCATGGAAGCGCTATTAAAAGCACTTCATGGGTCTTTTTAGAACACAAGTTTATATCCCTAATATTATCAACAGTTTTAGACACACTCAATTTATATGATGGAGTGTAATCACTAATTTATTATTACTCCTCCTCATGTTTATTTTGTTCTCTTTTTATGGTGGAGAAATAATTCATGAGATGATATCTTTAGGGATGGGTGAAGAGTTGAGATCTTGGAACATGGAAGATTAAGAAGCTTCTTCTATCACAACTAACAGCGGGGGATTATCTAGAGAGGATTGTGTGAGGGAATGAGGAATGTATTAAACTTCTATGGGTGATGATATTCACCCTCCTATCTCAGTGGGTGAGGTAGGGGTTTTTGGACCTCTGGTGACAAATTTAGGGAATTTCCATTCAAGCACTAACCATTGTCTTGGGGGTCAATGGATTTTCTAATGATGTTTGACTGAGTGGAAATGATCTAAATCAAGAGTGATAATAAATGCGCATACAAACACAAACTCATAATCCCATCCTGATTTATGGGTAGTATGTATTATTTTTTGAGCAAATTTATCGAGTCTATTGGAAATATTTCCAAATTGTGTGGGGTGGTGACCCAAAAAAACCATCGACTGAGGGTTGATTCTCTTTCTAATCATAGATTCATGAATCCATATAATGTGAATCACAAGATTTTAATGGTGCCCTATTGGTGTTAAATGAACCATTTACTCTATTGATGTAATAATTTACTCACTAATGATATGATGAAGAGATTGATTCTTGGTCATGCAATTAGGGACTTCCAATAAGGACATTGATTGGCAGGTTTTGTTGAACCACTAGAAATTTTGAGTTAGCTATGAGGTCTCCAAAGAATGTTCTAATATTGATGTTCTAAAATGTATTTTGATCTAATTTGGTATATCCCAAAATGGTTGTAGTGAAATATGTCAAGTTATACTCATTATAACTCATTAGATGACATTTCCAATGGGGGATGAGATTAAATCCATAGCTATTATCAAAGAATACTTTTTTGGATATCGACACCATTAATCCTTCTGGACACATATAAGTGTTGGATTTGACCCTTAATTATGGGCTCCCCATGTCTATCCATGAAGGAGATAATTGTGTGGCATTCTCCAAAATCAATCCTTGTCGGATAGTCATCAACATAGGCCACTAATGAATCAATCTCTTGGCGGCATAGAAAAGCTTTGATTTGTGATTCAATGATGTTACATGAAAAACATAGGATATAGAGAATTTATATTTTTCCTGGTACTAAGGATAACTATATTAAGATATCATATAGCAATTATAATTGTCATAACATCTCTAAATTGGGGTTTCCTTTCATTAGAATGTTTCTGGAATGTGTATTGAATGTATCTGGTCCAGCCTTATGGATAGGCTATGGTGGTGCATCTATGATTTTTGGGTTCAGTCAAATAGGTGTACCTACAAATCATGGGTGATTATATATATGTTCCTATTATGATGTATATTATATGATGATTGGTATTAAGTGTATTCCAAAAGGTAATGGTTAATATTATTATCCTTATTAGGTCCCCTGAGGGGATCATCCACGGATCTCTGCAACATTTACAGTTTGACCTAGGGTGTAGTAAAAAAATTTCATTCTACCACTACTGCATCTTCCCTAGAATCCTCGGCTCCTATAGCCTCTTCCCCCATCTACCTGATTGGGTGTACCAAAATTTAGGTTTGTAACCATACTCTTCATTAGATAAGGGATCCATTAAGACAAAACCGTTAATAAAGATGAATATTAGTTCCTTACCTCATGATGACTCTACCTAATTGACTACATTCGGTGGTCCTATTTGGTGGGGGTGGTTCTTGTATATTAAAATCCAATGAAATGAAATCTAAGATGGTGAAAATTGACTTTGTGTTTGAGATGAGTTATCTTATTGCACTTCTTATCTTCCTTCTTAGTCAAAAATATTTTTTTTACAGTCGACCCTTAGAGGATTGTGGGCCTAAGGATGTGGGATGGGTTATATTAGATGATAATCGGTTCAATATAAGTTGTGTTAACCACTATTATGGTAGAGAATGAGATATTTTGAATATTTTATGAGTCATCAATCTATCAAACCTCTGCTCATTTTTTTCTAAAAACTTATTTCCACTCCACTCCTTCATCATGGTTAGTGGGGAAATCATGTGTCACTTTTGGGGGTGGTGGTCCTGTAGAGACCCGAAGCCTGAAGTACATGGATATTACATTACTTTTGCGGAATACTTAGTACATAACAAAAACACACACACAAGGATCGTAATAGTTTAGTGTATTTGGAAACTCGGAATATAATCTTCTAATCCTGGTGAAAGAACTTCAACATCTCCCATAAAGATCTTATTTTTTTTATACCTAAAACCTTTCTTTATATCCTGGGGAAAAGAAAACATACAAAAGGGTAAGCTCAAATGCTCAGTAAGGGTAAACAAAAGAAATATCAATCACATCGTATACACAAGCACATAACTTTTGGAAATCTTAACCTGCAAAAGAGATCATAGTTTCATAACATGGGATAAATCATGGCAGTGAAATGTAATCACAATAATCATAACATAAAACATGAAAATTTTTGGCATACACACATAGTCATAGAGAATCATTTCTTGTTAGTCAAGACTCATTGCCAAGACTATCTTAGTGGACAAAGTCCCTTTCTGAACCGAGTTACCCTCATTTCAGTCCTGCTTCACTGAACCGGTATAACCTACCGTTCCAGCCATGTCTATCTCATGAGATATAAATTCTTTACCCAATGAATTATAGGGAGATATAGGTCCCACCCATCTCATAATGATACCATTCTTATGTGTGCCACAAAATCATAAATCATACATCATTGCATAACCCATGTAATAAAAATGGGAATCTTAAACCTCGTGACATCATCAAACAATTCATATAAGATAAAGGAATTCATAAAAATAATTCCATCACAACATAACCAAATCAATGTAATAATAGTTATATAAATAGAACCCTATGTTATCTTATATGGAAAATAATTTTGATAAAACACTTGAAATGAATTCATGAGGAAAATATCCTTTCTTCTTCAAAATCAATTTCTTTTCACAAAACGTCATGCAATTCTAAAGAAAGAGATTTTATTGAAAATAGTCATGAAATATTTTGGAGGAATCTTCATAAAAATAAGGCTTTATAAAACCGTAAAAATCCGTTCGTGCCGTATAAGTTAAAAAAACATTCTTCGTACTTTTATCGAAAAAGTCAAAAAGTACCTCGTACGAAAAACGACAAAAGATTCCTTTCATATCTTTTACTAAAAACTCACCAAAGGGTAAAATTGGATTTAAAAAATTGTAGGTGGATGTAAATAACATTACATATTGAGGAAACATATATTTGGATGATAAAATACACCCTAGTAAATACCAATGTATAAACAATCTCGGATAAAAATGAGATTGTGATATTTCTCTTATCTTAGGTCCGATTTGCTTCGTAAGTGTCTGAACCTCCTGTATAATGTTTTAAATAATGTCATTCACTTATTAAAGAATCATATTCATTGTTATTATATCATATATGGTTCACTTATGAATTTATATTACCCGTTATTTTGTAAATTAATGTTAAAGTAGCGTTTTGGGTAAAATCGTCTCATTTGTCGTTCGTGTTTTAACATGTAATTATTCATATGGTTACTTAGATCATGATTACTTATATCCAGAATGTAAAACATGATTTATATACAATATATATTCAGAATATAAATATATATATATATATATATATATAATATATCAATAAATGGAATGAAATACACCGTTCATGGAGACGGTAGTCCGTACGTACGCATGAACGCTGTTTTCGTTTCCTTATTGAAGTGAATGGAATTAAGTAGATGACATACATATAAATTTACATAAATCCAGTATCATTATTATGTCATATATTTCATTAGTACTTATTATATATACTTTATAATCATTCATGAATGGTTAATCATTGAGAATGAATCTCATCGCGTCGTGGAGACGGTAGTCCGTACGTACGCACGAGCGATGATATCGTTCCCATGGTCGTGGAATTGTGCTGAAGTGTGTTTAGACTATTTCAGTTTCAATATAAGTTTATAATAATCATATATAGTTACTCATTACACCATTATACCCATCCTATTAAGGTGGTGGTGGAAAATAGATTACACCACGGCGTGGAGATGGTATTTCGTACGTACGCACACTCGGTGATTTCATTTTTCCGTAGGAGGGATAGAAGTTGAATTTGGGTTGTTTCATATTTATAATAACATATCAGTATGTAAGTAATACTGATGTTATTACTTTGTCATGAAACAACTAAAGAAGAAGAATTTGAAGAAGAAATAAAATGAAAAGATCGGTAATGGATATTACCTCTTCTTTGAAACGCCTCTTTGAATCCTCCACTTAGGGAACTATGATTGGTCTTTGAAGAAGACCAGGACCTCTAGGATTATTATAGGGAAGTGGAGAAGGTATTTTGGCGGGGGTTGGCCGAGCTTGAGTGCTCAAATTGGTGTGAGGAGGAGGGGGAGAAGGTGTCCTTTTATAAGGGAGGAGAGGGGCACCTTAGGAATATCTCAAAATATTATTTTATATTAAAGTAAAAATCGGTTAATAATGGTTCCAAAGGGTCTTATTTCGAATCTAAAGTGGGGATGGGTCGAAATCCTATCAAACAATAGGATTTAGACAAGTTTAGGTTATTATTTTAACCTTATCAATTAGATTTAACTCTAAGTTAAATAATTTAACTTTTACCGTGTCTTTTTGTTTTCTTACACTATATGGTTAATAAACTTACTATATCATGACAAAAGAACCCCAAATTGTTTATTATTAATATATATATCCTTATCTAAGTCATTTGTCCGAACCTTAGTTTTTTAGGAATAAAATAACAATTAATAATATAATATTGGATTTAAAAACTATTTTGTGTCAATTTTGACACTATTTGATATATGATTTTTGTGAAAGTCATAACAGAATTATATGTTCGAACCAAGTTGATTAATCAACACTAATATTTCATAGTAACCTATATCATTAGTGGAATTCATAAAAAGTCTCAAATTACATTTATTTTTCTATTTATAACATCAATTATGTCAATATTTCATTAATAAGATAATTACTGCATCATCATTGTGTCAAAAATAAATTAAATTATTTAATGTCAAAAAATTAAAAATAAAACCCCATAATGTAGGAAATATTTTTAGATTTCTAATGAATATTTATAGTCGAATTTATCTTATGTATAACCCCATATTAAAAATGATTTACTTATTAAACTTTGATTTTGACTATTTTAACTATTCATTAAATAAAATAATATTAAATGTCATAATCTAATCCAAGTGGACCTAAATGGTCATATTATATTCATAAGGTTGTTTTTGGTCGAATTACACTTATCCAATAGAATTAGGATATGTGTTAGGGTAATAGTAATATCATATTTACCCTTAGTTACCCTATTTACTATTAACCGTAGTAAAACAAGTAAAAAGTTACTATTCACCAAAAAATTATTTTTATCTCATTGAACCACATTTTACATACTGATATCAACCGTGTCTGTTGGATTTTCGAAATTCCATTCACAGAAGTGGTAAAATTAAGTTTTATGCAAAATTCAGTTTTTAACCAACCACTTGGTGGTTTCACTATTCATCAAAAATTGATGTTTTTCAGAAAAATTCCAAAATTTCACCCTAAGCTATAATTGATATTCAAAATTCAAAAATGATTTCAATTTTACAAAATTCCCAACATATAAGTTGCATTAATTAATTTTATAATTAATTTCCGCTGTCACAACAAATAGCGTGTTTTTAAGAGATAATAACTATCAAAAGATTAACACTTGTTTATGTCTGGTGTAAATGTGACATTACATCCAATGACCAACATTGTATTGAATTGTAAAAATATATTATAAATATACTTTAAAACCACTCAAATTAATAATTTATCAGTATTAATTATTTCGATTAAAAAAGTTGTTTTTAATTAAAATTTAGTAATTTTCACTATTCATCAGAAAATGAAAGTTATCCGAAAAGCACCAAAATTTCACCGTAAGCTAATTTCGATATTCTGAATCCATAAATGAAGTCCATTTTGAAAAATAAAATTTACAAAATTTCAAAAAGTGGTTATTACTATACATAACGGCTAGTTTTAATAATATCTTAATAGCATATCGTTGTTTAGCGAAACTTGGTGTTGCGTACAACACACGCTATCGTGGAAGGTCGCGATTGCGTGTAATTCAAGCCAGGTGAAAGATGTGTGTTGTGAAATCTCCTTTTGGTGTAGCGTATAACACAAGACATTAATGAAATTAAAAAGAATATTTTTCATAAAATCTCGGGGTGTTACATTCTACCCCCCTTAAAATGAATTTCACCCTCGAAATCCGTCGAGGTTATAAATGGTTTACTATTCAAAAGTTTTTTTAATCGAAACCCACATCGTAAAAAGGAATACCAAAACCAATCTTAAAAAACAAAAGTATGATATGTAACAGTTACCCAAATAAACTAATCATTGGGTTTCCACATAGGTGAAAATATGGATATGGAAGATAAATCTAACCATCAAGTTCTGAGGGAGAGTGGTAGAGAACATGGCTATGGAAAAGCTAGCAATCACAAATCCATAAATTTGTGAAGATCTAAGGTACCATCTGATTAATCAGATATAAGAGCACTAGGACAACATTTTTTGGTTTTCAAGATCGTTTCCCTAAAGTTGATGAAATTGGAATTAGAAGAAATACTTTCGTGATTTTGGTATAGTCTCATCGTTTGTCGTTCTTTGGACAATTTCCACTTCATCTCTTAAAGAAATGAAGTTGAATTCGGGATGTGTTAGAAGATCATGTGATAGAATGATGGGTCATTCCATCTCTTTCAAACAAAAGGTTAGAAAAAGTTATAAGTCCATCTTATGGTTAATAGTATATGGTTCCAAAACTGAACTTATACTTCATATATCATACCGCTTAATAAATTAAAATTAGTTTCTACTAACCAAGGACTTCTTGTAGGTCAGTGGTAGGCGATAAAGGCCAGTCGCACTTCGGTTGTGCGTTCGATTCCCACAGCCTTGTCCGACGCGATGGGCTGTCGCCCGTCCTGCAGGTTGTCCTTTTTCTAAAACTACATTACTATAAAATCCCATCAGTAATATCAAAAAAAAGTTCTATCCTTAAACAATACTAACTTATCTCCATCATAATCAATTACAATCTTTAGGATTATCCATAATACTTCAGTCCACTCTCATAATATAGTGAAAATGATTACCATAGATTTAATACCATCGTTGATCCCCATATATCATAAGATATGTCTTGTTGGTCACATTCTAAACATTCAAAGGCCTTAATCATGTATTCTCTTGAATACAAATAGAACCTTATTGAAAACATGAATGTAGTTAAACGTTAACACTTTCAACATACCAAAATTCCTCAAAATTCTATATACTCAATCCATGATATCACTTAATCCTTATATCAATCATGAGCTCATGAATACTGTTAAACATCTAATTTTCTCCTTATCCCTTCATTATGCGCATATCATCTACATTCCAAAAATATCTGAATAACCTTTCATGGATAGTGGTACCATTAATCATACACTTTCAAAGCTCAAGGAAAGACAACAGTGTAACAATCCTTAGATGTCTCTTTATTCCATAGTACCATGAGATTTCATATATAACATTACACATGATAACCATGTAATCATTCCACTACATTCATAAACCATTGACTGAGCTTCAACGATTCTTTCAACTCACATATCATTTGTAGTCTCTTCATCATCATCAACATAAATACTACTCATACGGCCGTACTGATTCTCTTCATGAGACTTTCTCTTTGGGCATTGGTTTGCATAATGCCCGTACATTCCACATTTAAAACATTTAACCATTGTTGATGTCGTAGCAATACCATTATCCTCATCCATGGTGTTAACTGAACCTTTTCCTTTTCACTTACTGGCTTTGTGTCCTTCTTTTCCACACCCAAAGCATCTTCCAGTTCCCATGAAACATTATCCTCGATGCCTCTTCCCACATGATTTACATAGGGGAAATTGAACATTCTTTCCTCTTTGATCATCACGAAACTCCATCTTTCTCTTATTAGCCGAGTCAGAAAACTTACCAAGTTTTACATTATTGATCATATTATGAGATTGTTGATTCGGCATAACAATGATTTTTGGATTTCCAAATCCCATTTCATTTGGTTTCTCATGAATAATATCATTCCATTGTCCTTCATATCCTCCATTATCATAAATCATCTTGTTTCTAGCCATTTTATAAAACCCAAAAAGAATAGTGTGAGAGACAAAAATCATAATAAAGGGGGAGTATCTTCAATATCTAACATATTTGGTTTAATCTAATATCGTTACCGTAGTTCTAGGACTATATCCTATATGTATACTTATCCTTAGGGACATCCCTAGACATACCTTAGAAATATCTCTAGGGATCTCACTAACGTTTTCGCATCCTAGTTTCCAAGGTTGACTAAACCTTTCCTCTGATACCAACTGTAGAGACCCGAAGCCTGACATACATTGACATTACAATACTTTTGCGGAATACTTAGTAAATAACAAAAACACACACACAAGGAACGTAATAGTTTAGTGTCTTTGGAAACTCTGAATATAATCTTCTAATCCTGGTGAAAGATCATCAACATCTCCCATAAAGATCTTCTTTTTTTTATACCTAAAACCTTTCTTTATATCCTGGTGAAAATAAAACATACAAAAGGGTGAGCTCAAATGCTCAGTAAGGGTAAACAAAAGAAATATCAATCACATTGTATACACAAGCACATAACTCTTGGAAATCTTAACCTTCAAAAGAGATCATAATTTCATAACATGGGATAAATCATGGCAGTGAAATGTAATCACAATAATCATAACATAAAACATGAAACTTTTTGGAATACACACATAGTCATAGAGAATCATTTATTGTTAGTCAAGACTCATTTCAAGACTATCTTAGTGGACAAAGTCCCTTTCTGAACCGATTTACCCTCGTTTCAGTCCTGCTTCACAGAATCGGTATAACCTACCGTTCCAGCCATGTCTATCTCATGATATATAAATTCTTTACCCAATGCATTGGATGGAGATATAGGTCCCACCCATCTCATAATGATACCATTCTTATGTGTGCCACAAAATCATATATCATACATCATTGCATAACCCATGTAATAAAAATGGGAATCTTAAACATCGTGACATCATCAAACAATTCATATAAGATAAAGGAATTCATAAAAATAATTCCATCACAGCATAACCAAATCAATGTAATATTAGGGATAGAAACAGAACCCTATGTTATCTTATATGGAAAATAATTTTGATAAAACACTTGAAATGAATTTTTGAGGAAAATATCCTTTCTTCTTCAAAATCAATTTCTTTTCACAAAACGTCATGCTATTTTAAAGAAAGATATTTTATTGAAAATAGTCATGAAATCTTTTGGAGGAAGCTTCATGAAAATAAGGCTTTATGAAATCATAAAAATCTGTTCGTGCCGTATAAGTTAAAAAAACATTCTTCGTACTTTTGTCGAAAAAGTCAAACAGTACCTCGTACGAAAAACGACAAAATATTCCTTTCATATCTTTTACTAAGAACTCACCAAAGGGTAAAATTGGATTTAAAAAATTGTAGGTGGATGGAAATAACATTACATATTAAGGAAACATAGATGTGGATGATAAAATACACCCCAGTAAATACCAATGTATAAACAATCTCGGATAAAAATGAGATTGTGATATTTCCCTTACCTTAGGTCCGATTTGCTTCGTAAGTGTCCGAACCTCCTGTATAATGATTTAAATAATGTCATTGACTTATTACAGAATCATATTTATTGTTATTATATCATATATGGTTCACTTATGACTTTATATTACCCGTTCTTTTGTAAATTCATGTTAAAGTAGCGTTTTGGGTAAAATCGTCTCATTTATCGTTCGTATTTTAACTTGTAATTATTCATATGATTACATAGATCATGATTACTTATATCCAGAATGTAAAACATGATTTATATATAATATATATTCAGAATATATATATATATATAATATATATTCAGAATATATATATATATTTATAATATATCGATAAATGGAATGAAATACACTGTTCATGGAGACGGTAGTCCGTACGTACGCATGAACGCTGTTTTCTTTTCCTTATTGAAGTGAATGGAATTAAGTAGATGACATACATATAAATTTACATAAATCCAGTATCATTATTATGTCATATATTTCATTAGTACTTATTATATATACGTTATAATCATTCATGAATGGTTAATCATTGAAAATGAATCTCATCGCGTTGTGGAGACGGTAGTCCGTACGTACGCACGAGCGATGATATCGTTCCCATGGTCGTGGAATTGTGTTGAAGTGTATGTAGACTATTTCTGTATCAATATCACTTTATAATAATCATATATAGTTACTCATTACACCATTATACCCGTTCTATTAAGGTGGTGGTGGAAAATAGATTACACCACGGCATGGAGACGGTATTCCGTACGTACGCACGCGCAGTGATTTTATTTTTCCGTAGGATGGATAGAAGGTGAATTAGGGTTGTTTAATATTTATAATAACATATCAGTATGTAAGTAATACTGATGTTATTACTTTTTCATGAAACAACTAATGAAGAAGAAGTTGAAGAAGAAAGAAATTGAAAAGATCGATAATGTATATTACCTCTTCTTTGAAACGCCTCTTGGAATCCTCTACTTAGGGAACTAAGATTGGTCATTGAAGAAGACCAGGACCTCTAGGATTATTCTAGGGAAGTGGAGAAGATATTTTTTCAGGGGTTGGCCGAGCATGAGTGCTCAAATTGGTGTGAGGAGGAGGGGGAGGAGGTGTCCTTTTATAAGGGAGGAGAGGGGCACCTTAAGAATATCTCAAAATATTATTTTATATTAAAGTCAAAATCGGTTTATAATGGTTCCAAAGGGTCTTATTTCGAAGCTAAAGTGGGGATGGGTCGAAATCATATCAACCAATAGGATTTAGACAAGTTTAGGTTATTATGTTTACCTTATCAATTAGATTTAACTCTAAGTTAAATAATTTAAATTTTACCGTGTCTTTTTGTTTTCTTACACTATATGGTTAATAAACTTACTATAACATGCCAAAAGAACCCCAAATTGTTTATTATTAATATATATATTCTTATCTAAGTCATTTGGACGATCCTTAGATTTTTAGGAAAAAAATAACAATTAATAATATAATATTTGTTTTAAAAACTATTTTTTGTCAATTTTGAAACTATTTGATATATGATTTTTTTGAAAGTCATAACAGAATTATATGTTCAAACCAAGTTGATTAAATCAACACTAATATATCATAGTGACCTAGAAAATTAGTTTAATTCATAAAAAGTATCAAATTACATTTATTTTGGTGTTAATAACATCAATTATGTGAATATTTCATTAATAAGATAATTACTGCATCATCATTGTGTCATAAATAAATTAAATTATTTAATGTCTAAAAATTACAAATAAAATACCATTATGTAATAAATCGTTTTATATTTCTAATGATTATTTATATTCTAATTTATCTTATGTATAACCCCATATTAAAAATGATTTACTTATTAAACTTTGATTTTAACTATTTTAACTATTCATTAAATAAAATAATATTAAATGTCATAATCTAATCCAAGTGGACCTAAATGGTCATATTATATTCATAAGGTTGTTTTTGGTCGAATTACACTTATCCAATAGAATTAGGACATGTGTTAGGGTAATAGTAATATCATATTTACCCTTAGTTACCCTATTTACTATTACCCGGGGTAAAAAAAGTAAAAAGTTACTATTCACCAAAAAATTATTTTTATCTCATTGAACCACATTTTACTTACTGATATCAAACGTGTCTGTCGGATTTTTGAAATACCATTCACAGAAGCGGTAAAATTACGTTTTATGCAAAATTCATTTTTTAACCTACCACTTAGTGGTTTCACTATTCATCAAAAATTGAAGTTTTTCAGAAAAATGCCAAAATTTCACCCTAAGCTATAATTGATATTCCGAATTCAAAAATGATTTCTATTTTACAAAATTCCCAACATATAAGTTGCATTAATTAATTTTATAATTAATTTCCGCTGTCACAACAAATAGCGTGTTTTTAAGAGATAATAACTATCAAAAGATTAACACTTGTTTATGTCTGGTGTAAATGTGAAATTACATCCAATGACCAACATTGTATTGAATTGTAAAAATATATTCTAAATATACTTTAAAACCACTCAAATTAATAATTTATCAATATTAATTATTTCGATTAAAAAGTTGTTTTTAATTAAAATTTAGTAATTTTCACTATTCATCAGAAAATGAAAGTTATCCGAAAAGTACCAAAATTTCACCGTAAGCTAATTTCGATATTCTGAATCCATAAATGAAGTCCATTTTGAAAAATAAAATTTACAAAATTCCAAAAAGTGTTTATTACTATTCATTACGGCTAGTTTTAATAATATCTTAATAGCATATCGTTTTTTAGCGAAACTTGGTGTTGCGTACAACACACGCTATCGTGGAAGGTAGTGATTGCGTGTAATTCAAGCCAGGTCAGAGATGTGTGTTGTGAAAGCTCCTTTTGGTGTAGCATATAACACAAGACATTAATGAAATTAAAAAGAATATTTTTCATAAAATCTTGGGGTGTTACAGGTCCCATTTTGACTGACAAAAAATATATCATTCAATACATGAGGTCTGTAAAAAACTCATGAATAGTGTTTCACAGTATCCAATGTAAGGGAAAATAATATGGATGGTTATTTATACCAACAGCATTAGCCATATTTGGACCTGGTAGATAGAAAAAGCTACAATTCATGGCATATACAAAGTATCCATGAACATATTCATCTTATAAAGAAAATATTTTATCACAAATTTCCTTGAATTGATTTCTCCTAGGTTTTATCCACTCATTTTGTCAAGGGGATGGAAATTCTTGTTGTCCAGGGGACCTCCACAATTCAGTGAAGGCCAAAAAGATAGAGCAGGTGCATGGGGTGGCTTAAAAATAATGGAATCTGATTCACCTCTCACCACTATTATTCGTAGGGATGACAGGGCTACCTAGTACTTGAGGTTAGTATTTTTTAAGGATTATTATATTCAATGGGAAATATAATAGAAATATTAAAACTCACTTGTATATTCCACTAGGATAAGTTGTTTTCATAGCTCATCATGGAGGTTACAGATTCACCTAGAATGAATCTCATCTGGGGGAGAAATCACATGAAATAGCAAGTCAAAACATTCTATTTAGAAATGAATTCTAAGACTCTCTTATTCTCCCATTGTCTATTGTTCTTGACTTTGATGACTATTGTCTTTGTAAATGTATAACTGAAATAGAAAAGAAACTACCAATGGATATCATCCCATCATTTTATCTAATGAGATAGAAAATTTGTATACTATAAAATTGTAACCCATTCAGGGTTTTCGCTAACTATCTATGTTTCATATCTTCTTATTACTTTATGGTTCCAATCATGGGATTACAATAAGACACATAATGAATCGAGTGTTCTTCTGGGTCACATGTGCCTTTGAATATTTGTAAAATGGGGTACTTGAAAATTTTTGGTGGTGGAGTATTACACTTTTAATGAATGTATAATTTCTGTTTTACATGTATTGGATACTTCCTTCCCTCCATGCCATCCAAGAGAGATATAAATTATATGACAATGTTAATGATCCCATGATGCTTGTCTTGTTGAACCTTATCCTAGGTAAAAAATTAAGGTGAAATACTGGATGTTTACGCTCTACTGGTACATATCGATGATACTCAATTGAGACATCCTTTTTGTATATTCCTGAATCTATTAAGATTGTTTCGTTAATGGAGGAAGATCATGATATCCTCTTGGGAATGGATTCAAGTAGATTCATGGACCCGATTCTATGTTGGATGAGCATCAAGTACAAGATTAATTTTCTTGGATAAGCCTATCTGGTTGAGATACACATGATAGAGGCTCTCCATGGGATCATATATGATTGTATGGATCCCTCGGAGCAACTTAGTGTTCATTCACCTCAATTATTTTATTTCTTCCTCCTATAGAGTGAATCTAACCTTAAGCATGGGGGGATCATTCACATTCGGAGAGAGAGGTGGGTTATGGCTAGAACTTTTTTTAATCTTCTTATTGTGGGGGATTTTAGGAGGGGTGGTGGTAGATTGATTCTATGAATACATAAATTCTCACATTCCCTCTGGTTCTAGGTAACCATACATTTAATTTTAGTGTGGAATGGATTCTTGGAAGAATCAACCACTCCATATTCTTTTGAATTTTCATTTTTTTCTGTGATCCATGTGATTGAATTCTGTGATATTCTCAAATGTGTAATTCATTTAGGGTGTCTTACCAAATTCTGAATTTTAGGATAGCTTTTTACATCCATTTTTTGATATTCCCCTTCCATTCTGTGGGGAGTTTCATGTTTCTTAGTGAATGGTAACTTAGTGGGAACCATTATATGAACATTTCATATGCACCCATTCTAGGGGCCATAAATTGTAATCTATGATGGAATAGGGGTCCACACTATACATTGTAATCCTAATTACGGAATAGACTGATGTCTATTGGGTGGGTGGTTGATGAAAAAATATCTCCCTTCTATATTGGCTGGGTATACTTTTGTTTCATTTTCATTGTACATTGGCCAAGATATGTCAATCTTATAGGGGTATTTTTAGTTATAATTTCCCCCATCCCTACATGATTGGGCTACTCCCATATAAGGTGGTTGTAACTACTCTTTCCATTTTATTGATGTTAGGCATTCTCATTAGGGTTTGAGCTAGGTATGGTGACGGTTCTACACATGACTCTATTGGGACATGAAGAATGCTTATTTATCGGCTTCGCTTATGTGATAATAAATTATAATGTTCTCGGAATCCTGGTTTATGAGTTTTTCAACGGATCTATTTCATCGTTCCTGATTCTTTTGAGACGTACTCAACGATAGTTCTTATAAATAATGTGACTTATCTTAAATAGGGATGTCATTTTATCACCATCTTGGGACAATAAAAATATAGGATTTTTTTTCTAATCGGTTATTCTAGATGGGATGTGGAATTAATTGAAATTATCTCTAATCTCTCCATCCCTATATATGGAAAGAATATGGGGCATTACCAATAAGGAAATGTATCTTGTGAAACACATAGAGTGAGGTTATTTCGAGATCATTCTTCTACAACGTTGATTGTGGACACCATGAAGACTGAATGGATTCTTGGTTGATTTGATGATGAAGCTCCCCCAATATTTTGTCATGAATTGTGTATGAATCATACAGAAATAATTTTCTTTCAATTGGAGGAGAGCTATCTATAGAATTAGATGAATTTAATGTCTTCATTCTACTGAAAACACTCATGCTATGTCGAATTGATAAGTGGAAGTGGGACAAAATATAACTACTATTTCATCCACACAGAATTCTATTATCATGAGTAACATATCAATTTTTTCATCATATAGAGATTCATCTACTTGGTCTTCCAAATTTGGATGATTCTTATTTAATTCTTCCATAGTAGTGGGGATAGTAGATATCTCATTGATATATGGATGGTATGGAGGAAAATCAGAAGATATTCATGGACCTGAAGCATCTTATGGATGAAAAATATGTCTCTTTTAATTTCCATATTATCTGTAATTTTTGACCACTTCATTAAAATAAACACAAAATTCATGGTCTTTCTCGTACATGACATGGAGAGGGGCCGACCTTCTTGTCGATGTGAAAATTTTCTGTGTGGGGGACCATCACATCCAAAACCATTATGGAGAGGGATTACATTGTGGATTAATATATGACTATGGGGAGAATTTATATGGTGTATACACTAGGTAGGATCATCAAGGAGGACCACGACAAGAGTATGACCTTCTTGCTGGTTAAGGTCATTATTGGGAGGACCTTCATAGTGACAACCATCATGTTGAGGACTACAATCATTACTAGATGTCTAACTGTTGGGGGAATTTATATAGTGAATACAATAGGGAGGACCTTCAAGGTGGACCACAATAAAGGGAGGACATTCTTTCTATTTATTTTCATTTGGGGAGGGGAACCTTCACAACGACTATCATCATGGTGAGGAACACAATAATAGTTGGATGTCTGACTGTAGGGATAATTTTTGTAGTGTATACCCTATAGAGGACCACCAGGGTTGACAACAGTAAGTGGTGGAACCTCATGAAATGAAATGTCATTGTGGGATAAACTTCACTGTGACTGTCATTGTTGTGAGGACTGTTATATTAAATTGATGTCTGAATACAAAGTCAATATCTATAGCATATACCACGGATAGGACCATCAGGGAAGATGACTGCAAGGGGAGGGAATTCATACTGTTATAACTTTTAGTCACAAGGAGAACTATCATTATTCTCTTCGGTATATTGGATATCATGGTCAATAATTTCACACCCATGAAACCGGACTTCATGGTGTGCTCTAACAGGATTACCTTCATTGCTTCTCCAAACAACATTTCAGGGAGGACCTTCGAAACTACAAACACCACTTTTATAATTTTTTATTGAAATAGAATGATCTTGAGAGACCATTGTAATTTTTTTGATGGAATTAATAAATATATCTTCCTGTAGATCAGGATCATGAAACTTCTCTTCATTTTCTATTTATCTTTGGTAAGTATCTTTTTTTGGTGGTCACTTTCAGGAAACTGGGGATGCTTTCTATTTGTAATAAAATTTATTTATGGGTTACTATTTTATTTGTTCTTATGATTATGTTAGGATAATAATATGTGAAACATTCACTTTTGATGGACTATATGTCTACCCTAGAGTGTCCACCATGGTGGACCGGTGTTCCCCAGTTAGAATGAGTATTTTTTCTCAATCTGTTTGTATATTTATCAAAGAATACGGCTGAAAACCCTCTTGGAAGAGAGTAGGGATGTATGTCTATTATACAATAACCAAATTATTTTTTGGATGAGTCACTGCACATGGGTATATGGTGTGGTGATCCATATTCTTTTTTTACTAAAGATGTGATTATTTCTAGATAGATCTAGAGGATATGGTCTGGAATTGATTTCTGGTCCTCCATCATGACCATGATGTGTTTATAGATGTATTGTCATAGATTGGGAATATATTCCTATTTTTTATATTAGATGAGGAATATATGCTTTCTATAGTCCACTATATTCTTCTAGTTGGTACTATCAGTTTTCTTGTATGGGAGAAATGGAATGCCACATCCTATTATTTATAGCTAGGATATGCCAGTTGTTTTCTCTTATTTCCATCGTATTTAATGATGGGATTAATATTTTCAATCAAGAATTTTCGTATAGTAATTTTTCGTTGTATTTGTATGATATTTTTGGTATGAAACCACATGAATTTCCATCTATTTATATTTTATTTTCATCACATTTTACTGATGGGCTTGGTATGAGGGAGAATGAATTTGCTACAACATGTAGTTGATTTTTATCATACCAGACTAGTGGGATTCATATTCATTATTCGGGATTTTTTTCTGGTTATTTTTTCCTTCATATTTTAATGATGGAGTACATATTCATTGTTATGAATTTTCATCTGCTTATAATTTTTTGACCTACTTTCAGGACCGGTTTGGTGAGAATTGGTGGAAATTTTATCCTGCACATAATGTGCCACCATATTTTCATAGTCGGATTTATAGGTGTATATTTGGATATATGTATGCTCATAGGTTACCACTGTATTTCCATGGTGTTATTGTTCAGTAAAAACGATGATAATGAAATGTTATTTGTGGTTAGATCATTTTCCTCAATGGGACGGTCGGGTCACCCGTGTCTATTGAACATCAGTAGGATCCCTTGACCTGATAACCTCTTCTGAATGAGTATACATGGAAACAATGTATTGGTAGTGACATCTTCCGAAAAGGGCCCGTGAGTGAGACTATTGTACAATAGTGATGAGGCCATTGGTGGAGAATTAATTCCCCTACCTAATATAAGTTAGGTACTCATTATCACAATCTGATGATAAGGACTTAAAATTATTAGATACGGCTAGCGGAGTTTCCAAATTCTGGGATGGTGGCCGGTATTGTGTGGGTAGTTTATGGGATTTCATCATGTGGATGGTCTGTCTTGCTCACTCTAGTGTTATAAAATTACCATTATTATGATAGTCCTATATTACTTCATTTGATAACCAGTGTTGTAAATGATGAGTGGTTGATGGATTCTTCTTCCTCATAGAGTATTGGGCCAGTTGAATAGTGTTCGACATGCATGTTTGTAAGAAAATTTGGTATTCCATTTGATTGAAGTATGATATGAAGAGCACATGAAATATAATTTACATGTACATAGAATAAAACCGTGTCATATTATCATCTCATGATCACTTGTATAATTGATGATCCCTCTTGGCCTTACCCCATCTTTGATGCAAGGGGGACAATGGTCAGGTAACACCACCACCGTGGTTAAGGTTTCATGTTAGGTTCATCATTTTTTAAAAAAAAAATTCACCTGACAATAAATTTATAGGTGGTATGTTTTGTTAAATTTTTGTTGTTATCTGTAATATCATTTAATGGTCTCCAATGAGATTATTCAAGGAGCCACAAACACCAAATTCCTCCCAGATCCATGATTTATGGAACCACATTCCAAAAGTAAGATTTTTTTTCTATGATTTGTCCAACAACACTGAAGAACTAACATTGTTCTATAAGTTGGGAATTGAGAACCATCAAACCCTTTTGGTTTGAATTATTTCCCATTCGGGGGGGGGCACTCTTATTGATTTAATCAATGTTGATATGTTCATGAATCCTTTGTTCATTACCAATAATGTGTTTGAGGATTACACATAGGTACGATTGGTCATAAATACATGTGGGTTCAAAATCATATGTATGTATCTATGGTCCTCTATTAATAAATATATCTGCATGTATCCTTATTTCTTCATCAATTTTACCCTTTTGTGAAAAGATGAGGAATTCCTTGGTTTTTTACATAGAGAATACTTGTTTAAACCCTGTGATTAGCCACTCTAGAGATTACCTACACCTGGGGAGGAAAAAATGGTTTTTATTTTGGTATAAAAACCATAATATGAGTTTATTATATATCCTCATGAGAGGAATCAGAACCCTCGTAGTTCAATGCCACTTAATTGGACACATAGCCTTTTAAGGTTGTCTGGGGATTACCCAACCATGTAGTTTAACATAATGCTACACGTACCTTTTGTCAAAAGGTGCCCAGTCATGATTTGATGTGAGACTTATGATGAGGTATCCCAAGGGACCATGAAGAGGTTTTCTCTTTTGGGATGACATGACCCTTCCAAGGATGTGCTTGGAAAACATTAGGTTGTATTTGGGAGTTCATGTTTGACCTCAAGGAGGCTTCATATGTATCTATGTTAGATAGAAATCAAAGAACATCTATTTCAGATGCCTATTCAATTTAATATCATGTGGCGAGGATGACCGTGAACCATCGTGAAAATGAAGAAATGTATAAGATATGTGAATTGTTAGTCTTATCCTGTAAGTATATTTCCTTTGTACCCTAGTAATTTTGCAGTCAATCTCTAGGTTGTTCTGAAATATTAGGACTTTTACCTATAAAGGAATCTCATTAAGGAGCCATGGTCGAGGATAAGGCATCAGATCTTCCAATTTGGTTTATGGTTGGTGATTATATTTGTAAAGATGACCAATTTAAAATTTAATATCAGGAAGATTTTATTAACTTCACAAATCTCTATGCCCAAGTTATTGATTCTAGGTGTGAGAAACCAGATAAAGAAATAGATCTAGTGATCGCAAAAAACATTGTCATCTACTGATGAATGATTATAGAACATAAAGGGGGAGAGAGTGGATTTAAATGGTCCCATTTCTACTATTGTATTCATATCATAGATAGTCATGTTCCTCGATATATCGAGATATGTCCCAGACTGAGTAAAATTTGATAAATAGTACCACCTCCCATAGGAAAGGCTAGGGGGTTACCTTAGGAGGATAACCTAGAAATTGGTTCTGGTATAGGGGAGGAGCATCTTTAGTCACCACAATGAAACACAATTGTTATTTCCTCTGTCTCACACTAGTCCTGATCAAATGGAAAGGCTGGTGATTCCCCTTTATCCCTTGAATGTGGAGGATCACATACCTATCCTAAGGTTTGAACCTAGGAAACCATCGAGATGTAAATTTAGGCACATTCTGAGGGACTGCTTTACTGTGGGGATTACCCACGTGACTCCACTTCTCATGGGTATATAACTAATAATTGAATTTTGATGCACTAGATGGTCTCATAAAACATATATGACGGCTATGGGAGAGTCCTTGACCTAATAATTTTATATTCACTCATGGAGGCACTACTGATGATATGATACAAATAGAAGTAAATGATTAAATATGGATGGTATAACTCCCTAGGACAACCCACACCGCATATCATATCCTTACACAAACAGGGTTTTCCTCTACATAGAATTTTTCTATTGGTGAAAGGAGTCCATACACATACCATAGAAGTGTTTGGACTTGATTTAGATCTACATAACTCTTTTTTTGTGTGTTTCTAGGTTCCATGCACATATGATGATTCTATGTGGGGTTGAGTTCCATCCCTGTAACAATTAGTTATGCAGTGCAGGGTTCCTCCTTCATTGATATTTGCTATGAGGGATTCTTAATTGCATAGGGTTTATTGGTTTTATTCCCACAATATGTATACATTTATGGATGTAGGGTATAAGATCATATAATTAGCTTTTTTCCACTATAATTCTATTTGGTAGGTTTTACATGAAGGGAATCATCAAAAGGGTCCATCTTCTGTGTTGCTATCTTTTTTCATGGCTTAGTCAATAAATAAATATATTTATGGTATCCCTAAGGTTACAATACATTGACAGTAAGAGGATAGAGATATTGGTGTATCCAGTCATTTTTGGTGTGCCTAATGTCTCTTTTGTGGAAGCCCACAATGGATTTAGTCAATGGGAGGCCATTTTGGCTGCCAAAATACCATCCTGGATATGCAATTGGCTATTTTTTTGGGAGATGGGGACACTAACATTACCCATAAACAATTTATATATAGAGAAAACATTTTCTAGATAGATGTCACTACCGCTATTTACAAACATTGTTATGTTGTTTGTGGGAGCCGCTAGATCCACACTTTTCCTAGACTGTTTGGAGTGGAGGATAGCCATCCGGAGGGGTAGTCTGCAAAGAAATCTGTAATTCATGTGATCAATTCATCCTTTTCCACTTAAAACTATTTGGATATTATGTTCAACCTTCCTCAGGTTTTTTTCTACCCTTTTCCTATTTCAATAGAATCTCCATCTTATAGTTTTTGGAATTTCTTGGACCTAACAGTCATCCAACTGATTATCCCCGGTGGAATAAAATTTATTATGAGTATCTTGAATTTTCTAATGAGATATGAACCATTAATCTCATGTTATCTATTGATAGAATAAATTATTTTGGTTTTTAGATTAGTAATCATAGAAAATAGAATGTCATGTTGGAAAATTATAATTTTCATCCATTGTTATGAATGATGAAAAAATATATTTTGTTGTCTCTACTTATATTTGGACCAAAGAAACCCATTAACGATATTGATTTCTATTTATCTACATTTATCAATTGTATAAAATTCATGTGGGATACATTTGTTACAATGCATGATACTTATAGAAGTGAATAATTAACATTGAGGTCCATGTTGTATGGGATGATAAATGACATCCCCTCTTATATAAATATATCATTCAATATCATTAAAGGCTTGATGGGGCGTACTATTTGTGACTAACACACATACTCAGTTCTATTTAAACATTCCCCAAGGAAATTTTTTTTACAAAATAAGAAATTTTTACATGGATGACAAAAATATCAGTCCTGGACGAAATGATTCAATGGTAATATCAAAAATGATACACCACCATCCCCAATAAGAGGTGATAAACTATAAAATAAACTGAAATATATTAACACTTTTATTGGTAAAACATTTTTCAAAAACATTAAAAAATTAGGTTGTAAGAGATGATTAATTTTATTTGAATTTCATTATTGCAATTATTTCAATGTTATAAATTTCCTTGATGTCATGCATATAAAAAATTTATTTTATAGTTTTATTGGAGAGTTACTAAATGTTCGGATAAAAAATAAAGACTAAATCAAGGAAACGTTGGATTTTATTCAAATGTGGATAGGGGAATTGTTAGAAGAGGTGAAGGGTAAATGGCAGAATTTTCTTCATCAATCAACATACACACTATCTAGAAAAGAATATTTTAAAATATTCCTTTTGAGTTAGAGAGCAATGGTTCTATAGGGGTATTAATAAAATATCAATAATTTCATGTTAATGATTAATTTTAATATACATAGAGTAAAAGCACAAAATTTTCTTGTTTTAATGAACGATTTGATTTGTGTTTCTTTCTAATACAATTTTCCTCAAAATTTAGTACATATAATTACAGTACACATTCTCTTTTTCAAATCTTTGTGCAGTAAATTTTGATACCCGACAGAGTTTCACATTTGGAATAAGGACGTTTCAAAAATATTATGTGAATTAGTGATGTTCTTCACACCACAATTCTTTGATATAATGGTTCATCAGATAGTTCACATTGTTAGAGAGGTTCAACTATATGGTAATTTACATTATATATGGATGTACCCCAATGAATGATATACAAATATTTTAAAAGGGTATGTCATGAATCGAAGTCTTCTAGAAAACTGAATTGCCATCCCATAAATTTTTTAATAATATTCTTAATTATGTATTGATTAACTATCAGAGGTTGACATCATCGGTCTCCCAAAGTCTTGTCACAGGAAACACCTTCTAGAAAAAGGTATTTCCAAAAGATATGTTGTTACAATTACCTTGATAAAGAAGTAAAACATTGTCCTTTATATTTTACATAACAATATATATGTTGATCAATACATTGAATCCAAAAAATGAATTTCTAGATATTTGAATCAATCAAGTGATGTGGTATTTAAATAAAATACACATATTCAATGGATTATAGGATGGTTCTAAGATTAAATTTATATTGACTTATTTGACATCAAAATTCAATTACTGAACGACTTCAATGGATAGCTAGGGTACTGAATGTATGTTTTATATCTTACACTAGTATTTTAATAAATTTTTATACATTCTATAAAAAACAACGTGATCACTAAAGTATGATGAAAAATGGTTGGGTTATGCTTCTGGATGACGCAATGCACATATCTGGTTCCATGGATATAAATTTCATTTATGAAAATATTGAATAGGGATTTTTAGATAACTCCTTAAAATGTAGATCTATGAATCATACAATAATCTATTGATTATGTGTATATGATATCCACCCATAATCCCTTGATGTATTCAAATATACCAGAATTTATTTATGTTAATCAATGTATGGATCAACATGTTTTCAATTGTATTAAATTTAAAGGTTTTCTTTCTCCCACATTGTCAATGTAATTATAACAAAATCTCTTCTAAAAATCCCATTACAAATAAGTCGTTTTCTATAATGAGACATTGGGAGACCAACACTATCAAAATAGGATAGGTAATCAGTACAAGATTAAAATAATTCTTCATCAATATATCATTCCTCAATAAAACCATCTATCTAACTTTGATTCTTCGCATACCCTTTCAAAAACATCATATATCATTCAATGTGCTATATCCACCTATATTGGATAAGACGACCTATTTGAACCTATGTATCCAAGTGAACCATCAGATGGACCATTATATCAAATAATGATTGTGGTAAAAACATATCTAATTCACATAATATGAGTTAAACCTCCTTATTCATGATGGGAAACATTTCCAATTTTATAACATTACTGTATAAGAATTTACAAAATAAGAATATTTTGGTAGATATATTTCATGAATTGTAAGGCAGAATGGAATGTAAATCAACATGCAACAAATCCTACATCAAAACATGTCATTCGTGTGATTTTATTCCCTATAACATCAAATTAGTCATTCAAATGACATTATTTATATTTGATGAATAACCATGTGGAACTTTTATACTATTAAAGAAAAAGGAAAAATTAAAAAAATTTAGGTATGGATAGAGTGTAAGATATTGGGGGATCATATGTCTTTCATTTACCCATCAAAGCTTCCAACTCTTACCGTATCCTTCTTACAACCAATTACAACCTATCCTTGATTCAATATTTCTCTTTTCGAAAAACATTTATTAACATACAAATAAAACTACAAATTAATTTTTTTCTACATGTTTGATGTAATAAAAATGTCTGACATACCACCAATTCAAATAATATAATTCGAAAAAAAAATTATTTCCTCTTCTAATATTAATTTTTATAGTGTTTGTAAATTTTTTTCCCAAAAATAGTGTCGATATCATTTACTTCATTTTATAGTTGATCCCCAACTACTGGATATAGTGTTGAACCAAGGTCGATATTCTCATAAAATGCTAATCTATGATTAGTATCTATTCTATAGATGTAAAAAATTTTGATTTCCCAAGAACACAATCCTAGAGAAATGTTTTATAAAAATGAGTGTGTGTGTTTTTAACAAATTAGGCACTCCAAATTCCCTTTTATTCTATACCCTGAAAATTTTCAATAAGTGGGGAAGTAGTTAGTTATCCTCTAAAATATAGTTCACAATGTGAATTATTTATTTTTATGAGAATCATACATTATAACACATGTATGTTACATCAATTTCATATATTTCATCAATGGATCAAAATATACATATATATCTTTACTGAGATTCTTTAGTTGATATATATGTCAAGAAAACATAATGTATTTGTTCATTATGAATAAACATGGACACATTTTATAATTTACCAACATGAAGGACCATATATTGTGAGTACTAATCCTTATACCAAAAGGATTTATTCTATCTGTAAACAATGTGAGATGAAATTTTATCGTCTCATTTCAAAATTATGGATACATGTAATCAATTTTCAGCTACTTAGGAGAATCTATATGATGGAAAATGTTCCTATTATTAATTCAAGTATATTCCTTCCATGTTAATAGTCTCATGGTTTCATAGCATCCATATATTCATCTAAATCATGGAATGATTGGAAACTAATATACAAAATTTGAAGGAAATTATTCATATTTATTATATCGATTTTCCCTACACTTAGAGTATTTTATGAGTGATTCATAGTTCTTTGGAAATAACATGGAATTATTTAGAAAATAATATATTTAAATCTATTAATGATTACCATTTAATGTAATAATCATTGATCATCATATGTATGACATGGCAGTTCGTTTTATTCATGTATCATATCATTTAGGAGACAATGTAGTTTGGTAATGTTGTTTTTACTCAATTAGCTTCCATCTTTCAAATTATATAAAAAGAATATAGATGATAATATTTTGTTTATAGTATAAATGATATATAATAATCTATTGGCCCATGTATTGAACATATCTAATATATTTGGACAATCAATAAGGTAATCATCAATTTTTATTATCATTTATTCTATGTGATCTCTCTCATCATTTACACTGGTATCCATATCAAATAATCCATAAACCATATTATCATCCAAATCAATGAAATTTGTTTCCCCATGTTTACTAAATCATTTATACATTTGATCTATTCCATAAAAAATCAAGTGTTCTTACAAATATTTTGGAATACATTGTCTTGAATAACAACAACATAAACACAGAAAAAGGATTTTATAATGGTTGTATGCTTACACTCTTGCAATCTGGATGAATACTACAACCCCATATTCATACTCATTTTTCAAACGATTAGCGTTATGACATTATCAATTCATGTGCATCATATTGGGTTCCTAAAATATTAATTTTTTTATAAGAAATAAATAAATACACATAAGATATTCATTATAAAATTTGAATATTATTTGAGATTCTAATTTGGGAAACCCAACATTTGATTATTTCAAATACATTTAGTATGCTTAGAAAATTAGGAAATTGGGTTTAATAAAATAATTACTCTACTGTGGGAGGTGTTATCCTATGAATTCATTTAATAGTGAAATTTATTGAAAACTATCATCCTCATCAACTCATCTACCATACATTTATCATTTCGTTTTTCTGACACACATCCTTTATCTCTATTGTAGATTCACCTAATTTACATAGAATACAATATTAGGTAGTCAAAAATCATATGGATAATGATCAGAGTAGTAAGAAGATTATAAAATAGATAGGGCATGAGCCTTAAAAATCAAATTAAAATAATAACTATTCAGAGGATGAAGTTGATGATGATTAGAGTTTTCTATAAAATAGATGGGGGATAAGTCTCAATAAAAAAATTGAAATAATAAATATTGTTAGACACATATTGATTCTTTCATAAATCCTGTAAAAAATAAAACTATAATATATAAAATTAAGGAGTAATAAGAAACTCAAATATGATAAACAAGAATAATAAACTCTCATTAAATCATCTATAAGATATAAATATTTATAAATAAAACATTTTTATAAATAAAGAGTTATTTCATATACTTGGATAGTAATAAGATATTTCTAGGGGTAAAACCAATACATATTGACCTAAATGACGAATATAAAAAATAATATTTATTATATTGAATTGGATAACATCCATTCTATTTTTTTGTAATAAGTGATGTAACAAACTAAGTAATTATTACACTTGTTTTAAATAATATATAAAATATTTGAAAATATATGAAGATTATTCAAATGTCAATTGACCACACCGACCTATTCCATAGATTCTTGGGATGTCATCAAATCATATCTACCCATCTAAAGGATTCTATATCACTAGTTGGGTGGAAAACACACCAACCCTTGCAACAACAATCCCATACCCACATGCCGCAATTGGGACAGAATGACTCCTTAGAGGTCACATTTTATAAGTGGAATTCCCTTAAATCACTCTGAAATCTATGTGGATTCATAAAATTAACAAATCTAATAAACAAAACTTCCCATATAATGTTTATACTACAAAAATATTAAAATAAAAAATTATTTTAAGACACAACGAAATAGACTCATAAGCTACCCAACTACCAACATTAATATTGGTTTATAGAAAATTATACATATGGTGAAAACTAGGATGAGACATCTACTATATGGTTAATTCCACTATTTATCAAGTGAAAATAAATCATGATTTATCCACACATTCAGAAAAATAGATGAGTAGCTCAAAATCCCATACATTAATTCACAACTACAATTTCGAAGGAAAGAGATGCTCGTATGGACTTGGAGTGATGCCTGGAAGGCTCGTAATATTATTTTTCCAAACTAAAAAAAATAATATGAAAAATATTTATATCTCTATGGAAAAATCTCTAAAATGGCTAACTCAACACAGTCACAACTGGAAAACAGCCTCCACCACTACCATAACCATTTCTTTCTAACACCCTGAGTCCCCCAAGCTAATGTAAAGAATTTATTACATTCGAGAGAATTTAGAGAATGTCTTATGATTGAGCCCTGTATTCCTTTAACACTTAAATAATTTGAGCCATGAATTTAAGCCTTGTTTCGAGCTTTGATTCAATCTCTGATTCACTAACGGGTAGTGCCGGTTGAGGGTAGATTCCACATAATGATTTTGATTTCATGACACATTCACTACTGGTTAAGATTTTTAAAATAGAATAAGATTCTTTTTTAGTTATTCCAAAAGAGTGCCAAGAAAGATAAATTTTATCATTTCTTTAGTAATAAAAATTAAAAAAATATAGCTTTATCCACTCATTTTAGTTCTCATAAATATCAATATTTATTAGTGCTAAAAAACTACTAATAAATAATCAATTTATGAGCACTAATTACATATACACTGGTATAGAATTTATAATTATAATTATAAACAAAAATAAATTGAAAATAAATTCGTATATTTAATAAATATATAAAAATATTAACTTATTAAATAAAATCATTATTTAAATATACTTATTACAATTTAATAATTATTTAAATATATAATAAATTATTTATAATTATTTAATGATTTTTAAAAAATAATATTTATATCATTATATATATAAATAATATTATATATATATATATATATTAAATATATATTTAAACATTGTAAATATATTGCTTATTCAAGGAAATTTATTATAAATTTAATAATTATATAAATATATATTATTATTCCATTGTAATTATTAAAAAAACTTTTAAAAATATATCTATATATTTATAAATATAAATATATAAATGTATACATATTGAAAACATACATTTAAAAATATATATTTTTATAATGTTATTAACAAATATATTATTAACATTGTTAATGAATATCTAATCCTAAGTGAATGAATATCAAAAATGAGTGAAAGTGAATAAATTGAAAATAAAAATAATTTATAAATATTGAAAAATGGAAAATATTTATGTGTGTTTATTATAAAGAAAATTTCATTAACTGTGTATATTTGAAATAAATATAGTATAAATTTTATCTATGTGAAATTGAAAAATCAAATGACATTCAGTTATGTTCATCACTATATGCAATTAGTCAATAATTTTGAATCTTATTATTTTTTAATAATAAAACATTATTCAATATATATATATATATATATAATTTAAATAATAGATATTTTTTATTATATAAATAATATATATGTATATATATAACATGTAATATTTTTTAATATTATCATTAATTATTTAATTAATAAAATGTTAAATATTTTTTGAGTTAACTATTTTTATTAATTTTTATTTGTTTAATTTTTTTAATATATATATTTATTTAATACATAAAATTATTAGAAATGATATTTTAAATATTGTATAATCAATTTATTGATTTTTATCAATAATTATTTAATTAATAAAATTTGAAACATTTTTTTAATAAATTTTTGATCGTTTTTCTGTATTTAATTATTTAATTTTATTCAGATCATTATCAATTCTAGAAAATGTTCGATAATGAATACCTTGATGAGGGTGAAAAAATGCACTCATAAAGGGAAAATCTTAATAGTGCTAAAAATAAAAATTCGATAAAGATTAACTTATATCAGTGCTAAAAATGAAGTAGTGATAAAGATAATCCATTATCGTAGCTAAAAATGATGATAACGGTTACATTTATCAACACAATAAATCACTGATAGAAGTTAAAATATATCATCTTATTTTGTATCGCTGATAAATATTCTCTTTATAAGTTCATTTATCAAGCACTAATATAGACAAATGTTGTTAAAGAACCATTTTGTAGTAGTGCAAGTTGTATCACTTTTTTACTTCTTCATTTATGAAAATAAATTATATATTAATAATTCTAAAAAAAAATATTTACCATACATTTTGATGTTACTATGTGGAAGGAATAATTTTTATCCATCCCCTTCTCCATAAAATGGGATACAAAACCACCACTCGTGTGTATTCTAGGCTACTTCCTTATGAACCGATGTAATTTATTTTCCATAACTCACTCACATGGATATTCATAATGATAGAAATAATTAATATAAAATATAATTATGAAATATTATTTATAATTATAACTTTCATATATCATTTATATCATTTACCTTACACCCATTATGGAAATAATACTTTCTCTTATGTGTGCATATTAATTACTATATGAAAGAATCATTTCGATTTATTTTACATGATCTACATTAATCAATGATTCTAGAAATATATATAGTGAATGAATATTATATTTAATAAATTAATATAATTATTTTAATTATGTAAATATATCCTATACTCATGAACTTGAACTTTCATAATCAATCAGGCATTAGAAATCATGGCAAATAACACCCAATACAATAGTATTATTGTTATATTATTAACGATTAGGTGATAAAATGTTATAAAGGAATCATATTTGTTATTATAAAAATATATTTGGTTTCATAATAAATTAAAAAATATTTTAAAATAATTATAGAAGAGTTTAAAGCAGATTCAACTAAAGCGAAGTGTGAGGTTATGGATTTCATATCAATTGACACTCTATTGTGACATTTTTTATTATCCACGTATTCAGTTTTATGTAATGTATAAATATACCCATTGATATATTTTAAATGAGTATCTATTTATTTATATTGATTAATGTTTCAATCCATGTTATTCTATCATGGGGATTCAATTTAAAAGTTACCAAAGATGTAATAATTTATTTTATATATCTAAATTTCTGTATTACACTTATTTTATTTGAAGAAATATTATAACATATCCTTCATGAAATCGATATATTTTCTTATCCTACATATATTTATTGTCATCCCACATTTTCTTCCAACATTTCCCCTCTCTGGTACATGAGCCATTAAAATAAATGTTTAAAAGTAAAAATGATTTTATTTATCTATTAACCATAGATTTTATTCATCCTTGTCAATATTATTCATTATTGTTTTCAAAAAGTCCCTATTTATTATTAAGATAGTTTATTAATAAATTTTTTTTATATCCATGAAATTAAAAAATAATTCATAGAATATTTATAATTTTCACATTTAGGTTCGTTTTGACTATCTTTACAAAGAATCAAAATGAATTTTTTTATTATATATGTCTATAAAAGACTTCACCTCCACCAAAACAGTTTAATGATTTTTAGATTCTCCTCCATGTATTAAATTAATTTTAAAATATTATTATTAAATTTTAATTTTAATATTGCACTTTTATTTTATTTATTTTTCCAAAGGAAATGATTTAATTATAAAACCAATATTTTTGATAAACCGATGGTCACCACATATCTCGTAATGATTTTATGTTATGTATCGTTCTCATTAAACATTAAATCACTTGTGATCACTCTACCCTACAATTCTATTAAATATAAATATTGATTCTATCAACTATATTATTATTAACAATACTATATAAGATTTTTGTGCAAAGTGTTTTTTATGAATGATATTTGATTGACAGGGGGAAATCATGAAAAATCTATATTCAGAACTCAATACAGATACTTATATATAAGGAGTATTATTTATAATTGAGTTATTCATGAAATATATAATGAATGGATTGGACATGTAGTGATGTGTGGGGACCAATTATAGATAGTCGTGTGATGCATCAATAATTCCCTTGAGTCATATTAATTTGATATATTTATTGGTCTTTAACTACCATATAATGAATCTATCTTAGTGTAATGTCATGATATCATAGAGATACTAATAGTTAAGATCAAGATTTCAAATATGAAAAATTTCTTTTATTCGGATTTCTATTATTATTATCTATGATAATATTTCATCGATATTATCCGTGAATGAATTTAGTGATAAAGTTAGGGATTATATTGATTTTGTTTTATGTTATTTTACTTTTTATATTGTTTATTCAATATTTAGTCATTATAGATTCGAATTTACATTACCATTAATCATTAATTGGGATAAAATATATTTGTTATCTATTATTCTAGTTATGAAAAATAATTTTTTGAATGACTTTAATAGATGAAGAACAATTTATTTTCTTCATATTTGACATTTTTTTCCCAATGTAAAATGGGTATAATTTATGTATTTTACTATCCAATATGACGAAAATGATTAATATTTTAGGATTACAACCCTTGTATCTGTACCAATGTAATAAAGTTACAATGTATACTAGTTTACTATAGTTTGTGTTGTTTTATCCATAATCAATTATCTTATTGGGGTGTTTTCATTTGTCTCCACGTATGGATTATTTCTATTATAGTTTAAATATTTTTTCATGGTTTTATCGTGGTCCTATTAATTCATTAAAAATTTATTGGTTCCCCTAATATGGATACACATAGACCGATATAGATTTATTTTCATTGTCCCCTAAAATTAGAACTATTTTTTGAACTGAATTATTATTTTAATATCTTCAACATAGTTATGGTTTACTCATAGATTATGATTTTAGGTTCTATCTCAGGATAGTTACTAGGAAACATCATCTATATCTAGATAAAACATATATTCTTTTTATAGGGATGAATTTTCATTTCATATCAACAATTTTAATGAAAAACATTCTTTTGACGTTATGATTTGGAGATACAATTGTTGGGTCTCTATATGTATATGGTATTGAGGATTTTTATTTTATGATCTTAGGGGTTCTATGTTGATGTTTTAGACAATCATTACTATTTCAACTATGGTGTGAATTTATTAATAATCTAAATAAATATTATCATTAATTCCCACTCATATTTAAATTGATGAATTTTTTTCCATATAGTGTACATATGGGAGTCTTTTAAACATATATTAATGATGATTATGTTGGGTAATATTATTGGGTGTTGTGGGTGTGTGAAACATTTCCTGATTCCTTCTTTCATTTTGGAACTTTTTTCAGTTAACTAAAATTATCACTCTGATTGGTCTGGTGGATTGGATATGAAAATATAAGAACCATATTTTGATCTTATTTTGGAGATGAGACATGTTGTTACTAATAGTGACTCCATTTGGGTTTTTTTTGATTTTAAATAACCTATTTTCCCATTTGGTGATTTATCTGTTTATTTAGTTACATTCAGTTATATTAGTTTTTTTCATGATTCTTGTGTCATATGATGACATAATAGTGACTAAATGGTGTTGATTGATGTGGCGATGACGGGTCAATAGTATAATGAGTGATAATAGATTGAATTTTTGATGATGACTAGATGATAGAATATGGTGCATGTGTTGGATTTATATGTGATATGTCCACCTCAATTTTAATGAGAATTGTATCATGATTTCCATAAATTTCAGTAACATATAATGTTTTTCAGTAAACGTGATTGGTTTGTTGATGATTGTGGGAAACATGGCATGCCATTTTCAACAGGAATGACAAGCCTAATAGGGAAAGATAATTATATTTTTTTTCATTTTTTATAGTATTTTTTTTGTCAGTAATTTTTTGTGTGGTTGATATTTTTTCTTTTTTTCTTCATTTTAGGTTAGTGTAGATAGGCTATCAATTTTTGGAAATACTTATGTCATTTTTTGTATGATTATAAATATTCAATCCATTAAACAGTCAAAAAATAGTTTTAGTTTATCTCTTTTGGCATGGATTTCCTGAATATTCTTGATATTATAATAAATTGCAGTTTTTTAGATTGGTCAGGTTCATATGGAATTTTTCTATTGACTTTCTTGGGGACTTGTAATAGTTTTCCCTTTGTGAAATAAAATTCATCCATTTATTAAAAAAACTAAAACTGTGTAAAAAATGACTTGTATGTAAATTTTATGAATTATATCATTGAATCAATCATGGATAAAATAGAATAAATATATATAAATACCTATGTATCATTGTAATGTATATATTTATTTTAATTTTTTTATAGAAATAATTCTCTAACCATATATAAATAAACCTAATTTAAAATGTGGATTGGGAGAAAAATAAAATAAGACATAGGAAAACCCACTCAAAAGTATTTAAATTTTTTCAAGATCATTAATAATGATTAAATTATGTAATTAAATTGAAATACATGAAAAAGTATAGGGAGTAAATTAAATGTAAATATGAATTGAAATTATATACCAATATTATAAAACATTATGTAACAAGTGAAATCATTTTCAAGATAACATGAAAAAGTTTATATACATTATTATATTAAATATAAAAGTCTCTTAAAGGATAATATCATAAATTTAATAGTGGAATAATGTATTAGAAAAATAGTATATAAAATAGGTCATAGAACAAGAGTGGTTTTGAAGAATTATTTTGAACCCATAATAAAGAATGTTTTTACAAAAATGCCTCAATCAATTGGTAACATATGAAATATAATCCAACACAATGGTGAATATGAAAACAAAATTTGAATTAATATATGTAATAGTAAAATAAAGTATGGAATCATTTATTTGAATGTATATATTAATCATATAAAAATTTTGCTAAAGAATGGTAAACCAAATCTATTGATATGAGATTAAGAAATGAGTAATATAACTACATGTCCCATTTTCTACACACTTTATATAAAAATAATTATTATTTATGAGAAATTAAATAAATAAACATAAATATATTCATTTAACTTTTTTTAAAAATAATTTTGATTATATCTAATTACTTGCTTTCACTTTGTATTATAATAATGTTTCTTTTTCAAGGAATGTCACGATCACTATAAAGTGATTTAACCAACAGTAAATGAAAATATAAAATTTATTATATAATATTAGTAAAAAATTAAAAATTTCATAAAGTAATTAAAATTACTTATTTATATATTATTTATAATAAATATACCATTTATGAAGGTTGGTAATAATTAACATCTTCCTCGTGGGTGGTAAAAATGACCATTAGTTTGATGTTTTTAATGATATGATAAAATAAAAATTTTAAAACACCAAATTCCTATTATAGAAATAATATAATGTATATATGATATTTATAAAATGATTATTTAGATATTATGTTGAGGGAAAAGAGTATATAAAATTTAAATGAATAAAATAAATCATGGGAGTTTCTACCTCTCCATTGAAGATTATTCCCGTAAAAATGAACTAATTGTCTGATTGCTTATTGTGGGTGACACTTAAACATCTCTATGAAATATTATATGATTAATTGACTTAATTTTTTTCATATATTGTGTGATGGAATTAATTTTTAGGTGATTTATAAATTATAATACATGATGATTTTATACTTCAATGGGGTGATTATTTTGAGATAAATTAATATATATGTGTGTGTGTGTGTTTGTGTGAGTAAATATTTATTGAAAAAAATGGAAATAGTGGTATTATATATAAAAATGCATATTATTACACACTCTTTTCACTAATCCATGACATCTCTTACATTGGGTGTTTTTTGTCCAAAGGCATGTTGGCTTATAAAATACAAGAGGCTGTAAATTTTAGTTAAGAAACAAAATTAATATTTTAGTCTTATTTTTGTATTCAGTTTATTGTTTATTCAAATTAACATTAAAGACAATGACTGATAAGTTTTATTATTTACGGATAAAATCAATAAGTAGAGTAATATAAAGATAAATTTTATGAAATAAAATTATTATTATAGAAACAAGTTGATAAATACTTTAAATTAATGACAATATTAATAAACTAGGGAAATTTAAAACTAATTAAATTTTAATAACCACATTTTGAATTTAACATATTTTTGTTAAAAAATAGTACAATGGACATAAGATGATCAATATTTTAAACTAATAATGTAATATTTAACACTATGGACTGTTTAAATTATAAATCTTTCTATATTTTTTTAGAACATAAATCCATTTAATTGGATATTTATTGAAATTTATCTTGTAAACGAAAATTAATGTTATATGAAAAGAGATGATGGAATTATAAAACATTATCAACATGTCATTCATTATCCCCAATTTTATACCTTTGATATAGTGTATTTTTTTATCCCTCCAAGACATTAAATATATTTTTTGGGAGAATCTCCCTTAAAATACTAAATATAATTGAGATCTACCCTCCTAGACAAATATACCATGGTTATATAACTGTATTTTCAATCTTCATATCCTAATAATTGTTTAATCAGTAATTATCAGAAGAAAAATGAATTAAAATGATGTATATTGTAATTTAAAGGGTAATCATCATACAGGGGTACCTATTTGTGGAATGATTCAAAATTAAAAAGATTACATTGATAGGTACCGAACTCCGTCATAAACAAATTACAATGCATTAAAAATAGTTTTAACTTTCATAATATTTTGTTTATAATACATAGGATGGTTAATGAGTCTACTCCAATTAATGAAAATGTTTTTAAAATATTCATTGGTCCAATTTTAAAAAACAAGAATTCAATTATAGCAATATCTGAAGAATCTTTTTCATACACTGATGATATTCACATGTTGATTTATATACTATTGAGTTTGATCAATGTCACTACTTTTATTTTGAATTATATTGAAGTAATATGATAATTTATCATTATATCACCATATTTTAATAAATTAGTTTAGTGGTCTAGTATTAAATTTTCCAAAAAAAAATCTAGAAAAGTTAAAAAACTTAAAAAACATCTATTAGGATATATCTGTGTGATTTTTTTTGTGATTTTGAAAATAAAAATAAAAGTAAGTTTCTATCTTAACAATATCCATAACAGTTATTTCATAATGATTTCATAGATACATCATTATTTCATCATATATACCCATTTATAAATATATTTATATTTTGTATGAAACAGACTAAAATTTCACTCTCACGTAATTTTTATGTCTTTATTACTAATTTAGAATTTATTTTATGGCAATTAACATTAAATTTTGAAGAAAAATCATGAAAAATACCCTAAAAATTTGAAAATCCATTTTTTTATGTAACACATGATGCAACCTTTTTAAAATATTTTCCCATAATATTTAAATTTCATTATAGTATTTGGAAATAAAATTAATTATTTTCAAAAAAATCATTCAATTACTGAATATTTTTATTATTTTTAATAATATATTTTCATGGAGGGAGACATTATTTAAGAACCAAACATTTTTTACATTTAATTACATGTATATTGAATGAAATTATTTTTTACTAGAAATATTATTATATATTTTTCATTGTTTTTCAATACATTAATCTAATAATGTCCTAGTGTTTCTATCAATTGGATATGATCATAAATGTTTCCCACTCTAATGAGAGACTTTAAATTCCATAAATATATTCCTAAATTTAATTATATGATCAAATAATATTTTATTATGGGAAGAATATAATTTTTCAATCATGTGGGAGTACTCATAATGATATGAGACTTCTTCTCAAGAAGAACTCTATTGGTAATTTTCAAGAGGAGAGATTCTGAAAATTTTCCCCTATAAGAATTCATATTTTTTTTGTTTCAACAGATATTACTATCTCAGAGTGTCTGTAATGGTCCTTATAAATTATTATTATTATTATTAAATTTCAAAACTCATTCCCTAAGAAGTATTTCATAAAACATGATTCTTCAATTCAAGGAAATGTTATATATTTTTAGTCTACCATTAGTAATATTATATTTATTAATAAAACAATGAATTATTTTCCCATGACATCTTTTAGAAAGTTTATATCTTCGGTCGTTAATTAAAATAGAATCACGACATAAAATTCCATAACCATTGTGAAAAGATGTGTTTCATCCATATTTCCATTGATTGATTTATCAATACTATAGATTAACTACCCAAGTGTGATTCAATTTTGATTTGATATTTTGATAAAGTGATTTTATTACATTATAAGTATTCATGTGTGTTTTTTGATATTTTTACAGCAACTAATTTGTCATGGTATCCATGACCTGTAACTATATAGTACTCCTATTATTGGAGCCAAAATTTGGGATGAATAAGAAATAGTGGGAGGCCTTTTGGACGGCCTTTTAGAGACCATTCGCGGAGCCCCAATGGCCGCACGACCGACACCTAGCATCCCCTCAACTCTGTAACAACTCTTCCAGTGTGACCCTTCAGGTTTGCACGAAGGGATTTCAATGACCCTTGGATGTTACATCCCGTTGCATTTCTCTTCCTCATGCTTCTTCTCATAGGCACGCTAACTGATATTTCTTCTTTTCTTATCCACACTAACATGGATTCCTCAGGGGATCACTCCATGACACCCATTCACTACGGCATTGCTGATACATTCTATTCCCCAAGGGGTAGAAGGAATCAATTATGTAAGTCCTAAGGGGTGCCAAATAAACCCACCTCATCTGAGTTGCAGGACGTTAAAATGCCAATCACCCTCATCCTCAACAAATGACTTTAAACGGTGACCTCACCCCACACACTCTACGTGGGGCACCCCATCTCGGACATTCTCTACGCTCGCTCGTCTCCATGGGAATGTGACCATTCCTCACAGGTAATGACATCCTTCTTATTGGAGCAGTGTTTGTCCATGGGGAAAGGGAAACCACCTTGGTGAAAGCACCTAGATTTTATTGCAAGAGGAAGAATCAATTCTCCTCCTCTCTTCCTCGGTGCCAAATCCATATCCCATTAGGATTTATCACCATCTGGTCCTCCACCCTGGAGTAAGTCCGAGCCACCATCTCCCTAGGCCACAAACCACACAACAGCCCCTATTTCCATTTTGCGCCACTAACCACATGTAAGCCCCATTACACTTCCCACAGACGCTCATTTTACGATGTGATCGTTAGGTCCTTGTTCCCTCTTGTTTTTCACACTAAGTGTGATGCATGTGGGCTTAGAGTAAACATCGATCATGGCACTCATTGAGGGAATCCCAGAGTGGAAGCCCCACATAACCCATACATGATCTATGTGGACTTTGATTTTTTCCAAGGAGAGGTACGTAGGAAGCCTCCATGGGGTTCAAGCCCAACAACCATTTGTTCTGACCACATTCACGTCAGTTCCATCAATTTCGATCTATGCAGACTTTGATCCTTGCCAAGGTAAGATATGTAGGAAGCCTCCTAGAGGTTTAAGACCATCACTCATTGTTTCCAACCACCTTTACATCGATTCCCAATCCCTATATGAACTACGTGGACTTTGATCCTTATTAAGGCAAGGTACATAGAAATCCTCCCATAGGTTTAAGGCCACCATCCATTGGTCTCGACCAAGCTATTGTCGAGTTTCCAGTGCCCCCACATGAACTACATAGACTTTGATCCTTGCTAATGTATGTTACAAAGGAAGCCTCTCTAAAGTTCAATCCCAACACCCTTTTAATCTGAGCACCTTCACATCAGTTCACCCTTTTCCTGCATGACAGTAAATTATATGCCCCCTTTTGTCCCACATGACATTAAATTTTCCCTATCCAGTGTTAAGCCGTTATAACCACATACACTAGTAACTCATTATCATCCCCTTTGTCGGGACCCATGTATCCAGTCTGTCCTAGTGGTGTCAGACCAAACTAGGCTACCAACTATGCGCAAGCCCCAGTGTATCATCGGTTCACTATCCTCAACCCACACCCTAGTCATATACACCATCTTGATCTATGGGGACCATGATCTTTACCAAGGAAAGGTATATAGGAAGCCACCCTGAGGTTCATCCCCTTTCAGGGGTAAGTTGTTGTCAGCCCAATCAGTGGTAATCCATTGAAACCATAATAAGCGGTAAGCCGTTGTCAAGATTAACTATGAAGACATTGATTCTCGGCATCAGGGATACATATGAAGTCTCTTCAAGGCTCATTCCCAACATCACTGTCATCCTCATGTTAGATCCATCTCATTATCCATCCACTTCACTTAACCACCCATCACCCATCATGATTCTTACCCGGGCTGCCACACTCTGGTGAGATCATGCCAATTCACCTCTTCACTGATCCTGGAAGTAACTGGGTAACTAACCATGTGTTATTCCCAACATTAGTGTTCCCTCTAGGGGTTTCACCTATCTGATCCACTCTAGTCCATGTTCTGATTAGTCTGATCCATCTCTGCTAGATGTTAAAATTGCGACATACCCTGTGTTAAACATACGAGGATGAGGAAAACCTCAGAGACGTGCCTATAGAATATAATTCCCCACATTCAACGTGGGATTCCTCAGGCTTCCTTTCCCTTGAGAATCCCTATAATAAGGAGAAGAAAACCCAGACGTGCCAGTTTTCTAGCATCCTTACACGCCAATGATGTCCAACATGACTACTCCCCTAACTAAAGGATGATGCCTAGGATAGACCACTTGTAATGTCCCAACAGAATTAGTTTAATTAACTGGCATCAATGAATATATGGCACTAGAATTATTTTCACAAAAAATTTATTAAATCAATAATGGAGACCCGGACTAGGCGATGTGTTCTCAGGAGGAATCCACAGAAAGAATAACTGAAATCCCATCACCCGATTTTGATCAAGGAGAAAACATCCATGAACATGTAACGGATGACCCCCGCCTTTGGAAAGTAGGAATTCGGGAAAAAAAACCCTACCGTCCCTGGAATAGATGAATGTGTGTGCCCCGGTGAAAGCGTCAAAAACATAAATGTTGAACCTGACATGAAATCTTCTCCTCAATATAGGGATTAGTAGCATTAAAGACATCAGTGGACTAGCATGTCATCATATCTAGTTATCCATCTCTGGGTCCCGCCATTTGAATAGCGAGCCTTGATTGGATCTCATGAGATGATGGGGTTGTTAAAATGGTGGGAATCTCGGTCTGTGATTATGTCATCACGGATCCCTCTTACCAGCCATGGAAGACAGAATTTCGTTGGGGCACTAGACATCGATTTCATCATTTTAACACTAATGACTTTATCCCCCTACTTTTTTTTCAAGAACCAAGTCGTTACACTAGGAACCTTGTCGCCACCCACCCATCAACGCAAGGGTTGGGGAAACGCCAATGCGGCTACCCCATGTGGCTCTCCCCACACCCGCGTATATCCTCTTAGGGAGCAAGTCCCCAGAACACCTCGACGACTCCCAGCCATACACCGGTGAGGTAGGGGATGTCTGGATCAGCACAGAAAGGATCCCATTCTAGGGGCTCCCAGTGAGGGCTCCCACCAGGCCACACCAGCACCACTGCTCGGTCCCCCGAGCTGAAGAGAAGGTAAGCTATGTACCTACCCCACCGACCCTGGTCCATCTGACCTAACGCTAGCATCGAGTGCAAGTCAAAGAGGATGCATCCAAGGGGCATCAACTTTAGTAGCTACTATTCCCCGAGCCACTTCTCACTTATATCGTCGGACCCCTATGTATGCTGAGCAGGGGAATTCATTCACTCAGACTAGATCAATGCCCCAACTGCCACATGGGCAGGCTGGGTCGACTCTCTTGGTCTCCGATAAAGGCAGCGGCCGCCGTGGGCAAATCCGCAGTGACGACACCATGTACGGAGGTCCTCCACATACTTCCACCAATGGACAACATGATCCCTCCCCGCATCCATGATCGGCATGGAGGCCCACCTCATAAAACCTTCAATACAAAAGAGGGTCTTCCCCATGATGGCGATTCGCGGTATGGGAGTCTCACCCGTGCTCACTACACCAGTTATAGAGTCATTCCTCTTACCACAGACATCTGGGGTGGGGAACTTACACATCTGGTCACTCTCCAATGTGGGGACCCTCCACATGTTCACGTAGAAACTGGAGAAAGTCCTTATGACCCTAGAAAATTAAGAGGTTGAGGTCAACTTCACTTTATCATTGCTCAACACGGAGGTCCAACCTGTGTTCGGCTTAACCAGTACGAGGACCATCCTCACACTGTGGTCACAAGGGAAAACAAGAATGGAAGTACCTTTCATACTCCTATCATCCTACATGGAGGTCTTAACCTCTCTAGCACTACCCAAAGAGGTCCTTCTCGTGTCTCCTTTGATATATGCCCTAATGCACCTCACACCCCGTCTTACTCAGGCAAAAATCATGTCCGCCCTAGCACCAGCACGGCCGAAGGTCCTCCTTCTGCTGGAAATATTCCATGTCTCGAAGATCCATCCAGCGGAAAGATGGAGGGTCGTCTCCACCATAAAAATAATTCTAGGATGGTCCAAATAGATGTAAAACTAGTTCTCTTCTCAGATTCCAAATCAGAGTACGACTTAAGGATGGAACCCTCCCCTCAGTCCTCTTTGTCAAAAGCCAAGGCAGGAATGAGGCGAATCACCCTCGTACTCCCAGAATGTGATATTTACCAGATTCCCGCCTCCCACTTCAGTTATATACAGGAGGAAGAAAATTTGGCAACCCCATAGGTTACGGTAGAGCAGTCACCCCCATCATCACTAGAAGCACATTCCACCTCAACTTTAGATCACAGAGATCTATTCTGGGGATCAATGGAGGATGATCAGCAGTGTTGTACATTACCAGTATCCCTAGTACCTACATCAAGAACTGAACCTCTCATCCCATCCTATTGCGATGTGCTGGCTAAGTCACTACACTATTTAGAGGATAGCCCATGGTTCAGCGGCCTGTCATCCCATTCGTTATGTTCTCCACCGACCAGACCTCTATTTTCGTGGTTTGCCTCAGTACCGTTTCAAGTTCCTCAGCCACCTATGGTTGATGAGTGGGGAAATGAAGGGCCAGACCATGAATCAAAAACAAGGAGCTTAAGTAATATCCTTGCATCAGACCACTTCACTAAGAAGTTTTAGCCTGTTCCGGAACAAAATATTCGTGTGCCAGAGTCCCTCACTATAGAGGAAGTCGAGTGTTTCCATCTAACCCTCGGGGCGATGCACATTCCTCTTCATCATCAGTGAGTGGCCTATCATAAGAGCTGAGCACATTTCAATGATATGGGGAAACAATGTTGTCTGGTTGATTAGGATGTACTCCCCGTGGCCCAACGCCCTAAGTCACCAGGACAACATGAGGCCCTCTAGCAATGATGTGTGTAGAGATTCAAGGTACTCCACAAAATTATCAAGGAGGCTTCCCCCACATGTAGAGTTGTGGATGGGGGCAGTATGTTTCCCACCTCGTCAGTCCTATCTCACTTTATCATGTCCTTCCATGTCATATCAAAGACATTCCCCCATGTTGAGTCGTGGTCAACATGGCCAGCCTATCGGAATTGGAAAATGAGCTATACCTCTTTGACGGGGACCTCCCCCCTAAGGGTGTGCCACCAATATTTGATCCATAGATAAGGGTTACCCTACTATAGAAAAATTTTATGGGTCTCCCTATACACACTGAGGCATTAGTCCTTAGCCAAAATCTTGTTAAGGGTAACGAGAACCTTAGAGTCGCCAAACACTCCGACCTATCCACCTCAGTTCAGAAGATAGAGGAAGACTCTGAAAAGGCCAATTTTCCCCAACAAATTTCCAAACATAAAATGTTGGGCGATGACCTATTATATAAATGCGATGTAGTCTGGTGGTCGAACTACAGTGATCCCAGGCCAGGACAGTAGGGGTAGGCACAACATCCCCTCAACAAGATACCCTTGGGTGACCCTGATCATCATGCTCATGGAAATAGGGTTGAAGATGGAGATTCTGACAAGAGGGCATGGTATGTCTTTCCAAATCCTCATGAGCGGCGTAACAACCCTCAAGACCCGTCTCGGGCTCTCCCAACCACTCCACACGTTGTTCCCACATCCGATCCACTAGCCGTTGGGCCTGCTAACCATGTTGAAGAACCTGAAAACACACTGGTTGTCACGAATCTACATCAAGACAGCGACCCCCACCCAGATGATCCAATGGTAGAACTCATTTCCAGCCTCACGATGTTGGAAACATGATAGGTGGAACTCCAACATAATTCCAAGCCCTATCCATTAAGTGTAGATGATATGCTAGCACCCCAGGGTTTTTGGAATCCCACATTTTCCTCCTTCAACAAGACATGGGACCCGCCACAACACTTCACCCACTTCATCTCAAGGTGTGGACCCATGTTGAGGACCGCATCATATCACGAAGGCGCCAAACTCTCATTTTTTTTGTGCAAATTTTGGAAGTACTGATGTTCGTCTGGTACATCCAACTCCCAATCGGATTAGTAGCTGACAGGGAAGACATCCGTAGGCAATTCCTCTAATAGTTTAGTTCCACCCCCATGGAATATGAGTGCAAAAGACCTCTTCAAGTTAAAATAGAGTCCTGATGAGCGTGTTTCATACTTTTTCACCCAGTGGAAAAGGCTGACATACTCCCTCGACATGCCGCTGACTCATGAGAAACTACTGACGATGTGCATAGGGAACATCAAGGAAAACAGGTCCCATCTTTGATAACCCTGAACTACCCCGGAGGATTCTGAGACTTCTCTAATAAGGAATAATTCTTGGATGAATCCTTGCAAAAGGATAGATGGGCATGTCCATTGCCTCCTATTATTCCTATGAGGGGGATGCCAGAGCCGAGCCCACCATAGTAGCCCAAATAGAGGCCCCCCGGGAAACTAGAATTGATACTAGTAGAGCCGGATCCACAGCCTCATAGAAGACCTCCACCTTGGGCATTGCCTCCACACTAGTAGTGACCAACCCTGAATTGGAAAGTTCCCCCATGAAATGCACTTTTACTTCCCAATAAAGATAACTAGGTTTCACCTCCTCGACATACTCCTCCTTCTCCTCGTCAGGGTCAAGCTCCAAGGCCCCCATTTCCAGATACGGGGAAACAGACCTACTCATTCAATGAGGCTCAGGTCTCCGGTTACATGCACAACGCCTTAGAGCAGAGGATCATACCTTTACCTGAGTGCAGATTTCCAGAAGAGGCAAACCTCAATGATCACCCTGACTACATCCCTTATCACAGGATCCTAGAGAACTCTCTCAAATAGTTCTATGTGTACAAAGACTGGCTCCGAGACCAGATCTATAATAACATCATCATGATAGGCCCAGCTCGGGCACAAGTGGTGTGCATCTTCCTAAGGCCAGATGAAAACAGTGACATTGAGGAAGAGTGGTAGTAGGTTTCTAACCATGGATCCGAGAAGTATGACGACTCGATGGCTCGCAAAAATGGTCACTCATTCCTGTGGTATCATTCGGTTGTGTCTGAATTGGTCGGAGCCTTCAGAAACCGATACTGCTACCTCTACATCGTTGTCTCATCCTTCTTCTTCTCAGAAAAGCAAGTTTCAATGACATAAGGGAAAATAGAGTCTCCCACCTATGCCATCTTCATCCCATGCTCTCAGGGACTTCATGCCCATGAAGATAAATATTCCTCACAAAATCTGCCCAGTAGCGGACTAATCATCATGTGATAGCCAAGGGTATGCCTCGGTTAATATCGTAGAGCTGGTAAACATCTACATGACTCCTGATAATGAGGAGATCCATGATGATCCTCCCAACATCCCCAGTCTCCATCAGCGTTGATGGAATTGTGGCTATACGGGTCATCAGAGTGCTTCAGTCAGCACATCCAGCAATGCGGTACATGCAACTAAAACCTGGAAACAAGCTTAATATAGATCTTAACAAGTGTAACCCTCTCATCTGGTGGAATCAGGTCCGACTTCTCCACCATTAGTTCTACTGAATCAAGCAGGGATACCTCGACATTGTCTTGATTATCCGTGCTTCCTCGTGGATCAGTATCAATCATTTGGCCCTCATCTGGTAGTAACTACGCAGGCTTCAAATAGTGAATAGCAGGATTTCCCTAGCACTAGTCATCTACTGGTCCAGCCAGCAGGACCCACCATACCTCATGTCATAGAGAATCCTCTTGTAAGAAAATGTTCATGCCTGGCATGAATTTATGACATCCTTAATAATCTTTCCAACAATCCAGCAATTCTCTCCATTCTTGAGACAGTTTTCCTATTTTCATAAATGCGTGAGGCCCTCACCAAGTATTTAAGGACCCCCCTCCAGTTTGAAATGGATATAGCTTCCATAAAATCCTTCCATGCTGAGGCATTCTAGAATGTAGAATGCCAATCCATCATCTCATTATCTCGAGAAGATGAAGGCTGCCACATACAGGGGAACATTTTACCACTATACATCCACTGTTAGTTCGATGGCCTGGAGGTACTGTGTTGTCTCGTCGACACGGACTCTGGGATCAACCTATTAACGAATTGGACATTGAAAAATTGGGATTGTTTGAAGATTATATGAGCCCCTCTGACCTATGAGTCCATGGTTTTGATAGTATGTAACATAGAATAGTCGAAAAGATATTCTTGAAGACGTAGTTTGGTGGCCTAGTCGCTAGCACCAAATTTAGGTTTGTCTCCCAGGACACGTCCTACAATGCGTTGATGGGCTGGTTGTGGCTCCACTTGCATGAGGTGATTCCCTCAATATATCATGTGTGCCTCAAGTACTCCCTTAATGGTTGAGTGAGCTTACTCCAAGGTGAATCATCTCCCTTTTCCATTTTGAAGACATCTTTCTGGATGCTGACTTCTAAAAGAGATAGTACATGTTGATTCAAACCAACATGGTCGAGCATGCCATGGCTGCGACCGACCTGAGGATAGATCTGGATGATGCCTTCGTATTTCCAATCCACCGATTGGAGGATAAAACCCTGGATACGGAAAAATTCATAGTAGTATCTAGAAAAAGGGGGAAACATATTCCCAATTATAAGAATCCACTAATGATAACCTCTTACTCTTACAAAAATCAGGCTCCAGTGATCCAGGAGCCTCCTACTCCCATAAGATATCGGGATGTATGCCCCATGGCAATGACAATATTTTATACTTTTTTGTTTCGCTAGTCTAGAATTAACTGGATCAATAAAACATTCCATTACTACTTTGATGTCACCAAATGTTTTCCCTTAGGCTGAAAACCAGATGGGATCAGATCGACAGCCTTCATCGCTATGATGATGGTAGCACAGGAGTCCCCCAATGCGATGTCCACTACCGCTCCGGTAGGTACCAGCCTCCCATCAGGATATGCCAACTCAAAAGAAACTCCACCACGGAGTATCCCTCTATTATAAGAGGAGAATATGATTTATAGGATGCTCCTCCTACCTTTGAAGAGGTCGTCTCCACCACAGTCGAAGAAATGGTATAGGTGAACCTCAGTACCGAGGCTGACCTGAGACCCACATTGATCTGTGTCTCCACTTCCCCCAAGGAGCAACAATAGTATGTGGACATCTTTAAACAACATTGTGATGTTTTTTCCCGGAGTTATGATGATATTCCTGGACTAGATCCTCAGGTAGTAGTCCACTCCCTCAGTCTCCCAACAAATCATTTTTGTTTCATGTAGCCTCCCAGGATGATTCACCCCTCTCATTGTTCCATGGTCATGGCTGAAGTTTATAAGCTAATCAGAGCCAATTTTATTAAGGAGGTACAATACATCAATTGGATATCCAACATTTTGCAAGAGATGAAGACGAATGGATAGATCAGAGTTTGCATCTACTTCCAGGATCTCAACTGTCACTGTCCGAAGGATGATTTTCCCCTACCTATGACGGAATTGTTGATCGATGTCATGGCTGGGATCCAAGAACTCTCTTTCCTGGATGGGTACCCATACAATAACTAGATCCACATGGCCCCAATGGAAAAGGAATATACGACCTTTAGGGCACCACAAGGTACGTTATGTTACCAGTTCATGCCCTTCAGTTTAATGAATGTAGGTTCCACAAATCTGCAGGCTATGCATTGCATATTTAAGCCAATCCTTGGGACATTGGTGGAATGTTATGTGGAAAATATGGTGGTCAAATATCACCAGTTCCAGGACCATCTAAAACACCTTGAGAAAGTGTTCGTCTTTCTCTACACATGTCACCTTAAGATGAACCCTTTGAAGTGTGCTTTCAGAGTCACATTTGTCATGTGTCTCAACTTCATTTTCAGATACCAGGGAATTGAGATCGACCTAGATAAGATCAAGGCCATCAGCCGAATGTATCCCCTGAGCAATATCTGGGATCTTTGAGGTTTCCAAGGACACTTAGACTACATATTCCAATTCCTCATGAATCTAGCCTACAAGTGTAATCCATTTTCTAGGATCATGAATAAATGTACACTCTATGAGTGGGTTGAAGAATGTGAGACAGAATTCTAGGAAATCAAGCAGTGTCTGCTCCATCCTCCAGTCTTAATGCCACCAGTCTTTTGAAAACTGATTGTCATTTATGTGAATGCCCTGGAAGTACCTATCAGCGCCCTTCTCGCCCAGAAGAACAATGAGGCGATGAAGAACAACTTTTACTACCTCAGTTGCATGCACCTCAATACATAGACCAGATACTCTCCTATTAGGAATAGTTTCCTCATGCTGGTATTCGAAGTAATGAATTTGAGACATTAATTGTAGTACCACATGGTACAACTGGTGTCTCGGGTAGCCCCACTAATGTACATCTTTATCCATCCCATGATGACATGCCATCTAGCTCAGTTGGAGGTAATACTCTAGAAGTTCGAAATCAGGTCCATGCCTCAAAAGGATATCAAGGGACAAGAATTGGAGGAATTCCTCGATACGCATCCAGCTCCAGTGGACCAGTCTCTGGACCTCGATTTCCCCGAGGAGGAAATCATCGCGGTAGACCATGACATGTTGTGCTGGAATATGGACTTCTATGGTGCTTCCCAGAGTCCCACTGACAGGAGGCTCAATGATTCAAGACTCAATATGGTGGGCCTGGGTACTATCTTCATTACCCCCGAATAAGAAATTTTTCTATACTCATTCATATTGTCAGAAGGTTTCACCAACAATGATGTAGATGCTGTGTTTAGAACACTGTCAACAGCCATCCCCTATCATCATGCTTCCATCATTGTGGTCTAGATCTCGAGCATCATGATTCACATAATTCAACTTCCTTATCTTCAAGTGGAATTCCAACATACCCAGCTTTACTTCTTCACACATCTAGGTGTGTTACATGGAAGAGTCAGCATCATTTATTTAGAATTCACCAAGCGTCCCCTCTCCCCTAACATGTTCCTTCCAGTGTTAGTAATGTCACACCACTATTTTTTGTTTCGCACATCGAGCAAGATTCACATGGGTTTAGTAGTTTTGGTAGGATGTGTACTGGCACATCCATGCCACACAAAACATTCGTCGTCCAACGTGACGTTAAAATGTGATATCAGAACCACGCACAACATGATTCCTATCCTAATGATGTAAATAGGAATGTCTGACCACTTCGCATCAGGCCTAACCTAATTTTCACTTTAGGTCCCTTGACCTAAAGGACTTCTTCTGGGGATATGTGGTGTGATCTGAACTCTAAGTCCTCATTCACGTTGGGATTATAACTATCACACCACATACTCTCTTCCTGAGATTTTTCCTTTCACGCCCCATTTTATCATTTGATGTTAAACTGCATGGTTCCATATGTCCTCGATGCATGACACTAAACAGTGGTTCTACCCTTAATAAGTTAAGGATGCCCCATTTCAGTCATGGGATGCACCAGATAGTTTTCCCAAGAGGATTCCCCTTTTAGTGTTTCCCTCTAGCCACGACGAGATTTTAGAACTATTTTTATCTTGATTATCATTTTCATGGGATACGTTGTGACACCTAGGCATTCCACCTCAGGCCCAGCACTAGGGTCATTAACCCTTCTAGCCCCTCATCCCCACTATTGGTCAAAGCAGTATGAACTTTAAACTAAGGGAACATTCTTCACCGTACGATGCTAAAATACATGTATATCACCCTTAATGTTATGAAAGAAACTATTTATAATTCCAGGTCCTTACCAGAGAGGTCCTATTTGGAAGTATGTTTGATCCTTGATCAGACCGATGCGCCCACCAAATGTGTATCCACCGCATGGGAAAAAAATTTAGAGTGTTGAATTCCAGTCGAACAAACCATCACTCCACGATATACACATTGTGTGTCCTAATTTAGACCCACATCCTCTTTCACATCTAAATGAACCCCCTAATAGTATGGATTCTAAGATTATGGTTTGCATACTATCATGGGCCAATGTTCTGGAAGATTAATGGATGGAATTTTTAGTCATCCATGTGTTCAAACATGGTCAATGGTCAGGCCTCATTTGTTATCCCCATTTCGGGATAAAAAAATTAGGATACTCTATTTTGAACAAGTTCAATAGTTATCCTTCATTGTCCTTTCATCCATATAGTGTTCCGAGTTTTGGGTATCGTGAATCACACGTTCCACTCCCCTATGATTTAATTAATTCCAATTCCCATGGTGTTACCCTATTCATGTGCTAGATCACATTGGAAGGACGACACGTCGATTGTTCTGAGGTCCTGCTCCTCCGATCGGGCCTCCCCTTCCTCTTCCCAAAAATATGGGTCGGTTTTCCAAACCCCGGATGTCCGAATTTTGTTTGACACAGTTATGTTCATACAAGAATAAAATGGTTATCATCCCTTTTTTCTTAAAATGGAATCAACCCACAAGAGCTTAGGGATTGATCACTCGGCATGTCATGAATATAACAGATGTGTCTAAAACCAACACTAATACCGAGACTCATGGATTCTATGGGGTCAGACACATCAAATAATGAAAGAACGTTCAAGGGTTTGTAATCATTACAACACCCGAGGGTCGTTCCCTCCCACGGACAGGTTAACCCCGTCAAAAGAATGTTGCTGATCCTCCACTCTTTGGCTTATGGCGTCCAAGATTTGCTACTGCCTGTTTAGTTTCCACTCCTCCTTGGCAGTGATGGGGCACAATTCATCAGCTTCAATCTGGGCCTCCTCTACGTCAGTCTGTATTACGGTCATATCCTCAATGGATTGATTCATGCCCTCTTCGACCTCTGCCATCTGGGCCTTCAATCATAATATTCACTCCAATTGCGCATAGAGTGAGGTTGAGTGCTCATCCACCCAGAGATGACACTAGAGAAGTTCGTTTTCAGCCACCCAAATCTTCTTGATGTTCTCCACATTCCTTGAATTCCATCCCACATCGAGGCCACAATCATAACTCCCAAATCTTTTTCTCCATAATATTTCAAATGGGAATGTGAGGATGATCGGCATCCACTCCCCCATCCCACAGTTCACACAACGGCGAGTGAAGTCTATCCATCTCATCAATCCATTTCACTTGGGGTCTCTTAAATTAAATGCCTGGTCAGATTCCAAGATCGGTGATGGACTATTTTTCTATCCTCTTCATCATAGGTCGTCTCATCCTAGTCACCATGGTTAGCAGGCTCATATGCATGGAACGTCCCCAGGAACTCATTAGTAGGGTCTGTGTCTGGTGTTCGAACAGGAATGGGAGGACCTGAGATGTCTGGTCGATCCTCGTCATCATATCATCCTCAATAATCTCAGGTTCAATCCCGATGATGGTCCCACCAGTGATTAAGAGTGTAATAGTTCGTTCAGTTTGGATATATGCCTCCACGATCACCAAAATTTACCTAGGAAAGGAGCTATCAGATGTCCCAACCATCCATGCCATATCATCCCATTCGAATTGAAGAACTATCCACACCAAAAAGGGGCATGGACATTAGTTGACATCATCAATTGGTGATATTCACGAATTTGGTATCTGAGACTTATAGAGATTGAATTCCGGGTCTCGTTCTTAGGTTGATGTCATCGGGACCTCCAGCCATGGCCCCTGTATATTATCGGATGATCTGAAAGTTCTGTAGGGACCTAATCAGTTGTTCTAGACTCTCTAGATGTAGGAATTGATGCCACCATAGGCATGGATCCCAAATTCCCCCCATCTGCATCCACTGTGGGATGAGAATAGGTTCTGTGTATGGGGTCCTCCTCTACATTTCTGTTATTAGTAAGGAGTCCAAAATGACTTGGAATCAGACCATGAGGATGGGGCTTGGTATTTTACCTCAAGGACCTCCAAAAAATATTAATGATCCGAGTTTTGATCATCGACTTCACCCTCCTCCAACAAGCTCTCTCTACCGGCCATGTCCCCCCTGGTGGACTCATCTGATTCTTTTGGTAGAGTGAAGAGCTCTCTCAGTTCAGCGGCCGACAATTGTAGAGGGACTATAAGATCCAAAAGCTCCATGAAATGATCTTTCTTTGGATGAAGAGCACCCAGGGAATGCATGAAGTCTTCCAGGTCATATAGGTAATTCTACAACTCCACTTAGGACACCGCAATGCCGCCCCAGATAGGGCCTATCCGAAGAAAATCCATCCCAAGACGGTTCAAGTGTTCCCATATCTTAGACAGGCCAAATAATTGATGGTTGTCCTACTAGAGGTCACGAGCCTCTAGGTAGCTAACATTCCATTGCATGTCTATATGGTGCAGACGCATCCCCGGATCCTGGGTGGATATCCGGCGGAATCCTCTCAGTGGCCTCCCCTTGGGATAACCCTATTCTTCTGGGACCACCAGGTCCGCCATTGTAGTTGGATCTACTGCCACTACCTCCCCCTCAATCAGTGCGGTCCTTGCTGCAACAAAAAAAGTGCCACCACGAGATGCCATTGGAGCCTTCTGGCCTCGACCTCGAGGTTGGGGAGGCTCACCATCACCGACCTGAATGATTGGCTGCTTCAACATCTCCCTCGGGTAGGGTGCCTCCCTGCTTTGAGCATACTCTTTTACCAACATGAAGTTAGTGGTATGTGGAGGTATATCGTTCTTCATATTCCCATATTCCAATGTGAAAATGAGCCACATCTACCTCATCACACATGGGTGTTCTTCGTGGATCACCCCTAGACAGACACGTGGGGTCAGTCACTACATACACTAAAATTTTCAGGAAAATCGGTGCGGAGTATATGGCTCGCTGAGGGGCTCACGATCCACCCTTTCCACCAGACATCAACCTCAAAAAGCTAGGATATATGACCAGTGCTCTTCTGATCCTTGTTTGTCATCAGTAAAAGCACCCATTGGAAACAGAAATGGAGGAATGTTGAATTCCTCCACCTTCCAAACCCGGTTCAGTACGAAAGGTGTGGTCAGCTTAGCCGGAATGCTTCCCGCGACATTCAGGATTTATGGGCGGAAGATCAATCCCAGAGGCAAGATAGGGTTTGTGTATTCATAAACCACCCTAACATGCGCTGATATTTACCAATTCAGAAGGTGGAATGTCCCGAATATCCTTTGTGGCCTCTTCCCCTCGCTAATTTGCCACAAGATCATGTATAACTTTGAGAGAATCAGGATCCTGAGGTTGACTCACCCTCCCATCACCAACATGGATGCCATGATGAATTTTTGTGGTTGCATGCCCATTTTTGTATCCCTCACCGGTAATATCTAACCATAGATGAGTGTTGCGATGAATGTCGCCAGACTGACTACCGACTACTACTCTGTGCTAAGGCTGAATCCCCAACTTTTATACTGGATGTCCTTTAAGATCTGCCAGTACGTGGGCTCCTTGCCATGTTGAGCCCCCTTTGGGCAAGTTTGAGGCCTCACCAGAAACTGCCTCTCTTCCAGAAAATTCAGAAATTGCGTGAACTACTTCCTGCAATGTACATCCCTCACAACTTCCTTTTCCTCTAAGGGCACCAACTTCATCAACGCCATCGCCAGAGGCGACATTTATTCTAGATCCTCCCATGCACCCAAGATGGGGAGGAATTCATCATACATCACCCCAAATATTAGGAACCATGAGATCTAGTACAAATCCCAAAAGCTGATACCAACTTTTCTATGGTGTAAGTGGAAGGTATTGGTCCTCGATAACCACCTACTCAATAACTCCAGCATCAGCTAGTATAGTTGATAGATATTGAATTGGGAGGCCAAACCCACCTCATATAGGCCCACTATTCTCAGATCCACCCCGAACTCCTCACAAGAGGCACCTACCCTGTAGGCCTCAGCCTAATCATCTGTGATGATGCCGCCCTATCGCTTCTCCCACTTCTCATACCATCACTTACCCAAGAACCTCATGGCTGCCTTCAGGATTTTATGCTGCACTAGGGGGATGTCTCTGACTTCAATGACTTCTCATCCACAGTGTTCAGGTGGTTATACAGGTAGTCGGCAACAACATGCGTGATGTTTCTTAGGCATGGTTGTCAACCTCCTTGAACCATTGGCGCTGACAAAACATACTCCTAAACCAATAAGCTGGCTCGTCCCTACATGCCTCAGAAATGAAGATGTCATCCCTCAGCCCAAATCCATACAATGGGAACGTCTTGTAGAGTGGATAGTTCCTCTGGCTCTCCAATTTCTACTCCACCAATGAACCATGATCATAATTGATCAGTATGAACTCCCCTATGCCCAAATTTTTTTCCATCTCCTCCCTTTGAGAAAAATCCTCAAGGACCCCCTCGAAGCCTCCTAATGATCCATTAATTTTTATGTTGGGTGGTCATTTGATTTTGGTTCAAGAATATTTTTCACAGATCATGTTCTCAAAGGCTGTTTGTAGAGCCCCGCCCCGGCCATCAAGCGCAAAATCGCAAAGTGCTTCGACACGATGATAAAGGCTCACTATGCGCCACCAAGAAAAAGGCATGATTCATAGATAGCAGTCACAGAGTATGCGAAGATTCACAAATAAAGAGTTCTAAAGGGAAAAATAATGAAGGATAAAAAGGAAAAAAATAGATCTCAGCTCCCCTATTTATAGGCGACGACCTTTGAAGCTTCATGGAGCGTCTAAATGGCAGCGAGCTCCGCAACGCACTCAGCTTGCCTGACACATCCCCACTCTGTGAGCCTCCTTCATGAGAGAGCTTAGTGAACGGCCAAGGGATTTTGGTGATTGAACCTCAAACCATTCCCCTTGATCTCCCCTCAACTGCAAGTTTGAGGGGGGGGAGTTGGAGGTACCAAAATTTGGGACGAAGAAGAAAAAGTGGGATGCCTTAGGGGTGGCCTCACGGAGACCATTCACGGAGCCCCAATGGCCCTAGAGCCGGCATAGAGAATCCCCTTCACGAACCCACCATAGATAAATAAGGTCGAAGAAACTATGATCTGAATTGGCCTTCTCGAAGCCTCCACGGAGCAAAGAGCCAGGTGGCTCCATGAGCCGATTTGATGTTCACGAACACGCCATAGAGCAAGGAGGCAAGAGGCGAGAGGAGAGAGGATCCGTGAGATGATTAGACGTTCGTGACCCATCGTGGAGTATGCATAATCTTCGCGTCATGTGAGTTCATCTCCATGATGCCTCTTTCCTATAAATATAGGGAACCCCTCTAGATAAAAAATAGGATCACCCAAATTTTTCCTTCATAGCTCACGAATCACGATGCACTTCTTGCTCTGTGAACCATGAGCTACTCGAGGTACTTTTGTATCGCGAAGTGCCACCCCCTTTCTTTAATTTGTCCCCTCCTTTGAGAGGGATGGCGTTCATAGATCCCACGGGCCTCTATGAAGGAAGGGGATCCCCAAGGAGACATGAGTCTTCATGGAGGTTTTATGCTCACAAAACACCCCTCATGTACATGTGACCCATCTGCTAAGGTAGGGCCATTATGCCTCATGAAGCACATTGCTTCACAATATTACACTTCATTAGGCATTTCTCCATGAATTCCTTTCTACATCGCAATTCACATTCCATATTCACCTATGCCATATGCTAAGGTAGGGACACTTGACTTCATGAAGCATACCCCTTCACGAATCCCCTCTACTACATAGAGCACCAGAGCTTCACAATGCCTCTACCTATTGGACCCTTTTCTCTATAAATCCTATTCTTATAAGACCCTCTAAGTTTTCATGATGTGATTTTAAAGTCCCTTGGATGTTACATCCCGTTGAGTTTCTCCGCCTCATGCTTCTTCGCATAGCCACACTAATGGGTATCACATCTTCACATAGACACGCCAAAGTGGACCCCTCAGTTGATCACTCCATGAAACCCCTTCACTACGACGTTGCTAATACTTTACCTTCCCCAAGGGGTGGGAGGTATCAGTTTTATATGTCCTATGGGATGTAGAGTGAACCCACATCGTCCGAGCTGCTGGACGTTAAACTGGGAAGCAACCTCATCCTCTACACATGACATTAAACTATATCCTCATGCCATGCACTCCACATGGGGCACCCGATTTCAGTTATTCCCTATGCCCGCTCATCTCCATGGTAATTTGATAATTCCTCCCAAGGAATGACATCATTCTTATCGGAGTGACATCTGACCCTTGGGAAAGCACAACCAACATGATGTAATCCCCTAGCTTTTCTTGCAGGAGGCAGCATTCCTGCTCTCCTCTTCCCCAATTCCAAAACCCTCCCCCTAGAGGCTCTATCACCATCTGGGCCTCCGCCCTAGAGTAAGTCCCATCCTCCATCTCCCAGGGCCACTGCCCACACAAAATCCAACGTTTCCATTTTGGGCTGCTAACCCCATGTAAGACCAATTCCACTCCCCACAGACGCACCATTCACTACAGGGTCATCCGGTATTTGATGCCTCTTGTTTCTCACACCGATCATGACTCACATGGGCTTAGAGTAAGAATCAATCATGAAATCCTTTTTAAGAATCCTAGAGTGTAAGCCCCACAAAAAGAATTCCTAAAGTATATATACATTGATCCTTGCCCATGCAAGGTATGTAAGAAGCTTTCCTTAGGTTCAATCCTGACAAACCATTTGTTCCAAACAGATTCACATCGATTCAAACAATTCTGAACAATTTGGATTTTGATCCTTTCCAATGTAAGGTACATAGGAATCCTCCTAGAGGTTCAAGACCAAAAATCATTGGTTCCGACCGTCTTCACGTCGGTGCCCAGCCATATATGAACTACATTGACATTGATTCTTGAAAAGGGAAGGTACATAAGAATCCTACCAGAGGTTCAATCCCACCATCCATTAGTCCCCACCATCTGCATGTTGGTTTTCTAATTCCCCCACCTGAACTACATGGACATTGATCCTTGCTATGCCATGGTATATTGGAAGCCTCCCTGATGTTCAAGCCCAACACCTGGTCATTCGGACCACCTTCACATTCGTTCACCCTCATCCTGCAAGACATTAAATTGTATGCCCCCCTTTTTCATGCATGAAATTAAATTGTATCCATCTAGGGGTAAGACGTCATAAACTCATACATCGGTATTTCGTTATCATCCCCTTTGTCGGGACCCATATATTTGGTCCATCCCAGTGGAGTTAGACCACCAAGCGCAAGCCCCAGTGTATCAGCGGGTCGCTATCCTCGGTGCACACCCTAGTCCTATACACCATATTGAAATATGGGGACCATGATCCTTGTCAAGACAATGTAGTAGGAAGCCTCCCAAAGGTTCAGCCCCATTCAAATGTAAGCTGTTGTCAGCCCCTTTAATGGTATGTTGTTGGAACCCCAATTAGTCATAAGTCGTTGTCCAGAAGAACTACGCGGAAATTGATTCCTTACCACAAGGATACGTAATGAGTCTCTTCAAGGATCAATCCCAATATCACCATCATCCTCACATATGCTCCATCTCATTATCCATCTACTTCAATTAACGACCCATCACCCATCCTGATTCTTACCCAAGCCACTACACTCCGATGAGATCAATCCAATTCACCTCTTCACTACACCTATCAGTTACTGGGTATCACTCCATGTGTTATCCCTAAAATCAGAACTCCTTCTAGGGGTTACAATTATCTAATACACTCTAGTCAGTGTTTCAATCAGTATAATCCATCTCCTCTAGTTGTTAAACTCACGGAATACCCTGTGATAAACATATGAAAATGAGGAAAACCTCAGAGACATTCCTATGGAATATAATTCCCCTCATTCGATGTGGGATGCCTCAGGCATCTTCGCCAACAAGATGTTCTATAATAAGGGGAAGAAAACCAAAACTCGCTATTGTTCCAACATCCAGACACGTCAATGATGTCCAATATCACTACTTCGCCAACTGAAGGTTGATGCACTGGTTGGAGCCCTTGTAATGCCCCGATAAAAGAAGCATAATTAACCCACATCCTTGAAGATTTGGCACTTGGAATAGTTTCAAGAACAACATATTAAATATATAAGGGACACCCGGACAAGGTGAAAAGTTCTGAGGAGGAATCCACATAAGGAAGAATCAACATCCCATCATCCCATTTCAATCAAGGAGATAATGTCCCTGAACAAGGAACAGATGTCGCCAGACATTGTAAAGTGGGAATGTGGGGAAACAAACAACACTGTCGCCCCCAAAATAGATAGACATGCGCGCCCTAGTAAATGTGTTGGAAACACCTATACATTAGGAAAGCCTACCTAAAGCTAAAGATAATGAACCCTAATGGGTCATGAATTAAGGATTTATATTGATCTCAATTATGATATATATGAATTTAATTATTGTAATTAATAGTATTGATATGGATGAGTAAAAATTCAATTAGGGTTTTATAGACTAGAAATTTTATTCACAAGTAAATAAAAGGTATGTTATTCATTAATAAATAATTAATTTAATTATGTGATCATTTATAAATATTTATTCTCAAAACAGTTAATAAAATATTTACTTATTAATAAATATTAGCTTTAATATTTATTTGGGAATTCGATAAATTAAGAGGAGGATGAGTGAACAAATTTTATTTCTACTGATACATATTAATTTACAAGAATATAAAATAATATTTATCATTACTCTAGTCAGAAGATACCATATAATAATTTTATTATATGAAATGAGATCAGATAAGAATTATTATATTAACAATGTTTCATTGGGAAATTAAAATCATTTTTTACCATAAAAATATATTTTAACCATAGGCCTAACCCTATAAAAAGATGGCTAAATCTATTATGTAGCTTAATTGAAAATTGAAAATAATTATACGCACTAGATTTCTACCTATATTACTCCTTATCACATACTATATATAATGAGAATAAAAAGGTATATGACATCAATCTAAATGGTAAATGAATTGATAACCATAAAAAAATTAATGATCCATTATGCTATCACCTAACAATTCATCTGTATTGTTAAAATATCAAAGAACCATATGTGGATCACCAAGAGAGTGGATCAACAATGGGTCATCCCAATAAAAATATTTTAAACAGAATATGATTTTGAATGGTTAATAACATCATCAATGAAATATCATAAGATAAGGTAATATTATAATAGATCAATTTAAATTAATTATAAATTTTACTTCAAAAAATTTTCTCTCACTTTCAAGGACTTTTCATTTTCACTAATAAATAGAAAAATTACATTGGACATGTAATTTACACCATGAAAAATTTTGTAATGATATATTTAATCAAACTAATTTCATGAAGGCTTTATTCAAAAAAGTTTCTTCTGTTTCATTTAGAACCATCTAGTGGTATTATATTAGTTTTATTTTAAATTTATAATAATTTATTTTATTCTTAACAGTATATAATCAATTGTTTATATTATTTATTTCTTGATTATTCATTCATTAATCTAATGTTCAATTAAATTGAATTTTATATGTTAATATTTTTTGTTCAAGATTTATATTTTCATTATTAAAAAAATAGATGAATAATAATTGGAGATTATATCAATAGATTCCAATGATTCGGTATACTATATTTTCTTACATATTGTATAGCTAGAGTACATTTTGTGTATCCATGTTCATTTCACCAGGATGTTCAATGGGATGCATGATCCATTGATATGTTATTACACTAGATGTGTTTTTTATAACATTGTGAATATTTATAAATGAAATTCCCTTTTTTTATTTAATATTTTCCTTAGCATGTAATGTATTCATTAAAACACATGTGCAAATTTTTTTATTTTAGAACATAATATGTTATAACAAGTCATATTTAATAGTCTATTTTTATCATAAACACTAATAGTATATATTTTATACAATTATCATATGATTAGTATATATTAATGGTTATGATAATTTCATACTGACATTGAAAGAAAGAGATGTCACATCATCCCAAAGGATCTTACACTATAAAGCCCATATATCATAAAACCCATGGATGATAATATACCTATACATTTCCTTGACCTATACCGATGTGAGATTTAATAACTAAAGCATGAATAAAATAGTTTATGGTATAATTTCAAGTCCGTCAAGATGATAACTGAAACATTTTCCACCAAAATACCCAGAGAAAATATCATCATCACACACCTTACCCGTAGAGAGTAAATTGGTGTAAATTGGTTTTATGTATCTAGACCTTAATAGAATCAATTTGTAGATTTTATTTTAAATAATTATTATATTTATTCATTTACATCATAAATTTTTAAATAATTATTCTTGAAAAATTAGATTTTAATATAAAAAAACATGAAATTTAGTTTTGGAAAATATATTATATCAATAAAGACCCTATTTTTTATGAATTTATGATTTTTTAAAATAAATTATAATTTCATAAAATATTATTATTTATAAAATTTATTAAAATTAAATGATAATATAATTCATGAAATTCAAATATTTATTTTATGAGTGCCATAAAATATTTATGTTTAAAAAGGAATAATTTTTCAATAATTTTTTATTTTAGATTTAAATTTGATAATTATCATATTTATAGAATTAATTTTTTAAAATAAATATTATTTTTACAATTATCATGTAGAAATTATCCATTGGTGAGTATTTGTTATTTTTCAGAGATATTCAAATTCATGGTTAAAAATTAAATACTCGATAAATATATATGATATGTATTATGACTTCATAATGAACCAATAGTGATATAATTTTTTCCATAGAAGGATTATAAAACATTATATATATTCCCATTAATATTTTTTGATATTATTTTACTAATATTATAAACCCTTAATGAATCCTCCAAAACCTGTACTATATTTTATGGTTTTCAAATTCATTATTTATAATCATGAATCACTTCCACATCACCAAGGGAATTATTATAATGTGTTTGGTTCTAAAACATATAAAATAAAAAAAATAACTGAACTTAGGGAGAAACCATTAGCTAAAACAATTTCAATTTTAGTTATTTTGATTACTTTATCATATAGAGTCCCAAAACTGTGTTTTAAATTAATAAATAATTTTCCTCTGTTTTCCTATTGAATCCCAACAAATCCTACCATCAATCAACGCCCAAAACTATTAGAGAACAAAATTAATCTGAAAATCCCTCTCTATATCCTTCCCAAGGTTCCCCAAATACCAATAGAATATCATATCAATCTTTATGAACAACTCTATCAAGGTATGGGATCCTATCCTTCTCATATTTATTCAAGAAAATTCTTTATTCCATTTCTTAATACTACTAGTTGATCAAATTAGAATATGTGTTTAGACATTCCACTTAATTTCATATTTAATCTCATGTAATGATACACACATCTTATCTCATTCAACCCTTCGATACACCTTTATGTACAACCATTATTCTATCGAATTATCTTGGGATTTTCCTTTACAAAAAATTATCTAGTGAATACACATGTAAGAACATGTATCCTCATTTGAGGTGTGGATCAAGATTTCATGTGTTTTTGGGAAAAAAGGTATTTTTTGGTAATTTCATAAGTACACGCCTTGTACGTAAGAGTACATGTCGTGTACCCACTTTCCACGGGTAGCCATGTACTGTCCATGTAACGGATGATTACATAGCCGTGTGATGTGACCTGGAAACTCCCTAAAGCGACGGTTAGATAAGTCATGTCCACAACATGTACACTTAATGAACATGTGTGTATTTTTTTGTCTTATCGGATAGGTGTCGTGTCTCATCCACAAAACATTTTACTTCTAAATACGTCTTTTCTAGGAGAGACTGAGAGCGACCGAGAGAGATGATTCTTCGCTAAGCCACCGATCAATCATCGGTTCTTCGAATCGAACACCATCAATAGCATTGGAATCACCTAGGTGAGTTATTTCTTATTATTAAGCCTCTCCTCCGGATTTCTTCTAATTCGTGAGATTTTCAATGTTGAGAGTTTTTAACATTTTTTATAGATCTACAATGCTCATGGTCGATTAAAAAGATGACGTTCAAATATATTGATCGTAAAATTTCAAGGTAGGTGTTTTGTGTCTTTCCATAATTCTCTTTGGATTAATTGGGTGAAAAGTGCTCAATACCCTAGTTTAGGGTATTGCGTATTTTTCAACTTCATTTTGTTTATTCCTTTCATGGATTGTTTTATTGAGAAAGCGATTTGATTATGAATTCGGTTTATTATCTTTTTAAAAATTGTGTTTTTGAGTGATTGTTAGATATTGACCATTGGGTCCAGAACTTTCTACTAGGATTTTTTAATGCCTAATGCTGTTACGGTGGAGTATATATTATATGAGATGCATGTGTTATACTTTGTAGTGGTATATCCTTGTAGTATTTGAGATTACTTTGGATACTAAATATCGGTTGTGCACAATTTTATTACATAGAACTGTGAGAACCTACTGTAATTAGACCGTAACGGGAATTGACGTTGAGGGATTACCTAGAGAATCTGTTATACTTTTCAGATTTTGAGACCATAGGGGGGATTGACGGTGACTGATCCAACATAGTGTTTATAGTATATTGTTATGAGACCATAAGGGGAATGGATGTTGAGTGCTTCCTCATAGAGTCTCTAGATATCATTAAAAGTCAACATTGGGAATTGACGGTGAGTTCTTCCTTAGAGGGTATAAGTATTTGTGAAACCAGATGGATTAGACTGCGAGAACGTTCCGAGAGGGTTTCTGGTGAATAATTAGGTGAATAATTAATCAATGTTAATGACTGTAGTTGAAATATAGTATTGTTTAATTTTTAGTACTACCATGTTATTAATTTATTATTCATATTAGATACTACCTATATTCACTGATAGTTAGTCATAGATCATTTGGTGGTTGCATACTATTATTCATCTAACACCCTTCTTGCGTCGTGATTTTGGGCCCAAATGGATTATTTTGTTGTAGTTATAGATATGGGAATGCACCCTTCTACTTCAGGTACTTGAGTGATGTGGAGATGGGGATAATGGGAAAAGGCAGAGGATTGCGATGCTGCTGGAGTATACTTTTTTCTTCATACTCTAGTTTAGTACTATATTTATAGCATTGAGACTTGTTTGGATTCTTTCATAGACTTATGAGACATGCATTAATAATATATGTTCTCCAGTTGTTTATTAACTTTTAGTCTTCCGATGTTAACATATTGTATGATATTATTACTTCCACTGATATATATTATTGTTATACCACTGTGTTACACTACCAATGATGTAATAGTTTTCTCACTATCACACCCAAGGCCCATGATGTTGTTTTGTAGCGTCTGAGGTTTGGGAAAATGCACTTGAGACCATGTGACCAACTGGTTACGGGGCACCATTAAGTGGCACTAAAAACCAAGACATCGCAAAGTGTTATCAAAAGGAATTATTTTCTTCATTGACATACAATTTGGAGCCAATATACAGGGAAATGAAGGAATGTGTTGTTCTTAATAATATGTTCTTGGGAGTAGATAACATGTGTATAGGGAACATCCATGTTACCTCGAATATTCCAATGTTTCTAGTTCTTTAATTATTACAGTTAATTTGATTGCACCTTTGGGTGATTCACATGCTTTGTGCTATTATAGTTGATATTATTGTGGTTCTATTTAGGGTAAAACCTAATTAGATGAAGGTATTCAATGTCATTCATCATATAAGCACTTGATAGGGATCAAATGTCATGCTTTATTCTCATGCCATTTAGGGTGAATTCCTGATAGTATGTTGTTGTGATAGATGTTGTGCTAGATATACATACTGTTGTGATAGATTCCATGACATAATACCTACTATTTCGATTGGGTATTGCTAATACGTATATTCTCTTTTTCTAGGAGCCAAACATTGCCAATGAGGTGTTATGGGCCATCATGGATCCAAATTTGGACGACCATGTGATTGAATTCGCTATTATTACTTGGTGGTATTCATGAATTTGATTCCAATATTTGATTTTCAAGGAGTATTCCCCCCACATAGATCAGAATTTGACACTTTAATGTTTGTTTCATTTTTTTGTGGTGTTACAGAGTAGTTTCTTAGGATTTCTATCTAGAAAAACCTAGAATTCAAGGTATTTAATGATGAATACATGCCAAGTATCATTCTGTTTAGGAAGGAACAAGTTTTTTTATACACACACCATGTACTATATGTACACGTTGTGCAGTCTTTAACCGTGTGACTGACTTTGTGGGTAGAGACATAGTGTTGATAAATTTTTTATGGAACATGCCATGTACAATGAGTACACACCGTGTTTTAAGGACCGTGTATCAAACCATGTGACTAATGGCAGGGGTGGATGAAACTGATGTGTACACGCCGTGTTGTAGATACCTTGTATCCAGCCATCTGACTGACGACACAGGTCAGTGGAATCTTTATAGTATACATCATCTCTAGTATAAGTATTCCATGAAGTTTTGTTTTAAGAGAACCATGTGGTTTAGCTGTGTAGAGGAACACAAGAATGGGGAAAATATTCAAGTACATGCCATGTGAAAGGAGAACTAGCCATGTGTATGGAGTGTTACACAACCAGGGTGGGCAGAAGTACACGCCCATGTAAAGGCTTAAGAGAACACACCATGTAGGGGTGACACACATCGTTTATCCATGTTTTTAAGAACTTGAATTATTTCTTTACCATGTTCCTTTTTTGAAAATCTATGTATCAGTCCTTGATAATATTTAACTAATGTGTGCTCTTGTCCTTGCAGAGTCTTTCCACTTATACATCCTCTGATTTAATTCCAGATACACAACAACAATTACAGACCAGACACAGTAGATCAGGGACTACCATCATATCCTCTAGTGATGCATGTCATGGAATCAGTCGCCATTATGGATACAGGTGACAATGTACAGTTCCATGAATGCTTCATAAGGTTGATGCAGACCTTCCAGGGATAACTGCATCCTTCCTCGTCTATAGAAGAGTTAACATGGGTTTTTGGGAACAACATCATCCATCATTCTCAAGGGATGGAGGACCTCATGCTGCAAATTCATGGTTGGAATCTATGTTTTTCTATCCTTGAGCATCTCGAGATGCCTCCAGAGATGAGGGTGAAGCTCAATCCGTACATGATCCAAAATTACTCCATGATATGGTGGGATGTGATATCTAAGCCAAGACACCAACAAGTTATTCTGTGAGAAGATTTGGAACAGACTTTCTATAACTACATTTAACCAGTTACTTTGAGGGCTGACTAAGACCGAGTATTCATGAGTTTGGAGAAGGGTACACTATTAGTCATGGATTATTCTTCTCACTTCATAGAGCTACAATTATTCACACCCATTCTAGGGGGTGATGATTTATTTTTTGATAGGATGTTTGAGGATGGTCACATCATGACATCTGATCTCAGGTGAACATCTTTAGGTTGACTCCCATAACATCTATTATCAACCAGGCGCAAATCACAGAGTGAAACTTGAGGGATTCTAGAGTTATGATCTTGGGTGGATCAACATATGGATTTGGTTTTCCTCCATATGATATTAGGATGAATTTTAGAGAGTATACACATGGATATTTGAGTAGGCGAGATACACATTTTGGTAGACAAGTGGTATGCTACCAGTGCAGGAAGAGTTGGAATACGACGCCACATTTCCCGAGAGACCCAGTTGTGTGCTGATCTTGCAGCCAAATGGGTCATATTTAGTGTTTCTATCAGTTTTTCTCACTAGAATTCAGTGATAGGGGTTCTATTTCGACTCCACATTCAGGATAAGGTCCACTAGTTTCTCATCAGCCCGAGGGATGGAGTTCTTCCGGGCCTTCCAGATAAGGTGGTGGTCATGGCCATAATGGTCAGACATAGGGATTTCGATAATTGTAGGGTGGATCAAATTAGTGATCTCAGACAACTTTAAAGGGTTGTGGAGCAGTTCAGGCTTTTGAGTTGGAGTATACCCTATAAGAATAGGATCCCAGACCCTCTATAATTAGAGGTACGATTTTAGTTGCCTCGGTTTTATCTTATGCTCTTTTAGATATAGGGGATTACTATATATTTATATTTGTACCTTTTGTGGAGAGTCATGGTCTCTTTATCATTAATTATACTGATATCTTGACGGTGGACATGTTGTTGGGGATTATAATGACTAGTGTACGTCAGTGCAAGGAGATACCTCATGAGGTTAGTGGGTGTCACATCTTATGGGAACTTTATGTCTTATAGATGATGGGATATTATTTCATTCTCTGAATGGACTAGTTAGTTACCTTATAGGATATTATCTATTTCTATCACTATTGGGTGAGTTTCATTTCACTAGAGGGTAGTTTGTTTCTACACAAAGGTGAATGGGATGTCCAAGCTAGAGGAGTTGGACCTGAGCATCATGGGTAGGGAGGAATTATAGCCCAGATTACTAGTTTTAATCTGGATGACCAAAGGACTTCATGGATGTAATATCCCCCAGTTTTGGATTGTTTTTTATATGTATTTACATTGTAGTTTTCATGTTAACCTCGAGAGTGAGAGGTAGAATTATCTACTGATCTTGTGTGATGGGTGACACCAGTGTTCATTACTCTTTAAAGGAAGGGTACAACAATGTTACAGTAGCAAAAGAATTAGTTGGAGGAGTTAAAGGCAAAGGGTTTCATCTGGCCCAATACTACTCCTTGGGGTTCAAATTTTCTTTTTGTAAAGAAGGTGTACAATAACCTCATACACTTTGTGGATTATCATAAGATAAAATTGTTGATGGTCAATAAATGAAATCCCTTGATGATGATTGATGGTCAATTTGATCATCTTCGAGCAGCCTTGTTGTACTTGAAGAATGACATGGGAACTAGTTATCATCATTTTCGGGTTAGACCATCAGATATACCTCTAAAAACATTTCGAAGGAGGTATGGTCTATACGAGTATGTGTTTACATCATTTGGTCTCATGAATGCACCTGGAGTTTTTATGCCACAGATGAATCGAGTGTTCTATCCATACATGTATTCGTTTGTGGTGGTTTTTGTAGACGATATCTTGGTTTACTCTCACACTAAACCATGACCATGCAACCCATCTTGAGATAATTTTGAGTACACTGAAAGGGAATTAGTTATATGCTATTCTCTAAAAATTCCACTGTTTGATAGACCAAATTCACTTTTTGGGTCATGTTATCTCAGATATAGGAGTACTATTAAACCCTGAGAAAGTGATAGAGGTAATTTCCTGGGAGAAGCTGAAAAAATTCATTGAGGTACGGAGTTTCCTAGGGCTGGCTGGTTACTACATATGTTTTATAAAAGACTTTTCAAAATTAACAGTGCCACTAACAGGTCATACTAAGAAGGGTGTGAAGTACATGTGGAATGATTCCAACGATTCGTCCTTTCAGTAGATGAAAAAGTGGTTGAATTTAGCACTGATACTAGTTTTTCTAGATTCAGGAAAGAGTTATACTGTTTACATTGATACATCTTGTATTCGGTTGGGATCAGTGCTAATGCAAGGAGAAGGAGTCATTGTGTACGAGTCTCGTAGTTGATTCCATGTGGGAGGAATTACCTGACGCATGATCTTGAGTTGGTTGTATTTGTTCATGCCTTGTGTTGTTGGACAAATTATGTTCTGGGAGAGAATTTTGTGGAGTATATTGACAAAAAAAGTCTCTAGTATATCCTTACCCAGTGTGACATGAATTTCAGACATCAAATAAGGGTTGAGTGGATTCAGTCCTTTGACATTGAGCTTGCCTACAAACCTATGAACAAAAATGATGTGGTAGATGCGTTGACCAAGAGGAATCAGATATATGTAGTCCAGGAGGCTATCAGTGAGTGTAATCCTAAGACTATGTTATCTAAGATACATATGGTGGTGCACGATAGATAGGGGTAGACTTTTCTTTCTTCTGTGGTTTTTGCATACACTCTACTTGATTGGGTGTGCATGACACATCTATGAGATTCTGAAGGCCTAGTTCTATGGGAGAGTGTGTCAGGAGAGGAACTTGTTCCTAGATAGACCGTAGTCAAGGATGAGATCTTCTTTTTTCATTGGCGCATGTGGGTTTCATCATACAAACGTGAGGTGATTTTTTGGGACTTACATTCCTTGTTTTGGGTAGTATATACTAGTGTCGCCAAGATGTATCGAGATATACACCATCAGTATTGGTGTCCAAGAATGAAGAGACATGTTTCTAGTTTATTGATGTGGTGTTCCACCTGTCAGCAAGTGAAGGAAGAGAATCAGTGACCAACATGGCCTTTTAAGAAGTTACCCATTTCTGAGTGGAAGTGGAATGATGTTTTGATAGTCTTTGTGATAGGTTTTACATAGTCACCTCTAGGGAATGATGAACTTTGGGTTTCCATTGACATAATCATGAAAGTTTCATACTTATTTCCGATCAAGGATACCATCGGTGTTGATGATTTGGGACGGTTTTACGTCTAAGAGATTGAATGTTTTCATGGGTTTCCACACTTCATCATTTCAGATAGGGACACTTGTTTTAATTCTCAGGTCTGGAAGGGACTACATTAGGATTTGGTTACATAGGTACTAATGAGTAAAACTTACCATCCCTAGACATATTTTCATTCTGACCATACGATTCATGTGTTGGAGGACGTCCTTTGAGAATTCTTCATAAATATTGCAGGATCCTAGCAGAAACAAATTCTTTTGGTGGAATTTTCCTAACAATAATAGTTTTTATGAATCTATTTAGATGGAACCTTATGAGGATTTGTACAGTTTTCCATAACTATCTCCCCTATGCTGGTTAGAAGAAGAAGAGGCAGCTATGTTGGGACCTCGTCTGGTCCTGGAGACCACAGAGTAGGATGAGTTAATTTGAAATAGGATTCCTGAAGCATAGTAACGCCATAAGTCTTATGCTGATAAACATAGACGGCCTATGGAATTCGAAGACAGATATCAGGTTTTCATATGTGTCACACCATGGTTGGGACACAATAGTATTATGGGACTGGGAAAGAATTCACTGAGATATGTTGGTCCATTTGAGGTTTTGGAGAGAGTCGGGCCAATTTCCTATCGATTGTATTTACCTCAGAGGTACTGAACTATGCACGACGTCTTCCATATTTCTCTACTACAGAGTTACTTCTTAGATCCATATCAGTTTTTCCAACCTGAGGAGGCTATGTTTTAGGTGGACATATCTTTTTAAGAGAATCCAATCAAGAATATTGATCATAGTGTGAAGGTTCTCTGTGGATGGACCGTTCCTCTGGTACGGGTATTTTGGAAGCAAGGGAGAGTATAGAACGAGACTTGGGAGAGGGAGATCAATGAGAAATCACAGTGGCCAAATTTTTTTGAGGATTCTTCATCTTTTCCACAATGTTAGGGATGTTCAAGGATGCATTTCATTAAGGGTGAACGTTTTTAAAAACCCATATATTCATTTCAGATATGGATCTTTATTTCGGTTGTTTTTTAGAAAAATTGGAGTTTTGGAAATTTCATAACTACACATCATGTACATTAGAGTACACACTGTGTACCCATTTTCCATGGGTAGTCATGTATTTGATGTGTGAGGTGTCCTGGAGACTGCTTAAAGTTGGGGCTGATTAAGGCATGTATAAGTCATGTACATTAAATGAACACTCTGTGCATTTTTTTTCTTTTTATTGACTAATTGGATCAGGGTCAATTCACATCCATATAAACGTCTTCTTCTAACTCTATATCATCCAGGAGCGACCGAGAGTGGTGATTCTTCATCGAGCCACTGATCCATCATCTGTTCCTAGAATCTGACAGTGTTGATTGTTTTGTAATCGTGTTAGTGAGTTCTTTATTATTTAGAGCCTCACCTCCAGATTTATCCTCTTTAGTGAGAGATTCATCGTTGAATGTTTTTTCTATTTTAAAGATATATGACATCCTAGGTCGATTCAAAGGCTGAGATTCAACTATATCGATCATAAAACATCTTGTTTGGTGGTTCGTTCCTTTCTGTCGCTGTATTTGGATTATATGTGCGAAAAGTTACCAATACCTCAGTTTAGTGTATTGCATATTTTGGAATTTAACCTTGTTGATTCCTGTAATGATTTTTTTTCTTTAGATTGGGTTTTTATTATTAATTATATTTATTACCTTTTATTATGGATGTGTTTTTGCATTCTTCTTGGATATTGGCCATTAGGTCTAGAACTGGCCGCTAGGATATTTTTTTCATGCCTAATGCGGTTAGGATGGAGTTGATATTATATGAGATTCATGTGTTATGCTTTGTAGCTTCATAGAAATGTAGTATTTGAGATTAATTGGGCTGATAGATATTAATTGTGCATGAATGTATTACACAAATCTATGAGAACCTATGGTAGTTAGACCATAGGGGGAATTGGTGTTGTGGGCTTCGTCATAGTGTCTGTCATACTTTTCAAGTTGTGAGACCATAGGGGGATTTATGGTGAGTGATCCCTTATAGTGTCTATAGTTAATCGTTATGAGACTAAATGGGAAATAGATGTTGAGTGCTTCCTCATAGATTCTGTAGTTATCGTTAAAAGACCACATGGCGAATTGACAGTGACTGCTTCCTCAGAGAGTATTTGTATTTGGGAAACTAGAGGGGTTAGACTGTGAGAACTTTCCAAGAGTTTTTCTTGTGAATGATTGGTTGAGTAATTAATAAATTTAAATTAATTTAGTTTAACTATATGATTGTTTACTTTTGTGTACATCCTTGTTATTACATCATTTTTCATATTACCCTCTATATATATTTAGTAAGATTTAGGAACCGATTTTGGGTGGTCTAATACTGGGATTCATCTCACACCATATTTGGGTCATGATTTTGGGCCCAAACATATTATATTGTTGTAGGTATAGATAAGGTAAATTTTCCTTTTTCTTCATGTACATTAGTGGTGTGGAGTTGGAGATAATGGGACCAAGCTGAGGCTTGTGATACTGATGGAGTTTACTTGGTTTCTTTTACATTGTTTTATTACTGTATTTCCATACTTTTGAATTTTTTTCCACAATATTAGAAATATGTGACAGACATCATTAATATATGTGCTCCTGTTTTTTATTTACTTTTAGTCCTCTACTATTTACTTATTGTATGGTATTACTACTTCCGATTTTGTATATTATTGTTATTCTACTGTGTTACTCTCCCAATGGGGTAATCATTTCCCCACTATCAAACACAATTCCCTCACATCATGATGGAAGCCTCTGGAATTTGTAGAAATGTTCTTGGGGACATGTGACTAACTGGGTACGGGGCACCTTTGGGCAGCACCCAGAAATGAGATGTTATAACACATATCCATTTCTACTCAAGGGTCCTTACCTATTTTTACCTACACATCATTAATTGAGAATTTTGAAAGTATATAACCTGCACTCCATAATCATGGAGTTTAAATTAATTAATTAAATAATTATTTTATTTATCTATGTAGAACAATTATGCATATACATGATATGTATGTAACTGGTTGGTTCACAATTATACATCCCTCCAATTAGTTGTGCAATATTATTATATCAAGGGTTTTCATTGATGGTGCTCATGATGTTACTTGAAGTACACAGTGTTATGGCATAATTGTATTTAGTCTTTACTTATCATTCTGATTCCATGTTTTATTTTGTTTCTAAATTCATATGATAACTTTATGTTACCATTGTATATCCTAATTTTTCTTTCATGTTTATGATTATCACTCATTTTATATCCCATTAAAATTATTGGTTAATCACATGTATTACAATTATCTGTTTATTATTTTATTATTCCCTTGCTATGAATTGTAGATCACCCCATTCTATGTATGTCCCCATGCAATCCTATAATGTTTTATAAGATCGATAGAATATAAGGGAATATTTTTAATTTTTTAAATAATGATTTCATACCCATATTTTAAATTAACATTATATATAACTACTATCATAAATATATAATTTCCCATGGTATCCATAATTTTTATTAAGTTTATCTTCATGTAATAATTCCTGATATAATGTTTATTAATTTCATTGTTTTTATAACTAGTATTAGAGAAACGCCTAGTTATTATTTCGATTAGGATTAGAAAAATTTAGTGAAATTCACATGGATACATACAAAAAACTAGAACATACCTAAATTTATTTAAATTATATATTAAGTAGATTCTATGACAATAAAACCCTCTAAGGATATTATATAATGGATTTGGATCTATCACAATTTTCCTTATGGGTAATAACCCTGGAAAGGGTGTGTTGAGATAGAGTTGGTCATCACTAGGTTTACAAAAATGGGTCTTTCTAGAGTCTTAGTTTTAATTACTTGGGGGATATGATTTTTTAATTTTAGAAGATTATTGTGAACCATTTAAAATGGGGGAAAAATTTCATCTGTATTTATGTTTTCAAATAAAACAATGATGATTTAGATTAAATTCATGAAATTAATTGGTTATGGAGTATTTTTTATCGATGAGTTATCCCCTTTTATATTAGATATTTCCCATTTATATGCTACGTAGTTCAAAAATAATCATCTATAATATTACTTATATTTTAATTAAATGGTTCAAAATTGGAAAAATCAATCCAGCATCCAATGTGAGTGGCATTATGGTGACTTCCAAAATGAGATTCTCAACCTAATGGGTGTAAGAGTTGGGAAAATCATGAAAATGCTTTTCTAATTATCTAATGATTTCCATTGAAACCGGAATTAGGATAAACTCGTAACCCCCCGCCCCCAATAAAAAGATCATTTTAATTGAGACTTTTATTCAAAAATGTCTTTGGCATTTCAGTGGATATAATTATTCCATAATTTTGGAATAATAGACCAACTTTATTAAAAATAGATTCTCCATCCTCAATTCTATGAGAATGAGAAATGTTTGTTAGTAGTTTCTCATTTGGAAGGAGAATCTAATATATAGTTCTAATTGGTATAAAATAAAAAACATGGGAGGATATTAAATATATTTAGTGATGAAATATCAAAAAAAAAATTCAATAAATATTTTTCACAAACTCCTCAAAAAAGGGTTATGTATTTCATTATCCCAAGGTAATGGGATGAAGAATCCATAAGGGTTTATGAGTAAAAAATCGCAAGGCTTTCATGATATGCCTCATTATTTTTCATTCCCACATAACATAATATTGATCATTTCATTGGTGAGATAAATCTAAATATATTAAAAGATTTCTCAATTCACGATTATTATTTATATAATGAAAATTTGAAAATTTAAGTCAAGGTTAAAATAAATATTGGATAATTTCATGGTTCACATTGGACTAGAGAAAAACAATAAATAAATGGATTTTATTTCTCATGGTGTAATATAAAAATCTGATGGTGGTATGAATGTCTATTATATAACTGGTAAAAAGTGTTAGCATAAGAATAATTGAATTTTTCTAAAGGGGGAAAGGAAGTTATTTAGTCGTGGGAATGAATAGATTCTAGTTATATATTTCTATAGGGAGAAACCCAACAATATTATTGATGAATGGAATTACAAATTCATAAATCATGTTATTTCCCAGTGGTTCAAATACATAAAATAATGAGACCTTGTGAATAAATATCCTACGATAATGATTAATGATAACATCTACTAGAAAAACCTCCATGTCCATGAGATAAAGGAAGAGCTTATTCCATAAAATCTTCCAAAGTGAATATCAGTAATGATATAATGAAAGGTATGCTTGTTATTCATTCATGAATAAATAATGTAATTTTTTATTATCATTCTATGCATTCATTCAAATCAAGTGGGTTCCGCAGATCTATTCAAACACCATATCAAAATATTGATGTTCAGTTATTGTTAGAGATGCAAAATGGTTTAATTATTTCATTCAAGACATATTTCTCATCCCCTATTAAAATTCTATAAGTTAAACTTCCCAATGAGACTTTTCATACTATCATTAGCTAAATTAGACACTATTATAGCTGTGTATTCTCTTTTTATATATAGATCCAACATAAATCCATGATAGAAGAAAATAACCATCTATATTTTGATCCAATCTATTATTCTTTTACATCTGCAATGGAGTGGGATGAAAATTATTTTTTATTATCATTTGAAGCGTGGATAATATTTCCCTATGAGGATAAATATGTTTAAGAAATGATTAATACTAATGAAAATAATTTCTTTTAACAAATTTCCATTGTAAGGGTATTCACTGATGTGTTTTTAAATAAGTTCATAGTCTTCCTCCTATGTATTTTGATTATTTATAAATCAAGATCAATCCAGGAGAATTAAAAATATCTAAATCACCATAGAGAATTATAATTTTTGAACATGAGGATCATAATTAGTTATTATAGTTGATTTTATAAAAAGGTTTTATAAAACCTAGTACATCACCATGGGATGAACATGTCCTCTTCATTAGGAAAAATGATGGGTGAATGAACCTCTCCAATTATTATTGTGATCTCAACAAGAATAATGATAATGAGGAAGTATCATCTCCCATATATTGATTACTTGTTTTTTCAACTTCATAAAGACCAATACTTTTAAATAGAGATTCATCAGTCAAGATGTTATCATGTAATAACAAAGAAGGAGGACATATTCATGATTGTTTTTCATATAAGGTATGAGAATTATGAATTCATAGTGATTTAATTGGGACTCACAAATTCTCTATAAATGTTAGTGGACTTTATGTACAGATTATTTATGGAATGAATTGAAAAATATTTTTTCGTAATTATAGATTATTTTCTTAGCTACTCCAAACTAAAGGTGGAATAAGAGGATCATTTTAATGATTAAAATTTAAATTTGTAAATGGAAATGTTATTTGTGATGTATAGAAAATGTCAATAACTCAAAAGGGTGTGATGTTTGTATGGAATTATGAATGTATGGAAATCCATAAACAGATGAAGAAGAGGTCGATCACTTACTACTTGCTCACATTACCCACCAGTGGAGAAATATTTCTTATTTATATCGACAGGTCAAAAAAATTCTTGGGTTGTTTATTCTTCCATGATGAAAAGGTGATAATCCATGGTTTCCAAAATTTAAGGACTTATGATCATAATTACTAAAAAAATGATCTATAATTTTCCGTGGTTATGTCCACAATGATAATTTGTGTAATTTTATCTAAACTGTTAATTGTAAAATATATATGGATCATAGAATCCATATGTATATATTCAAACAATAGGAGATCATTATTCACCAATGTGTGTGGTTATAGATGATAATGCATTATTATTATTCAATCTATTACCATAATTGTAAAGTTATAATGTGGTACAAGCTTCAAATAAAATGGATCATGTAATCCTATCCGTGATGAGTATCAAAAGGGATCCAATATAATTATACCAGAAATAGCTGGAAATGAGAATAATAAAATCATTCATATACTAACATGATTAAATAACTACCCATTCATAAATTCTTTGAAGGATCAATGAGTACCATAATAATGACGAGGTTCTATATATAATGGTAGAAAATATTTAGTAGTCCAAATTTGAAAAATATGGAGTTATAAGGATTCAAAAATACATATGATTCATATCAAAACCATATCTAAAGATGAAACATCTTGATTATTTTCACATCTTATCCTCCTCCATTAATCAATGAGGAACTATGATGTATAGTGATTTGAAGAAAAACATTTGATTGAATAATATGAAGATGAAATTTGTGAATATAGTGTCATGATGTTTGTCATTCTAATAATTCATGGATAAATAATAAAGCTCAAAGTTTATGGGGAAACCATTTAATTTCTAAAAATATAAATTCAAAAACATAACCATTTAGTTCATTCTAGGACTACCTATGTCCCCTAATTGAAATAATTCCATATGGGTAGTAGTTTATCATTTTAACAAGTCTAATCATTTAATTTACATCATGGAAGATTTCTATCTCAACCAACATTACAATATATAAATATGTAAATTTTTAAGGTTGTATGACTTAAAAAACACCATTGTATCTAGTGGATATCATAGGGTAACCTCAAGGTTCTATAGGAGCCTTTAGTAAATGTTGCATACAAAACTAATCATCAACACTTATTACACCCAAAAACATTTGTTTAATATGATCAAACCATTATAATGTTGGAGTAAAAATTGAGATCAGGTTTAATGGATTTACAAGGATATAGGGATTAACACCTTAACCTAGTGGAGTTCTGATATAACTACAACTTCTATTAGAGTAGTCAAATGGAACCTTAAGAGGATCTGTATGGGAAGTGGTGTCAGACTCAACATACTAGGAAAAATTTGGAGAGAAGAAGATGAAGGATCCTAATTTCTACAAGATATGATAATGGTGGGTAAAACCATTCAAATTCATATGAAATCATATTTTTTATAGAAAATCATTTCAAACAATCATTGATGAAATATATATTTTGAGGCCAGAGATAATGGGTTCATTCATATATCATTATGGAATAACTTCATAATGTTTGGGAAGAAAAGAAATTATAATCCATGATAAATCATCCCCATTGATATCCTTAATCTCATCTATTCTCTACCCTTTTGACTAACACCACCACATAATGTTTCTCAACTACATAAGGTGTACCAGGCATCCCACGTGATAAATTAAACACCAGAAACATCACATGTACTTAATCCATTGGTGGTACCATTATAGAATGATATTTCATACATGGAGAAGTTTGTGAACATAAATTGTGGATACAATTTTCTATGAAACAAGAAAAATAACATGGTTAATGTTTTGTGTCATAACCACATGTTTGAAGAAGTGACTAGGGAACTATATGGGGTGATGGAATAGAAGTAACCTCATTTGTTTTATTATAGGGTATAAAACATTTGTGGTATGCATTTCAGAACGTGGATTATTCTATCAATGAAATCTTTTATATGTGAAATTCCATTTTTTATTTTATAAACTTCATAATAAATAATTTTTCCATAGAAAACATTATCACAAATTTGTCTATTATGGATCATTATAAGTTATATCATATCATATTTAAATGACTGTTATGGTTCACAACTATTCAAATATTATTATATAGTGATATTATGATGAGTAAATATTAAGGGTTATAATAAATTCAAATTGAAAAAAATAAAAGGATTGGTAGCCTCAACTAGTTATATTTTACCCAATTAAGCCCATTTATAGGGGCTTCCTGGATAGATAGAATTCTTGGGCTATGCCCTTGACCAAGGATAAAATGATTTTCAATTAATGAAGCATTATATAAACTTTTATGGTATATGTTCATGCTCTCTAAGATCTTGAATCAGACTATGTAAATTGAACCGCCCCTATATAATCTCCCCAACACACACCTTTCCCTTTTCGGGTCGAGGTCCGACTTAAAATTTTTGATTTCTTACTAAAAAAAGTGTATTTTGGCCTTGACTGCATTCTTCGCGCTATGGTAGAAGTCATGCGGCCTTGCATGGGTCACCGCGTGACCTCGCCCGGTTCAACGCGTGCCCTGCCCAGTGTTTAAGGTAGATAAATGAAATGCAATGAATAATAAAAAAGTAGATAAAGTAAAAACAACTGTGGTGAAATTTAACGAAGTATTTTAATGATGATAATAATTTTATTATTTTACGATATTATTATTATTATTATTATTACTTGCGTTAGGATATTAATATAATTATTAATATTATTAATCTCGTTATTATTATTAAGAACATTTTTTAATCTTGTCATTATTTTTACTATCACCATAAATATGTGTTATCATCATTCTTAGTTATTCTCATTAAAATTGTTATAATTCTAAATAAAGTTATCATTTTAAGGAAATAACATTGATTATACTAGTGTTGTTATTGTTATTCTTATTTTTGTAATTATTTTCTTTATGTTTTTAGTTTAAGAATACTTTGATTAGTAATGTTAATGTTATTATTAGTTTTGTTTTTTTATTATTATTTTATCTTTTTTTTGTTTAGGGTTTCACCCTTATTTTTTTCTTATTTTCTGTGGTGCCCTCCTACCCAGGTCTTTATGTCCTTTCTCCCCCTCTTCCCTGCTTCTTCACCCCATAGAAACTCCCCCCCATCTCCCAGGTTTTGCGCCGCACCCCTGCTCCCTCTCCACCCTGTGCGCTGCCTCCCTCTCCTCCTGTTCGGCTGCCTCCCCCTCTTATCCCGGTCAAAGCGTGACCCCCCCTCTTACAGACCTCTTCTCGCGCGACTCCCTTGGTCTGCGACCTCTGGCAAATGACCCTTTCTGGCTGGCCTTCCCCTGCTCGGTGCACCCTGGCGGCTCCCCTCCCTTGGTCAACCGACCTTCCTCGCGTCGCCCACAACCCCACCCTGCTACCCCGCTCGCCCGCACCTCCACTTGATCTGCTAGTAACCCTTCCTCGACCAACCTTCAGACCACTACTTCTAGGTTCCCTTCGGCGGACGCCCCTCCAGTTAAGCCTCCCATTAATTTTATTACTATTATTATTTTGCATTTATTATTTTTTATTTCTTTCTTTGAGTTTTATGTTCATGTTTTTTTCCATTCGATCTGAAGTCCGATATTGTGGTTCTAATTTTATGTTTTTGGGTTCGGATTCATGTGTTTGAGTTCACGCTAGGTTCCTTGCGGTGCAAACGGTGCGAGATTGAGGTTTCGCGCTAGAATTTGGAGTTTTCGCATCAATTTTCGGGGTTCGACGTCGAGGTAGGTGGTTCCATGATTAAATATTATTTGACTAATTAATTTGAATGTTTTATTAATTCAGAATGTTATTTAATTAATCTATGTAGTGTGAAATTTTTTTATGAAGTTTTATTTTCATTTAAACTCTTTAGTAAATTGTTTATGTAATGCGTGTGTTTTATGTTAGGAACTCTATTGATGATTTTTTTTAAATCATGTGGTTGAATTATTAATTTTCACAAGTGTTGTGAACGATATATATATATATATATATATATATATATATATATATTCATCATGTGTGTTTGGTCTTAAAAGATGGTTTGTGTGAGTTTAATGGTTAACGCCAAACAGTTTATTTTAAATTGTTTTATAATCATTTACTTTTGGACTGTTTACTATTGTTTTGTGAATTGTGCAGTGTGTGAGTTAGGGAGTGCAGATGACATGATTTATATTTTGGCGTGTGACAGAATACGATTTATTTTGGAAAGGAGTTTTTAATGACCTTTTTCTGTTTTAGAGTTTGGCGACATTTTTGAAAATTGTTTACTAAGTTCTATTTGGGGTTTACTTAATTATCAAAGCGTTTTTGTTAAACTATGCACCTAGTTTAATTTAATGTGTAGGTAGTGAAGAATAAGTTTTAAAAAGATTTTGGTGTGTATATGGTTTTGAAAGCGGGGTTGGGTGTGCAAATTGTCTTTTTTGTATGTGTAAACTCCCTGGTTGGATTTTATGCATTATTGTGACAAGTGACTTGAAATTGAAACTTGATTGAGCACAAAACAGGATGCCTGGGTTTCTATGAGGGTGGACTAGAATAGTGAGTTAGTGTTTCAGAGGTTACTCGATCCGGTTCCACTAGCAGGACTGACGATTACAACACCAAATAAACATATGCTTCTCTCAGAGTTGTGGCCTTCTAAGCCACTTTTTCTGTGGGTCGTGGCCTTCTAAGACACATTTCACTGAGAGACGATGATCTATGGACCCAAGTTAGCTAACACCCATGCGGCCTCTCCACTATTAGTGACCATTGTTTACTTTATGCTCATCGGTGTGACACTTTGGATATTTTAAAATGTAAGGGTGTGTGTTTTAATTTATGTTCTTCCATCTAAAAATGTTTTCCCAAATCCCATTTTTTAACTGTTAAAGCATTTACATCCTTACGTTAATTAAAACTTCAAATGTATTCGAAATTTAATAATTATTCATGGAACCTCTTTATTGGGTGACGTCCTACTAGGCTTATGGCTGAAACCCTAAATACACCTTTGGGAGTATATAGACTTTGTTTCTTGTGTATTCCAGGTTGTGACATCGTGCTCAGTGATGGTGGTTTGGGTTGTAGTTTTTCTTCACATGCAGAATGTTGTTGATGTGGCCCCTCTTTTTCCATGAGGTTTGAGTCAGAGTTTTAGTTTTCGTTGTCTCATTTTCTTTTTAGCTATTGGTTCAAGTTGTAGACATTGAACCTGTTTATTGATTAATGGCATGTTTGGTTGTATACTTCTAGTTTTATTTTATCTATCTTGCTAGTTGCTTTTTTGTCTTTTATTCGGTTAAATCGTTCCCATATGTTACTCTTGGTACCCGGGCACTTGTGCCAGCCCGTGGGGATCGGGAACGCTCTTCGGGCCTTGCCGTGGATCGGGTCGGGCACCGAGTCAGATGGCGACCCCACCTAGTTCCTGACAGATGGATTAAAATTATATTTTTATTTGATGAAAATCAAATGATATTTTAGAAAAATATAATGTTTCAATCACAATTTTTGATGAATTCAAGATGTTTTATGAAAATTATATTTGAATAAAATATTTTTTTTAAATATTATTTATGAAATATAAATTATAATATAATTTTTAAAGTGAAATGTAATTTTTATAACCATTAGAAAACTAATAAAAAAAACCCATATTTTTCAGTAAATGAAGATATTTTCATTAAAAGTGTAATTTATCATATTTAGATAACTATATATGTAATATATATATTATTTTTGAAATAATAATTTTAATATTATCCAACAATTAATATTTGATAATTTTTTGAGATATTTTAATTTTTATGTAAATATTATTTACGGTATAAATATATGGTACATATCATGGAAACATAATGACACAAATGTGAATTAATATATTCCATAAAAGGGATAAATTAAAAAATATTTCCCCTTTAAATTATATTTATTTTTAATTTTTTGAATAATTTAATAATTAATTAATGAATCATCAAGAACTATACTTCATTTTAAGGTTGTAAAATCAATTCTATATATTTATATGTCACATCCACATCCCCAAGGGAATTATTTTAATCGTATTAGTTCATATAATTATTAAATAATGAAAACCACTCTTCTTTGGTAGAAACCATTAACAAAAAAAACTTAGATGGTCTGTTATTTTATTATATTATCAAATAGTTTCCAAAACCATTGTTTACAAATAAATAAATGTTTCTCCAATTTTTTTATATATAATCCAACAAAAATTACCATTCTTATCAACTCAAAACACCATGATAATGATTTTACTATACCCTTGTCTCTTTAAAGTCCTCCCCAGGTTCCTAATTCACATAATATTCTATGCCAAGCTTTAAGATGCACCATCACAATGTAATGGATCCTCTCCATAACATATTCATTCATGAACCATCTATATGGCATGTTGTTTGGTTTCCAAATGGTATATTTTTTATATGTTTTTGCATATCCCTCTTACTATCCTCATGATACCCATAATTTGAGAGACACCTTTACCTATCATTCATCCCTTATATAAACATTTTTTTCACTTTTTATGCTACCAAATGTTTTCTCTAATTTACTATGTTAAAGATTTGAATATCAAAAAACTATTTAAATTTCTACTCAAGGGAATTAACTTAGTTGATCCTATCCTTCATTGATTGTGGATTTACATGCCTGTAACCTACAATTCATTATAATGGGTTTACAATTAATGAGATACAACATTATGTTTCTTAATTTATGTTTCACATTTATGAAAGTACATGATAAGAATGTAAATGGTGGGACATGAATTATATAGCTCTCAAATGCATTGGGTGGTGTATTTATATTATGAGATTCCATTTCATGGTGAATGGGAGGTTATATTGAGAATAATATATTATGATTTATTGGAATTTATCCTTGAATTTTTTATATGATTAATTTTATTATATTGTTTCCCAAAAATACTTTGAATTCATGTTATCATCATATACCAGGAATTGATGTTCATGTTTATGATTATCAGCCATTTTATGTCCAGTTTTCTTGCCTATTGACTCACGTGTTTTTTCATCATCATGTTATTATATTAGCATTCCAATATTTTTCTTTGTATCTTACCCCATTTTTTATCTACATCACCATGATATCAAATTAAATTTTAGAAGATACAATGGAAAAAATAGAATGGTTTTGAGTTTTAAAATAATGATCTTGTACCCATTTTTAGAGTTAATTTTTTATGTTCACAATTTTTCTAAGATACTACTCCTCCCATTGTATTTGTGTTTTTTTAAGTGTACCTTTATGTAATAATTAATAAAATAATGTGTATTTAATTTAAGGTTTTTTTTATTTTAAACTGTGTGATGCCTATGCCAACCTAGAATTATATTTTTCAGACTTCCTGGCACGTTTCACATGTACACATCATGTATCTGACATGGTTTTTTGGAAAAATAAAACAAATGGTGGGGTTAAATAAATTATATATAATTTATGAGACTAATATCCTAGAACATTCATGAAATACATGGCATGTACCTAGCATACACATCGTGTAAATCATTAATCACTACATTTAAAGAACATGCCAAGTCAATTAACACATTACATGGACACATGGTAAGAAAAACACATCATTTAAATCTCTTTACAATATGTCATTTCATCCAGTCAAGATATATACTGAGTTCCTAAGAATGTTTCCTCGACTCATGACAAGGAAAGAACACATTGTGTATCTCATTGGTTAATGATGGGTATTCTCCAAATAAAGAATAGAATAAATATACATTTACTTAAGTAATTGCAGTACTAAAACACAATAACCCCATTAGAACCATATTTTTTGACTACTTATTAATGATTTTGAAAAATAAGTTAGAACTCAATTAATTTCTACGAATTATCTTTAATTATTTGTTATTCCACTTATTTTTATTATATGAATTTATAATGATCACTCCATGTGACATTAGATGTTAATTAAGATAAATATCATTAATTGATCATTGTTTGATTGATATAATTACATTTTTCATAATATTAATGAATGAATTGATGTGATTGATATCCCGTGAAATTTTTTATCTTCAATTCATCTATATGGCTGGATAGGAACTTTGACTTGATTTGTTAAGGAGTTTCTTTTATTTTTTTTCTATTTTTTGGTTTTCCATTAGTTTTTTATTTAATTGAATAAAATTTCATTTGTTTCATCACTCAAACTTTTATTAAATAGGAAATTCATAAAAAATATTTTTTATTTGGATGGATTTAACCAATAAATTTGTTCCCCCACCTATGTGTGAGTAGAAAACATATTTAATAATAGGTGTATTGAATGAAATATAGAGGATGTTCAAGACTGAAGTGGATGAAAGCCTACTAGGGAGGTACACTGGATGGTAAGTGAAATACTGTAGCTCATTCCAAGACTGATATAAAGAGTTTCTCTCTCGGTTCATAGGTGGATTTATTATCCCCTCAAAAAAACCATTAGACATTCCCATGTTTGGATAATTTATTTATTTAAAACTTAACCATGATTTATTTTATAGATTCAATATTATAGACACATAAATAAATAGAGTAATATAAAATGAAATAATTTAAATAAATGGATTATGAATAATTTCAGTAAGAAAACATGGATAATAAATTATGTAAAATAATCATAATTTGGAAATGATAAGTAATGGATAAAAGACGAAAACATTTATGGATACTAAAACAAAATACATATATATTATATGATTTTGTTACACCTTTAATCACATAAATTAATATGAAACCATAGTTAATGAATCAATAATGACTATAGTAGGTGGAATTTTTACTTTTCTAGGATTCTTAACTGAAATGATTGGTTGACTTAACTAAACATGTATTTAATTTTATGGACATATTATTCTTAATAAAAAAATGGAGAAATTTATTAAGGATATACCAGTATAGATTTCCATATTAGGAAGGCCGCATAATTGTTCAAGGAGTTATTAGTTTTTTGTTGGAAGGATTTCCAAAAATAAATTTTTATGGTTTTCAGGGACATTTTAGAATATTAACGATTAGAAACATGGATCATATCCACTAAAATATCTTAAGTGGTGGAACATTCTGTGTTTATTAAAAATGATTTTTATTCATGATAAAATATTGGGATACTTAATAAAATAAATATAATTACTATGTCTTATATAATTTATAATCATGGAAATTACTAATAATTTACTATCTTGAAATTTTAGTATAATAGAAGTTTAATCTACAATATCATCTCTTTGGTAAATTCTGTATTATGAGAATAATATAATAAGAAAAAATATTATGAAACTTTTTAGACACATATGGGTTGGGTTATGCCAATAACAAAAATCTTATGTTCTATAACACTAACTTACTACTCATCTTGGAAAGGAGTACAATGATGAGGATTCATATAAAGACCCAAAATATAATATGATAAAGTCGGTGGATACTATATCACATTGGTACTATATACATCTAATCAATTCCCAAATAATAATATATTTTCATATTCTTGGAATAAATGATACATTCATGAATCTTTTATTTGAATTGAAATATAAAATAAAAATAATAATTTTATTTGAGAACACAATTATTCCCTTTATTAAATCCCTATATTTAAATCAAAATAAGCATAATGGAATCCTGATGAAAGGAATCATAGAAATGTCTATGCTCAATTCCCAGATAATTGTATGTGTATAATGGATGATATCATGAGTATATAAGGTTTGACCAATATGGAAAGGTAAATAACTAGGATCCAATTACATTTAATAAATAACATCTTAAATAATAATTATATGGATGTAATAAATGATAATAAAATAATTGAAATAAATAATAACATAATATTGAATCTTATGTATGGATATCATAACTAAACAAATAATAACTTGATCATCAATAAATAATATCATAATGAATAAATTAATAATTTCAAACATCATAATCAAAGATTAAAGTACTTGTTCCATGGCATCGTACATAAATGGGTAAATCCTAATCCAAACAACTAATAGATTTTTTTCTAATGAGTTCTACCAATTTATAACGAGGCTATAGAAAACCCTTGCATCAATTATTATGTTTAGTTCTTTCCCAATTGGAAGGGTAGAAACATAATCAGATAAAAATTAGTATTTTAAAAAAATCCTAGGAAATGTAAAAACATTTTATTATAAATTAACATAATCAACATATATATTCGTATTGAAATCTATCTTATTAAATTTTAACAATCTCCCCAATCAATTAAAATTATCATTAACATACTTGTGTAATATTAATAATAACATCAAAATATTATACCACATATCAAAATGATCATAAAACATCTAGAGAAATAAACATTATTGTATCATTACAACATATCTCCAATGGATAATATGTTAAATAAGGGGGTTTTCATTAATGACAATAAATAACATGAAAATATCATAAAAAATTATGGAAGAAATTTCCCTTTTCACATCGAAAATAAATTAAAAAATAAATTATATTATTGATTATTTTGAAAACCATTTTATTTGAAAATAACAATAAAAATATTTAAAAAAATATTTAAGGTAATAGGATTTCAAGAAATTTGGAATATTCATCCATGCCGTTAACAAAAATTATCTTGTCCCTATTGTAAAAAGGAAAACAAGTACATTCTTTGAAAAATAAAAGTTATGATCATTTTAAAGAATATTCTATAAATAAAAACATGGGTACAATTTTATTTTAAAAGATTTATTTATAATGTAGACATAATTTTTGAAAATATTTTTATAAAACATTTATATGGAAGAAAATGCATTTTTCACAGATTAAATAAATAAGGTCAACTTTTATTTTAAGAACAAAACATAATTTTATGTTCCATGGAGAGGAAATTGTATTTTTAAATTAAAAGTTCCTAAAAATAGTGGAAGTTAATATAAATAGTTTTTAATATAGAAATATGAAATAATTATCCCCATGGAGTATTTTTTAAAAGGTTGGGGTCGCAGAATCATTTTAATTATTAAATCAAATAAAAGACCTCTTTAACTGGGTAAGGGGAGACCCATTACATATCCCATAAGCCCAGTGGGCATTTAACACATTACATATCCCATAAGCCCAAATTTTAGGACTAAGACCCATTATGTGAATAGTACTACTACAATAAACGCGCAGCTACACTACCGCACAGTACATGCCACTGCTACAGTTCCCCTATCACCACTACAATGCCTCCCTTGCAATAGTCTCTCGGCTACTACAGTCGTGCTACAGTGCTTCTACCGTGCATGCTCCCCATCGAGTCATAATCATAATAAAACTGGAATAATGTTGAGACTGTGAAATAAAACATTACCCTTGTAGTAACTATTGAATCATAACGCCCATGAAAGAAATAACATAAATTGAAACAATAAATACATTGAATTTAAAAATTTATAATGATATAGTATATCATAATTAGTAGTATAAACATCACACAAAATAAATAAGTCATGAATTTGGAGTATTTCTCATGGATCTTTAATTGGCATGACAACACTATCACAATTGGGAAACTTATGAATCATTAGAATAATTAATGAATGAAATAAAATAAAAATATTTGTTTCATGAAATCAATTTAATTCATTGTATTATATTTATAATAGGTATTATATACACAAAAAAATTAATTACTGGTGAATATGGAAAAAATATCCCATAGATAAAAGAGAGACTAAAAATTCCTTACTTCATGTCCTATTTCCATAATTTGTGTATGAAACTACATTATAATAAATATAGATTTATTATATAAATATATAAACCCTAATTATATATATCATTCTATATTTGGTATACTTATAACTTTTTATCACTTGTTTTTCAATAATTCTTTGTAAAAACCATTGTTCTGGATAATAACTCCTTTGTATTCTATATATGTTTTGCATTGGTATTTTTGGTCTTTTCATTTTGACTATGGTTCCATAATATAATGAATTTTAAACATGATATACATATCATATATATTAATTATATAGTTATTTATAATATTATATAAATTTTAGAGATAGTGAAATGAGTTATATCGTTCATTGAGATAATAGGTCATATGTATGCATGAATGATGTTTTAAATTTTTGAAAGGATGGAATGAATGATAGATAAGTAATAAATAACAATTAAAATAATATTTATATAATATATATCAAATGAATTCATTAATTAGATACTTATTTCTCTAAATTTCAAAATAATATAAAAAATGAATTACATCTCTTCGTGGAGGCAGTAGTCCAGAAAAACGCTTGAGTGACATTAACAATTTCAAACGAATTGCTAGGTAAAAAGGAATATATGACATTATACATCCAAATTTATAATTTTTTCATATATATATTATATATAAATTAGTTTATTCATTATATCCAATCATTATAGTTGGGGTTAGAAAATAAATGGCATCAGTTCGCGATGCAGTAGTCCACCATACACACTATTGATGGTTTCATTTCACATATTATAAAAGTGGGGACAAATAAAGGTTATTAAATTCAGAAAAAATGACATATTAGTATATGTTAAATAATTATGTTATAGTTTTATAATATATTATTAATATTTTAAGGTGATAAAAGGATAAATGAAATAGAATGTCTTAGTTAAAATCCATACCACTTCTTTAGATAACCTCCTTTAGTTTTACCCAAAAAAATTCATAGAAGGGTTTTTGGATCAAAATTTGGAATCTAGTTAATGGGTTAGGATATAAGAAGATTATTTTGGATGGTATTATCGAAAATATAGGCCACCTAATTGGTGTACAAGAGTGTATATGGGATTCTTTTTTATAAGTGTATGAGAGGACACCATTTTACTTTTTAACGGAATAAATTATTCCCACTTTTTTCACAAGAAAAAGGAATACAAAATGGATAATTCATGAACATTATATGTAATAAGGTAATTATATTTACATTATTTAGGAAATATACATGTTTTTAGGTCATTTTAACTCTTATATTCTTTTTCCCCCTCCCCTGGTAATCCTATATGAACCTTAACTACATATATTAATTTTCACTATTTTTACATTTCATCATGAAAACAATAAGATTAAATTATTATATAATACTAACTATTATTATTAAAATTAAGGTATCAATTTATAAAACAATATTCAGTAATTTGTAAATATTTAATTTGAAATTAAAACCATATATGTGATGAAACAATATTTTCGAATGGAAAGGTATTAAAAATTATAATATATTTCTATATAAAACATGAATATATTATTGATTAAAATAACAAAACATTTAATAATTAAAATAGAATTTAACTATGAATTATTTTAAAATATTTTTTGAAAAAATTAGTACTTGTAATTTCTTTAAATGAAAAGTCATTTTTAAATAAAACTCATTATTTCTCAGTATTTTTCAAAAACAATAATCACTTCTCAAAATATTGAAAACACCAATCTATGATAATTTTTACAATATTATTTCAAAAATAATGTTCATTTTTCAAATAATGTTTCTAAATTTGGAATATATAATTTCAAATAATTGTTAAAACATGATGAAATGTCCATTTTTTTTAAAAAAAATTATATTTTTAAGTATTAATCTTGGTTTATTCTTATCCCATGTGTATAAAAAATATTATAAAAGTGATAAAATATTTGAATTCATATATTATATGTAAATTTCATTATAATAATTCACCGAGAGCAGTTAATTTAATTTATAAACATAAAAACACATTTTCGACATAAAAATCCTTTTACAGATTGATTTTTTTACTATCAAATGATTTTTATTTGTATTTCGAATTAGTTAATAGGAAATTATTTGATTTTATTAATATATAAACTATATTATTTTAATTATTGAATTTTTACTATTCACAGTTTCTAATTTTTTGACAACATGAAAATTGTCGTATTAATTAATTATTTTTTAATTGTATATCATAGTTCATTTAATTTCGGGATTACGTGTAACAAAATATATCAAAGAGAAAAAAATATTATATAATAATATATTCAATTAAATCATGGGTATAAATTATACCCCCTATTTCACCATCCCAATTTTATTTTTTTCACCAATGTTCTAAACGTTATTGAGCTTCATGCAGTTGGTCAAATAAATCATCAATGCGATGTAGGGGATACTTGTTATTTATTGTTATAGCATTGGTTTCCCTGTAGTCGATACATAACCTCATTGATCAATCTTTCTTCTTTACAAAAAGGACAGGGGCTCCCAATGGAGAAACACTAGGGTGAATAAATCTAATATTACTATATTCTTCTAGTTGTTTTTCTAGTTCAACTAATTCCACAGTGGTCATTCTATAAGGGGTCTTTAATATAGGCCTCGAACAAGGAATTAAATCAATGGAATACTCAATTTCTCATTCTGGAGGATGTCCAGGTAAATAATCTGGAAACATATCTACATATTATTTCACAATATGAAAATCCTCTATTTGAACATTCATTTCCTTACCCACAGTTATTTCATTTTCTTTCTCCCCGATAATTGAATTTAGTTGAGCTACTAGGGGTGGATTTATGTAAGAATCAGGTGGTGAAGATTCTTCTCTAAAGATAACGTGTTCTTTATCATCATCATAAAAAATCGGAACCTCCTTCTTCTTACAATAAAATTTCGCATCATGGTCTGAAAGCCAATCCATACTGAGGATTATATCAAACTCAGTCATGGAAAAGATGATGAGATCAGTAGATAAATAAAATTTATATGCCCTAATGGGAACGAATCCACATAACATTGTAACAATGATACTTCCGTTATTAGTTTTTACTGAAAACTCCCTTGTTAAATAAAATTGGAAATATCTAATTTTATTTGCAAACTGGGAAGAAATGAATGAATGCGATCATCCAGAATCAAATAAAGCATTTTCTAAACTTGAGGAAAAAATTAAATTACCTACCACCACATCTTTTGGGGCTTCAACCTCAGTAGTAGTGATTGCATAAGATTGGCCTTGATCCCTTGGCCTTTTCTGAGGTATGTTTCACGGACACTTAGGACATTCATTTGCATAATTTCCCATTTCCCTACAGTTGTATCATGGAAAATTGGTAGCTTATTTCTTCCCCTTTCAATCAAGAGCATGGTGGAATTTTTCAACACACTTATAACATACTCTCATTCCATTCAATCATGTACAGGTTGTTTATTCCCACATTTACTACATGATGGATATTCAACTTTTCCCTTCTACATTTTATTTCCATTTCAAGAGTGATCAGCAGATCTCTTCTTCTCTTTATTTTCTTTAAAGTCATAAGACTTAGAGAATTCCTTTTTTGTCTTGATATCACATGCGAAAATATCTTCGTACAACGAGAAGGATTGTGAGACTAATTCTTGATGGAGAAATGGGTACAACCCATTAAAGAAATGATCAATCTTACTTATTGGGTTATGTATATAATCTGCAGCATACCTCGCTATCCTTATAAAGTTAGCCTCACATATTGTGACATTTTCATCCTCATTTTGCCTCAGACTCATGAATTCCTTTTCCATATCTACTCGATGGTTATGAGGAAATTATTTTTCTATGAAAAGCTCTTTGAACTCCCTCCATTCCATATTTTATACTTCATCATCTTCCTTCATGTTTTTAATCAATGAACACTATTGATCAGCATCTCCAATGTGGTGGTAAACTTCTATGATAACTTTTTAACATTCACTACTCCCCAAGGAATGAAATATTTTTTCCAAAGAATTTATCCATTGCTTAGCTACTAAGGTATTTGTACTACCATTGAATGTCAGTAGTTTTTGCCTCATGAATCGATCTAACATTGATCCTCAACGCTGTGGATCAGGGTGCTCCATACAGGTAATGTTATTATTCGTAACCTGAGTGAGTTGACCCAGTATGGTGATTAGCTAATCAGTACCAGTTGCATCACTATATCCACTATAATTGTCTTTAGAAGGATTTAAATACCTACATGGAGTGTGTGCATTGATACGGTTTCCATTCCATCCACTAGGTCCCATTTCTAAATAATTGAATAAACTAGATTAGTTTATGAATCGAAATATATAATTCCAAACATCTAAAAAACATAACAAAAATTGAACAGTTTATGGATACAATACATAATGATAAAAATGCTTTCTTTCAGGAATCATATACTCATAAACCCTTCATAATGGTTTGTAAAGAGAATGAGAATTATCCTAAGCATATCCCCCTGGAGTGTCGTAACCAAGAGTGCAGCAAAGCCCGTTGTCATGCACCAGTTCCTGTTCAAGTTTAGCTCAAAGCGATGTTTTTGGGTTTTACCCTGAGGTACATCTGTTCCAGATCCGCCTCTACCTGCTTGTATGCAGACAGGGATGTATTTCTTTGAAAACTCATAAAATCTCTACAATACCAATATTATAGAAGGTTCTTCTATACTAATTGTCAATGTCTATCATAGGGCTATGTGCTCTAATCAGATTTTTTCTAAATCTAGCTTCTAAGGATTGTACTAAACTTCCTCTGATACCAACTATAATGCCCCTACCCGAGTTAGCTAGAGTCTGTGCATTATTACATAACATTGGCATGATCACAAAAGACCATGTCTCGAAATAGTGATTAGTTTAGTTGCCTTGGAATCACTAGATACATTCATAAAGTTTACATTACATCATAAAGTGAAAACTAAAAAAACCATCTTGTCTCCACACTCATATCCCCTTATACTATCCCTACAGTTCATTCATAAAATACGTCTTCATATCCTGGGAAAAATAAAACATAGCAAGGGGTGAGATGAGAGGCTCAGTAAGGATAACATTATAGCAGAAACTTTCATAAATTAGCATAAACACATAAGGAAATGTATAACTAAAACAAACCCCTTTTAAACTCGAACTTCAACATAAATGGAAGAAATAAATTTAAATAATTCCATTACATATTTACATGGATATTATACTAGTTGAATAATCACTTGAAATATCAATAAACACATTCATAATGATGGAATGGATAATGTCAAACTATCATAACCACATAGTCAAGGCCTTGTGCCAAGACTACAAATAAGATTTTTCCATGGCCTTGTGCCAAGACACTAGTTTGTCTCATGACATCTACCAATGCATCTATGATCTATAGTGGGCTCAACCCGTCACTTATTAAGTCCAATACATTCCTCATATGAACTGGTTTCAACATAACATAAACATTTGTATTGAAACTATCATATGAAATGTCAATTATTTCTCCATAAACCATGAATGGTATAAAAATTACACATCCAAAGTCAAACATATGACAAAACCTTCAATAAAATATGGAAGTTTTGTATCATAATAAATCAACTTCAAATAAGATTAAAATCCATCAATGGATGATGACATGGATGAAATCAAAACTATTTGAGAGAAATATCTCTTTTTTTAAATCAATTAAAAGTCAAATGATTATAAAACATTTACTTTGAAAATATATTTATAATCTTGGATGGGATGATTCGACGATTTTATAATGGAAGAAAATAATCGCAACAACCGTATAAGTTAAAAAAGTCACTTTTACATTAATTCTATTGAAAAGGTTAAAAAGGACTTTGTTTGGAAAACAACAAAAAGATTCCTTTATAAAATTATTATAAAATGTCAAAAAAGTGTATAAATAACTTTAACTCGTAGTCTATAAAATATTAATAATGATTTGAAATACATTTTTAAGAAACATGGATGTGTATGATAAAGAGGTCCTAGTAGATAATTACGTATAAACAACATCGGATAATGATGAGATTGAGAAATAAACCCTTACCTTGTAATTTTCCTTGGTTGAAGGTAAGTTAACCTTTTGTATAATGGTGAAATAATTGTTTTTAAATTATACAAGGATCATATAGATTAATATGATATCAGATTAGATCTTTTAACAATGCTTTGTTAATAATATCTTAGTGTTATCATCGTTTCAGGTGTTAACTTACACATTTTATTTTATATGTTTTGTTACAGAAGTCGTGTTTGATATGTATAGGTTGTATATTATTAATATACAGAATTATATCAAGTCCTTAAACATTATTTTTAATACTCAATTTAGAATTATACTTAAATGGATATGATGGGGAATGAATCTCATCACGTTCATGGAGACGGTAGTCCATACGTACGCATGAGTAACAATATCATTATTTTGATATTAAAATAATATTTAATTGGATGGTATATCATATATAAATAATCATTATGATATTAGTTTTATTATTTACATGAATTATACATCATTATCATACCCATCCAAATAATAATGTTTTGAATAACAATTACACCACGATGTGGAGACGGTAAGCTGTACGTACGCACGTATAGTGACATGTCATTAAAATGATGGATAGAATACTGAATAGAGTTGTACCATATTTACAATAACATAAAAATATATAGAAGATACTGGAGTTATTAATTTATAATGGAAATAACAAATAAGGAAGAAGTGGAAGAAGAAAGGAACTTGAAAGAGGGTGGTGAAAACATTACCTCTTCTTCAGGTTCTTCCTTTTGATTTGATAAAAAGGGAACCATAGGTTGGCTTTATGATCAAAATAAGGAATCTAGGGTGAATTTAGGGATGTTGGGAGGATATTTTGAGAGGGTTTGGCTGATCCAAAAGGCTTTGAAATTTTGAATTAGAGGGAAGGGGAAGTGCCCTTTTCTAAGAGGGGTGAGAGGGACTTTAGGAAAAGATAGAAATATTATTTTATAATAAATTTATATTAAGTTTATAAAGGCTAAAAAGTGAATTATTTAAATTTTAAGGTGGGGATATGTCGAAAAAAACTCATCCAATAGGTTTTAGATAGGTTTGGGTCAATTTATTAAACTTATCTATTAGTTTTAACTCATAGTTAATTAGTATGACATTTACCATTTCTATTTGTATTTTTATATTATATAGTTAATAAACATACTATAAACTTCCATGAGACCCCAAGTGGTTCATGAATGATACAAAAATAATTATATAAGTCTCTTGGCCTAACCTTATATTTTTAGGAATTGAATATCAATTAATAATATAATATTTGTTTTAAAAACTCTTTTATGTCAATTTTGACATTATTTGGTATTTGATTTTTTGGAAAAACATAACAGATTGATTACTTCAAAAAAACATAATTAAAAAAATTCTAACAAGTCATATTTACCTATAAAATTAGTGTAATTCATAAAAAGTCTCAAATTAAATTTATTTGGGTATTTATATCATCAATTATTTTAATATTTCATTAATTATGTAATCACTGCATCACCGTTGTGTCATAAATAAATTAACTTATTTAATGTCTGAAAATTATAAATAAAATACCCTTATGTAGGAAATCTTCTTAAATTTATAATTAATATTTTTAGTTGAATCTATCTTTTTTATAACCCTATATTATAAATTTTTTAGTTATTAAACTTTGATTTTAACTCTTTTAACTCTTCATTGGATTAAATAATAATAAATGTCATAATCTAATCTAGGTGGATCAAATAGGATCATATTTTATTCATCAGGTTGTTTTTGGTCGAATTATACTTATCCAATAGAATTAGGACATGTGTTAGGGTAATAATAATATCATTTTTACCCCTAGTTACCTTATTTACATTTAACCGTGGTAAATAAAAGAAAAAAAGTTACAATTCATGAAAATTATTTTTATCTTATTGAACCAAATTTTAGTCCTTGATATTAACCATGTTTCTTGGATTTTGGAAATTCCGCTCACAGAAGCGGTAAAATTATATTTATGTGAATTTTCAATTTCTCCTAGGAGATGGGTAAAATACTGTGAAAAGGTTAATAAAATTTTTATATATCTAAAATTATTAAAAACATACTGTCACGACTCTTCCATGGGGCTCGTTCCGTGACTACCCCAAGCCCGCCTTCCATAGCCCAGGGGCTAGAGATTAGAAACAAAGGCATAAATCCTGATAAAAGGGATTTTATTGTCTTTACATAAGAAAACAAACACCACAGAGTACACAAGTTGAAGTAAACACTAAGTAAACTGAGTACAAAAGTAAATGATGGAAAGTAAATGGGTCAGTATACAATCCCAAATGAAAGTACAGTACAACTGGGAAAAGAAATTACAATCGCTGAAAAGTAAGCAGCACCCACCAAGATGTCCTCTTGAACTCCCACCTGAAGGGTGAGTACAGATAGTCGCATTGGCTCCTTGAGTCTGGTCGTCCACTCCGTGTACGTACCGCCTAATACTCCACCTCTGAGTACCATTCTTCTCTACAAGCCTCTACCATGATCAGTGATGTCCGTCATCTGAAACCAACATAACGTTGTGCGGGCATAGCCCGTGAAGGGGTGAGTATACGATACTTAGTAGGGACCCCGAGACCCCTGAAGGTATCTTAGAATCCACAAAAGATAAACCAAAATGAAGGATAAAAATACGATGTATCATCCAACTCTACTTAGGTATATTCCCATACATATACCTAAGTCATCAATTCCAGTTCGGCTCCAACTTTTGAGCGCAAGTTCAACCAGTCCACACAGGAAAGTACAACCCAATACGCACAGGAATGTACAACCCAATCCACATAAGAAATCAAGTCAATCATATCGAAGACAAAGATTGAAAGACAAGACTCAGCTCACACATGTATACTATTCATGAATACGGGTGGAGATGATTGATGTAGCCTCTGAATCATCTCCTCTTCCGAACCCACATAGGATCCAAGTACAGATGGTGTCGCTGCCGAACCCACATAGGATCCAAGTATGGTAACCATCGCTGTTGAACCCACATACGATCCAAGTATAGTCATCATCATTGTCGATCCCATGGAGGATCCAAGTACAGTTGTCCTCACTGCCGAACCCACGTAGAATCCATGTACACTCATCATCACTGCCGAACCCACAGAGGATCCAAGTACAGTTGCCATCGTCGTCGCAGTCGCAGCCAGCTCTACGGTTTCTGCACATAGCACGCTCGATTCCGGGAGGGTCCGCTATACGAGCCAAGGGGGTCGATAAATAAACTGACAATAAGTTCAGAGTTGATTTATCTCAATGTTCCTTCTCGCCAATAGGAACTCAACGCGATATACGGTGCGTCAATCGGACGCCCGGTCTGAGAGTTATTGGCTTTTTAGTCCCATGGGCCCGGTTGGTTTTTAAGCTAATACCAACCCGACCATAATCCAGCTGCATCCAAAACTCGTGCAGAGTAATCCAAAATAACCATCTCACTAAGAGAAATCCCATGAAGTTGACGGCACGTCAATCAGACATCCAGAGCTCAAATTATAAGCCTTTCTGCTTCGAGGGCTCAGTTGGTTTCGTGTTTGAACCAAGCCACCAATACCCAAATTTCAACAAAACCTTGAGTTTAATATACCTAAATTTCTGTATCGATTCAAGGATCTCAATCCAACTGACGGTGCGTCGATCGAAGGTCTGTAGCCCTAGTTATGAGCATTTGGACAGATCTGACCGAAAATAGGGGGTTTGGGCCCAATCCGACCCGACCCAATACCCCCTGGGTCAGCCCGAACCAGGTAGACCCGACCCGGGTCCGGGTCCGGCCCAATTGGGCATGGCCCATCCTGGCGCTGGAGGCCCGGCCTGGCGCTGGTAGCCCGGCCCGGCGCGGCTGGCCCGGCCCGCGTGGCCAGCGACTCAGCTCTCGGCCGAGCGGGATGCGAGGGGGGGGGGCGCTGTCCCCCTTGATTGAGGAAACAACTAGCCATTAAGGCCGGCCTTTATTGTAATAATGAGACCCAATGGGGTCCCGCCTCCAGCTGGTGCCGGCGGACGGCTCAGCCGCCCGCTCCTCTGAACTGCAGCGGCCATAGGCCGTGGCTCCTGCCCGTCCGGCGCGGCACGACGGCGCCACACCCTCTGCCACGGCCCACACATGGCCGCGGCCTCCTTCGACCTCCCCTTATCTTATTCTTTTTCCATGATTTTAAAAAACTAAAAAATTCATAACTGAATTCACTTAATTAATTAATCTTGAGTTGTCAAATTAAACGTGGTGTTATGTTTGCAATATTAATGTGGAAGAGGATAATCCACATAATTAAAAACAAGGGAGGTTTAAAGGGAGTTTAAGGGCTTATGGTGAATATAAAAAGATGGGGGTTCATGTGCTCCCCACCTCTCCTTTATCCTCTCAAGAGAACTTAGAAACCTAGTGGGTCACACTCCAACTTCCACACATAGGTTATAATCACATAGAAAATAAATAAAATTGTAACACATATTTTATTTCCCTCTTCAATTAAACCAAATTATTTTAAACAAATCATCCCGAGAAAACGCACCTTCAGAAAAGTTCCTCCTACGAAAAAACTGGTGATGTGGTTTCATCTGTGCCCTCAGATTTCAATTCCGAGTATCAGATCAAAAGATAGAAAAACCAACTTATTCGTTCACTGAACGTACCTGATCTAATCTTTGGAAAAAAAATTATTCTGGTCACACCGGGCCTCGGAATCAGGTGCCGTCAGAAACGGCATACTCATAAAATACCAAAGAATTTAATAAAAACTTTTCCTTGAAATTTACAGGTCTTTACATTACTCCCACCTCAGGGCTTCACATCCCCGTAATGATACATCACAAACTAGGGAAACAAATGAGGGTACAATGTACGCATCTGAGCCTCCGCTCCCATGTTCTCTACTGGAGTTTCTCGTTCTTCCACCTGATGCACACAAGAGGAATCGACTGTCCACGTAGGACCCTCTCCTGTCAATCCTCGATCTCCACTGGGACCTCCGCAAAAGTCACCCCCTCATCGATGTCCAACTCCCTGTGATGAATGATATGTGTCGGGTCGTGCACGTATCTCCTCAGCGGAGATACGTGGAAGACATCGTGCACCCAATGCAACTAAGGTGGAAGAGCCAGGCGATTATCCACTTCACCTATCCTGCTGAGAACCTGGAATGGTTCGATGAAGCATGAAGATAACTTTCCGCCCCAGCTAGATCTCTGCAATCCATGGCGAGGTGAGACCCGTAAGAAAACATGGTCGCCATCCTCAAACTCTAGTAGTCTCTGCCTCCTATCATCCTAGGACTTCTGTCGGCTCTATGCAGTTCTCATCCGCTCCTGGATGATCTGTACCTTCTCCTTCGTGGCCTAGACCAACTCTGGTCCTACAAGTACTGACTCCCCAGGGTCTGTCCAGCAGAGAGGTGATCTGCATGGTCGTCCATACAGTGCCTCAAATGGTACCATCCCGATGGTGGAGTGGTATCTGTTGTTGTACACAAACTCCACCATGGGTAGGTGATCCTCCCAGCTGAGACCATAGTCAAGAACACACGCATGAAGCATGTCCTCGAGAGTCTGAATGGTCCTCTCCGTCTGACTATCTGTTTGTGGGTGAAAGGTGGTGCTCAGGCGTAGATGCGTCCCAAATGACTCCTGAAACCCCTTCCAAAGCCGGGAAGTAAAGAGAGCATCTAGATCGAAGATGATAGTCAATGGCACACCATGAAGCCGTACAGTCTCTTGAATGTAGATACGTCCCAAGCTCTCCATTGATACCTACTCTATACAAGGTAGAAAGTGGGCAGACTTGGTGAGTCAGTCTAGAATCACCCAAATGGAGTCATGTCCTCTGGATATACGTGGAATCCCAGTCAAAAAATTCCTGGATTTCTCATCCCACTTCCACTCCGGGACCACTAAGGGAGGTACCAAGCTTGCTGGTACCTGATTCTCTACCTTCACCTGCTGGTAGGTGAGGCATCGTGAAATGAACTCTACCACAACCTTCTTCTTACCCATCCACCAGTGCAATCGCTGATATCCTGGTACATCTTCGCCACTTTTGGATGTACCGCTAATGGGGAAGTGTGAAACATTCCCAGAACCTCCTCCTGTAATGCAACTGGTACCATGGTACATCCTCTGAAAAGGACGACGTGATCTGCTCCTACAGAGAACATATCTGGTGCATGTCCTAAGGATATCTGTGCACGTCATGTTTCAAAGTCAACGTCCCCACGTTGTGCCTCTCTGACCCTCTAAAGAAGTGGTGGAGTGACTGTGAGCGACTATAGAAAGGCTGCCCCATCACTATCCAAGAAGGATATCTGCAACGTAGAGAGCTTCTCAGTCGCCTCTCTATGTAGCTGGATGCCCATACTCCTGCTGAGAGCATCAGCTACTATGTTCCCCTTTCCACGAGTATAGACTATCTCAAAGTCATAGTGCTGGAAGAACTCGAGCCATCGCCGTTGTCTCAAGTTAAGGTCCTTCTGCGAGATGATGTACCTAAGACTCTGGTGGTCAGAGTAGACTGTAAAGTGCTTGCCCATCATATAGTGTCACCACATCTTCAAGGTGAAAACTACTGCAGCTAACTCTAGGTCATGGGTAGCATAGTTCTATTCATGTTGCCTCAACCATCATGATTCATAGGCAATCACTGCCCGCTCCTGTATCAGGACACACCCGAGTGTGGTCCCTGATGCATCGTAGTAAACTACGTACCCTACACCCTCCTCTGGTAGCCTCAAGATGGGTGCACTGGTCAATCTCTGTCTCAGCTCCTGAAAGCTCTACTAACATCTGTCTGACCACACAAAGGGTTTCCCCTTCTTCGTTAACATTCTGCAAAGCTGCAAAGATTTCTTCATTACCGAAAAGAGAAATTCGGTCTCATCCCCTCGATGAACTACGTTCCTTACCTAATACAGTCAATCATGACATGAACGGTTGTAATTCATGCCTTGGATAATGTCGTAAGGCCTCGACCCTGCTACCAAGAGATCCAACTGTTACTCTCACCTCCAAGGGTTGAGTCAAACTGTCGGCATCAATGTGTGGTCACTGGGTCTCCTCTAGTATGAATCTCATATGTGAGGGTCAAATAAATGGTTTTTAACCAGAACCTCTTAGTATTGTCATAAAAAAGTCAAGAAAGCAAACATCACTATTGCAAGTGTCTTTTATTACTGCAACTCAATGTACAAAGACACAAATAAACACAAGCAACGATGTCAATGAAGCGAGAAGCATTATGGACAAAGGATTCCATGCCTGGAGCTAGTCCTGCTCTTGTCCACCCACTTCGGGAGCTCCATGATTTTAAGCTTTAACTTCCTGAAGCTGTGCTCTCCCCTGTCCACCAGTTCCCAATGGCCGGGGGTGGACCCACTGGTGGTGGTAGTGGTAGAGCCTCGAAAAGTCATCCACCACCCGCTGCTCGACCAGCTCCTCTGCCATGTACACCTGCTCCCGGCGGACCACCATGGTCAAACCCTTGCGTCTGCCAGGGTGGTCCCTCAACCATCTGCTGCTCCTCTATATGGAGGGTCTGGCAGTCATGAGCCATGTGGCCCTGCCCGGCACATGCATAGCACTGTCTGCCTGTCATATGACTGGATCTGCTGTGTGTGCCCCACATCTCTGAACTAGTATGCTAAGGTCGCCCACCTAATGGTCTGGTCCGCTTGGACCCATGTGACATCTGTCGACTGCCATCTACAGAAGAATACACTACGTGCCACCCTACGGTAGGTGTCGCTGCTGGTGTAGGATCAGCCAGAAAGATCTCTACAAGAAGAGCTCTCTCTAGTACTCCTGCCTACGTCGGAATGCTGAGGGAGATCATGGAAGACCTGATTTTGTGCCTCAGTCCCTTCTTATAGGTCTGGGCCAATATGAATTGGTCCTGTACCATGTCTGTGGAGTAGCGCGACAGATCAGTAAATCTCGTCGATTACTGGGCTGCGGACATGCTGCCCGACCGTAGCTGTAGTAACTCCTGGATGCGCACTACATGGAGGGAGGATGGAACGAACTCCGGGTGAAAGAGGTTCTCGAAGTCTGTCCAAATAAGAGATGCCTCGTCATGCACCTGAAGCATCAGGCTCCACCATCCAACTACTGCTACATAAAGGAAACTTGTCGCAAGGATCACCATGAGGTCTGATAGTGTCCCTACCAATATGAATACTCAAACAACAGCCTCCAGCCAATCCACGGCTGCCTGAAGATCCATCTCTCCGCGGAACCTAGGTGGAATCTGATGTTGAAACTCATGCAGTGCACTCAAGCGACATGCACTCTCAGTTTCTAGGGCTGGTGGCATCGATGGCTCGGCGGGTAGAGGTTCCATCTGTGCCTTCGCTGTAATGGGGCCTTTCACTGAGGCCTCACCGCTTGGTGGGCTTCCATTTCGCACAAATCATGGAACCCTACCTGGATGCCTACGTGGGGCCATCCTAAAAAAGCATCTCGTGCCCTATGGTCAATACAGTATACCTGGTGAGCTGGCACAAATAATCAAAAAGAAAAATTTGAAACACACATGCAATCAATGTTTTCGTGCACTGAGTCGGAAATCAGAAGTCAGGGTCCTGGTGTATGGATACTTCGGTCACCGCACCAACAATAGACTCCCTGGACTGATAACCACACTCAATACCCTTAACACTATTGCATTACACAGAAAAAATATATCAGAGTCCTATGTTATTCGGTAGAACTGACTCTTTTGATACCAATTTGTCACGACCCGTCCTTGGGGCCCGTGTCGTGACTACCCCAAACCCACAATCCATAGGCCAGGGGCTGGAGACTAGCAAAAAAGGCATAAATCATGATAAAATGGAAGACATTGCCTTTATATAAGAAAACAAACACCATAGAGTATACAATCTGAAGTAAACAGTATGTAAACTGAGTACAAAAATAAGTGTTAGAATGTAAATGGGACAGTATACAAAACCAACTGAAAGTACATTACAACTGGGAAATGAAAGTACAACATCTGAAAAGTAATCAGCAACCACCAAGACATCCTCCGGAACTCCCACCTGAAGGGTGAGTATAGTTCGTCTCATCGGCTCCTCGAGTCCGGCCATCCTCTTCGTGTATGTCCTGCCTGATAGTCCACCTTCGGGTACCGTTCCACTCCACAAGCCTCAACGATGATCAGCGTTGTCTGTCATCTGCAACCAACACAACGTAGGTCGTGCATAGCCCATGAAGGGGTGAGTATACGATATTCATTAGGGAACCTGAGACCCCCGAAGGTCTCTCAGAATCCACAAAGGATAAACAACAAAGGAAGGATAAAAATACGAAGTATCAACCATCTCTACTTATGTATATGCCCATACATATACCTAAGTCATCAATTCCAGTTCGCATCCAACTTCCGAGCCCAAGTTCAACCAGTCCACATAGGAAAATACAATCCAATACACACAGGAATGTACAACCCAATCCACACAGGATTTCAGTCAATCATATAAATGATAATGATTGAAAGTCAATACTCAGCTCACAAAGGTATATTATTCCTGAAGAGGGGTGGAGATGATTAACGTAGCCTCTGAATCATCTCCTCTTCCGAACCCATGAAGGATCAAATTACAGATGTCGTCACTGCCAAACCCACATAGGAGCCATGTACAATAATCATCGCTGTTGAACCCATGTATGATCAAAATACAGTCATAATCGCTGCCGAACCCACGGAGAATCCATGTACAATCTTCCTCGCTGCCGAACCCACATAGGATCCAAGTACAGTCGTCATCACTGCCGAACCCACGGAGGATCCAAGTACAATCGCCATCATCGTCACAGTCGCAGCCAGCTCTAGGGTTCCCACACACAGCATGCTTAATTCCAGGAGGGTCCGCTCCATGAGCCAAGGGGGTCGATACATCAACTGACATGAAGTATGGATTTGATGTATTCCAAAGTTCTGTCTCGCCAATAAGAACTAACGCGACAGACAGCATGTCAATCGGATTCCCGGTCTGAGAGTTGTTGGCTTTTTCGTCCTAGGGGGCCGGTTGGTTTTTATGCTACAATAAACCCGACCGTACTCAAAATGCGTCCAAACCATGAGTGGAGTAAACCAAAATAACCGTCTCACTAAGAGGAATACAATGAAGTTGACGACACGTCAATTGGACTTCCGGAGCTCATGTTATAAGCATTTTCGCTCCGAGGGCCCAGTTGGTTTCGTGTTCGAACCAACCCGGCCATACCCAAAGTTCACCAAAACCTTGACTGTAATATACCGAAACGATCGCCTCGATCCAATGATCATAACACAATAGACGGTGTGTCTATTTGAGGTCTTTAGCCCAGGTTATGGGCATTTGAATGGATCTTGTCGAAAATAGGGGGTTTGGGCCCGACCCGACCTGGCCTAATACCCCCTAGGTCGGCCCGTCCCGGCTGGCGTAGCCCGACCCGGAGCTACAGGCCCGGACCGATGATAACAGCCCGGCATAGTGCGGCTCAGCAGACCCGACGCGGGTGGCCCGACACGTGTGGTCGGCGGCTCGGCTCTCGACCGAGCGAGATGTGAAGGGGGGGGGCACTGCCCCCCTTGATTGAGGAAACGTCCTGCCATTATGGTCAGCCTTTATTGTAACTGCGGGACCCGAGGGGGTTCCGCCTCCATCCAATGATGTCAGCCGGCTTAGCCGGCCGCTCCTTTGAACCGCCGCGGCTATAGGACGTGGATCCTGCCTATCCGGCACGGCGCGACGGCGCATCGCCCCTCCTCCACAGCCCGCGCTTGGTCGCGGCCTCCTTCGGCCTCACTAGCAAGGCACGACAGCACCGCACACCATCACAGTGGCCCGCGTTGACCGTGACCCTTTTTAGTTCCAGCACGGTGCAACGGAAATTCACCGCCATCGTCTCAATCATCAATGATAAACAAATAGAGACGGGGTGGAGATTCGGCCATGTTTTTACGGTCCGACCTCCTCCTGTTATGTTGATAACAAGAGGCCAGAAGTATGAGAATTCTCAACGACAAAAAAGTGCAATCGTAATTAAATAAAATTGATATTTACCCCTAACTCAACCCATGTTTTCAAATGATGAACATCGCGGAATAACGGTGTCGCGGGGTGGGGTTCCTTAAACGTCGACGGGGAGCATCTGTGGAGGATGTGGCGTCTCCCTTCCTTTGACGCAGAGATATGATTGAATTGCATGACATCGTTGGAAAGTTCCCACGTCGGTGCCTCCTCCTTTATCGTGGAGAAAGAATAAGAAGGAAGAATTCGGGTCACCGAGTCGACGATCCTTGATGAAGTGTTGTCATTCTTCATTGAGGATGAAGTTCTTCAAGAGAACATAGATCTCTCATCCTAATATCCTCACACCACAATCCAACCTAATAAAATATTGCCTCCCCTTATTTTATTCTTTTTCAATGCTTTTCAAAAACTCAAAAATTCAAAATTGAATTCACTTAATTAATTAATCTTGAGTCTTCAAATTTAATGGGGTTTCATGTTGGCAATATTAATGTGGAAGAGGAGAAGCAACATAATTAAAAACAATGGAGGTTTAGAGGGAGTTTAATGGGTTATGGTGAACGTGAAAAGATAGGGGATCGTGTGGGCCCCACCTCTCCTTTATCCTCTCACGAGAAGTTAGCAACCTAGTGGTTCCCATCCCAACATCCACACATAGATTATAATCACATTGAAAAGAAATAAAATTGTAACAAATATTTTTTTTCACTCTTCAAATAAACCACATTATTTTAAACAACTCCTCCTGAGAAAACGCACCTTCAGAAAAGGTCCTCCTAAGAAAAAATCAGTGTTGCGGTTTCATCGGTGCCCTCGGATTTGAATTCTGAGCACCAGATCAAAAGTTAAAAAAACCTGCTCATTCTTTCACTGAATGTACCAAAGCTAAACTTCCCAAAAAAAAATATTCCAGGCACACCGGGCCTCCGAATCAGGTACCGTCAGAAACTGCGTACTCTTAAAATCCCAAAGAATTTAAGAAAAACATTTCCTTGAAATTTACGGGTCTTTACACTGACTACAATGAATTGTATTGAAATTATATAGGTATTTTGTATATATTTTGAGCTAAAATAAATTTAAATAAAATAAATAATTATTTAAATAAACATTCGGTTTTAAAGTATAACTTATGTTTTTTTACTATTCATCAAAATTTGAAAGTTTCAAAAAAATACAAAAAATTCACCCTAAGCTAATTTCGATATTCCAAATCCAAAAACGAAGTCCATTTTGAATGATAAAATGTATAAAATTTCAAAAAGTGTTAATTACTATTCATAATGGCTAGTTTCATTGGTTGTGCTGTGTATTAGAACTCGAAGTTGCGTGCAACACACGCTACTGTATTATTCAAAGAGAGGGGTACCATGGAAGCTTGGGATGTTACACTAACTTCCCAATGAACAACATTATATACACATGTAAAATTTTATAATCCATAAAATCTATAATATAACAATTACTAATATCCTCCCTTTACAGGGCCAAAAAATACAAATCCTAATGAAATGGTAAACAAAATATATGGAACAGAACATTCCTAACAAAAAGTTAACAGTTTCTCACAATATCACCACTATAAAATAATTTTGATCCTAGATAGAGATAAATATCATGGGTCTAGAAAAATAGTAGGCCACTACTACCTCATTAATGACCCATGCTCCCACATCATCTCATGATCTATTCTACACATCCTGTTAAATCCTAGGTAAATAATGAATATGAAATTTTCATATTTATTAATATATTTTAATTAAATATTAATTTTACTTTAAAGGGTATGGTATGTTCGATGGCGTACCTGACACACAACAATGGGGTTCTCTGAATTATCATGTTGCACATAAGGCTGAGTCGAACTAAAAAAAATAATATAATATTATTTCAAATGGATGATAACATCTAGCTGTTGTATTGGAAGGAATAAACATAACTAACTACATTATTATTATAAACATTTGTTACATTTTTTTAACATTTATCCAATAATATTTACAAGCTTAAAATGTGAATGAATGCAATTTTAAGAATAAACACTATAATATTCTTTAAAAGGTCGTTATACCTCCTTTTTATTGCAATACATTTTTAAATAAAGTTTTTGTTAAGTTTTATATGTTCTATTGGAAAAAATAATATTATTCCTTATAATTGGGACACAAATATTTATTTGGATGATATTTTTTATTTTTCTTATAATGATCAATTTTTAATGAATAGTGGAAAATACTACTTTTTAATTCAAAACTACTTTTTAATATAATTTAATTATATAGTTAGACTGTTCTTTTAATTGGTTACAAGCTGTATTTTGATTATAATTTTATCATTTAATCCAATTTTGGACATTGGATGTAATTTCCCTCTTAATTTGGACATAAAAAAATGTAAATCATTGGATAGTTATTATTTCATAAAAACACACATTTTGATTTGACAACGAAAAATAATTTTAAAATAATTTCAACCACTTATATGTTTTGAATTTGGAAAAATTGATTCCATATTTAGAATCAGGAGGCCTAAATTTTTTAAATAGGTAACTTTTCTTTTTATACATTATTAATATTTACTTTAGTAAATAGTTTATTTACCATGGATAAAGGTGAAATCTGGTAAAGAAGGGTTAATAAATAGTATTATAATTATAATAAATTACCATAACATGGCTCCTAATCCTATTGGTAAATACATGTTCAACCATGGGCATCCTTGGTCCTATTTCGGGACCCCATGGAGCCACATAGGAGTGATAATGACACATTATATTAATTAATTTAATGTAAAGATAAAAATGTCATAAGCATAAATATTTTAGAAAATAAATGTTTAAATGAGGATATATAAGTTATCTATTAATATATTAATTATAATTTTAAAAATAAATTATTATCTACATAATGGTATTTTATTAATAATTTTTAGATATCATATAAATAATGTTATTTATGACAATATGATGATGTAGTGATTACATTATTAATGAATGATTTAAATAAATGACATTATAAAATTTAAAAACATATCAAAAACTAGTAAAATTCGTATTTAATGATTTTATTGTTACTTATATACACATTATATTATAATTAAATGAATTTTGGGCCTTTATAAACTGAAAATCATTTTATGATAAAATGATATTTTCAATCTTTCTTAAAGAGCCCCTCCTACCCCTTATAAAATCCACCACATGTAACCCATTACTCACACTTCTGAAGTCCTTTGTCTTGTCCAGACACTTCCCAATTAATATCCCTACATCCATGTAATCCTACTATATTCCTTCCCTTAGTCCAATGGTAATTCAAGTGAATCTTTTAGTTTAAACCAAAGGGAGATACATTATTTAATGGTAACATCTTCTCCTAACTTCATTTCTTTTATTTTACTTCTCCAACTTCTTGAAGTCTCTTTGATCATTTATTTTAAAACAAAACCATTATCCTCAATATACTAGTCTTTTTATATGATATTTATTCGAACTACACTCCCACACACCTCCATCTAATGGATACAAACATACAATTTCTTTGGACGGCGAATTACTACCTCACGAAAGGAGGATTGTTCAAATATTTGCAACAACCTCTCATGGAGGATATTATGATGGAACTATATTTATATGTGATATACATTATATTTATATTGTCTATATACTTTTTTATTTTTCATTTATATCATTCCAGTATGGTTTCCATAATGGGTTAACACGATATTTTCATTTGAGGAAGTACGGACTACCACCCCCTCAAAGTGATATGACTTGTTTATGACATACATAGAACGTATAAAGGATGGAGTTAATGAAATTATATATATGATATTATATAGTAATTGTAATATACCTATGTTTCATTTTTCATTCATTCCATTAAATATAAAATGGAAATGAAAGTAGCGTTAATGCGTACGTACGACTTATCATCTCCATGAACGTTGCATTTCATTTCTTACCTCCAAATGTTATGTACTTTTATAAATAAATATATAATATATATATATATATATATATGATATATATGAGATCTAAATCATTAATATCATTCTATATATAATGGACTTTTTTCCACTTGAACAACTTGTAATTATAAGAAGTGCAGTTTTGACTCAGTTACCAAATGTCAACAAAACAACCGTTATTAAATTAAATGATTACAAAATGTTTATAAAATGGTAATAAGTTATATAAAGGAATAATTAACTTGAAACATATTATTACTCAATTATAAAATAACATTAGTTTATTATTTAGGAGAGTAAAAAATCAATGAGTCAAGTTGGACATGAGGTAAGGGACTTTTTCTCTATCTCCATTCATTGAGGTATATCTTGATTTATAGACGACTTTCTTTTATATATTGTATAAACACCATTTAATTTTTATTTAATTCTAAGGGAATATTTTTATATGAAGATTTTTACTAAAAGATAAAATGAATGTTTCATTTTAATGTATGTGGTGACAATGACCTTTCCACCACCGTGAGCATTATTTGATGTTTGACTTTTTTAAAAATATGTAATTTTTTTAATGGAAAATAAATACCGTATATTATTTTAACAAATATTATTATTGAAAATGGTTTTGAAAATGTCTTGATTATGTCAATATATTTAAATGATATATTATGATTTCAATTTAGAAATGTTATCTTTCCTTTATGTTGGTTTTTTGTGTTCTAAATATGTTATGGTTATTGGGAATTGTTTACATATACAGATGGTTCAATAATAAACCCAGGTAAGGTGAGTCCGAGATATCTCTCCAATGCATTGTGTAATGTGACAGAGGTAAATGTTAATGTTTCTACAAATATTTTTATGTAATATACTATAATGGGTATTCCAAAAGTAACTCCCAATATAACTGTGAAGGATACAATGTAATTATGTTATGTATGCCAAAATTTACATTTATGATTTATGATTTTAATAAGTTATTCATAAATCTTATGATCTTGTGTGGTATTTTAAAGATTAAAATGTATGATTTCATTGACATGTTTTTATTAACGCATTAATGATTTCTTTCATGGTTTTAGAACACTTACAAAGCTTTTTATGCTCATACCCTATTTTTTTAAATTTTTTTCATTGGAATTAAAGATGAATATGTTTGAGGTTGGGCTCAAGGAAGAGTCATGATTTATAAAAAATGGAACTAAACATGAATATTTTTTTCAAGATTTTTTATTTTATGTGAAAATGTATATTGTGTATAAGTCTCTACCTGTAATATTCAAGTTGTTCTGTATATTTTATGACCGAATTATATAAATTTCACAACATGAATATATACTTGATGTGAATTATTAACGTAATTCAAAATTATTTATTTTTTAAGGTCGGGTCCTTGTTGTTGGTTTCATAGGCCGGTTTGGAAAACATTAGGATTTAGGGTATTGTTAAATTAATATCCATACATTTATTTATGTCAATGATATAATATTTACTGATTAGCATGTAAATTCACCTAAAAAATTTCTATATTCAGAATGGTTTTCCATAGAGGAAAAATTGAAGCTATAATGGGACGACATCAAGAAGAAGGCAACCATCCAAATCAGAAACCTGAGATGGTTAAAATTGGAAATGAATAGTTTTTTGTAATGATGGTATAGTTGACTCAGGAAATGAATGGTGGTGGTATCCATGCACATGGTCATCTAGATCAACCATATAGGAACATGTCATTAGCGGAGCATTTGAAGAGGTAACATCCCATATCATTCAGAGGATCATCAATCTTGTGCTAGCTTAAGGGTGGATTGAAGCACTCGAGAAGATTTTTGATGTCATGGTGTGTTCAAAACAAAAAAAGTTTAGTCTTGTTGTCTACAATTTTGAAGGTGAATCCGATCAGTGGTGGTCAATGGTGAAACATATTAGGGATAGTGAGGATATTAATGCTCTTGATTGGGATGAATTCAAAAGTAAGTTTCTTGAGAAATATTTTCCTAAGGTTGTTTTTCTTAGTATGGAAAAACCAATCTTTGAATTGAGGTAGGAAGAGGACTTAGTGGCTACTTATGTAGAAAAATTCACATGACTATCATTGTATTCTCAAAATTTCATACGATATCATGATAGTAAAATGTGACAACTGGGTCCTGGTGACAGCACAACCACCCCACCTTAACATGGTCGTCGTGTCCTTGCCCACCAGGTACCCCTAGTTGCTTCGTAAGCACGTGGGGCTCACCCTAGGGTCCACCCACATGCCTGAATGGGTTATCTGACTAATGACAATCCCCACAGGCCAACACTTGTCCTTTCCAATGTGCTTTGTCCTCACTCACACACACCCTGAGAAACTTCCTATAAGGTCACCCATCCTGATCACTACTCCAGGCCAAGCACACTTAACTATGGAGTTATAACTAGGTAGGCTCCCGAAAAGGAAGGTGCACCTTGTTGACATGAGTCATATCATTTAGTCATTTAACCCTTTATCATTTGGGGATGTTACAATCACCCCACTTTAGAGCACAACGACCTCATTGTGGGCCCTACTTCTCAACCCAGGCAGTGCACCACACTTAAGTCTAGGTTCCTCCTCTGATACCAAATGTGACAACTGGGTCCCGATGACAGCACAACCACCCCGCCTTAACATGGCTGTCAGGTCCTTGCCCACCAGGTACACCCAGTTGCTTCACAGACACGTGGGGACCACCCTAGGGTCCACCCACATGCCTGGACGGATTATCTGACTAATGACAGTCCCCACAGGCCAACACTTGTCCTTTCCATTGTGCTTTTTCCTCACTCACACACACCCTGGGAAACTTCCCAGAAGGTCACCCATCCTGATCACTACTCCAGGCCAAGCACACATAATTTTGGAGTTCTAACCAGGTAGGATCCCAAAAAGGAAGGTGCACTTTGTTGACATGAGTCATATCATTTAGTCATTTAACCCTTTATCATTTGGGGATGTTACATAAAATCAATCATTTTTACTCAGAATTAAATGCAAAGTATAGAAGGTATTTAACTTCCAATGAGTTCAAATGTTATGAAAATATTTTTTGATTAGTGGAGAAGGCTTAAATTGAGTATGTCGATGACCAGGTGTTCTCTGAAAAATAATAGAATAAGATGTCATGGTTGTGGACTAAAGGGAAGAACACTTCAAAAAATTATGATTGTATGAAACATAAAATTACAATTTGTTAAAATTGTGGTAAAAAGAACCCTGGAGAATGACTTCTGAATTTGGATAAGGGATAATGTTTTGGTAAAATGGGATATAAGGCTCATAATTTTACTAAAAAAGTTCAGGGTAATGGTAAGAAATATTCTGATTTATAGTCAGTAAAATGGTCTAAGTGAAAAAAATGGGTCATTATGCAAATGAGTGTGCAAAAAAGAACTCAACAATGGGAAAGTAGCCAAACTAAAAGTAGAAAGGGGTGGTTAAATCCTTCAAAACTACTTTAGCAGATTTTGGGACATCGAATGAAGTAGTATTAGGTACACTATTTGTTTATTCATATTATGCCAATGTGTTGTTTGATTCAGGGTCTACACACTCATTAATTTCAGAAAAGTTTTTTAGTAAATTGGGAATTCGATATCATGATATGAATCTTGAACTTATTGTAAAAACACCAGGAGGAAATTTAGAGACAAAAAGAAATTATTAGAACCTAACTGTCTATGTGTGCAGAAAAAATCTACATGCAAACCTCATTGTTTTTCCTCTAGTAGCGTTTAATGTTAATTAAGTTATATAATGGCTTTGCAATTATCATTCTAAGATTGAATGCAGAGCTAAAGTCATTTCATTTAAGAAATAATTTCACTTTGTATACAATAATGAAACCTTAATTTTAATAAAATATCAAGATGCTGAGGAACTAGTAAAATATGGGAATCAATGTTACCATGCACATATTTTTGAAGACAAAGGAAATGTTTGAATTAATGATGTGCCAGTGGTAAATGAGTATCATGATTTTTCAGGGTTATTTTTCTAGTATAATACCTGATTGTGAAGTTGAATTTACTATAGACATAGTTCATGATGCTAAGACAATTTCAAAACACCCTATGGAATAGAGGACATTTAACTTATAGAGTTAATGAATCAATTTCATGAGTTATTAGATAAAGGTTTGATTTAACCAAGAACATCACCATGGGGTTCTGTAGTCTTGTTTTTTAAAAAGAAAGATGGTTCAATGATACATTGCATTGATTATAAATCCTAGAATAATAGCACTTTTAATAACAAGAATCCATTGCCTCATACCAAAGATTTATTTTTTCAGATATATGGAGCTCAATATTTTTCAATGATTAACATGAGATCGGGGTGCCATCAGTTGAAAGTAAATAAACTAGACATTATGAATATTGTGTTTCGTACTATATATAGCCATTCTAAATTTGTTGTTTTGCAATTTGGGTTAAACAATGCACCTACTGTATTCATGGATCTAATGAATTGTATTTTTTGTGAGTTCCTGGATAATTTTGTGGTTCTTTTCATTGATGATATTTTTGTTTATTCCAAAATTAATGTAGAACAAGAAAGTCTATTAAGGGTTGAATTCAAAAATTTAAAATAAAAGAAACTATATTGGATATTTAGAGAGTGTGGGTTTTGGTTACATAAAAATTGATTCCATGGTCACATTATTTTAAAAAAATGGCATAACAGCTGATCCTGCTAAAAACAATGTTTTTTAATAATGGCCTAGACCCACAAATATTTCTGAGATCAGAAGTTTTCGTGGTTTTAAGGGTAATTATAAATGGTTTGTTCAAAAAAATTCATGGTCATATAGGATATTGTCATTTTTAACTATAAAATAATTTAAGTTTATTTAGAAAAAATAATGTAATTATTGTTTTCGGGAATTGAAAATAAGATTGTTGAATACTCCAATTTTTTCTCTGCCTTATAGATATAGTGAGTTTCTTATCTATAGTGATTCTATGTTTGAAGGATATTGTTGTGTGGTAATGCAGAATGATCAGACAATTTATTATGCTTCATGTCAGTTGAAGCCTCATGAGTTAAATTACCCCACACATGATTTAGAATTAGGTACTATTGTGTTTTCTTAAAAAAAATATGGATTCATCATCTTTTAGGAGTAAAATGTGAAATACATATTGACCAAAAAAGATTGAAGTATATATTTAGTCATAAAGAATTGAACATGAGATAGAGGAGATGTTTAGAATTAATCAGGGATTATGATTTCACGATTCGTTACAATATAAAAATAGAAAATAAAGTGCTTGATGCTTTGAGTCAAAAATGTAATGCTACATTAACCTTGTTACATTTAGAGAAAGATCCTTTTATTAAATATTTGAGGAAATTTGGAAGAGAAGTTGTTGGTGTAGGAAATTCCACTATTTTGTTTCATGTGTCATTGAAATCATCTCTATCAGACAGAATTAAGCAAGCCCAAAAGGAAGATAGTGAGTTACATAAAAAGGTAGAGTTGGTTAAGAAGGGTAAGTTGCCTGAATTTCACATTGATAGTGATTTTATTTTGTGATTTGGAAATAGATTATGTGTGCCTTGTGATTCACATATAAAGAATGTATTGTCATGTGAATCTCATAGTTCTTTATTTTCAGTTCATTATGGTTGTACTAATATCTACAGAGATCATCGATAGTGTTACTTGTGGGATGGAATGAAAAGTGATATTACTTAATTTACGTTGTAGTTTTTGACGTTTCAATAGGTTAAAGTAGTGCAGTTGTAACCAAAAGGGATGCTTTAGACATTACTGGCGACTGAGAGGAAATGGGAAAATATATCTATGGAATTCGTTGTGGGTTACGAAAGACATATCAACATAATAGTGCAATCTGGTCTATTGTTGATTGATTGAGTAAATATGCTAATTTCCTTCCTATTCGAGATACATTGTCTCAAGATAAACATTCTCAGATGTATTCTAAAGAGATAGTCAGGATTTGGGGAGTTCCCCTCTCCATTGTATCAGATCATGATCCCATGTTTACTTATAACATATGGAAAGGCCTTCAGAAGACCGTGGGTAATGAATTAACTTTTAGTACAAATTTTCATCCTCAGTCATATGGGAAGTCAGAACAAACAATTCAGAACATGGATGATATGCTACGTGCATGTTTACTAGATTACCTGGGATGTTGGGACCAACATCTTTCTTTGGTTGAGTTTTCTTATAATAACAGTTTTCATTCCAGTATACAGATGGCTCCATTTGAATAATTATATGAAAATTGGTGCCGAACTATAGCTTTTTGGGATAAAGTAAGTTAATGGATGTTTATGGGAGTAGAATTGGTAGAAGATATGGAAAAAAGGTGCAGTTGATTCAGAATTACATTAGTACATCTCAGAGCAGGCAGAAAAGTTATGTGGATTACTGGAGGAAGGATCATTCATTTTAGATATGTTATCATGTCTTTCTCAACGTATCTCCATAGAAAAGTGTGATGCATTTTTTCATGAAGGGAAAGCATAGTCCGAGGTTCATTGGACCCTATGAAATCCTTCATAATATTGGATCAGTTTCTTATAGAGTGGATTTAATACATGTTTATCCCAGGTACAATTTGTTTTTCATGTTTCACTGTTGAGGAAAAATTTTCCGGATTCATATAATTTTTTGAGCCCAGAGGGAGTTCAGTTGGAAGATAATCTCTCTTATGAGAAAGAAGCAGTCCAGTATTTTGACTGAAGAGAGAATGTGTTGTGGAATAAGGTAATTCACCAGGTAAAGGATTTCTGTAAAAATCATATTGTTGAAGAGGCAACATGGGAATCTGGAAATGCTATGAGGGATAAATACCCCAATTTATTTGATAAGTGAATAAAATTGTGGGGAGACAATTTCCAAAAGGGGGAAGGATGCAACATCTCAAGTAAATAAAGAAAATGAAATTTCAATATTTAATAATATTTATGAATTAAATATTAATTTTACTTTACAGGGGATGCTATGTTCGATGGTGTACCCAACACACAACAATGGGTTTCTCTGAAATCTCATGTTTCACTCAAGGTTGAGCCATACTAAAAAAATAATATAATATTATTTTAAATGATAGATAATATATAGTCGTTTTATTTGTGTGAATGAATAGATCTAAATACAATATGATTATACATTTTTTCAATTGCTTCTACATTTATCCAATAAATTTTCGAAACATAAAACCTGAATGAATCCAATTTTAAGCATAAACACTCTAAAAATCTTTAAAAGGACAATTTACTTCCTTTTGGGGGAGAACTTTTTTTAAATATAGTTTTTGTAACATTTATGTGTTATATTTGAAAAAATAGTATTCTTAATAATCGTGACATTAAAATTTACATTGGGTGAAATTTTGGTATTTTTCTGATAATGATCATTTTTTAATGAATAGTGGAAAATACTACATTTTAATTCAAAACTGCATTTTAATCTAAACTTTTTATATAGATATATTGTTATTTTTATTTGTTTTAAAATTTATTTGGATTATATTTATTCCATTTAATAAAATTTTGGTCATTTGATGTAATTTCACTATTAATTTGGACATAAAAAAGGTCAATCATTTGACAGTTTTTATTATTTAAAAACACGCTTTTTGTTTTAACAATGAGAATTAATCGTAAATTAATTTCGGCCACATTGAGTTTTGAATTTGGAAAAATTTATTCCATATTTGGAATCAGTAGTTCAAAATTGTAAAAATTGGTATCTTTTATATTTATACATTATTAATATTTACTCTAGTAAATATTTTATTTACCATGCTTAAAGGGTAAAACTGGTATATACGGGTAAACAAATATTATTAAAATAATATTAAATTCCATTGCATGTGTAATAATACAATTAGTTGATATATGTCCGACCATGGGAATCCTTGGGTCATTTTTTGGACCCAATGGAGCCACATAAGAGTTATAATGACACTTTATATTAATTAATTTAATGTATATACTATAATTACATAAACATATATATTTTAGTAAATCAATTTTTACAAGGGGTTATATAGGTTATATAATCAACTATAAATACTCATTTGAAATATAAATTGATTTCCTACATCATGGTATTTTATTTATAGTTTTTAGAAATCAATTATATAAAATTATCTATGACACAATGATGATGCAGTGATTACCATATTAATGAATGATTTAAATAAATGAGATTATAAAATTTTACCAAATATAAAAAACATGTAAAATTCATGTTGGATTATTTAATTGCAACGAATATACAAGTTATATTAGAATTAAATATTTTTTGGGCCTTTAGAAATTGAAAATAATTATATAATAAATAATATTTTCAAACATTCATAAAGATCCCCTCCACCATTATAAAAAACCACCAACTTGAACCCATTACTCACAAATCTCATTCCCCATGGCTCATCCATAATATTCCAAATTAATCTCCCTACATCCATATTTTCCTCCTAGAAGGCTTACCCTTCGAAGAATGCAGTTCATGTATTCATTTTTGTTCAAACCAAAGGGATATACCCGATTTAAAGGTAACATCTTCTCTTATGTTATTTTATTTTATTGTACCTCTCCAACACCCTGAACTCTTTTTATTACTTTCAGTTATAAAAACAATAGTATCCTAAATATACTATGTTTTTGTTATGATAATTATTTAAACTACACTTCCACACACCTCCATCTAATGGATACAAACATACTGTTTCAATAGAAGGTGAACTACTGCCTCACAAAATGATGATTGTTCAAATATCACAAACTGCCACTAATGGTGGCCATTATAATGGAATTTTATTAATATGTGATATATATTATGTTTATATTTTTTCTATACTTCTGTATATTTCATTTATATCATTCATTTATGGTTTCCATAATCGGTAAATGTGGTTATTTCATTTGAGGAAGTGTGGACTACAACCCCCTGAATGTGATATGACTCACTCATGCCATAGGTGGAACATATAAAGGTTGAATTTACTAAAATTATATATATGATATTATAATGGAATTATAATATACCTATTTATCATTATGTTTATATTCCATTAAATATGAAATTCAAATGAATGTAGCATTCATGCGTACGTACAGCTCGCCGTCTCTATGAGCAGTGCATTTCATTTCATATCATCAAATGTTATGTACTATTTTAAATACATATATATACTGGATATATATGATATATATGATATCAAAAATATTAATATAATTTTTGAAATAATGTACTTTTGTTCACATTAACAACTTGAAATAATAAGAAAATCATTTTTGACTCAAGTAACAAATATCGAAAAAACAACTGTTATTAACATAAATAATTACATAATGTTTATAACATGGTAATAAGATATTTAAAAGGAATATTAAACATGAAAAAGTTTCTTCAGAAATTATAAATTTACTTTAGTTTATTTTTCAGGAGATTAAAGAATGAACAAGTCAACTCATACATGAGGTAAGGGACTTCGTCTGAATCTACATTCATTGAGGCATATTTTTATTTGTACATGACATTATTTTAAACGGTGTATAAACACCTTTTACTTTTCATTTCATTCCAAGAATATATTTTTCAATAACGTGTTTTACTAAATGACAAAAAAGAATGTTTCTTTTTAATGTACACGGTGACAATGACCTTTCCGCCGCCGTGAGATTTATTTGATCTTTTTCTTCCTTAACATGCCGTAATGTTTTTTTAAAAAGGGAAATAAATACCATATACACTTTTTATTTATTTTTGTATTGAAAATGGTATTTATACAGGATTGATTATGTCAATATATTTAAATGATATATTTTGATTTCAATGTGAAAATGTTATTTTTCCTTTATGTTTTCTTTATGTGTTGTGAATATGTTATATTTCTTGGGAATTGTTTACGTATACGGGTGGTTCTCTGATAATATGAGGGTGGGTGAGCCCAAAATATCTCTCCAATGCATTTGGTAATGTGATGGTGGTAAAATTTAATGATTCTCCTAAGATATTTAATGAATATACCGTGATGGGTTTTCCAAACGTAACTCCCTATGTAGTTGTGAAGGCTAAAATCTAATTAGGTAATGTATGCCACAAGTTAAAATTTTCATTTATGATTTCCATGTGTTATTCATAAATCATACGATATTTTTTGGTTTGTTAAATATTGAAAAGTATGATTTCACTTACTTGTATTTTTTAATGGACAAACGTTTTCTTTCCTTAATTTATAAACCGTAATCAGCTTTTTATGCTCATCCCATGTTTTATTGAAATGTTTTTCATAGGACTTAAAATTGAAAATGGTCAAGGTCGTGATCAATGAAAAGTTATGCTGTCTAAAACATGGAACAAGACATGGATATATATTTTTCAAGAGTTTTTATTTTATGAAAAAAATGGATACTCTATAGAAGTGTAAACATGCAATATTCATGTTGTTATGTATATGTTGTGACCTAATTCTCTAAAGCTGAAAACTTGATAAGATCCCTGATGTGCATTATTATAATTATTCATGTTTATGTACTATTTATTTCCAGGTCCTTATACATCCACGGTACCAAGACTAGGTTAATCTTTTAATCGCACAGTATATGAGAATGGAAAACCATGATCTATACCGACTGTTAAACCAAAGTTGTATGAGACTTAGAAACAACATCCGCTGATATAACCTCATGTTAAGGATCTATTATATACATTATCAACTAGGAAACATGAAACACATAAAATATAAAATTAATGAAAAATTATATACACAATAGATAGGCCACCCTACCCAATCTATCAATGATCAAAATGATTCCCACAACCTTCAGTTCTAACTTACAATTCATTTCCACTTGATGATGTCCTAAGTTGGTGAAACACTAAGAAATAACTGATATCTAACCTCAAAATCCATTTGTTGATGACTATAGTCCACATAAGGTTTATGAAAACATTTTTCCATGATCAATCACTTATTGATAAACTATACCACTTCTCTCGTATCCGGATCTATACTTGGCCTAACCAAGGTCTGCTCTCCAAAATCTTCTAAAAAGGGATATTTATATAGAAACCCATACAAAGCATCAAAGGGCTCAATCATAATAAATTTTTTGAAACTATCTTTATAAGAGAACTCATCCAAGGGAACATTTCTATCCCAACATCATCATATATAATGAACACAATCCCAGATTATATCCACATGAACATGAATATCCCTTTATGTCTATCCATCCGTCTTTGGATTATAAGACATTATATATTTCAACTAGGATTCCATTTCCTCTTGAAAACATTTCTATAATCTATATTTGAACAACATGTTCTTATTAGAAACAACTTCATAGGGATCTTTATGAAGATTCACAAAATCTCAAACATACATGTCCCAATCTATTCCACTTTCTTCATTTCTGTTACATGAAATAAATTCGATGATTTATTGAGTTAGACAAAAATCACCAAAATCGTGTCATTACCACTTGGATTATATGGTAAATCAATAACGAAATTAGTGTAAATATCACCCCACATCTATACTATAATGTGTAAAGGATGAAAAAACATATAGTTCTATAGTGTTCCACCACAACTCCTTGACAAGTGTGACACTGTGATATATAATTTTCACCGATAGCCTCATCCCCGACGACCGATACTGTAACAATTGTGGTAATTATTTATCTTTTAAACATGATTTAATTCCTAAAATTATAATTAATACAACATATAAGATCAATAGGTCTATTATATTTTGTGAACATAGGTACATCACAAAACAACTTAATACATGAAATTAAAAAATCTTTATTTAAAACAACATAAATGTGATCAAAATGTTCTTTCATAGTTGACACTACATGGGATAACCTAATGACATACCTAAGAATGGGGTGATAAATAAGGCCTAGTATGGGAATAAAAAAGGCATTACCTAAGGAAGAAAATACATGTTATAAAATAGGTATATTAGTAGATCATAAAATGAATATTAATAACAAAGCACGATATAACATGATAATCATAACATGGAAAATGTGGAAACAAATTAAAACACTTCATCAAAAATATATGAAAGATAAACCTACAAAAACCCCATGTTTGAAAAAGTACCATAATGGAATAATGTAAACCCCATATCCCAACATGACATATCATGATACTAACCATTAACCAATGAATTAGAGTTCTATAATGGTGCACTATTCGTAACCATTTCACTATCACGCTTAAGTTTCCCACATAGAACATATAACATAGATTCATTCAACATCATAATATATTATATGATAAAGGAATGAAAAACAAATACATGCATATCCAAAATCAATAACTATATGTGAACAATATGGAATACCCTTGATAGATAAATGGGTATGATATTCACTATACAATTATTTTGGAAAGGAAAATTATGGTGATATTTCTCTAGCATAAATACATTATATAGAAATTAAAAAAATGGGTTTAAGAGAGTGATAGGGGTTCTAATCATTTATACTAGAAGAATATTTTAATTGTGATATTTATGAACAAGTACCAACATAGGAAAAAATGAAAATTAAAATAAATAACATAAAATGATCTCTTGATAACTGAGGAGCGTGGAAGACTTCTTACGGATATTTAGCATAGTCACATGTGTACATAAGGGTTAAAAAAAGGGATACATAATAGTTAATGTGGCTACCATAATTTTAAAATCAAATGGAATGTAAGGGGTAGAGGTAAGAATGTATACCAACTTATGGAAATTGAAATTAAGTGGGCATATCATAAATGAAGTTTTTGATAAAAAGATGATATAAGAATACATTAATTTTGTGTGCAAGTCCAAAGGATTGGGTGGAGATTCTTTATAGAATGGGGGCCATTGGGAGGTCTATATGGAGTATAGGTCTGAGTTTGTACATTCATAAAGGATTTTTAGTGAAGAGAAATTATGTTCTTTGTTGGATTATATAGGAAGGGAGGGGGATTTCATTATTAATTTGGGTTTGGACACTACATGATAAAACATTGAAAATCACAAAAAACAATATGTTTTTTCCAATACATTATTATAAAGATGAGTTTTATATATTATTTTATAAGGCCAGGGGTCTAAGATGATAAAATATTTCCCTTGCTCATAGAAAGGTGATTCACACTTTTAAAGGAATTATCTTATAATCTTAAATATATATTATATGTCTATGAGGATTTAATAAGGCATTATTAAAAAAATTAAATAAACCAAAAACCACATTAGGTTGACGTAGAAGCATATATTTGGTTGAGTATAACTTTTATAGTATTTATTAAATAACTATAGGGACATTATGATGTCATAAAACACACTGTATATTTATATGGTATGTAATTTTTACCCAAAAATTGACTATCTCTAAAAATTATGAAAATTTCAACATTGAATAATTTTGATGTCCTGATTCCCAAAATAATATTACATTTATATAAATAAAATTATATATATGTTAATTTTCACTTTTAAATTAAAAATGATATTTATTGAATATTTATGAGTTTTTACAGTAAGAGTTTTGGAACCGTAATAAAAATTAAATTAGACTTCATAAAAATTATAAGATCATTTATAATATTAGTTTATTAAAATATTATTTTTATAAAAATCAATTAATTCATCAAATGATAGATAGTAATATAATTTAAAAAATAACCATAATACAAATTGTGCTATAAAAAATCATTTATAAAGTAATGATAAGAGAAAGAAAATATAATCATTATTCCATATAAAATATTTTATATAATCTTATTTATAGGGTATTTATATATATCCGTTTATTACACCATCAATCTCTCTATGTGTGAGGTGTTTTATGGTAGGGATTTCAAGGGTTCGTTCTATGAACATGGTTAGGGTCGTGATCTCAATGAACATGAAATTCTCTTATAAACAGTTTCTCTTATGATTAAGTTGTTAAGTCATAGCTTTTTTTTGGTCAAGGGTAAATCCAAAAAATGTTAATTCCATAAAAATCTCTGAAAAATGGGCTTCATAGGTTACAATCCTATAGGTTGAGGAAATCACTTCCTTTTTGGGTGCTAAATGGATTTGTTAAAACCCATATTTATACGATTCATGTGAACATTTTTCAACATCTATATTACCAATGGTAAATATAATTAATAGCCATTTAAAAATAACTGGATATAATAAATGAAATGAACTCTATGTTTTTTATATGCATAATAAATTAAATTAAATTAAATTGGGGAATTTCATTCATAAATGTTTGGGTTGTTACAAAATACTTCCCCCCCCCCCTATAAGAATTTTCTCCCATTAAAATTCTTTTCTCAATATATAAAATAGATGAGGATAACTCTGCTTTATCACCTCCTCTGGTTCCCACATTTATTCTTCAAAATTGTATCTAGGCCACATCACATTAATGAGTGGAATTTTATTATTTTGTAGAACATTTTCTCTCTGATCTACGATATTTAACATATTATCCTAATTAGAAAGGACATTATCTAATTATATAATCTCAATAATTAGTATAATTGATGGGTTTGATATGTACTTTTTTAAGAGGGATTCATATAATACATAATGTACTTGAGACGAGTGTGGTAGGAGTTCTAGTCGATAGGAAATTCCTTTAATGAAATCAGTGCTCCCAAAAGGGATAATTTAGAATGGACTTGTAACATCCCAAGTAAGTAAAGAATTATGGAATTTTATATCTATTTTTATTTATGAATTAGATAGTGTTTTATAGGCTTCATGTGAGAATAAATCCAATCTTAAGCATAGAATTCTCTAATATTTTTAAAAGATTGTTTTACCACCTATTGATGATGAAAACTTTTTAATTATATCTTTTGACAATTTTATAAGCTCTATTTTTCAAAATAAACTTATTATTTATGATTGGGACGTTGAAATTTACTTTGGATAAATTTTTGGTATTTTTTGACAATGATCAATTTTTAATGAATAGTGAAAAATACTGCATTTTACTTCAAAACTTCTTTTTCATATAATTTAATTTTATGCATATATTACCATTTTAATTGGTTTTAAAGTTTAAATAGAATATATTTTTACCATTTAACCCAATGGTGGTCATTGTAATTAATTTCACTTTGAAATTGGACATAAATAATTGTCAAACTTTTGATATATATTGCTTCTAAAAAACCCCCTATTTTTTTGACAGCGAGAATTATTTTGAAATTAATTACTGCAGTTTATGTTTTTGGAATTTGGTAAAATGGATTCCATATTTGGAATCATATGTTCCAAATGTTTTAATTAAAACTTTTTTTTGGACATTATGAATAGTAACGATGATAACTATCTTTGATTATCGTGATTAATTAGTAATCGGGTAGTTAAGGGTCATAAAATAAAATCATAATAATATAAAATGACCCTAAAATGTATCCTAATGATACTGGTTGTGTCATGGGAAACTATGGGATGCCTTGTACCAACTTTGAGACCCCATGGAATCAAATTTGTGTGATAGTGACATTTTATCTTTTTATTTTTTTAAGAATGTTAAATATAACAAAAGTATGTAACACCTAAGTGAAAAAAATATAATTTTATCTACATAAATTATCTCTTAGACTATATATAGTAATTGTAAAGATAAAAATATTTCCTATATCATGATATTTTGTTTATAATTTTTAGTCATTAAATAATTAATTTATTTATGACACTATGATGATGTAGTGATTGCCTCATTAATGAAAGATTTAAATAAAATGAAAAGATAATGTAAAATATAAGACTTACACATTTCAAAAACCTATTGGATGGGTGGATTTCGAAACATTATCACCTTATCCTTGAAATATATCATTTTGGGACCTTTAAAATCCGAAAATCATTTTATAATAAAGTATCATTTCTTGACTTACCAAGAGTGCCCCTCCACCCTCTTATAAAAGGACCCCACCTCTACCACCATACCCACACCTCTCAAGCCATTGGATCGGCCAAACTATGCTCATTTTATCTCTACACATCCCTATATTCATCATAGAAGCCTTACCTTAGGTAGAAATATCTTAAAGAAACCCTTTTTGTTCAAACCAAGGGGTGTTACCTGATTTAAAGGTAATGTCTTCTCTTGTGTTGTTTAGTTTTTTTTGCTTCTCCAACCCCATAAACTCTTTTTATTCCTATATTTTGTAACAACACCAGTATAATAAATATAATATGATGTTGTTATGAGAATTATTTGATTTACACTTACACAAACCTCTGTCTAATGGTTAAAAAATATACTATTTCTTTGAGTGGAAAATTACTGCCTCACGAAATGATGATTGTTCGATCTTCTTTTAAAACCATTCATGGTGGACATTAATATGTCACTGTATTTATATATGATATATATTATATTAATTATTTCTGTATGATTCTTTATTTTTCATTTATGGCATACCTTTATTGTTTCCATTATGGGTAAACGCGATATCTTCATTTTAGGAAGTGCAGACTACCACCCCCTCAAAGTGATTTGAATCATTAATGCCATATGTGGTATGTATAAAGGATGGAGTTAATGATATTATATATGATATTATACAGGAATTATAATATACCTTTATATCATTATGATTTCATTTCATTAAGTACGAAATAGAAATGAAAGTAGTGTTCATGCGTACGTATGGATTACCGTCTCCATGAACGGTGCATTTCATTTCTTACCACTAAATGTTATGTAATATAATAAATTCAGGTATATTATGGATATATATGATATATATAATATCTAAATCATGAATATAATTTTTGATATAAATTATATTTTACCACATGAACAACATGTAATTATAATAAGTTTATGTTTTACTCAAGTACCAAAGATCGACAAAACGACTGTTATTAACTTAAATAATAACATAATGTTAATAACATGGTAATAAGTGATATAAAAGGAATAATGAACTTGAAAAAGGTCCTTAATCAAGTAGAAATTAACTCAAGATTATTATTCAGGAGATTAAAGAATGATCGAGTCAAGTCGAACTCGAGGTAAGGGACATCGTATCAATCTCCTTTCATTGAGGCTTATTTTTTATTATAAACAAAATTATTTTATACAATGTATAAACCCCTTAGAATTTTACCTTTATTCAAAAGGAATCTTTTTTATTCGAAGCATTTTACTAAAATCCCAAAGGGAATGTTTTTTGTACGTATGCGGTGACAACGTCTTCTCCGCCGCCGTGACCATTATTTGAGATTCGGCTTCTTCTACAAGACATAACATTTTTTTAAATGTAAAATAAATAACATGTTTTACTTTTCATTTATTTCGGTATTGAAAATGGTTTTGATAATGTTTTGATTATATCAATGTGCTTTGTTTATATCTTGTTATTGAAATGAGGAGATGTTATATTTCCTTTATGCATGTTTTATGTGATACGATTATGTTATGGTTCTTGGGAATTGTTTATGAAGATGGGTGGTTCCATTATACACTAAGGCCAGGTGGGCCCGATATAGCTCTCCAATTCATTGGTTAATGTGAAGGATTTAAACGCTAAGGTTTATCTGAAGTGATTTAGGGAATATATTGTGATGGGTATTCCCAAAGTAACCATGAGGGTTACTCCCTACGTAGGAATGTTATGAATGCCTCAAGTTACCTTTATGTCTTATGATTTCTATGAGTTATTCATAAATCTTATGAATTCATGAGGTATGAAAATGTGCTTATGTTTTATAAGTAAAGTATTATTTCATTGATTCATATGAATACATGTATTAATGTTTTCATTACATACTCTTATATCCCTTACTGAGATTTTTATGCTTATCCCATGTTTTTGAAATGTTTTTCATAGGTCAAGGGAAAATTACATGATATGATGACAGTGTCGAGGAAGTTTCAAGAATGAATCCATGTTTTATTTTAAATATGTATCTTTTGATTCAAAAAATGAATACTGTCTTTTATGTAACCACATTGTGGAAATGTGAAATGTAATGCCTGATTTATGATCTAATTCAATAAAACTCTAAACCAGAAAAAATACTCAATGTCTAGTCTTAAAATTACTCAAGATTAAGTAATGTTTAAGGATGGGGCCTTATAGTTGGTATCATAGGTCGGTTTAGATAACTTTAGGAGTTATAATTTTATTAAATGATTAATAAAAAATATTCTTTTTCATAAAATTGAAATGATATAGAATTTGAAGATTACCATGTTGCTTCATCTAAGACATGTTTGTTTAGAATGGTTTTCTATAGATGAAACAGGGAAGAAGTGCTTGGAAGGCATACAGAGGGAAATGACCTTCTGAATCAGCAACCTGAGATGGTCGGAATTGGAGCCAGACAGTTTTTTGCAGTAATGGCATAGTTGACTCAAGCGATAAATGGTGGTGGTATCCATGCACGAGATCATCCTGATCAACGGTATAGGAACATGTCCTTGGTGGAACATTTCATGAGGCAACATCCCCCATATTTTAGAAGATCATCTGACCCTGTGCTAGCTGAAGTGTGGATTAAAGCACTGGAGAATATTTTTGATGTCATGGGGTGTTCAGATAATCAAAAGGTTAGTATTCCTGTTTACATTTTGGAGGGTGAAGCTGATCAGTGGTGGTCGATGGTTAAAAAAATCAGGGGCACTGTTGATATTGAAGCTCTTGACTGGGATGGATTTAAAGGTATGTTTCTTGAGAAATATTTTCCTAAGGATGTTCGACTTAGGATGGAAAAACAATTCCTGGTATTGAGGAAAGAGGATGACTCATTGGCTGCTTATGAACAAAAGTTCACTCGATTGGCAAGGTATGCTCCAAATTTTATCTCAGACCTTGATAGTGAAATCAATCATTTTTTACTTAGGATTAAATCCATAACATTAAAGGGATTTAGCTTCTCGGGAGTTCAAGAGTTATTAAAATCTTGTTTGATGTGCTGAGAAGGAGGAAATGGAGTTTGTCGATGATCAAGTGTTCTATAACAAACTATAGAAGAAGAGACCGAGGTGGCAGGAGAAAGGGAAGAATACATCAAAAAGGTCTGATGGTATGAAAACTATGTTTTCATTTTGTGATAAATGTGGTAAAAAGCATGCTGGGGAATGTATTTTGAATTTTCGAAAGTGCTGCCGATGTGGTAAGATGGGATACAAGGCTCGTGATTGCACTAAAAATGATCAGGGTGATGGTAAGACCAAATTTGATTTACAGTTAGTGAAATTTATTAAGTTCAATGAGATGGGTCATTATGCAAACAAGTGTTCGACAAAGAGATCATATGATGGGATGATGTCAGACTACATGCAGAATGGGGTGGTGAAATCCTTTGCAACTACTTTAGTAGATGTTGGCCCATCAAATGAAGTGGTATCAGGTACTTTTTTTAGATTATGACAGTGTTTTGTTTGATTCAGGGCCTACACATTCATTCATCTCTGAATAATTTTCTTGTAAATTGGGATTTTCATCTCAAGAATCAACTCCTAAACTTTTTGTAAGAACACCTAGGGGAAATGTTGAGGCAAAAATAATTTATAAGAATCTTAAAATCCTTATCCGTGGAAAGAACCTACTTGAAAACCTTATTGTTTTACCTCTAGTAGAGATTTATGTTATCCTGGGTATGTATTGGCTCTCTGTTTACCATGCTAAGATTGATTGTAGATATCAAGAAGTTTCTTTTCAGAAATACTTTCATTTTGTGTACAATAATGAACCTTTACTATTGATAACATATCAAGAGGCTGGGAAACTTGTAATAGATGGAAATGAATGTTACCTTGAAAATATTTTTGAAAACAAAAGAACCTTTCAGATTAATGATGTGCCAGTTGTAAATGAGTATCCTAATGTTTTTCCTAATGCGTTGCTTGGAATAATACCAGATCGGGAAGTTGAATTTACTGTTGACTTAGTTCCTGATGCTAAGCCAATTTCAAAACTCCTTTACCCAATGGATCAAATTGAACTTTTAGAGTTGAAGGAGAAATTGCATGATTTATTAGAGAAAGGTTTCATTTGACCTAGAACATCACTATGGGGTTCTCCTGTATTATTTTTTAAAAAGAAATATGGTTTAATTAGACTTTGCATTGATTATAGAGCCTTAAATTCCATCAATGTTAGGAATAAATATCATTTTCCTCATATCAATGATTTTTTTGATCAGCTCTTGGGAGCTCAGTATTTTTCAGAGATTTACTTGAGATCGGGGTACCATCAGTTGAAGGTAAAGGAAGCAGATATTACAATGAACACATTTCATACAAGATATGGCCATTATAAATTTGTAGTAATGCCTTTTGGGTTAACCAATGCAACTTCTATATTCATGGACCTTATTAATATAATTTTCATTAGTTCTTGGATATGTTTGTGGTTGTTTTCATGGAGGATATTTTGGTGTTTTCTAACAGTAAAGAGTAGAATTAATGTCATTTAAGGGTTATTTTGAAAACCTTAAAAAAAATTGTTTGGGAAATTTAGAAAGTGTGAGTTTTGTTTGCAACAAATTTATTTCCTTGGTCACATTGTTTCTAATGATGGAATAACTGTTGATACTGAAAAATAAAAGTTGTTGAATAATGGTCAAGACCCACAAATGTAACCGAGATTCATATTTATTTTCATTTGGCAGGCTATTACTTAAGGTTTTTTAAAAAAAATTACACTTATCTAGTCCAATGACTAAGCTAACTCGGAAGGGTCTTAAGTTTATATGCACAAAAGAATGTGATGATTGTTTTCCAGAGTTCAAAAGAAGATTTCTTAACGCTCCAATTTTGGAACTACCTTCCAGTAATGGTGTGTTTGTTATCTACAGTGATGATTCATTGAAATGACTTGGTTGCGTCCTAATGCAGAATGATCGGGTAATTGCTTATGCTTCACGTCAGTTGCAAACTCATGAGGTAAATTACCCTACACATGATTTGGAATTAGTTTTTGTGGTTTTCACTTTAAAAATTTGGAGGCATCATTTGTATGGAGTAAATTTTGAAATATATACCGATCACAAAAGTTTAAAGTATAAATTCACTCAGAATGAATTGAACATTAGATAGAGGAGATGGCTAGAATTAATCAAGGATAATGATTGTACAATTCATTACCATCTAGGAAAAGAAAATAAATTGGCTGATTCTTGGAGTCAAAAAAGTAATGCTTCATTAACCATGTTATATTTGGAATTTGGTCCTTTAGTTAAGGATTTGATGAAGATTGGAATAGAAGTTATTGGTGCATGAAGTTATTCTATTTTATTTCAAGTGTCAGTGAGATCATCTCTATCAGACAGAATTAAGAAAGCTTAGAAGCAAGACAGTGAGTTGTAGAAAAAGTTAGAGATGGTTGATAAGGGAATGTTGCCTAATTTAAACATTGATAATGATTGTGTTTTGAGATTTGGGAAAAGATTGTGTGTGCCTTGTGATTCACAGTTGAAGAGAGAGTTGTTATGTGAAGCTCGTAGTTTTCCATTCTCATTTCATCTTGGCAGTACTAAGATGTATAGAGATCTTCCGGAGTATTACTGGTGGGATAGAATGAAAAGAGAAATTGTTGATTTTACTGTGAAGTATTTTACTTGTCAATAGGTTAAAGTAGAGCAGCAGTTACTAAAAGGGATACTTCAGCCTTTAACAGTGACAGAGTGGAAATGGGAGAATATATCCATGGACTTCGTTGTGGGGTTGCCAAAGACAGCTCGAGAAAATAATGTGATCTGGGTTATTGTTGATCGCATGACTAAATTTGCTCATTTCCATGCTATATGAGATAATTTTTCTCAAGATCAAATCTCTCATTTGTATCTTAAAGAGATAGCCAGGTTACAAGGAGTTCCCCTCTCTATAGTATTTGATTGTGATCCAAGGTTTACATCTATCTTTTGTAAAATCCTTTAGAAGTCATTTTGTACTGAATTAAATTTTTTGTAAAACTTTTCATCCTCAATCAGATGGGAAATCAGAACGAAAAAATCAGGCTTTGGAGGATAGGCTACGTGCTTGTTCTATGGATTATCAGGGTAGCTGGGACAAACATCTTTCTTTGCTTGATTTTTCTTATAATAACAGTTTTCATTCCAATATACAAATGGCACCATTGGAGGTATTATATCAGAAGTGATGTCGAACTCCAGATTTTTGGGATAAATTAGGTAAAAGGAAGTTTATGGGAACAGAATTGGTAGAAGAGTTTGCAGAAAACGTTCAGCTGATACAGAAACACAGGAGAATAGCTCCGGGTAGGCAGAAAATTTATGCGGACAACAGGAGGAAGGATCTCTTTTTTGAGGTAGGTGATCATGTTTTTCTCAAAGTTTCACCATGGAAAAGTGTGATGCTATTTGGAAAGAAAGTAAATCTGAGTCCAACATTCAATGGACCATATGAAATTCTGGATAGAGTTGAATCAGTTTCATACCGAGTGGATTTACCTCCATGTTTATCTCAGGTACACAATGTTTTCCATGTTTCAATGTTAAGGAAGTACATGCTAGATCCATCTCATGTTTTGAGTCTAGAGGTAGTTCAAATGTAAGAGAACCCATCTTATAAGGAAAAAATGGTCTGGATTCTTGACCACATTGAGCATGTATTGCAGAATTAGGTGATTCATCAAGTAATGGTTTTGTGGAAAAACCACATGATTGAAGAGGTGACATGAGAATCTGAAAATGCAAGGAGGGATAAATACCCTCACTTATTTGATAAGTAAATTAATTACGGGGACACAATTTTCTAAAGGGGGAAGGATGTAACATCCCAAGTATGTAAGGAATTATGGATTTTCATATCTAGGTCTGTTTATGAATTAGATAGTGTTTTAGAGGCTTAAAATGTGAATAAATCCAATCTTAAGCCTAGAATTCTCTAATAGTTTTAAAAGATCGTTTTACCGCCTTTTGAGGGAGAACCATTTTTAAATCAATATTTTGACAATTTTATAAGCTATATTTTTCAAAATAAAGTTATTCTTTAGGATTGGGACATTGAAATTTACTTTGGATAAATTTTTGGTATTTTTCTGACAATGTTCATTTTTTATTGAATAGTGAAAAATACTGCATTTTACTTCAAAACTGCTTTTTCTCTAATTTAATTATATAAATATATTATCTTTTTAATTGGTTTTAAAGTTTAAATAGAATATATTGTTACCATTTAATACAATGGGGGTCATTTGAATTAATTTCACTTTGAAATTCGACATAAACAATTGTCAAACTTTTGATAGATATTGTTTCTAAAAAACGCGCTATTTGTTTTGACAACGAGAATTATTTATAAATTAATTAATACAATTTATGTGTTTGGAATTTGGTAAAATGGAATCCATATTTGGAATTAGGTGGTCCAAATTATGTAATTATGAATCTTTTGTTTTTGGACATTATGAATAGTAACGACAGTAATTATCTTTAATTATCGTGATTAATTAGTAATCGGGTAGTTAAAGTTAATAAAATAATATCATAATAATATAAAATGACCCCAAAATGTGTCCTAATACTACTGGTTGTTTAATGGACGACCATGGGATGCCTTGAACCAACTTTGGGACCACATGGAATCTCTTTTGTGTGATAGTGACATTTTATCTTTTTATTTTTAAAGAATGTTAAATATAACAAAATAATGTAACACCTATGTAAAAAAATTTAATTTTGTCTACATAAATTATCTCTTAGACTATAAATTGTTACTGGAAAGCTAAAACAATTAGATACATCAGGGTATTTGTTTTATAATTTTTATACATTAAATAAATAAATTTATTTTGGACATCATGATGATGTAGTGATTACCTCATTATTGAACGATTTAAATAAAATGAAACGATAATGTAAATTCTAAGAATTACATTAGTCAAAAACCTATTTTATGGGTGTATATAGAACCCTTATCATCTTATCATAGAAATATATCATTGTGGGTCCTTTAAGCTCCGAAACTCATTTTATTATAAAGTAACATTTCTCGACGTTCCAAGAGTGCCCCTCCACCCTCTTATAAAAGTCCCCCACCTCTACCACCTTACCCACACCTCTCAAGCCATTGGCTCGCCCAAACTCTGCTAATTTTATCCCTAAACACCCCTTTCTTCATCATAGAAGCCTTAACTTATACAGAAAGCTCTTAAAGAAACCCTTTTGGTTCAAACCAATGGGAGTTACCCGATTTAAAGGTAATGTATTCTCTTATGTTGTTTTGTATTATTTTGCTTCTCTAACCCCCTAAACTCTTTTTATTCCACTATTTTGTAAAAAAATAGTATATTAAATATACTAGGACTTTTTTATGAGAATTATTTGATTTACACTTACACACATCTCCGTCTAATGGTTAAAGAACATATTGAATCTGTGAGTGGCGAATTACTGCCTCACAAAACGATGATTGTTCAATCTTCTATTAACACATCTCTTGGTGGAAATTAATATTACAATATATTTATATATGATATATATTATTTTTATGTTTTCTTTATGATTATTTGTTTTTCATTTGTGGAATACCTTTATGGTTTCCATTAGGTGTAAACGCGATATCTTCATTTTAGGAAGTGCGGACTAAAACCCCCTCAATGTGATTTGAATCATTAATGCCATATGTGGGACATATAAAGGATGTTGTTAATGATAATATATATATGATATTATACTGGAATTATTATATAACTTTATATCATTATGATTTAATTCCATTAAATACTAAATATAAATGAAAGTAGCGTTCATGCGTTTGTACGACTTACCGTCTCCATGAACATTGCATTTCATTTGTTACCTCTAAATGTTGTGTAATATTATAAATGCATGTATATAATGGATATATATGATATATATGATATCTAGATCATGAATATAATTCTAGATATAATGTATATTTTACCACATGATCAACTTGTAATTATAAGAAGCTAATTTTTGACTCAAGTACCAAAGATCGACAAAAAAAACGTTATTAACTTAAATAATTACATAATGTTCATAACATAGTAATAAGTGATATAAAAGGAATAATGAACATGAAAAAGGTTCTTATGAAAGTAGATATTAGCTCTAGTTTATTATTCAGGAGATTAATGAACGATCGAGTCAAGTCGGACATCAGGTAAGGGACTTCATCTCAATCTCCTTTCATTGAAGCATATTTTGTTTTATACACAACTTTCTTTTATACGGTGTATAAAACCCTTTGACTTTTATATTTAGTCAAAATGATTATTTTTTATATGAAGCATTTTCGTAAATAAAAAATGGGAATGTCTTTGTCATACGTATGTAGTGACAATGACTTCTCCACCGCTGTGACCATTATTTGAGTTTCGGCTTCCATTACAATCCATAACTTTTTTTAAATGAAAAATAAAAACCATGTTTTAATTTTCTTTTATTTTGGTATTGAAAATGTTTTTGATAATGTTTTGATTATATCAATGTGTTTTATTGATATTTTGTGATTGAAATGATTAGATGTTATGTTTCCTTTATGCTTGTTTTATGTGATACGATTATGTTATGGTTCTTGGGAATTGTTTATCAAGATGGGTGGTTCTGTGATAAACTAAGGGTGGGTGAGCCCGATATAGATCTTCAATGCATTGGGTAACGTGAAGGAGTTAAACTCTATGTTTTATCCAAATAGATTTAGGGAATGTACTGTAATGGGTATTCCAAACGTAACCATGACAGTTACTCCCTACGTAAGAATGTTATGAATGCCTCAAATTAACTGATGTCTTATTATTTCTATGAGTTATTCATAAATCTTTTGATTTCATGATGTATGATAATGTTCTTATGTTTTATGAGTAAAGAATGATTTCATTGATTCATATGAATTCATGGACTAATGTTTTCATTCTGTACTCTTATATCTCTTACTGAGATTTTTATGCTCATCCCAAGTTTTTGAAATGTTTTTCACAGTTCAATGGAAAATTACATGATGTGAAGATTGTGTTGAGGAAGTTTCAAGAAAGAATATATGTTTTATTTTAAATATATCTCTTTTGATGGGAAAAATGAATACATTCTTTTATGTAACCACCTTCATGAAATGTGGAATTTAATGCATGATTTATGATCTAATTCTCTAAAACTCTAAACCTGAAAATATCCTCAATGTTTATTCTTGAAATAACTCAATAACAAGTAATGTTTAAGGCTGGGGCCCTATAGGACTAATGTTTCCCTCATTGCCAAATCACATCACTCTTTTACATAGAGATATGCGATGTAATGCCATATCCCCAACATGTAACTCTAGGTATCATTGTTGAATATCAACATATCTCTTCTGTCAACTTGGTATAGCATTGTGGTGGTTCTTAATGGTCTTGTCATTCTCTACCATTTCATCAACCATTTCCTGACATATATGATTTTGTTCTCTAACATCATCCCCACATGATAGTGTTTTTACCTTTTCCCATAAGGTGCTTCAAAGGGATCCATCAAGATGCTCATGTGGAAACTATAAGTGTAAGATAACTCAACCAGAGGGAGATGTTGGCTCAATCATCATTAAAGTCAATTGAACTTTCACTCAACATATCATCAAGTTTATGGATAGTATTTTCATATTGGATATCAGTTTGAGGTTGATAATATATAATAATGTTCAAATCAGTGTTTAGATCATGCTGAAGAGTTTTCCAAAACATAGAGGTGAATCTTATATCTTGATGGAACACAATAGATAGTGGTACTCGTTTTTGACATACTACTTCATTTATGTATATCCATTCTAGTTGATCCAGTGATAAATCCTCTCGACTTTCAATGATGAGTGGAGTATTTGAATGTCTATCCATAATGACCTGGATAGTTCTTTTCCCTTATATGTATTTTGAAGTCTGGTGACAATGTCCATTGATATATTATCCCATTTCTATTTTTGTATGGTTATTTGTTGAATCATCCCCATAGAATTTTTCCATTCAAACTTCACTTTCTGACAGACCATACACATTGATGTATAATCAGTCATCTTCTTATTCATGTTATCCCACCAATGCTTCTCTTAGAGAGCATGATATATATTTATGTTTCATGGGTGAATGGAGAATGTTTACCTATGTGATTTATGAAATATTTACCTCTTTAGCTCATGATTTGATAGAACACATAGTCTTCCCACAAATATCACAATTCATTTTTAGTTAAAAATTAACTATGAGGATTTCTCTTTTCTTATGGTATTCATTTTCTTATGAATTTCCATGTAATCATTTTGAAAATACATTAACCATTCAAGAATAATTTATTGACAAATAATTTGTCATTGTATTTATGATGTTACTTTCTTTGTGATTCCCATGTCCATCCTCTTCAAATAAAAGATGATTGGATATTTTTAAATTCTCAATAATTATATAATTGATGGGTCCTTACTACATAGAGAGTCTTCCACCTTGTTTTTATTACATAGATGGTAGTGTATTGAGCATTCATAATAATTTATGAGAGCTAACCATATTCAAAGGAGATTATTTTTCAATTTTTGTGTGAATATATATTTAATATTTTTGTGAGGATTATATATTTCACACTTCTCAGCAAATAGATAATGACACCATATTTTCAAAAAAAAAAGACAATGTCTACAATTATTGATCATCCGTCTGATAGTTTGTTCATGAATTCTCAACTACCTTGAGTTCTAGGAAATTAATTTTTCATTTTTCATCGACAAACATCTCGGTCGCTTCTTCAATGCATCCATAAATTATAAAAAGTGTTACCCACTAGTGGGTAGTGTGAGCTTGGAGGAACTGATAAGCCTTCTCTTCAACTCTGTAAATATTTCATCACATTAATCACAATATGAAAAATTGACTCCCTTCCATGTTATCGTGGTAATAGAGGTTGACAATCATAAGATATTTCTCACAAATTAGTGGTAATATCACGCTAACCCAAGGAAAATATGAATATCTATCATAGTTGTTGGACTATGACATCCTGTAATTTATTTTTTATTTTAGGGATCTAATGATATTTCATTTATTGGGAAGATATAAACCAATAATGATACTTCCTTCAACCCTAACACACACTTTTTTTAAATTTCATTGAGATTCTCCTTTCACATAGTCATTAGCATAGTTCCCAGATTATCTCCATGCTCCTCCATCAGTTTGGTGTATATTAGAATAACATCTACAAATTATACACATTTTTTTGAGTTAATATCTAAAGACTATATTCACCAAATCCATGAAGATTTATGGCACATTAGTCAATCTTATTAAAATTACTGTGAACTCATAGTCCAGATACCTTTTACGAAATGAAATCTTAAGCATATCCTCCTTCACCAATACTTGATAATATCCTGACCATTGATCCACCTGGTTGAATTATTTTCCTACACATAGTTGATCGAACAAGTCAATAATTAATGGAAATGGATACATGTTCTTTATCATGATATTATTTAGCTCATGATAATCAATGCAATATCGCGTTGAACAATCAATACTATTGTTGAAGAGGGATATTTTTCCCCATGATGACGCATTTGGGCATATAAATCCATTATCCATATTCTCCTTTAGTAGTTAGTTTATATTATAATGTTCCACAACAATTATCCTTTACATAGTCTTGGAAATTTTCAATGCCTCCAGAATAACCTCGATTGAAAATTTGACATCCCACCTTGGATGATGACCAAGAAATTACTTGGGAAACACATTATAACCTTCCATCATGGTTTTCTTGTATTGTAGGATTATCTTGTCTTTAGAATCAATCATTTGAGAATGGTACACTTTAATAGAGGGTAATAATATCCATTCTTGAGATAATAGTTCTAAATAAGATTCATCTTCCTCCATGAACATGTATAGAATCAGGGTTTGATTCTCTATATGTAGAGTGAATTCCATCTCGCATAAATTTATGTTCAATATATATATTGAAATCAAATACAGGCCTAAAATTTCATCAAATTCATCTAAGGGAAGTATGAAACGGCATTAAGTTATGTTCATCAGACAAATGTTAATAGGGGAGGAGTTATATACATGGGAAGAAATAATTTCCACATTTTCTACTTTTACCAACATCTCTACTTCCATTATTTGTGGTGATGATTGGATTATTATAATAATCATTTGATATATAGTGGAACACATAAATCTAGAATCAAAATGTATGCTCTCGATTGTAGAATGAATAACTAGTGTACTTATCACCACATCATTGTTGGGATAAAATTATGTGGTAGTGATAGAAAAATATCTCCCTACGTACCTTATAGGTTGTTGGATTCCTTCGAGAACCCTTGGCATAATGCACCAGTTCAAAATGTTCCATGATTACGAGAAATAGAATTTTTGAACAACTTATTGAGGGTTTATAGGATTATTTTTTTCCGCTTTCACATTAATGAGTTTCTCCTATAAGGAATCATTATACAGGTTCCCCTCTCCTCTATGTCTAAATTACTTCCTTGTTCCCCTTTTGAAATTTCTAGGGTTCTTCATTCTATAACTTTAATAAGTGGGATGCTAAAAATTCGTAGCACCATTGGATTTACCCATCAGGAATCCAGAGTTAAATTCCATATTCCACTTCTTATCCCCATGTTACCCATGAGATTTAGATACCTCTATTTTAACATTTAGGGTATATAATAAAATTTCCTCATAGTTATTAAAATACATCGATTCCAAAGGATTTTCATAGATCTGGCATTATCCTACCAAATAAGTGGTCAACCATGACTTTAGGGGTAACAACAAAACTGGAGGAATATCGTCAAAATTTGGTGAAGTATTCATTATAATCCCTAATAGATTATTCTCTATTGTACTTGAGTGAAATGAAATATCTGTCAATTTTATGATTCAAGGTGAGGGTAAAATATTTATCGAAAAACATTTTCAAAAGATACATCAAATACAATTCATCAATATCTTCCTCTAGTATCATATCCGTGGTCAATTTACACTACTGATTGTCTTCACACAACACATGATAAATATAAAAAATAAACATCTATTGTTCATCACATTGATTTATGGCTAATATCATCTCAAAGGATTTTATCCCTTGATATTTGATTAACGGTTCATATGATCCATTGAAAGAATGAGACCTTTGTCACATAAAGATCATGATTGCTAGTTTTTTTCTCTTAGGGGGGTTTGGGTGCTCCTCTTGATCAATGATTCTATTCACAACATGTGTCAACTGAGAGTGTATACTGAATGTTTCTTTATTCCTACTCCTATTATGTTGGCCATCTCATTTGAATGTCATCAAACTACCTTTCCCATCAGTTGTTATCACGATTCCCTATATTGTCAGCCATTGGATATAATAAAGGAAAAATAATGGATGAGTGTTTAAAATATTAAAAACATAAAGTTAAATCCAATGATACTAAAGTGATATCATATTAAATACATTTTTCTCATTTACATATGATTTGTAGGCTAAAATCTACATTTTCCATTATCTACTTCATAACATATATTATTATGGGAATTTTTCTCATTGTTCCCTTAAAAATGGTTTTAATGAGATTATTAATTTACCAATTTTCTCCCCAAGGAGTGTTAAAACAAGGTTCATAGTAAGGACCATTTCCATGTACGATGTTACAAAATTCCAGGACTTGAATATCTTGTCGGAGTTGTTACTTATTGGTAAATCTATCCCTAAACCACAACAACATTTAACATCTAGACATATGTTTTTTCATGAAAACCCACTTAATAAAGAAATAAAAAAATTTAGGGATATTTAATTATACATATTCAAATATCTATGTCATTATTAAGAGTTCTCTAATCCTTAATATTTTTATAGTGTTTTTAAATTCTAATCCAAAAATTAACTAAACACATCCTCTAATACCAACTATAACAACCCTTCACTTTATGTACAATTCAATCATGATTTTTTAAATAAAATTTAAATTATTATAAATATGAAGATCAAGAGGTATAGTATTTTTGGTATAATATTTTTATTACATAACAACATAAATCATTAAAGAACAACATATTTATTAAATACTTTTATTACATAAACAAAATCTTCAATAATATATAACATTTCATGGGATAACTTGATGACATACATAAGAAATGAATGATGTAAAATACATAGTAAGGGAATACACAAGGAATAACATGAGGAAGATAATACATGTTATAAAAAATTCATATCAATGGATCATAAAAGGAATATGAATAATAAGGAAGGATATATGATGATAATCGTATCACAGGAAATGTGACAAAAATAAAATATTGTTTCATAAATAGATAAAAAATTACCCTAAATTTAAAAGATAAAACACTTTTCCAAACATGATTTAACATGATACTATCTGTTACCCAATTTAGTTGAGAACTTCTAAGGTGCATCCCTCCTAATCATTTCTTTCTCATACTTATGTGTGCCAGATAGATCATATAACATGGAGTCATTCGACATCGTAATTTATTCCATGATAAATGAATGTGGAATGAATTCATGTTAGTCCCCAATCCATAAAAATTATCTTCAAAAATTTGAATTACAATGATAGTTAAATGGACATGGTATTCACTACATAGTTATTTTTTCATGGAAAAATATTGGTGTAATTTCGGTAATAGAACAACATCATATAGAAATTTATAAAATGGGTTGATGAGAGTGAAAGGGGATATTGTTATTTAGATATGAAATGAAAAGCAAAGAGTGTATTTTATAAAATATCGCAACATTGGAAAAAAGAAATCAGAAGACATAACATTAAAGGAATGCATGATAAAAGAGGCTGGTGGAAGATTTCATACGGAATTTCAGCATAGTAACTGGTGTATGTAAGGGTTCATAAGAGGGATAAATGAGAATGAAACGGAATAAAATAATTTTAAAAAAAATTTACAATAATGGGGATATGATATAGTTTTTCCCAATTTATAAAATGAATATTAAAATGGAATATCATAGTTGAAGTGCTTGATAAAAACTAGAGAGATAATCCCTTACTTGAGTGTGTGATCCAAAGGCTTGGGATGGGTTTATTTTATGCTTGGGGACACCATGGGTGGACTCTGTGGAGTATACCGAAGAGGATGGTCGTGTTTCAAGGAGTTTTAGTGAATATAAATGAGATATTGGGTGGCTTTATATTGGAAAGGTGTGTTATTTCTTTATTATTTGGGTTTTTGACACTATATAATAAAATATTCTAAAACACAAACCATCCCATTTTTTCTGCACATGGTTTCTTATAATAGGGAGTGTTATACATCAATTTATATTTCCATGGGGTTATTGTACTAAAATATATAACTAATTTATTTGGATATGAGTCACAAATTCAAAGAAATGATGTTAAATTATTAAATTAATTATAAGTCTTGGAGGATTGAATAAGGAATTATAAAATAAATCAAATAAATCTAAAATCATATTATTTTAAATGGAAATATTATATTTGGTTGGGGATAACTTTTATTGTATTTATTATATTATTATTTTTCCATTATGTTGTTATAAAACACACCATATATTTATACGGTATTTAATTTTCACTAAAAAGTTCTACTATCTCAGAAAATTATGCAAATTCACCATTGGATAATTTAAAAATCAGGATTCCAAAAATAATATTCATTTTATGTAAAAAAATTATACCTATTTTATGTTTCAATTATAAAATAAAAAACCCACATTTATAAATAATTGCTAGGTATTTGAAAAAAAAAATTCGAACACTAATAAAAATTACATTTGAATTCATAAAAATTATATGATAATTTATAATAATATATTATTAAAGTAATATTTATTTCATAAATACATTAATTCATAAAATTATATTTCCTAATTGAATTTTAATTTTAATGGAAATACTATTTTTTTGTTTAAAATAATTTACAAAGTAACAATAATAAGATGAAAAAATATTCATTATTATATAAAAAATTGTGTAATAATTTTTATTATTAGTTTTTTGTTAAATTCCCTTTATTAAACTAGTATATTCTATAAAAGTAAGGTGTGTGATGGTGGGGATATCATAGGGTTATTTAGTGAACTTTTTTTGGGTCCTGATCTCGATGAACATGAACTTCTCTTGCAAATGGTTTCACTACTATATAAGTGGTTGGATATCAGATTGATCTTGGTCTAGGGAAAATCCTAAAAATATTATCTCCCTCATAAGCATTGATAAATGGGATTCATAGGGTATGATCCTACTGGTTGAGGCCATCACTTCCTTTTTCTATTCAAAATGGTTTTGTTAAAACGCCGTATTTGTACTAGACATGTGGACATTGTTCAAAGGCTATGTTATCAATGGTAAAGATACATAACAACCATTTAAGTGAAATATAATGTTATAAAAGAATAACTACTTGTGTTTTTATATCTATAATACACTTAATTTAATCAAAAGGTGAATTTCATTCCTAAATTTTATGTTCGTTACAAATACAAACCACTCAAATTGTGGTACGAATTTATATCTACATGGTGCACAGAACAACAGGACCAATTTCCACTATATAAAAGATTCTTCATTGTGTAAAATAGAACAAACAACCTACTAACGATGCACAAATCTCTATAGGGATACTTTGAAAACTCTCATGGGGTCTCCCCACTATTTAGGACTTCTTCTAAGAATAATCTCTTAGTGTCTTTCATCTTCTCAAGTAAAACAAGCTTATCAAAAGATGAGTAAACGATTAACAGATCCAAGAACACATGTACACTAACCTCCTATACTCCATGGACAATATTATCAAACAAACTCACCATATACCACTACTCAACTTATTCTTTCATGTCTTGTGTTGGTAATCTTCTACACAACACATCAGTGACCATATTATATTTATCTAGGGTATATGAAATATAAAAATCCAAGGTATTATGATACTCATCCTGTGGTCTATATCATATTTTCAGATATTTCTGAGTGAATATATACTTTAGGATTTTATGACGATAATATACCATAAACCACACTCTTAAGATATAGTGACACCATATTTTGAGTGTATTAATAATAGCTACCATCTTAAGATCATGTGTTCGGTTGTTCTTCCCAATAGGGATTAGCTGGTGTGAGAATAATTCCCCAATTTTTCCCACACATCAAGAAACATCCTAAACGTAGAATAGATGAATCGAAGAAAACATTATATCCCAAACATGGTTCCAGAAGAATCAAAACTAGTTTTGAAGTTAACCTCATCTCTAGCTCCTTGATGGATACCTAACACTTATAAATCAACTCAAAAATTATGCCCTTATGTGTTAAATATGTCATCCAATATGTGAGTTTAAATAAGTCCTAAACGAGCATTATATAGTAACCATAAAATCCCATGAATGAACCCATCCAAAAAACATCAATTCTCAGATCCAAAACACACACTTGGAAGGCTTGCCATATAGAATATGTTCTATTGATGTTCAAATAATTAAATACAAATGGTCTTTGTTACCCTACTCTGACATAGATTACCACAATATCTCATCTATGAAAAAAATAAAATAGAGTCCAAGAACCTATGAATGATTATTTTCATCAAATCCATGAATATCATAGGAATTACAAGGATTCTGAAAAGAATAACAAGAAACTCAAAATTCCCATATTTACTCTGAAATACTTTCTTGGGTATAAAATATTCACAAAAATCGTAATTGGGGGTACCCCTACCATTAGTTAAGTATTGGAAATCATAGAAACCTCTTTAAATGATCAAATATATCATCAAATCTTGGTAAAGGATGTTTTTTATCAATGGAAACCTAATTCAACTTCTGATAGTCAATACAAAGTCTAGGCATTATGTATTTTGTTATCATATATAATAGATGAATCAAACAGTAAAAGTCTACGAAGAATAAATCATTTCACCTGTAGGTCCCCAATATGGATGTTATGATCCACCAACTCATAAGGTACTGTTCAATATGATAGAATAGAAATGATTATACTTCTCAGTAAATTGTAAATAGTATACTGGACCTCTATCTATTGTAGAAATATATAAAATCATCTACAAAGATATCAGGGTACTCACATACAATTGAAGGTACTTGGCCGCCCAAGAATAGGTCAATTACATCAAGAAATTTTTTTGACAATTAGCTTGATATTAAACCATTATAAGGAACAACCATCAATTCCCTTCTTAATCTTGTGTCCTACAAACCCTATAAAACATGAGTGGCCCCATAAGAAGATAATAATTTAACTCACAATGATTACAACCTATCTGGGCCTTTATTTTAACCATCCATTCCAAGATGATAATCATGTCAATGATGTCAATAAAAAAGAACTAATAATTCCTGAACCACCACAATGTCACTGATAACCACTCAAAAATTTAAGACATTTTAAACCTTTCTCTAGTATTTTTCCAAACGGATGGGAATGAACCAACAAGAACAACATAATATAAAAATGATAAAACAACATGTAAATTTAGTTTAATGATATAAAATAATGTGAAACACTTGTATCAAATAATGATACCACTATAGTTGATGAAATATACACCATACCTCTAAGAGTATATATACATACTTTAGATTCCTCTTGCAGACACTCAACTAATTTTTTTTATCAAGACATAGCGACATGGAAGTCCACCTTGGTCTGAGAATGAGATCCACCACCCTTGTAAGAATAAACCCGAAACTGTGACCCATTGAAGAAAGTGGATACCCCCATACTTCCTTGGCACATCCTATTAAAAATGATTTAGAGGCGGAGCTCACCCACAATGATGATTTTTTTTGGGTACCTCTATATGTTGTGTCCTAGTATGACCATACCTCCCATAATGGTTTCAGATAAACTATCTTTCACTATATTATTCCTTGAAAATTGTATTTTAGAAAACTAAAAAATCTTGTGATTACTTTTTTACCAAAATAATCACCATGGATAATAGATTTACATACAAAATCTATGAAAAGAGCCTATATTTATAGATATGTCCAATTATTCCAAATCATTTTTATCCACTGCCATTACAAAGGACTTATAGAACATAATAATAAGAATGTACTAATCATCAACCCTCATCCCCATATCATACATCTGATCCTTTAGGTAACCATTTGTGTCATGCTCTGATGATAGATGCAGTAACTTACTAATGTAGGAAGAGTAGTCTAGAACGATACGACCACATTTCTAAAACATCAGAAACTCTATGATCATTGCTAAAAATGTTGACTTAGAAAAAAATTCTAATTGATAATATTCATGAAATACACCCATGTAAGGAATGTTTACAATATATCATTCACTATATAATATCATTATCATTTTCTCAGTCCTTCGAGGTTAAACATGGAATACCACACTTAATAATGCTCATGAGTCTTCAAAATGTAAAATATCATATCAATCCATTCAATCCTATCATCAAAATGTTGTGTTTCTTTTTCACTTGGTATGTTATATGGATTATTATTGAAATATTATGATCCATTATCGACTACCCATATCAATTTCACTATGCCCATTAACCTTAGAGTCTTGATGATATGGATAATTGCTTAAACAAAATAAGGGTCTACTGGAGGACCATCCAGTGGGATCTTTTGTGTTATTTCACCTCTTGTATTTGAAGAGATATTATAGGAAACAGTTTTTTTGATAAACACAAAGAAGAAAATGATCAACCATGAGAATATTCCATAACCAAAAAACTAAAAACAATAACTAAAAAAATATATAAAAATTAATTATTAAAGAAGATTTAAATCATATCACGAAAGGGAATCACATTTTTATAGGAATAGAAACATATAAATATACTCCTCACATAATTTCTTTATAAGAATTACATATATTAATTCCTCAAAAATTATAGGTAGGATAATTTAAATAAAAATACCATACAATTTAGTCAATTAAAACCACACACTAGAAAATGGTCCCAGTAAATATTTTTTGATCACCCATATAAACTTAGGCTCAATAACAAGAGTGAGATAGGAAAGACACATTTTCACACCTACTATATGAATTCTGATGAGTACACTCTTATCTACCCAAGAAACTGAAACTACATTGGCAGAATTAACACAAGTTATACTGAGTAATTACTCTGATAATTTTTATAACCAGCCTGATCCATCTAGACAACTCACCAAAGCCTTACCATTATGGGGTGTGGTAAAATTGGGAATATGAAATAATTATTAAATATAATATAAACAAGACATACAACAACAATATAATTCCTAAGAAGGAAAAAAATAAAATTTCTCCATATTGGATAAATATTAAAGATCCAACATTTCTAGAAAAAAATGTCTCCATGTGACCAAGAGTAAACTCTAAACGATCACTAACTAAAACTATAATGCATTGAGAGGCCTGTATTCAACAGAATTATCTTATCTTTACGATAATCCTACCAAAAATGGTATACAACCACCTATAAGATGATATAGTGTTAGATAAATAGATTAGGTAGGATACCACCCAAAATTTATATACATGGTATAATAAAAATAATTCACTAGTCCAAGAATTAAAACAAAATAGTTTTACATGAATTTTTATAAATAAATCCATCTGAAATCCATTATAAAACAACCACTTATTTTTCTAAAATATAATGAAATGTTTTTTGAAATCCAAAAAAAGAAGAAGTTAAAGGCACATAAAGGTAAATATAAATGGTATCCAATATACATTAAATAGACAGCCATGTAATAAAAAAATAGAAAAAAAATGCACCTACCAGTTGGGCTCTGGAATATGGGACAATACTTAGTAGACACTCACATGAAAAATTAAGGTATAAAGTTGGATCTGGACTAAATTAAAGACCTTCAATAGACCATAGGCATATAAGAGGTTTATTTATTATAGTGTCACAAACAATAAGGCTATGAAAGTATCTATCATGACATACCCCAAGGTTCCCACTATGCATTATTTGTCAGTTTCTGTATTAAAAACCACTGAAATGTTTTCTAAATCAAAATAAAAGGACAAGATAATCAACATCAGGTTATGAAAATACATTTTCCATTTCAAATCATGGAAATTATATTTTCTATGAAACCCCCATTTTAAAATGTGATACCATGATGTTTTCAATTTCAATACATGAAATTCCATTGAAAATATCATGGAATCAATAAGAACAACATGAAATTAGAGAAATTAGAACAATTTAATAGATCCACCGTCCTTATAGGAATACAAAACCAAACCACCTTTGACAAATGGGATTGGAAACCACAACATATGCCTTCAAAAGACAAGGAACAATCAATAACTGAAATGGGATGACAAAAAAAACAACCCTACAAAAAATCCCTATAATGAATAGTTCCACAATCACTAATGATATAAAAACTGAGAGGAAAGTATACCTAGAGAGGCGAAGCATTTAACCATTCTAACCAGTTGATATAAAGATCCATCCGAATAGAAGGAAGGCACAGAAAAATTCCTTATGTAGGATCTCTTACTAAGAGGAGAAGACTACAAGATATAAATGATACTCTAAAAATTAAATCATGGGATATTATATTGCATTTAATACCAGTATATGTAGTGAAACCCGTTTAATTAAAGTAACTCTAAAAATGACTTCTCTCGAATTAAATTTTTTTTTCACATTATATGATGTTTAAATAATAAATGATGTGTAACATTCCTATGATGTGTAATCCAGTTCATAACATCAATTCCACATTAATTACACATCATGTAATCCCATTACTCATCATGTAACTGCATAGAGAACACCAAAAAAGCCCATGGAAATGATGAAATTATAGACAATCCTGACTTCAACCTTACTTTTATCCTCCCAATTTCTGGGAAAATACACACCCAGTGCTAAAGGGAAACCAGAGATAATGAATATAACATTATTGATAGAAAGGTAATGTGGTATTACACCACCCATCACAAACTATGTTTAGTGAATTCTCTATATGAAAGGCAAAAAAAATCAAATAACTATTCATATAGAGAACCTAGAAGATGAAATGTTAATAATTTCCCCAATAAATAAATATAATGGAATTAAAAATTCATATAACATATTATTATATGAATTATTTAAAAAATCCCCAATTAGTAAAAATTATAATAATACATTCAATGTAAATGAATAATGGTATCAAAATAGTACATCCCTGGTAAAAAAATATAAACCTTCAAGGGAAATAATAAGGATTATAACATAAGAACATATCCCTAGTAGATGACAAATAAAATAATGGTCTTTCTCATTTATGATTATAAATAAAATAAATACCTCATGAAATTGTTTTGTGGAAAATAACCTTTTTACTATGAAAAACACATTTAAACACTAACACATTATAAAATATTAATGAAAAATATTTATTGAAAAAATTTAATCTTATATGTTTATATTCAATGAAATCATTGGTCATGATGTTAGGATATTACATTAGTTCCATTAAAAAATATTAATTTCTCACTATTATAATAAATTCAAAAACTATCTCACTCAGAAAGTGAATAGAATATTACATTCAATTTTATTTTAAAAACAATAAAATAGGTAAAAATGTCTTTAAAAATATTTTGGATAATTTAGATAATATTTTCTAAAATAATTTTAGAGAACATAGAATTGGGAGAAAAAGAATTCTTGAATGATGGAATAAATAAATTTATATTTTCTATAAACAATTACTCAATAATTTGAATTACTTAGGGTATGAAAATAATATTATTACTTGATAATTTCATATATAACTAGATTATAAAAAAACAATGAGTTTAATATAAAAATTTCAAACCATTCCCTCAATGGATACTCAATCATAAACAACTGGAAAAAATGATGACATTGTGAAATAAACCCTAACAGTTGTCGTAAGTTTTTAATCATAACACCCATGAATGAAATTACTTCAAATGAACCATTAAATTAAATAAATATTAAAATAATAATTATATACCATTTTTTATGGAGATTTATATATACCACACAAAATAAATAAGTGTCGAATAAGGAATATGTCTCGTGGAAGTAAAAGTGAGATGAGAAACCTTTACCAAATGGGAAAATTTTGAATCATATGAATCATTAAAGAATAATATCCTTTGAAAAATTATGTATCATTAAAATAAGTTTGTTCGTTACATAGTAGGAAAAATTTTCAATATATACACCACATAAAATAAAAGAGAACAAAAAATGACACTTGTCTCATATAAAAAAAGATATTCTAGAAATCCCATACCTCGTGTCCAAATTCCCTCAAACGTCTCCAAAAATACTATAAAATAAATATATATTTATAATTAATATATTATATAACATTAATAATATTTAAAATACCATATAATATTAAATAATATATTTTATCACCCATTTGTTATGAAATCCTTGTTAAAATCATTATTCTAGGAAATAAATGTTTTGTTTTTCATCTATGTTTTTGTTCGGTATTTTTATCCTTTTACTTCGATCATGGTTCTATAATCGTAAGAATGTCAATAAATATGTAAATATAATATATATTCATCATTTATTTATTAATATTATTCCATGAAATTTAGATATGAAAATAAGATACAATTTTTATAGAGATGGTATGTCATACATATGTATTAATGTTGTTTAAATTTTTTAAAGGATGGTAAAATATAATGTTGTTAAATAATTACCCATAATTGGAGAATTATTTTATAATATATATCATATATATTAACTAAATCCTTCTTAATTACCATCCCTTTCATAATAATATCAAAACATGATTCTCATTACTCCATTGTGGCAGTTGTCCACACATAGATACAAGCGATGTTATCATTCTCCAACTGATTGGAAGGTAATAAGTTATAAATGGTATAATAATCATTGAAGTATAATTATGTCATAAATATCCTATATATAATCTAATTCCATCATTATACCCATCCAGGAAAGGCATTTATGGAAAATGAATTACATCATTTCGTGAGATGGTTATCCATCGTACACGTGATCAATCGTTTCATTTTTATATTTAATAGAAAATGATATAGATATAGATTATTAAATAAACACAATAAAATATCAATACATTGGAGATATTGGTGTTATTATTTTATCAACATTTATGAACATTTGACAAGGTGGAAGAAGAATTAAAATAGAAACACTTATTTAATGAGTATTCATATTCTTCGGACAACCTCTATAGGCCTATGTTGAAAGCTTTAATATAAGGGATTTATGAAAAAAACCTAGACTCTAGGATATGGGAAGGTATTTTTAGAATGGTTGTGGTAGGTATTTTCCTTACCTTAAGGTTATATATGTTTGAATATGAGGGTAGAGGGGGTGACCTTTAAAAGTGTCAGAGATTACACAATTAGAATTTTTTAAACTAAAAAATTATAATCATGTTATTGTGTGAGAAAAGGATCCAAAACGGATCATTATAAAACAATATATGATATAACGCCAATATATTTCCATAAAATATGAATTAAACATGTTTATATATCACTTCAACTATTAACATCTATGTTTAACTCCTCAGTAATCCCATTTTCACCTTAACCATAGTAATTTATTTTTTCTATTTTTATAAATTAGTACGAACAAGAATTATGTTGATATTGTTATATAATAATATTAATGATGATTCAAAATATTTATCTTATATTAAAACATTCAATTCACATAATTGGTAGAATATATTTTAAAATTGAACCAACATATGTGATGAAAAAATATTTTCCCAAGTATATGTTTACAAAAATATAAAAAACATTTATATAAAGATTTAAAAAATAATTTGTTAAAACTAAAAAAATTGGATTAATAGTAACATAGTTTTACATATTTTAAATAAAAAAAATTAAATAAAATATACTTTAAAAACACTTTAAATTAAATTTTTGTTTTCAATAAGAAATTTTATTTTTCACTATTTTTTGAAAAAATATATTTTTCAGAGAATTATTTAATTTTAGGTTAAGATAAACTTTATAATATTATTTAAAAAATTAATTTCATTTTATAATAAAAATTTTCTATAAATTCTAATTTATTTGTTTTAATATAAGGGTGAAAAATGCGATGAATCCTCCTTTTGAAAAAAACATGATTTACGTATAAAAATGGGTTTATTCATATATCAGGCTTAGAAATACTATTTGATAAATAATAAAATTATTTATTGGTGTTATATATATATATATATATTTCATTAATATTTTTCAGAAATAGTTAAAATTTTAATTTATTAAGATAAAAACACATTAAAATCATATAAACACTTTTTCTGAATAATATTTCTTTTAATATTAAATTATTTTTATTGTAATTAATTATTTGTTGGTAATTAATTATTTTATTTTATTCATGTGAAAAAAATATTATTTTTATATTTTATTTAGTCATATTCACAATAGTGAAATTAATGTCCCTGGAATAAATGTCACATAAGTAATAATTTTTTAATAGTATATTTTTAATCATTTAAAATCCTTATTTAATATAATGTAAGCAATCAATGAAATATAATTTACTTAAATATAAATATAGTCCTAAATATATGTTTGTTAGAAGTTCACTATCTAAGTTAAATATATAATTGATGCATTCAACATTCAATATTTAATTATTTCATTTTGTGTCTAATGAACTCATGATGTCCCATGGAGAGAGGGTTGCTGATAGTAAGATTCAGCACCTCTTGGGTCATTATCTGAAGAGAACTAGAAATGAATTATAACAACCCTTCTCATTATTTCAAATGTAAACATAATTTATTACATAAAACCATCAATTGATACAACATATAAGATTAAGAGGTCTAGTGTCTTTGGGGATTAAGAACATTACACAACAACATAAAACATTAAATGCACCATCTTATTGAAAACATCCATTACATGACTACAACATTCCCTCGTACTTATCATTGCATTGGATAACCTGAGAACATGCATAAGAAAATTGTGAGCTTTAAATCCAATTAATGGAATAAAGATGGAATAAAATGAGGAAAACAATTCATTTTATGAAATAGGAAAATCAATAGAGAACGAAAGAAAATGAACAAAATGGAAAAATAGAGGATGATACTCATAACATGGAGATGTGGCAACAACACTTAACTTGGAATTAACACGAGGCAAGGATCATTGCACATGGAGAATGAGCAAACACTCATTGCACATGAGGTATGAGTAAACCCTCATTGAATTTTAATTTTCATGGGTCAAATCTCATTGTGCATGATGTATAATGGAACTATACTTTACCCAATGCATTGGAGCACTATCAAGGCACACCCTTCTTAAACATTTCATTTCTTGCATAAGTGTGCCACATGGATCGAATAACATGGAATCAATCAACATCATAATTTATTCCATGATTATGGAATTTTGAAAAAATACATCACAGAACCATTTAATAAGTATATTTTCATAATGGGGAATACCATTGATAGAGAAATGGGTATGGTATTCACTATAAATGATCTTGGCATGGAAAAACATGATTCCATTTCGGCAACATAACGGCGTGACATAAGGATTCAAAAAAAAGGTTGATAACAGTGAAATGGGTATCTCATAATATTTAAATTAAGAGGATATTAAGCAGGTCAAATAGATACATTTCCCAACAAATTTAATTTAATTTAGATAAATAATACAAAATAATTGCTTAACTATAGATGGGGAGAGAGAAATTTTTTACGGAATGTTGACACTATAACAGGTGTAAATGGGACGAATTAATGAGATAGAAAGGGGGTCTCTAATTATTTTAACATGAATAGTTTAGTATTTGGATGGTGCAAAATCATACCCCAATATTTAATTTTGAAACTAAAAGTTCCTATCAATATATGGAAACTAAAACATAAATAAGGAAACTGAGAATCCCTTACTTGGAAATGTGATCCCAAAAGTTTGGGAGGGGCTTTAGAGAGACTTTACTGGAGATTGGGGAACCTTGCAATGATTCTAGAGAGGGGATATGAGGTTGGATAGACACCAAAGGCTTCTAATTTAGAGTATGTGGGGTCTTTGGTGGTTTTATATTGGAAATAAGAGGGAATTCATTATTATTTTTGTTTGGGACATAACACATTAAACTATCAAAACCATAATCCATCCCATGGTTTGTGCCCATGGATTTTTCCAGAGGATAAAGGAAAACAATATTATATAAGGAAAATGGACTAACATCTTAAAATAATGTGGTTTATTATGTGAAGGTGAGTCACACTCTCAAGGAAAACAATTTTAAAAGACCAAATGTTTTATAAGCCTTGAAGGGTACACTAATGTTTTGTAAAATAAATAAAAAACCCAAATGACATTATATTAATGGTAAAAAATATATTGGCCAAAAATAATGTCTATAGTATTTTATTACATCCCTATTTGGTCATTTTGATGTCATAAAACAGATTATATATTTAAATGGTATTTAATTTTTAACCAAAAATTTGAGTGTCTCAGAAAATTATGAAAAATTCACCATTGGATAATTATGATGTCTGATTCCAAAAATAATATTCATTTTATCCAAATATGTTTCTAAATATGTGAATTTTCACTTTTAAAATAAAAACCGACATTTATTAAAAATTCATGGGTTTTGAAAAAAATATATTCTAAACCATGATAAAAATTTAAATTATGTTAATAATAAATATACTATCATTTATACATAATAAAAAGTAATTTAATAATAAAAATATTTTATGAAAATATTATTTAATTAAAAAATCCATTAATTTATCAAAATAGATTCTTTTGGTGAACATTAACTAAAAAATACTATTTGTTCGTTAAAAACTCTTTATAAAGTAAAAATAATAGAATGAATGTATAATGATTATACAAAAAAATAATGTACATTTTCATAGTTCTAGGTTCTTTTTATATAACCCATTTAAACACCAACATAAGACCATAAGTTAAGGTGTGCGTTGGTGATAGACTCTTGGGGTGGTTCAGATAACATTGCTCGAGTGATAATATTTATCAACATCCACTCTCTCGTTGGTAGTTCCGCTCAAGCATAATGTATTCAAGATCAGCATGGGCTTTTTCAAGAAAAAATCCCAATGATGCCACCTCCTTTATAAGCTCCAACAAATGGGCTTCGTATGGGGATAGTCTACTAGATGAGGTCATCACTTCCTTTTTCTGAGTAAATTGGATTTGTTAAAGCCCAATATTAATAATAATCATGTGATCACTCTTCAACTACAATATTAGCAACGATCACAATTCTTAATGGTATTTTAAAATCCAAAAAATATAACCAAATAAGTTCATACATTTTACCTAACCATAAAAAGACATTTAAATATACCATGATGAATTTACATTAATGAATTTTTGGGTCACTACAATCTTTCCCCATTAAGAAATTTCTCCCATGAAATTTCCTTTTCCCACACTAAAAAAGATGAAGGTAACTCTGCTTCATCACTTCCTCTGATTCCAACTTCACATCTTCAAACATGTTGTTTGTACACAACAACTTGATGAGGGGAATTTTCATATTTCATAGAAAAATTTCTCTAGGATCTAAGATCATCACTGGTTTCTCCTCGTAAGAAAGATCATCCTCTAATTGTACTACCTCTAAAGAGAGAACATGTAAAGGGTTTGGAATGTACTTCCTTAAGAAGGATACATGAATTATATCATGTACTTTTTCCATGTTAGTTGGAAGTGCTAGCTGATTGGACACAACTCTGAAACAATCAATAATTTCAAAGTTGCCGATGTACCAAGGATATAAATTACCCTTATTTCTAAACCTCACAACTTTAATCCATGGATATTTGTGTAGAAATACCATGTCTCCAGCTTCAAATTCAGGGTCTCATTGACGATTATCTTCATAACTCTTCTGTCGACTCTGGGATTCCTTGATATGATATAGAATGGTTTATCCTTCTCCACCATTTCTTCAACCATTACTAGTACTAGTAGCTTACGCTCACCAACTTCACCCCAACATGCTTCTATTCTGCACCTCTTCCCATATATGGCTTTATATGGTGACATTCAGATGCTCGAGTAAAAACTATTATTATATGATAATTCAACCAGAGGAAGATGGTGATCCCATTCTCCCTTAAATTCCATTGAACATGATATTAACAAATATTCCACTGTTTGAATGGGTCTCTCAGATTGTCCATCAGTTTGAGGATGATTGGTCATAATCAATTTCAGTTTAGTATCTAGAGTATGTTGAAGAATCTTCCAAATCACAGAGGTGAATCTTGGATCTCGGTTGGATACAATAGTTAGAGGTAATCCATACAGAATTACCACTTACCTGATATATATCCATTCTAGTTGATCCAATGTGAAATCCTACTGAATTTAAATGAAGTGTGTAGACTTTGTAGGATGATCCACGTCAACCCTAATTGCATTGTTGGCATTGGATTTCTTCAGAATTCTGGTGACAATTTCCATGGTGATTTTCTCCCATTTCCATGTAGGTATTGGCAATGGTGGCATCATCCAATTACAATTATGCCACTCTGCCTTCACTTGCTAACACACTAGGCACATGAGGTATAATCAGCGATCTCCTTATTCATATTATCCCAATAATAATGCTCTCGGAGATCATGATACATCATTGTTTTTCCTGGGTTAATAGGGAAATTTGAACTACGTGCATTATCCAAAATCACCTTCTTCAGCTCCAGACATGATTGAACACATAGACATTTCCAAAATCATACAATTCCTTCATTATTAACATTTAACTCTATGGATTTACCTTTTCTGATAGCTTCCTCTTTATTCTTAATTCCCACATCATCTTTTTGAGCATCCATTAACCATACCAAAAGAGACAATTGAGCAATCATTTGTGAAATTTTAGATGATGTTATCTTCTTTATGATTCCTATGACTATATTTTTTAAATCATGGATGATTGGATCCTTTCAAAATTCTCATCAATGATAGAATCAATGGGTCCATTCTACATAGATCATCTTCCACCTTGTTCTCTTTCCCAGGGTGGCAATGGATTGAGCAGTCATAGTCTTTCATCAGTTCTAGCCATTATCATTGGTGCATGTTCAACCATTTCTATGTGAATATAAACTTGAGGAATTTTTGGTTCTTATATATTTCACACTTCTCCCCAAAGAGATAATGCCATATAATTTGTAAAGCGAAAATTGCCGCAGCCAACTCCAGATCAAGTGTTGGATAAGTCTGCTCATGAACATTCAATTTCCTTGAATCATAGGCAATGACTTTTTCATTTTTCATCAACTCAAAACCCAAGCCCTTCTTAGAAGCATCGCTGAATAGCACAAAAAGTTCCCAATTATGGGTAAAGTGAGTATGGGTTCACTGATAGGCCTGCTTTTCATTTCCTTGATGCTTTATTTGCATTCATCACTCGAAGAAACCTTTACTCCCTTCCATGTTAGCTTGGTAGGAGAGTCCAAAAATCATGAGACATTTCCCACAAATCACTGATAATAACCCACTAACCCTAATAAGTCATGAATATCTGTTATCGATTTTGTCCTTGGTTAACCCTCTATTAGAGCTGTCTTGGAGGGATCCACATATATCCCATTGCTTCTGATGATATGGCCCAATAATGAGACATCCTTCAACCATAACTCAGATTTTTTTTTTGTAGAGAAATTCTATTTTCGCAAGGTCTCTAGTAATGTTCTTAGATGCTATTAATGATCCTCCTTGGTTTTGGAGTATATTCAAATATCATCTATAAATACAACCTCAATTTTCTTGAGGTAATATCTAAAGACCCAATTCATCATTTCCAGGATGATTTCTATAGATTTATTGAGTCCGAAATGAATAACTATGAATTCATAGAGCTCGTATCCTCTATGAAAAGTAGTCTTGGGTATATCTTCCTTCTTCACCCTTAAATGATAATATCCCGACCACAAATCTGTCTTGGATAAGTATTTTTATCCACACAACTGATCGAACAAGTTATTAATTTTTGGGAGAGGATACTTTTTCATTATAATGTTTTTTTAAGATCACGATAATCGATGAAAAGGCATGTTTACCCATCCTTCTTCTTAACAAAGAGGATTGTTTCACCCCATGGTTAAGAACTTTGGTATATAAACCCTTTATCTAGATAATCTTGTAGTATTTTATTCATCTCCTCAAGCTCCACAACAACTATTTTATATGGAGTCTTGGATATTGTCATCTCCCCAGGTATAAGATCAATTGAGATTTCAACATCTCTTCTAGGAGGAATACCATACAATTCCTCGGGAAACACTTCATCCAATTCCCTCACAATAGGCATGTCTTCAAGTATTCTTTCCTCCTTAGAATCAATCACTTGAATGAGTTATATGTGCTCATAGGGAAGTAATATTCACACTTGATATAATGGATCTAAATAAGATTCATCTTCCTCCTTGCACTTGTACAGAATCGGGGGTTGATTCTCCACATAGAGGGTGATTTCCCTCTTACAGCAATCAATGTTGGATCTATATAGGGAAAGAAAATCCATGCCAATAATTGCATCAAATTATACTAGAGGAAGTATGATGAGGTACTTAGGGAAGTTCAATCCTCACAGTCTGACATGGGAGGAGTTATAATCATGGTATGCAATGATTTCCCCATTTTCTTTACTCACCGACATATTTACTTCCAGGATTTGTGGTGGTGTTGGGATTATTATACTAAACTTCTGGGATGTAAAATACTGCATAAAACCTGAATCAAAAAGTTTGTTCACTATTCTTGAATGAATAGCTAGTGTACTTGTCACCACTTCGTTGTCGGGGTTCAATTCGATGGTAGTGATGGAAAAAGCTCTCCCTTGCTGACTTGGAAGTAGTTAGTTGCCTCTAAAAACCCTTATATTGGGGCACTGATTTTCATGGTGCCCTAGTTCTTTTCAGTTGTAAACATGAAAAATTCATTGAGGATAGAACGACGTGTTCTTCTCCTATGTTGAAGCCGAAGGTTTTTGTTGCTGACAAGTAATAGATAAGCTCCCCTCTATTCCACACTTAAATAATTTCCTAATGCACTTCAGGCAATTTCCTGGGTGCTTCTTTATACATCTTTGGAATGTGGGGTCTTCTATTTTCTAACAACCATTATATTTATCCACATGACCTCTATATTTGAATTCCACCTTATTTTTATTCTCCCCAAGATACCCTTGAGATTTTTCGATCTCCATTTCGACCTTGAGGGCCCATCAGACAATCTCCAAAGAGTTGTCGAAGTCACGTATTGCCAGGGATTTCTATATGCTTGGTTTCAAACCACTAAAGGAGTAGTAAACCTTGCATTCATGGGTAATGATAAAGATAGAGGTAGATCGTGCAATCCTTGAGATGTTTTCCATGTATGCTCTTATGGATTCATTGTCTTTTTGGATGAGGTCAATGTTATCCCGTTCCATCTTAAGTTGGAGGCTGCACAGAAAATATTTATCAAAAAACATCTCCCAGAAATCCTACCATTCCAATTCCTATATCGCAACATCAGGATTCGTATTTTGGATCAATTTCCTCCATTGATAAGCTTCACCCTCCATACGATAATAATATCAAATAACCTTTTGTTGTTTGGAACATTGAAAGATGTATAAGATCATTTCAATGGAGTAGATCCCTATTTCGACGATTGAGGAATCTGATGATCCATTAAAAGTATGTGGCCTCTGTCTCATGAAGCTTTGGATAGTGACTTTTTATTTCTGGGGGGGGTTGAAAATTATTCTTGACACATGAATCTATTTATAGCATGTGTATAATGATAGATAATCGTGACAAAGTTATCGATTCATGCTCCCATCAATTTGTGCATCTCATTAGCACAATCATCACATTGATCTTCACATCTGTTTTTAGCCTGAGTCCTCTTATTACCAGTAATTGGTTGGAATAAATGAAAATTTAGGGGTAACACTCAAAGTGTAATCCAATGACAAAACATATGAATTATAAATAGCAATTATTTCCATAAATTTTGAATCTATAAGCGTCAATCGATGTTATCTATGATATACTTTATAACATATATTCTTATGGAATTTTTTTGAATTCCTTTAATAATGGTTCATACAAAGCATTTGAATTTAAAAATGTGTATCCTCAGTGAGTGTTTTAATCATGATTTCAGAAAGGCCTATTTTCTTGTACCGGGATTCCCCGAGTCATGCCCAAAACTCCTTATCTTGGTTTTCACCCCCAGCTACATCTGTGCCAGAGCCGCCTCTACCTACTCGTATCCAGACAGGGATGTATTATCTTGATAAACCACTTACTCAATACCAACCAAAACATAGTGATTCTTTTATTATACTATTCATTGTCACTAAGTCTTCATTAGGGTTTAATAATACTAATCCCAAAAATAACTAAACCTGTCCTCTGATACAAACTATAACTACCCTGCTCATTATTTCGTACATAAACATATTTTATTAAATAAGACATTCACTTTATACAACATATTAGATCTAGAGGTTTAGTGTATTTGGGGATTATAAACAATACATAATAACATAAAACATCAAATGCAATATCTTATTGAAAACATCATTACATGACAACTATATTCTCTCATACAAAGCATTTCAATGGATAACCTGAGGACATGCATAAGAAAAAGGTGAGATATAAATCCCAGTAAGGGTATTAAAATTGAATATCATGAGGAAAAAAATACATGTTATATAGTAGTCATACCAATATATTACAATAGAAACATGAACATAAAGGAATCATAAATCATGATAATCATAACATGGAGATGTTGCAACAACACTAAACATGGAATTTGCATGAGCTAAGGCTCATTGCACATGGAGCATTAAAAAAACCGTCATTGAAAATGAAGCACGAGTAGAACCTCATTGCACATGAATTAGCATGATTCAACACTCATTGAACATCACGTATCATGATACTATACTTTACCTAATGAATTTGTGCACTAGTAGGGAACACCCTTCTCAAACATTTCATTTCATGCATAAGTGTGCCACATGGATCACATAACATGGGATCAATCAAAATCATAATTTATTATAAGATTATAAAAATTGGGATAAATATAGTAAAGTAAAATTCAATATTTATATGTTCATAATATTGAATAACATTGACAGAGACATGGGTATGGTATTCACTATAAGATGATCTTGGCTTTGAAAAATGTGGTTCTGTTTCAGTAGCATGATGATGTTACATAAGGGTTCATAAAAATGGGTGATGAGAGAGAAATGGACGTATCATCATATTTACATGAAATGGATAGTAGGGGGTTCTTATAGATACATTTCCCTATAAATTTAATGGAATTTAGATACATAATACAAAATAATTGCTTGAATGTGAATGGGGAGAGAGAAATTCCTTACAGAATTTCGGCATGGTAACAAGAGTAAATGGGAGGCATTAATGAGAGAGAAAGGTGATATCTCATTATTAAAACACAAATAGGGTATTTTTTAGGTGGTGTGAAATCATACCCCAACATATATAATTTAAACTAAAAGGGCATAACTATATAAGGAAACTTGGACATAAATAAGGAAAGTGAGAATCCCTCACATGGAAGTGTGATCCCAATGGATTGTGAGGGGATTGAGAGAGACTTCATGGGTGGTTGAGGTGCCTTGGGAAGATTCTAGAAATATTAGGGAAGATTTTGGATGGATTACAAAGGCTTTGAGTGAAGAGGACGTTGGGGCATTGGTGTGTTTATATAGGAAAGGAGGGGGAATTCTTTCTTATTTAGGTTTGGGACAGCACACATTAAACTAATCAAAACCACAATCCAACCCTTTTTTATTTCCCTTTTTTACATCCATATAGTAGTGGAATACAATATTTTATATGTTATATGGCCTAACATCTTAAAATAATATGGCTGATTATGTGGAGGTGAGTCACACTCTCAAGGAAAAAAATTTAAATAGACAAAATGTTTTATATGCCTTGAAGGGTCCACTATATCATTGTAAAATAAATAAAACAAACCCAAAATTACATTATTTTAATGGTAAAACATATATTGGACGAAAATAATGTATATATTATTTTATTACATCACTATTGGGTCATTATGATGTCATAAATCACATTATATATTTAAACGGTATTTAATTTTTACCAAAAAAATCAATGCTTAGAAAGTTATAAAAAATTAACCATTAGATAATATTGACATCTTGATTCCCAAAATAATATTCATTTAATACAATTAAAATTATATATATTTGATTTTTCACTTTTAAAATAAAAACCAACATTTATAAAAAATTCATGGGTTTTGACGAAAATTGCTTTCAAAACATGATAAAAATTACAATTGTATTAATAAAAATTATACAATCATTTATACTGAATAATAATTAATTTAATAATAATAATATTTTATTTAAATATTATATAATTCAAAAATACTTTAATTTTCAAAATAGATTCCTTAGATGAATATTAACTAAAAAAATACTATTTCTGCTTTAAAAATGATTTCCAATGTAAAAATTATAAAATGAATGTATAATTTTTATACAAAAAATTAATTTACATTGTCAGAGTGCTAGGGACTTGTTAAATAACACCTTAAAACACCCGAATAAGACTTTTGGGTAAGGTGCGTGATGGTGACAGACTCTTGGGGTGGCTTGGATAACATTGCTCGAGTGGTAGTCTTTATCAACATACGCTTCTCTTGTAGGTTGTTCTATGTGAGATTAATGTATTCAAGAATGGATTGGGCATGGTCAAGAGAGAATCCCAATAATGCCACCTCCTTTCTATGCTCCGAAAAATGGGCTTTGTATGGAGTAAGTATATAGGATGATTCCATCGCTTCCTTTTTCTGTGTAAATTGGATTTGTTAAAGCCATATATTTATACTAATCATGTGACCACTATTCAACAACAATATTTGCAATGATCAAAATTCATAATATTATTTTGAGATCCAAAACATAAAACCAAATAAGTTCATAACTTTTACATAACAATAAGATGACATTTAAATAGACCAAGTTGAATTTTCATTAATGAATTTTTGTGTTGATATAATCTTCCCCCTAAATAAATTTCACCCTCAAAATTTGCTTTTCCCGCACTAAAAAATATTAGGGTAACTTTGCTTCATCAAATCTTCTGATTCCCACTACCCTTCTTCAAACTTTTGGTTTTTCCACCATAACATGATGTGGGGCATTGTCTTATTTTACATAACATTTTCTCTAGGATATAAGACCTTCACTGGTTTTTCCTCGTAAGGAAGACCATCATCTAGTTCTACTACCTTTGTAGAGAGTACATGTGAAGGGTCTGGTTTGTAAATCATTAATAGTGATACATGAATGAAATCATTTACTTTTTCCAGGATAGGTGGAAGTGCTAGTCGATAGGCCGCAACTCTAACACGATCAAGAATCTCAAAGGAGCTGATGTACCTAGGACTTAACTTCCACTTATTTCCAAACCTCATTAACTTCTTCTGTGGAGATATGAATATAAATACCATGTGTCCAACTTTAAACTCATGGTCTCGGTGACAGTTATCTTCTTAACTCTTCTTTTGACTCTGGGCTGACTTGATTTTCTACTGAATGGTTTTCACCATCTCCACCATTTCATTGACAATTTATGGTCATATATGATTACGATAACTGACTTCATCCCAACATGTCAGTGTTCTACAACTCTTCCCATACAAGGCTTCATAATGTGCCATTCAGATTCTCAAGTGGAAACTGTTATTATAAGAGAATTCAACCAGAGGAATATGATGATCCAATCCTTCTTTAAAGTCCATTGAAGATGATCATAACATATCTTCCAGTGTCTGAATAGGTCTCTTTTATTGGACATCAGTTTGAGGATGATAGGATGTACTGAAGTTCAGTTTAGTATCTAGAGAATGTTGAAGACTCTTCCAAATCCTATAGGTGAATCTTGGATCTCGATTGGATAAAATAGTTATTGGTACTCCATGCACCCTTACCAATTCCCTGATATATATCCTTTCCAGTTGATCCATTGGGAAATCCTTTTGAATTTCAATGAAGTGTGTAAACTTTGTAAGACCATCCACAACAACCCAAATTTCATTGTTTCCTTTGGTTGTCTTTGGAAGACTGTTGATAATGTCCATGGTGATGTTCTCCAATTTCCATGATGGTATGGGAAATGGTTGCATCATCCACATAGACAACTATCTCTCTACCTTCACTTGATGGCACATCAGGCACATTGATGTATACTCATCGATCTCATTCTTTATATTATCCAACCAATAATGCTCTTGGATATCTAAAAACATCATTGTGTTTCTTGGATGAATAGATAAATTTTATCTACGTGTATCATGCAAAAGTTCATTCTTCTATTCCAGACTTGATGGAACACATAGTATTTTCCCAAATCACGCAATTTTCTCTTCATTAACATTGAACTCTAGGGATTTCCCTTTTTTTGATAGCTTCCACATTATTCTGAATTCCCACATCATCTTTTTGAGCATCCTTTACCTTTACCAAAAGATATGGTTGAGAAATAATTTGTGAAAGGATTGATTATTTTACCTTTCTTATGATTCCCATGTCCATCTTTATCAAATCTAAGAAGATTGGATCCTTTTTAATTATCATCATTGATAGAATCGATGGGTCCTTTCTACGTAGAGCATCTGAACCCTGTTGTCTTTCCTATGGTGGTAATGGATTGAGCAGTCGTAATCATCGATCATCTCTAAACATCATTATTATTTCAAGTTAAATGCTTTCTCATTGAACATGAACTTGAGACTTTTGTGGTACTGATATATTTCACACTTATCCCCAAAGATATAATGCCACTAAATTTTATAACAACTATCACCACAACCAAATCTAGATCATGTTTTGGATAATTCATCAAATGAACATACACTAACCTTGAATAATAGGTAAGGATTTTTACATTTTGGATCAACACACATCCCAAGCCCTTATTCATATAATCACTAAATACCATAAAAAGTTCTACATTTATGGGTAAAGTGAGTATGGGTGTAGTGATAGACCTCCATTTCAACTCCTTGAAGGTTTCTTCACATTCATCAATCCAATAAAACTTTACTCCATTCAAAGTTATCTTGGAAATAGGGTTGTAAAATCATGAGATATTTCTCAAAAATCTTTAATAATATCCCTCTAACCCCAAGGAGCTTCAGATATCAGTTACCGATCTTGGCCTCGGTCATACCTCTGTCGTAGATCTCATGGAGGGATCCATATATATCTTATTAATTCTGATGATATGGCCCAATAATGAGACCTCCTTAAACCATAACTCAAAATTGATGTACTTTACATAGAGATTCTCATTTTGAAATGTCTCTGGTGTAGTTATTAGATTCTCTTCATGATCCTCCTTGGTTATGGAATTTAATAGAATATATTCTATAAATACTACATCAAATTTATCGAGGAAGTCTCTAAAGACTCCATTCATCGTGTACATGAAAATTTATGGAGCATTAGTGAGTCAAAAACGAGTTACTATGAATTAATAGTTCTCGTATCTAGTATAAAAAGAAGTCTTGGGGATATATTCCTTCTTAACCATTAATAATATCAGGACCTGAAATCTACCTTGGATATGTATTTTCTTCCACACAGCTGATCGAACATGTCCTAAATTAGTGGAAGATGATATTTTTCTTTATCAGGATTTTTTTAAGATCATAATAATCAACGAAAAGTTGTGTTGACCCATCCTTCTACTTGACGAAGAGGACTGGTTTACCCCATGGTTAAGCACTTTGGAATATAAACCCTTTATCCAAATTATCCTATTGTTTTTTCTTCAGCTCCTCAACATCCACATTATCCATTATATATGAATTCTTTGATATTGGAATCTCCCCAGGTATAAGATCAATTTAGAATTCAACATCTCTCCTATGATGAAGACCATGAAATTTTTCAGGAAACACTTTGGGAAATTCCCTCACAATAGGCATTTCTTCAAGTATGGTATCCCCCTTAAACTCAATCAAATGAACAGGATACATGTGCTCATATATAAGTAATATCCACACTTGAGCTAATGGATCTAAAGAAGATTAATCTTCCTCCTTACACATGTACAAAATTGATGGTCAATTCTCCACATGGAGGGTGATTTCTCTCTCACGGCTATTTATGATGGCTCTATATAGGGAAAGACAATCCAATTCAATAATTGCATCAAATTACCCCAGAGGGATTATGATGAGGTTTGTAGAGAAGTTAAATCGACAAATTATGACAGGGGAGGAGTTATATTCAAAGGATGTAATGATTTCCCCATTTTCTATACTAACAAACATCTTTACTTCCATGATTTGTGGTGTTGTTGGGATTGTTATACTAAAATTTTAAGATATAAAAGAATGCGTAGAACCTGAATCAAAAAGTACGTCTGCTATTCTTGAATGAATAACTACTGTACCTATCACCACTTCTTTATCTGGGTTCACTTCTACGGTAGTGATGGAAAGAGCCCTCCCCTGCTTCCTTCGAGGATATTGATTTCCTCTGATAACCCTAGGCTTGGGGAACTAATTTTCATGGTTTCCTGGTTCTTTGCAGTTGTAGCAATGAACAATGAGTTGAGGTTCAAACGGAGTGTTCACCTCCTCTTTTGAAGCTGTAGGGTTATCATGCTAACAACTAATGGCCAGGTCTTCCCCTTTTCCACACCTAAATCATTTCCTCATCCTGTTCAATAAATTTTTAGGGTGCTTATTTACGCACCTTTGGAAAGTGGGGTCTTGGTTTTTCTTCAAACTGTTGAATTTATCCATCAGACCACCATAATTTAAGTCCACCTTACAATTCATATCCCCATGATACCCTTGGGATTCACCGATCTTTATTTTTACCTTAAGGGCTTATCAGACAATCTCCACATAGTTTTCGAAGTCACAGATCACAAGGGATTTCTACATGCAAGGTTTCAACCCACCAAAGAAGTGTTCAACCATGAATTTGGGGGAAACGATAACGAAAAAGGCATATCGTTCAATCATTGTAATGTTTTCCATGTACGATATGATGGATTTTTTGTATTTTTTCATGAGGTAAAGGAAGTCCCTTTCCAACTAAAGTTAGAGGGTGCACAGAAAATATTTATTGAAAAACGTATTCCGGAAATAATTCCATTTCGACCCCTTGATCTCTTCCTCAGGCTTCAAAACCTTAAAGTATAGAAAATATATTTTTAATGGATTTGATCCTTTTTTCGGTTATTAAGTGATTATATGATCCATTAAAGTTTATAGCCTTTCTCTCATGAATATTTCGATAGTGACTTGTCAATTCTTGATGGGGGGGGGGGGTTGAACATTCTTTATGACTCATGTTTCTATTTAATGCTTGAGTTAATTGAGATATAACTGTGACAATGTTCATGATTCCTTCTCCCATCAGATTATGAATCTCATTAGCACAGTCATCACATTGATCATCATATCCGTTGATTTCTTAAGTCCTCCTATTATAGGCCATTCACTGGAATAAAAGGAATGTTAGGGGTAACACCCAAAGGGTAATCCAAGATAAAATAGACGACATATAAATTTCTTTTGTTTCCATAACTTATGAATCTACAGGATTCAATCTATTTTATCCATGATCTAATTTATAACATATATTCTTAGGGGAGATTTTTTAATTCCCTTAATAATGGTTCATATTAATCGTGTGAATTTACCCATGAATATCCCCTGGGAGTATCGTAACCAAGAGTACAACAAGGCTCATTGTCATGTACTAGGATTCCCCGGGTCAAGCATTAAAATCTTTTTCAGGGTTTTCACCCTTTGGTATGTCTATGCCAGAGTCACCTCTATGTGTTCGTATCCAGAAATGGATATATTTTCATGATAAACCACTTAATCAATAATCACCAAAACATAGGTATGTGTTAATTATACATAGTCATGTCAATAAGTCTTTACTAGGGTGTTCTAATCCTAATCCCAAAAATAAATAAACATGTCCTCTTATACCAACTATAACTACCCTAGTCTTTATTTCACACATAACCATAATTTATTACATAAAACCTTCAGTTGATACAACATAGAAGATCGAGTTGTCTACTATCTTTTAGGACTATAAACATTACATATCAACATAAAACATAAAATGAAACATCATATTGAAAAAATCATTTACATGACCACTACATTCCCTCATATATAGCATTGAATTGGATAACTTGAGGACATGCATAAGAAAATGGGGAGTTATAACACCCAGTAAGTGTATAAACATGAAATAACATGAGGGAAACAATACATGTTATACAATAGTAATATCAATAGATCACAATAGAAACATGAACCTAAAGGCATGATAAATCATGATAATCATGACATAGAGATGTGGCATAAACACTTAACATGCAATTAGCATGACCCAAGGCTTAGTCAACATAGAGAATGAGTAAACATTCATTGCACATGAAGCATGAGTGAAAGGTCATTGAACTTGAATTATCCTGAGTCAATACACATTCCACATGAATCATCATGATACTGTACTTACCCAATGCATTGGAGAGCTTTCAGGGCGCACCCTTCATAAACATTTCTTTTCATGCATAAGTTTGACACATGGATCTTATAACATGGAATAAATCAACATCATATTTATTCCATGAGTAAGGAGTTTGGAATAAATCATCGAATGTAACATTTAATATGTATATCTTCATAATGGTGAATACCCTTGATAGAGACATGGGTATGGTATTGACTACACAATGATCTTGGATTTGAAAAACATGGTGCCATTTCGACAGCATAACGACGTTACATAAGGATTCATAAAAAGAGATGATGAGAGAGAAATGGGGGTCTCATCATATGTACATAAAATGGACAGTTATGGGGTCATATAGATACATGTCTCAATAAATTTAATGGTATTTAGATACATAATACAAAATAATTGTGTGAATATAAATGGGGAGTGAGAAATTCCTTATGGAATTTCAGCATGGGAATATGAGAAAATGAGAGTAATTAATGAGAGATAAAGAAGATCTCTCGTTATTATAAAGAAAATATGGTAGTATGAGGGAGGTGAAAAATCATACCCCAACATTTATAATTGAAAATAAAAGGGCATAACAGTATAAGAAATCTTGGACATAAATAAGGAAAGTGAGAATCCCTTACTTGGAAGTGTGATCACAATGTCATAGTAGGCGCTTAAGAGAAACTTATTGGGGGATTGGGGCACCGTGGGAGGATTCTAGGGAGAGGAGGGAAGAGGTTGGGCGAATTACAAATCCTTATATGGGTGGGTTTATATAATAAAGTCGAGGGAATTCATTATTATTTAGTTTTGGGACACCACAAATTAAACTAATCAAAACCACAACCCAGACCATAGTTTTTGTCCATGATTTCTGAAAACGACAAGTGGAAAACATTATTTTATAAGTCCAATGGCCGAAATTCCTAAAATAATATGGTTGATTATGTAGAGGTGAGTCACACTCTAAAGGAAAACAATTTAAAATGACAAAATGTTTTATAAGTCATGAAGGGTCCACTAATGCATTGTAAAATAGATCAAACAAACCCAAAATCACATTATTTTAATGGAAAATCATATATTGACTGAATATAATGTTTATAGTATATTATTACATAACTGTTGGGTCATTATGATGTCATAAAACACATTATATATTTAAATGGTGTTTAATTTTAACCAAAAAAATTAACTATCTCAGAAAGTTATGAAAATTCACCGTTTCATAATTTCTACTTCATGATTTTAAAAATAATATTAATTTTATCCAAATAATTTTCTAAATAAGATAATTTTCCATTTTTAAATAAATTCCATCATTTATTGAAATTTCATGGGTTTTGATGAAAATATCTTTCAATCATAGCTAAAATTTACAATTGTATTCATAAAAATTATAAAATCACTGATACGTAATAAAAAGTAATTTAATAATAATAATATTTTATTAAAATATTATTTAATTCAAAAATACATTAATTTATAAAAATTGATCCCTTAGTTGAACATTAACTAAAAAATACAATTTGTGCTTAAAAAATGTTTTACAATGTTACAATAATATAATGAATGAATAATTTTTAAACAAAAAAATAATGTGCATTGTCATAGTTGTAGTGTCTTGTTATATAACCCCTCAAAAGACCCTCATAAGTCCATAGGGTAAGGTGAATGATAGTGAGATACTCCTATGGTGGCTTAGATAACAATTCTTCAGTGGTAATGTCTATCAACTTCGACTTCTCTCATAGTCAGTTCTTCTCAATATTGATGTATTCAACCTCATCTTGGGCTTGGTCAAGAGAAAACACCAATGATTCCACCTCCTTTTGAAGCTCCGACAAAAGGGCTTTGTTTGGGGAATGTATACTGGAAGAGGCCACCACTTCCTTTGTCTAAGTAAATTTGATTTGTTAAATCCCTATATTTATACTAATTATGTGATCACAGTTCAGAGGATATATTACCAATATTCACAATTCATAATGGTATTTTAATATATAAATCATAAAAAAATAATTGGATACATTTTACATAACCATAAAAAAAATGTAAATATACCAAGTTGAATTTCATTAATGAATTTTTGGGTCATTACCGAAATAATATGAGATTGATAAGGAACTCTTCCAGTGTAAAATTAGGGAATATATGTAAGCTATGCCTTATTCCACTAAATATAGTCCAATGTTGTGTTCCAAGAGGTTATATGGTTTAAGATGCTTGATAAAGTTTTCGACCTTCTCATTCATTGATTACTCCCTTTGTGAATCTCAGGTTTTTATGTAAATTATGACACAAAAAAATTGAGAAGTTTCTTCCAAATAATGATAAATTTATTAACCAAATTAATAAGGATATGAATAGAGAAAATCATTATATCCTTATGTTCTGTAAAAGGATAGCAAATAGGAGATCTCTAAATCTAAATTTTCATCACAACACCATTGCCAAATTACAAGTTTAAAGTGATATATAAGGTAAAATAATGTTTTCTATCTCACTTATGTATGTAAGGGAAACTATAAGAGAAATTACAAACAAAAACAATGAAATTTCATCCTTTAAGTGTTTTTGATATCATGTCCAATTTAACTATTTCTAATTTTTTATTAGAAACAAAAAGTGAAGTGTAGAATTTCATCTCATCTATATAATAATTCATGGAGTGTGGTACACTAATAAGAATCCAATGGTGCTAGTGTTTCTAATGTGTCTATTGGGGATTATAACCTCGCATTCCAAAAATGTATGATCCTGAATTTAAAATATTGTTATTATGTTCTATCAAGAACCAAAAACATTATTTTTGTGCACAAACTTCCTACAAATATATTTATTTTCAAATTTGGTAAACAATTGTTTTCATTTATATAAATAGATTTATTTATGGCCATACATATTTAAATAAAGTCCATTGTGTTCTAGATTACATGAACTATCTAGTGGAAATTTATAATTTCAATAGTTCACATGAATCAATACACAAACAACTATGAAACCATTAAAAATGAAATGTAAATAAAAATAGTTTGAGTAATTACACCAACATGGTTATTTTAATTTTTTTAACTAAAAATAGATTGTGTATTTCATACACATTTACACGGTAAAATTACCAAAGGCCCATTTATCAGAAAAGGTTAAAGGGATAAGGATATTCATGAATGAGTTCATACAAGTGTTTGTGGACTATTTATAGTTCCAGCAAGGGGTGGGAACTATTTTTAGTTAATTATAATAATTATTTATGTATATATGGATTTTTATACTTATTTATTTATTCCTAATATTATTTTTATAAACACCAAGCATATGTGTGTGATATTGAGACCCTTCCTAGTAATAATTTTATGAATCATCACTTAGTTCATGATAGAGAATATATAAATATTAGAATTATTGATTATTTAAGGGGTTTTTTTGGTTCTATCTACTATCAATAATCCTTACACACTTATGTTGAATGGAATATGTGAAACATGTAACCCCACCTTGTTAGATAAAGTGAAATCAATGATGATTCATGTGTGTCTTCCATTATTCTTATGGGGATATGTAATATAAAAAGTGGTATAAATACTAAATAGAGTGGTAACTAAATAAGAAAACGGTATTCCATATCAACTCTAGAATATAAGTAAAACCTTGTTCACAAATATAAGTGTTTCGGATTATGTAATATTTGATATGGAAATTTCAGAGAATTGATTTTAACCCTAAACAATTAAGTGAAACATTATATGGTATCCCATAAAAATTAATATATATTGTATATATGATCTTATGGAAATTAATGTTATTTACAATAGAAGTACCCCTATCCTTATGGGTATCACATTTATAAAAGATAATTTGTGATTGAGATAGACTTCGATGAATTCCAGGATCAAGGTACATAAGAGTTTTCATAGGAATAGATTGCAGAACTCCTCCCAGATGTATAAGTTATAGAGACAAAATTATTATATAGGAGTATGTTTGTTAGAGAACTGTAATGATATAATTTATAGAAATAAATGATGGTGACTCATTATTTGTTGATAAAAATGATCCTTTAACCTAAAAGAGGGTAGTATGTGGGACAAATGTTTCTAGATGACATGAAAATATAAATTCTAAAAAAGATTCCATATACCATAAACTATTATGGATCGTGGTTGATCATTTAGTGGATATAAATCTCATTGGTTATAAATAGGTATTAAAGATGAAAATTGGAATGGATGAAATATCAAGTACTTATAAGTACCGATTGGTTTAAAAAGAGTTCAAAAAATATCAACACATAGAGTACAACAAAACCTTCTCACTATTTTCTATACAAAAATAAACTAGATTTATACCTACAATAGAGGCTTACCATAAGTATGATCTTTGGCAAGTGGATGTTAATATAGATTTACTTAATAGAAACCATCATAAATATTTCAATATTACCCACCCCAAAAGGTTTCTGACTCCAAATAATTGAAACAAGGTATGAAAGTTGCAAATAATGATTTATGGATTAAATAATGAATCATGTACATTTGAAATTCAGTCAGATTTATCTATAACTAAATTTGATTTAATAAATAATGAATTTGATCCTTGTTTCTCTTAGAATATTATAGAGAGTATGGTTGTTTTATTAATTGTTCATGTCAATGCCATACTACACTTTATTAATAAAAACACCAACCTTACAATCTGTTATAGCTAGGTTAAACATATATATATCCATGAAGGACTTAGGTGGATCTTAATATATTAATGGGATGAGTTTACATCATGATTGTTCTAATAGTATTCTTAGACTAAGTCAACAAACATATATTGAAATTATTCTGAAGAGATTTAGTATGGAATAATCATCGATATGATTATTTCTACTATCACATGGAATTCTATTTTTATTAAAATATTTATCCAGACACATGAGGTGATACATAGGATGTTAAGGAATCTATATACATTTTTATTGGGTTATGCAATGATGTTATTCTTTATTCTTGGATATATGTCACATATTTATTAATATTTGTAAGAAGACATCAAGATAACCCATGTGAACATCGTTGGATTACATTAAGGTCTATCCTTTCATATGTGATGTGTAATAAGTATATGATTCTATTATATGGAATATATGAGGAAAAATTAATCATAGGATATATAGATTCTAGTTAAAAAATATTTACGATCTGAAATTTCATTCAGGTTATATCTTCACTCTGATTGGAGGTGTTTGAGCCAGAATAGTTTATAGAAAGTCCCATTTGTATATTATACAGTAGAGTCTGTGTATATTGTGGATTCTATGGTAATTAATATTTTTTGGATACCCAACATCATTTATGATCATGCTATTTTTTGATATAGAAATTAGCCTCACCCACAAAATTATTATAATATTATATTGGTGGTGATTGAAATGGACCCAAGGTCCAATCAGTTAATAGAGAACATTCTTTTAAATTTTCCACCCCTAAAGGATTTTTCTCAATTAGGTGTTGTAAAAGTTCGAATAATTTTCTTAGAAAACAATTTGGTGGATTCCTTCACTAAATCCTCATGTCAGTAGAAACTTGGTCATTGAATGAGGTCTAGAACACTGAAAATCATGGATGGTTGGATCTAATAAAAGTGGGAGTCTATTAGAGATGGTATTAATGAACCAACATTTTCTACAATAGATTATATAAAAAATAAAATAAGTGAATATTAATTAAACATATATTTATATTTTGTTATTCTATATGCATTTATTTTAACAATTTCCTATAGCAAATATATCATTGATAAGGTTTTATTAGATCCCTTAAATGATGAGAAATGTGAAATTACAAGATGATATTATTAAATTTAGTTTTTTGTAGAATAATATATTATAATGGGTCACATAGAGAATTCATTGTACGGTTCTAGAAATCATAATTAGATGATACTTCTTCTCTTGAAGATCCCTTTTAAAAATGTTAGATATAGGACATTATGATAACTAACCAATCTGTATGAACTCTACTTTTTCAAGTGCCATAAAATAAACTATTTGGGAGCATGTGTAAGGGCCTTTAGACATTTGGATTATTATTGATGAATTTCATCAGTTTCATACATAGATCTATTTCATAGAATATGCTGGTACAATTCATAGAGAAGTTGGATATATTGGGTGCATCATGGCTGAAGAGTTGTTAATTAATAAGTCAAAAAATGATTTTTCCCATCCCACTTTATAGAAGTTGATATATGGCGAATTTTATTGACATTTATATTTCACATTAAATTCCAAGGGAATGGTGCAACGACAAATTTATTTGATATATTAAAATAATGTCATATCAACAACATAGATTGAGGACACTTATATAGATCGTGATTTTTGATATATTATGAAAAAACTATTACATTATACATTAATAATCTGTGCGTAGTTATCATTTTTGTGACATTAAATTCTTTATCTTGTGTTTCATAATGCATTTACAGAAAATAATCCTATTTTTTAAGAAAAAATTCCTAATGCTTATGAGAAAGAATCCGATTGGGTTTCACAATACGTAGTTCTGTTCATCTCAATTAAATTCAATTTGAATACAATTATTAGAATAATTATTATTCTCATGAAAAGGAAATAATTTTTTGAGATTTTATTGATCAAAAATGTAACTCAAAAGTTAATAAATATTTATTCCATAATTAATAAATATTATATTTAATTTCGACGAGCTTTAAAAAATATATTTTCTAGACTAAGAATGGAATATTTATTTTACCTATTAAATCTTTAATAAATAATTATTCACTACATTGTGAGTTTGATATTTATTTATGAATAGATATTAATCTAAATTTCTATTTGAGTATTAGATAAATTATGAAGTGGATGAGAAGGCCATGTTTCAGTTCGGTGATATATATTTATTTGGAATCTGGTAAAATAATATATAACATTGGATAGGTTGACATAAGGTTTATTATATTATTTAAATTCAATTCTGTTGTTAAATATTATTTTAACACTAACCCAAACTCTATAGATAGATGGATATATTTATTTTGTAGTGTTAATATAGAAATTAGAATTGTTGTGCACAACGAATTTCTCTCTGTATCACCCCATATCATATATTCTTAAGAATAATAAGAATATGAATGGTTCGTTGAAACATTAATAGAACCAAAATTAATAAGATAAACAGCACAAGAGGGTTGATAAACCCCACTTTCACATAAAAATACATCATTGTTGTTCGGCTATTAATGGATCATGTGTGAATCACAGTGAGAGGGGATCCCAATTGTATCCTGCCAACAAAACAATACTAAACCAAAGAGGGTTTCCACTGAACCATGATTTCAATGAATAAATATGTTATGATTAAGTAATATTTCTTCTGATCTATTTTACAAAATAATATATTTAATATCAAGAGATATCCTCTTATTTGCAGTGACCTTTCTTTTTCAATATTCAATAAAAAATACACTGGTTATATCATTTAAATATTACATAATTTTTAAATAATCTATAAAATTTAACTACATATTTAATTACCTAATTCCTAAAATAATCTTCTACCACATAAAAAACAATTAGTTTAATGTTTTGAATATCATATTTTACTATTCAGTTGAAAATTCAACTATTTTAGAAAACTAGAAAAAACTTTATTCAGTAAATTATTAAAACATGAATAAAATGTTTTAATTACATTTATTAAAATGAATTTTTAAATTGAGATGATTAAATATTACACATTTTTATCATAAATATATACTAATAAAATTTATTTTAAAAAAGTTTTTTTGTATTTTTGTTCTATTAATTTAATAAATATTGTTTACATGTATTATTCATTTAGTGTTTTTTTATATTCATTTATTTATATTTGTTCATTTTTTTGAAATTTTTACCCAAAATTTTATTATTTTATCACCTATATTATTATTCTATCATTCATATTTTCATCGATTAGGTTACTTTTCCAATAAACATATATACTATAGTCACATTCTCTATCCGTACTTTCTTTATACTCTATTAATTCAACACATATCCTTAAACAATATATCTCTTCAGATTCCCCTTTTTTCATTTACCATATTTATTTCTTATTTATAATATTTTTCATTATTTTTATAGTTGTTTTCACGACTAGAGTATTTCTTTGAGACTACAAAATAAAATATTTATTAATCCTATTTAGGTTAGTTATGTCTATTTACTATAATATTTTTTAAATTTGATGAAATGTATTTACCATTAATTTATAATGTTATGTGTTGAAGAAATAGTCTAATTACCACATTATTATATGCTACATACAATTTTTTATGTTATTTTCTTATACTAAAATTCATTTCTTCCAAACTAAACATGTATAAAATCAAGGTAGTTAAATAAGAAGGGAATTAATATAGATTTTAGTCATTGTTTCATTCCATTAAAATAATGTATAACAAATAATTCATTCTCATATTTATTTTATAGAAATGTTTGAATTAATTAATTTTTTTTAAAATATGGATAAAATATCAAAGAAGTTACAATTCAATTTTGTGTAGAATTCTACACCATTATTTTTGTTTTAATTTACACCCCCACCCATATATTAGTCGCCCACTTATAAACATCATTACAATATTGTTGATCCATCAATCACCCATTAAAAAAGGTGTTTTTGATAGTATAATTCAACATTAATGGATATGCTATGGACAATAATTTTCCTCGATATTTCATTCACTCCACAGGTGTTTAATAAAAACATCTAATTAATTAGAGTTTTTTTAATTTTATATTTTTAGGTGAACTGAGAAATCTATATTTTAAATAATGTATGAAACAACTATAATTATTTTTCGGTAAGTGGTCCCTTATATTTGAATCTTTATATAATGAATTTCATTATAATTAGTAGATTTGTTTATAGATGTTATAGTTAGGTTCATCTGAATTGGAATTGTTATGGAGTTGAATTGGGTGATTATTTTGGTGAACTGTATTTGGTGACAACTTTTCATTCTTATAGAGGATCATAGATTTTATGAATTCTCAGTAACTATATTATCATGGTATATATAGAAAAACACTATATAATGAACCTCAAATGTGTCTTTAGGGTTGAAATTATTTGAAAGTAGCCTAAGATATGATCTAATTGGATATTCTGAGGGTTATAGTGCGTGTATTCCATCAATGACGGTTCTATGTGTTTTTTTCCAGGTGTATTTACATATATAATTTAATACGAGGTTAAGACACCTTAGAATATTACCATTAAATGAAGGTTTGGAAACTGAGACTAGTTCTGATCGTTTATAGCATTACCAAGACTTATATACTTCATGATGTTGTTCTTTATATAGAAATATAGTCATTTTATGATCAGGTATGGTTACACATTATATGAGTCATTATAAGATGAATGATGAAATAAGAATAATAGTGTTTGAGTTCTCATGAAAAATTATTATATATGTGTTAAGGAACCCATCATATATAATCCTCTTTGGGAATGAATTTCATAGCCCTCCCCCCAATAAATGAATAATTGTATGACCAATCAATAATATGAAAATCATATGAAATGTTTCTATTACTCAATGATAGGTTTACCCACTAACGCATAAATTTTATAATGTCATTATCTTAAAAATTGAAACATTAATAGTGATAGTATAATAGAAATTTTTTCACATTATAATCGTTATGTAATGGCTATATTGACATTATGAATTCCAATAAATTCTTTATCATATGTTTTTTATATTCACATTAGGCTTTATGTATATTCCAAAAAATATCCATTATATGGATAATATATTTATTTCAATGAGTAAAAATATCAATCGGTGTGTAACTCATGTGAGACTAAGAGTCGATATACTTTTAGATTATAGTAAATTTAATTAATTTTGTTCATTTTACACATTTATTGTTACCAAATATGATAATTAAAAAAATATGATTCTTCTTTTTTATAATGAAATAATAATTTTTTAAAATATTTGTTTCACATTACATGATTTATGTTTATTAATTTTTATTATAATGAAAAAGATTTTTCATAAAAATAATTCCTTATATTATATTTTCATTTAATATAATAAGTTATTCATTTAATAACATTATACTACAACACACATCATAGGTAATGTAAGTAAATATGTGTACATTAAGATCATGAATTATATTACTCACATAAAACATAGAGTATTTAAATAAATCACCCTAATTTTTTATGTGTAGGATATGTTAAGGATAATGATGATTTTCGGACTCATCATACCCTTGTTCGCACCATTATTTTAGGGCATCATGTTATCACCGAGGATTTTTTAATTGGTATCAAATCTTGGTTCTAGGATTTGATTCTAAAAAAACAATTCATGGAGACTCTTGTAAATCACAATGATATACACATAATTGAATAAAATAACATCCCACTATATGGGTATCATATATAACATTATTTATCATAACCGGGTATATAATTTTATGTTTTATTATTAAAAAATATTATTCATCATATTTCAAGGTCATCCCTTTTATAAAAGGATTATAAATTGATTACTATTGATGATTCATAATTGTATTTCTTGTAGAAGGATCCCAATAATATTATCTACTAAAATTTAATTGGATTTAATTCATCTTAAGAAACCATGGAAACTCATTATTATATATATAATAGTTATTCAAATAGAATCTATAGAAAACTATAATATTTATAAAATTAGTTTGAACATATGATAATGAATCCTTATAAATATATTTACTAAATTTTTAACTAGTATATTGATGTTATTAGTTCCAAATAGCTACAATAACAAATTATATAATACATTATCATAGAAGAAGAAATTTTAAAAATACACCATATATATTTCAATCCAATGGTATTTATGATTCAATAAAACGTGCCCAAAATTGTTCCTCTTGATTATATTCCATATACACAAGTTTCTTATGAGAAATATATGATTGAATATGATATACTAATTTAAAAATCCCTAAATAAGTGGAATTATAGTCCATGAATATAGAATAAATTAAATATAAAATTTGGAAATAAATTATATTGTGTTAGAATTTTCCTATCCTAAAATATTGAAATAGGGAAAGGTAAATCCCAAGGTCAACACCCACATGATTAATTTAATTTTTTAAAGGATAAACTTATCACTTAAAAACGTCAAAAACTCATTCTGATAGTCAGAAGGAATAAGGGGATCTAAGGATATGTTCTGCACAAACGGATTATTGGTGGAATATAAGACAAAAAATCAAACTAAGATATTTAATCTTCAATAAAGAATAAATTTTTATGAATATTATTATTATGAAGTCGAATATTGTGATGATAATCAATAATTTTTTTTGGTTGATGTTTTTTTGATTAAAAATTCTAATATATTAACCAAATATAATGAAAATTAGAAATATGTAATTTCCATTGTAATAGTTTATTTAGATCATGACTTTTATGAAATGAAATACAAAAGATATTACATAATGAAATGAAATTTGATAGTTTATAACTTTAAAACCATCCTACATAAACAACATGATGTGATTGGGAATTGGAATGAATATGATGAGTGATTCAGGAATATAATACTTATAATTAATATTTAAATGAATATTTAAAAACTACAAATTCAATGAATAATAAAAGGCGACAACATATAAAATATGATCATAAGAGGAAATTAGTTAATATATTAAAGAACATATATCAAATTTTATAAATTATAAAATAAAAATAGTACAAATATTGGAATATTTAATAATTGGTAAAACATTCAATTTTAGTGGAAAAAGATATGAAAAATAAAAAAAATTAATTCTTTTGATCACCATAGAATATTTTTAAGACTATTTTAATAAGTAATGATCAGTACTTGATGAGTATATTGTAATGGGTTATAACTGAAATCATTATGAAATGAAGACCCAAGTTTAGAATTCAAAAAAATTCATAAAGGAACAATGTAATAGTTGAATAAAATAATATTTGACCCAAATATCACTACTTATATTTGTTAATAACTCTATATTTATATATTTATAATATATGATGTATTTAATATTGGATATTGTTTTTTATTTTCAGGGGAAAAAAATAAATTTTCATTATTAATGTATTAGATTCAACCTGTAAAAAGAAATGAACTATCGTCATGAAAAAAACATGAAAACGTATAAATTTGATGAATTTAAAAATTATAATCTTATTATCTATAAAATGAAGATATTATCATTATATTAATGATAGAGTAAATAAAAAAATCATTTTTATAATTAGTAGAATTTGGATAAAATTAATAATTAAAAAAGGGAAACCTCATTGATGTATCTCTTAAATCATAGAGTAATGATATCAGTTCTCTTCCAATTTAATGGAAAATATAAATATTCCCAGTAATATAAAGGAAAAAATATAATTTCATTAATTTATTAGGGAATTATGAATATTAAAATATTAAAATATATGTAAACTAATTAATCTATAGAATAGATGAAAAATGAGTTCGGTATTATTATAAAAACACTGGAATATTCTCATTAGTGTTAGTATGCTTTGTGACCCAAGATATGAAACTCCCTTAACCAAGAGGACTTGTGATATAATATAAAAAAATATAATAATTATATGAATAAAAATTGGTTTAAATATCAATCATATTAGGGGTGATGATTATTCATGCATTATTACTACATATTAAGAAAATTTTCACATTGAAGAATTGGCCTTGTAATTAAATTTCCAATATATAATTTTTCATAGTTTTCTATATCCAAAAATGTATTAATATGAACAATTATTTTGGGATTATATGTGGTGTTTGTAAACAATAATATTTCATTGGGAGTACCTAAAAATCAAGGAAAAATGGAAAAACTGAATTACTATAATTGTTCTATGTTGATACATGTCGAATACTAGACCTGAAAATTTTCCATGATAAATATTACTATGTTATTGTCATTTATTATTATTAGATAATAGGTTGGTTCATATTATTATGACACATTAATAAAGTCCATGAATTCATTTTGAGGATATTTGATTGGATTGGAATATTATTAAAGGCAAAATGGACACCTTTGGACCATAAAATGAAACAAAGATCTGAAATAATTATATATATGATTATATTAAGAAACAAAACATATTTCACCAAGTCTAATTTCTTATAAATTCCCAATAAAATGGAGTATTTTGAAGATTATATTTAATTATTGATAACATATGTCAAAAAGTTTTGATTTCAAATGATATTCTGATAAATTATGAAATTTGTGTTATGTTGTTGGAGATGTATATATAATTTTTTTAGTTTTATACCATTGGTAAAAATTATTTTTTATGTATATTTCAATAAATATAATCTTTAACACAGTTACATGAGAATAATTTCGGTGACAATATGCATTTTTTATAAGAAATGAAATTTTGGACAATTCAAAAACATGGGGGATGAAGGTGTTTTAATTTTATATTCCATAAAAAGTAAATCATAATCATGATATAAAAAATGTAGTGAAATAATGGTTGAAATTAATTATTTCACATTTATTTAATATCACAATAGTATGAAATAATTAAATTTATAAATTGATTAAGACATTGAGAAAGATGAATTTTTATAAAAAATTAAAATTTAACAAATTATATATTATAGTAATAATATAATTATAAGATTATTTATATGAGGTAACTATAAAATATATTCCCTAATGTATGTATATTTTATTATATTATTTAATTATATTTTATAATCTTATATTTCATATTTTTATTACAATATAAAGATTTATAATATTTCCTTTTACTATTATATTAATTTCTATTTAAATAATAATATTATATAAAAAAATCATTTGATATTGTATTTAAAAGGATTCAAGTTAAATTAATCATTTTTTTCAATGGTTAATAGTTCTTCATTTCAAAAGTAATAAATGTCCCAACCATATAATTGAGAATTACTATTTATTGATTTCATAATAAACTGCTAAACCATAAAATTAATGTTTATCTAATATATAAATTCTATATAATTATGTTTATAACATTACTTCAAACTATTATAATATAAATTGTTATAAATTACATGTGATGATATCCCACCACTTTCTAATTTTCATTCACATTCACTTGTACTATAATACCATAGATATTTTCCAAATCCTATAGTTATGAAATATGATTCAACAACCATCTATTTTTCTATGGTGGAAATGGATCACTTATTAATTATTAAAAATTTCATTCTAGAATTATGATGTTTATAAAAGAATCAATAGTTATATATGTTCTTAATTTACATTATATTTCCCATTAATATTCTTATCTTGGTCAGGGATATGATATTTGTTTATAATGTTTAGAAATTTAATAGTTCACAAAAACTTTTAAAGGGATTCATATCCAATACCATGATGTTTGAGACAAAATTTGGAATTTTGAAAAAATTAAATAAATATAAAGAGAAAAAAATTTATAGGTGTAAAGACCCGGAAAAAATTCAAGGGAATTCTTTTTCATAATTTTCTTGGAAATTTTACAAGAACGCAGTTTCTGATGGCACCAGATTCCGAGGCCCGGTGTGTCCAGAATCTTTTTCCGAAGTTTTGTTCAGGTACGTTCAGTAAACGAACGAGCGGGTTTTACTAACTTTTGAACCGGTGCTCGGAACCGAATTCTGAGGGCACCGATGGAATCACATCGCCGGTAATTGCTTAGAAACACCTTTTCCGGAGTTGCGTTTGTTCGTGTGTGGTTTTTAAATTTTTTTGGTGTTAAGTTAAGGAATAAAATAAAAGTGGTGCGACAATTTATTTTATTTTACTTAAAGCGGATTAACCTAAGTTAAGCGGATAAGGTGTAACCCACAATATCCTATCAACTTGGTAGGATATTTGTGAGGTGCGGCCCACACGAGACCCACCATTTCTTTCCTTATAAGTAACGCGCCCACAACCCCTTTTTAATGAAATCTAACCTTGCGTTTATTCTGGTTAAGAAACAACTCATTAATTTGGGGGTTAAATCGTTACAATTAATTCATTGAATTAATTTTTCATTTCGTTTCTTTTGAAATTTAATCATTGGAATGTGTGTTAATAAAATAAGACAACTCTTATTTTATTTCTGTTGTAACTTGTTGTGTGGAGATGATTTGGAGAAAAGCCTTCTTCTTCGACGAAGAACACGAAGAACGCGAAGAACACACCGACCTCTGACGAAGAACGCCAAATCCACAGAGATTGAATACGCGACGCCGTGTACTGCGACGCCAGAAACGCTTCTTCTGCGATGCCCTTCCGTGACGCTTCTTCCGCGATGCTTCTTCCGCGATGCTCCTTCCGCGACACGGCGATCCCCCTTCCGCGACGCCTTCTTCCGCGACGTGATTTTCCACGACGAACCCTCGCTCGACGACGCTTGAGTTAGGGGTTTTGATTCAATTAAATCATTGTGATTTATACCCCTGGCTTATGTTTAAAGTTTGTAAAAAAAACCTTTTTAAACAGCTAAAGCGGTTGGTGTAGACCAACAAACAAGTCCAAACCCACCGTCCCTTCGTTCTTGGTGTACGGATCGACGGGCGACGATGAAGCAGGCCGCACGGGCGTTGTGAGGTCTTCGCAATGAAGAACCGGTCCCGGGAGGGCCGATGGCGAAGATGGCAGGCCAATACGACCACCGTATCTCATCCCGTGGTCCGCGGAGCAACCCACCGGCACGCCTCGCCGGCATGGCGGCGCCGGCGGCAGGAGGCAGCGGCCGGCCGCCAGGAGACGGCGGCGCCCGGCGGGCCTTCAGGAAGAGCCGCAGCAGCAGGCCGCAAGTCCCGTGACTGCGCGAGACCGGAGGAGGCGGGACGCGGCAACCGACCGCGTCCGTTGGCAAGGGAGGCCCCCACGCGGGGTCGTGGTTTCGACCTAGGGGGCGGTCTGCCCCCCTTTGTGCGGTGGCTGGGCCCGCGCCAGCGCGCTGGGGCGAGCCGCCCGGCCGGACCGCCGGGCCGGGCCGTGCCAGCCGGGACGGGCCACGCCCAAGCGGGCCGGATCCGGACACAGTTTGGGTCAACCCGATTCAGGCCGACCCTTGTGGTATCAGGCCGGGTCAGACCGGGCCCGGACCCCTTCATACCGAACCTCTTTCGATTCGTTGCTCATAACATGAGCTGCAGACCTCTAATCGACACACCGTCAGTTGCATGGAGATCCTTGGATTGAGACGGTCATTTCATTATATTAAACTCAAGGTTTCAGAGTACCTTGGGTTCGTCCGGGTTGGTTCGTACACGAAACCAACCGGGCCCTTGGAGCGGAAACGCTTATAACTTAAGTTCCGGACGTCTGATTGACGTGCCGTCGACTTTGATTGATTCCTATTAGTGAGACAGACCCTTTGGCTTACTCCGCTTGAGCTTTGGATGCAGGGGGAGTACGGTCGGGTTTTTTTGACTTAAAAACCAACCGGGCCCCTTGGACGAAAAGGCCAATAACTCTCAGGTCAGGCGTCTGATTGACGCGCCGTCTGTGATGTTGAGTTCATGTTGACGATACATAACTTTTGGATACATCAAATCTGGACTATGTGTCAGTTGATGTATCCGCCCCTCGGCTCGTAGAGTGGACCCTCCCGAACGAGCTTGCTGTGTGCGGGAACCCTAGAGCTGGCTGCAACTACGACGACGATGACAACAGTACAGAAATACTCCGTGGATTCGACAGTGATGACTACAGCAATCAGCGATCCTATGTGGATCAGTGCTACCGATCCTGTGTGGGTCTAATCCTCTGTGGGTCATTACGGAGGTTTGTTACCTATCGACCCTTTGTGGGTCTGGTCCTGTGTGGGTCATTGCGGGGGTTAGTTACCTATCGACCATGTGTGGGTCAGATCCTTTGTGGGTCATTGCGGGGTTTAGTACCTATCGATCCTTTGTGGGTCCAACGTCTTAGATGAATCAGTGGCTATATCTGATCATCTCTATCGTCAAACGAAGAAGTATACCTGTGTGATCTGAATCCTGTTTTTCATTCCTATGTGGATTGTGTTGTACTATCCTATGTGGATTACGTTTTTCTTTTCTGTGTGGACTGGGTTGTGATTTCCTGTGTGGATTGGGTTGTACTTGAGCTCGGATGTTGGAGACGAACTGGAATTGATGACTTAGGTATATGTATGGGAATATACCTATGTAGTGTCGGATGTTACTTCGTGATTGTATCTTTCCTTTGTGGATTATCCTTTGTGGATTCTGGGAGACCATAGGGGGTCTTGGGGTCCCTACTGTGTAGCTTATACACAGCCCTATATGGGCTATGCCCGCACTACGTTGTGTTGGTTTCAGATGACGGACAGCGCTGATCGTGGTTGAGGCTTGCGGAGTAGGACGGTACCTAGATGTGGACCACTGGGCAGGACGTACTCGGAGCAGACAGCTGAACCCGAGGAGCTGTGGAGGCTATCTGTACTCACCCTTTAGGTGGGACATCTAGTGGACGGCTCGACGTTGCATCTTTAGTTTTAGTTTCAATTTTCCCTTTGCAGTTGTACTTTACTTTCAGTTTGGGTTTGTATTCTGGCCCACATACTTTTCTGCACATACTGTTGTACCCGGTTTTTACGTAGTGTTTACTTCTACTGCTTGCTTTCTCTATGGTGTTTGTTTACTTTCCAAAGGCAATACCTTCCCTTTTCCCAGGAATTACGCCTTGGTGCAAGTCGCCACCCCTGGCCTATGGAAGGCGGGCTTGGGGTAGTCACGGCACGGGCCCGAGGATGGGTCGTGACAAATTTGTATCATAGGAGTTTGGTTGTACCGCAGAACTTAGGACTCCGATCTTTTTCTATGTTAATAAATAGTGTTAAGAGTATTGAGTGTGGTTATCAGTCCGGGGAGGCCAGTGTTGGTGCGGCGGCCGACGTATCCATACACCAGGACCCTGACTCTGATTTCTGACTTTATACACGAAAACATTGATTGCATGTGTGTTTCAAGTTTTCTTTGTGGTTACTTTGTGTCAGCTTACCAGTTATACTATTCTGACTGTGGTGCACCTATCTCTTTTCGGGATGGCCCCACAATGGAAGCCATCTAGGGTTCCGAGAGTTGTGCGTGACGACAGCCCACCGAGCAACGAGGCCTCGGTACATGGCCCTTTGACAGTAGAGGCACCAGCGGTACCTCTACCCGCCGAGCCACCGATGCTACCAGCCCCAGCCACTGACGATGCACATCCCCTTAGTGCACTGCATGAGTTTCAGTGCCAGCGACCACCCAGGTTCCGCGGGGAGACGGACCCTCAGGCCGTCGAGGATTGGCTCGAGGCAGTTGTACGGGTTTTTAGGTTAGTGAGGACACCCGCAGACCTCATGGTGATCCTCGTAGTGAGACTATTGCATGCAGCAGCAGAAAGATGGTGGATCTTGATGCTCTAGGTGCATGATGAGGAATCTATCCTATGGACGGACATTGAGATCCTCTTCCACTCGGAGTTCGTCCCAGCCACCCTTCGTGCGGTGCGCATCCAGGAGCTTCTACAACTTAGGTAGGGCAGCATGACGGTCACCCAGTACTCGGCGAGATTTACCAATCTCTCACGCTACTCGATAGACATGGTACGAGACCCATTCTTCTGGGCCCGGACCTTTGAGCAGGGATTGAGGCATGAGATCAGGGCATCGCTGATCTCCCTTAGCATTCTGACTCAGGTAGGAGTACGGGAGCGAGCCCTTTTGATCGAGAGCTTCCTTGCTGAGCCTTCATCAACATCGAGACCTACGGCAGGGCGGTACATAACAGATTCCTCTACAGCAGGCAGTCGACGGATGACTCATAGGTCTAAGCAGGCCAGAACCTCAGGGAGAAGACCTCAGGACATTGGATCAACAGTGCGTGGTACACAACACAGATCCAGTCTTTCGAGAGGCAGACTGTCCTACGCAAGCACCGGGCAGGGCCACATGGCTCGTGACTGCCCGACCCGCCCTACCGAGGAGAAGCAGATGGTTGAGGCACCACCCAGGCAGAGGCAGAGGGTCGACCGTGGTGGTCCGCAGGGATCAGGAGGACGAGGAAAAGGAGATGGCCGAGCAGAAGGTGGTGGGAGACGCTTTGAGGCTCTACCACCACCAGCACTAGGAGGTCCACCCCAACCACAGGGAGCTGGCGGGCAGAGACATGCAAATCTCCAGGTAGCGGAGGCCTATTACCACGGCACTCCTGAGATGATTTGAGGTACTATCCGTGTCTATTCCACCCTTTCTGTAGTTCTAATAGACACAGGAGCGAGTCATTCCTTCATAGCCGCTTCCCTTGTTCGGAGCTCGGAGATTCCGACAGCGTCGTTGGCTTGATCCTTATGGATAGAGACTCATACGGGAGCAGACTCGACGATTACGCACTGGTGCCGGCAGTGTGAGATTACTCTAGGAGGCGATATATTCGGTTGAGATCTTATTTTAGTGGCTTCGTGGCCCTACGACGTCATCTTGGGTATGGATTGCTTATCTACAGTCCATGATCAAATTGACTGTATTAGGCGCATGGTGCGATGTGTACGCACCGACGGGAGCAAGTTCACCTTCACCAGAAATAAGGGAACCTTCGCAGCACATGATGGACTCTCGCAGAGGAGAGGAAAACCCATCACTCATCAGTTGGCTAGCCTCATCCTAGGAGCAGTTGACGTGCGGAGTCTGAGTTTTCCTACAGTGGTGGATCAGTATGCGGACATTTTCCCCGATGATGTTCCAGGACTACCTCCTCGTAGAGAGGTAGACTTTTATATTGATCTGTACCCCGGGACAACCCTAATATCCACCCCAACAAATTGGATGGCTTCCGTCGAGCTTCGAGAGCTACGGGTACAGTTGGAGGACTTTAAGGGAAAGGGATTCATCTGACCCAGTGTTTCACACTGGGCCTCCCCGATATTGTTCACCAAGAAGGTGGACAGGAGCATGCAACTTTATGTCGACTATCGTCACCTGAACCAAGTGACAGTGAGGAACATGTATCTGCTATCGAGTATTGATGACTTCTTAGATCAGCTCAAGGGAGCATGGTGGTTCTCTAAGATAGACCTCAGGTCAGGTTATCATCAACTCAGAGTTTGGGATGAGGACGTGCAGAAGATGGCCTTCAGATGTCGGTATGGCCACTATGAGTTCTTGGTTATTCCATTCAGCGTAACCAATGCTCCAGCAGTGTTCATGGGCCTCATGAACAGGATATTTCAGCCATACCTCGATCGATTTGTCGTGGTCTTCATCAACGAAATTTTGATATACTCGACCACTGAGTAGGAGCACGCCTACCACTTGCTGGTTGTACTTGACACACTCCGAGAGTACCAGCTTTATGGAAAGCTCTCGAAGTGTCATTTCAGGATATGTGAGGTCCACTTCTTGGGACACGTCATCTCTAAGGTGGGAGTTGTGGTGGATCCTGCGATTATCGAGGCAGTTCTAGCTTGGGAGCCACCTAGGAGCGTGACGGAGGTGCGGAGTATCTTGGGACTAGCTGGATACTATCAGAGATTTGTGATATACTTCTCCAGAGTTGAAGCACCACTCTAAGCATTGACGAAGAAGGGTAAAACCTTTGTGTGGTCAGACAGATGTCAGCAGAGCTTCCGAGAGCTGAGACAGAGATTGACTAGTGCCCTTATCTTGAGGCTACCGGAGGAGGGAGTTGGGTACGTAGTCTACTATGACGCATCAGGGATTGGACTCGGATGTGTCCTGATGGAGGAGCAGGAAGTTATCTCCTAAGGATCACGTTAGTTGAGGCCGCATGAGTAGAACTATGCTACCCATGACCTGGAGTTAGCAGCAGTGGTCTTCACTCTGAAGACATGGCGACACTATCTGATGGGAGAATGATTTACAGTCTATTCTGACCATCAGAGTCTCAGGTACATCTTCTCTGAGAAGGAACTGAACCTGAGACAACAGCGATGGCTAGAGCTCATCCAGGACTATGACATTGAGATAGTCTATACTCCTTTGAAGGGGAATGTAGTAGCTAATTCTCGTATCGGGAGGACGGGCATTCAGCTACATGGGGAGGCAACATAGCAGCTAGCCGCTTTACAGATATCCTTTATGGATAGAGATTTAGCAGCCTTCCTTCAGTCACTCACAGTCACTCCTCCACTACTATAGTGGGTTAGAGAGGCACATCATGGGGACGCCGACTGTGAGACGCAGCGTGCACAGATTTCCTCAGGATAGACACCTGATGGATTCTCCGTGGGAGGAGATAACGATGTCCTATTCATAGGACGTACCTTGGTACAAGTTCCTTTACGAGAGGAGGTGCTGAGAGAGTTTCACACATCCCCTTTGGAGGTACATCCTGGTGTGGAAAAGATGTATCAAGATCTCAGACAACAACAATGGTGGCCGGTCATGAAAAAGGTTGTGGCAGAGTTTGTTTCACAATTCCTCACCTGCCAGTAGGTGAAGGCAGAGCACCAGGTACCAGCAGGCTTGGTACATCCCTTGGATGTCCCGGAGTTGAAGTGGGACGATATATCTATGGACATCATGACTAGACTTCCACGCACTTCCAGAGGTCACGACTCCATTTGGGTGATTGTCGGCCTACTCACCAAGTCGGCTCACATCTTACCCATCAGAGATCAAGGCTCGGTGGAGATCTTGGGATGTCTCTACATTCACGAGATTGTGTGGCTTTATGGTGTGACATCATATATCGTCTCCGATCGAGATGCTTGCTTTACTTCCTGACATTGGAAGGGGTTGCAGGAGGCATTCGAGACGCAGCTACGTCTGAGTACGGCCTTTCACCCTCAGATAGATGGTCAGACAGAGATGACCATACAGTCTCTCGAGGACATGCTCCACGCATGTGTCCTCGACATTGGTCACAGCTGGGAGGACCACCTACCCTTTGTGTAGTTCGTGTACAACAACATATACCACTCCAATATCGGGATGGCACCATACGAGGGATTGTACGGCCGACCTTGTAGATCACCGCTATGCTGGAATGACCCTGGGGAGTCAGCACTTGTGGGACAAGAGATGGTCCAGGCCATGACAGAGAAGGTCCAGGTCATCCAGGAGTAGATGAGGACTGCACAGAGCCGGCAGAAGTCTTATGTTGACAGGAGGCAGAGGACATTGGAGTTCGAGGACGGCGACCACGTCTTCTCACGGGTCTCACCTCGACGTGGATTATGGAGATTTGGCCGAGGCGGAAAGTTGTCTCCACGCTTCATCAGACCATTCCAGGTCCTTAGTAGGATTCGTGAGGTGGATTATCACCTGGCTCTACCACCTTGGTTACACCGGGTGCACGACCTCTTCCACTTATCTCAGTTGAGGAGATACGTGCACGACCCGACGCACATCATTGACCATGGGAAGCTGGACGTTGATGATGGGGAGACTTTTGCGGAGGTCACGGTGGATATTGAGGATCGACATGAGTTGGTCCTACGTGGATGGTTGATTCCTCTAGTGCGCATCAGAGGGCGGCACGAGAACCTCCAGGAGAGTACTTGGGAGCTGGAGGCTTAGCTGCATGCTCAGTACCCACATTTTTTCCCTAGTTTTTTATGTATCTTTACGGGGACGTAAAGCCCTGAAGTGGGAGTGATGTAAAGACCCGAAAAAAATCAAGGAAATTTTTTTTCATAATTTTCTTGGGAATTTTACAAGAATGCAGTTTCAAACAACACCTGATTCCGAGGCCCAGTGTGCCCAGAATCTTTTTCCGAAGTTTGGCACAGGTGTGTTCAGTGAACGAATGATCGGGTTTTACTAACTTTTGAATCGTTGCTCGGAATCGAATTCTAAGGGCACCGATGGAATCGCAGTGCCGATAATTTCGTAGAAACACCTTTTCCAAGGTTGTGTTTGCTCGGGTGTGGTTTTTTATTTATTTTGGGGTTAAGTTAAGGAATAAAATAAAAGTGGTGCGAAAATTTATTTTATTTTACTTAAAACGGCTTAACCTAAGTTAAGAGGATAAGGTGGGACCCACAATATCCTACCCACTTGGTAGGATAATTGTGAGGTGGGTCCCACACGAGACCCACAGTTTCTTTCCCTCTAAGTAACGCACCCACACCCCCTTTTAATGAGATCAAACCGTGCGTTTATTCTAGTTAAGAAACACCTCATTAATTTGGGCAGTTAAATCGTTACAATTAATTCATTGATTTAATTTTTTGTTTCGTTTCTTTTGAAATTAAAACGTTGGCATGTGCGTTAATAAAATAAGACAACACTTATTTTATTTCTGTTGGAACTTGTTGCGTGGTGAAGATTTGGAGAAAAGCCTTCTTCTTTGAAGAAGAACGTGAAGAACGCGAAGAACGCGAAGAACGCACCGAACTCCGACGAAGAATGCCAAATCCTCGGAGATCGACTACGAGATCATGTGTGAGTCATTGCGAGGGTTAGTTACCTATCGATCCTATGTGGGTCTGATCCTGTGTGGGTAATTGCGGGGGTTAGTTACCTATCAATCTTGTGTGGGTCAGATCCTTTGTGGGACATTGCGGGGGTTAGTACCTATCAATCCTTTGTGGGTCAGAAGGAATAAATGAATTAGTGGAAATATCTGATCATCTCTATCATCATACAAAGAAGTATACCTGTCCGAGCTGAATCCTATTTTGCTTTCCTATGTGGATTGTGTTGTGCTATCCTGTGTGGATTAAATTTTTCTTTCCTATGTGGACTGGGTTGTGATTTCCTGTGTGGATTGGGTTGTACATGATCTCGTATGTTGGAGCCGAACTGGAATTGATGACTTGGGTATATGTATGGACATATACCTAAGTAGTGTCAGATGTTACTTCATGATTGTATCTTTCCTTTGTGGATTATTATTTGTCGATTATGGGAGGCCTTCGGGGGTCTCGGGGTCCCTACTGAGTAGCTTATACTCACCCATGCACTGGCTATGTCTGCACTATGTTGTGTTGGTTACAGACGACGGACAACGCTAATCGTGGTTGAGGCTTGTGGATCAGGACGGTACCTGGAGGTGGACCACTGGGCGGGACATACTCGGAGCAGACGGCTGGAACCGATGAGCTGTGGAGGATATATGTACTCACCCATCAGGTGGGACTTCCAGTGGACAGCTCCACGTTGTGGCTTAACATTCAGTTTTTTTTCCCTTTCCAGTTGTACTTTACTTTCAGTTTGGGTTTGTATTCTGGCCCACTTACTTTTCCGCACTTACTATTGTACCCAGTTTTTACTTAGTTTTTACTTCTACTTCTTGCTTGCTCTGTGGTGTTTGTTTACTTTCCAAAGGCAATGCCTTCCCTTTTACCAGGAATTACGCCTTGGAGCTAGTCGCCAGCCCCTGGCCTATGGAAGGCGGGCTTGGGGTAGTCACGGCACGAGCCCGAGGATGGGTCGTGACAATAAGATGATAAATTGTGATGTATTTGGATAATATATAATTTTAATAAATCAAATTGTTGTGACAATATTTAGTAGGGTGCATTGTCGTTTTCCCTAAATTTATATTTTAAAAAATTGACACCACAGAAATCATAACATCATACCATTTTAGATGATAAAAAATTATCAAAATGTATTATAAAATTTAAATCTAAGCTTATAGTATTCCATTGATGATGATATATATCTGAATTCAAGTAAAAATGCATATTCATACTATAAAATTATTTCATTATAAGTTATAAAGTATGTGAGTAATATTTCTGAAAAAAGGTTATAGCTAAATAGAAATTTTTCTAGAGGGGAAACAAGATTTTCAATAATGGATTCATTTTTACAGTCTGTGGATATAAGGAATATTTTTATTTGTATTTGATTATATATAAGAAACCATATGGTGATTTTATTGAACTAGTCACATTGATGGATATTGTTTAAATATGATTCCGAAATAATTTTAGTGAGATATCGATGTCATAAATATACAAAATATAATAAAAATTAAAAATTCCAATATTATTAAGGTAACTGTAGAATTAAGAAAATATAGAAATTCCTGGATCATAGATAGAATATTTTATTCCCAAATGACAATTGGAACCCAAATATTACAGAATATTGAAAATAATATAAATTACATTTTGAAATTTGTGAATGATAGTTCCTTGATGATCAAATGTGAATGAATAATTTTTATTTAAAACTAGAAATTGAATACCATTGATATATTATATAGTTATGGGTTTATGAGCATTTTTTTAGTGTAAAAAAATTTAAAATGATTTAAATGAGGATATTGATTGCAAAAAATACTTTTACTAAGTTATAAAGAACTATTGTAAACTTTTGAAAATGAGTTATGATTTCAATTCACATTGTTCAGTGAAACAGATGAGATCTTCCTATAGCATAGAAAAATTTATCATCTTCAAAAAATCCTAATTATTATTTGTAAAAAACAATTTATGGTAAATCTCTTCAATAAAATATAGAAATTAATATAAATTTTGGAACATTTATAAAAGGAAATATGGTAAATTATTTTTATAATATGGTAGAAATTTAGTCAAAGTTACCACTTGAGATAATTTATGAAACTTTTTTTGTAATTATGACACATCAATCAAAAAACGTCTATTTATATTTTAATTCAATTATTGGTGATTTTATAAGAATTTAAAATGATATTTTAATAAATAAAATGTCTTAATATGATTATAAATTAACGGTACATCTGAGATATTTTGTTAAAAAGGAGAGGTTTATTGATTAAAAAATTGTGTATAAACAATGAAAATTAATACTGAAATGATGGATTGGATAATTATATAATAATTAATAAAATAAATCATAAGTATTTTACTATATAAACCCCCATAAAAATTCAGAAAAAAAGGGAGAAATAAAATTCTAGTAGAGATATTCGAAACAATTATTTCAATATTCATAATTGTAAAATAATTTATTAATGTAGGTGAATTTAAAACTAATCAGATTTAGAAAAAATTAATTCTTAGACATAAATCAATATTTCCAATATATGAGATGTGGTATAATAGAGAAAAATATTTATAATATTTAAGAATAATTTATAGAACGTTCTTAATCAAAATAATGTATCAATATATGGGAATGTTTGATAATTAGGCTAACGAAGTTATAATTGTTGGATACATAAAAAATTATATATGACACATTTGTTAGAAGATGATTTTTTTTAAAAATAATATATTGTTGTGATTTTGGAATTTTTAAATGAAACCCATGGTGAATATACATTATGATTATGAAAATAAAAATTAATTACAAGATGAGATACCCAATTTTGAAAAGGTTCATGGAGAATAAATTTAATATAAGCAACATAGTTTTTATGTTGATTCTGAATGAATTAGTGATAAGTAAAAATATATTATAAGAGGATCACAAAAAGGGATTAAACTATCCTAAGATCAAGTTAAAGATAAAACCATCATTAGATATAAACAAATTTTAATTATGAAAAAAATTATATTTAGATTCAATGGAATGAAATCATTAATATAAAAAATTGAATAACCTATTACTGATGTGATATTGTAGTATAATAATATTTGTGTTTTTTGATTTTAAAGTTATATTATATTGAATATAATGTTATTAGGATTTTCCCACAATGCCAAAGTGGGACTATTATTTCTTCCATGTGGGTTTTTATAATTAATAATCATGAAAAATGATAAATAGTCAGAAATATTAATATCATGTTATATAGAAGGTATTCCCAAGTAGAGGAAATTTACATTCCGAAGACAGTTTCCTATATTTCATGGTTGGAATCCACTAGAATATTATTTCCCATTTTTTCACATATAAATTACAATTTGTCTCAGATGGATATTAAATTGGAATTCATTAATAGTGAGTAATAGGAAGGTGAGGTGACCGAAGTGTTTCATAAATAAATATTAAATCATTATGGATGAATACTCAAAAAATCCTCTCATAATACATTCACCATAACCACAATGGTTCAGTTTCTCTAGATACAACATGAATAACAACCTAATATAATTAAATTTATCTAACTTATACATCAATGTATTTCTACCATAGAAACCTATGATGAAAGCACATTGTGTGTGTTTTATTTTTTAATAAATTTCAGTTAAATGGGTTTCAATTAATTAAAAGGATTTAATTGATATCATTATGTAGAATTGGCTGCAAAGGAAATGTTAATTAGAAGTTTAATCAAATTATCAAAGCCTATTAAATATATTATATAGTTTGGATATTTAATGAAGATTTTGATGATAATATTTTGATTATGAATATGATGGATCATATATTAATTGAATAAGAAATATTATTTTAAGGAATTGAGTTACATATGATGATTAATTAACTCGTCATAATTTTATGGAATGTGTCTTTATTATTATAGAAAAAAATTAGTAACATAATTTTAAATTTTCATTGTAAATTTCCATACACAATATGTTTTTTCTTGATAGAAAAGTATGGGTCTAATGGATGGTGATGAACAGATGAGAAATACATATGTGAATAGAATAAGATTATCATATGAAAGGTAGATTCAATTGTTAATCTGATAACACTTATAGTTATATCAATTTGATAATGATCATAAAATGTAAATCCGTTGATTCCTTATGATTCTTCAAAGTACTAAACATCATGTTTAATTTAAAGAATTTATGATTCCATCTATTTTATTCAATGTATGAATTTTATGGACCATTTTGGAATTATAGTTTCTAGAAAATGGTTTTCTAAAATATGATTCTCGACCATATTCATTGGAAAGGGAAAATTCAGGAATCTTTGTATGATATAATGATTAAATAATTACTTGACTAAGAAGCATGAAATGTTTTGGATGAAGTTCTATCAAATCAAGAGACCTGAGAATTCAACAAGAAGAAAATTTTACTCTTAATAATCAATGAAGGATTTATGGTTATATAAAGCAATTAAAATAGGCCAAAAAATATGAGTAAATTGAATAATGATTTCTAAATTAAGTCTCAATATAAAATTATTTATGGGATTTTCATTGGAAAGTGGTCTTCAAGGGAAGTCATCATATAGAGCCATTAGATAGAGTAACTCACAAAGATTCCGATGGAGGATTCCATGTAATTTGATAAAGGATTTATAAATAATCTATCATATTGAATGGTTTAGAATGAGGATAAATGTTAAAGAAAGCACTTATAAAGGTTTATCAGATAGACACCACCAAATTAATAAGTTACATTGAAGATATGTCAAATAAATATTTTTTCAAATACACAAATTTTGATGAATCTGAGCTATTCATCTAATGCATGAATGTCTTGTAGAGTATGGAGGAAGGATTGGAGAAGATTATTGATGTGAGGATGTGATGAATGATTTTAAAAATATTTTTTTATAATATTAATATATACTTATAGTGGTATTCAAAATAATAATTTTTAAATCAAGAATTAAATTTATTAAATAGAAAAATCAAATTTGATGTTCATGATTATCCATATTTTTTGGAAAGAACAATACATATATAAATAAAAGAAAATTCATTATAATAATTTTTTAATCAGTTATTGTAACAAAACATATTTATGAATTAGTGATTTGATGAATTAAGATCCTTACCAAGAAACATTTTTAAAATTCATTTTGGGTCAATGTATCGGAAAAGATGTATAAAAATATAGTTAAAGGTACAAGATGAAATAGAAATGTACCTGAAGGAATGGTGATATTCCATATGATGATGTACTAATGAAGAAAAATATTGTAATAATTATTGAAGAATAATGATATTTGGAGAAGATGAAGGTACTAAATTAATAATAAAATTATAATAGATAAATAAATTCATTATGAAATGGTACTAGAAAATAAAATGATGAGATGGATAGAGAGGTAACAAATCAATATGAATTTACCATAAATAGAATTATTTGATGATGAATCACTAGTCAAGTAGGTACATTATGAATATATTTATAGATAAATAGGATTCAGATAGAATAAAATAATATGTAATAAAATAATGAGAAGAATAAATATAGCAATAGTTTATGGAAAGAAAATTTCTGGTTTGTCTCAGTGAAAATGAATATTTTTTTGTAAATTAAATTAGCTGAAATAGAATAATAATAATCTATAATTAAACACAACATTTAATTATGAGAAGTGCAAGAAAAAAAGAGTCACAGTGACATTTTACTGAGGTCACATAAGTGCAATACTTTCTTGGTGTTACTAATAATTTGGAAAAAAATATTAGAATGTATACCCAACTAGAATAATGTCCTAGAAAATAGATTTAGTTTTACTATTAACTAATGATCAATGGAACCAACATTATCCCTCATATTTATTTGTAGGGAGCCACAGTTTGTTTTTTATTATTTATTATCCAAACTATTTTAACAAATACCTTTTTTAGTGGATAAATATTTTATTGGACATCATCACAAAAAGTAACTTTTATATACTAATATTGGGTACTAAATATTGTTAAAATATTTTGTACAACCCTTTATAATATTAAATATAATTTATTATAAAAAATTGAGAAAAATTGAAATGATATCTTAAAATTTCTAAGAGGAAACTTGTTAAAAGTATTAATTGATAGAAAAAGTAACCAAACCTGATTCACCCCTATCAGTGTTGATCCCAAAGTCATCATGAAAATAGGAATTGGGGACAAGTTTCAACTATCGTATATTCTCAACTCTAAATTTATTATATTTTGAGTTTTATAGTTTCATTCTTATATTTACAATGATGTTCACTATTAGTGACGATTTATGCATAACATATGATAATTATACTCCAATAAAGAGCCTGATGGACTAGAGAAAAAAAGAATTTAAAAATAAATTATATATTCCTATAAATATATGTGGATGAAGGGAATTTAGTGTATCTATGATATGATTAAAATCAATATATTTAAATATATATCATGTAAATTTAAGATCTATTTCTTCCTATCACCACTAATGTGGAGTATATTATTTCTTTCTCAAGATAATCAAATTCAAGTTATCATAAAATATTTGAAAATTCATAAAAAAAAATTCCTAAAAAAAACCATTCACAACTGTGTATGAGGAACTATCTAAATTAAAAAAAAAAGAAACATTAGTTATTATATTGAATGATATTATATACTACATTCCTAGAGACATAGTCTCTCATTTTTGTTGAGTTATTTAATTAATGGAGGAAGAAGTCACCCATAAAAAGGTGAGACAAATAATCTATCATAAGATTTATAGAAATGGATCTAGAATGTATAAAACTCTTTAAATAGGTTGGATCCTTTGAGATAAGAAATGTTGATCTTGAAATATGGTCCTCAAAATATAGTGTAAAATATTCCCATGAAGTTGATGATAAATATGATGTCTTATAGAATCGTAGAAAATATCCATAAAAATGATTTTTTTAAATGTCATTTCTTTCGAGTATTTTCAATTATAAGTGATGTAAAAGATAATATAGCAATATGAATAATTTTTATAACAAAAATTTAAGATACATGATGAATATGATGATATAATGGAGAAATATAGTGAATATTAGATTTTTTTCTGAAGATAAAAAATGTATTTTCAGTATGAGGTGTTATGAATTAGAAGTCAAATTTGTCAATCCTGAAAATGAAAATTTTGAGTCGTTAAAAAATATAGTGTTTCTGTTTCTACATAATTTTGAAATAATAAAATTAAGTTCATAAAGACCAAGATAATATGGTAAAAATATCTTGAGATCATTTGATAATCATTCTCAAGTACTTGTTAATAAATATGTATCATTTATACCAATTTGGAAAGGACTATTTAAATATTAATTTTGTAATAGTTAATGATTAATAAGAAATTATTCAAAATTGTGGATAAAGAAATGGTATAATAATTCATATACCTTTTACTTAGTGGATATAAAAATAATTGTTGAAGAATGTTCCCCACAAACAGCCTTAATTTTTTTGAAGAAAACCCAAAAGAAAACATGCCCATTTTACTAGTAATTTAAAAAATCATGTATTAAAGGGAATAAGATCAATATTTTTGATTTAATGATGGGATTTAAATGCATTTGCATAATTTTCATTATATTAATGGTAAATAAATTAAATTAGAAATCATAAAATGTGTTCATATAAAGGGGTAGGAATGAAGATATGTATAAGAAACATCTCTATATTATAAAAAGTCATAAATGAATGGATTTTTTTTTGTTTCAAAATCTATTTGATGTATGCAATAATGATCGTCTAAAGAATGATACATTGGAATATTGGAATGTAAAAAAATTTAAAAGGAATTTAAGACCACATAGTTTTTTAAAGAGAAAGGATGATCCCACATGAAAATGGATAAAATATACATTCTGTTAGAACTCTCCTGAGAAGATACTAATAAAGAGAAATGAATTATCCATAGATGCACAATCCAAGAATATCAAAAATATTATTATATCATAGAGAAATAATATGAATAATAAAGCTAATTAGATGACATAGAGATAATCTAAGAATGCTCCCAATGACCCCAATGATATATTAAATGTTAAGATAAAAAATTTAGTGAAGGAACAATATATGTAATAGGAAAAATATAAATCCAGTTCCAAAGGATAAAGAGAAATTAAAAAGAGGATGTTTAATTTCATGACAGGTAATAAAAAAATAATAAGACATATGATAAATATTTAATTTTTGTCATGTGGAAGTTGTTTGGACACACTCTTGGATATTTATCAGTAATAATTACCGCACATGAAGTTTTTTTAGAGAAATTAATGGTTACCTATGAGAATCAAAATACTTGATGGATCATGAAAAGTAAAAATTAACACAAAATATAAAAAATAATAAGATCCATGTTTTACCAAAAAAATTAGAAATGAATTTCAATTATATATTCATGAAGAGTAGAGGATATTAATAAACAGAGTTGATTAAATTATCTTAACATTCCTATTCACATTGGGAAACAAGGAAAATCCACCTTATTCTGATATACATTATATAATATATTTGTGCTTAAAATGTTAGAAATTAAAGGAGAATTATGATCCCAGGGGAAGAAACTGAGATATTTTTTGCGATATCCACATTTGGAAACAATATTTAACAAAATCATTATTCTAGAATTAGTCAAATTGAAATATTTTAAAATAGAATAAGAATATCAAACTGGATGGTGTTGAAGAGGTTTTTTCAAAACATTATTGTATATTCATCAAGATCCTATTATGGTTTGTTCATACATTGGAATTATAATAGAATATATTAAATAAGTTCATCCTTGGTTAATTTTTGGCAATTTTAAAATACATAAAACCAAAATTAAAATACACATTTTGATGTATTATCATAATGTATATCCTAAAGAATATTGTTTTTTAATAGATTCATCACCTTGAAGTTAAATAGAAATTTATCTTTGATTGGAAGAAGAGATGGATATATTGTTGAATCCACCATAATCATTATTTCATACAAGTGTGATTATTTTGATTTTTGCTGATAGAGTGTAATTGAATAAGGTACATATTTATTAATATATCATCCTTGTAATACTAAGAGTAAAAATATATCCACAATAATGTCGAAATATAATTAATCGATGATATATAAATATTGAATGAATGAAAGTGTTCTAATGTTATAAATCCTAAAAATTTTAACATGAATGATTTAAACACTTTTGTTTAGGTATGTAGAATATTTTTAGGTTTTTTTATATAAATGTTTTGTATATTAAACATGAAAAACAATTAGACAATCTGTTTTGTTAATTTTTATTATTTCTCATTTAATGTGGTATTAATATTAATTATTTATGGAAATCATTGTTTTCTATTTCAAATCCCCTTATTACCTACACTAATAAAGGATCATGAAGACATAGAGTGAGACATTTGATGGAAAATTTGTTGAGAAATAATTTATAACCCTTTCTATGAACAAAATATCTCATATCAATAATGGGAAATAAAGTAAAATTAATAATTTTAAATAAAGGGAAGATAAAAAATTTATAGATACACATAATTAAAAAATCATTTTGTAGTTATTTTAAATAAATTAAAAGGTGGGTATTAACGTACTATCATTTTATGTGTTATATTCATTCAATGGGTTATAATGAGTTAGAAGGATTCCTTTTATGTTATTATGCTCGATAGGTTTTGAACATGCTATTTCTTGGAAGTTGGGTTGAAATACAGAATATTTTTAATAAAAAAAATATTTTGGATGTTGAATGAAAATTTTGATGATAAAGTCCTAACTATGAAGTGAAATGATTATTTATCACTTAAAGGGGATAGATTATTTATATACTTTGAGTTACTTAGGTTGATTTATGTCCTAGTATTAATGTACAAATAAATTTTACATGATGTCTTGATAAACACATTTTTTGAAAACATATTTATGTGTTATTATGAAGTTAGATCCATCATATGTGTTTTTATAATAGATATGGGTGGGTCCAATGGATAGAGAGAAATATATTGGGAAATTTATGACACCTATCAGGTCACTGGTATTCCATATTTTATTTTTTTTATATATTTACCTATTCCAATAGTTCACACTACTTAGGGGTTATAAATTTGGTTTTTGGGTAAAAAATACCCCAGAATATAGTTGGTGAATAGTTTTTCTACCTGTGGAGTTGCCTATTTTATGGTGAGGTTTTAGGTAAAGTTAATTTTTTCATGTTTTTAAGATGGTTTTTCGAAACATTTTATGATATCTATATATATAATGGGTTGATATATGGGGAGGGGGACTCCCACATGGTTAGGGCAGAGTTTACCTAAATGTGCATCCAACCAATGTGAGTTTTCTAGGTCTATAAAATCTTTAATGTTTACCAAAATTTTATTTATGGATTTTAATCCCCTATAATTCATTTTCCCTCCCATTCATGTGCATCTTCTCCCCAATCATTAACGCACTTCACCACACATTTTTGGGTATTACTATTCATTCTTTAATGTTTTGTCTTTACTTAATCCGTGATCTTCTTGATTTACTCATCTTTCCTTCTTATCTTACAATATTCTATAATTTTTATTACTAGTGGAAACCATAGATATTTTCTTTGACAAACCTAGAGGTATTAGTAGTGTTTTTTGTTTGATGTTATATCATTTATGTATGTCTGAAATTCTAATATTTGAATATTGTACCTCATAGTGAAGGAGGTGATGATTGAAATAATTTCATGGTAGGTGTCTCTATTGAATGTAATTTTCCATGTCTAACATTTAATCCATAATTATCTTTTTTTTATTTGATACATTTCAATAAAATTGGTTTACAATATATATTTATTACATAGTTGATGCGATTTAGGGTTTCTATTGAAAATATGACATTTTTAAAGTGGATTTTTAGAGGGATTTAACTATATTTTACACCATGTGTTTGAAATAATGGATCAAATTGGTTTTATAGTTTTATATAGTATTTATAATATAATTTATATATTGTTTTACCATGAGAACAGTTTTTTTATAAAAATGGGAATATCATATTATCAAATTTGATTCAAAAATTGATTTTAATGATGACACATGATGATGTTGTTATGTTTATCATTGATAAACACATGTGAAAACTAGGGTGTATAGGTGTCTATAAAATAGATAAATATAATGTGTCCAAGGGAATGATATATCCATTAGGTGGATGAAAAAGGGAGATTCTAGGATATTTTCCCATTGAATGAGAGAGTGTTTGGGAGAAAGAGAAAGTGAGCATAAAAACTAGTGATAAGGGGACCAATAGAGCTCATTGATGTCTGGTCTAAGAGAATATCATGAGAAATTACAATGTTTTTTTCAAGCATAGTTGGATATAAAATGTTATTTTTTCCTATATAAAACTAAAACCTTATGGATAGATACCATGTTGTGTTTTACAGGTTCTCTATTGAATGATAAGATTCCATTCTACATGATGGTTCCCTATTCTATTATTATACCTTGTGAAATTCCCCTTTCCATTTATTTATTTTATGATATTATTTATATTTATGATAATTAGATTCCATCTGTGGGTGTGTTGGGTATTATATGGTATTGGAATGTTTTTTTATTTGAGTATTTATATATAAATCAATTGAAATATTTATTCTTTATGAAAAGATTAAGGGATTCAAAAAAATAAAATATTTTCAATTGAAAGTTTTTAATTGTTAAAATGGTATTTTAAATGATTTTATAATTACTTTTTTTAGTTTCATGGGTAAAATAATTATATAGATTCACATTGGTATCATACTATTCTTTGGGCCTCACATCCTATTTATTCCATTTGGAATGAGAATAATTTTTTCAAGACAAGTGTATCATAAAGGGGGCGATGAATTTTAGTGTATCCTATTGATTCCAATCATTTAGGGTTTTTATATTAGAGGAGAAATTGTCTTAAGGAGTTCATCACATGTATATATATTTTTATATTTTTTGTAGTTGGGATTTCATGTAATTATAACTTGGTTATTGATTCATATTTTTATTATTGTTAATTAGCTACAAATTTATTGTATATTTCTTTCTATGAATTGTTATATATGGTGATGTGCTAATGATTTTTATATTTATTATTGGTTATTATTTGGTTTACATTATTTGGATATACATACATGTTTATCATGTTTTATCATTAGGGGTTACCACCTATTTAATGAAATGGACATGTTAGACTTATAATGGTGAGATAATTCCTTAATGGGTTTTTATTATTCCTTGGTTCATGTCAATTGGACACGGTGATCAGGGATGTGATTCTGGCCTTGTGGGATTTCAACTCTTATGAGGGGTCTAATTGAAATGATATGGTTCAATGAAAAATAGTATCGGTGACCTTTTTATTTATAGTTTTGTGGAACACTATAGCAAGGTTCTTCCGTGCTTGATAAGTAGGAGTTTATGAATATATCTCCATCTTTTAAGCATGTTAAACCTCATGATTATTTTGGTGGTCTATGATTGTGTTAAATTTTTATTCCCAGTTATGGGGTTTTTTATTTTTGTATCTGATATATTTACTTATTTATTAGGAGTTAAGGGGTTTAAATGTGAATTATTTTAAGTAATAAAGTGAAATGGTGTGGAAAAAAATTGGTACAATATTTAGTATCATATTTATTAGTGATTATAAAAAAACCATGTGACCTGGTCTATTAACTTCTAATGACAATTTTTTGGTTGGAAGATAGTTTTCATAACCATGCATCTAAATAATCCATAGAGTATTTTTTTTAATTTTTTAATTTCCCCCATATTCATTTAATGATTTTATATATGATAATTATATATGTGGAGAAAAGTTATAAGGTTTTATTCAAGTTTATTTTTTGATGTTCTAGATTCAATTTTGTATTGAATGAGATTTTATTATTTATTTTTTTATATAATGAATTTCATATGTTACTTATCTTGGTGTATTGAGGGAGATGGCGGAACGTGTACCAAAGGAGAATCTGGTAGTTCAACACATTTTAGAGGATTTTGTGATGTGTATGATCCAATACTAGGGATATGGGGGTTGTTGGGATGATGGATAGATGTTGTACCATGTTCTGGAATTCACTAAGCAAAAACATCCATTTTTAAAATGTTACAAGGGAACCCATAAACCTAGTGAGTGGATAGAACATATCAATAAAATCATTTATTTTTTGAAGAATCATAAGACCTCAAATGTGTTCATCAAAACTAATATTATAGAAGTATTGGGTATGAAATATTGGGAATTTATGGTGATAGAAATGTGTCATGAGGACCACACATATACAAACTTTTACATAGTTTTCAACGAGTTGTTCTATCCAAATACAATTTTCATGTTGAATAACCTTGAGTTTGTGAAGATATAGTAAGTGTATCATTCATTTATGGAATATCCTTCTCAGTTTAATACATTGGATCATGTTTCTCATTATATCCCCACAAATTATTATCATAAATATTAGTGTTTTAAAATGGGATTAAAGACTAAATTATGATCAATGATTATCCTTATTTAATTTTTAACCTACTTTAAGGTGGTTGTGTAGGCTTATAAATAAGAGGAATAAATGGATTAAATTAATAGTCTCAATATTGTTCCTTCAGTAGGATGTATCCATAGTTCTCCATTTAGATAGAAACAGAAGTGTGATAAACCTCATTACGGTTATAGAATGAGTTATCAATAGTCATTAGGAATGATTGTAGTGGATTCTTGGGGATAGTCACTGATGTTTTGTATTAAATTTGGGATGTAATGTCACACCAATAATTATTTTCCAGAGGCTCCATTTATGCTCAACCATTATAGGAATTTGAGTCAAAATCAAAGATTCTATTAGACTCTAGTCATGGTACATATTGTTGGTTCTTCATTTTCCCAATGAATAAATATGTGATTAAATTCATATAATGGTATTGGTTCTCACCCTTTGGTTAAATGTGATTCCCATCTAGGAAAAATGATCTGTTTGAGCCAGAGCCAGGTAGCCTCTATGTAGAAAACATGTCATGATGGGAAACATAATCTATGATGAAAACTACTATATTTATTATATTTATTGATTATTCTTGGTAATTTTTTTTATTTGATATAAGTTACAAGGATTTTTTATCCTTGTTATAGAAGGTTGATTCCATGTCATTTTGAGTGGATTTTATGAATTTTATAATCGAGTATCTTATGTAATTGGGTTGAATAAAGATGAAATGCTTCATGTTCCTAGAGTTTATATTTCAAATGTGGACTTTGTGGAATTACCCCATTTTAGAAATGTACATTTTTTTCTGTTTATTGGTATTTATTGGTTTTTTATAATCAAAAAACATATTGATTTCATTGACCTTTGGTTCTATTTTATATATCCTAAAGGTAGTACACATGTTTTCCAAGTTAGTAAAGATTAATTATTAGGGAGGGTAAGAAATTTCGTTTCAATTTTGTGATTTATCACATGCCAGATATCCAGGTAATTCTCTAATGTTGTGGAGGAGAGATCAGTTGGTTGTCTCCAAGTGTTTATAGACTGATACCTTGATATTTTTATGGAGGATTTATCTTTTCTCCCATCCTAATGATATATTGAGTTTATTATCAATTTTTTTAGTAATTAGAGTCACATTTAAATAAAATCTAATCCAATAGATCTATCCATATTTAAATACCTGAAATATCAATTCGATAACTTGGAAATTATAGGATATCTCCATAATATCATGTGACCATGGTAATTACCTACTCTATTTATAAGTAATGTGGATATAGGTCTGCAAAATTGTATATATTACCCTAATAATAAACAGTATATGACAAATAATAAATGATTATTATTCATAACTGATGATATTTTTTGTTAACATGATGGAGTTCATTCGTTATCGATGATCAAAATGAGATTACGGTACCCCCATTTTTGTGTCTTGGAGGTGGACGTCCAAAATATTACCATTTGATGATGATATTGACACTTTAGTTTTTTTGTTCTTTTTTATAGGACCAAAGCCTCTCCTGATGTATTTACAAAATACATAAACCATATCTTCTAGTTCTTATTCAACTCCTCCTAGGTTTTTTTATTGATGAAATATTGGTGAAATCTATGACTTAAGAGGACAACATTGATCATATATATGTTGTTTTTTGAGATTTGAGATGGAACCAACTATAAAAAAACCTAACCAAATGTCATTTCTGGAATCTGGAGTTGAAATTCATTGAACATTAGATTAGAATGAAATGGGTTTTAGTGGATGTTTAGAATACTCAAAAAATTATTTCTTGGGAGAGACCCAAATTATTTGTTACCTATAGTGCTATTTTTTGGAATTGACTTGGTATTATAGGAATCTTGTTAAGGTATTATTCATTCTATAATCTACCTAAACAACCATTACTATAGAAGGGTTAATTTTTTAGTGGAGTGAGATGTTTTTGAATTATTTTATTTAGTTTCAATTCCATTTAAAATATTCCTTCATTTTGATTGTACCCATCCATAGGAATTATTATTCATTTTTTATTATTCATTAGGTGTGGGATTGGGGTGCATGATAAAGTAGGATGACCATGTGTATAAGGCCCTGGCCTTAAACATTGCTTAATATTTAATTAAATGAATAATTCACATTGAGGATCTTTTCAAGTTTAGTGTTTTAGAGAATTAGGACATAACTATTACATCTCAAAAGATTAAAAAGTACACACTTCTACTAAGATTCCATAAAATAAAAACTCTTAAAAAGAAACATGTCTAGTTCCATGTTTTATATAGAATGACTTTCCCTTGATCCCATCCTTTACACTATTCCACATTAAGTCCGGTGAAAAACATTTCAAAAAAACATGGGGTGAGCATAAAAATCTTAGTAAGGGATACATAAAGAATGAAAACTGTTAGTTTTTCAAACATCAAGTAAACCATGTATAACATTATCAAAGTAATACCTTCACCTTCATGAAGTAGTAAAAACTCTTCCCTGAATAAAATATCATTACATACCTTTTTGTAACCAAAGGATTACCATAAAACCCATATAAAGAACACATAACATATAAAGGTAACTTGGGACATAAATATACTTAAGTGGAATAACCATACGGTCGACTTCCACACATATCACTTAATGGAATAGCCATACGGCCAGCTTCCATACATACTTAATGGAATATCCATACGACCGACTTCTATACCTAATGCATTGGAGGTTATAACGTAACCACCCATCCTAGTATTCACAGAACCACCCGTCATATGGTTTATCACGTAACCACCCGTCAAATGTCTAAGTACCATTATAATAATCATAATACATAAAACAAATATAATGGAAAGAAAAAATTTACACACTTTGATCATAATATATCACTTAAATATATTGGCATAACAAATACATTATAAAAACCATTTTCAATACCAAAATACATAAAATAGTATATTCTATTTATTTCATTTAAAAAACATTATGGCTTGTTCAGGAAGCCAAAGACCAAATAATACTCGCGGCGGGGGAAAAAGTTGTTGTCAGCGCGTACATTAAAAGAAACATTCCTTTTATTAATTTTGTAAAATGCTTCATAGAAAAAAATTCCTTTTGTATAAAAGTAAAAGTCAAAGGGGTTTATTCACCGTATAAAAGAATGTTTTGTATAAAACGAAATATGCCTCAATGAAAGGAGATTGAGACGAAGTCCCTTACCTCGGGTCTGACTTGACTCGATCCTTCTTTAACGTCCTGAATAATAAACTTGAGTGAATTTATATTTTCTTAAGAACCAATTTCAAGTTCATTATTCCTTTTATATCACTTATTGACATGTTATAAACATTATGTAACCATTTAAGTTAATAATTTTTGTTTTGTCGATATTTGGTTCTTAAGTCGAAAGTGGACTTCTTACAATTACATGTTGTTCGTGTGGTCAAAGGTTCTTTATATCCAGAATGACATTCCTGATTTGGATATCATATATATCATATATATCCAGAATATACATGTATTTATAATATTACATAATCATTTAGAGGTAAGAAATGAAATGCACCGTTCATGGAGACGGTAAGCCGTACGTACTCATGAACGCTACTTTCATTTCTTTGGCATATTAATGGAATTAAAACTAAATGAGAGGTATGTATATTTTAATTCCAGAATTATATTAATCATTTAGATGTATCATTAATCATATGTATCCATTATATACATGTAATTATAATAGTACATTACATTTGGGGATAAGAAATGAAATGCACCGTTCGTGGAGACGGTAAGCCGTACGTACGCATGAACGCTACTTTCATTTCTATTTCATATTTTTATGGAATGGAACAATAATTATATAGAGGTATTTTATAACTCCAGTATAACATAATATATAATAACTTTAAATCCATCCTTTATATGTCCCACATATGGTATTAATGAATCACATCACTTTGAGGGGGCGGTAGTCCGCACTTCTCTAAATGAAGATATCGCATTTACCCATAATGGAAACCATAAATGTATGCCCAAAATGAAAAATACAAAAGCTTAAGGAAAACTTAAACATATTATATATCATATATAAATATAGTGTCATCTTAATGGCCAGCTTTGAAGGTGTTAAAAGAATGTTGAACAATCATCGTTTCGGGAGGCTGAAATTCGCCATCCACGGAAACAGTATGTTCTTTAACCATTAGATGTAGGTGTGTGTAAGTGTATCTAGAATCTTTCATATAACAACATACTAGTATATTTATGATACTGGAGTTGTTACAAATGAAATGAATAAAATGAGTTTAGGGGGTTGGAGAATCAAAATAAAACAAAAGGACTCAAGTGAAGACATTACCTTAAAACCGGGTAACTCCCTTTGGTTTGAGCTCAAAGGCTTCCTTGAGAAGACTTCTACCCAAAGTGAGGCTTCAAGGAGTAAGAGATGGAAGTGGAGAGAAAAAATGGGCAGGGTTTGGCCGATCCAAAGGCTTTGGGAGTGTGGGTAAGGAGGTAGAGGTGGGGGCCTTTTATAAGAGGAGAGGAGGGGCACTCTTGGAAAGTAAAGATAAGTTACTTTATTTTAAAAAGAGTTTTGGATTCAAAAGGTCACACATTGATATAATTCTAGGATAATGTGATAAGGGTTCGAAATGCACCCATCCAATTGGTTTTGGAAATGTGTAGGTCATAGATTTCGCATTATCATTTCATTTTATTTAAATCCTTTATTAATGAGGTAATCGATGCATCATCATGATGTCATAAATAATTAAATTTATACAACGTCTAAAAATTATAAAAAAAATATCATGATGTAGGAATTATTTTAGTCTTTCTAATAAATATTTATAGTCAAAAATTTGACTTATATAAGCCCATGTAAAAATTGTTTTAGTAAAACATATCATGTTTGTGTCATTTTTACTTTTATATTAAATAAAAAGTTATTTATGTCATTTCCCAACCAAAGTGGCGCCATGGGGTCCCCATGTTGACCCACGGATTTTCTCGGTCGGCCATGACACATCAAATGAGGGTAGGACATGTGTCAAGCTCATCTCATATTATTAAAACATTATTTTTACCTTAAACTACACTAATTACCTCTAATCGTGATTAAAAACTTAATTAGTTACTATTCACCAAAAAATTATTTTAATCTCATTGAACCAAATTTTACTTCTTAATTAAAACCATGTATGTCGGATTTTTGAAATTAAAAACATAGAAGTGGTAAAATTTCATTTAAACGAAAAATCAGTTTTTATAAGTACCACTTAGTGGTTTCACTATTCATCAAAAATTGAAGTTTTTCAGAAAAATACCAAAAATTCACCCTAAGATATATTTGATATTACAAATTCAAAAATGAAGTATATTTTACAAAATTCAAAATATATAAGTCACATTAATTAATTTAATAATTAATTCTTGTTTTCATGACAAATAGCGTGTTTTTATGAAAAAAAATGTATCAAAAGATTGACACTAGTTTAAGTCCGATTTCAAAGTGAAATTAATTCCAACGACCACTATTGGATTAAATGGTAAAAATATATTCTAATTTGACTTTAAAACCAATTAAAAAGATAATATAATCATATAAATAAATTAGATTAAAAAGAGGTTTTTAATTAAAATACAACATTTTACAATATTCATTAAAAAATGAACTTTATCGGAAAAATACCAAAAATTTACACAAAGTAAATTTTGATGTCCCGATTCTAAAGAAGAGTTATATTTGGTACAATTGAATCTATAAGAGTGATCAAAACTATATTTAATGATGGTTCTCCATCAAAAGGTGTTAAGTGAACCTTTAGTGAAAATTAGGGTATAAATTCCTAAAATTGAATTCTTTCCGTATTTTAAGCCTTTATATTTTATTGGATAAATGTAAAAACATTAAAAAAAAATATAATCATATTTTAGTTATTTCTATCCATTCTTGCCAATACAATGGCTACTTGATAAATACCATTTAAAATAATAATATTATATTACTAGTGTACAACGTATGTTTTCAAAGAAACTCATCGTTGCGTATCGGGTACGCTATCGAACATAGAAACCCTTTTAAAGTAATATTAATATTTAATTCGTAAATATTAATAAATATGAAAATGATTTATTCATTATTTACCTGGGATGTTACATCCTTCCCCCCTTTTGGGAATTGCATCCTCACAATTTTATTCACTTATCAAAATAAGTGGGGGTATTAATCCCTCATATCATTTTAAGATTCCCACTTTGCCTCTTCAACTATATGATTTTTCCACAAAACCTTTACCCATTGAATTACCTTATTTCACAACACTTTCTCTCTTCGGTCAAGAATCTGGACTGGTTGTTCTTCATAAGATAGGTTCTCTTCCATCTGAACTACCTCTGGACTCAAAACATGAGACGAATCTAGAATATACTTCCTCAACATCGAAACATGAAAAACATTGTGTACCTGAGATAAACTCGGAGGTAAAGCCACTCGGTAAGCAACTGATCCAACTCTCTCCATAATTTCATATGGTCCAATGAACCTTGGACTTAGCTTTCCTTTCTTACCAAATCTCATCACACTTTTTCATGGAGAAACCTTGATAAAAACATGATCACCTGCCTCGAAAGATAGATCCTTCCTCCGGTTATCCACATAACTCTTCTTCCTGCTCTAAGCTGTTCTCACGTGTTTCTGAATCAACTGAACTTTTTCTGCCATCTCTTCTACCAATTCTGGTCCCATCAGCTTCCTTTCACCCACATCATCCCAAAATGATGGAGTTCGACACCGCTTCCCATATAATGCCTCAAATGGTTCCATCTGTATACTGGAATGAAAACTGTTATTATAAGAAAACTCAACCAAATAAATATGTTGGTCCCACCTTCCCTGATAATCCATCGAACAAGATTGTAGCATATCTTCCAAGTTCTGAATTGTTCATTCTGACTGCCCATCTGATTGCGGATGAAAATATGTACTAAATTTTATTCAGTACCCAACGACTTCTGATGGCCTTTCCAAAAGTTAGAAGTAAACCTAGAATCACAGTCAGATACAATAAAGAGAGGAACCCCATGTAACCTTACTATCTCTTTAAGATACAATCGTGAAAGTTGATCTAGAGATAATTAATCTCTAATAGGAAGGAAATGAGCAGATTTATTCAAGTGATCAACAATAAACAAGATTGTGTTATTACCTCTAGATGTCTTTAGTAATCCCACGATGAAGTCCATGGATATATTCTCCCATTTCCACTCTGGCACTGGTAAAGGGTGAAGCATCCCTTTCAGTAACTTCCGCTCTGCTTTAACCTGCTAACAAGTCAAACAGTTCACAGTAAAATCAGCAATATCTCTTTTCATTCCATCCCACCAGTAATACTCCTGCAGATCTCTGTACATCTTGGTACTGCCAGGATGAACTGAAAATGGAGAACTATGAGGTTCACATAACAACTCCCTCTTCAACTGTTAATCACAAGGCACACATAATCTCTTCCCAAACCTCAAAACACAATCACTATCAATGTTTAATTCCAGCAACTTACCTTTCTGAACTAGCTCTACCTTTTTCTGCAACTCAGTATCTTGCTTCTGTGCTTGATTGATTCTGTCTGATAGAGAAGATGTCACTGATACCTGAAACAAAACAGAAAAACATCCTACACCAACAACTTCTATGCCAAAGTTCATCAAATCCTTAATCAAAGGATCACGTTCCAAATTCAACAATTCTAATGAAGCATTATTTTTTCGACTCAAAGCATCAGCCACTTTATTTTCTTTTCCCGGATGGTAATGAATTGTAAAATCATAGTCCTTGATTAATTCCAGCTATCTCCTCTGTCTCATGTTCAATTATTTCTGAGTGAATATATACTTTAAACTTTTGTGATCAGTATATATTTCACACTTTACTCCATACAAATGATGCCTCGAAATTTTTAAAGCAAAAACAACAGAAGCTAATTCCAAATCATGTGTAGGGTAATTTACCTCATGAGTTTTCAACTGATGTGAAGCATAAGAAATTACCCGATCATTCTTCATAAGGACACAACCAAGTCCCTTCAATGAAGAATCACTGTATATATAAGAATCACCATTCCTAGAAGGAAGTGCCAAAACTGGAGCATTCACCAATATTCTTTTCAACACCTCAAAACAATCGTCACATTCTTTTGTCCAGATAATCTTAAAACCCTTACGAGTTATCTTAGTCATTGGACTAGATAACCTTGAAATATTTTCAACAAACCTTCGGTAGTAACCTACCAAACCAAGAAAACTACAGATCTCAGTTATATTTGTGGGTCTTGGCCATTCTTCAACAACTTTTGTTTTATCAGGATCAACAGTTATGCCATCTTTTGAAACAATGTGACCCAGGAAAGAAATTTGTTGTAACCAAAACTCACACTTTCTGAATTTTCCATATAGTTTCTTTTCTTTTAAGGTTTGCAAGATAACCCTTAAATGACTTTCATGCTCCTCTTTACTTTTAGAAAACACGAAAATACCATCAGTTGAAAGTAAAATAAGCAGACGTTCCAAAGACTGCATTTCGTACTAGATATGGCCATTATGAATTTGTAGTTATGCCTTTTGGGTTAACCAATGCACCTGCTGACATTGAGGATCTTTTTAGGTTTAGAGTTTTAGAGAATTAGGACATAACTGTTACATCTCAAAAGATTACAAACTATACACTTCTACTAGGATTCCATAAAATAAAAACTCTTAAAAAGAAACATGCCTAGTTCCATGTTTTATATAGCATGACTTTCCCTTGATCCCATCCTTGACCCTATTCCACATTAAGTCATGTGAAAAACATTTCAAAAAAACATGGGGTGAGCATAAAAAGCTCAGTAAGGGATACACAAAGAATAAAAACTGTTAGTTTTTCAAACATCAAGTAAACCATGTATAACTTTATCAAAGTAATGCATTCACCTTCATGAAGTAGTAAAAACTCTTCAATGAATAAAATATCATTACATACATTTTTGTAACCAATGGATTACCATAAAACCCATATAAAGAACACATAACATATAAAGGTAACTTGGGACATAAACATACTTAAGTGGAATAACCATACGGTCGACTTCCACACATATCACTTAATGGAATAGCCATACAGCCAACTTCCATACATACTTAATGGAATAGCCATACAGCTGACTTCTATACCCAATGCATTGGAGGTTATAACGTAACCACCCGTCCTGGTATTCACGGCACCACCCATCATATGGTTTATCACGTAACCACCCGTCAAATGTCCAAGTACCATTATAAAAATCATTAGACATAAAACAAATATAATGGAAAGAAAACATTTCCAAACTTTGTTCACAGTATATCACTTAAATATATTGGCATAAAAAATCCATTATAAAAACCATTTTCAATACAAAAATACATAAAAGAGTATATTGTATTTATTTCATTTAAAAAAACATAACGTACGACTTGACTCGATCGTTCTTTAACGTCCTAAATAATAAACTTGAGTTAATTTATATTTTCGTAATAACCTTTTTCAAGTTCATTATTCCTTTTATATCGCGTATTTCCATGTTATAAACATTATGTAACCATTTAAGTTAATAATGTTTGTTTTGTCGATATTTGGTTCTTAAGTCGAAAGTGGACTTCTTACAATTACATGTTGTTCGTGTGGTCAAAGGTTCTTTATATCCAGAATGAAATTCCTGATTTGGATATCATATATATCATATATATCCATCATATACATGTATTTATAATATTACATAATCATTTAGAGGCATTTAATGAAATGCACCTTTCATGGAGACGGTAAGTCGTACGTACGCATGAATGCTACTTTCATTTCTTTGTCATATTAATGGAATTAAAAATAAATGAGAGTTATGTATATTTTAATTCCAGAATTATATTCATCATATATATGTATCATTCATCATATATATCCATTATATACATGTAATTATAATAGTACATTACAGTTGGGGATAAGAAATGAAATGCACCGTTCATGGAGACGGTAAGCCGTACGTACTCATGAATGCTACTTTCATTTCTATTTCATATTTTTATGGAATGGAATAATAATTATATAGATGTATATTATAACTCTAGTATAACATAATATATAATAACTTTAAATCCATCCTTTATATGTCCCACATATGGCATTAACGAATCACATCACTTTGAGGGGGCGGTAGTCTGCACTTCCTTAAATGAAGATATCACATTTACCTATAATGGAAACCATAAATGTATGCCCAAAATGGAAAATACAAAAGCTTAAGGAAAACATAAACATATTATATATCATATATAAATATAGTTTCATCTTAATGGCCACCTTTGAAGGTGTTAGACGAATGTTGAACAATCATCGTTTCGGGAGGCCGAAATTCGCCATCCATGGAAACAGTATGTTATTTAACCATTAGATGTAGGGGTGAGTAAGTGTAGCTCGTATCCTTCTTATAACAACATCCTAGTATATTTATGATACTGGAGTTGTTACACAATAAATTTATAAAAAGTTTTTAGGGGGTTGGAGAAGCAAAATAAAACAAAAGGACTCAAGTGAAGACATTACTTTAAAATCGGGTAACTCCCTTTGGTTTGAGATCAAAGGCTTCCTTGGGAAGACTTATTCACAATGTGAGGATTCAAGGAGAAATAGAGGGAAGTGGAGAGACAAAATGTTCAGGGTTTGGCTGAGCCAAAGGCTTTGGGAGTGTGGGTAAGGAGATAGAGGTGGGGGCCTTTTATAAGAGGAGATGAGGGGCACTCTTGGAAAGTAAAGATAAGTTACTTTATTTTAAAAAGAGTTTCGGATTAAAAAGGTCCCACATTGATATAATTCGAGGATAAGGTGATAAGGGTTCGAAATCCACCCATCCAATAGGTTTTGGACATGTGTAGATCATAGATTTTACATTATCAATTTATTTTATTTAAATCCTTTATTAATGAGGTAATCGCTGCATCATCATGATGTCTTAAATAATTTAATTTATATAAAGTCTAAAAATTATAAAAAAAATATCACGATGTATGAAATCGTTTCAGATTTCTAGTGAATATTTATAGTAAAAAATCTGACTTTTATAATCCCATGTAAAAATTGTTTTAGTAAAACATCTCATGCTTGTGTCATTTTTACTTTAACATTAAATAAAAAGTTATTTATGTCATTTCCCAACCAAAGTGGCTCCATGGGGTCCCATAGTTGACTCATGGATTTTCTTGGCCATCCATGACACATCCAATGATGGTAGGACATGTGTCAAGCTCATCTCATATTATTAAAAAATTTATTTTTACCTTAAACTACACTAATTACCTCTAATCGCGATTTAAAACTTAATAAGTTACTATTCACCAAAAAATAATTTTAATCTCATTGAACCACATTTTAATTATTAATGAAAACCATGTGTGTCGGAATTTTGAAATTCAAAACACAGAAGTGGTAAAATTTCATTTAAACGAAAAATCAGTTTTTATATGTACCACTTAGTGGTTTCACTATTCATCAAAAATTGATGTTTTTCAGAAAAATAACAAAAATTCACCCTAAGCTATATTTGATATTCCGAATTCAAAAAATGAAGTCTATTTTACAAAATTCAAAACATATAATTCACATTAATTAATTTAATAATTAATTCACGCTGTCATGATAAATAGTGTGTTTTTATGAAACAATAAGTATCAAAAGTCTGACACTAGTTTAAGTCCGATTTCAATGGGAATTTAATTCCAAAGACCACTATTGGATTAAATAGTAAAAATATATTATAATATCACTTTAAAACCAATTCAAAAGCTAATCTATTCATATAAATAAATTATATTTAAAAGAGGTTTTGAATTAAAATACAACATTTTACATTATTCATTAAAAAATGAACATTATCGGAAAAATACCAAAAATTTACACAAAGTAAATTCTGATTTCCCTATTATAAAGACGAGTTATATTTGGTCCAATAGAATCTATAAGAGTGATCAAAAATATATTTAATAATGGTTCTCCATCAAAAGGTGATAAGTGAACCTTTAGTGAAAATTAGGGTATAAATGCCTAAAATTGAATTCTTTTCGTATTTTAAGCCTTTATATTTTATTGGATAAATGTAAAAACATTTACAAAACATATATAATCATATTTTAGTTATTTCTATCCATTCCCGCCAATACAACAGCTACATGTTAACTATCATTTAAAATAATATTATTATATTACTAGTGTACAACGTAAGTTTTCAAAGAAACTCATCGTTGTGTATCGGGTACGCTATCGAACATAACAACCCTTTCAAAGTAAAATTAATATTTAATTCATAAATATTAATAAATATGAAAATGTTTTAATCATTATTTACCTGGGATGTTACAATGTGGTAGCCTATAGATCATGGTTTCTATTCCCACATGACTGTAATTATCCAACAAATGACATGGAATTGGTATATATAGTGCATGTGTCAATATTGTAGCACCATTACCTCTTCATGGAGTGCTTCATAGTATAAACAAATCATAAAATACTAAATTATATATTTACACTAAGGTACATAAAAATCAAAAAAATATGTTGTGAATAGCATCTTTGGAGTTTTTATTTTTATTTTTACTATATACATCGGAAGGGAAATTATTTCATATATGATTTGAGAAGAAATATTCCATTATAGGCTTCTCGAGAATCAGAAGATGTGTGGGTAATGATGAGTTTGTTTGATGATCTGAGGATAGAGTTTTAATAGGATGATGTTTACATAGTTTTGAATAATTTTTATATTATACCATATATTATTGATCTTGTTTAGTTTGAGTAGAAATATTTCCCAATGTTCCTCCTGATTTAGAGTGTTCTAAATGGTTGGGGACCATGAGAAATTGGTCTCAATATCTTGATGATTCTCTATATTTCAGGAGATGGCTGGTAATTCCTTTAAATTTGATGTATAAAGTGATGCATGAGAGTAATCATTAAATTTGGTATGTGAACCCCAAGGAAACAAAGATGGTTTATATCATTAGTAATCGGTATTGGTTTGCAGGTATGAGATTCCCAATGACTGATTTTGTTTCCTAATATTTCAGCTACAAATGATTAAATGTTGAGTATCTGATATCGGTCAGGTTGTGACACCTTATTTCAATTAAATTGTGGAATTGGGATCAAATACATAAATATTTTTTGATTTTCCTACCACATAATTCAATTTGGAAAGATGTTATATTGCTGAATTTCAATCATTTTACCAAGTCTAACAACTTCTTTTCTATCAGAGAGGTAGTAAAGGTAGATGATCACATAAAATAGTATTTATGATAGGTTTTTTAGGTTGATAGTGATACCTAAATTATTTTTATAATCATGATTAAAATTTTAATTATTGTGTTTGGAAGGGAATTAAGGAAGCTTTGGAAACCAAGATGAGGTTTAGCACAATATACTACATGTAGATAGATATTCAGTCTGAGTAGACCATCCAGAATCACTAGTATATGATCTGAGCATGTGTTCTTGACTTTGAGGTTATATGGGATATTCATTTATCATTTTATGAGTTTTCATATAATAATTTTTATCAAGTATCCAAATGGATGACCAATTCTGATCCACTATAACAATTTTTATCTATGTCCCATTTTTATTAGGATGAGTCAGGTGAGAATTCTTTGATAGGGATAAACATCATATATGAAATTAAAAATAATATTCCTGTAATTTAGAAAAGGTAACTGACAATTAATTGTCTCCATAAGTCTTAATAAGATTGAAGTCATCTCCAGTTAGCATTTGAGGTTGGTTATCATGTGTTTCTTTAGGTATATGTTTGACTAGGACCCCACCACTTAGTAATTTTGGGGAAGTTAGAACCATTTCATGTCTAGACATTTTAGATTGTATAACATTATAGTATGGTAGAAAAACAATTGGAGTTTACATCATGGATTACCTTTTTTCCCTACATTGTTTATTTTTCCCAATTTAAGAGATACCTCTCAAACTATCCTCATGTCATAGAGTGTGATGATTCGATGGTTGGACCTACTTTCAAAATTGTATAGAAACATTTTCTTATCATGGATTAAAAAATTAGTGTTCACATTTGAGAATCAATATTTTTGATCGGTTTTCTATTGAATTACGATAAATATAACTATGAAACATTAGATTTTGAAGAATTTTTGAGGGAGTAATTTCCATAATTTTATTATTAAGAAGAATCCTAAGGACATTATGGTGGGTGAAATTGATATTATGCATGAGTTTTCACCCATGTTAGATCACTATTATCTATTTTTTATCCATTCATATATTATTTAGTTTTATGGATTCAGACTTTTCCCTTTTTGGGGATCACAAACCCTTGTGCATGATTGTAAGATAGTTTTTCTAACTGTTTGGATAACCATTATATAGTTTTTTCTTAGGGATATTTGAAAATTTTATTATTTTAGAATGATTTATCTACCCATGTGACTACCTCCTAAAACAATTCATGTTATGATTTAATGAGGTAGTCACACTCGCAGTTTATGGGAATTTTTTCATAACCCTGTATCCATTCAATTCAAATTTACTATTCATTAGAAATTTAAAGTTTTACAAAAACCGCATCGATATATTTTACTTATCTGCCCCAAAATTATATTCCCACTTATGTGTAACTTTTTACCCATGCCATTATGTTTATCTCATCATCTTTTTGGTGAATTAGTCTTGATTCCATATTAATTTGGATTGATGTATTCTCTATTACTTATGATTTCTGCATCTTTCTTGAATCTCTTTCATTTTTATTTGTTTTCCATTGAATGTGGAAACCCAATATGTTAGGTTGGAAAAAACATGGGTTTTTATTGGTGTTTATTTATTTATTATATTTGTTTATTTGTGAGGAATTATATTTCTTGAATCTAGTGGTTATCATAAAACTCAAGGATGATGGAATCGATTTGGAGGCAGGTGTCTCTATTTATGATTTTTTTCATGGGTTTTCATTACTCCCTTATGACCTTTGGTTTATATTTATCAAATTCTATTTAATATTTGTTATGACTAATGTTTATTCAATGTTTAATGATATTGAGATTTTTAATTAATAATTTTAATTTTTAAAACATAGTTTAATAAGGGAGTTAGATTGAACACACTATAAGTGTTTGATAAAATGTCTCCATATTTTTTAAATGTATTTATAAGAAGGATTTAAAATGGAATTTCCTTAGAAAATTTATATTATAAAAATATGATTTTTTTATAAAATTATATTTTTAAATGGTTTTTATGAATAGAACATATGGATGTTGTTATGTATTTAATTGATAAGAACATGGGGAAACCATCGGTGTGAGGGTGTTCAAGATTTTGAAAACATTTTCATGTCCAAGGGCCAAGAGATCAATTTGTTGAAGACTAAGGGAGATAATATGATACTAAATAGGACACCAAGAGATAGTTTGGGAGGAATCTTGAATATGATTCTAAAATTTTTACTAAGGGAATGAGAGTGAAATTATATATTTACTCTTGGGGAAGACTGATAGAGTTTCCAATTTGTTATACAACCTTATCCAGCTAGAAAAATATATATTATAATTCATTTTATTACCTTATAGTTAGATCCCATGTTGTGTATTATTTTTTCCTAGTTGATTAATATCCTTCTACACATTTTTTAGTGACCTATCTTATTGTGATAACATTTATAATTACCATATCCATTTATTGATTATATTATTTTGTTTATTATTATGCTCACATTATTCCATGTGTTGGGTCGTTGATCATGTTATACCGAGTGAATTAATGAATTATTTTACCATTATGATATTCAATATTTTAAACATGTACTGTTTTTGAAAAACTGATGGAATTAAAAAATAGAAAAAGATTGTTTACTTATTTTATTTGTGATCATGGATTTGAAAATATGTTTGAAATTGGATTTATTAGTTTCATGGTTAAAATAATCATATATATTCATGGTTGTATACAACTATATTTTTTTTCCTCCCGCCCAGCCTATAATTTGGGAATGGGAAGATTTTTTTAACAGAAATATATAATGGAAAATGGACCATAAATATTTGTGGCATTACATGATTACCTATATCTAGGGTTATTATATTGGAAGAGTCATGGTCTCATGGAGTTTAGATCATGTGATTATTTTTTTTGATATTTTAAGTATTTTGGATGACATGGATTAATATTTTGGGTCTTTACCCCTACTTTGAAAAATGATCCTTGAATATGGATTTCATGTATATTTCATTCTATGAATTTTTATTTATGGTGACAAGGTGTTATTTATTAAATTTGTTATTAGTTGTGATTGCACTTACACTGATTGTATATTCATATTGGTTAATCCTTTTTATCAATGGTGAAAGTATTATATTTAGTGAATGCTTCATGTTATTATAATAAGGAAGAAAATATTTCCACATGGTTTATTATGAGGCCCCCGATGATTTTCACTAGTATGTGGTCATCGAGAGTATACAACAAGAAATACAACATGCTGGTTTGGGTGGCATGTTTGGTTATTCGGGGTTAGTTTTCTACAAAAAATTGATTCGAATGGTTTAATATTACTAAATTGAAAGTAAATCCATTTTTTTGATTGGTCACATAGTTACTTTAGACAGAGAGTGATCATACAGTGTAAATGTGGAGATTCATTATTATTATTCCAATAACACATAATCATGATTAAATTCAGGAATTCAGAATTCTATATATATTTCATGATGGAAGAAGATCATGGAAATTGGTGGAGCTATGTTTTTCTGATAGTGGGTTCTTGACCAAGTTCAACCGATAGGGAAATTTTAAAATGTCACCAATGAAATAAATCATAAAAAGTACTAGAGTGAGAAATATGGTATGTTCATGATGTAGTTTCATGAAAAATACAAACATATTAATTTTACCATATAAATGTTAAAAATTTAATTATTAGAAAGTATTTTATGGTTTTATATAATATATATATATGAATGATTAAATTTTTTTCCAGAAAAATCCATCCAAAAAATGGAAATTGATAAATGTATCTAAATTAATTGTTGATAAAAAATATTCCATGTTATGTTCATTAGAAAATTATGTTCAAGAAAAGACATTAGACATAGATATCTAATATAGTAAATCAAAAGAAAATTATATATGATTAAAACTAATCATACGTGGGATTACTAATGAATTCATCAGATAACATGTTCCGGATAGAGTCCAGCTGACTTACGAGGATCCTAAAAAGTTTTATCAAATAAGTTCCTCCAAATAAATAAGTTCCAATAATGATGTATCTATTGAATTGTTTTTTGAAATACATTAATTTTCATGATGATGAGATTCTTTTTCCATTTACTTATTTATATAATACGATTTATAAAGATTTGTTGTTTATTTTTTCACCAGAATTCGAGGAAATAATTTTCGAGGATTATTGGAACATATTACCTACGAAGATTCAATGTAGAAAATTGAAAAATATTTCAAGAAAGAATTTAAATTTGAAATTTTAAAACATAAATTTTACAATTAACCATATCCCCATGTTTTTAGAGAAATAATTAATATATAAATATTATTGGATCCCTATGGAAATTATTCTAGTGGTATTGTTATTTCTATTATTATATATGAAGTGATGTGATGATGGAAGGTGATAATCATGAAACATGGGAGTAAATCTCTTTTGAATCAATGTATTAAATGATTGTGTACAAGTAGGTTCATATGGTAATGAATAATGTATTATTATACCAAATAAATTAGTAATGAATCATATGAATTATTATGGTACATGATGAAGATGAATATCTATTATGAATAAGAGATTCACTAGGATAATAATAAGGTATTCGACGCTGATGGAGAAAAATATTGGATGGGATGGTTTTAGATGAATAAGTGAATAAAAAAACAGAGTGGTACGTGAGGAAAAGGTATCTGATCAACAATTATCATTTGGAAAAGTTACCAGATTAATAGGATCTTGATGGAATTGAAGAAAAATGAATAATATAAAAATAAGAATTATTCTTTTATTATTGGAAAAAAATTACCAATTGTTTTTGTATAGTGGAAAATGTTTCTGTGAATTAATTTTCATATAAAAGTAGAATAAGAAAAGCTTTAGTCATGTTTTTGTGAAATTAACAAAAGAGTAATAAGAATAAATAACTATTGTGACATTTTGATGAAGTTAAATTGATGGAAGAATTTATAATTATTCTAGTGAATCTAAATATATAGATTATTATCTAAATAGGTAGTGTAATGATCTATAAAGGATCTCCACTTAGAAATTGCAATAAAAATCAAAGGAATGGGGATTGTTTGTGTTCCCTTTCCAAAAGTGTATGAAACCATACTTGGGATCAAGATTATTTTGAACCCAAATCACTTTAATTAATACGTGTTAACTTTGGAAAATATGTAAAAAAAATCATTAACATATAAAGGATTAACTAGATATTTTTATTTATTATTAAACTATGTAAAAAATATTATGTTCCATCCTTTATTTTTTCTCATCTACTTGCATAAAAAAATAATAACAGAATAAGAGAGTTGTGATCATAAAAGGTCGAATAAGTAAAGGTAATAAAACTATTAATTGATAGAAAAATTCCCTAATAATGATTCTCTCCCACTATTAGTGTTGAATATATCCAAATTTTGTTGTAATATACTTCTTAGAAGTGAATTATATAAAACCATTATTCATAACATTTAAGAAACAATAACATATTAAACGGTGTCATCGAATTCCAATAAAGGGTAAAAATATAAGATAACTATCCATGATTATATGTGAATATTTGATATGTAGATATTTATGATATCAAAACTTATGTAAATAATAATAAATTTAAATTTATCCTTAATCATATATTGTTCCAAAAATATATTTCATAACAAAAGAAAAAAAAATTATTAGTGTTTGGAATCATATATAATCCTTTGTAATAAATGATAAACCCTCATCCAACAATGCTTACCGAATGTGATATGGATCTTAGCTAACATATCATAGCTACCTAAATTATTCCCATATATAATACACAAATATAAGACTCTCCAATCCGCTATCCCACAATCATAGATCAGAAGCATTTTGAGAAACCTGAAACACCCTAATCCTTAATAAGGATAAGCCACACGAATACACTAACACCAAGAGGAAGAAACAAAAATCTACAAGGAACACATAATAGAACAATTCTATAATAACCTCTAAAAAAAATTGAATGAAAAATATAACCAAGATTTCCTTATAATTCTCAACACAACCAATATTCATCACAACTCCATAACTAAATAGTGTTATTCAAAAAATACAAGACACATCAAGGGAAATAAAAACCATTTTTATATATAAATTAACCATCCACCATATTACTAAGGATCAACCAACTCCAAAAACACCATGAAAAGATCCTATGATAGTGTATGAATGTATAATGTTTCCGATTCCACCACTCGATTAAAGGCAATATTAGAACTCAAAATAAATTAAAGGTCATCTAAACACCAATAGAATCACCAATTATATTTTTCCAAAGACTCAAAAATTATAAAATTTCCATGAAAATTATTGAGGATAATATTAACTGATATGATACATCAATATTGTTAATTCATGTATCCCAAAACACACCCAATAGTCCTAACATGATTTAGAAAACCCATGAGAAAACATTAAAAAAACAACATAAGATATTCACACATCATAAAATACGTTCACATAAGAAAACATTTTTAAACATTTTTAAAAATAGAACACAATATTCAAAAAAAATATTTTAATATTTTATTACTATAAAATATATTTATTAAAATGAAATAGGCTAATTTTAAAGAAGTTAAATAGAAACCTAAATTCAATCCATTTTTCTCAAAATCCATAAAAAATTAGCCACTTATTTGAACATAGAATATGAAATAATAATTTTTTAAGGACCCCATTAAATCCAAATTTTAGTCCAAAAATTTCAGAGAAAACTGAAAACCCATTTTTATACTATGAAAGACATTTAGAAATTTTTGTCCATATTATATGAATACAAAAATTGACACGTCAAATTCCTTCCAATGACATTTGAAATATATAAAATTATATTTAATTCCCCCAAACAAGTGATAAGTAACTTTTGGTGAATCTAATAAATTAATATAAGTTATAAGGAACAGAAAATTATATACAAAACCGCTTGAAGGTTTAATGGAGTCTCTAAAACCATCCACACTAGAACTACTTGATTAGCTGAACCAAGGGGTTATCCATGTTTGTTAGATTCATAATGCACAATCACCCCAATCTTAAAAGAACCTTTAAATCATGTATAACTCATTGGTGATTCCAATAATATTTCCATATCAAATAAATCAAAATAATAAAAAGAACAATAAAAATACAAGACTAAATCCTTGAAAATCCCAAGAAACTTTAGACTCCAAATAGAAGAGAAATCTTGAAAATCTTCCTTGTGTATACCTATCGAGATCTAACAATCTAACTACAAAATACCCTTATTTTTCAAATAATAAAAGGGAAATTTGAAACTTAAAGACCCAAAAAAAACATAATACTATAAAAACATTTCTCAAAGACCAACATTAGTCTTCCATCCATCAGAATGACAAGTTAGCCTACAAAATACCTGATGGTTTTTCTCAATCCCCATGATCAGATGAAAAGAATAATAGGAATTAAGAAAAATAACTATATAATATTTCACCCATAAAATAATTTAAATCAAAGGATAAAGAATAGGATATTTATACTAAAAATTTGGTATGATCCTCCTATAAGTAGGAATACAAGGAAAACATTTCAATATAAAAAGAATAAATATTAAAAAAATAATATAATAGGGTTTGAAATAACTCCATATTCCCAACATCTAAACTCCATCAACAATCTGGCACCACATTCTCACCCCAAACTCCCTTAGCATGCTTCATCTCTCAAAGAACCACATCTCTTAAAAAATATCACACTCTACCTATAACTGTAAATTAAAGTGGTAAAGAACTCATTTTAAGGGAATACATGTTAGAACATTATTTGAAAATGTAGAAACATCCAAAAAATTAATGTTATTGGAACACATATAATAATACAATAAATGATGTAGAAACCATTATGAAATACCCATTTTTTCTCTAATTGAAAATGATGGTAAATGCACCCAAAGAAAGAACAAGAATTGAAAAACACCTAATATTAAAAATTAATATAGATGTGAGAATAAAATTACACAACAGACCCCCACCCACTATTACCCAATCTTATATTTTAATGAAATTTCAAATTTCAAGATAATTTTAAATATGAATATAAATATAATATTGTATAAATTAATTATATGTAAAACCAATAAAAACTCAAAATGGTTTTAAAATTATTCCTCTATTTTTACCTTGAATGAAAAAATAACATACAAAATTATTTAAAATTCAAACACAACATATGAAATAAACCAAATTACACATTAAATGATCATTTAAATCCATTATAAAAAATTATTTATAATGAATCGAAGACTATTCATAGATAGAAATATATATAATGAAATGTTACTATATCAAATGTAATAAAATGTAATAAAGGATTATAATCATAGGTTCCATACAAACAAATTAGACAATGGAATGTAAATATTAAATATAATCCCCCTATAATAATCCATTAATGATGAATAATTTTTCATTGGCTCGTTCCTTTTGTTACTAAGGCTACGTAACCTTGAACACACATCAAAATATTCTTGAAAATTAGATAGTAATAAATAATGGGCTAGTGGAAGATATTCCTACCATAATTCCATAGAATATCTTGTGTGAATGGATATCACCATTTTTCGGTTATAATTTCCTAGAATGTGGGTTCCCATGATGAAATAAAACTACAGGAAAACCAAAAAAAACAACACAGACAATATTAAGCATATGAAATAACCTTACCCCTTACTCTAACTCCCTCTTAGAAATATTCCCTATTCACACATCAATCGAATCCTTCCATAGAAAAAAAATCCACCATATAACACTATTTGTATCTTTAAAGAAATTGGATTAAGTGGTACATACACATGCATATATTTTAAAAACCAATTAATAGTGCCAAATTATATTTAATGAAACCCAACTCCGGATTGTAAGTCTACCATATTAACTATCCATTAAATAAGGAAATCCATGGGCCGTAAATAGTGAATAAGATAAAAAAATTATTTTCTTCAGTTTAATTAATATAATTATTAATATAAATAATTATTTAAAGCATAATTTAAAACCTCTATCAAATTTTGGTTCTACAAATTATAAGTTTCATATAATTTAAAATCTATATGGGGGACACATTTTGAGAGGTTTTGAAGAGAGTGAGGTGGGTAGGATAGGGAGTGGGGTGGGTCAAGTGAATATTAATAATGAAAAGGGTGATGAAAAATAAGAAATAAAAAAAATGGAAAAATGAAAACATAAAATTTTCGCAAAATGCATTGTTTAAAAAACAAAATTGTAACAATGAGACACAAATTTTCTTGACTGAAGGACTGAACATAGTTACTAATAGGACCCTAAATGGTTGGATAAGCATTTTCCAACCACAAAAAAATTATTTTTTGTGACATATCCAAACACACAGTTTCTGCACAATTTACTAATCATGTAGGATAACTATGAAATCCTAAAAAAATTAAAAAATTAAAATAAAAAACTCGAAAAATTATAAAAACATAAAATTATCTAAAAATAATATAATAATTTATAAAATAAAATTATTTGAACTACAACATGTGTTTTTGAATTCCATTGGAAATGAATAACCACCCTCAATGTTGGGGTATCCTTGTAAAAACATTGACTTCTTTCAATTATTTATTTTTTCTATTTCATATAGGTTAAAGTGTAAAAAAATGGGTTTAGTGGATTAAATTTCAATAACAAATAATAAGTTATTATTTATGATAAAAAAAATTAACACATAATAAACTCTACCTTCTCACAGTTAAATCTATCCTTTTTGGGGTAACAAAAAAATTTTATTCATCCAAAAATTACATGAGAATGTTGAATGTCATTGATTCTAAACCAAAAAATAAATTTTTTTAATGTTTCTTTCATTGTTCAATTTTAAAATATTAAATGAAAAGAAATTAAATATATATATATAATATTGAAAATGCATTTAGTATTGTAATTTACGAAATATAATGTTTTCTTATTGTTCCAAATATTATTAATGAATATAATATTTCTCATATTTTTTATATTTCATGAATTATTATACTTTTTTATTTTCAAAAATGTTTATAAAAATGAATTTTTCATATTTATATTCAATTATGAAATGTTGATATATTTTATTATACATCAGAACTAAATAAATTATATTTTAAATCATAATTTTCTAATAATACAATATTTTTTATATGTTTTTTGTTATATGACATATGAAATCGGCATTGGTATAATGTTAAATATATGAAACATTGATGTATTTTTTAATTTTTCTATTCTTCAATATTTTTTATATTTGATGTTTTCATATATAAATAATAACTTACATTATCTAAAATATATATAATTTTGTATTCAAATTTCATTTCATATGTTTAATTATTTTCATGTGATTTATTTTATTAGATTAATTTATTTTGACTAAGATTTTTATTTTATCAGTTATAGTTCCTATGAAGATATTTATTATAATAATTATCAAATATATGGAATATAAATTATTTTGGAGATAATATATCACACTTTATTATAGATCATTAGATATAGGACTTTTTTAAAGGGCATATCTTAGTCATGGGGGGTCTGGATCAGCTTAATAAAGTTGAGAATGATTATTTTTCTCAATATAAAAGACCATGAGTATGAATTTTTATTCTTAATATTTTAATATTTTGCATCAATAAATTTAGATACAATATTTATATATGATGATTATGGATTTTTTCATATTACAATTAAAATCATATATTTGGAATGTTTAATGAAGATTGTTTGTTTTCAAGGTGTTATACATTAAAATATTTTGAATATACTATCTTTATTAAATTAGTATAAGATATATTGATTAAAACATTAAAAACATGAATTAATATATGGATTACGTGAAACATGATATGAATTCACATGATATTGAAATTAAGTGGTGAGATATTTAAAATCACTCAAAACACCAAGTTCTTAATTCATTAAAAAGTAATTTTTTTTCAAGAACATAAACATCCCTTATATTTGGGTTATGTCAAAGTCAAGTGTCTATTTGTTTTATTGTGTTAGATATATATAGAAAAATACTTTTCTTTAATAATAATTATAAAATGGAGTTAATGAATAATGAAATTTCCAGGCATGGTAATTGAGGTAAACATTGTTTTTTAACCAAAAAAATATGTAAATAAAACAATATTATTGTTATTAACCATTAGATTAAAAAAAATCATATTGGTATCCAACTCTAAATCCATAAATTTTATAATTTATAATTGATATAATGGTCTATTAAAATATTTATATAATGATAGAATTAAATAATAATACACATATCATAGTGAAACATAAATCTCATCCTCTTAATAGATATGATGTCAGGGATCATCATTTTAGTGATAATATGTTCAATAAATATCCATATTGAATATTTCAGAAAAAAAGATACTCATCTAAAAATTATTATGGTTTTATGAAATTCAACACAAACTCAGAGCTTATCAATATGATATATCATAATGATTTATTGTTTTATTTGAAATATTAACCAATTTTAGTATTATAACTTTAGAGGTTTATCAATTATAAGGAGAAGAATTTTGATCATAGAAAAATATTTGTTATAAAATCCTTCTTTAATGCTCTAAATCATGGACATTAAATATTGGTTTGGAATAAAACATTCTCATATATAAAAAAATAAATCATAAATAAAAATAATTTTCTTAAGATATTAGTGGATATACATGTTATAATTAATCAAAATATTATTACATTGAATATTGAGTAATAGGATGTTAATCTACCTAATGTAATTAGATATATGAATTAAAAATGATCATTTTATATGTACTAAAAATTTAAATCAGGGATTATATATATTGTTTAGATAAGAATTTATTTCCATTCATGGTTAAGAATAATAGTAATTCTATATTTCTCAATTTAATGGTTTATGTAATTAACTATATAATTATTTATTTATTGAATCTTGAATTTGGTAATTCAATTTATAATACAAGATAAAAAAGCCCATGTTTATTGATATTAAATCAACTAATTCTGGTATAATATTCTAATATTATTAAATTATAAATATAAACTAATATCAAGATAACGATTTTTTTGGATAATTATATTATTATTATTTTCTAAAATGCGAGTCTTGTGTATTTGAAAAAACAATAATGATTATTTTTATGATAAAGAGAAATGAAAATTTAGTTATTAACCCTAACATAAGCTCATGTATAGGGATCAATAATAACATGTGAACATTGTGGTTAAATTTTTGAATGCATTAAAATGTTCATGGTTTTTAGGAAAACATGTGGTATCAATTTTATTAGAGTACTAAAATAATATTTTTATTTTAAATGTGTACGATACATGAGCTTATATTTTATTGATCATTAAATATTTATTTAATATTTTAATATTTTAGTCAATAAATACGTTCAATTATTTCATCAATGTATTCTCTTTAAAATGGGGTTTTTATAAAAAACCATATATAATTTAAAAATATTAAAATTAATTTTATATTATATCGATTAGGAGGGTCCTTATTGCATTTATGGGTTTTAGGGTTATGAGAAATATTTATAATATTATGATTAACAAAAATATATATAATATTTTTTAAAATATTCTAATAAGTGATGGATTATTTTACAATATTCTCATATACAGTGTTTTTGTGGCTCAATGTAGTGTGCTTCATAGTAAAATATAAATTTATTTATAAACTAGTAGATGTAATTTGGGGTTATGATGTTAGAAATTATAAATAATAAATGCTCCCACGATGGAGGTTTAATATATTTCACATGATGTTTTCAATAAAAAATTTATTCATGTTATATAAATGTCTCTCATATAATTGGAATAGTCATACTATAATTCACTACTCGATGATTCATATATGAGTCATACATATTATCATAAATAAAATAAATTCTTATTGAAAAGTGAAACAATATCCTATATATTATATAGGTATATATTTAAAGATATACTAGAAAAATAATACTCATTGTGAGAATGATAATTATTTTTTTGTAGTTAGATTTTCTCGGAAATTTTTAGGAATTTTCTTTAATTTTTTAGAATAATTAATGATATATATTATTAATTAAAATTTGGGGTCTTTTTGAGAGGCTACGTTGATATTAAATTATATCATATATAATTATTTATATATAAACCCGAAATATTGTGTTAATATATTTTTGCATGGTTATTGTATCTATATTATAAATTAAATATATAACAAAACTATATTTAGTGAAGGAGTTATTCAGATTTGGAAATTAGTTGTTCAACATTTAGTTGTTCTTAAAATCTGATAAAAATATATTATTTTTCTTTAACCAATATATTTCAAGAAGAAACATAGGCTAAAATAATACGGTAATAAATATGGATTGGTAAATGGTTATAAGTTCATTTTGGATCTCTATTTTCTAATAAATATTATTGGTGAATAAAAACACTTCTGGGAATAATTTGACCATATAAAACATAAAAACATAATCATTTCATCATGAAAATTTTAATGACCATTACATATTATAGAGAATTAATCCATACATGATAAACATTTTTTAGAAAAGGAATAATAAACAAAATTAATAATGAAAAACCACCAAACTCAAATAGCCAATATTTCACAATCATTTTTAAATCCAATACATCCAATCACTAGTTTAAATAATATTTTTACATATAAGAACACCGAACCAAAAAAATATGAAGAGTGAAAAAAGATAATGTAGATTTTTATATAAGACAAAATTTGAGACATAATATTATATATAATACCAAACCAAGATAACCCACCAACTCATGAAAATATTTCCCACTATACATTAAACCACCAACATGACCAATAAAAATATAAGGATCTCGTACTACCCAAAGTGATGCTGTAATTTCACCTATACGAGAATAGTAATGTCAAAATCCCAAAAAGTTATGCTCAATTTAAATAAATAAAAATTATTCTCATTTCAGAAAGCATAATTATTGTTACCTTATCTTAATATTCCTTATTAAAACAGTAATTAAACATCAAAATAAAAGAATAATTTTTTTGTAAAATCCACTATGAAAACAATATATATAATTAAGATAAATACTATTTCTCAAAATAAATTAATGGTTGAAATATAATACATCTTTCATTATTCATTTATTTTTGGACCATTTTTAAATTTAATGTAAAATGATTTTAAAGAAAACAATTGGTGAATGATGAATTAAAATATGGTGTTAATAATAATAATAAACGCATAGATATAACTAAATGACCATGGAAATAAATATTTAGAGAATAATTAAACATATGATGTGAATAGAGATAGAAATCTCAATAAGAATATTTAGAAAATGAAAGAATTGCATTACCACTAAAAATAAATAATCAATTAGATAAAGAAAACAACATCATAGTAAACAAAAATGATAAAATATAATATAATCCAAGCACGATACTATGAAAACCTATGTAAAATAATATTCATATTAGAAACATCATATTAAATAGTGACACTCAGTTTTATAAAAACTACTAACATATATTTTGTGTAAAGGAATAAAATTAAAAAAATGCATTAAATGTTATTGAACCCTCATGTAACATAGAAGAATCTATATGAATCCATGGTCTAGATTGAATATAAGATATTTACATTAGATGTGAAATTTTTTTTAATGTTATGCTAGGATAAGTCTCATCATTCCATAGAATACACCTATGTTTTGAAATAATTACAAGGATAGAAGTGACCAATTTCCATAGATTATAGTATGTTATCATAAACAAGTATCTATAATGTATTATGAGGATAAAATTAATCATTATCCATTGGTATAATTATTCTATAGAACACTTGTATCTAGAAGGATATAAATAAAATCATTTGACGAAAACCACTTAACCTATCATGCATATGAGTCTCAACTGCAAACTATGTGCCCAAGGATTTCCATGAGTCCTTTACCAAATAATTTAATTCCCAAAAATATAGATAAAAAATAATTTAATACAGGTCATAAAAAAGGATTTTTATAGTTGATGAATAATATTAGGTTTCAAACAAAATCATTAAACCATATATTAAATACAAAGACAACAAAACATCCCCTAAAAATTATATATATATATGAAACCCAACTAAAAAATAAGTATTACAGTATAATTTAATGGATAAAAAAATATAAGGAAAAATTTAGAAAATAAAACTCAGTATTAAATCATATTTAAAGTAATTAAATATATTAATTCCCATTTTATAATATAATCCATACATCATAGTAGTATAATGTAAACTACTAAAATAAAAATTTTCTTATCATCTTTGTTAGTTCTAATGTGACCAAAAATTCATTTAAAACATGAAAATTTAAATTAAAACATGATAGTAAAACATTATATTTCCTAACAAGTTATATCATGTAGAAGTTATAAATTAATTTACTAATGAATTATGTTTGGACTTTTCAAAAACACATTGTTTGTGTTAGTTTCATGAGATATAGATTTTGGTATTTAATGGAATGAAACTTCTTTGATTATAAAAGAAAAAGTTTGAAACAAGTTATTATATAATTACATGAATTAAAAAAAAATTTAATATATATTTTATTTAAAAAATAGATTTAGAATCTATATATACTCGTAGTTCAACGAACAATGGAATAAAAATGAATTCACCTATGGGAAATGAGATATTCATAATAGAATGGTATTTACCCACCAAAATATAATAGTAATGTTCACTATATTAATATTAGAATCCTTAAAAAGGAAAATTTTCAAATTAAATCGCATGAAATTCATAATTCATGGATTCCATGAATGTTGTGCCGTTGATAACCGAAGGGGATATAATATTAGGGAAAAATGGGAATGTGGGGTCACATACATGAATAAATATTCCATTTAAATAAATTTTTGATAAATAAATAAAGGGACAAGGGGATAAAGGGATGTGGTTATTGTGTGGTAGATATGGAGGGTTTATTCTTGAAAAATTGATGCAAATGAATGGTTTTTTCAATAGAATCCATCCCATAAAAATTAATATTAAAAATGAAAAAATTGAAAAAATATTTTTTTGTCTGGGATAGGGGAGAATGATGGGAAACAATACATTTAACAGATGCAAGAAACCATCTCATGAGAAAAACCACAAAAAATCATATTTCATTCATAATTCAATATAAATTCCAATAAAAAAATAACAAATAAAATTACATATACATTACTTTTTTGGAGTATTAATTCTTCCAACCATGAAAACATTCCTTCATTATAATGTTTCAAATAGTTCCCATTTGAATGGAGTAGTTACTATAAAAACATTATATTCAAAAACTAGATGTATAAAGTAAAATATAATAAAACCATATAGTGAAAAAAAATGTAAAAGTCAGTCATCCACACCATTAATTTATTTATATACTCCAAAGAACATAAAATCATTCAATAAGAAATTAATCAAATTTAAACACCATATAAATCTAATATTATCATGATATCACATGAAAGCATCAAATGAGTAAAATAATCAATATCAAATGATAAGAACATTCTATAAGTTATATTTTTTCATCAAAATATAATACATTTCCAACACATAAGTCATTCAAAAATAAGATTATGGAATAGTCGTAGGTTTTATCTAGTTCCCTTTAATAAATATAAAAAACAATTACAGAAAAATATTATTCACTTAATGACCAATTTGGAATAATTTTATAAAACACCATTTAAAATCCAAAATCTATTTTGGAATACTATAAATTAGGAATTAGCACAATAAAAATTAATTTTCAAAATATACGATCACCATTAAAAAATAATGAAATGAAACAAATTTTAGAAAAAATAGTAATAAAAATATCCAAGAGACACAAAACAATAAAATCCAAAATCAATGTCATTTTAAGGTCTGATTTGAGGCCCTTTATCGAAAAAACCCCAAAAGTATGACCACCCAATATATGAAAACAACAACACTATCTAAAAAATGAAAATATAGTTTAATAATATTTTAAATATTATTCTAATCAAAAATAAAATTATTTAATATAACAAATGTTAAAAATATAATCTTAAGTAAACATTCAATATTTGATGAAAATTGGGAAAACTAAAATTTTACAAAGATGAATACAGAATTTATAAGATAATTTAGAAATAAAACTTTTACAATTTATTATATAAAATATAAAATATTTATTAAATCTAGGATCACTGATTTATATACTATTTAATAAAGGGAAAAATTATTACATGAAATTATAAATGATCTATTTTCAAAACAACATTGAGGGAAATAATTATTTATTAAACAGTGATCATTTTGGTAAGAAACATCACAATAAATTTTTATAAATATAATTTTTTATAAAAACACAATTTCTTAAGAAAATAATTGATAAACAATTATCCTATGCAATTTTATTATTAGTGAATGATTTTTTTTTGAAAAAGATAAAGAACTTAAATAAATTTTTTTTAACACAAATTTATTATTATTTTTTACAAAAAATAATATGAATTCCCCTTTTGAAAATATTATTTAAAATAGAAATAATTACCAAAAGATGCAACAAAAATATATAAATTTGATTATCACGATGTTGTAAATTAATCATTAAAACAAACTGGTACACCCGTTCCAATTAAATTTCCATTGAAATAAATACATTATACAAATATATAAAATCTATTTAGATATAAAATATAAAATATATTATATATTTTATAATCTTCAAATATATAAAAAGGTTTTTACAAGGAAACCTATTATTCACGAGGTATATACCCATTAAAAAATTACATGGAAAAATACCCATTAAATAAAAAAATTTATAATCAAATTCCATTTATAATGTTAAATACACTTAAATAATATAGGGAATTCATTATTTTAAAAGAACATATAATTCTAGTTCAGGTATATATTTTTATCCTAATTAAACCCACGATAATAAAAATCAATTCATTGAAATAAAATTATAAGACACAAAATTTCTTTTCAAATGAAAAATAAACCTCTTTTACCAATCAATTTCAAAAAATAATGTTTTTAAAAATTCACCATTATAACCTTTGTTACATAATATAAATCATTTTAAAACATGTTATTTTCAAATAAGATCCTAATATTTCTAGTCAATGATTTTTTTTAAAAAATCGATAATAATTTTCTTGAATGAATTAAAATATGACGATACAATACCCAATTAAAAAAAATAAATTTATTATTTCATCTATTAAAGAACAAATAATAAAATAATATCAATAAAAATAATGGAATTCATTAATCAAATTTCAATAAAATATATGAAAATTTAAATATATTTTAATAAAAAGGAATCATTAACAAACACATTTTTCTAAAATATAATAATGTAAAATATATCAGAGTAAATACAAAATATTTAATAAACATAAATATTATTTGTAACACCCCAAGCTTCCACGGTACGTTTCCCTTCGAATAATGTGATAGCGTGTGTTGTACGCATCCTCGAGTTCTAACACACACAACTAATTAAACTAGCCGTTGTGAATAGTAATACCTAATTTTTGAAATAATATATATTTTATATTTCAAAATGGACTTCATTTTTGGATTCGGAATATCAAAATTAGCCTAGGGTGAAATTTTGGTACTTTTTGGATAACTTTTATATTTTGATGAATAGTGAAAATTACTAAATTTTAATTAAAAACAACTTTTTTAATCAAAATAATTAATAGTGATAAATTGTGAATTTGAGTGGTTTTAAAGTATATTTATAATATATTTTTACCAATTAATATAATGTTGGTCATTGGACATAATTTTACAATTAAACCGAACATAAACAAGTGTCAATCTTTTGATAGTTATTATCTCTTAAAAACACGCTTTTTGTTTTGACAGCGGGAATTAATTTTAAATTAATTTCTGCCACTTCTGTGTTGAATATAGAAAAATGGATTCAATATTTGGAATCAGGATGTCCAAATTGTGTAAATAGGTAACTTTTATTTTTAGACATTTTGAATAATTACTGCGGTAAATATTTTATTTACCATGGTTAAGGGTAAATCCGGTAAATAAGGGTTAAAAAATAATATTATAATAAAAAACAATTACCCTAAAACGTGTCCTAACCTTATTGGTGGACACATACCCGACCATGGGCATCCTTGGGTCGATTTGGGGACCCCATGGAGCCACTTGTATGTGGTAGGGACACATTATATTAATAAAGTTAAAATAAAAATAAAAATGGCATAAGCTTACACCTTTTAGAAGAACAATTTTTACATAGGGTTATACATGTTGGATTTTAGATTATAAATATTCATTAAAAATCTAAAAAGATTTCCTACATAATGATATTTTATTTATAATTTTTAGACATCAAATAATTTAAATTATTAATGACACAATAATGATGCAATGTTTACCTCATTAATAAATCATTTAAATAAAAAAGATTATAATGATTAAAATATTATCTAAAACCTGTCCAATTCTTATTGTTTGATTTTATTTAGAATATTAGTCATCTTATCTTCGACCTCAATGATTTTTGGACCATTATAAACCGAATATAAATATATTATAAAGTAATAATTTCACTCTTTCCTAAAGAGCCCCTCCTCTCCCTTATAAAAGAAGACCACTTCTACTCATTCCTCACACCTCTCAAGCCACTTGGCTCGTCCAAACCCTGCCCAAATAAGCTCCCCACATCCCTCTCATCATCCTTGAAGCTTCCCCTTAGGCAGAAAGCATTTCAAGAAGTCCTTTGGTTCCAACCAAAGTGAGTTACCTAAATTAAAGGTAACAATTTCTCTTAAATTATTTTCACTTATTTTGCTTCTACAACACCCAAACATTTTTTATTTCCTTTCTTTTGTAACAACACCAGTATCAACAATATACTAGGATGTTTTTATAAGAAGTATTAAAACTACACATACACACAACTCCATCTAATGGATGATGAACATAATGTTTCTGTGGATGGCAAACTAACGCCTCACGAAACGATGATTGTTCAAATACATCTTACCGCCTCTCATGGTGGCCATTATGATGGAACTGTAATTAAATATGATATTAATGATATATATTTTATATATAAGCTTCTGTAATTCCATTTTATTTCATACCATTATTCGTTTCATGTTGTATATACATACGAAAATTTCATTTGAGGAAGTGCGGACTACCGCCCCCTTAAAATGATATGACTCGTTCATACCACACATGGAACGTATAAAGGATAATTAACTTAAGTAACATATATAAAATATTATATCTTACTGGAATAGTAATATACCTATGTATCATTTGGATTCAATTCTTTTAAAATAAAAATTAAATGGAAGTAGCGTTCGTGCGTACGTACGGACTACCGTCTCCACGAACGCGATGAGATTCATTCTCCATCATATCCATTCAAGTATAATTATCATTTGATGATTTAAAAATGATGTTTAAGGACTTGATACCATTCTGGATTTGAATAATATACAACCTATCCTTTACAAACATGTCTTACGTAACAAAACATACAAAAGCAAACAAGTAAGTTCACACCCGAAACAACGATAATACTAAGATATTATTATCAAATCAATGTTAAAAGATCATATATGATATCATATTAAAGTAAATGATTCTTGTATTATTAAATAACAATTATTTCACCATTATACAGGAGGTAAACCTACCATCGACCAAGGAAAAAGTACAAAGTAAGGGATTCTCTTATCTCACTTTCAATTCCGTGAGATTTCCATTGTTCGCTACTAAATTATTGAAAGTGGTGTATTGTGTAATTCCATTTGATATATATTATCATGATTCACTTTATATTAATGTTATTCTGTAAATCATTTGGTGGTTATTAACTTTTGGCCATGCGACTCAGTTGATTAACGTGGTAAGGGGTTTCTTGTCTCACTTTTAATTCCGTGAGAATTCCATCGATCACCACTTAATTATTGCATGTGGTGTATGTGTACTACCCATGATTGTATTCATTGTGTAATATACTTTATTTTATGGGTATTTACATCATCATGGTATGATCTTTCTTTCATGGGTGTTTGTTTCTTAAGTTACCTAATCAATAAGGGAATTTGAGATTTCAATTTCCACTCATTTGGCTTTACACATATTTCATTGATTATATTACCCCAAGATTATGTGTGGAATCACTATTCATTTGATTATGTCATAATTTCCACTCCCCTTCCTGTGGATATAAGTTTGATACACATAATCACTCCATTGATAATTCGCAATTCATTGATATGAATTCGATAAGAGTAATTTTAACTCATTCTCCATTTGTTGAGTTAAACATCCAATTCGTTGGTAAAGTTTTTACAAGAATATGTGTGAATACCCTTTGATTGATTTACACTGAATATCCAATCATATTTAGTGTATTTATATTTGTCACACATAATTATGTCGTTGATTTATCCTTAACCTAAGGATACAACCTTTATGAGAGATTTCATCTCAATTTACATTCCATTGAGACTTCTTTGATGATATACACCAAATCACTTTTATGTGGTGTATATAATGTACTTTGACATAGTATATCATGAATTCCTTTATTCTCATGATATTACAATGTTTTGATTACCTCAATTATTTGTATTCAAGTGTCTCTCTTTTGGTTAGAAACTCTAACCAAAATACCATTTTAAAATGTTTTAAAGAATTATTCTTCTAAATCATGCTCATTAGTGTCCATATTTTAAAAATGGTTTTAAGGATTTATTTATATGGACATTAAAGTTTTAAAATTAAAAATCCTTTTAAAATTTTCAAAGTGGTATGGGACACTTTGATTCAAAAATCTACTTTTAAATGGCTTCTTGAAAAATAGTGTGACTTTTAAATGTTTTCAAGAAAAGGGGGATATTTCTCTCAAATAGTTTTGATGATTATTTTCATCTATGTCAACATCCTTCATTATCCTTGATTGAGGTTAATGTGATACAATACAATCTTTCATATTGTATCAAATGAGTTATGTTTGACTGTGGATGTTCTATTTTTATACCATTCATGGTTTGTGGTTAAAGTATTGACATTTCGTATGCTAGTTTTAATACGAATGTTTATTTTATGCTTAAACCTATTCATATGAGGAATGCATTGGACTTAATAAGTGACGGGTGGAGCCCGCTATAGCTCCTCGATGCATCGGTAGGTCTCATGAGACAAACTAGTGTCTTGGCACAAGGCCTTAAAAAAATCTTATTTGTATTCTTGGCACGAGGCCTTGGCTATGTGGTTATGATAGTCTGGCATTATGCATTCCATCATTATGAAAGTGGTTATTGATATTGCATGTGATCATTCGACTAGTAGAATATCTATGTGAGTAAGTAAATGGAATTATTTCATTTTACCTTTGCCATTTTATGCTGAAGTTCATGTTTAAAAGGCTTTTGTTTTAATTATGAATTTCCTTAAGTGTTTATGCTTATTTATGAAAGCTTCTGCTATAATGTTATCCTTACTGAGCATCCGAGCTCACCCCTTTCAATGTTTTATTTTTCCCAGGATTATGAAGAAGTAATTTATGAATGACCTGCAGGGATAGTATGAGGGGATATGAAGACAAGATGTTTTTTTATGATGTAATGTAAAAATTTATGGATGTATATAGTTATTCCAAGGCTACTAAAAAAATCGGTCTTTCGAGACTTGATCTTTCTTGTGATCATGCCAATGTTATGTAATAATGCACCGACTCTAGGTAATTAGGGTCGGGGCGTTACAGTTGGTATCAGAGGAAGTTTAGTACAAACATTGGAAGCTAGATTTAGATAAACTCTGATTAGAGCACATAGACCTAAGATGAACTTTGAGGATTATTATAGAAGAACTTCCTAGAATTTTGGTATTGTAGAAGATTTTGTGAGTTTTCCGAACAATACATCCCTGTCTGGATACGAGCAGGTAGAGGTGGCTCTGGCACAGTTGTACCTAGGGGTAAAACCCGAAAACACCGCTTTGAGCTAGACTCGAACGGGAACTGGTGCACGACAACGGGCCTTGCTGCACTCTTGGTTACGACACTCCCGGGGGATATGCTTTGGTAAATTCACAAGATTAGTATAAACCATTATTAAGGGAATACAAAAAAAATGCCCCTAAGAATATATGTCGGCAAATAGATAGTGGATAACCTAGATTTTAACATAGGGTACCCCAAGTTAGGATATATTGTTCAATTACAAGATTATCCTATTATGTCTATTTTTTTTACATTCTTATTAGATAAGTATTCAAAAACCCTAATTGTATTTTCTTTTGTTAGTTGAAACATTGAGGGAGCAAGATCACGAACAACTCTTCTCTCTCTTCCTGAAGAACTACTTACAATTATTCTCCAGAAGTCATGCGCAGACGATGTTGAAACTTTTTCAAATGTCCAAGTTACATGAAAACAACTTTATGAGACATCCAATACCTCTAGCATTGCACGATTCTTTCAAGGAACAAGTACTGACTATGGGATAATGTTGCGCTCTCAACTTTCTTACCATGCTAAGCGTGGGAAGTACCATCAGGGTCTTTTCAAATTATTCACTTTATCTCAAAATTACGATGCACTAAATGATTTTCTAGATGCTGCAGAAGAGGGAGATCTTCGAGCAGCCTATATGTATCAAATTATATATTTATGTCTTTTGGGATATACGAAAACCGATTTACCAAAACCTTATTTTGAAATATTTGAAGATGAATCAGTGAGAAGTTTTCTAAAAAAACATGTTAAAGATGATGTCTCAAAATTATATATAAGAAATACCTATTTTTTTATGATGCATCGATGCTTCCATCGATATAATCCAAAATGGATGAGGAGTTTTTGGGTAAAGGAAGTAGATGATTTTGAAAAATTCTTGAGGTACCATTGTGACACATGAACGCATTCTACCAAAAGGCAAATCCGCCTAGTCTCTCCCGAGTTCATGTTGTGATCCACATATCTCTAGTGACAAAATACATGCCTGACCCAATGCATGTACTCACCTATGAAGAATTATAACTGGAACTCGATCTATCTTATTGTGGAGAGCCTATCAGAATTCTTCATACCGAAGATCAAGTGTTGAGAAACGGATGACATGTCTGGTAAAAGATCTATGGAGAAATCATAAGATGGAAGAGGCAATGTGGGAACCTGAGGAACATATGATGAAGAACCTATGTGGAAATAAATGGATGGTGAAATGTTTAAAAGTGTTAGTGCTCTTTATTGATGGGATTACTTTGGAATAATTTTCTCTTGTATGTGTAAACCTGAAATTTATCATGTGAAAATGATATCTGAGGAAGAATTATCTTTTCTGTTGAGGATATAGTTATAAATAACCATTTGGTATTATATGATCATTGGGTTTGAGGAAATTATAAGTTATTATAATTTGGGATGAAATTGCAAGGTATGATATAACATTTGTGGTTAAATTATGTTATTTTGAGGAATTTTTCTCATTTTGGTAATATTATAAGATATAGTTTTTGAAAAAGGACAACACGTAGACCGTGTGACAACCCGTCGCGTCGGACAAAGCTGCGGGAATCGAACCCACAACCAAAGTGCGATTAGGATTTATCGCCTACCACTGGACTACGTGAAGTCCCTGGTTAGTGTGACTATTTTTTTTTAGTTAAATGATTTTATTGATCAATAATAAGTTAATTTGGGTTCTTATTTCTTATCAAATGAATACCCTTGGTATAGGAAAATGATTTGGTGCTTAAGTGGTAAATATTATTTTGGAAGATGTTCGATTTGTTGGGAACACTATATGCCCAAGGAAAATAGAATACTATGGGGTTTCATTTGAGGATTAATGGTAGATTTTTATCTATGTTTTTATTGTGGATTTATAGTGATTTGGGTTATTTATGGAAATGATTAACCTATAATAGAGAATATGTGATTAGGTTAATTACTTTTGAGTATGTGACTTTCATTTGGAGATACAATTTAACATGGGAGACTACATAATCAAATTCTTTAATTCTTTGGGTTTAAATATTACTTTGGATTATATGGAAGGATTTTAAGGACAATTGATTATTGAATGGTATTTATTTAACATTGGGGTATTGTTGGTTTATTTTTAGAAATTAAGATTAGTGCATAATTATCTCAATGAATATCCTTTTGGGGGATCATTAGATCATTAACTAACCATTTTGGTTTTGATTAATCTTCAAAGACAATGTAAATATATGGTTTATCCTACATGGATCATGTGATTCTATAGAAGTTTATTCTAGCTCTTCCAGTGTGACCAAGTCTTCTTGAATACTCATCGTTAAAAAAAAATTGAGTTAGTGGTGGAAATTTATTAAAGAAAGAAAATATACTTAAAATTTAATTATATCTCATAATGTTCTTAGTCAATATCATAAATGAATTCCTCTTCCTTATGTAATGTAACTTAAAAAAAATGTTGTCCGTTTACTTTCCTACTAGGAGACTAATGGTCGTTTGTCCCAACACAAGTTTGCGGTTTTCTCATTGTTAACTTTCTCCTGATCATGATTTCAATCCCTCTCCATCAGAACTTGACACTTAGTTTATCATCCATATCCATGTTTTCTTACATGGAATCCTAGTATGGGTTATCTTGGATGACCCTTATACCTCTGTTTCTTTCTTTTAAAGTGATAGTTTTATTGACTCTTTTTCCGATGTGGGACTTTCCATTATATTCCCAAGGAAAATTTTAAAAATTGCGAGGACGCAATTTATTGAAGGAGGGGAGAATGTAACACCCCAAGCTTCCACGGTACGTTTCCCTTCGAATAATGCGATAGCGTGTGTTGTACGCAACCTCGAGTTCTAACACACACCACAACTAATTAAACTAGCCGTTGTGAATAGTAATACCTAATTTTTGAAATAATATATATTTTATATTTCAAAATGGACTTCATTTTTGGATTCGGAATATCGAAATTAGCCTAGGGTGAAATTTTGGTGCTTTTCGGATAACTTTTATATTTTGATGAATAGTGAAAATTACTAAATTTTAATTAAAAACAACTTTTTTAATCAAAATAATTAATAGTGATAAATTGTTAATTTGAGTGGTTTTAAAGTATATTTAGAATATATTTTTACCACTTAATATAATTTTGGTCATTGGACATAATTTTACCATTAAACCGAACATAAACAAGTGTCAATCTTTTGATAGTTATTATCTCTTAAAAACACGCTTTTTGTTTTGACAGCGGGAATTAATTTTAAATTAATTTCTGCCACTTCTGTGTTGAATATAGAAAAATGGATTCAATATTTGGAATCAGGATGTCCAAATTGTGTAAATAGGTAACTTTTATTTTTAGACATTTTGAATAATTACTGCGGTAAATATTTTATTTACCATGGTTAAGGGTAAATCCGGTAAATAAGGGTTAAAAAATAATATTATAATAATACAAAATTACCCTAAAACGTGTCCTAACCTTATTGGTGGACAATACCCGACCATGGGAATCCTTGGGTCGATTTGGAGACCCCATGGAGCCACTTGTATGTGGTAGGGACACATTATATTAATAAAGTTAAAATAAAAATAAAAATGGCATAAGCTTACATCTTTTAGAAGACCAATTTTTACATAGGGTTATACATGTTGGATTTTAGATTATAAATATTCATTAGAAAGCTAAAAAGATTTCCTACATAATGATATTTTATTTATAATTTTTAGACATCAAATAATTTAAATTAATAATGACACAATAATGATGCAATGTTTACCTCATTAATAAATCATTTAAATAAAAAAGATTATAATGATTAAAATATTATCTAAAACCTGTCCAATTCTTATTGGTTGATTTTATTTAGAATATTAGTCATCTTATCTTCGACCTCAACGATTGTTGGACCATTATAAACCGAATATAATTATATTATAAAGTAATAATTTCACTCTTTCCTAAAGAGCCCCTCCTCTCCCTTATAAAAGGAGACCACTTCTACTCATTCCTCACACCTCTCAAGCCACTTGGCTCGTCCAAACCCTGCCCATATAAGCTCCCCACATCCCTCTCCTCATCCTTGAAGCTTCCCCTTAGGCAGAAAGCATTTCAAGAAGTCCTTTGGTTCCAACCAAAGTGAGATACCTAAATTAAAGGTAACAATTTCTCTTAAATTATTTTCATTTATTTTGCTTCTACAACCCCCAAAATTTTTTTATTTCCTTTCTTTTGTAACAACACCAGTATCAACAATATACTAGGATGTTGTTATAAGAAGGATTAAAACTACACATACACACAAATCCATCTAATGGATGATGAACATAATGTTTCTGTGGATGGAAAACTAACGCCTCACGAAACGATGATTGTTCAAATACATCTTACCGCCTCTCATGGTGGCCATTATGATGGAACTATAATTAAATATGTTATTAATGATATATATTTTATATATAAGCTTCTGTAATTTCATTTTATTTCATACCATTATTCGTTTCATGTTGTATATACATACGAAAATTTCATTTGAGGAAGTGCGGACTACCGCCCCCTTAAAATGATATGACTCGTTCATACCACACATGGAACGTATAAAGGATAATTAACTTAAGTAACATATATAAAATATTATATCTTACTGGAATAGTAATATACCTTTGTATCATTTGGATTCGATTCTTTTAAAATAAAAATTAAATGGAAGTAGCGTTCGTGCGTACGTACGGACTACCGTCTCCACGAACGCGATGAGATTCATTCTCCATCGTATCCATTCAAGTATAATTATCATTTGATGATTTAAAAATGATGTTTAAGGACTTGATACCATTCTGGATTTGAATAATATACAACCTATCCTTTACAAACATGTCTTACGTAACAAAACATACAAAAGCAAACAAGTAAGTTCACACCCGAAACAACGATAATACTAAGATATTATTATCAAATCAATGTTAAAAGATCATATATGATATCATATTAAAGTAAATGATTCTTGTATTATTAAATAACAATTATTTCACCATTATACAGGAGGTAAACCTACCATCGACCAAGGAAAAAGTACAAAGTAAGGGATTCTCTTATCTCACTTTCAATTCCGTGAGATTTCCATTGTTCGCTACTAAATTATTGAAAGTGGTGTATTGTGTACTTCCATTTGATATATATTATCATGATTCACTTTATATTAATGTTATTCTGTAAATCATTTGGTGGTTATTAACTTTTGGCCATGCGACTCAGTTGATTAACGTGGTAAGGGGTTTCTTGTCTCACTTTTAATTCCGTGAGAATTCCATCGATCACCACTTAATTATTGCATGTGGTGTATGTGTACTACCCATGATTGTATTCATTGTGTAATATACTTTATTTTATGGGTATTTACATCATCATGGTATGATCTTTCTTTCATGGGTGTTTGTTTCTTAAGTTACCTAATCAATAAGGGAATTTGAGATTTCAATTTCCACTCATTTGGCTTTACACATATTTCATTGATTATATTACCCCATGATTATGTGTGGAATCACTATTCATTTGATTATGTCATAATTTCCACTCCCCTTCCTGTGGATATAAGTTTGATACACATAATCACTCCATTGATAATTCGCAATTCATTGATATGAATTCGATAAGAGTAATTTTAACTCATTCTCCATTTGTTGAGTTAAACATCCAATTCGTTGGTAAAGTTTTTACAAGAATATGTGTGAATACCCTTTGATTGATTTACACTGAATATCCAATCATATTTAGTGTATTTATATTTGTCACACATAATTATGTCGTTGATTTATCCTTAACCTAAGGATACAACCTTTATGAGAGATTTCATCTCAATTTACATTCCATTGAGACTTCTTCGATGATATACACCAAATCACTTTTATGTGGTGTATATAATGTACTTTGACATAGTATATCATGAATTCCTTTATTCTCGTGATATTACAATGTTTTGATTACCTCAATTATTTGTATTCAAGTGTCTCTCTTTTGGTTAGAAACTCTAACCAAAATACCATTTTAAAATGTTTTAAAGAATTATTCTTCTAAATCATGCTCATTAGTGTCCATATTTTAAAAATGGTTTTAAGGATTTATTTATATGGACATTAAAGTTTTAAAATTAAAAATCCTTTTAAAATTTTCAAAGTGGTATGGGACACTTTGATTCAAAATTCTACTTTTAAATGGCTTCTTGAAAAATAGTGTGACTTTTAAATGTTTTCAAGAAAAGGGGGATATTTCTCTCAAATAGTTTTGATGATTATTTTCATCTATGTCAACATCCTTCATTATCCTTGATTGAGGTTAAAGTGATACAATACAATCTTTCATATTGTATCAAATGAGTTATGTTTGACTGTGGATGTTCTATTTTTATACCATTCATGGTTTGTGGTTAAATTATTGACATTTCGTATGCTAGTTTTAATACGAATGTTTATTTTATTCTTAAACCTATTCATATGAGGAATGCATTGGACTTAATAAGTGACGGGTGGAGCCCTCTATAGCTCCTCGATGCATCGGTAGGTCTCATGAGACAAACTACTGTCTTGGCACAAGGCCTTGACAAAATCTTATTTGTAGTCTTGGCACGAGGCCTTGGCTATGTGGTTATGATAGTCTGGCATTGTGCATTCCATCATTATGAAAGTGGTTATTGATATTGCATGTGATCATTCGACTAGTAGAATATCCATGTGAGTAAGTAAATGGAATTATTTCATTTTACCTTTGCCATTTTATGCTGAAGTTCATGTTTAAAAGGCTTTTGTTTTAATTATGAATTTCCTTAAGTGTTTATGCTTATTTATGAAAGCTTCTGCTATAATGTTATCCTTACTGAGCATCTGAGCTCACCCCTTTCAATGTTTTATTTTTCCCAGGATTATGAAGAAGTAATTTATGAATGACCTGCAGGGATAGTATGAGGGGATATGAAGACAAGATGTTTTTTTATGATGTAATGTAAAAATTTATGGATGTATCTAGTTATTCCAAGGCTACTAAACAAATCGGTCTTTCGAGACTTGATCTTTCTTGTGATCATGCCAATGTTATGTAATAATGCACCGACTCTAGGTAATTAGGGTCGGGGCGTTACATTATTAATATAATTTTAATCTAAAAAAAATTCAAAAAAAGTCATATTAGATTTTCTGAACAGGCCTAAGATATGATGATACATAGTCTATATCTCCTGTGTTCTGATCATGAATAAACGTAAATTTCAAAAAAATAATAATTGAAATTAATATACACTCCTAAAAAACCCAACATAGTACGTGTCCGACCATGATAATTCTTTATTTGACACTTACTCATGTCATTAATCTTTAGTTTTTATGGTATCATATACAATTTTTAGAATTTAACTAAAAATAATAAACTATAATAAGGATATAATAGTATTTTTTACAATCAAACCCCATCTACATTTTCCTAAAACCCTTGTCAGACCATAACATGGTCAATTAATTTTTCCCAAAAGCATTGGCTGTAAACTATTTTCGAGGCATAAAATAACACCAATAGGAGAAATTTTTCGTAATTAAATATATATATAAGAGTGATTGATTCCAAATTCATCATATGATATTACCATTTAATATTTCATAGAATTCATTTATAGAAGAATTTTTTTTTAAACGATGCACATCCAAAAATTTTGGGATGACTAACCATTCAACTTAAATAGCTTAGAATTAAAAATTAAAACTAAATCTAAAGAAATATGTAGCCATGTATTATTAAAATCATAAAATACAACCATAATATTCTATAGGGGAAAAATTAAATCTCATACGTAGTGTAACATAAGAAAAAACATAATATATATACATAAATATTTTTAAAAAATCTATACAACCCCCTCCTCATGATAATAAAAACATCTCTAATTTACAACACAAACTTGACCAATCCAAATATAAAGATATGTAATATCCTAATATTTTATGAAGCATCCACCTATATAATAAAACAAAAAATATATAAATTTAATGGGATATATAGTGTGTTATAAAAGACTCATTGTATCATCTCATAACTTACTCCATGTATGTCATTTAGAAATTAAACCATGGTATTATAGTTTGAATTAATATGCATTAAAATATCTTGTTAATTAATTTTTTGACTAAAAAATAACATTAACATTTCACATATTCGATTTTTAAAAAATTTCTATAACTTTAGGAATTAAAATAATATGTTTTTGAAATACCATTAGAAAAAAATTCCAAACAAGTAAGATAAATACATTTTTTGAAGAGATAAATGGTTTAAATCTAAAATCCCATTCTTTATCCTTTTATATTTATAACCATTTTACCATTATTTTAAATAAAATAATGGGTGGTTGAGAAAATAAAATTTAGGTATATGTAAGAAAACATAACAGAAGGATATTAATAAATAAAACATAGAATAAAGAAATTAGTGAAAAATTAATAACATTTAGTGAAATAATAAAATAAATACCATATTTATAATCATACAAAGAAATAATTTCATTCCTTCTATTAATAAATAATGAATAGAAAAATAAAACAAAGTAATGTTATACAATGGTGAAATCCAAAAATGTAATCAAGGATCAATGCTATAAAAAAATTGGTAATCTGTGAAGTGTTATGGAAACACCGTTGATTTTAGTGAGACATTATTTAATTAAAATAGAACGTATATAATTTTGGAAGAGAATATGTATACAACATAATTCATTAATTGTTAAGGATAAAATATCGAGAGTATGAAAAACACTAGGGAACCAATTTCTATAAAGGATATGGTATTTTTATGACATTTATGAATTTTTTTCTCAAGGTGTATTATCTATACTCACATCACACCCATGGACACACCAACAGTGATTAGAACATCCAATTATAGAAGTAACCATTATCCTTAGATTAATAAGTTCTAGAATGGACTCGTGAGGGGAAGGAATTATGGGGAAGTAGATAACCACTACCTATGGGAAATAGTGTCTTAGTGAGCATATGTATAATTTACAATTTATATGACATTCAATATGAAGGATAATTCCTTGTTCAAGAATTTTTATGAGTCATAACATCATCTTATATGATAATGGGTTCCCATGATACATTAATAAAAAAATTACAAATCTCAATTTTCAATCTTAAATGACACATTATGTATATTTTATCCCAATGAAGGGTTTCCATTTTAAGTAAAAAATAATTTTTTTCAAATACACAATTAAACTATATATTTAAAAACAAATCCACAAACCAACTATTTTTGAATAATTTAGTTTCTATGAATTTACTTAAAGCATAATTTTTATAATTATGAAACATGGCTAATTGGTATGTATTTCATGGTTATATAATGAACAAAGACCTCATTTAATAATTAATATAAGTAAAATTAATCACTAAATCGCATTTCATCAACGAGGAGGATGAATATTTTGTCAATATTATCCTCATTCATATAAAAACCCACCAATTAATATCATGAATTTTATCCCTATATAGGATATAATCGAGGGTTTTTAGGAAATATAACATAGATAGTGTATGTAGTCTGGATTGATTCCCATATTTATTTTATACTACATAAAAGATTTCTAAAAAAGGTGGTGTTTTGGAATTTCTTCCAAAGTTTTTAGGTGAATCACTCTATAGATCCACTTGTGTTATTATTGTCACAATCAGTACCAATGTTGAAATATAGGCTACTTTGATCAACATTAGACGATGAACACATCTAATTAAACTTATATATGTAATCATCCTGATTTTTAAAGGAGGATTATCTATCATTCGTCCCAAAAGTATATCATATAGGCAAATTATATTTTTTAATAGAATAAAAATACATGGTTTCTTTGATTTTATATTAGATATATAATATTATCTTAAGAAAAAATAATTCATTACCAATATTTCAGTTAAAATTTACATGGAAAAAATATTATGAAAAAAATATATGAATTTAAATATGGAAGTTATAAGATAGTTTTCTATTGTAGAGTGGGTGTATGACATATTTTTTCATTTGAATTTATCTCTATAGTTGATGACTTATTTGATGGGTATGATGTTTGGTTTCTCCAATTGAATATGTACCTTCAATTGAAGAAATACTTTTTCACTATGGTTATTTATTTTTTCAGGGTTCTTTCTCAGTAAAAATCTCAAAAAATTCAATTAATTCTTGAGATGCCCCCTATTGATATAATTACAATTTTATAGGTATATAAGTTTTTTTCTTTACTGGTGGAGTTTTATTTTTGATCAATTCAAGATATGATGATACTTATTATTTTTTTAATGGATTTAAAATATTAGGGGAGATAATAGAATCATATTCATTTGAAAAATATATATCCCAAAGTACTTTTAACATTATTAAATATAGAAGAGATTTCCCAAATTGAAATTCTATCTGTCTATCTTGGAGATCCACTAAAAAATGGGAGGATTCATGTCAACCATTTTTCTAGATTACTGGAAAGAATCATTGGGTGATTCCATAAATTTAGGACATTTTTTATTTCATTTAGGGGTACGATTAATTTTATAATAATTGTGTAATCTAACATTTAAATGAACATCCTTCTTGTAATTAGAGTTAGAAAAATTGTTATATGGATAATCGATAAAACAAATACATGGATTTGCATTGGGATTACATCAAAAGGATAATTTTCATTGAATGAGATAATCATTGAAAGGAAATTCATTTGATGAAGGAATATTTAATGTGTGGATATATTATTAATTAATATATTTAATTTATTACAATATTTCATGGTACTTGTTATTGAGGTACTAGTTATGGTTGAATCTCATTGAGGATAAGTAAGAAAGATTATGAGGCTCATTATGTAAATAATATTTCGAGGTATATAGCCTCTATAATATTCAACAATGAACACATTTTTGTTTTCTTAATCCCATAAAATAGATAATTTGTTATAATAATATTCATTTTAGGATGGTAATTGGGTTATCTAACCAATATTCTTTCATGGGTTCATGTATCCAAGTAAAACATTTTAGGAAGTAATAGATCACCCAACACTTCCTAATAATGTGATTGATGTGGAACCATAAGGAATTATTTACAATATTAGATTGGTTTATGAGATGGATAATTTTATGTTTATTACCCTTATATAAGGTTGTTTCTTCGCATATGGATTTTGTAAAATCATTCATTCTATAGATAAAACAGATACATGAGATAATGTGGAATAAATGAACAACTTACTATCCTTGTAAAAATACTATATCCATTGTTTTTGAAAAAATTATGTCCTTACTAATAAAATGAATCAGTTTTGAGGTATCCATTTTGTATTTAAATGATAATCCTCAATAAAATCTATTAAACAAGTTTATGATAATTTATTTGTAAGGTTTGGATGAGTAAGGTTTATAGGGAATTTCATGGTGATACTTTTTTGAGTTTTTTTTATCTTCAAATCTCATGATATTCTTAGGATCACTATCTTTCATAAATTAAAAGTTTTGTAATGTAAGGTCAGGGTTAAAATTATTGGTTTTATAGATGGTTATTGTGTTATTTTTAAATTTAACACCTAAATGGTAAAAAATATGTTGGAATGCATGCATATTTGTTTTAAGAAAATAGTTATAACTATCATTTAATGATAATTTTTTGTCATTTATAATTTTAATTGCAAAAAAAAAGGTCATCTACACTTGTGATCAATATGTTATTTGGGGTCTGATAAAACCAACTTGTTTTTTTGGTAAATAGTAACACACCCCTATGAATATTAATATTAATTGTCATATGACAATTATGAATCGTAAATCATATTATTATTTTTTTTTCATAAAGTTATAAGATAATAAGATCATGATAAATTTTTCAAGGTGTTAAAAATTGTGTTATAGTCTTAAATTTGTTTTTTTAATAAATTATAATTTTATTTAAAAATAATATTAATAATAATTAGAAAATTATTTTAAAAAAATGAGTTTATTTTTAAATTCTACACATTAAAAAATTGAAGGGTGAATTTTTGGGGGTTTTCTGAAATTCATGAATAATTTATTAATATTAAAATATAATAAATTATGATAAATGATAAATACTTGTTTTTCTACATAATATGTCATTCAAGGAAGATTTTAGAAATCATAGTTCGGATTCACATTCAATTATTATTACTTTGGGTCACATCTATCAAAACATGTTCAAGTATTGAACAACAATATTAAACTAATGATTAAAATAATACAAAACCCCTCCTCTCCTCCACTATAAATACCACCCACATTTCCCTCTTCCTCTCACCCCTCTCAAGCCTTTTTCATTATCTAGGTTCTCCCAAATATTGTTAACAAGTCTCTTCCCATGTCCATGACATTTTGGTCTCACCAAAATTTCGTAACCAAATTTCATTAGGAGGAACTCTAAGGGATGAGATCAAGAGGTAAGAATCCACTTTCATTTTCTTGTGTTTACATTTCAATTTTATTCTTTTATTAATCTATCTTCACAATCTAATTATAAAATAGGAATTAAATATATATTATTATATATAGGAAGGATTTTTTTCATGTTTATGGAAATATTCAGAGTCATTCATCCTATCCTCTTCCTCTTATTCTAAAAATAATAACACCATTAGTGATGTGATGATTAACCAAAATTGTAGATGATGTTTTTACAATTTTCATTACATACTTCAAAATTGGTTAGAAAACAATTTTCATGGTTAAAAAAGAATTTAAAGTGTATGATATATCATAATCAATGTTTGAGAATAAAAATATATATATAAATTTTATTAATATAATGAATCTAGTTCATGATTATCATGAAGCCGCAAAAATAATCTAAACGGATATCACTAAAGATTTATCTAATGATTTATCATCATAACATAAACCAAAATTAGGTATGGAATAATTTAATATTCCTGACACTTATTAATACTATTTCTTTAAAATTTTGGAATTTCATTTTGATACGACAAGAAAATGAAATACAAACCGGCTAGAGAAATCATGTAAATAATGCACCCGAAACAATGGAAAGAACAAAATACTAACAATTAAAGGGTAAAATGATGTTATGAAAATAGTATATAAGGTGTTATAAAATTTAATATGTTTATGTTAGATATTAATAACACTCTTTGAACCATTATATAAAAGGTTTAAACATGTTTTAAGTAATAATAACATGATGTAAGGGAATTCATAAACAAATTTTCAATACTTGGGTTAACCTTATAGTTAATTCATTATGTGGTATTAAGATTGTTTGAGTGATGAGAATTTTCATATATTATATTATATTATATGTATTTATAGTTGTTACACATATCCATTCCTTTCCATTAATTCTCACTCCTAATATATTTCTAAGGGACTTTACTTTTAAAGTCCTATTCAAAGTATCCTTAATGAAATTCAGAAAGATTGATATATATATATATATGGAATGAGTGTTTTCTCCTAATTTCATGATACTTTATTAAATTGATATGTTCCATCAGAATATATATGTTGTGTTGATCCCATTTTATCTTATGATATGTTGGGTCGAACCCGTTATTGCTCAAGATATGGTGGGTGAGCCCCATTATAGCTCTCTCATGCATTACATATTCTAAAGATGAAATTTGACCAAATGGTTATTCCATGTGTAAGTTTAATTATAATAGTGATATGGTAAATATGTCCCATGTAAGTTACATGATGTTTCCATTCCTGTTAATGAGTTTTTATGAAATGGGTTTTATTGGTTTTTATGTTATCACTTGACTAATGATTTCTTTCCTTATATCCATTTCTGATATTTTTTGTACTCATACCATGTTATTAAATGTTTTCATAGGTTATAAGGATTTATTAGTGAATGAATGAATAAAATATAAATTTAAGATATATTTTTCAAAGAAACTATGTTTTCATTTATGTTTTATATTTTGGAAAAACTGGATACTATTTTTGTACTATCTTCACGTATGATGTTATGTATGTTTTATGTCAATATTTTTTTTAAAACAATAATCCTAAAAATATCCTCAATGTATAAGAATGATTTTTATTATATAAAACTCAATATTGTTTAATGTTTTCAGGTTGGGTCCTTATAATCAGTATCAGAGTATGGTTTTGATAACTTTATGCGTCAGGGTGATGTTAAAAGAATACCATAAATGATTTTTACTCAATGGTAATTTGAAATGTTATATAATTTTGATATTAACATGTTGCTTTATCTAATATTTGTCTATTCAGAATTGTTTTCCGTAGAAGAAATAGGGAAGCTGATATGGGAAGTAAATAAAAGGATGATGTCAGTCTAAATATGTAGCTTGGAATGGTGGGAATCATAACTGAGTAGTTTGTGACAAAAATGGCATAGTTCACTAATGAAATAAATAGGGGATGTATCCATGTAATATATTAACATGATCTACCACTGAGAAACATGTCTTTTATTGTGAATTTAGGAGGAAAAATCCTCCATAATTCTAAGGAACCATAGATCCAGTGATAGTCGAAGGATGGATTAATTTTCTAGAAAAGATATTTGACGCCATTTGAAATTATGAAAGTCGAAAGTTATTACTATAAATTTATCATTTGGAAGTTAAATAGGATCAATGGTGTTCTATAGTAAATAATATAAGAAAAATAGATGATATTGACCGTTTGGAATGAGATGATTTTAAGTGACTTTTTTAAAAAAATATTTTCCTAAAACTATTCGAATCAGAATGGAGAAAAAATTATCAGAACTAAAGAAAAAAAGAAGATGACTCTATAGACGCATATGAATCCAATTTTACAAGACTCATCATGCAAAAACCAGATTTTATGTGGGATTTTGATAGTAAATTAATAGATTTTTTTTAGGTTTGAAATAATTTCTTATAAGTTCATTAGCTTCACGAGAGTATAAACGATATGAAAAACATGTTATTTGTAGTAAAAAAACTAAAATGGAGTTTTCTGACACGTATATGCCTCATGTTGAAACTAATAAGAAGTTGTAAGATTGGTATGAATTGTGGAATAATTCTTCAATAGAATATGGAGGTAAGAAAAATCATTTTCCATTCTTATAAATAGTGAGGTAAAAATCATCCTAGTGAATGTATTGGAAACTCTATGAAATTATGACAATGTGGAATGTTTGGACGCATGTCTCATGAGTGCATGGAAAGTGATCTGAAAATTAATGATAATCCAATATTTAGATTCATTAACAGTAAGTAACTGGGTAATTTTGGTAATGTTTGTCTGAATCTATTCACTCAGGTGGGGAATCAGTAAGATTGGAAGAAGAAGGGTGTAGTAAGTTCGTTTTAAACTAGTTTAGAAGATATTCTACCATAAAATTAGGTGGTATCAGGTAAACATATCCTTTTTATAGTTTTCAAAAATGTGTTGTTGGATTATGAGACTACACATTCCATTATTTCTAAGAATGTTTTGGAAAAATTTGGAATTACACCTCATTAAATGATACCAGAACTCAAAGTAAAAAGAACATAAAAGAACTATTTTGATGAGGAGAAATTATAAGAATATACCTATCCTTTTACAAGGAAGTATTTGACCTACAAAACCGATTGTATTTCCACTAGTGGATTTTGATGTTATTCAAGGTATAGATTGGATTTCTTTTAATCATGATAAGACATATTGAAGAGATAAAGAAGTTTCCTTTCAGAAAGACTTTCAGTTTGTGTACAATAATGAAGCCATATCATTAATAAAATATGAGGATTCTATAAAACGAATAAAATATAGAAATTAAATTTATCTTTATCATATTTTTTTAAAAATAATGGAACAACCAATATTAATTATGTACTATTGGTAAATGAATACCTAGATATTTTTCATGGTGATTTTTCTGGTGATATTCCTAATGAAGAGGTTGAATTTATTATTTACTTAGTTCTTAATTCTAAGACAATTTTAAACACACTTATATAATGTCCCAAGTGGGACTTATGGAATAAAAAAGGAACCTACATGAATTATTTGATAAAGGCTTTATCTGACCTAGCATATCACCATCAGGAGAACCTATCTTATTTGTTAAAAAAGATAGTTTAATGAGGATTTTCATTGATTATAGAGACTTGAATAACATTAAAATTAATAACCAGTATCATTTTCCCAATATTGATGATTTGGTTGATCATATTTACGGAGCATAGAATTTTTAAAAGGTTTACATGAGGTTGGGGTACCTTCAGTTGAAAGTACTGGATGCAGACATCCCAAAGATTGTGTTCTGTACTATATATAGTCATTATAAATTTGTTGTTATATATTTTGGGTTATATAATGTAATAGATGTATTAAGGAATCTTTTTAATACATTATTTAATGATTTATTCGGTATGTTTGTGGTAGTATTTATTGGTTACATTATGGGGTATTCTCAAAGAGAAGAGAAGCATGAAAAAATGTAATGGTTGTTTTCTAACCCTTAAAAAAATAAACAGTATGTGAAATTCATCATGTTTGAATTTTGGTTTCAAAAAATTTATTTCCTTGGTCACATTGCTGCAAAAGATGGAAGAACTGTTAATACTACTAAGAAGAAGGTTGTTGTTGAATGGAAAACACCCAAAATATAACAGAGATTCAAATTTTCCTTAGTTTGGTAGGCTATTACCGGAGGGTTCATGAATAAAGCATAGATTTATATACTCCACTAAAAAAATAACATGAAAAATAGTTACATTCATATGGAAAAAATGACGTGATGATTGTTTTCAGGAATTGAAAAAAGGATAATTGAATTATCCAGTCCTGACCCTACCTTTCATAGGGGGTGAATTTTTCATCTACAGTGATGCTTCACTAAAGGGTCTTTGTTGTGTACTGATGTAGAAGGATTAGGTAATTACTTATACATTATGATAATTAAAACCTCATGAGTTACACTCTCACACACTAGATTTGGAATTGGATGATGTGGTTTTTTCATTGAAAATTTGGAGGCCTCATTTATACGGAGCCAAATTTCAAATACTTTATCACAATAAAAGTCTATAGAATATATTCACATAGAATGAATTAAAAACGAGGAAAAAAAGATGGATTTTGTAGATAAAATATTATGATTTCACGATCAATTACCATCTAGGAAAGCCAAAAAATGTGGTGGAATCCTTGAGTCGAATGAACCGTGCATTCTTAACCATGTTATATTTTCAAAATAACCCCATGATTAATTATTTGATTTATTTTGTCCTGGATGTTGATAGTATATGATATTTATCTATTATGTTTCTTGTTTTCAGGCATTCACCTATGTCCTACAGAATTAAGAAAGTGCCAAAAGAAGATGCAGAGTTATAGAAAGAGGTAAAATTTGTTAAAATGTGTATGTTACTAGAATTTAACCTTGATAATGATTGTTAATTGAGTATTTGGAAGATATTATGTGTTCCTGATGATTATTAGCTGAATAAATAATTGTTATGTGAAGCTCACAGTTCTCCATTTTCAGTTTATCCCAACAGCATGAAGATGTATAAAGATCTTCAAGAGTATTACTATTATGATGGAATGAAAACAGATAATGATAATTTTACCATGAAATTATTGACATGTTACAAGGATAAAGAAGAGTATTAGTTACCGAATGGGATGCTTCAGCCTTTCCCTCTACGAGAGTGGAAATGGTAAAATGTATCCATTGACATTGTGGTGGGGATACCAAAGACATATCATGGTAATAATGAAATATGGATTATTGTTGATAGACTAAAAAAATATTCCCATTTCATTCCTTTTCGAGATAACATGTATATGGATCATCTTTCTAGAATGTACCTCAAAGATATTGTCAGGTTACATGGTGTTCCCCATTCCACTGTATATGACCATGATCCTGTGTTCACTTATATCTTTTAGAAATTCCTTTAGAGATCATTGGTAATAGAATTAAATTGTAGTATAGATTTTCACCCCCAATCAGATGGGAAGTTAGAATAGACGATTCATAAATTGGATGATATGATTTTTGCTTATTCAATGATCTAAAATGGGAGTTGGGAACAACATATTTCATTAGATTGGATTTCATATAAAAACATTTTTTCATTACTGTATATAGATGGAACCATTAGAGGTAATATATGGGAAGCGATGTTGATCTCCATATTTTTAGGATGAAGTCAGGGGAAAAAGTTGAAGGGAATATAATTAGTAGATGAAGTGGATGAGAAAGAGATGATGGTACAACAATACCAGAGGATAGCTTAGGGAAAATAGAAAATTTATACCGATAAAAGAAAAATAGACTTCTCTTTCGAGATATGTGATATTTTATTTATAGAATCTCACAATGGAAATGTGTTGTGCATTTTGGTAAGAAAGCGAAGATGATCCCACAGTTCATTATACTTTATGAAATCCATTATAAACTTGGACCAGTTTCCTGCTGAGTAGAATTTCCTATGATTTTATCAGAGGTACACAATTATTTTCATGTTATATTTTTGGGAAAGTATGTCCTAGATTCATCTAATGTTCCGAGCCCCGAAGAAGTTCGTCTAGAGTGGAACCTTACTTATGTATAGGGACCAGATCAAATAATTTACCGTAGAGAGAAAGTATTGAGGAATATGTTAATCCACTAGGTAAAAGTAGTAACATCCCAGGTAAATAAAGAATATGGAATTTCCTTATTTATTAATATTTGTGAATAAAATGTTAATATTACTTTAAATGGAATGCAATGTTCTATTGCGTACCCAGTACGCAACAATGACATTCTTTGAAATCTTACGTTGTACACTAATAATATAATAATTTTATTTTAAATGGTATTTAACACATAGCCATTATAATGGTGATAATGAATAGAACTAACTAGAAAATTATTATATATGTTTGTTAACTATTTTTACATTTTTCTAATAAAAGTTAGAGGCTTAAAATAATAAAAGAATCCTATTTTGAGCAATAATATTATAATGTTCTTTAAAAGGTCGATTAACCGCTTTTTGATGGAAACCCCATTTTAAAAATAAATTATTTTAAATTTTATATATTATATTTGACAAAATAAAATCCTTATCTAGAATCAGGGAATCAACATTTACTTTTTGTAAATGTTTGTTATTTTTCAGATAAAGTTCATTTTTAAATAAATAGTGAAAATGTTGTTTATTAATTCAAAACCTACTTTTTAATCTAATTTATTTAAATGGATAGATTATCAATTTAATTTGGATTAATTTCTATTTGAAATATATTATTACCATTTAATCTAATGGTGTTCATTGAAATTAATTTCACTTTGAAATTGGACATAAACAAGTGTCAATCTTTGATAGATATTGCTTTATAAAAACACTCTATTTGTTTTGACAGTGGAATTAATTATAGAATTAATTAATGATATGTATATGTTTTGAATTTGGTAAAATGGAAATCATTTTTGAATCTGAAATATCAAATTTACTTTGGATAGATATTTTGTATTTTTCTGACAAATATTTTTTTTAATGAATAGTGAAAAATATCGATTTTTACTTCAAAACCTCTTTTTCATATAATTTTATTATATAGTTAGATATTCCTTTTAATTAGTTGAAAAGGTTAATTGAATTATAATTTTATCACTTAATTCAGTGTTTTTCATTGGAAGTAATTTCACTTTTCGATTGGATGTAAATACAAGTCAATATTTTGATAAATTTTACTTCTTAAAAAACTCTTCTTTGGTTTTGAGAATGAGAATTATTTTTAAATTAATTTCTTCAATTTCGGTATTTATAATTTGGTAAAATTGATTCCATATTTGGAATCATTATTTCAAATTATGTAATTAATACTCTTTTGTTTTTGGACATTATAGATAGTAATGACAACAATTATCTTCAATTATCATGATTAATTAGTAATCTGGTAGTTAAGGTTAATAAAATAATATCATAATAATATAAAATGACCCCAAAATATTTCCAAACAATTTTTTTTATATCATGGCCAACCATGGTATGCCTTGTTCCAACTTAGGGACCCCATGGAATCACTTTTTTGTGATAGTGACCTTTTATCATATTATTTTTAAAGAAAGGAAAATATAACAAAACTATGTAACACCTAAGTAAAACAATTTTAATTTTTTTTAGTTAAATGAAATATTAGACTATAAATAGTAATTTTAAAGCTAATAATATTTCCTACATCTTGGTATTTTTTTATATTTTTAGACATTAAATAAATAAATTTATTTATTACACCATGATGATGCAGTGATTACCTCATTAATAAATGATTTAAATAAAATGAAAAGATAAGGTAAAATATAAGACTTCCGCTTGTCCAAAACCTATTTTATATGTGGAGTTTGAACTATTGTCACCTTATCATCATAATATATCATTGTTGGACCTCTAAAATCCGAAAAACATTTTATAATAAAGTAACATTTCATGACTTTCCAAATTTGACCCTCCTCCCTCTTATAAAAGGCCCCCACCTCTACCCCCTTACCCACACCTATCAATCCCTTGGATAATCCAAACTCTGATCATATTATCTGTTTGAATCTCTCTCTTACTCCTAAAAGCCTCACTTTGGGCATAAGTCTTTCCAAGGAAGCCTTTTGGTCAAATCAAAAAGAGTTACCCGATTTAGAGGTAATATCTTTTCTCGAGTTTCATTCTTTTATTTTCCTTCTTAAATAACCACTATAATATTTTTATTTGATCCCATTATAACACTAGTGTCCTAAATATACGATGATGTTTTTATGATAAGGATTATACCTACAAATACACACACCTCTATCTATTTGTTAAAGAACATACTATTTCTGTGGGTGGCGAATTACTACCTCACGAAACGATGATTGTTCAATCTTCTTTTAACACCTTTTATGGTTACCATTATGATGGAACTATATTTATATATGATATATATTATATTTATGTACTCTCTATGTTCATGTGTTTTATATTTAAAACATACCTTTATGCTTTTCATGTTGTGAAAATGCAATAATTTCATCTGAGGAAGTGTGGACTACCGCCCCCTCAAGTGTTGTGACTCATTCATGCCAAACATGGAATTTATAAAGAATGTAATTAATGAACTTTTTTTACCTATATAAAATATATATTATACTGTAATTATAATATATATATATATATGTCTCATTTATTTTTCCTTCCTTTAATATGACAAAGAAATGAAATTAGCATTCATGCGTACGTACGGCCTACCATTTCCATGAACGGTGCATTTCATTTTTTATCTCCAAATTTAATGGAATAGTATAAAATTAATATATAGCTGATATATATGATATTTAAATCATTAATAACATTTTGGAGATGATGTACTTATAAATTCATGGGAAATTATTTTCAAACAAGTTCATTTTTGTCTCTTGTACCGAACATCGACAAAACATATGATGTGAACTCACATAATTAACTAATTATTATAACATGATAAAATGTGATATGAATTGAATAATAAAATTTAAATGAATTACTTTAGAAATTATAAATTGACCTATGTTTATTATTCAAGAATATATAGAAACGAACAAGACAAGTCGGACTTGAGGGGAGGAGATTTCTTATCTCACTTTTAATTCTGTGAGATTTCCATTGTTCGCCAATTTTTTGTTGAATGTGGTTTATTGTGTACTTCCATTTGATATATATTATCATTATTGTTTTTATATTCATGGTATTATGAGATTCATTTGTATCTTATTATCTTTTGATCATACGACTCGATTTATTACAATGAGGTAAAAGGTTTTTATCTCACTATTTATTCCTGTGTGATTCATGCTATATTTTTCACTATCTCCTTTGAGTGGTGCATGTACTTCCCATTATTCTACACTTTTTGTAATATAAATTTGTTTATGGGTATTTACATCAATTTTTTATGATCCTTCTTTCATGGGGTGTATGTTTCAAAAGTTACCTAAACCAGTAAGGTAACTTTTCACCCTCCTCTTTTTAAAAAACTTATTTTTGTTGGGTCTTTTAATTTACATCTTCTTATGTTGGGATATGTTCTTATATATCCTTATTATGTAAATTTTATATAAAAGTGATGAGATACCCTTTTTATCTCTCATAAACTCATTTTCTGAATTTTAAAGTGATGTAGTTAGGCTCTCGAATTTCAATAAGGGGACTTCTTAACCTAATTTCAATTCTTTGGGTTAAACCTCTACTTCTTGATTATGTTATGATATTAATATGTGTGGATGACCTTTGATTGGTTTACACTTAATATCCACTTATATTTAGTGTATTTATATTTTTCACACATAATTATGTAATGGATTTTCCTTATTCTAAGGATACTATCTTTGTAAGGGACTTCTTCTCAATCTACATTTTATTGAGTCATCCTTTGATTTATACACGACATTCTTTTATGTGGTGTATAAAAACCTTTTGACTATTCATTTCATTAAAATGGAATCTTTTCTCTATGAAGTGTTTTAATAAATGACAAAAATGAATGTTTCTTTTTTTGACGTAAGTGGTGACAAATACTTTTTCCACCACCGCGAGTATTATTTTATCTTTGGATTCTTAAACATGACGTAATGTTTTTAAAAGGAAAATAAATAATATATACTCTTTTTATGTATTACGGTATTTAAAATGGTTTTTAGAATGTATTTATTATTTCAATATCTTAAAAGGTTATATTGTTATTGCAATGTGGGAATGCAATCTTTCCTTTATGATTAAGTTAGGTGTTATGTTTATGTTATGGTTGTTGGGCATTGATTATGATGTCGGTTGGTTCCATGATAAACTAAGGGCGGATGAGACCAAGATATCTCTCCAATTAATTGGGTAATGCGAAGGAGTTACACTCAAAGGTTTCTCCGAAGATATTTATGGAATATACTGTGATGGATATTCCAAACGAAACAATGAGGGTTTCTCCCTACGTAATAATGTTATGAATGCCTCAAGTTACCTTTATGTTTAATGATTTCTATGTGTATTTCACAAATATTATGGTTTCTTGGGATATGTTAAAAAAATTATGTTTTGTATATATTGATGATCTAATGTTTTCATTCATTGTGTATCCCTTACTGAGCTTTTTATGCTCATCCCAAGTTTTTGAAATGTTTTCCACAGTACTTAAAGATGAATAGGGTCAAGGATGGGATAATGGAAAGCCATGATATATAAAACATGGATCTAGACATGTTTTTAAGTGTTTTTATTTTATGAAAAAAATGGAAACTGAGTAGAAGTGTATACTTTGTAATATTTTGAGACGTAATAGTTTTGTTATAATTCTCTAAAATAGTAAACCTGAAAATATCCTCATTGTGAATTATTCATTTAATTCAAGATTATGTGATGTTTTAAGGCCGAGTACTTATAACAATTTTTTTGGAGAAATCACATGGTAGAGGAAGTAACATAGGAATATGAAAATTCTATGAGGGAGAAGTACCCTCACTTCTTTAATAAGTAAATAAAATTGAGAGGACACAATTTACAGAAAGCATGGAGAATGTAACACCAAAAGGGCTTAAAAATAAATTGTAATGCATGAAACCTTTATTAAATTAGATAGTTATAACAGGGCTTTAAACATAATTATTTCACTTCTTTGATTTGAATTTCAAAAAAAACATGCAACTACGGTTGTGATCAGTATATTATTTGGAGGCTGATAGAACCAATTTTTTTTAATAGTAACATACCATTATGAATAGTAATATGACCCTTATGAATATTAAATAGTATGATTATATTATCTTTATAAGGTTGTAAGATAATTAGATATTGATTAATTTTTTATGGTGTTAAAAAATGAGTTATAGTTTTAAAATTCTTAACTTTTATGAAATTGTGATTTTATTTAAAAATTATAATTATAATTTTGGGAAAATTATTTCAAAAAAAGGAGTTCATTTTTTAATTATACATCCCAAAAATTGGTTTGGTGAATTTTTGGTATTTTTTTCTAAAATTCATGAATTTTTTATGAATAATAAAATACGATAAATTAGGATAAATGTTTAATACTTGGTTTACAACATAATATGTGATGAAAAGATGATGTAAGCACACCTTTTTTTAATTCACATACAATTATTACTGTTTGGGGTCACATGAATCATGAATATTCATAATCTTGAGAAAAATATTAAACTAATGATTAAAATAATCTAAACCCCCTCCTTTCCTCCATTATAAATACCACATTCCTTCCCCTATTTTATCACACATCTCAATAGATAATCATAGTCAAAATTCTTCCCAATCTACTTACAACATCACTTCCCCATGACTGTGACATACTAGTCTCCCCAAAATTCCTAAACCAATGGCCTTAAAAAGGTTCACAAGGAGAAGTAATCGAGAGGTATGAATACTCTTTCATTTTCTTTTGTTTTCAATTCAATTATTTTATTTTCTTATACTATGTTCACCTCATCTTATCAAAGAGGAATTAATTATAAAGTATGATATATATGATGTAATTTTATCAAGTTTATGGAAAAATTCATCATTTTTATTCTTCTCTTCTTCCTCCAATTCTAAAAATAAAAACACCTTCCATGATATGCCAATTTACCAAAATTGTGGATTATTTTTATGCAATTTACATTATTTCCATCCAAACAGGTTATAAAACCATTTTAAAAATTGAAATAAAATTTAATGTGTATTAAATATCATATTTCATGTTCTACATTTCACATCTATACGTATTATTATGTCATATAATGAATCTTGTTTGTGATTATCAAAGACCCACTAAAAGGATCTAAACTGATATCACTAAAGATTTATCTATTGATTCATCCACATACCATATAACCAAAATGAGGTATTGAATCATTTAATATTATTTATGTAAATTAATACTATTTCATTCCACTTCTAGAGTTTTATTTCCATAGGATAAGAAAATAAAATACAAACGGACCATAGAAATTTTGTAAAGAATGCACCTAAAAAAATGGAAGGAACAAAATACTAAAAATTAAAGGGTGAAATGATGTTATGAAATGATAATATATGGTGTTATAAACATTGATATGTTGATTTAAGATATTGATTATTCTATTTTAACCATTATACATGATGCTTAAAAATATTTTAAGTAAGACAAATCCGATATATGGGTATTCATAACCTAATTTCCAATCATTGGATTAACCTTCTACTATATTGATTATGTGGTATTAAGAATATTTGTGTGATAAATTTTTGTTTATATTTTTTTGTATTATGTTTATTTATAGTGGAGACACATAACGATTACTTTATATTAATTCTAACTCCAATTATATTTTTAAAGTGATTTCCTTTTAAATTACCTTTAAAAGTCTCTTTAATAAAATTATGAAATATTGTTATATAAATATATATATGTCTTGAGTGGTTTATACTGATTATATGATACATTATTACCATTTTATGTTACTTGGACATAATTTTATTGTTTGGATCCCATTATAGCTCTAGATATGTTGGGTTGAGCACATTATAGGTCAAGATATGATGGGTAAGACCCATTATAGCTCTCCAATGTATTGGGTACTCTGGAGATGGAATTTGATCAAATGGTTATTCCATGTGTAAGGGAGATTGTAAGAGTGATATAGTAAATATGTCCCCTGGAAAAAACATGATATTTCCATTCGTGTTAACAATTTTTTCTGAAATGGGTTTTATTTTTTTTATGTTATCACATGACTAACGATTTAATTCCATATATTCATTACTGAGATTTTTATACTCATCCCATTTTTCTAAATGTTATTCATAGGTTACAATGATGTTTATGAGAAAGATTGAAGAAAATTTAAATGTCATGATTTTTTTTCAATGAAATTATTTTTTTATTTATTTTTTATATTTTCGAAAAGGTGGAAACTATTTTAGTAGAATCTTCATGTATGATGTTAATATTGTTTTACGTCTTTATTTCTCAGAAAATCTAAACCTAAAAATATCCTCAATGTTTAATAATGTATTTTATTTTATAAAACTCGGGATTATGTAATTTTTAAAGGAGAAATTCATATAAGTAAGAACATAATGATTCTTGGAACCTTGATTCTCTGAAAAGTACCAGCCATTGGAAAACTAATGGTTCCCTCCTAATTTTTATGTTTACCATGTTGTGTATATGTAGTGGTACATTTTTTAAAAACTGTATCACATATGTCCCTTAGACCCATATTGGCCTTGGTGGGATTCTTCCCCACCACATGTCGTCTACTATACCACCTCATACTGCTCTAAAAAAGATATAACAAATTATAATAGAATTATTCCTGGAAGAAGTCTTATTTATGGTGCTTGAGGATTGATAGTGATGTATCTTATTTATTCATATTGTCAATTTAGTATTCTAAATGATGTATCTCAGGCCATGTTTAGTAGGATTATTGTTTATAAATCTATAACAAATACCACTCTTCATTAGAATCTAATATGACACAACATGTAATGATTTGGAAAGGTTATCATCATATCTAATAATAAATAGAGTGTCTTCTTTTGGATATAATTGGATCATTATCCCATGTGTAGTAATTATACACACCAATAATGAGGTAAAATTGTAGGGGATTTACTAGCCTCCAAATTATGCTTTTTTAAAAAACATTGGTTTTTCTAGTATATTATCACTTCCCATAAATTTTTCAGCATTATCTATTGTTATGCCTTTGGATTAATTATTTTAGACTCCCAAACATGGACTTTTTTATTTTACACCTCATACGAAATATTAGTATTATTAATAAATCATTTTATCACACTAAATACATTGATTATTATTTTTATAATGAAATCAAAAAATTAATGTTTTACAAATTTAACAAGAAAAAATAAATACCTTATAATAAAATAACTAATCATTAATGTGACCAAGAAAACTCCAATTAATGAAGAATAAAAAAACATTATAGTAAATAATTACAATTTATAATATTTATATCAATGTAATTGTATTAAATTAATTCATGAAAAATGGAGGATAGTGATTACACAATGATATAGTAATTATTTTAATAGGTATACATTTGTTTAAAATTGTTTATGGGTTTTAGGATCTCATTATTAAATAATTTATATTTATTTATTTTTCTTTGGATGACAAAACATTCAAAATTAAAAAATTAAATTATTGTAAAAATGGACATCAATTATGTAATTTTACAAATATATTACATAAATCGATCAAAACATCAGGGATTCATTTTTTGGATTATAACATCAATGGTAAACTATATATTTATCTATATCAGGAGATAGATTAAATTATAAGAGTCGCAATTGGAACCAATAAATGAAGAAAATGTGGGAAAGTTGGATTGGTCCACTCTTATCAAGTAATGTTAGAATGTGTGATAAATATGTCAAATTTGAAATATGTCGTTGAAATTAGAATTAAAATTGTAATTTCTAATTGTTTAAAAAAATTCAGATAAAAAAATATTTTATATGTCATTAATCATGGTAGTGAAATTGGATAAAAACTATCTTGGATATCTCACATATAATAATATGACATTATCTTTTTAAAAATATCTTGTGAAAAATACAAATAAAAATACTATTATTCATCATTATCATGGTTTAACTGACTAAAAAGAGATATAATAGTTCTCCCAAAATTTATTAATATGTCATATGGTATCACCCCACTATAAAGAGTTTGACACTCCTTCTAATCACTAAGGGAGGAACATAATGTAAATCTTTTGATTCACCTTTATAATGAATTTAATATTCTGTTAAATCTTGATGTGTATGTTTTTCACCAAATTATCTTATTCATTAAGATTTTTTGGTATGGATATGTCACATGATAATGATCATGTTCTTATATGTGGTACCCATTTATATGATGTTTCACGCATCATTTACCATTAACTATTCCCCTTTCCAATTATTGTTTTTATGTAGTTTATTTTAGTATATTAATATCACATGAACACTACCATATCTATGAAAACATATGTTATGATGACATACTAAAATGAAATAAAAATATATATAACACCTCTAGGTTATCATGTGTTCCCTTAATGATTTTTGGATATAATGTTATGTTAAAGTCACTCAATCATCAGTTTTAACAAGAGACTTTGATTTTTTTTAAACATTAGGTTGTATTCTATTAGAACTCACATATAAATCTAGTATATTTTTAACGAATTTATTAAAAATATAGAAATACTTTACTCAATGTGATGAAGGGAGATCAATAAGTTATTCACGCTGATAGATCCTACTCTATCAAAATTGATAATTTCTACTTTCTTTTCTCAGTTTTCATAAATATGATTACTTATTAAATCTTATACCCCCATTAAATTAAATCCAATTTATTTTCTATAATTTAAATTTCATTTACAATTGAGGATCTCTGTCTTCATTAGGATATTACCTAGGGTTCATACAATACTACTGTAATTACTATTACAAACAATGTATTTATTTTTTTTATTTAATGACATTATCAATTAACCATTGTTTGAACACAAATTTTATACTAGTAAAATGATATTTATTTTTCATAATTTAATGGTATGAAAAATATTTTATGTGAATGTAAAATTTAGTATAACAATTAGAATTGTTTCCACGAGAAATAATTAATAATAAATCAATTTCATTTGAAGATGTAATTTAGAAATTCCAAGTAGTCATTGTAAAAATACTAAAGAAATAAATTTTAAATTCACATACTATAAATAATTAATTCATTCAAAAAGGATTTTTTTACACAACAATGTGATGAGAGATCCTTAAAAGTAGTTTAATATCTATATGCATTAAGATATATATTAATGTTTTTGACTATCCAAATGGTACAACTAAGGTATAAAAATTTCATAAATCCATTTATGGATTCAACAATGATTCTTAATGTTAGAATATCTAGTTTTATGCTACAATAAAATATTTTGGCTTCAGCAGGAACCTAGACGGTTCTATTATATATAATGAAAATAGTGGATGATTTTTATAGTACTAGTGTTATATGTGGGTGTAATACCACTCATCCAAAAGTATATCCTAATTATAAATTCTATAAATTTTTAGTAATGAAAATATTTCTTAATGAATTCAGTATTTTAAGAGGCCTATATACTAGGTTTGATGATTTATAGATATATATGAACGTTTATGTTCATTCAAATTCTAAATTAAAATATTGGAGAATTTATACAGAGGATTGATATGTATAACTCAATGAAGGGATCATTACAAATGTTATATGGTGTGAATTATATAGATGCTGAATATTTAGCTAATAAGTTATTATGGAAATTCATGGACCATATTTTTTAGGATTTTAGAATTGTAACCATCATGTAGGTAAGATTTTAAAATCACATTTATTTCTCATATGGGTTAAATATTACTAATAGATAATATTCTAATTTGGGTGAGAGTTATAATATTGAAGTGAAGAACATACATAAGTACAATTGAAGAACTAATTCTTTATTGTTGGTCATCAATGAAAATGGATTAATCATTGTAAAGAATTAAACTAATGAAATATATAATATCTTATATTATACTATAATAAATAACCATTTCATCAAAAAAAGTTATGGAATAATGAAAATGAATTTATTTAATCATAAAAATACAACTCATTATAACAAAATTGCAGTTTATGAAATTGGGAATATAATAAAATATAAAACCTATGTCATAAAGTATTTTTATAACTATAATTAATAATTAAGAACATATACACATCGTGAATAATAATATAATTACAAATATTCATCTAAGAAAAAATGAGACGAGTTATCAAATATTAAGAACTATTTGCATGATTTTGAAATTTACAAGTATTTTTATTTAGGAATTGAATTTTAAAAAAGATATATAATTAAAATAATTTTATTGAAATCTAATTTTGAATCATCACATATAAATTAGAAAATGGTGAATTTTAACAATGTTCTAAGAGATTCCACTTTTTTTGGTAAAAATTGAAGTATGTTATGAGTACAAGGTAAGTATTATGACATCATATCGAATTAAACATTACGTAATAAGTAATGTAACGTCTTTATTAATCAAATATAGGAATATTCATTAAAATAATTTTTTATAATGTGATAAAATTATTTTCCCAATTCAATAAATAATATTATAAAACTCAAATCTTATTTAAATGATTTTAAACATTTTTTTATTAAGAATCTCTTGAAGATCCAATATAACATATTTTAGTGGATTTAGGTTCATAAAAAATTGAAATACAAATATCATTCCCTTCGTGTAAAATAAATTTTTTTATTATCATGGAATGTAAAATGGTTTTCTTTTTTTAATCTAGGTTCTAATGGCTGTTCATTGAAATTAATAAATAAATCTCCCTCATTCTAAATAAATACCCACCCATCCTCCCGTTACACTTCACTCCAAAATTATTTATCATGGTAATCCTTCTTTGATATCTATAAATAGTGTCTCTATGCATTCTCTATGATTTTGAGGTTCTATTTTAAAATTTTGTAAAGATACCATTCAATGTAATGGTTTATAATCATCCTCATTTCATATTCAGTTTCAATTATTTTGATACAGTATAATTTAAAATACTTAATTTCTACTTAATTGATAGTAATTCAAATGTATTATCATCCATTAGATATTTCTCAATGAGGTATTACTTATTCTTTATCATAATATCATTTTTCTAACCTATCATTATTTAGACAGAAGTGTTCATAATCACTTCTTATCCTTTTTTTGTGCAATCAACAATGATTAATTTTCATTTCATTATGAAGTGTAATTATGCTTCATTTATATGAATTACATATCATGTTATCTATTAGATATATCCATTACCTCTCATTATAAAAACATTAAATGATTTTATAAATCACAAACATTAGTTGAAACATAAATAATAATTCTAAAGCATCTTAAATTTCAGTATATTAGAGTGTGTGGTTTCACATCAATGACGTCCTTATATAGACATTATATGTTCATACATGTGCTCTATTAGATTCCCCTTGGGTGAAAATCCGGAAAAGGTATATTTGGTATTAACTCATTCTCTACTCAACTCATAATAAATTGGTTTAACTATATACCTGGTTTGATACTCATTGAGGATATGCATTAAATGATTCAAAATATCTGTATAAATGATAATAATTGAATTCAACGTATTATTATGAAATAATTTATATTATATCATTTAACTATGAAATTACCCAACACCTTCATTTATGTATCATTCCATTGATAAAGGTAATTTCAATTACATTATGAATATAATATAGTTTCCATGTTGATTGATTGATATTTAATTATATGGATATATTATTTAACTGATCAAGGAAATATTGACATTCCTAATATATTTTATTTATATGTGGCTATGTATTGTATACTTATCAATGATTATGATTGTGATTCCTTAAGAAACATTTTTATATTTATTTTTAATACATTGTATTCACATGATAGATGAATTAGAATTTTTCTATGCGAGGTGGAGTCCATAATTTTATATCCCCTTGATGAGTAGGTAAGTCTGAGGAGATGAACTAGTTGGGTAATTGGTAAAATATTTACTTTTTTATATATTACTTCTTGTGATGTAAACATGAAGATATATTTATGATGTCCGGTATTATACAATCGATCAATATAACACATGTTATTTGTATTCCTGAAATTATTTGTTATTAAGTAGTCCATGGATATATTATGCTCACAACTCTATTTTTTTGAAATAATTTTTTCCATACATGTTATTCATTCAATAACTATATTTTGTGGCTTCCATAAAATACCACCACATAATATGAAACTATTCTAAATCCTTAATACTATTTCAATTTTTCCCATGAAACCAAGAAAACTTCTTTATGTGACATAAGGATTTTTCAAAGAGAAATCATAAATTTCCATGTATTCAGTATATCTACCTTATGATTCCAAATTTAATACAATAGTCATTTTTAGTATAGTTTTTTGAGGCTATGAAACTATTGGATCATGTCAATTGTGATTTATTAATTTTGTAACATTATATTAAAATAAAAACTATATTTTGTTTATTATATTCATGTTGTTAAAATAGATTTTCTACTAACAAGGATGATTCAATATTTTGTCTTGATTTCATGACATAACAAAATGATGAAATTATTAGCTAAAAGATCTCCAAGTGGAAAACTCTACAACAAGGGAAATGAATTTTTCTTCATCACATTTCAAAATAATAATTTTAGATAATTATGTTCAACACTTAACCTGGTGTGGTTCATAAAATATTAATATTAGTACATCCCAATAATGATAACATTTGAATAATTTCTCAGTCCATGGTACCTAATTTTCAACAAATAACACTGATTTCACGTCAAAAATACAATCTCATTCATGAAATCCTTAATATGTGTGATGAAATATTTTTAGGTTCTTATAAAGTATAATATATTAGATTCCTTGATTAAGTAATCAATAAAATAAAATTATGACAGTTATACAAAATATATAAGTATTTGATACAAGATAGATTGGATGTGTTGAGTTTAACATTGATTTATCCTTAATCAATGGTTTTCATAGGGGATTATGGGTTTTCATGATATGTTATTATCAGTGGGAGTGGTGTTGTATATTTAATACTAAGTAGGCTCATGAGATAATAATTCTTGACTTTGTATCAAGACTATTATCCAAAGAATAGCACATGGAATGTCATACATATTCTCATTGATGCATATTTATTTTACTTTATGTTTTCCACACATTTATAATGATTTTTTCTAGATATTATATCAAAAAAATATAGTAAATGAAAAATAAATAAATTTTATTCTTTTTAATTATAGAATATAACTTTATGAATTATCATGTTAATAAAAAAAATTAGATTTATTTTATGAATTATTATTTATCTTTATTTTATATATATTATTGTAATGTCTCAGGTTATTCACGTATTTTTTTAAAATTAAGTGAAATTATTATGAGACCAGGCATAGAGACAACACCTTATTCCGAGGCGCGGTGATCCCAGAATGGTGGTTCAAACTTTTATTAGTAATGTGAGTCTGCACTTCTATGAGGTTGTGGCAGTTTCCAAATGGATGCCCAGATTAAAAATTTGAGGGCACCGTTGCATACGAAATGATGAATTTACCTAATAACGGGACTAACATCGACTGGCTTGGGATGAGGGAAAAAGTTAATTTTCATATGTTTTTAATAAAATAATATTAAAATAAATTCACAAAGTTATTTTATTTGGTTGAAACATCTGCCGTAGTGCAGAGACATGGTAGCTATTTCTTTATTAAATGTAATGTCATAATTACTCAGAAACAGAAATGCTGGCACATTAATGCCACAAAGTAATGGAATGTCAATCATGTTTCCCTTTTTATTGGGATTTCCCTCATTAGTAAGGATTGAGAGGAAACTCTGGATATTTTGTGGTTCTTTGGAGAAGACTCTCAATGACAAACAACGACGAATCGAAGTTGTCATCGATGTGCCAACGATGATGGAGGATCTTGACAATAATGGAATAATGACCCTTTCATCAAAGATCCATCCTTTCTTATCAATAGGGGTTGTTATTTAATTCCTCTTTCCCTATTTTTAAATTTTGACGACGAACGTGGATCAACCATGAACAATATGATCTGTGGATTCGTACATTCTTGCTGGAGGGGTTTATTGGGATTATTATGGGGAATTGATCCATATTGAATTGTTTTTGTTTGATTCTTCTCTGTTTAAGCCTACTAACGAGAGAGGATCAACACCATGGTGAACGAAGACAGAGGTTTGTTGCATGATTTTCTTATTGGATATTCCTCCCCATTTCATTTCTTCATGTGTTATTTGTGTTATTCATGGGGTGAAGAACAACGAATTGTTGCTCTTCCATTTTGTGAAACAACAATCCAAAATTGATGATTCGACACCATAGTAACCTTGAAGAGGTGTGATGACGATAGAGGAAGACGAATCAGATCAGATCAATAAGGGACGTTCTTCAAGCATCTTCACATGGGTGGATCATTGCACATTTTGGAGCTGATCAAAGGTCTAAAAACAATAGAATATGATTCATGGTGTTGGCGTGTCCAAAACCTGGGAGTTTCATGGCATTTGTATGGATGGATTGACAATAGGGGCAGAACAAGAGGCACACCTGTGAGAATCATCGTTTCTAGAAAATTCCAGGATACACGGTGTGTACTTCCAAAGAACACGCCGTGAAGTATCGGCGGGGAAAACTAGGGTTTCAGGAGTCAGAGAGAAATCACATGGTGTGTGACCCTAGTCACACGGTGTGTTGGTCTTTCCCCGAAGCTTGGCATGTATCCAGGGGATAAACAAACACGTGATGAAGTACACGTCATGTACTCTATCACACGGCCAGGCGTGGCCAGTAATGAGGTTCACCCCATGTAATGATTACACGGGTTGGAGTACATGGTTTGAGGAATGTGTACAAGAACATGGATAGCGTACATAGAGCCGGCCCCAGACACTTGAACACATCCTATACACCGAACTACACGTTGTGTACTCACTTTACCACATGACCGACCTAAGGATATGGGCCGTTGTACATGGGCAGTAACCGGGGTCAGGAAACATGGTGCGTAACTTTTCTACATGCTGTGTACATTTTGGAAAATGGCTTGGTCCTCTTGTTCATCGTATCTTGAAAATATTCTGTTTGGGTTAGTGGCCCTTCTTCTCGTTCCCCTGAAGGTCAGGCATTGAGTCCTTCTACAGGAGTATGATCACATTAGCATGACATTTTTTGATAGAGTCGACATCTCTCCGAGAGGCCCAGAGTGAGATCCTCTAACCAGTCCTGACCCTAGTTAGAGACATGCATCGATGTGACCAACTATACCAGGCGCTGTTCATCTACCTAGCTGGTGAATCACCTAGCTGGTGAATTCGGATGAGTCTTGGTATTCGCCATGGCCCTGGCAGTGATCCTCATCTATTTATCATGATTTTTCCCACTCAAGAGTGTGTCTCCCATAATGACTGTATCTATCCATCACTTAGGAGTGTCTCTCTCGTAATGAGTGTATCTATACATCACTCAGGAGTATTTCTCCCATAATTAGTGTATCTATCTATCGTGATCTACCCACACATAAGTGTGTCTCCCGTAATGGGTGTATCTACCTCTCATGGAATTTCCCCATGAATAGTAGCTTTGGGACAGACTTCATCATAGCTAACAGACACATGGGGTGTTTTCTCCTGGAACAAGTGCTTCATAGAATCTACGAACTGAATCCCTAGCGGGATATGTGGTTGTGTGACTTTCACCTAGACTGTGGGACTAGTTTTTCATTATATCTGTATTTTGATCTCTATTATATGTTCGGTAGACATATATTATGTAGAGGTGACAGTGATTTTCATTTGTGTTCTTGATTTTTGTTTTTCGGGGTCCTCTACTGAGTGTTTTTATAATCACCCATGCACAGGCTTTGCCTGCATGTGTCATGTCTTATGTAGATGAGCAGCATTTTGACAGAGTATAGGGAGGACCAAGACTAGACTATGATTTTTGAGATCCCTACAGGCTGAGGTGTTCCTTCAGCTAAGAATAGCAATCTCAGTACCTCATTGTGTTTACAGGTTGGACATTGCAGTTTTTAGACTCTTGTTATTTTTGGCGGGCTTATATTCTGGCCTGGTTTATGTTCAGTACTTTACCTTCAATCGTACTTTATTGGTTGGGTTTACTTGTATGCATGCATTTTATTCCCTAGTTGTTAACATTTTATATTTCATCATTTGTGGGATTTGAGATGTGTGTATGTGCATGTTCATAGCCAATGCCTCCCATCCAATGATATGCCTATTCGGTGCTAGTCACCATCCCCTGGACTATTAGAGGTGGGCTTAGGGAGTCACAACATGGGGCCGACTAGGACGGGTCATGACAGAGTGGTATCAGAGATGGTCGGTTCTACCTTAGGACCAAGAGTTTTTTATATTGGTTTGGGGAAATGGTGTTTAGTGTTTTGAGCTCGTCTTAAAGGTCAGGGACTCTAGTATTGGTCAGGCGACCAACATATCCATATGCTAGGACTCTGATAACCTTCTTTTCAACTCGGCACACGAAAAAAATGGTTTCGATGAAATAAATGAAAGGTAAATGTATCATATAGGAATGGCTTATGTTTTCCATGTCCTTTGTGTTAGCTATCCATATATACTCATTGACCATGGTACATCTTGTTTCCAAATAGGTATCCCCAATGATGCATACCCACGAGGATGCAACAACACGATCATGAGGATGACCCCCTCAGTGACGAGGCTTCAATACAAGGACCAGTTCCCCAGGCATTTACAGGAAGTGGTGCACCAGTTATGCCACCACCAGTGGAGCAGCCCGTGGTACCTGCAGTACTGACCGACGAGGAGCATAGGCTGAGCGTGCTCTATGAGTTCCAGAGACAGAGACCCTTCAAGTTCTGAGGCGATCTCAACCCTCTGGTAGCTGAGGACTGGCTTGGGCGGTGAACATAGTTTTCTGTCTATTAAGGAAACCAATAGACCATATGGTGATCTTAGGAGAGAGCCTCCTTCAGGATTCGGTGGGACGATGGTGAAGTCTGACCACATAGACTCACGAAAAGGAGACTCTTTTGTGAACAGAGTTCGAGAAACTCTTCCTGGAGGAGTTCTCCCCTGTAACGCTGAAAACCGTACACATCTAGGGGAATTTTCATTGCCAAAAGGGTTGTATGAGGATGTCTGATTATTCATCAAGGTTCACAAACCTTGCCAGGTACTTGATGGATATGGTCAGGGATCAATACTTCTGGGATCAGAATTTCAAATTAGGTCTATGGAGAGAAATCCGATCTAGCATCATGTCTCTATGAACCTTCAGGTATTCTAGAGTGATCGAGTTGGCCTTATTGATCGAGAGATTCTCTGTAGAAAAGAGGCAGCCGATGACAGTCAACAGTAGGCAGATAGGTGCGGAGACCTCATCAGTAGGGACCTGACGTCTGACGTAGGGATCAGGAAGAGAGAGACGTCAGCAGAGGACCCAGGATAGGGGATCGATGATCCAGGGATCTCAGGCTGGATCCATTCATCCTATGGAGAAGCAGTGTTATGAATACAACGGTAGGGAACATATCACTAGAGATTTTCTGACCCATCAAGGTGCTAACAGGGATGAAGTGGATGGACCACCAAGGCAGAGGAAGAGAGTCGAGCAGACAGACCCACCAGGCGGCGAACTTGCTAGAGGAGAAGGGGGAGTAGTAGGTGGTGGTATATGCTTCGACATACTTCTACCACCAACCCAAGAGGTCCTCACCAAACTCAGGGAGACGGGGGATAGGGGCAAGGAAAGTTGTATGTGGTCAAGGCATATGACCCAGGGGCTCCAGGGATGATCTGAGGTACAATATATGTTTTCTCTACCTAGGCTTCAATAATTGTAGACACATGATTATGTTATTCGTTCATCTCCACTTATCTTGTGCGAAACCATTAGATTCTGGTCGGACTGTTGAATCAATCCTTACGTTTGAAAAACTGTATGGGAGGAGACTCAATGATCACACACCTTTACAGACAATGTTATCTTACAATTAGAGGTGATAGTTTCGGTTGGAACCTCTTGGTTGTACCGTCGAGACATTACGACAAAATTCCAAGTATGTATTGGTTGTCTTTGGTCCATACCCTGATTTACTGTTTTAGGAGAAGAGTGTGGTGTTTCTGCACTGATGGAATAAGGTTTTCGGTCGTCGAATAAAATGAGACCCCAACAGTACATAATGGGCTCATGTACAGGAGGGTGCAACCGATCACTCCTGAGATGGCTAGCCTTACCCTCAGAGTAGTAGATGTTGTGAGCTCTCAATTCTCAAAAGTAGTGGCATAGTATGATGATGTATTTCCTTAAGATGTTCTAGGATTAACTCCCTGTCAAAAATCGACTTCTGCATCGACATACACCCTGAGACGACAATGATTTCCACATCAGTATTACGGTTGGCACCCTCATAGATTTGTAAGCTGAGGGTGCAGATGGAGGATTTGCGAAGAATGTGTTTCATTAGACCCAATGTTTCACCCTGGGCAGCCCCAGTCTTGTTTTCCAAGAACGAAGATAGGATTCTGAGGTTGTGCATAGATTACCAGCACCTAAACTAGGTGATAGTGAAGAATAAGTATCAACTTCCATAAATTTATGACCTATTTGATCAGATGATAGGGGCTTGGTGGTTCTTGAAGTTTGACCATCGGTCAGGTTATCACTTTTTGTGAGTACGGGATTAGGAAATACCGAAGATGGCATTCAAATGCCACTACAGTCACAATTATTACTTGGTGATGCCTTTCAGCATGATGAACTCCGCCGCATTGTTCATGGGACTGATGAACCGGATCCTCGAGCAATACATGGACCAGTTCATAGTGGTCTTTATCACCGACATCCGTGTGTAATCAGCGTCCGAGGAGGAGCACGTGAGAAACCTGCTGATGGTTCTATATGTACTTCGGGAAAACCGGCTTTATAGGTAGCTCTCAAAGTGCCAGTTCTAGATTTAGGAAGTCAACATTTTGGGACATGTCATCTCAGCAGATAGATTAGCTATAGAGCCAGCCAAGGTGGACTCTGTGTTAGCATGGGAGCCACCTCAAAGCGTGACAGATGTACGGAGCTTTCTTGGGTTGGCTGGATATTACCGGAGATTCGTTCCTGATTTCTCTAGGATATGAGCACCGATGACTGCCTCGACCAGGAAGGGGAAACCCTTCGTGTGTAAGGAGAAGTGCCAAAATGCTTTCGAGGAGTTGAGGCAAATTTTGACGAGCGCCCAAATTTTGAGGTTGCCGGAAGATGGTGTCGAGCACATAGTTTTCTGCGATGCATCAGTGACAGGGCTTGGTTGTGTCCTAATGAAAAGGTAGCCAGTGATTTCATATGGTTTGCACCAGCTTAGTCCACATGAGAAGAACTATGTGACCCATGTTCTGGAGTTGGTTACGGTAGTCTTCGCATTGAAGATGTGGTGACACTACCTAATGGGTGAGCAGTTCAACGTCTACTCTGACCACAAGTGACTCAAGATTATCTCTTCACAGAAGGATCTGAATCTGAGGTAGAGCCATTTCCAAGAGTTCCTCTAAGACTATGATTTCAATATCATATATACTCATAGTATGGGGAATGAGGTGGAAGATTCTTTTAGCATAAGGTCGAGCTCACAGCTGTTGAGTGAGGTGACAGAGCATTTATCCACATTGAAGTTATCCTTCATGGATAGAGAGGATAAAACTTACCTATAGTCAATGGTTTTCTCCCCTCCACTCTTACAATGGCATAGGGAGGCATAGCTAGGAGATGTCGACTGTGTGGATTTACATTCTCAAAAATCCATAGGACATGGTCCGGATGGATATTCACAAGGTGGAGAGCACTTACTTCTTTTTAGAGGACGTACTATTATTCCAATAGCATTGCAGGAGGAGGACCTGAGTGATTTTCATAAATCCCCACTAAAGGAACATCCTAGAGTGGCAAAGATGTACCAGGATCATTGATGACAGTTCTAGTGGTCTGGCTTGAAGAAGGTAGTAGCAGAGGTCATATCCCAATGCCTCACATGCCAGCAGGTGAAGGCTGAGGACCAGGTTACATCGGGATTTGCTCACTCCTTAAAAGATACAATGTGGAAGTGGGATGGAATATCTATGGAATTCAAGACATAAATTAAATAGACGTCCAGGGGTCATGATTCCATCTAGGTGATCACTGACTGACTCACCAAGTCCTTCCATTTTCTAGCCATTCAGGAGCAGAGTTCCGTAGAGAGCTTGGGATGCCTCTACGTACACGAGATAGTTCGGCTTCATGGAATCCCATTGACGATAGTCTCAGACCGAGATGCATGAATTACATCCCAGTTGTGGAAGGGATTATAAGAGGCCATTGGGACTCAACTATCCTTTAGCACAATGTTTCATCCCCAAACATATGGTCAAATGGAGAGAACCATTCAGGTTATGGAGGATATGTTGTGGGCATATATCTTGGACTTTGGTCATAGTGGGGAGGACCATGTACCACTGGTGGAGTTTTTGTACAACAATAGCTACCACTCCACCATTTTTATGGCACCATTCGAGGCCTTGTATGGAAGACCCTTCTGGTCACCGCTTTGCTGGACCGACCCCGGAGAGTCAGCGCTCATGGGTCCAGAGTTGGTGCGAGCTACTACCAAGACGGTGCAGATCATATGGGAGTGGATGAATATAGAATAGAGCCGACGGATGTCTTATGATGACATGCGACATAGACCTGTGGAGTTTGTATCGGATGAAAATGTCTTTCTTTGGGTCTCACCTCAATGAGGGTTATAGAGATTTGGTCGGGGCGACAAGCTATCTTCGAGGTTCATCAAACCTTTCCAGATACTATGCAGAGTTGGCGAGGTGGAATAACACCTAGCTATACCTCCACAGTTGCATTAGGTACATGATGTATTCCACATGTCACAGTTGAGGTTGTACGTGCATTACCCATCTCACGTCATCGACTGGGGAAAGCTGGACATCTAGTATGGAGTGGCCTTTGCTGAGTACCTGGTGGAGATCGAGGATTGGCATGATAGGATCCTTCATGGGAGATCGATTACCTTGGTGTGCATTCATTGGAAACACGAGAATCTTCATGAGAGCACATGGGAGTGGGAGGCTCAGATCCATGCCCAGTACCCCCATCTTTTATACTATTCTTTGATTTGGATTTTCGTGGATGGAAATACCCAAGGTGGGGAGAATATAATGTCTCAATTTTTCCGTGTATTATTTTTTAAAATTACATGGAATTATTATGAGAACAAGAGCAGAGACAACACCTCATTATGAGGCTCGTTTATCCTGGACTGGTGGTTTGAACTTTTTTTAGTTAGGTGAGTCGGCACTTGTGCACGGTTGTGGTAGTTTCTAAATGGCTACCCGGATTAGAAATCTAAGGGAACCATTACATCTGGGACAATGACTTTACCAATGAATGGTTCTAACCTCGAATGGTGTGGGACAATGGATATTTTTAATTTTTAGATGTTTTTAGTAAAATAAAAATAAAATAAATTCGCAAAGTTATTTTATTTTATGGGATCATCTGCTGCAGCGTAGCGAAAGTGAAGTTGTTTCGATATTAAATTTATTGTAATGATGACTCAGAAACAAAAACATTGAACCATTAATTCCACAATGTAAGGTAATTTCAAACATTTTTTCCTTTTTATTGGGATGACTCTCATTGGCAAGGATTGAGAGAAAACTCTTGATAATTCTTGGTGCTTCGGATAAGACTCTCGGTGACGAATGACGACGAATTGAAGCTGTGACCACTACACCAACGATGTTGGAGGATCTCGATAATGATGGAAGTGCAACCCTTTCATCAACTATTGATCCTTTCTTAATGTTATGGGTTGTTATTTCATCCCTCTTTCCCCATTTTTGAATTTAAATGATGAATGCGGATCAACCACGAACACGTTGATATATGGATTTGTACATTCTTGTGGGATGGTTTTATTGGGATGATTATTGGTAATTGATCCATGTAGAATTATTGTTGTTTGATTCTACTCAGTTTAATCCTACTGATAGGAGTGGATCAATGTCGTGGCAAATGACGGTGGAGGTTCATTCCTTGGTTTGCTTATTGGATTTTCCTCCCCCTTTCTTTTCTCCGTGTGTTCTTCACGTTATTCATGAGGAGACAAACAATGGATCTTTGCACTTCCATTTTGGTACACAATAATACCAAATTAAATATTCAACACCATAGAGACCTTGAGGAGATGTGACGACGATTGCAGATGATGAATCAGAATAGATCGGGAAGGGCCGTTATTCGAGCGTTTTTCGCACAGGTGGATCGTTGCTAGTTTCGGAGTTGATCGGTAGTCTAAAAACAATGTAATTTGATTCATGGTGTCACAATAACAAAAAACTAGGAGTTTCATAGAAATTGGATGGATGGATCGACTATCGGGGTAGCATGATAGGCACGCTGGTTAAGAGCGTCGTTTCTGGAAAATTTTGGGATACACGTTGTGTACTTCTGATGGACACGTCGTGTAGTATTGGAAACATCCACTTGGGTTTTGAGAGTCATAGTGAAATCTCATTCTGTGTGACCCTGGTCACATGACATGTTGAACTTTCCCCAAAGCTCGACATGTATCCCGAGGATACCAGAACATGTGTTGAAGTACACGGCATGTACTCCATCACATGGCCAAGCGATGCCAGTAACGTGGGTCACCCCATGTACTGATTACACGGGTTGGAGTACATAGGTTGAGGAACATGTACGGGCACACAAAAATCATACATGGTGCCAACCCCAGAGACTTTTACATGGAATATACACTGTACTACACACCGTGTACTCACATTCCCACATGACCATCCTTACGATATAGGCCTTTGTACACGAGCAGTACCCGAGGTCAGGAAACAAATTGTGTAACTTTTCTTCACACTGTGTACTTTGTGGAAAATGGAATGGTCCTCATTTTCACCATATATTGGACATCTTTAGTTTGGGTTAGTTCCCCTTTTTCTTTTTCCCCTAAACATCAGGAATAATTTCCTTTTATAAGAGTATGATCCCTTCAGTAGTAATTTCTGTGATAGAGCGGACATCCCTCTAAGAGGCCTAGAGCGAGATCCTCTATCCATTCTTGACCCTAGGTAGAGTAATCCATCGATGTGACCAACTCTACCGGGAATTGATTCTATACCTAGCTAGTGAATCACATAGCTGGTGAATTGGGATGAGTCACCGTATCCGTCATGGAACTGGCGGTGATCCTCATCTGTGTATTATGATATTTCTTTCTCAAGAGTGTGTCTCCAGTAATTAGTGTATTTATACATCACTCAGGAGTGCATCTTCCATAATGAGTGTATCTATCCATCACTCAAGAGTGTGTCTCCCATAATGAGTGTATCTATCTATCATGATCTACTAACTCAAGAGTGTGTCTCTTGTAATGGGTGTATCTACCTCTTGTGTCATTTTTCGACAAACAGTACCTCTCGGATGGATGTCATCAGATCTACAAGACACCTAGAGTGTGTTCTCCCGGAACGAGTGCTTCATAGATTCTTATAACTGAATCCCTAGCTGGGTATGAGGTTGTGTGACTTTCCCCTAGATCGTGAGTCTGGGTTTTGAGTATATCTGGATTTTGATCTCCTATTATAGGTTCAGTATACATATACTGTGTAGAGATGACTCAACATTTCCTTAGTGTTTCTAGTGTTGGTTTTCTGGTGTCCTCTACTAAGTATAGTTATACTCACTCCTTCACGGGCTTTTCCCACATGTGTCGTGTCTTTTGTAGATGAGAAACCTTTTAATAGAGTCCAGGGTGGAACAAGACATGACCGAGTTTTATGATTTTCCTATAGGGCAAGGCATTCCTTCAGCTACGAGCATTATTCGTAATACCTCGTGGTGTTTACAGGTTGGAATTTTCAGTTTTTAGAGTCATTTTCTTTTTGGTGTGCTTGTATTCTATCCCAGTTTACTTTCAGTACTTTAACATTTGTCATACTCTGTTGGTTGGGTTTAGTTGTATGCATGCACTTTGTTCCTTAGTGGTTTACTTTTTACATTTCAGAATTTGTGGTCTTGGAGATGTGTGCATTTTTATAGGTTCTTATGCAATGCCTCCCATTCAGTGATATGCCTATTCAGGGCTAGTCACCGGCCCCTAGCCTATTGGAGGTGGGCTTGGGGAGTCACGATGCGAGCCCCCAAGGACAGGTCGTGACAATTGTGAAAAAAATAATATGGTGGTTTTTGCTAGAATATTCATTGAAATTAAATTTTCTTGTTGTTTTGAGGAATGCTGGTTTTTAAATTTATATATTATCATTCAGTGTTTATATTTTTAATATTCATTATTAGAATAGTGCTTTCTCTGATTTATTAATGTAATTTATTTGATGGGAAATATAGTGTAAATTTTTCAATAAATATAAATAATTTATATTAATTTAATATTTTCCCCTTAGAATGTTTTTCAACATTATAGATTCTTTTAAAGTTCAGAACAAGATCTAATGATTCAAATATTTGTGAAATACACTCCATATAATTGTTATAATGCTATAAAAATTCTATTGTGATTTAAACTAGTCTCATAAATTTCCCAACAAACCATTTTCAAAAGGGTTTTCTCAAATGAAGAAGGTTACCAAGTTTTAATAAGGTTGTCTTCAATACTCATTGAATGTTTGAGTGATGTGGTCATAGTATTCTATAAAATACTATATGTTTATTATGGTAATCTATTATAACATTCCCTATAATATTAATTAAATTATTATTGTGATCAAATGATTTCTAGGACCGGTATCCCAATATAAATCAAAAAAGAATTAATGGCTAGCCATTTTTATGGAAATCATTGTCCAAGTTACACTGATGGTCCATAATAAACCCAAAAACTAGTGGAAGGAATGTTTTCTAAATCGAAACCATCTAATAAAGTAGTTTATTTTGAGCAAGAGTAAAACTAAAAGACACCAAATGTAAGAATCAAAATTAATCCTCATTTTTTTGAATGATTAGATGTCGGTCATTGATTTAGGGATCCAGAGAAGCTTGTGAAATCATTATGAAGTTTGGTTTCTGAATTCGATCATAATGAAAAAATATAGTAAATTTATATGTCATTTAGGATTAAATAATTATGTTCACTTGAATTATATTTTTTTCTGAGTCTATTGTATAAAATTTCACAGTCTTTTTAAACCCATTGGTAATGAATGTGAGGACAAGGATCAATGTGCACAGGGTTTTTTTTTATTTTTGTTCAGTGATGTTGGGGAATGAGTTGAGTATGATGAATAGTTTTGATGGAAAATAATCCATTTTTTGTATGGTTCTCACATTATCACTAGTATATGTTTCAGATTTTGATTCATCACATGTTTTCTTTAATTCTAATTATCAAGTGAATGTTATGGTTTTTCTGTTAAAGGTGATAGTGGCATAAGAAGTTTAACATGGTTTTGGGAGAATTTTATTACAAAACCATGTTGATGATTATTAATAGGTTAATGAAGTATATTGAATGATGTAAATTAGAGTTTAAAGATGGATAATATAATGTTGTTTATATTCTTTTGGATGAAGAATCATGTGAATTTTTAATCTTGTGAAAGGGGAAAATCTATTGTCATTAGATTTTTATTGAAGGGATGTTGATACTAAGTATAAATTTATATCATATAGACTCATTGGATATGAAGTGACACTATATGAATGTGACAAAATATTTTTTATATTTTTAATTATATTTATTTCGAAGGGGGGTAAATTAGCAGAATAAGTTTTAAAAAAATATAACAAGAAATTATATAAGAAACAGAAAAGCATCGAGGGAAGGTGTTAATTAAATAGATAAAATATGTTTATTCAGTATTCTATATTCATATATTTTCCATTAAATTTCTTTTGAAATTATTTTATCATGTCATACTAAAACATTTCTATACAAAAATATTTTGTGGCTAAATAATATTTTTCAGTCACGGTTTTTTTCAAATTGATTATTGATACATTTTATTGATAAGGTTTTTTACCAGTTTATTTTTCCTTGACTCTTTTAATTTATTGAATCATTCATGTTTTAATGATTTTTTTCATTATTTAATTTTTCAAAATTTATTTAATAGACCTTTTACTCAAAACATTATGTTGTGGATGATTTCAAAACCTGTATTATTTCAAAAAAAGAATCTAATTATCGTTTTATTTTTGTCTCTATTGACGCTCCTTTCGTCACGGAATCTAAAGTTCGGAAAAGGGAATATCTGAGCTCAAAGTGATTAATCCTTTGAAGAAACATCAAAAATCGACAAAGGGATGAAAAAGGAGAACATTGCCCAGAGGTCGCGCAAGTTCCCTCTTGGTCGCGCAAGTATACTTGCGCGCCGCCTCAACACTTGCGCGACTCCTCATGGTCGTGCAAGGGACTTGCGCGACATATCTGGTAACCGCCCAGTAACCGCCCGGGGTCTTCTTTTGCCTATAAATAGACCCTGTGGGCCCCCCATTTCAGGAGGATCTTTTTCCAGAAACTCGGATCAAAGCTCCCGACGCCCAAGTCTCTTCTCAAAGCTTCCGGAACACTTCTAAGGTAATTTCTTACCTAGAAGGGAAGATCTAAAGGGAAGAAGGAAGGCCAAGTGTTGAAACTTATCAAACACTTGCGCGCCGACTTAATTCCTTCAATATAACTTGCGCGTCCCCTCTCTGGAAGAACCTCAAGAGGATTATAAAGGGTTTAATAAATAATCGCTCAAGTATTTCAACTCTGGTTGAAAATCGCGCAAGTATCTCTCATGTCGCGCAAGTATACTTGCGCGACCAAACTTGCGCGCCGCCGCAGGACATGCGCGACTTTTAATACTTGCGCGCCCCTATCTTTTTGGATGCCCACCTTGCCCATTTTTACCCCTCTTAAGCCATTTCACCCTTCCTATTCAAGATTCAGTCTTCAAGATACTCTTCAAAGCCATTTATGGCATGATTTCTTGGTTTGACATCCTTATCTGAAAGGAATTCTGTGAAATACCTCTCAACACCCAGTGATTTAAACATCTTTATGTCACCAAAGATTGAGAGTTCATTCATTTCAACCTCATCCTTTAAGATGAGAGAATTCTAACCTGGGTCTCCTTTTCAGGAATAAGACTCAGTCATAACCTTGGGCTTCCTTTTCAGGAGTAAGCCCCAAGTCCCCTAACCTAGGCTTCCTTCTCAGGAATAAGTCCTAGTCATAAATCTTGAGCATCTTTCTTAAGAGTAAGCCTCAACCCCAACTTTGGGCATCCTCCTCAGGAGTAAGCCCCAAATTCTTAAAAGTTCCCAAACTTGGGCATCCTCCTCAGGAGTAAGCCCCAAACATTAACCCCTAACCTGGGTCTCCTTTTCAGGAATAAGACTCAGTCATAACCTTGGGCTTCCTTTTCAGGAGTAAGCCCCAAGTCCCCTAACCTGAGTCTCCTTTTCAGGAATAAGACTCAGTCATAACCTTGGGCTTCCTTTTCAGGAGTAAGCCCCAAGTCTCTTAAAATTTCTCTTAACCAGTCATAAATTACCTTTGATTTGGGTTTCCTCTTTAGGAATAAAACCCAATCATAAGTCCCCTCCTAACTTGGGCATCCTCCTTAGGAGTAAGCCCCAAGATTAGAGTATTCAAATCTCCATGAAGCACATATAACTTTGTGGACCCTGTTCTTGGATTTTCTCCCTAAAAGTAAATCCTAAACTTTCGTCTATCTGGGCAGTCATCTATACATAAGCCCCAAAACAAATTCTTATGATTGCATCTTTTATGGCACAATTGTCTGAATTTTACCAATACCTCTTGTTTCTCACACCAAGCATGACTCACGTGAGCTTAGAGTGTAAAAGTAATTATGACATTCATCTTTGAGCCATCAATCATAAAACATCATATCCCATTCCTCGAACTATGTGGGTTCTGATTCCTTTTTCAAAACAAAGGATACGTAGGTAGCCCATTTATGGGTTCGATCCCAACATTGAAATAATCTCTGTCCTTCTGAATGACGATAAACTTCAAGTGCCCCACTGAGTGGCTTTAAAACCAGCCTGGTCATCAAAATGACCAAGAGACTTTTATATAAATGTTTTGAAGGATACCATTGACCAAGAATCTCTAAACAAATATAGATGATTCTATATTGATGAAGAACCTCGAATACATATAAAAGATTCTCTAAATTTCTTGCATATTTAATCATTGATTGTTAAAACTAAAGGAAAGCTCATTTTATACTTGGTAATGTAATAAGGATTCACGAACTTAACTTAAATCTATAAAGAGAGTCCCGGAGTAGACAATAATTCCCCTCAAAAAGGTGTGATGAGTCCGACTTCCCATCCTCTCGACCAATGCAAATTCCTAAGCCTCATTAGCCCACAAGCTAATGAGCGCCTGCCTTTGGAAAGTAGGTCCAAACGGATGTGGAATCATTGGATGTTTCCGGTTCTACGAACAAACCCGTTAGAAACCGATCGGAACGTTTGAATCTCCCGTCCAGGAGGTCATCCCCGGATTCCGCGCGAAACAAAAATGGTGAACCCGACGTGAATCCTTAACCAAGTTAAAGTGATGTTCTTCTTATCTGTTAGGCCCTTTGGGCCAACAAGGCAATCATTGACATATGCTCATCCAAAAGATACAGTGGCTGGATTCATCTTGATTATGTCTGTTACATGGAACAGGCACTCTTTTTTCAAGATCTTCTACAAAAATGGCTTTCCTTAAATTCACCCCTGTGAATACTGCTGCTGGGAACACCTCTACTGTGAGGTCTGCTGCCGTGAAAACCAATACTGCTACTCCTGCTGGAACGTCATCCGCTCTGAGGATGACATCACCAACTCAGCGTCTTCAACGCTGTGTTTCTAATGCACTGGTTAAAGAGTACCGTCGCAACGGTACTATCCCAACTCTGGAGGCCGCTCGTCAAGCCCTCCAAGTTAACAATTCTACCTGGTCGTCCGGACAATGGCGACCAGCAATCAAGAAGCAGACGGTGCTGACTACCGTCTCCAACCGTTTCGGGTCGTTATCCCCGGAACGCAATTTCCATTCACTCCCTTATTCCGAGGAAGTGAATGAGTAGGTCCCGCAGGACCTTAAATCAAAAAGAAAGGAGTCCTTCTCAAGGGCTCCCATCAACAATCGCCGCCAGACTCGTGCGGTAGTGCGCCCTCAACATGATGAGGGTACCGGCTCCAGGCATTCAGCTCAGGTTCCTCGAACCCGAGCAGGCAAGATGAATCACCAGAGACGGAATCCGGTTAATAATAGGCAGGTTGTCATCCCTGCCATCTCCGGAGAAGTCCACCAACCTAACTTGGTGGCAAACAACGAGCAGGCATACACACCTGCCCGTTTTAATCCCGCTGTCCAGCAGACTCGTCTGGCAGCATCAAGCCGATCCCGCCAGGCAATTCCGGCGGAGTACCATAGGCAGGAGCATACACCTGCTTATACATCAGCAGTTAGTCAGCAGGCTCGTCTGACTACATATGATGGATCTCGTCAACAGCGTTTGGCGAAGTGTAATCAGCAGGCACATACACCTGCTAATACTAATCAAGCCTACCAACAGTCTCGTTTGGTAGCGCACGGAGAAGTCAGTCGGAAAGCCCTGACGACAAACAGGAGGCAGACTAAACTCTCTGCCTCCACACTTGAGTACTGTCAGGATTCACTGACAGGAAAAGGAGGACAGGAGCAGGCACATACACCTACTCCAATCCCGGAATGGACGTATATCCCGGTTCCGGCGGCTGAAGTCACCAAACATATTTTGTCAATGGTGAAAGAGCAGAAGCAAATTCCTGCTCATATTCTGGATGCTTGCCAGGATATCATAACAGCTTCAGCATCATCTCAGGGACAGACACATAAATCTATCCCTAGCGGTGGAGTGACACATCAACAATTCACTCCGGAACAGACACACACATCTGTTCCAGTCCAAGAGGGTTGTGGGGCCTACTCCCCCATATCATATGGACAACCAAGTCAGGCACATACACCTGATTTGAGCGATGATCGTCAGCCTAACCTGACCATCTTTCCTGATCAGGCACATACACCTGCTCAGAGCAATCACTTTCGTCATCAAGTGATTTCTAAAGCGAGTAAGAAGGCATCTAAGAAAAAGATCCACCCAGCACAGTCAGGAGATCAAAGGCCAATCTGCAACAAGGCCTTGCTCGATGCTGGAGTTCTTGAAGCCCTCATACATTTATCTGTCGGAATTCAAGATTCTACTCCCTCAGTTCCCAATAACAGGAACATTAATCCCGAAGGTCTTCAACAGACACTTCCTCATGAAGACTTGCTTCATGAAAATTCGGTCAATCTTGAAGTTTCTTCTTCAGATGAGAACCACAGGAACCCTCTGTGTGGTCAGAAGACCAAGGAGAAAGAGATCTCATCTTTTGCTGTAACCCATCATGAAGGTCCTCCTCATGGTGATGAACTTCGCTGCGAAAGTCCTCTCCGCAGTAGTGATTCACATTGTCTCGAAAATTCTTCAGAAGGCAATATAGTGACGAGAAAGCCCTCCTATCTCGAGGAACTTGCAAACGTAAAACCAGTCATGTCTGAAGTTTTACTATCGGCAGGTGAAACTCTTTCTCCATCAGAAGATAGCTTGGGGTTCAGGTTATTCTCCGAACCTTCCCTGGGTCATTCATCTTCCAGCATGAATAGTGATTCCTCTACCAATCTTGTTGAATCCGATGAAGCAACAAGGAAACACCAACTCTGGTCCAAACAGGTAGAAGAATCTTCATTTAATGATAAAGAGGAAATGCTGAACATGAGGAAAAAACTGGCAAAAGGTGAAGTACCAGTCATGTTTTGGTCTTTGGCTGACTCACAGTATGACATTCCAAAGATGTTGACAGATGATGGAATCCATGATATTCGTCTCAACATATGGAAAACTCTTTGTCAATTAAAGAAGAAGGTATTATCTTACGATGAATATGAAAATCATATTAAGATAATAGAAGGGTTATAACGCCAGATTGATTTGGCATCTCTATCAGTCTCTCGGTATCCGAAGGCTGAAAAGCAACAGAGAACCCTTCAACGTTCATGCCTTGGCGCACTAAGAAGGTTGCGTCAGTTAATTTCCAATGCTCCATCTAATGTTCATATCAGAGGATGGGGTATTCACGGAGCACTACATTTCACAGTGCTTTCCGGTCAGCAAAGCCCGCCGAAAATGGTCTCATGCAATGTTATTGCCCATGGCCGGCCACAGTCAATGGGCTTTGTTCATAATCAAAATCTTGCTCGAGATCAAGCTTCAACTAGTTCCTCTCAAAGTCAAGTATATAGAGAACAGGTTGTTGAATTGCTCCTACATCAAGCAGGCGAGAATATTGCACAAGCCTCTCGTCTGGAGCAAACACGTCATCAAATGACAGAAGTTTCGGAAATCATCCAACGGTCTGTTGAACCAGGTGATAAAAGTGGATACAGGTTAATGCATCCATCTAATTTCCGAACTAAGATCCGCAAGATCAAGAGAGATTTCAAGAAGATCTCAGACATAGCATGTCAAGAGACACCCCAGCTTGCCAGACTGGGGACTTCTCTAACTCAACCCTTAGAATCAACGAATGGGATTCGAGGAGTTGAGCGGAAGCAACAGGAACATCCCCAGTCCACCGGACTGGGGACTTTTTCAAATCTTCAATCCCTCCCTCAGAGAAAGTCAGTATTCTCTCGATTAGGGAATAAGCCTCAAGAGGAACGAAGAGCCAAGCTATCAGGAGATTCTCTCCAAGTGACGGTTCACAAAGAAATTCCTGAGGGGTCAAGTCAACGGAATTCCATGTTTCATCATGAACATGGAAGAAGAAAATATCACAGAAATGCTGATAGAAAGGATTCCATGAAATATGCATCCATTAATGTCATCACTGCCGTTGCTGCTGATTCACCAGATGAGGCTCAATCAGAGGGATCAGATGAAGAGGTTCCTGCTCAAGAAGTTGCGCACACAGACCTAAATGAAGAAGGTGTGCGCACACGTAATCAAAGGCTTACCCAAAATCTGGGTATTCCTTCAAGTAACCCACTTCCCCCTCTCCGAAAAGGATCCAATAAGGGGAAAGGAAAGAATCAGGTTACTTCTCACCCTTCCTCTGAAGGAGGTCAATCGCTCTCATTAGAGCAAAGGCTTGCACAACAGGAGGAAGAAATGAAAGAATTAAGAAGGTTGAATGCAGAACTACTTCAGAGTAGTCTTCTTCTTAAGAATGCTGAAGTCCGACAGCCGAAGGAATTTGTTGTAACTACTAAGATGGATCAGGAATATCCTCCTTTATCAGTACACCCACAGAGGTCTAATCCTACGGGTCAAACGCAACAACGGTTGGCAGCACTGCCATTAGTTGCAGCACCAACCTCCACGGCTGTCCAAGCTCCATTCATTGCACCTACCCAAAACCAAGTTCAACCTGACGTTTCTCAAAAGTTAATAACTACTATTGAGTCCTTAACAGCTCGGTTAGAAACTATGGAAGGGAAACGGGCGCAAGTTCAACCCGAAAAGAAAGTTTACCCTGAATGGGTAGATTCAATTTCTCCTCCATCCAGTTTTGGAAACCCTATTTTCCCTACTTTCAATGGATCAGGTGACCCTGAACAACATTTGACGCATTACGTGTCTTGTTGTGATCCTATGATGGGAACTCCAGAGCAACAAGAAGCAGTGAAACTCAGATGCTTCGTGCGAACCTTGCAAGGACCAGCTTTTGTCTGGTATACAAGCTTGAAATCCCGGTCAGTCATCGGATGGGAGGATCTTCGTCAAAAATTCCTTCTTCAGTTCAGCTCAACTTTGCCAAAAACGACAGTTTTCGATCTTACAAACTGCAAGCAAAGGGAGAATGAAAGAGTCTCTGATTTCATTGCTCGTTGGAAGGGATTAACGTATTCCTTGAGTTTATCACTCCCTCAGGAGGAATTGTTGCCAATCTGTGTGGCAAATTTGTGTGACGAATTACGCACGCCATTGATCCCTGTGAAATACACAGGAGGGTTTCGAGACCTTACTTCAATCGCTCAACAGATTGAAGATTCCCTTATGCAGGCTAAGGTTAAATCTCGTGTAATTCCATCAGCTCCAGGAAGAAGAATGGGTAAAGCAGAAACTGCTACAGTTATGCTTAAACAGGCACCTGTACCTATTTCTACTTCAAAACCTTCATCTTCTCGAAGGGCTCCACCTCCTGAACGCCAACAACAAAGGCTGTTTCGTCCAAATGATCAAAAAGATCAACGACGAAAACAATTTGAGGATATGAAGAGTAAAACATACTCTTTCCGAAGTGAGCAAGTTCCTGGTTACTTCATTTCAGCTCTGGAAAATAATTTGGTTCAATTACCAGTGCCGAAGAGACCAAACAAGGAAGGAGATGAAGACCGTCCCAATTATTGTCCCTTTCATCAAATGTTGGGACATCCCATCCAAGAGTGTTTTGTCTTTAAAGACCTCCTACAAAAGATGGTCGACTTGGGACAAGTCAAATTGAAGGGTTCTTCAGCTCATGTAGCGTGTATTACCGCTACAGATCCAGAGGAAGGAGGCGAGTGGCAGGAAGTCAAAATCAAAACTACGAAAAAATATGATGATTGGATGGTCAGAAAGACAATCAATCGGACCCATTCCATTTTGCGAACACAATTGAAGAAGCCAATTGTGTCTCCTACAAAAGTTGCAGTAAAGCCTCCATCAAAAGACAAATCCTCAAAAGGGCAGAGCAATTCAAAGAAGAAAGAGGAATCAGAAGAAGATGAGTATGTATCAAAGCCTAAATTGTCTTTGACTCTGGCAGATTTCATGCCATCTACTTCAAAGCAACGGGCACCGTCCCACCAAACGGCACAGCCTAAACAGGCTAACTTGGCAGAGTCTTTATCAGACGAAGAATTGATCTTTGGTTCTGTTAATATGATTCAATTAACAGATTCATATTCCAGTCTTGATGAGCCTGAATTCCCTATATCAAATAAAGGAACCCGAGGAAATTCTAGAGGTTCAGGATATAGGGGAAGACGTGGATCTTTCCGAAGCCACTACTCTAATTCTACCCCTGCTAGCACGGTATATGCAGCAGAAACTCGTGGTAGAGCCCTTCAGCGAGCTCAAAATGAACAAGCAAGTTCTTCTGCCAATGGCCAACTCAGCTTCGGCACAGTTATTTTGGAAGACCGATTAAATGTTCCATCTTCTTTATCTCAGCAAGTAAATGGATCTAATCAGTCTAATTTTCCAAAACCAAAGATGTTGCCAACTTCAATACAAGAGGCATCAGCTTCCAAAGCATCTGCTTCCAAGGTACCTGCTAAACCGCATATTCCTATTGGGAAACGCAGGCCTCTAGATCAAAAGTATGATATATTGAAACACTTGGCCCAAGTACCATCCAAATTATCAATTTTTGATGCTTTGAATCTATCAAAAGATCTTCGGGAAGCACTCATCGAAGCTTTGTCAAGTCCTCAGGAGTTTGAAGCTGAAATTGCTGCAGCTGAAATTTATCACATAGAGAATAATCCTGCAGAATGCCATGCAGTGATATCTTTTACTGATAAAGATGAAGATGATGTTGTGCATGGGCACATAAAACCTTTGTACCTATCTGGCAAAGTCAATGGTATAGATGTTCGAAGAGCTTTTATTGACAATGGTTCAGGAGTTAACCTCATTCCCATTCGCACACTTCGTCGATTGGGCCTCACGGAATCTGATTTATCTCCTTCTACCATGATGTTGCAAGGATATGATAAAAATGAACAAGAACCACTGGGAGAAGTTACGCTCAGAACTCAGTTTGGAGATCTTGTTTCCAATTCAGATTTCATGATTGTTGATCAAGACTCAGCTTTCAATATCTTGCTTGGAAGACCCTGGTTACATCAGCATGCAGCTATTCCGTCATCATACCATCAATGTCTCAAATACTGTTTCGATGGTCAAGTTGGAACATTGTATGGTGATAAGGCCCCGTTCAAAACATGTGAGTCTCAATACATTGAGGCGGAATTTTATCACATGAAGGGAAGAGAAAAATCTACAATGAAGGAAATTACCAAAGTTAATGCTCCATATGGTTTGGAAAAAATTCCAATAAATCCATTTTCACATGTGAGTACAGATTATGTGTTACCTATCAGTCAAATTGACAAAATAGGCCCAAATCAAAATACTCTTATGGAAAGATCCATAATGTCAATTACGGCAATCGAGCCAGACAACATGGGAGAAATTGGTAACTTACCAAGCAATGATGAAAGCATAAGTGGTGACGTTTTCATTTCGTCTGCTGAAATCCAACAAATCTATACTTCGCTAATCAGGCCAGAAGAAGTTATAGCAACACCAGAGGTGAATGTTGATGTCGATTCTCAATCCATCATCTCCTCTTTATTTCCCAAAGAAGACCCTTTTTCATCAATAGGGTCGGAAATGGAAGCTTCTTCTTCAAAATGTGAAAATTTTGACATCTCTTATGATCATGAGAATTTCGTTTTTTCATCTACTTTGCAAGTAGAAACGGAAGATATAACACATGATGAAGAGGAAGAGGAAGATCTTAGAGATGCTCCTCCAGCATTTGAAGAGGGTATCTCTACCACTGTGGATGAACTCAGAGAAGTAAATCTGGGTACAGAGAAAGATCCACGCCCCACTTTAATTAGTGCGGCCATGACCCTTGAAGAACAAGAGATGTATATTTCTTTTCTAAAGCAAAATAAAGATATCTTTGCTTGGAATTATACAGAGATGCCTGGCCTTGATCCTGATGTTGCCACCCATCATTTGGGTTTGCCAAAAGAACATCGAGGATTCAAGCAAGCCGCGAGAAGAACACACCCAACCTATGCTTCCAAAATCGAGGCTGAAGTGGATAAGCTTATCAAAGCTAACTTCGTCAGAGAAGTTCAATATCCCAAGTGGTTGGCTAATATTGTCCCAGTAAAGAAAAAGAACGGACAAATTAGGGTTTGCATCGATTTCAGAGATCTTAATCGGTATTGTCCCAAAGATGATTTTCCAGTTCCGATTACAGAACTCTTAATTGATGCGACGGCTGGCTATGAAGTACTTTCTTTCATGGATGGATATTCTGGATATAATCAGATCCGAATGGCCCCAGAAGATGAGGAATATACAGCCTTCAGAGCTTCTCAAGGTGTGTTTTGTTACCGGGTGATGCCCTTTGGTTTAAAGAATGCAGGTGCAACATATCAACGCGCCATGCATCGTATCTCCAAACCTTTTCTAGGGAAATTTGTTGAATGCTATGTAGATGATTTGGTGGTTAAATCCAAACAACGTTTTGATCACTTGGCTGATTTGGAAATCATATTCCACAAGCTTCGACAACATAATTTGAAGATGAACCCCTTAAAATGTGCTTTTGGGGTAACCTCAGGAAAATTCCTCGGCTTTGTTGTACGCCATCGTGGTATTGAAGTCGATCCTGAGAAGACCAAATCAATCCTTGGTATGTCACCTCCTCAGAATTTGAAAGAATTAAGAGGACTTCAAGGACACTTAGCCTATATTCGGCGTTTCATCGCCAATTTGGCAGGCAAAAGTTTACCTTTTACCAAATTATTGAAGAAAGGAGTCACTTACCAGTGGACTAAAGAATGTCAAGAAGCATTTGATGTTCTCAAGAAATACCTCTTAAGTCCACCAGTACTCATGCCACCTGTTGAGGGTAGACCTCTTATCCTCTATGTGACAGCTTTAGAGCGATCATTGGGTGCCTTTCTCGCTCAAAAGAATGATGCTGGGAATGAAAATAGTCTCTACTATCTCAGTAGAACTATGCTTGAAGCAGAAACCCGGTATTCGAGTATTGAAAAATGCTGCCTAGCATTAATCTTTGCAGTTCAGAAACTGAGACACTACCTGCAACATCACGAGGTCCAATTGGTATCTCGTAATAATCCACTCAAATTCATCCTTAGTCGTCCAATGCTTACAGGACGTCTGGCAAGGTGGGCGGTTATTTTACAGCAGTTCGACATCCAGTATGTGTCTCAAAAGGCAATTAAGGGCCAAGCTCTGGCTGATTTCCTGGCTGAACACCCTTCAGTGGAAGACACGTATTCAGATATCGAACTCCCTGATGAGGAAGTTTTTTCTATTCAAGAGAATCCTCAAACATGGGAAATGTATTTTGATGGTGCTTCTAGAAGTCCAACAGGGAAGAAAATGGAAAATCCTAAATTCAACAAAGTTGGTTTAGGAATTGTGCTCATTTCTCCAGATAAGGCAGTGTTACCTTATTCCTTTTTGTTGTGGGAAGGTGGTACCAATAATGAAGCTGAATACCAAGCTCTCATTGCAGGCTTGGAGTTAGCGCTTCAAGCACAAGTGAATCACTTAAAGGTAAAAGGTGATTCAGACCTGGTAATCAAACAAGTCAATGGGGATTATGCCATCAGAAAAGAAGAATTAATCCCTTTGTATGATTACGTCAGAGAGTTAATGTCGGAATTCCCTTCAGAACCGACATTTTCTTATGTCCCAAGATCACAAAATGCTCAAGCTGATGCACTGGCTAATATAGCCACAGCTTTAGCAGATCCAAATCGGGACGAGACAACCATCGGTATTGCCCACCGTCGTGCAATTTCACCTTATGTTCAAGTCAGAACAGAGGAAATTAATGAAATTAGTCCCATTCCTGAACCATATGGTCATACTACAGGATGGATGTCACCTATCAGGGAATACCTTCAAAATGGAACACTTCCACCTGATAGAGCCGAGAGAGAACAAATTCGGCGACGTGTGGTCAATTTTACTCTTTATGATGGTCCAAACCACCTCGAGAAAATTCTCTACAAACGTGGTTTTGATGGAGTTCTCTTCAGATGTATTGATGGTGAAGAGACAATGGCTGTCATAAAAGAAGTGCATGCAGGAGTCTGTGGCGCCCACCAGTCTGGACATAGACTGTCTGATCAAATTCGAAGGCTTGGATACTTTTGGCCTTCAATGATACAAGATTGTGTTAATTTCACAAAGAAGTGTCATTCATGCCAAGTATATTCCAACTTCATTCATCAACCTCCAGAGTTGCTTCATACGGCTAAATACTCATTGCCATTTGCCACATGGGGAATGGATGTGGTAGGACCTTACCCTTCAGCTACGGCCAAGCAGTTTAAGTACATTCTTACTGCTACTGATTTCTTTTCCAAATGGGCAGAGGCAGTACCTCTCAATGAAGTCAGTTCTAAATGCATTGTTAGCTTCATCAAGTCTAACATCATTACTAGATTTGGTGTCCCTCATACCATATTGACAGACAACGGCACCAACTTCTGTTCTTCTGAGGTAAAGAGATTGTATCAAGAATACAACATTAAGTCCAACCATTCATCTCGATATCATGCAGCGGCTAATGGTCAGATAGAGGCCTTCAACAAGACTCTTTCAAATATACTGCAAAAGATGGTGGATAAAGATAAGAGGTCATGGCCTGATAAACTCTATCATGCTTTATGGGCTTATCGGACTACCACTCACAATGCAACGCGGTCTACTCCATATTCATTGGTATATGGAACAGAAGCAGTCTTGCCAATTGAAGTTCAATTGCCCTCACTCAGAATAGCCATTTGTGATCAGTTATCAACAGATGAGCAATCCCGAAAGCGTTTGAATGAATTGGAACAGTTAGATGAGAAAAGATTGTGCACTTTGCACCACTTGGAAATCTATCAGAATCGAATAGCACGAGCTTTTAACAAAAAAGTTCGTCTTCGTTCATTCATTCAGGGAGAATTGGTATTGGTTCTCAGAACACCAATGATACCAGGAAAGAAACCTCCCAAGCTTGAACCAAAATGGGAAGGACCTTATTCAGTACATAAGGTCTACTCCAATGGAGCGTATTCTCTAATCTCAATGGATGGAGAACACATCACGACTCCAACTAATGCCAGATTTCTGAAGAAGTATTTTGTATAAACACAAAATATTGTTCCCAGAACCAAGACTCTTACAATTGGTTCATACACCAAGGTCCGGTATGACCTTAAACTACACCAAGGTCCGGTATGACCTTAAACTACACCAAGGTCCGGTATGACCTTAAACTACACCAAGGTCCGGTATGACCTTAAACTACACCAAGGTCCGGTATGACCTTAAACTACACCAAGGTCCGGTATGACCTTAAACTACACCAAGGTCCGGTATGACCTTAAACTACACCAAGGTCCGGTATGACCTTAAACTACACCAAGGTCCGGTATGACCTTAAACTACAACTTCGTCCAACATGACATTAAACTGTGCAGCACCAATAGTCCTAACTGCAAGACTTTAAACTGCATAGTCCCTGATTTTGTCCTACATGATAATAAACTGTATAGAAGTTCCTATATTTTGTCCGAGATGACATTAAACTATATTTTGTCCTAGCGACATGACATTAAACTGTGTGGCACTTTCATCGTCCAGCATGACGTTAAACTGTGTTAAGTCCCTTATTGTCCTACATGACACTAAACTGTATTCTGTCCGAGATGACATTAAACTATATTGTGTCCTAGCAACATGACATTAAACTGTGTGGCACTTCCAACGTCCAGCATGACGATAAACTGTAAAAAGATCAGAACTGATATCCTCATATTGATTCACCTTAGTCTTAGCTACATGACTTTAAACTGTACAGCATCAGTTCGTCCTTGCTATATGACGCTAAAACTATACAGCAATGGTCCAGTATGACTTTAAACTGCAACTTCGTCCCACACGACATTAAACTGTGAAAAAGTTCCATAAACAGTCCAGCATGACCTTAAAACTGCATCATTCCTGGTCTATGTATACGACCATAAACTATTTGCAAATATGTCCAGCAAGACGTTAAACTGTGACGTCCTAACTACATGACGCTAAACTGTATAAAAGTCCCTCACGTCCGGAAAGACGTTAAACTATATAATCATCAAAAGTCCAGCATGACATTAAAACTGCACAATCCCCCTTTCGTCCAATATGACGTTAAACTGTATTGTCCCCATCGTCTTAACTACATGACGTTAAACTGTACAGAAAGTTCCTTTTCTTTTTTATGTCCTACATGACATTAAACTGTACATCGTTAAGGTTGTTATTACCTCTTGTTTCTCACACCGAGTATGACTCACGTGAGCTTAGAGCGAACATCAACCATAACACTCCCTTTGGGCCACTAACCATGTGTAAGTCCCAACAACATTTTTTATTAAGATCATTGTCCACAAGAACAACTTGATCATTGATTCATTCTTTAATTGAACTACACAGACTTTGATCCTTGCCCTCCAGGCTGGGTATGTAGGCAACCTCCCAAGGTTCAAGCCCAAAAAACAATCTCTTCACATCGGTTCACCACCATCTCATATGATGTTGATTTGTGAAACCGCCCCTGAAATCAATATCTTTACATTGATTCATTTTCGTCCTTGTTATACGACGTTAAACTATACAACACTTTTGTCCGGTACGACAATAAACTACAATATTCTTTGATTTCCTCATTTGAGAGAGAACTATTATTGATATTAATTTTTCAATCATAGTTTTTCATTTTCAAAAGACTACGTGCATACATGGTAACGCCTGAACTTTTTATCTTAGGTTAAACCATCATTGCACTAAAGTCCCCTTTCACCCTTCACATGTACGAACCAAATTTGTACAAAGGGTAATTCTAGAACTACGTGGACTTGATTCCCATCCTTATGGGATACGTAGGAACATTCGAGTGTCCCTCGAATCCAGTCCCAAGTCTTTTTGGGCCTAACCCCAAATTTCACTTTCAGTCCCTTGGCTGAAAAGTCCTCATGAAAACACACACTGTGTATTCATTATTATGGTCTGAATTCTATGACCCTAAACTAAGATCACTCATCCTTTCATCCTGCACGACGTTAAACTGCATTTCAAGAACTACGTATGGCTTGATTCTCATTCTTATGAGATACGTAGTGAAGTCCAAGTTTCAATTCAGGACCCAGCCACAACATGATTATGGTTTTCATTGACCTATGTATCTCTATATACATTGGAAAATACCCATCTTTATGTATTATAATCCTAACCTAAAATATTTTCAGATCTTCATAACCCTTTTCATGACATATGGTCACAAAAATGTCAAACTTCTGAGAATTCTTTTGCCTGACTATGCAGCACGTGCCCATAGGTGGCCTTGCATAAACAGTCCACATAACAGACTCGTCAGCCAAGAGATGCTATTTATTTGACCATGCAGCCAATGCCCATAGGTGGCCCTGCATGTTTTCAACCCCCTAACGGGTTTGTTAAATAATAGTAACTTCATTCTTGGGAAGAATGCCTCTTTTGTCCTTATTTGTCTTAAACGACAGTATGTAGGGATCCGCAAAAATAGCCATCCTTAACATATTTGTCCCATATCCTTTTTCATGATCTGAAAGTATTCAAGTCTATGGTTTATTCTTCTTCCCTACGTTTGGGTCAGACCTTTGTAGGAGTGATATTCATCCAGTTCTTCGATATTCTTGTTTGGAAATATCTTCTCCATATTCAAGTACCTCTTTCCATACAACAAACTCTATGCTTTAGAAAATTTGAATCTTCATAAACTTTCACTGGCTTTTAGCACTAGGAAAGTAAATTTCTGAGAGTTCTTTTGCCTGACTATGCAGCACGTGCCCATAGGTGGCCTTGCATAAACAGTCCACATAATAGACTTGTCAGCCAAAAGATGCTATTTTATTTGACTATGCAGCCAATTCCCATAGGTGGCCCTGCATATTTCAACCCCCTAACGGGTTTTGTTAAATAATAGTAACTTCATTCTTGGAAACTACTTTTTCTAAATGACCTTTTAGCTCTTTTTCATATCATTCCTCAGATTCAAATATTCTTAAGTCATAGTTTACATATTTTCTCTCATACTTGAGTATGGTAATTTGTTTTCAGATAAATTATCAAGGAATTGAATCCATTTTAATCCATTTTTCGGTCAAAGCTATTTCGACCTTAAACATTAGCCTCTTTATGTCCGGCGTGCATGACTTTAAACTGCACACACAAAAGACAAAGGAACTCTGAATAAAAGTCAAGTTCCAGCACACTTGCGTGCTGCCCTCTGCGCCTTGAAAGACTTGCGCGCCGCCCTTTTCCTTTAGAGGGATTCGATTTCCTCAGAGTCAAATCCTCATTTTCTCTCCGGATCCAACTCTGAGGGGGGAATTTTGTTGACGCTCCTTTCGTCACGGAATCTAAAGTTCGGAAAAGGGAATATCTGAGCTCAAAGTGATTAATCCTTTGAAGAAACATCAAAAATCGACAAAGGGATGAAAAAGGAGAACATTGCCCAGAGGTCGCGCAAGTTCCCTCTTGGTCGCGCAAGTATACTTGCGCGCCGCCTCAACACTTGCGCGACTCCTCATGGTCGTGCAAGGGACTTGCGCGACATATCTGGTAATCGCCCAGTAACCGCCCGGGGTCTTCTTTTGCCTATAAATAGACCTTGTGGGCCCCCCATTTCAGGAGGATCGTTTTCCAGAAACTCGGATCAAAGCTCCCGACGCCCAAGTCTCTTCTCAAAGCTTCCGGAACACTTCTAAGGTAATTTCTTACCTAGAAGGGAAGATCTAAAGGGAAGAAGGAAGGCCAAGTGTTGAAACTTATCAAACACTTGCGCGCCGACTTAATTCCTTCAATATAACTTGCGCGTCCCCTCTCTGGAAGAACCTCAAGAGGATTATAAAGGGTTTAATAAAGAATCGCTCAAGTATTTCAACTCTGGTTGAAAATCGCGCAAGTATCTCTCATGTCGCGCAAGTATACTTGCGCGACCAAACTTGCGCGCCGCCGCAGGACATGCGTGACTTTTAATACTTGCGCGCCCCTATCTTTTTGGATGCCCACCTTGCCCATTTTTACCCCTCTTAAGCCATTTCACCCTTCCTATTCAAGATTCAGTCTTCAAGATACTCTTCAAATCCATTTATGGCATGATTTCTTGGTTTGACATCCTTATCTGAAAGGAATTCTGTGAAATACCTCTCAACACCCAGTGATTTAAACATCTTTATGTCACCAAAGATTGAGAGTTCATTCATTTCAACCTCATCCTTTAAGATGAGAGAATTCTAACCTGGGTCTCCTTTTCAGGAATAAGACTCAGTCATAACCTTGGGCTTCCTTTTCAGGAGTAAGCCCCAAGTCCCCTAACCTAGGCTTCCTTCTCAGGAATAAGTCCTAGTCATAAATCTTGAGCATCTTTCTTAAGAGTAAGCCTCAACCCCAACTTTGGGCATCCTCCTCAGGAGTAAGCCCCAAATTCTTAAAAGTTCCCAAACTTGGGCATCCTCCTCAGGAGTAAGCCCCAAATTCTTAAAAGTTCCCAAACTTGGGCATCCTCCTCAGGAGTAATCCCCAAACATTAACCCATAACCTGGGTCTCCTTTTCAGGAATAAGACTCAGTCATAACCTTGGGCTTCCTTTTCAGGAGTAAGCCCCAAGTCCCCTAACCTGAGTCTCCTTTTCAGGAATAAGACTCAGTCATAACCTTGGGCTTCCTTTTCAGGAGTAAGCCCCAAGTCTCTTAAAATTTCTCTTAACCAGTCATAAATTACCTTTGATTTGGGTTTCCTCTTTAGGAATAAAACCCAATCATAAGTCCCCTCCTAACTTGGGCATCCTCCTTAGGAGTAAGCCCCAAGATTAGAGTATTCAAATCTCCATGAAGCACATATAACTTTGTGGACCCTGTTCTTGGATTTTCTCCCTAAAAGTAAATCCTAAACTTTCGTCTATCTGGGCAGTCATCTATACATAAGCCCCAAAACAAATTCTTATGATTGCATCTTTTATGGCACAATTGTCTGAATTTTACCAATACCTCTTGTTTCTCACACCGAGCATGACTCACGTGAGCTTAGAGTGTAAAAGTAATTATGACATTCATCTTTGAGCCATCAATCATAAAACATCATATCTCATTCCTCGAACTACGTGGGTTCTGATTCCTTTTTCAAAACAAAGGATACGTAGGTAGCCCATTTATGGGTTCGATCCCAACATTGAAATAATCTCTGTCCTTCTGAATGACGATAAACTTCAAGTGCCCCACTGAGTGGCTTTAAAACCAGCCTGGTCATCAAAATGACCAAGAGACTTTTATATAAATGTTTTGAAGGATACCATTGACCAAGAATCTCTAAACAAATATAGATGATTCTATATTGATGAAGAACCTCGAATACATATAAAAGATTCTCTAAATTTCTTGCATATTTAATCATTGATTGTTAAAACTAAAGGAAATCTCATTTTATACTTGGTAATGTAATAAGGATTCACGAACTTAACTTAAATCTATAAAGAGAGTCCCGGAGTAGACAATAATTCCCCTCAAAAAGGTGTGATGAGTCCGACCTCCCATCCTCTCGACCAATGCAAATTCCTAAGCCTCATTAGCCCACAAGCTAATGAGCGCCTGCCTTTGGAAAGTAGGTCCAAACGGATGTGGAATCATTGGATGTTTCCGGTTCTACGAACAAACCCGTTAGAAACCGATCGGAACGTTTGAATCTCCCGTCCAGGAGGTCATCCCCGGATTCCGCGCGAAACAGTCTCATTAACATCTCCACTTTTATTTGGTTTAATTATGATCTATAACAGATATAAAATTGAATTGAACCGGTTGAATCCTATTTCCCTATATAGTTGTTGTTCATTTCTTCACATGAATATTATTGTCCTGTATGATTTATTTTACTAAATAATAAATAAATATTTTTATAATGATAGAAAATAAAAACGTTACATATTTCATTTATTTCCTATTACAAAAAAAATTAATCCATATCATACTGTATTTCTCACCAACAACAATTTTTCCCATTAAATTTTCAATTACAACTAACGTGTCTACTTTATTATCCACATCTATTTAAATTTTTAATTTCTGTTATGTTGTTTTCTTATGTATTGTTCATTTCATTGATCATAACAATTAAACCTTTTTTGGGTTTATCCCTTCATACCCTATAAAAGAGTTATTTGGAATATAAATTATGATTCTAACATATTCAATGAATGGGTTATAATTTGGATTCAATTCTATGAAAATATTTTGGTGTTGAATAAATTTATTTAAAATATTACATAAATCAATAAAAATAAGTTAATAGACACTAGAAAATAATAATAGATTGTATGTACACTAGATGCAATTATGAAAAAATTAATTCTTCAATTAGTTAAATTTATAAACATCATAGATAACTAAAAAAATTGGAATAAAATATCCTCGATAGATATTGAGAGACAACATTAAACAAATAATGAAATTAAATCATGAAAGACCCAATATTGAGGGAGTATCCCCCCCGAATGATCAATAAACACATATTAAAATATGTTAATAGATATATAAAATAATTTGGAACATAAACATTCATATCTATAAATTTTTAATATATTTAATTGAATGACTACTGTGGAACCTCTATCCTTCATTAGGATTTTTTAATATAATTTATCATCTACCACATAAATGGAGCTTAACACTAAAATTATAATTTTCCATTTATCACATAAGGAAAATTATAGTGAAATGTATTTAGAATAACATGAATGGTAATTGAAGGATAAAATAGAGTTACATAACATTTATTATAAAATTTTACCCTATGAAACTCATGAAAGAACATAGAATTAAAATAATAAATTTATGTCAACAGGATGATATAATTTTAATATATATTTTGATAAATACATGGACCCACTTTGGAAATATCCAAACCATTGGAATCCCTAAAATATATTAATTGATTCATTCTATGAGGGGTTTTCTCGTTAATTTTAGAAATTTTTCTATCAATATAGTGGAGGAAAAAATAATTATAAAACCAATGAGATGCTAAGATATAATTTCTAGAAACTAAAAATTTTAACACATTAATGTTATAATTAATTTTTTTGAAATCAACACAAGAGGAAAATGTAATAAAATATCCTTAAAATATAGTCATTTTAACATTTTATTGAATAATTTTGATTAAAAATAAATAGATATATTAAATATCGAAAAATAAAGTAAACTAAATGGATTAAAATAGAAAAATCCTTCTATATAAAGCTCATTTTTTGGTCATGGAAGGGAGGTAGGTTCATTTAATTTTTCCTCAAACCAATCACAAGAAAACTCTAATGAGTATAGTTATAGTGATATTGATTTTAGAAGAATTTAAATCTCATCACAATAACTATGATATATATGTTAGTTGAAACAACACCCATGAAGAGAACCAATAAATATCTTATCGTTTGGTCATATGAAGAAATCCTGAAGAGATATATATGTAGAAGTTCGGTGGATATAAAAAGATAATTGTAATTATAATAAATTAAGTATATATATCACATCTATTTATATACTTTTAAAATATATACATTAAAATGAAAAGAAATTTCATTTTTAATATACGTTTAATCAATTATTATAGTAAAATTAAAAAAACCAATTTTTACTTATAATTTATTATTAATAAAAAATAAATTTTTATGTGTTACACATTTTATTTTATTGTTAAATAATGATATTAAAAATATTATTGATACTAATAATATATTAACAAACATTAATTAGTAATTGATTATAAATATGAATAATAATAGAAGTTAATATTTATAAAGTCTTTTCTCTATTAAAATATTATTTCCTCTATATCTTATATTTTAATTTAATATTATATTTTCATATATTTATATATTTAATTTCATTAAATTCAGTCCAAATTAGGATTCAACATATCCCGATTTTTTTAAGTTTCATCATATACATTTATTAAAAAAATTATTTCCACTATAAATATTTAATAAAGGTTAATAAGGGTAAAATAGGGAAACTTAAAATAAATCAAATTTTGTTAAGTATAAATGAAACATAAACCATATATAATACCATATTGAGGCTTTAAATTTGTACTTATATGTCTTATCAAACTTTCCACATCCAAATCAACTGTATCTCAATTGGTTTCATCTTTACCCATTATCTAACATTAATTTACTTTCAAAATTACATCTTTTTCACAAATTAAATGAGATAAATACCACCCAATTAAATCCATCGTTATCCTAAATATTTTACTTTTAAATATTCCATTTCCTTCTCCATTATAACAATATTCCTCATATTTTATCCCTTGCAACAATGTTATGAAATTCCCCCATATATAATGGATCCTTCAAGTGAAAATTTAAACACTTAATAAGAGTATTATCACCACCAATGATTTTTTATATCTATATTTCTCACATAACTTCCTCTAATTATATTATAAATATTCTAATATAATGATAAATATATCATTATTATACTAGAATTTTATTATATTATTGAAACAACTGTTATGTATCTTCTTCCCATCTAATGGGAGATAAAAACTTTACTTATGTTTTGTTCAGATTTCTGCCACCATGAATTGAATATTTCATTTTTCAACACCATTATACATGAATTTTTATAAAAAGGTATTTAACGGGTATAAATTATATTTTAACACCTTATTAGTGCTATTAAAAAAACTGTGAACTTTCCCATGGTATTTTACTACGGTATCGGCCAAAAGGGACACCAATTATCATAATTTAATCCTCAAGATTCAAACAATGTTATCACATCATTATTAAATTATAAATTATGTAATTAAACATACCAAAAACAAAAAAAAATGCATAATATTCATCGAAATTTCTACTATTTCAGGAAAAACCACAAAAATTCACCCTAACCATTTTTCAATGTGTAGAATTAAAAAATGTAATCCATTTTATGAAAATGAATTTTCATTTTAATCAATAATTTAATTAAATAGTTATAAATAAACATTTATGTTTTATATAAATAATAATACTTATCTAATAATTTCTAAATCATTTTTTTATATATACAATGATATAATTATGTCAAATTTCTATTTATGATTCTTAAATTATATCTACACATCCTTATGTGGGTATACTATTCTACTGTTCATATTACTCCTCATAAGAGAAACATTATTATTCCAAAGGGTTACGTTACTCTTCACCAATCAAATTATGTTTATCCTATCAAACTCTAAATATTTTACTCATTGCAACCCTATGTGTCCGTTTATTGAAAAAGGTTTCATAGAATCTATTATTTAATTTTTATTTAAATAAAAAAAATATTATTTTTACAATTCATAAAAAAATATAAAACCTTATAGTAAAATAATAAAAATTCTTCCTTGATTGATTTCTACATTTCAAATTAAAAAATGATGATTATTTAACCATTATATTTCCCTATATATCAGAGATCTTTGAAAAGTAAAATTGTTACCTATAAAATCAATTTGTCAATTTTTTCTCAATTAAACATGTATTTTATTATGTAAAACTATTCTTTAAATGAAAATGAGTATATTGATATTTTTTTACCAATGGGATTACACATTAATTGAGTAGGACCTTGATGCATAACCCCTTTTAACACCCAAATATAACCTAAGGGTAAGGTGTGTGATGGTGATAGTATATTGGGGAAGCTTCGTTAGCATCACCTAAGAGGTAATCTCTATTAAATTTAACTTATCCCATATATGATTTCATTCAAGCTTAACTTGTTGGAGCTCAGCTTGGTCATAGTCAAGAGTGCATACCAAACATGCTACCTCCCTCCCATGTTCAGATAAATGGGCTTTGTATGGAATGATTCTACTAGATGAGTACATCGACTATTATTTTTGAATTAGTCAGTATTATTAATTTTAAACCACTAATTATAACATTAAAAGTATTTTTTCAAATGTTCATATTGACCAATGGTCATATAATGGTCTATACCCAAAGGTTACATTTCAATTATACGAACTTTATTATTAAAAGGATATACTTTTTTTGAATATAAAATAATAGAACCCACATTTTTTGGAAATATTTATCATTCAACGAGGTATGGTAGTTACATTATTCCACCCTTAAAAAAGTTGGTCCCCTGAAATTTCAAATCCATGAGAGGAGTAGTGGGTACTTCTTCTTCATGGTTTCATCTAGTTCCCACGTGTCTTATTCAAATTTGTGGTTCATCCACAACACATTAATGATGCGAGAAGTATTGTTTTATAGAACCTTGTCTATATGATCCATGATCTCCATTAATTCTCCTCGTAAGAGAGTTTATGTTCTAGTTGTACCACCTCCGGATTTAGTACATGTGAAGGGTCAGGTATATACTTCCTCAATAGAGATACATAGAAAACATCATGAACATGATCTATATTTGGAGGATGTTCAAGTCTATAGGAAACTTCTCCAATGTGATCAAGGGTTACTTAGGGGATAATGTACATAGGGATGACATTCCCTTTATTCCCAGACCACATTATTCTCTTTCTGGGTGAAATTTGAATGAACAATTTTTCACCAACATCAATCTCCATGTCCGTTCGATAGTTGTTAGTATAACACATCCACCGACTCTGATCATCCATTATGTTTTTTTTATGGAATGTAAATTTTCTGGCATATATGTCATAAGATCAGACCAAAGAAGAAATCTATCACTATATTAATCCCAAATATTAGGAGTTCTAAATGAAATCCCACATAGAGATTTACATGATGGAATTTGAAAACATTAATGGAATATTTTATTGTACGATAACTCAACTAATGAGAGATATTGATCCCATCCACCATTAAATTCTATTGAGAAATTTTTCATCATGTCCTCGAGTGTCTTAATAGTACATTCAAAATATCCATATGTATGAGGGTGATAATCCATACTAAAATTCAATTTGGTACCCAGAGAATGTTAGAGACATAAGTAGAATTTTGATGTGAAACATGAAACATGATCAGATATGATATAAATTGGAACTCATTATAGACTTACACTTCCTTCACACATATCTTAGCGAGTTGGTCAATATTTAAATCTTTCTGAATATAGAAAAAATGGGTAGTCTCGGTAAAAAAGTCAACTATATCCCATATAGCATTGTACCATTTATATGTCCTCGAGAGACCAGTGAAAAATTCCATAGTGATATTATCCCACTTCTATACTAGTAGGTGTTGTGATTGTAATACCCATTTAAGATGTTTTTGATCTTCCTTTATTTATTGACACACCATGAACCTTGTAGTCTAGTAAAAAATATCCATTTTCATGTTATCCCACCAATATTGATCAAGAAAGTCCTTATAAATTTTATTTCCTCCAAGATATATAGAGAATGGAGAGCTATAAGATTAATCCATCAGTTCCATCATTATTTATGAAATAGTTGGAACTCATGGTCTGGTAAGAAATTTCTATCCACATTCTTGATCAATATTGAACCCAAAAAACCTCCTATTCTTCATAGTCTCTATATTTTTCTATAATAAATGATCTTGTCTTTTAGATTTAATGATCTTCTCTAGTAATGACGATTGAGAAATCATTTGGGATAGAGTAGATGATTTACCTTATCATATAATTCTCGAGATCAGTTTTACTATGTCTTTGATAAAGGATCTCCGTGAATCCTCATCATTGACTGAAAAATAGGTTCCTTCTTACTTAATGAAAAACGACATTGATTTATCTTCTAGGGTGATAATGAATTGAACAATAATTGTCTTAAAGTTTTTTATACCATCTATTTTATCTCATGTAAAATTATTTTGGCATGAAAAAATATTTTAAACATTGGTGGTATATGAATATATATAACATTTCAACCAATTAATATATTACCTCCATGTCTTTTTAGTAGAAAAAACAACATATATCATTAGATCATGTATGGGATAGTTTTACTCATGGGGACTGAAATTTTAAAATACATATGCAGTCACTTTTTCATTTTGTATGAGGACACACCTAAGACATTTCAATGATTCAAATCTATAAAAATGAATCATTCACTAACAGAGGGTAATTTTAATAGATGTGTACTGACCAATCTATTCTTTAGCTCTTGGGAAAATTCCCCACACTCCATTGTCAAGATGAACATAACCCCTATTCGACTTAACATGGTTAGTGCATTCGAAATACATGAAATGTTTTTCACAAACCTCCTATAATATCTTGATAATACAAGGACACTACTAATTTCAATTACTGTTGTATGATAATGGATCATCTCTACAACCATTGTCATTGCAGGTTCAACTGAGATTCCTCCATGGGTCACAATGTGACCTAAGAAAGAAACTTTTTGTAACGAAAACTCACACTTTATGAACATTCCATATTATATATCCTTCGATATAGTATTTATTATCACCATTATATGATCCTCATTTTCCTCATGATCTTTTACATATATTCGAATATCATCAATAAAATATATAAAAATGTTATCAAGGGAGTCCTTAAATTCTTTATTTATAAAATCCATAAAAATAGGGGGTGAATTTGTCAATCTGAAGGGCATAAAAAAAAACTCATAATTCCTATATCTTGATCAAAAGTTGGTCATTATAATATCTTCTTTCATAAAACTCAATTTATAATAACCAGATCGAGGAACAATCTTGTAGAATAATTGGGCCCCACAATGTTGTTCAAAGAAATCATCAATTCTTGGAATATGGTACTTTTTTTTACTATTATCATATTAGGTTATCTATAACTAATTCATAGCCACATTGATCTATCCTTATTATTCACATATTGAACATGTTCTCTCTAAGGAGACACACATTGTTCGATAAATCTCATCTCCACTAGATCTTGGATTTGTCTCTTTAATTCCGGTAGCTATACATTTTAAATTCTATATAGAGTTTTTGACATCAGCTTAGATCCAAGAATATATTAAATTGAGAACTCTACATCTATTTATAGGGTATTTTGTGGTAACTCCTTAGGAAATAAATCAATATATTCATAAACAATGGTGGTATTATCTATTTTTATACTTTCACCCCCTTCTTCATCTTCACTGATCAACTCAATAAATATTGGTATGATTGGTGCTTATAGACAAAGCTTAGGTCAAGTTATGTCTCCTTTGAAGATAACGGTATATCTTCCCATAATGAATAATGATATTACCTTTCTTCTTCATTTGATATTATTTTTATAATTTAACATATAGTACATCCCTAGTATAGTGTTGAATTCCATCATTGGAACGACAAAAAGATTTTTAATAAGATTTTTCTCACTATGTAAATACTAGAGTTTCTATAATCTGATGATTCATGGATAATCCCACTGGGATTCTAGAATTATAACTCTACATCTAACCATTTAGTAATTTATTCTATATTCATTGAAAACATAGAATAAATATAATAATGCATAGTACTATAATCAAACAATGTAATTTCTAGATTTGAGATTACAATGATTGTACCTTACAAAACATCATTTGGAGCTCTAAATTCAGCCGTTATAATAGAAAAATCATGAACTTTCTCAAATGGATTGTGTTAAGGATGATGATTATTCCCCCACTACCCTCAGAATTGGATAGTGATTGGAAATGTGCCCAATCTGTCTTCATTTAATGCATTGGACTTAAGGTTGGACCTTCATTGTCTCCCCCTTTCTGTTATTATTGAGATTTTGAGGCATCACCTCCCTATGATAGTTCTGATGAATATGTCAATCTATTCCATACTTATAACAATTCCCTCTCCGTAGTAGGTGGTTCCTCGAATTCTACTTCCCACATTTATAGCATGCGGAATTTTTTACTTCATTTCCTCCTCTTCCTTGAGAAAATATCCTCTAGAATTTTTATTCTATAGTTATATATTATTCTCATTCTATTTGGGACACTAACATATCTCACCAAACTCCAGTTAAACCTTCAAAGAACTCTGTCTGATTTCTTCATAGCTATCATAGTCTTGGATGGATAAATTCTTTGGTGGATGAAGTATCATTCTACCAAATAATATATCATACTTCCCATTAGGATCAATGAAAAAACTAGAGGTATAATGGTAATGTATAGTGATGTTAATCGCACATCTTCAAACATATTCAATCTCCTTCTACATTAGTTCTAGGAGTTCCTTCTCCATTTTCATTCTCATTAAATTGTGAAAATAATTATTAATGACCTTTACCCTAAACTATTCACACTCTATAGCTTCAACCCCCACTGTTGTGCAAATGTTTTTAATGTGTTCCTACTACTAATCATATTATCCCTCTAAATTGTACACAAGAAAAGAAAATTTCTCTTGTTATGAAAAATTCTGTAAGGAAAATATCTTTTCTATTGAGATTATCCATAGTTTAGAAATTAGTGGGTCAGTAGATCCACTAAAATAAGGTGGTGGTTGATTCTTAATGGACTCAATGGAAAGTTGATCAATTCATGAAAAAACCAATATCCTATTTTGATTCTATATATTTCATATAACATGAGTTATTTGATTCATCATTATCTGGAAGGTTTTCATTTTGACTTCCATCAGAGGGTCGTCAGCGCATGGTCTGTTGTGATCACCATTTACATAGTCCATCCTATTTAGCACTATTTTATAAAATAAGAGAAAAATAGTGGGATAATTTTTTATTTTAATAATATTATAACTGTAAAATATTTTTATGTCTTAAAAAATCATGCATAAATTATTTATTCATTATGAAAAATTATATTCTCTATAAATCCATCATTATAGATCATTAAAAAACTTGTGATTAACATAACATATCACCATGGATTTTTAATCTAGGAGTGAAGAAAGGATAATTTTTGTACACCAGTTCCCTTTTGAGATTATATCAATGTGAGGTTTTTTTTCTTTCACCCTGGGATATATATGTTCCAGGGCCACATCTACTTGTTGGTGTCCAGACATATATTTATTTGTTCGAAAACGACTTACTTAATATTTCACCAAAATACCAAAATATTTTCCAATACAAAAACATTTACTTAGGGTTATTATTAATGTTTTAAAATCCTAATTTCAACAAATAACTAAAACATCCTCTGATACCAACTATGGAATCTCACCCTTTTGTTACATGAAATTTTATTACATTTTATAAATATAAGTTCTTTAAATGTTTTGTGTCTTGGAAATAAAATACACTATTCAAGAAAACATAAAATATTATTATATTCCACTGGAATGATTTCTTAATGTTTCATACTAATTATATTTATTTATTCTCCTAACCTAGGGACATACATCAAATGAAAGGGTGAGCATAAGTCTATGTAGTGGAAAACATGGGAAATAGTTTACATGTGATTTTGATAGATGTCAATAAGAACATGAAGAAATACATAAAAGAGTGAGAATGAGGAATATCATAATAATGATAAAATTAATCATAACTTTTAAATGTGTGTACAAAATTTAATTGAGTCATTCATATGAATATGACCATGGTTTATCACTGATTTGTTTTATAAATTACCAAGGTTATTCACAAACATATCATAAAACAAGTCATCACTTGAGATTAAATTCTTCATCCAATTAATGAGAGAGATATCAGGGGACACCCATAATATGTATTAATAAATTTAATCCACATATATCATAATAATACTTCACATTAATAAATTTTTTATAATGAAAGAGATGTGTTTCAGATCTAAACCATAGTGCTTTAAATAGTGGTTAAAAATTATGCTTTTGTCATTTTATACCCATGGAAAATGATAGTTGGATTCATGTATGTTAATCCCATAATTAAAAAGGATAATTTTGAAGTATATGTGAATACCACTGTAGAATACAGAGCTTTTGGTATTCAAAAAATAAGATAAAATATTTTCTTCTTAAAAATATAGAAATTGTTTGCTGAAAATCTAGCAGCATAACGGCTATTACACTCAGTTTTAGAAAACATTAAATAGATTTGGGAATAGGGTCTACCATTAGTAAATTTATTTTAATATAGTAATGGGATATAATAAAATGATAGAAAAATTGATGTGGAAATTGATATACGTACCACAAAAAATGGAACTTGAAAGAGAAAGAGATGTTTGGGATTTCCATTACCATGACTAGTGACTCCTAATACATGAATATCGGGACCTTCGTGGATTGAGGGAACCTTGGGAGGACTCTTTGGGAAGTAATATATTTATATATTATATTATTGTTAATTTGGAATGAAATATAATGGTGAAATGAGTGGGTATTTATGGGAGAAATCATGGAGTTTTTAATTAATTTTTAAGGGCACCTCAGTAGTGGTCTTTGAAAAACCATGGGCTTTCCCTTGGTATTAGCCAATTTGGAAACCTGTAATCATATTTTAATCCCGAATGGTCAAAATAAATTTACATCATTATTACATAATAAATGATATAATTAAATAAGCTGAAAGCTCAAAGATACTTATTTATTATTCATCAAAATTTTAATTGTTTCAAAACAATCCGAAAAATTCACCCTAACCAATTTTTACCATGTAGAATTAAAAAATTAACTCAATTCTATGAAAATAAATTTTTATTTAAATTCATATTTTAATTATATATTTTTTAATAAACATTTTATTAAAATACTTATACTTAGGTACTAATTTCAAAAACATTTATTTACTTATAATATGATATAATTAGGTCACATTACCATTTTAGATGCCTAAATTATTTTTGAAACTTTCATAGGTGAGGTTACTATTGAATTGGTCATGTTACTATTCATAGGGGTAATAGTAATAATCCAAAGGTTCAAGGTTCTATTCAAAAACAAAAATAAAATAGTTGATCCTATTAAACTCTAAATATCTTACCTATCACAACAGTGTATGTCCATTTTTCAAAAATAAATTCCAAAAAATTAAATATTTAATACTTATTTAAATGGAAAAATATAGTATTATTCATTGACCAAAAAAATATGAAACATTTAGATAATACTATAAATTTAATCTAGATTATTTTTGACATTGTGAATTAAATTTTTTTGTTTATTTAACCATAAAAATTCTCTATATATGAGAAATCTCTAAACAATACAATTTTTACATGTAAAATCAATTTATCAAATTTGTCTCAATTGAACCAATATTTTATGATGTAATACTATTCTTAAAAAAGAAATTATTAAATAAACATTTCATTTAAACCAAAGTACTACACATTAAGTGACTATTTCCTTGATACATAACCTCTTTTAACACTCACATACAACCTAAGGGTAAGTTGTGTGATTGTTATAGAATCTTGGTGCGGCTCAGCTAACATAATCTGAGTGGTAATGCCCACAAACATGAACTTATCTCATAGAAAACATCCTTCAAGCATAATATATTGGAGATCGACATTGGCTTGGTCAAGACGGATGACCAAAGATTCTACCTCCCTCCCCAGTTCCTATAAATGGGATTCGTACAACATGATCTACAAGATAAGTCCATCTACTCTTCCATCAGAATTAATTAACCATTATCATTTCTATTAATAACACTAATTATAAAATTGAATGTTTTGTTCTTGGTGGTCATATTTACCAATAATAATAATTGACCAGTGGTCATATAAGGATTTAAACCCAAAGGACTCATTTAAATTACACTCACTTCGTTGTTAAAAGGATGCCATTTTTTAGTATAAACTAATAGAACCCAAATTTTGAGGAAACAATTATCAATCCAAAAAATCTAATGATTACCATAAAATATCTACATCAACCCCCCCAAATTATTTATTCATAACTGGAATAATTCATAGATATATCATACTTAATACTTTCTTCATAACCTATGGAAATGGGACATAAGAAAAGGGTCAGCTCATATGACTACTACTGGTAAACTAGGCATATATCAATGATATCATAAGCTTAATTTGAGATTAAATGTATAATAACATGATCATGAAATTTCAAAACCATACTCTGCATATCAAAGATCATCATATTACCTCATCTGAAAAATCATTGAAGTTCGTAAGACATGAATCATAATGAAATCAACGAACATGAATCCTGATATCATTATACATGTATGAAAATAGAATTGTGTCATAAACATAATCAAAGAGAATAATTTTCTTAGTAGTTAATGCACGTAGAAATGGGTATCATAGTGGAATAAATTCACTCCCAAAACTATCATTATATTCAAGGTTCACTTCCAATAATATCATAGTGGATAGAATCTGTTAATTATAATGGTTTCACTCCCCGTTCCAATCTTTTTTAACTCATGAAATATCAATCTTCAGCCAAAGAATAACAGAGAGATATTGGTATCACCCATCATACAATGAAGATAATAGATATGTATTCCATAATATCATAATGAAATCATCATATCAAAACCCATGAATAGAGATGGGTTTCAAAAAAAATTATTATAACATAACCCATGAAAAATATATGGTTTTCATATACATTTCATCATAACATAACCCATGGAAAAAGAAATGGGTTTCAAAAAAATTTCATATTTCCATCATAAACATAAAACATGTAGAGAAATAATAAAGGTGGTATACATTGATAACATCTATAATAAATCATAATTAACAATAAATAATGTGTTCTAAGATGGATAATTATTTTTACCTATCACATGGAATAATTATTTGTAATAATAAACATTCCATTTTGAAATCATTTTATTTTTAAAAAGGAACATAATTATAATGGGAAAAAATTTCATTTAAAATAACCATTTAAATGTGTAAAGGATGATTTAAATGAAATATTTAGTCATTAATACAATAATTTCCATTTATATTGTATTTTTTTAAAAACATTCCTTAAAAATATTTTTCAAAAGGGCACAAAGAACCTAATTCAAAAAATGAAAAAATTATTGTTTTCAAACCATTTTGCATAAATTCAAAAACTGTAAAAAGTGAAATTGGAATAATATGAATAATTGTAAAAAAAAATTTGAAAAAATTATTATAAATCATGGATATATAATATAGATATTCCCAATTTGAGACATAAACATAAGAAATCATGAATATTGATGAGATCATTAAATTAGACTTTACCTCTAATTGCCCTTTATTTAAAATCACTTGAACCTCATTTATAAAAAATTTACATTTGTTATAATTCTATAACATGCTATTTTTAAAACATATAATATCTAATATGATCTTTTTATAACATTTCAAAACATCTTTCTTCTAGGATTTCTTATTAGAATTATTATTTTAGATGTTAACTATTTCAATTAACATTAGTATATCAGTTTATAGTTCCAGTACTTGTACACTTAACTAATTACCATTTTCCACATAATATTTATCATGATTTAAAAATAATACTTTTTCATTATATACATAATTAGAGTCATCCCTAAAGTTGTAGATTGAAAAATGAATTACTTCATTCATGAAAAGGATATCCTATAAGTACACGTGAATGATATTTTGATTTTTAAAAGGATGGAATGAAAGATATGTTAATATTAATTAAATGTTAAAAGATAAATATTAAACCATATAAATCATAAATATTCATAAAATAATATTTTTATCCATCCATGTAATATATAAATGAAAAATAAATCAAATCACTTCGTGGAGGTGGTAGCCTAGACATACACATCAGTGGTGTTCTTGTTTCTCAATGCATCATATGGTAAGAAGGTAGAAATGAAATTATTATTATTTTACTAGTATCAATATGTCATTAATCTCATATATAAACATATAATCCCTCTATATTGCTATCAATAAAATATGTTGTTGGAAATTAATTATATCACTACGTTGAGATAATAAGTTGTATGTATGCACAACAAACACTTTAACATCTCATTTGATATATTCATAATCATAAAATTATTTTATAAATTTTTGGTAATGAATTTATTATTTTATGATACATACGATAGAATTATAGTAGGTATATAATAGTATAAATGAATGTGACCAGGTTTGGCAATTACCTCTTCTTTGAAACGAAACCATTATACCTTCATTAATGGGATCCAGGGTTGGTATTTTAGGAAGAAAAAAACCTATATAATGAGGATAATGATGTTTTCAAAAGGAAATTATCATAGGAAGGTCAATATATTAATCATAAAAAGGTGTATATAACTATGGTAGGATGTTCCCTTTTATAATTAATTTGAGCGACAGTTTTATAATTTCTAAAAATATTAAATTATAATAAATACATTCCCAATAAAAATGCCTCAAAATTGACATGTATTCAAAGATTAGTTAACATATTTTTTACTACCATAAAAAATATGTTTTATATATTTTTGTTTTTAATTTTGTACAATATAATTTAGACTAACACCTTGTTTACTAATTTCAATTTTAGCAATTATAACACATTTTTCAATATTAAAGGGTTGTACTATTTAACTATAAGGTAAAATGTTTATAATAAATTGATCATTTGTTACCTTTTAGCCCATATCCTTACCACCTTTTCATATTTAACAATTATTATTTTTAACAAATAAATTAATGAAATATTATTTTGATAAAATATCATTATTTCTGATTTTTTTTAATATTCATTTAATTTTTGTTTAAACGCATCAATAAAATTATGGAATTTGAATCTAACTCATTCTAACGTCTTAAATATGTCCTATTGATTAATAAAATTCATAGTTCATATTAACTAATTCAAATTATATCACTTTTCATATTTTTAAATTAATTTCATATATTTTTTGTATTAAATGGAAACATACTAAATTTGTATTGCATAGAAAAATTATGTCATTCTATTATTACTAAAAATTAAAGAAAAAATATACTATGACCGTAATTTTCATAATAAAAAAATAAATACCTATATTTATTTCTTATAATTCTTTTTTCCCTATGGGGACCATGATAAAAATTAAAAACAAAAAGAAATTGACATTTTGTAACATTTTATGATTACAATAGTATATAATTCAATTTTATGGTCAATTGTCCATTATATAGTTCCATTTCAAGCCTATAGTGTTAAGTGTTGAATTTAATTCATAAAAAAATAATTGGGACTAATAATTATTGCCTTATTGATAATTTTTAATTTATATTAACTCGATTAATGCTTTATCAATTGGATAAATTTTACTAGTCATAATATTCATATTGACCAAAAATGAAAGGAGAAAATTTAACAAAATTTAATTTCATGATTCTAATCATGTAGTTTCTTTTATATATTTCATAAAATATTAATTTAATAAATTCTTTCTAAAATTTTTCCCCATCATGTCACAAATTGTTTTCTTACAAAAAATACATTCTTAAGCATAGAACTGTATTTATTATTATCCAATGGATATAAAATTATATGATGATTTTTTAAGAAAACTTAATCAAGTAAATATTATCCAAATTTTAGTAAAATCATTCATATATAATGTTTAATTTAATTTATTATGATAAAACACACTACAACGTTAAAAAATATTTATCAAACAATTATTATTTTTTATTAAAATATTTTTTTCATTTATAACCAATTGATAACCAATAAATTAATTGTATATATATATATAAATAAAATTTCATAATATATTTATTTTTATTTTTACCTTTTAATCCAGTGGCTCGATGATAATTTTTATATTAAATAATTATATTTTAATAGTAAATTATGGTTGGTCTAAACTCAATTTTGTGTGTAACACAAGATATTGATTAAATAAAATTATTTACCAAAACATATTTCATAAAAAACATTGTCAACAACATTATGACACCCTTAATTTTAATTTCAACCTCTAAATTCATCACTCTAATTCAAATATATGAGTATACTTCTACCACATCACATCCTTAGGTTCCCACATTACTTCTTAAAATTAGGGGGTTTCTCTATAAATCATTAACCATGTGTATGGTCCTTTATTGAAGAACATTCTCTCTTTGATCAAGTATATTTATGTATTTTTCTTCATATGAATGAAATTTCTCTAGTGGTATGTGCTTTGAATTCAATACATCTGACAGATTAGTTATGTACTTCCTTAGGAGAGATATATGGAACACGCCATGAACTTGAGAGATATTTGGTAGAAGAGACAAATGATAATATTCTATATGAATAGAATCAATTATTTACAAATGTATAATAAATGAATGGATTATTTTTTCCTTATTTCTTAGTCTCGTCAGCCTATTCTATGAAGGTATTCATAGGAATACATTTTCACAAACGTTGTAGTATATATCTTTAAGAAGATTAGCTACGCAACATTTTTCTCAAATATAAACAAATCTTATATGTTGTGAAATGGATATTACATTATATTAAATTTACTCATCTATAAAAGATCAAAATATTTTTCCTTATTCAACATCATTCAATCATGAGGGAGTTATAAACATCCTATCAAATTGGTACTGAAAATGATCCATCTAAATGTTGCAGTGAAACTAATTGTTGTAGGAAAATTCAACCAAATGATGTTTTTTATAACAATATCCTTTGAAATAAATCTATAAATCCCTCATGATATCTTCTCAATTATAAATTGTCATCTCATATAAGGAAAATATCTATGTATGAAAGGTAGTGATGAAACATAACCTTATATCTTAAGCCTACTAAGGACTTATCTAAAATGTTGAGGATAAAATGAACCACATCAGCTAAAATTGGAAGTTGTAAACATGGTTTTCTTACTACTTAATTAATTTATAATCATATAAGTTGATCAATATGTATATCATATCTAATGTAAATTAATTATGATAACATTTTAATGCAAGAAAATACACTCAAAATAGAATTATTCCCTAAAAACGTTTTGGGTAGTCCAAAGAAACAATCAACGGTGGTGTTTTTCTAGTTTCCGTTATAGTATGGGTAATGTTTGTAAGATCTCATAATAATTATATCTCTCAGAATTAATTTTATGATAATCCAAAATCATAGAAAAAAACTAAAAAAAACCTCTCTTCATTCCATGCTACTAAGAATGTTGTTTCAAATATTTATGTATGTCCTTACTACCTTGATGTATAGGGAATAAAAAACTATGAGCATCATCCACCATATCCTTATTCAAATATAGTATCAAAGGGATACATTCATGGTTCCTAAACCTTATTAATCCATCATAGTGAAGGTTGAATTATATAATAGTTCTCACCTTATTTTCACCTATACATCTTCCATTAATTCTTCTTTATTCATCATGTCCATATTTGATGGAACTCTAATTTTTGACATGTAAAATTTCTCCCTTTCCTTAATGATTTCAATATACAAAAGTTTCATGTATATAATTGTCAACTGTTTTTTTAACCTCTTCATAGAAATAGTAGCATGATTATTTCATTTGAGATAATCAACATCCTTATTCTCATTAATAGTTTGGTAATTTATAGAGTAATCCTAGTCATGAATCAACTCTAACAATCTTCTTTGTTTCATGTTCATTTATTTTTATTACAAAATATACATTAAACTTTTTTTATCAGTATATATACCCCACATATCCCCAAATAGATAATTCTTCTATATATTTATTTCAAAACATACCAGAGTTAACTCTAAATCATGAGTTGGGTAATTATTATCATAGACAATAAATTTTGTGAGGCATCACATATAACTACAACATTCATCCAGACTAGGAATATTTGTCCCTTCTATGATTCATATTTAAATATTAGAATACCATATATACTCCTTGGTGTTGTAATAACTTGTTTACTAACTATCTTTCTCTGTATTTCCTTAAAACATTCATCAAATTCATCCATCCAATGGAATATGGAACCATTATTGTTAACATTGTGAGTGGATTTTATATTCAAAGAAATATCCAAAAAGAATTGAAAATATTCATAAAAAAATAGATCTCAATCAAAGTGCAAGGTTAGGGAAAATGATAAATAATGGGACATGGATACAGCCTCACATGGGTTATATGACAAAATATTAACACCTTTTGATGCCTAAATTCACACTTGGTAACTTTTTCTAAAATATTCACCTTCTGTAAGGTCTTCACACCAATTCTAAAATTAATATTTTACTCCTAATTTATGTTAAATATAATAATAATATCATCAATAATGACAATTGAAAACTAAGCATTGTAATCTATAAATAATTTATTATTTAAATATATGTTTATTTAAATGGATTTTTTAATCCAAAATAGAATCACTATTAATTAATCGATTATATGGATTGTATCAAATGTTTTATTTATTATACCCACCATCATGACTATAAATTGATGATATTTGGAATTAATATCAATCATAGAAAAGTATTAATATTTGAAAATTGGATCAAATGACATCAATATGCGGTAAATGATTCTTATTATTGATAGTGACCTAGTTATGTTCTCTATAATCAGTGCAGAGAAACATTGATCTGTATTTCATCATAATAAACAAAATAATTGAATGCTTAGTTTACAAACTTTAATTAATGAAACCCTTTTGAAAATTATTCTTTAATTTCATATCTAATTATTGGAACTCAATCGGGGTTATTTTATAGAGTCTTAGAAACAGGTATCACTCAAGGTATGAGTTCTATTGATAACTCAACTTCATGATTTAGTTTAATACTAAGAAAATATTCTGAAAATACATTAGTAAACTCTTACAATATTGGAATATCATTGATGTTGATTTTCTCCCCATCCGTATGAGAAAAATTACACTTTTAATAGGAATCATGACCCATGTAATGGATATAATTTTCATAAAAAAAATTTATATTTCATCTTAAAGAAATGTGATTATAGGTTTCTTTAGAATATTGATTTTAACATCCCATACATGAAAATTAATGAGGTATTAATGTAAAAACGACAATCCATGCCAATATAACATATAATATGTTAAGAGTAACATTGATATGATTTTAGGAAAAAAATTCCCACAATCATTAACCATAGCATAATGATATAATTAGGATGTTTTCATTGTACCATGAGAGGAATCACTACGAACTAAACATCTTATTTTTTATGTGGTACTCTAATACCCATGGAAATTAAAATGGTTATAAAATATGTGTATATCTATAATCAAATAACACATTAGTAGTTCTAGTGTATATGGTAGGTGTACCTTTTACCACATCATTATTAAACACCTCATCAGAAATAGTGATCAGATGAGATTTTACATTGTCTATGGTCCTAATATATTTTTTACTTTAATCATAAATATTAAACATTGGATTTATTCACTTTTTATAATAATTCACATACTCCTTACATTTAAAAATTTACAGAGTGGTTGGTAACTTTTATAGATATTTCAATAAATTTTCATCATTAGAAAACTAATTCACATCACTTCTCCATTAAATTTCATTATGAACTTCCATTCAAAAATAGAAACATTTAAAATTTACCATTAGATAATTTCCTCTATGTTTCCTTCCAAATATTTTGTATAAAGGATATCTCATTTTATTTATATCTATAGGTTTTAGTATTTTATTTTAATTTGGTTTATCTTTCTTGTCAATAACTTGAGATTCCTGTGAGACCACAATACCCATCTCTATCATTGTAGAAAATGATTGATTTCATCACAACTACTGAATCCCCTTATAGTTAATGCACTTTGGAGAATTATTTTGATTTAAATGTAGAATTTATCAATCAAACATTCATGTTGAACGAAAATACCGAAAGTGTACCATGAAAATCTTGTGAAATGTTACTCATAAGTACTAAATGATTCACCATCCTTCTATATTATCTCAAGTATTTCATTATCCGTATTCATAAAATGAATATAAGTATTTTTCATGCTGAAATATATGCCATTAAATTCATCCCAATCCATAGATTAAATTTCACATTGTTTCCTCATGTTCTTGATGAGTGTCAACCATTTATATGATTTAACTTTCAAATGATAAATATTCAAAATAAATTTTCCATATTATGAACACTAGTGAAAAAATATATTCTCATTGGGTGTAATCTATTTCTGAGTAACTGAAGAATTTGATGACCCACAAAATTAGGTGGTCATATTCTCATTATGGACTCAACATACCGTTTTTCCCTATTATTTCTCTCTAGGATGATCATGGTCGTTCGTGGCATGAGAATGTTGTGTGACCATAGAAACAAGATTTTTGATTCCATCTAAATAACATTCAGTTTCTCTGGATGACAATCAATTCATTACCCATTGCATTCAACATTTACATGATTCCTTTGAGTTCCATATGTATCCAAATACCAAAACAATTGTGTGGGAAACAATAATCATTGTGAGAAACAATATAATAATAATAAATATTTATATGATGTTTAAATTGTGAAACCCTCTTTTATAAAACCATCTTTTTATCTAAAGTCATTGTTGATCATTAACAAACTTTAATATTTTTTATTATTCATAGACTTATCCCTAGATAAATTCCTAGGGATATCTCTAAAAATTTATCATCTAGCATTCCATATTTATAATTATCCTTTCACTTATAACTATTATAGAAACTTATTCATTTAAAATATAGATAGTATATCTTAATAGATTAATACTTATTACATAACAATTTCATCCACACCATAATAATTTTGGTTTACGGACTTTTGAATCTCAGAAAAAATATTCTGGTTCATAAAATATATACATAATTTACAACATATTTCATCTTAAATATAATACTTCTTATACATATCATACATAAAACCTTTCTTCTAAACCATGGTACTGGAAATAATGATAAAAGGGGATATGATATATTTAGTAAGTGTCAACATGAGAGATATCAATTATCAAAAAACTATAACATGAGAATAATGGTATAATCCCATGATCTTAATTTTTTTAAAATCCTTCCATTCATATCAAAGATCATAATATTAATTAATTTAATTGATCATGGAATTAAATAATATATTAATCATTTATGAATCAAAGTACATCAACCATGAGATCAAAATATAAGAATAATATATGGAATTATAGATTATACATAAGCATGTGAAATTATTTCTTTAACATTCATGGATTATTTCAAATGATATTATAGTTGAATGGTTGAAATCCTCAAAACCATCATTGTAGTCAGGTTTCAATCCCAAGGATAAAATATTAAATATTTTTAATTGTATAATTGGGTTCACTCTTTATTCTTTTCCAATTTATCACATGAGATATCAATGAATATCCAATGATTTTGAGGGAGATATATGTCCCTCATATCACATAATGAAAATCATTCATATGTTTTACATAAGATCATAATTTTTTCATAATATCATTAACCCTGAAAACTGTTGGGTTTCATAAAAATTTCATCATAACATAACCTATGAAGAAGAAATGAGGTTCATAAAAATTTCTTCAATACATAACCAGTGGAAAAGAAATGGGTTCATAAACATTTCATATTTTCATCATAAATAAAAACCACCTAGAGAATGAATATTACTATTACCCTTGGATAATATCCCTTATATATTATATTTAACATAAAATAATTTTTTTTTAGATGATAATTTATTTTGAATGATCACTTGGAAAATTTTATGAGGAAAATAACCTTTCCATTTTTTTAACATTGCACAATTAAAAAAGAAAACCTTTTATTTGAATATAACCTTGTTAAATTGTAATGTATGATTAAAATAAAATTTTATTCATGATGGTTGTAAAATATATTCTTTCCATATAAGTTGAAGAACATTCATTCCTTTTTTTTTCAAAATAGTCCCAAAGTACTTCAATCCGAAAATGAAACAAAATAATTTTAAATTATTTTATAAAAATAAAAAAATAGATAAAAATGATATTAAAAATTAAAAGAGTAATAGTAAAAATATTTTGAAAACAAAATAATAGAAACAATGGATATAGATGATAAATATTCCCTAGTAGAGTCCTAAATATAAAGAATCTCGAATATTGATGAAATTTTAAATTAAACCCTTACCTTTAGTTCACCCAACATTGAAATCACTATAAGCTCCTATAAAATAAATATAGATTAATTATATTTATATTATATATTCATTTTCAAATCTATAATAACATATATGATCACATTAAAAAATTTCAATATCCCCTTTTTTCGATAATTCCTTATTAAAATTTTAATTTTCAGATCTCTTAGATGAATGGTGATTTATCTCCTTAGGAGACATTAAGGGATCATTATCTGGGTGAGGCTATGGAGATGAGGGAACAGAGGTAAGAAAGTGAAAAAGGTGCCTCGGTAGTGGCTTTGTGCAAGAATGGGAGGATCCAGGATAGTGGGGGAACATGTGTTTCATATATGACTTTGTTTCCATTGAGTAACAGGTTCCAGGGACTTGCTGAGGAGGGTATGAATTTTGTTTCAGTGGAGAAGGATGAATAGTTGGAGATGAGTATGCAGGATTTCATGGTAGGACAAGCTGACTGTGAGGTTTCCTGTAAGGTTGTGGAGGAGGCCACTGGGTGGATACCTCTTATCAGTAGTGAAAATCTACTAACTTGGGAAATGTTCTTGAGGGGAAAGGAATAGAAGCATTTTAGGATTGTGGCATCATGGGAAATTATCTTTCTAGGACTGAGTGCAACACGCCTGATCTGAGGAGAGTAAGAGATATGGAAGGCAAGTAATCAACCTCGGATAACATTCTTGGGAGGAAGGGGATTCTTACCAGGTGCAATAAGGAGAATAGTGGTGGTATAATCAATCTCTCCTTTAGTGATATAGTGAAATGTGGAGATAGAACCAGGACTGTGGATGGAGGAGTGTCATCTGCTACTCCAAAAATTAAAGGCAGGAAGGATTACTCTTATCTTACCCAACCATTATGCACCAGAGCCTCCTTTATGAGCGATCACAGGGTGACCCTGGATTTTAAGAAAGGAAGCATGTCCATGCAAGATGGTCTTGGCCGAATCACTTTGTACGATGTGAGGCAGGACTATGATGTAGATTTCATGAGGTGTTTGAATCTGGCTTCTGGATGGGGAACGACCACCGTGGAGGAGGGCTCCTGCGTTGGTGGCGATGATGGGTATAAAGATTACGAGTTTTAAATTTTGTTGGTTGTTCGGGTATTTGTTTGCTTGTTTGGGTTTGGATGTGTTTTGTGGGCTTGTAGGTGACTTTTGGTTTCTCACTTTTCCTAAAAGTGTTTGTAAAATAATAATAATAAATGTATATCTTCTATTTCACCATTTATGGAGATGGTAGGTCGTGAGTTTGAATAACTATTGATTTCATTTTTCATTGAGGGAAAATGAAATTAAGTTAAATATTAATTAACATTTCCATGGACATTATTATATCCTAAATATCATATATATTCATGAAAATTATACACATTACCATAAATGTAAAATATAGATGAAAAATGAATCACAACACATTGTGGATATGGTAATCCACTCGTTCGTATGAGAGTGGTTATAATTTTTCAAAGGATTTGATGGTATGAAGTTATAATTGACATTAGTATTTAAATTGTTTTATATTAATATTATTTATAAACATTAATCCAATGATAAATCAAATTCGTAAAATATAGTTCTGGAAAATAAATTGTATTTCTATGTTGATATTGTAAGTCGTATATATACATGAGTTATAATATCACATATAGTTAGATAGGAAAGAGGGTATATAATCATACAATATTAATCATACAAATAAATAATAATATTTTGAAAAATTAATTTATCTATTTATAATACATACCATATATTTAGATGAAATAAATAAGAGTAGAAAATAAAGTGATCATTTAATGCAATTATCCCTTCATTTAAATGACCCTTTCAAATCCTCTATAAAGGGTTTTAGGGATGGGATTTTGGGAAGATAATTACAAATACAATGTGTATAAGAAATTTTACAATGTAATACTGTGTATTTTGGTCATCATATAAGGCTTAATTTTATATGAATAATTTAAGGAGGATGTTCCCTTTTATGGCTGAGGATAGGTTCAATTTTGGAATTTTTTAAAAGATTAAACTATAATAAATTAATTCTATATAAAAATGAATTTATATTTCCATTTATTATTATATTATTTTGGATATGGTTATTATCCCATAAACTAATCCAATATAAATTTTGTTTTCTCTAATTTTAATCCTTGTCATTTTGGTTAATAATAATTTATCGAATTTTAATGTTAATTATGTAGTAACCATTATCAATAATAATGGGGTTAAATTTTTATATATAAGGGGAAATTGAATAAGAAATTTTTAATTTATTACATTTTACACCATTTAAATACCCCTAGGTCTTATTTCAAAATTTTATAATTTTAAAATAATTAAAAAAAAATACAATTTTGATAAAATAACATTATTATAAATTTTTAAAATATTTATATAATTTCACTTTAAATACATCAAGAAAAATGTGTAACTTCACTATAAAGATTGGAAACCACCCTAATATTTCTTATAAATCTAAATAATCTAGGTTTTAATTTCTTCATTCAAATTATATAACATTTATTATTTTCATAATCATTTGTTGAATTTATTATTAAATGGATATATTTTATATTTATGTTTCCTAAGAAATTAATATCATTATGTAATTACTAAAAATAAATAAATAATTCTCTAGAAAATACTTTTATTAATCTATAAATGAACATGTATATTCATCCATATCATAATTTTTATATATGTAGGAAAATATAGGATATTAGAAGCCAAAAGAGTTACATTTTGTAACATTCCATGATTTAAATAATATATATGTAATTTTAATGAAACATGGTCCATTATAAAACTAAATTTTGATGCTAATATTTTAAGGGTATAATTAAATTAATATAATAAGAATTTGAATCAATAACATTGGCATTATAACTTATTTTTTCCTAGATTGGCTCAATTTGCCATCTAATTAGTGGATAAATTTTACCACAGTTACTGTACATATTTAGAAAAAATAAAAGATTCCTATATAAAAAAATTTCCATAAAAAATATAAAAAATATAATTAATTTATTATAATTAAATACCTATAAATAACTGAAATTAATTTGAATTTATATGTGAAAAATGTGACAATATACTTTTTTGAAAAATTAAATTTTTAGGAATAAAAAAGGATTTAATCTTATCCTATGAAAATAAAAATATTTTTTTATTATTTAAAACATATGATAAATAAAATAATCTTTACATTTTTGTTAAAATAATTCACTCATATGGATTACATAATTTATTAAAATAAAAAAATACATTACATGAATAAAATCCATTTTCAAAAATATATTTATTTTTCATTCAAATGATATTTATTTGAATTTAAAATAAATTTTATAAAATACGAATTAATTTTAATTATATGTAACCATAAACATTTCATAATTTCATTATCTGTATTCATACCCACTAATCCAATGTCTAGGTGATAACTATCATTTTAAATAATAATATTTTAATAGTGTGTTGTGGTTCGATTATACTCAGTGATTCATGTAAATAAAGATCTCGGATAAATAAAATTATTTAAACATAAATATTTCTTAAAAACATAATGGTGTTAAAAATAATTTTTTTAAAAAAATTGACTTTTTCATGAATTATTTTTATAATATACACCTTTAAAATACTAGAAAACCCATTATCATTAAATGGGTTGTTTATGATATGATGAATGATTAATCTCATGGGGAAATCATATGTATTTATGTACTTGATTTATTTTATCTATGTTTATAAGATAATTCATAAATATGATTATTTTTAGTTATATTTAAAAGGTAATGTATGAACATGACTACATTTGGTTATGCTCTAACTATAATATCATGATGTGATTGTGTTTATAAATTCTTAATTTATTATGATATCTTAGGCTATTTCCCTGATGAAATTTAAAGGTTAGACCTGTTGTCTATGTTATATTACATGCATCATGATTTTTGCCTTTTTTCTTCTTCTTTCTTACACAATGTTAAGTGCTTTATCATTTATAATTATATGTATAAATATATTCTGATTATTGACATATATTTTTTATCTATGTTCTCTTTAATAATATATTTCTCTTATTCTTATATATTCTCAGGTTTTTAGTATTTTAGCCAATTATAAATTATAAATAAATTTTTTTAGAGATTTTGAGATCTGTTATTATTTTTTTACCACTTCCCCAAAAAAATACAGCTATAATTTTTTATAGTGAAGTATTTTTTGAATAATTTACTAAGATATGTTTCAAAAATAATGTGTAATAATATTTTTTTGTATCTAATCTCTAATCCCACTTAATCATTGGGTTCCTGATTCTATGATAATTGTGAGATACCCTGTTTTCATTATGGAAATAGATATAATTTTATTTTAATTCATATCACATTATATCAAGGATAGTAATTAATGATTTTGTTTTATCAATAGATTAAGGTGTGTGGGTTGAGTATTTCTCAAATTTATAACACCATTATTTTAAATTCACTGCATAGATATTCTACGAGTAGAGGTGTTAATATGGGAGTAAAACATAGGTTTTGGGCTGAAAATGAGTTCCAAAGCTAATAAAATTAGGGAATAAAATATTTTATTCCTGGGAAATAATATAAATTAAATGTGTTAATAATGTGGATATCAAAAAAAGAACCAACCCATTGTTGAAAAACAAGTCCATCATTTTTTGGTTTGGCACACTAATACTTATATTCAAAACTTTTAAATGTGATCCCAAGCTAATGAAAATGTGAGTTATTTGGGTATATTTATAGAATATAATACACCAATTATATATTGTGGAATATTTACCACCATGTATATAAGAACAACTTAACCTTTCCTGGATAGAATAAGTCATGCATTGACATCATGTTACCATTTGTCTCCCACAACAGCTAAAGAATCCATATCAAAACAAACCATGGGATATGTCTTTTGATACTAAATGGAAACTATTGGAAAAAATGAAACATAATTTTTTTTTAAATTTGACTCATAAAGTGATTTTTTTATATTTCCAAAAAGATTATTCTGGTTAAAAAAATCACAAAATTGAGGTACAAGTTGTTCCATCATATAAGGGTTTAATTTAAGAGTTTATGGCGGGATATGGAATTTAATTGAAATGAACATTAAGATATTTATATGGATATGACAACAACAAGTTGGATGAATACTCATTTTGAAGTTATAAAGAACAAAGGAAAGTGAAAATTGTGAGAGGGGAATAATATGTACTTTCAAATCATCAAAATGAATAATTTATAAATATATACATAAATATTAAAAATGATTTATATCTTGTTATAACACATAAAAACATGTTGAAAATTACATGAAATTGAATAATTTTAAACATAGGTAAATGATTGATGAATAACATGATGTAATACAAACATAATTTAATCATTTTCCCCACACATCAGTTTTAATCAATAGATTTAGAAAAGGTATAAAAAATATGAACATCCCATGTCCAATTAGTTGTTTAAGGACATAAAATCTATATCATATTCCATAAATCTATAAATAAAAATCTATATTACCTAAAATCACTAAAAATTATTAATTTAAACAATAAAGAAGAATTTTATTCATAGATCCTAATAGAGGCATGTAGTGATATTGATCAGAAAATGATGCCTCTTATGCAAAATGATCCTAGTATATTTATATTCCTTGCACCTTAAGAGATTGTTGACATATTAATTTACTTTTTTACCTTTTCTATAACCTCTACCTAAACCCTTTACCACAATTTTTTAAAATAATATATGGAGTCCAACAACCCACCACCATTAGTTTTAAGATGGAGGAATTATCCATGACATTGTATATAGGAAGTGCAGATGACTTTTAGTTTAGAGTAGGGTGATATTTTTTTCCTACTGATTTACTTATTTTAGATATGGAGTGATAAAGAGAGGTCTATAGAATATTATAGAGGAACATAATAATAGCATGTGGGGTGGTGATATATACATTGAAATTAAAATTGATACACAATTTTAGGGAGAGAAGATAACATCATATTGTTTTTATGACCAATAATGACCTGTCATATCAGAAAATATACTCAATGAAGAGTTGGTGGAATGTAAGGAACTAGTTGATAAGTAAGAAAATGTTATTTTAAGGATAATTTTTGAGTTTAATTGTATTAAAATATCAACTAAAACATGTATGTAAATATTTTCAAATAAATATATGGAACCCTTTTATGAGAAAAAGAGATAATTATTGTGACACAAAGATGAGTTTTATATTAGAACATTCTTTGGACAGAACATGAAATAAAGTGTTAGGATCTATACACTTTGGACCACAATGAGGTTATGGTTTTTTTCATTTTACAACTCTCATTAAAAGTTATATTTATGAAATCAGTACTTATAGAATCAATAGTTTTCTGATTATAAATGATGTACTATATTTATAGCACACCCCACTTCTATCTCACCGAAAATGCTCACTTTTGGGAGTGAATTACTAACTAACTATAATGATCACAACAGATTTAGGGAATAGTTAGGTGGAATATTTATATATATTTTGAAAAATCTCATATATATTTTAGGTTGAACTAAAATTTACATTAATGGTATTATTTCATAATATTTATATATAGGATCTCCATGGAGCATGATCATAAACCAATAGTTGAGGGACAATGAGACATAAACCCAATATGATGGAGATTGTAATTGAAGATATTATAAAAAAATATATTATGGAAATATCTATCCCATATCATATAGTCTCAAGATTATCTTTTTCCTTGATTTCTTTAGGAAATGGGTTGTCACTGTTATAACCAATTAAATTAAGGAATAAATTTAGACTAGTAAGGTCTCCAAATAAAGGGTATGTATTTACAGTAGGAAGCATAATTATTCCACTATAAAGAATCATTTTCCCGTATCATTCTTATATAAAATACGTGAGATATTGGGAAGAAATGAATTATAATATTTTCTAAATGGATATTCTATTTATAATTATATTATAATAATCATTGGAAATCAATAACAAGCCACATTAAAATGACCCTTTATAATATTTTTCTACTATGATTACCCTTAGGATGGTGTATAACTCCAACCACCTATAAAGATTCATGGTGGTCATATTTTCTAATACTATTAAAAGGAATATATATGGATTTGTGGGAGAATTTTTAATATTTAGATGCAAATTTTATATCTTTCTAGTAAATTTTAAATAATTTTTCGATGGTGATAAGGGACCAATCTAGTTGATGTTGGGAAAATTGAAAATATAGGTTCAAAATGTGTATTTTTATTTTCGACAATTTCTCTATTATGGTTATGAATGTTTAAAATAATATGATTGTGATAATCCATAAGTTACACCATCCTAAAAATTTCAAGGTTATTGTATTCTTTTTAGGGTATATCAATTGTCACTAGAGGTTCATTAATGTTTTTTTATATCACATGTCATTTGAACTCTCTACTTGTTAATGAAATAAAATTAATTTTTTGGGACATGTTATTAGAAGTATTCAAAAAACATAAGTAAAAACTATCAATTGCATCTATCATCAATACCCTTGATTAGAAGATACTGTTTGATATTTTTTACAATGATATTGATATTATTGTAGGGGATATTCTATGAAAGAAAAATTTGAATGGGACTAATTAATTTGTATGGTTATATTAAGTATCTATATGATTAGTAAAAGAATTTCCCAATAACTAAGAAGGGTCCATTTTCTTTTTTCCCATGGGATCTTTAGTTGATGTTTTATTTGTTCCAAGTAATTTTTTTCTCTAAAAATTCATTCATAAAGAACCCTCTAGACAAGAAAAAGAGAAAAAGGGAATTATTATATATATATTTACCTTGAAAAAGTTTAGGAATTAATACAAAGGAAAATCTTGGTGATATTAATGATGTTTTTTCCACAAATCTGGGTTATCCATTACTGAAAATGATGACACAATGGGGATTAATTTATCACTCCTTAATAAAAATTCACTTGTTTTTTGAATAATATATACATCTTGGTGTTTATATTTAATGAAATTATTAATTTTAATTGTAATTCTAATTGATCATATATATACCCAATGATGAAAAATTATTTATGATTTGAACAACTACATTTGGAATGATCCTTTATTGATTATAATATTTTATGAAGGAATTGTAAGGATATGTATTCCAAAGGAGGTGATAGTGCACATTTTAGAGATTTTTCACTCTTTTCATTGGATAGGACATCATGGTCAATAAAAACAAACATAACAAATTAGAAGCTATTTTATTTTTGTCAAATCATTTTAAGGGTGTTAAAAGTTTTGTAATTGGTTGTGAGAAGTGGGAAAAGAAGTTAAATGTGGGTAAAAATGTATATAAACTCAATAAAGTACTTTTTATGTTTAAATTTTTTATCTTTAGGGTATATAATTTAGGGGAAAATTTTGATATAATCGATGTAATGGTTACATATTGGATGATGTAGATTTTGTCTCTATGTTCGTACTAGAAACAGAAATTTTTATCAATCAATCTAACATTGGTATTCAAATAATCAACATGAATATCTTTTCTATATTTAAAGATCCTAAGTATTTGATAACTAAAAACGGTTCCTAATTCAATAACATAAAATTCAAAACTGTAACGTAAATTTATAGGTGTCTAAAACAATCAAAAACTATTAACACTCTAAATAATTTGGTAAAGATAAAATATCAAATATAGATCCTAAAATGTGTTTGTAGAATAATAGTTTATGCACTATAAAATACTATAATTTAATGTTTAATGAATCCTTTAATGATAGAAAATAATTTGAAATGACTATTATAATATCATTATAAAATATTGTTTTTTTAAATCAAATAAAATTCCTACCAAACTGAATCATAAATCTTCTGGGATGTAAAATCATTAAGATTTTTTTTCAGAACTACTTTTAAAAAAAAATTCTATAGTTGAGTGAGATTGTTGAGATTTAAATATAATATTATAAATATGATATAATTTATTAAGATAAAACATAATATTTTCAAGATTATAGTTTTTATAATAGATATTTGATGGTTTATTATATGGTTTATACTATTTGACTCTAGATGGAAACTGTTTCTTAGAAAAATAAAGTTGAAATTGTCTAGACTATTGACTATCCTTAGAATCTTAGTTAATGGATATATGGAATTGTTAGGTGATGATAATAGGTCATTTATGGTTCATGGGTAGAGAGTTAAACTCTGTTTTAAGGGGATTCAAATTTGATTGACTAATAATGATGTTTTCTTAAAGTTAGACATTCTTTTAGTCTAACCGAGTAAGTCACACTCAATACTTCATTAGAATAAACCCATAGTCGAAATTCTATTTTTTATTTGAATCATATTAGAACTAGTCTATAGAACCTATAAATAAACATTATTTAAATAAAGTTCGTTTTTCAATCATTTTTAAATTTTCAAAAATATTATAGTATTTTCAATTACTGGATATTTCATTATGGTACTCTTTAGAGTTAAATGAACTTTAAATTTTAGAGAACATTACTTGAAGAGTATTATTTTATAATACATAGTATATAATTAAATATTCTTTTAAAATATCAATGAGAGGTAAATTTTAGAGAAACCTGAAAAAAAAACTTCTTTAATGAACAATTATTTATTATTTCTCTCTTGGTCATTACTTTATTGGATTCTAATGTAAAAAATTTAATGTTTTAGGTGTTCATGATAAGTAAATCTAGGGATTAGTTTTGTGAAAAAGGGATGAAATGTTTAATTAGCTATATAATTAAAGAAAACACTTCATTTTTCGGAGGATTTTTTTTCAATCATTATAAACCACATATAAAAAACTAATAAATTTTTATAATTTTTATAATTGTTAAATAATATATTAGTGTACATATTTTATAATTAAAACATTTTGAAAAAAATATTTATTAGTGGGTACTATTATTTTATTTTCTATGATTAATAAAATATTCTATCACTTTCATAATTTTAAGTTTATTTTAAAATATTTTGGGTGATTATTTTCTTAGAATGTATTTTGAAAAAATAGTTCATAATTAATTTTTTTGAATATTGATTTTCATTCTTTGTGGTGGTATTTTTTTCAAGAAATTGTATATTTTTGATAAATAGAGTGGATAATCAATTCCATTCAACCATGAATTCAATAATGTAGCATTTATTAATTTCACTCTTGAAAATTCTCACATTTGGTTAAATTTTTAGAAAAATATTTATGCTTCGAATTGAATTACAACTTCTAGTTAGAGTTCACAAGGTAACCATTACATTCAATTATACTGAAAATGAAAATTCAATATTATATGACCATCATAATTTTTTATTTAAATTTTTCGATGAGTTAATTATGATTTATCAATATTTATTAAATCCAAATAATCCATCACTATTGTATAATTATGTTGACTTTTTAATTATATGTGTTTTCATGCCAAGGAGAAAATAAATTTTTTAGAAACAAATAAAATGAAAAAAAATTAATTCATTTCATGAATTTTTTTAACTCAATTATAATTATAAAACAAATAATGAACAATTATCCAAAAATTATTACTTTAAGAAGAGATATCATATTTTCTAACATAAAAACTCCATTTGAAAATAACTTTTATAAATAACTTCATATGATGGAATTTCAAATCATTCATATTTTTAGATGAATTTTCTTGAAGTGAATATGATGAATTTACTGATTGAGTTTAATCAAAGAATTAATTATGGAGTAATTTCATATAGCTTTATTTTAGAACATGTTTTCCACATATTTTCGATTAAACATTGAATTTTTTTTTGGAAAAAACGTTATTTAATTTATATAGAAATTAATTTGGTTTTTTGTGTCACAAATTTAATTTCTTGATTATTCAAAATCAATTTGACTTTTTGGTGACTCAAATGATTATTTTTTCTTTACCTTCATACTTCATGAATTTCTATGCAAACATTTTTGGGGTTTTTTTTTGGGAACCTTAATTGAATATAAATTTGAATAGATTTTCACTATTATATATTTTGGATGTAATATATTTCATTTCCATGTTTATATTTTTCAATAATCATTATTAGAATTGATTTTTTATCAAATATTTTGATGTTATTTACGTCATTATGAATTGGGTGTGATGTTTTCAATATTATTTCTAATTTATCTTACTTCAATAAATTTTTACACTTTACATTTTTCTTCATTGGAAAATCTTATAAGTTTTAATAAAAATTATTAATGTTCTTCAGTTGGTGAAATAATTTTCTTAGAAATTTTATTTGTTTGAAAATAATATCACATGGTTTACTATATTTCATCAAGATGATGGTCCTATAATTTCATATTTTTTCAAATTTTTATAAGGTTGTAAATATTTCATAATTCCCTTTACATTTTCTATCATAAGGTTATGTTCCAAAATGATATGGTTGTGGAAAATATTGTATAATTATTATAGGATAATACACTAATTTCTCATCCAAGATCCACTGAATTGTTGTTTATATTAGATGATTTCAAGGAAAATGTGTATGATATAAATAAAATAGTTATTAATGGATTATTCAGAACGAAGCTAACACAATCCAATTTCAATTGAGGAACTGATATTTAGCTAATGAAAAAGTGTGAGGATTATTTTTTGTTGATTATATAAATTGAATGTGTGATCATCCAAATAATAAGAACACAAAAAATGTAATAAAGTAGAACCAAAATAAGTTATTGAATATCATTCATATAATTATTAGACTTTAGTATATGAAAAATTAATCCACATGAACTTGTTATTTTATATTAATATTTATTTTCTGAAGTTGAATGACCTACCTAAACATGACCAATGTATAGGTCCCTATAGAATGAATAAATTTATTGAATATTCATTACATTTTTTCAAACCAAATAATAAATAAAATAAGGACTTGTTATTCAAAATGGATATGAATGTGAGGATAAAGATTAGTGTGCACATGTTTTTTGATTTTTTTGTCTTTAGTGAATTCTAATGATAACCTATGTTCAGACAATGTTGATTGATGGTGTGAATACTAACATTTGGTGATGGCCACATGATTAGTAATCCAAGTTTACGTTTTTATTTCGTCATATCTTTTGTCGAAAAGGGTTTGATCAGTGACTTCTCTATTTTTATGTTCTTGATAAGTTGGTCCTAGATATTTAGAATTGAGGTAAAATATTCTAATTATCTAATTGCATTTAATATTTTACATAAGGGTAAGGAAGATATCATAATACATGTTAATATATTATATTGGAATTTAAAAAAGATTGATAGTCGACCAACAAGATGTCCAAATTCTTACTGATCTAGAAGAATATGCATGTATGGATGGGTTACCTATGGGAATCAACTTTCTTGGGTATGTTAGTAGAGGGGTTTTAAATGTAAGTAGATTTATATGCCACCTAGACCAAGAGGATTTGATACGATTCCACTTGATTGGGAATGATATTTTTCTTTATATTCGGAACCATTTGTTCAATTAGTGGATTGTTAAACTTCATAAAGTATATGTTTATTTGAATAGATATAATAGGATATCATGGAAAATAATTAAGATCTTGGAGAGTTTAAAATCATCTAGACAATGAATTTATTTATATTCACTCTTTAGTTTTCTTGTATTTCCCCAAATTTTCATATGATTTTTTTTGTATGAAATTATTCTATAATTGATACATGGATAAATTATTTTAGATATAGATACAATTTATTTTCAATAATTCATTTTAATTTAATTTTTACTCATTATATATGATGGGGCATGATCCTTTCATTTTTCCACAATGGTTTTCTATTTAAAAATAATTCAATATTCAACTTTAGTTAATCTAGAGTAAAATTTTATAATATATTTATGAACATTTATTCTTAAAATAATTAACACAAAAACATTTTTGAAACATATTGATTATAACAAAAAATAATATTATAGTTTGATATTTTTTCAAACAACTTAAACATATTCTTCTAGATAAAAAATTTCAGCAATTGAAATACTATTGAACTAAACAAGATTTGACATAGTACCATGGATTGTTGGTGCTAGTTTTAACCCTTCAATTGTTTTTCAAACTTTTGTTCATTATATAGTGAATAGAGGAATATCATTTAAAATACTTAAAATTGTAACTTCCCCTAATCTATTTATCACATCAAATAGTCATTTTATCATCCAACTAATACTATTTTTCTCCCCACCATTGGTTGTTTTCTTATCATTTTTCAATCACATCTAAAGACACTACTTTATCATTTGTACCCATCACCAATTTACACTAATAAATAAATTATTTATTGTTTTTAGTTATTTTATTATATTAGTTACATTATTTATTCTTTATAATTTTGACCCATCTCACCCAATAAAATAATTTGCAAGTTATAAATAAATATTCTAACCCATCTAATGTTTGTGTTATTCATTATTATAAATATGGGTTTATTCTTTATAAAATCCCCCATTAACTGATGATAAATAGCAACCTCATACATGAAAATTTAAATATTGATAAATTTCTTATTATGGCCTTAATGTTGAGAAAATATAGAGTGGTTGGATATGCTACAAATAATATAGTATGTATTTGTTAACCAAGATAGGATTTTCCTCGTGTATGAAAAGTGTGATATTTTTTACATTAATTGGTCATACTGATAAAATTCTTTCCAATTTATAGTAGAGTGACATGTGATTTCATTGGATACATAGATGAATGACATGTGATGTATTCATTAAATATGATCGATATATTTTAGAGGATCTTGATTATATGAGTTCTCCAGTAGAATATTGATATATTCCATGTCTAATTGATAAATTGACCTCTTATATGAAATCGTCATATGATTATACATATGATACATTGAGATACATTCTATGTTTGATATATTAAAATTAGTATATTATTTTGTATAGTCGATATCACACCATACATACTAATATCTTGAGTAGTAATAAATTTTTATTAGAGGCCAATTCAATCATATGGTTATAAAATATGTAAACCATAATAATTTTCAATAATACATTCTATAACATAAATTAATAGTTATCCATGAAATAATTATTAATTTGTAATAAAGTATTAATCCTAAATATTAGATATTTTTTATAATATTTTTATTTAAAAAAGTTTGGTCGATATATAATGATTTATTTAGTTTTTAAAAATTAGTATAGGAATTGGGTAATCTGTGAGAATTATGGATTTATTTATTAAAAATTAAAAAAATTAAATTATGTCTATCACCATGCATTGGTGAGTGTCATGGAATGTTTTTTTTTCACATCATAGTGTTCATGACAATGATATGGGATGTGATTTATAAGACCCAATAATCTATTATAACAAATAAACATTTCATTAGTACACAATTACTTATAAAACATCACAATAGTATAATGAAATTAGAGAATTACATACACAATGACTTGCATACATAGGGATAAAAAACATATAAAAATATATAGCAGCACCATAATATTTAACTATGAGGGATCATACTCGTCCAATAATTACATGAATAAAAGATAAACTATTATTATGAAGAAAACTATATGAAATATAATATAAATAAATGATGATCTAAACAAATGATATGAATTATGTTAGAATATAGAATAAATTGTTTTTATAATGTGTAATATAACCATTTAAACAATATAACGATCGTTGTAAGAGTGTTGTGATCATTATATGAAATTATAAAGGTGTAAAGTATAATATAAAATAATATATGGTAAGATTATAATTAAAAAATATAAACAATTCAAATTAATTAATGAATTTAAAAACGAACTATATTTCATCAAGTAATAAAAATTTATTAAAATAGAGTTTATTAATTCTCTAGCCTGAAATACATTATTTTAGAATACACTATATTTTTTATCTAATAGATAATATATATATATATATATGTAATTAATTATTTTTATAAAATAGATATCATTTTTAGAATAATTATGTAAAAATTATCTTAGGGTAAATATTTTGTTTTCTCTTAATAAGTTAATTTTAGGTGGATAGTGACAATGTAGTTTTTTCATACATTTTAAGTTTTATAACATCATTAGGTTGTATAAATAGAATAGTAATTTATAATATTTTTATCATGAAAAATATATATTTATTGAGTGAAATAATTTTTTTATGAATTAGATGATTAAATTCCATTCCTATAAGTAAATTTTCAAATACTAATTTATATATCATATTAATGATATATTATATTTAATTGATTATATTAAATAAGATATTATTAATATACCATTTATTATATGGTCTATAAAAATGTTGATAAAATATAAATATCTTAATAAAAAAATATTAATTTTCAAAATTGAAATATTATTCCTTATCAAAATAAAAAATAAAAAGTTAATAATTATTTAATTAAAATATACCACTCCTCCTTAAATATATAAACATCACTTCTCCTACCATTTATTAATAATTTATGGTCTTCTTATTATTCTTAATATTTACCCATGTACTCCATTAAATTATTTTATCCACATTATTAAGGGGTGTGTTGAACCAAAATACACTCATATAAATAGTCACGATCTACTCGAAAGAATTTTTTTCAAAGAAAAAGGGAGTAGTTTCTTATACCTTTTATGTTTGTATTAATTAACTTATTAAACCTCATATAGAATATGTATAACATCGTGACCCAACTCACAATATAGTAACTACATTAGAGCACCAGATGATCTCAGGTACACTTCCTCATATAGTAGAAGTTTCTGATTATAATTAAGATAATAAGATGTTAATTTTGTGGAGAACATAGCCTCATATCAGAGTAAAATATAATATTCAAAATACCATAAAATCAATCATGTCAATATCAAAAAAATATGAGTAACACAACAATTTACCCCCAAACAAAATATATAACTAAAATGTAATAACAGAATAAACTATCACAAAAATTTCACATTCTTCAAGAATATTCTAATAATTTCTCTCATGTTAGGATCATTTAAAACCTATATTAAAAGTAAATAAACTAAACTTCCACCTATTCATAAGACTTGATCTGGTCCAAGATCCTCAATATGTCTAAGAAATAAAGCTCAGCCATCAGTCATCAAACCTCAACCATATGTATACATGTGATCATGAGGCATGCTCAAATATAAATTTCTTAAGGCCAACAATGTATGGATTGAGTATAACACATAAGGACACCAAAAATGGTTTCCCTAACAAAACAAATAAATGCAGTTCAAGTACAATGTGGAATTCATATAATGAGAAATAAATAACTATATTGAAAATACATATCATTACTATAGGTGTAACACCCAAATAATTTAAAAAAATAAATGAAATGCATGAAACTTTTTTACGTAGATATTTATCACTATCATTTAAGCATAATTCTGCAGCTTCTATGTTTTTTATTTTGAAAAAAGTCATCTACAACTATGTTCTAAATGTTAATTGGAGTATGATAGAACCACCCTTTTTTGTGAATAGTAGCATAACCTTATGAATAGTGATATAAATAGTAATATGACCCTAATGAATCGTAAATTGTATTATTATTTTATTTTCTTATGGAATTTGGATAATTACATCTTGGATAATTTTTCAATGTGATATATAAGTAGTTAATGTTTTAACATTGTTAATATTTTAATTATGCATTATTTTATTTAAAAATTCAATTAATATATTTTAGAATTTTTTTTCATAAAATGGAGTTCATATTTTAATTCTAAAATTTGAAAAATGGTGAGGGTTATTTTCTGATATTTTTCTGAAACAGCTGATTTTTTGGTGAATAGTAAAAATTCAGTTTTGAGTTTCAATGTGTTAATGACATAATTAATGATGTAATAATGATGTAATAAATCTATTAAACTTCTGTATAGTAAAATAAGATGTTATGTGTCCCATGTAACTAATATCATGGTAAAATAACTCAAATGAGGTGTCCCTTGGAAATTCTTAAAATACAATTTCACTTTTTCTATAAATACCAACACATTCATTCATTAAATTCATTAAAAATTCTTAATCAATGAATATCTGGCCTCCTTATATCCCTAGTATTCCTCCCAATGTTTTCTCAATCACCCAAGGTCCCAATATTAATGTTCTTGGAGTTACACAATAAGGTAATAATATTCTCAGCATCTTCCTTTTTCCATTCAAGTTCTCTTTTTTTGTAGAGTAGAATTCAAGAGTCCATACCATGTTCTTATATTCATATTATTCTTTCTGTATTATGTTTTATGAATCATTTCAATATGGGTGAACATTTTCCCTAATTTTTTAATGATTTCTAAAACCATGTGGAATAGCCATTAGGCTATCGAATTTTTGTAAGGGATTTCTCAACTATTCTTTTCTTGTTGAGTTCTTGGATTTTTTTATTCCTTCCACAACACATCTTAACCAAGGATAATAAAATATACATAAATAATGTATGTTCTGTATCTATTCATGTTCATGAAAAATTCATCATCATTCTTCTTCTCCTCTTCAACTTATTCAAGGAATAAAAACATTGTCTGTGATGTGTCGAATTTCCGACGTCGTGGACAATGTGTTTTCATTTTTCATTAATTATTTCAACTCTGACCATGAAACCATTTTTATGGATAAACTAGGTTTCAATATAATAATTATATCTCTCCATTTTTATGGAATTATTTTGTACAGATGGTTTTAAATTATAAAACAATATGAGGTTGTTATTATTAAAGAATGATTAAAATGATCTAAACGAACATCATTAATGTTTTAACTTATGAATCATCATCATATATAACATCAAAATCATAAATGGTATACTTTATGGTAATATAAATATTTAAATACATTTCCATTTAAATTATAGAGTTTCACTTCCAATCGACAATAATATCCATCATGAACCAATCATGGAAATCATGTAAAGAAACACACCCAAAACAATAGAATGAAAAAAATACAAATAAATTAAATTGGGAAATGATGTTATGAAATAATCATATAAGATGTTATAAACATTAATATGTTTTTTATGATATTAATAACACTCTTTTAAACATTATACAATATTTTTAAACAAGTTTGAAGTAAGACAAACCCAAGGTAAGATAATTCTTATCCCAATTGTCATTCTTTGGTTTAACCTTATTTTTTATTCATTACATGGTATTAAGATTATCAGTGTGATTAATTTTTGTATCTATTATGTTTCAAAATTTGTATTTATAGTGTATACACATATACATTCCATTCTCTTAATTCTCACTCCAATTATATTTTAACTGACTTTCCTTGTAAAATCCTTTTAAAAATCTCTTTAATAAATTTCAAAAGGATTGTTTTCTTATTTGTATGGAATGAGTCTTTTCTCCTGAATTCAAGATACATTACTACCATGATATGATACCTGGACTTTATTTATGTTGGGTCTATCCCCTATACAGCTCATGATATATTGTGTCACGACCCGCCCTCGGGGTCCGTGCCGTGACTACCCCAAGCCCGCCTTCCATAGGCCAGGGGCTGGCGACTAGCACCAAGGCGTAAATCCCAGTAAAATGGGAAGGCATTGCCTTTGTAAAGTAAACAAACACCACAGAGAAAGCAAGCGGAAAGTAAACACTAAGAAAAAGCAGAGTACAACTGAAAGTGCGGAAAAGTAAATGGGCCAGTATACAAACCCAAACTGAAAGTAAAGTACAACTCGAAAGGGAAAACAACAACTGAAAGGTAAAAGCCGCTACACCGAGTTGTCCACTGGAAATCCCACATGAAGGGTGGGTACAGATAGCTCCACTGCTCCACGGGTCCCGCCGTCCGCTCCAAGCACGTCCCGCCCAGTGGTCCACCTCCAGGTACCGTCCTGCTCTGCAAGCTTCAGCTAAGATCAACGCTGTCCGTCGTCTGCAACCAACACAACGTAGTGCGGGCAAAGCCCGTGCAGGGGTGAGTATAAGCTACTCAGTAGGGATCCCGAGACCCCTAATGGTCTCTCAAATCCACAAAGGATAAACCACGAAGAAAGGTACAATCACGAAGTAACAACCGACACCGCTTAGGTATATGCCCATACATATACCTAAGTCATCAATTTCAAATACGCTCCAACCTCCGAGCCCAAGTACCACTCAGTCCACACAGGAAAGTAAATGTATTCCCCACAGGAAAGCAAAACCTAATCCACACAGGATAGCACAACACAATCCACACAGGAAAGCAACAGGATTCACCTCACACAGGTATACTTCTTCGAAAGACGATAAAGATGATCTCTGGTCCATCTAAGTCGTCGGACCCACGAAGGATCGATAGGTAACTAACCCTCGCAAAAGACCCACACAGGATCGGGCCCACGTAGGACCTGTAGGCGCTGGTTCACATAGGACCACTGAGCGCAAAGACCCACACAGGATCGGACCCACACATGATCGAACCCACACATGACCTGTAGCACTGATCCACGTAGGATCGCTGAGTGCTGAAGTCGTCGTTGTCGAATCCACACAGGATCTCTGTACTGTCGTCGTCGCAGTCACAGTAGCAGTAGTAGCAGTAGTAGTCACAGTAGCAGTCGCAGCCAGCACTAGGGTTCCCGCACACAGCAAGCTCGTTTAGAGGGTCCGCTCCACGAGCCGAGAGGCTGATACATCAACTGTCACAAATTCCAGAGTTGATGTATCCAAAAGTTCCGTATCGACAACAGGAACTAAACGCAACAGACGGCGCGTCGATCGGACGCCCGGTCTGAGAGTTATTGGCATTTTCGTCCCCGGGGCCCAGTTGGTTTTTAACGCAAAACCAACCCGACCGTACTCCACCTGCGTCCAAACCTCGGGCGGAGTATGCCAAAAGATCCGTCTCACTAAGAGGAACACAACAAAGCTGACGGTACGTCAATCGGACGTCTGTAGCTCAAGATATGAGCGTTTCCGCTCCGAAGGCCCGGTTGGTTTTGTGAACAAACCAACCCGGCCGAACTCAAAGTATTCCGAAACCTTGAGTGCGATATACCGAAACGACCGTCTCGATCCAAGTATCGCGTTGCCACAGACGGTTCGTCAATCGGAGGTCCTTGGATCAAGTTATGGCCAAAAGACCGAAACTGATTCGAAACGGGGGGGTCTGGGTCCGGGCCGACCCGGCCCGACCCCCCCCCCCCCCCCTGGGTCGGCCCGAACCGGGTCGACCCGACCCGGCCCGGCCGGCCGGACGGCCGGCGGTGCGGCGGCCTGGCGACGCACGGAGGCAGTGCGCGGGGGGGAATCAAGACCCCGCTTGATTGGAGAGGCGGCGCGGCTATATGCCGCGCCCTTTGAAAAAAAACGGCCCCCCACATGGGGGCCGACTTGAAGAAACCGGGTGGCCTCCTGCCCCCCCCCCTGAAGGAAACCGCCCCCCTCTTAAATGTGGGGGGTTTTGAGCTGGCCGGGGGAATTTATTTCCCCCGGCCTTTGACCTTCCGGTCGGCCAACTGCCGGCCGGTTTTCTCCAACGGGACCGGAAAATCTGGTCCCCTATTCGGCTTCCGACGCCGGCGGCCCGGCCGCCGGTCTCCTCGTCCCACCGCGGCCCGGAACTGGCCGCGGTGTTCGTCATCCGGCGCGGTGCGATGGCACCGCGCCCCTCCGCCGCGCCTTCGAATCCCCTTGACGTGCCGCGACGACGTCGCGTTCTTGATGATTCTTCCACGACGTGGCGCGACGGCGCCGCACAATATAATCGCACGATTAACCGCATGGTGAGACGGCACCATGCCACCTTGTTTCCACCCGCAAGGTAAATCAACAAGAATGATGGAGGGGGTTCGGCCGTGTTCATGTGGTCCGGCCCCCTCACATTAAATGATAACATAACTTAAATAATCCTTTCGTTAATCATACTAGAACCACGAACAAGAATAATAATTTAACAAAAATCAACAACCCCTACCTTGGGTATAGGTTCGAAGATTTGTCAACGTCCCGCGGAAGACAACGTCGCGGAGGTCGGGCGTCGCGGTAGTCGTTCGTAAAATCCGTTGACGAAGAGATACGCCCGAAGAGATACGTCGTTGGCAAATCTTCGTATGCCGACGAAGAAGGTCTGAGGAGGAAGCGGCGTTCCCTCTCGTTGACACGGAAGACGAAGAAGAGAGGAGTGGCGTTCTTCGTCGGAGCTTGAGCGTTCTTCGTCAAGATGAGCGTTCTTCGTCAAAGATTGAAGAAGGAAGAAAAGCTCTCAAAAGCTCTCAAGATGGCTAAAGAGTTTTAACCCAACAAAATAAGCTAAGAGCTTATTTTATTAAGTCAATTCAAACCATTTGAATTTCAAAGGATTGAATTAAGACAACTCAAGCCATTTATTAACCAACTTGCCATCTTAAAATTAAAAGGGGAGTTTAAGGGAGAAGATGAGAGGTTTAGGTTCGTGTGGGTCCCACCACACTTAATCCTCTCAAGGGAGGTTAAGTGGGTGTGGGTCCCACCCCTAACTCCCTTTGAGAGGAGTTAACCTACAAAAGTAAAATAAAAAGAATTCCACATTTTTTTATTCAACTTTTTATAATTCTCCCAAAAACTAACTTTCGTCTCGCAACAAACGCAACTTCCGAAAAGGTCTCCTTAAGCGAATATCGGCGCTGCGAGTTCATCGGTGCCCTCAGATTTCAATTCCGAGCACCGGATCAAAAGTTAGGAATTCCCGCTCGTTCGTTCACTGAACGTACCTGAGCCAAACTTCTGAAATTGATTCCGGGCACTCCGGGCCTCGGAATCAGGTTCCGTCAGAAACCGCGCTCTTGTAAAATTCCAAAGAAAATTAAGAAAAAATTTCCCTTGAATTTTAAGGGTCTTTACATTACTCCCACCTCAGGGCTTTACGTCCCCATAAAGATACATTAAAAACTAGGGAAACAAATGAGGTTACTGAGCACGCATCTGAGCCTCCCGCTCCCATGTGCTCTCCTGGAGATTCCCGTGCTGCCATCTGATGTGCACAAGAGGAATCGATCGCCCATGCAGGACCCGCTCCTGTCGATCCTCTATCTCCATCGGGACCTCCGTAAAAGTCTCCCCATCGTCAACGTCAAGCTCCCCATGGTCAATGATGTGCGTCGGGTCGTGCACGTATCTCCTCAGCTGAGACACGTGGAAGACGTCGTGCACTCGGTGCAACTGATGTGGTAGAGCCAGGCGATAAGCCACCTCACCAATCCTGCTGAGGACCTGGAAGGGTCCGATGAAGCGCGGAGATAACTTGCCGCCTCGGCCAAATCTCTGAATACCACGTCGAGGTGAGACCCGCAAGAAGACGTGGTCTCCATCCTCGAACTCCAATGGCCTCCGCCTCCTATCAGCATATGACTTCTGCAGGCTCTGAGTTGTCCTCATCCGCTCCTGGATGACTTGGACCTTCTCTGTCGTGGCCTGGACCATCTCCGGTCCCACCAGTGCTGACTCTCCAGGGTCTGTCCAGCACAAAGGAGATCTACAAGGTCGGCCGTACAACGCCTCGTACGGTGCCATCCCGATGGTGGAGTGGTAGCTGTTGTTGTACGCAAACTCCACCAAGGGTAGGTGGTCCTCCCAGCTACGACCAAAGTCGAGAACACATGCGCGGAGCATGTCCTCGAGAGTCTGAATGGTCCTCTCCGTCTGACCATCCGTCTGAGGGTGAAAGGCTGTGCTCAGACGTAGCTGCGTCCCGAACGCCTCCTGTAACCCCTTCCAAAGCCGGGAAGTAAAGCGAGCATCTCAATCGGAGACGATAGATGATGGCACGCCATGGAGCCGCACAATCTCCTGAACGTAGAGACGTCCCAAGATCTCTACTGAGCCCTGCTCTCTGCTGGGTAAGAAGTGTGCCGACTTGGTGAGTAGGTCAACAATCACCCAGATGGAGTCGTGACCTCTAGAAGTACGTGGAAGTCCAGTCACGATGTCCATAGATATGCCGTCCCACTTCCACTCCGGAACCTCCAAGGGCTGTACCAAGCCCGCTGGTACCTGATGCTCTGCCTTCACCTGCTGACAGGTGAGCCATCGAGAAATGAACTCTGCTACTGCCTTCTTCATGCCCGACCACCAGTGCTGTCGTCTGAGGTCCTGGTACATATTCGCCACTCCAGGATGTACCGCCAAATGGGAAGTGTGAAACTCTCTCAGCACTTCCTCTCGCAATGTGACTGGTTCCATGGTACGTCCTCTAAAAAGGATGTCGTGCTCTGCTCCAAGGGAGAAACCATCAGGTGTCTGTCCCGAGGATATCTGTGCACGCCGTGTCTCACAGTCAGCGTCCCCACGCTGTGCCTCCCTGACCCGCTGCAGTAGTGGAGGAGTGACTGTGAGAGACTGAAGGAAGGCTGATCTATCTCTATCCACGAAGGATATCTGTAAAGAGGCTAGCTGCTCAGTCGCCTCCTCAAGTAGTTGTATGCCCATCCTCCTGCTGAGGGCATCGGCTACTACGTTCCCCTTCCCAGGAGTATAGACTATCTCAAAGTCATAGTCCTGGAGGAACTCGAGCCATCATCGCTGTCTCAGGATCAGGTCCTTCTGCGAGAAGATATACCTAAGACTCTGATGATCGGAAAAGACTGTAAAGCGCTCGCCCATCAGGTAGTGTCGCCATGCCTTCAGAGCGAAGACCACTGCTGCTAACTCCAGGTCATGGGTAGCGTAGTTCTGCTCATGCGGCCTCAACTGACGTGATCCATAGGCGATCACTGCCCGCTCCTGCATCAGAACACATCCGAGTCCGGTCCCTGATGCATCGCAGTAGACTACGTACCCTACTCCCTCCTCGGGCAACCTCAAGATAGGTGCGCTAGTCAATCTCTGTCTCAGCTCCTGGAAGCTCTGCTGACATCTGTCAGACCACACGAAGGGTTTCCCCTTCTTCTTCAAAGCTGTGAGTGATGCCGCAACTCTAGAGAAGTCCGGCACGAATCTCCGATAGTATCCAGCTAGTCCCAAGAAACTCCGAACCTCAGTCACGCTCCTGGGTGGCTCCCATGCTAACACAACCTCAATCTTCGCGGGATCCACTGCAACTCCCGCCTCAGAGATAACGTGTCCCAAGATGTGGACCTCACGTATCCATAACTGGCACTTAGAGAGCTTACCATAGAGCTGGTACTCTCGGAGTGTGTCTAGTTTAACTCACAAGTGATAGGCGTGCTCCTCCTCTGTCGTAGAGTAAATCAGAATGTCGTCGATGAAGACCACGACAAACCGATCGAGGTATGGCTGAAAGATCATGTTCATGAGAGCCATGAACACTACTGGAGCATTGGTTACACCGAAAGGCATAACCAAGAACTCATGGTGGCCATACCGACATCTGAATGCCGTCTTCTGCATATCCTCGTCTCTGACTCTGAGCTGATGATAGCCTGACCTGAGGTCTATCTTCGAGAACCACCGTGCTCCCTTGAGCTGATCAAAGAGGTCATCAATCCTCGGTAGCGGATACTTGTTCCTCACTATCACCTGGTTCAGGCGACGATAGTCAACACAAAGACGCAAGCTTCTGTCCGCCTTCTTGGCGAACAAAATCGGGGAAGCCCAGGGTGAAACACTGGGTCGGATGAACCCCTTGCCCTGCAAGTCCTCCAACTGTACCCGTAGCTCTCGAAGCTCGGCGGGGGCCATCCGATATGCTGGAGTGGATATCGGGGCTCTCCCGGGGTACAAGTCAATATAAAATTCTACCTCTCTATGAGGAGGTAGTCCTGGAACATCGTCGGGAAAAACGTCTGCAAACTGATCCACCACTGCAGGAAAACCAGGACTCCGCACGTCAACTGCTCCAAGGATGAGGCTAGCTAACTGATGAGTAATGGGCTGTCCCCTCCTCCGCGGAAGTCCTTCCTATGCTGCAAAGGCTCACTTTTCACCGGTGAAGGAGAACCTGCTCCCGTCGGTGCGTACACATCGCACCTTGCGCCTAAAACAGTCAATCTGTGCATAGACCGTAGATAGCCAATCCATGCCCAAGATGACGTCGTAAGGCCTCGACGCTGATACAAGAAGATCCCAGCCGAAGCTCTCGCCTCCTAGAGTAAGCTCACACTGCCGGCACCAGTGCGTAATCGTCGAGTCTGCTCCCGTAGGAGTCTCTAGCCGTAAGGATCGAGCCAACGGCTCTATCGGAATCTCCGAGCTCCGAACAAGGGCAGTGGCTATAAAAGAGTGACTCGCTCCTGTGTCTATAAGAACAGCAGCAAAGGTGGAATAGACACAGATAGTACCTCGAATCATCTCGGGTGCGCCGTGGTCGTAGGCCTCTGCTGCCTGGAGCTGTGTCTGTCTCTGCCTGCTAGCTCTCTGTGGTCGGGGTGGACCTCCTGGTGGTGGTGGTGGCAGAGCCTCAAAGCGTCGCCCACCACCGGCTGCTCTTCCAGCTCCTCTGCCTCGTCAGACTCCTCCCTGCGGACCGCCACGGTCGACCCTCTGCCTCTGCCTCGGTGGTCCCTCAACCGTCTGCTGCTCCTCGGCACGGCAGGTCGGGCAGTCACGAGCCATGTGGCCCTGCCCGCCGCACGAGTAGCACTGTCTGCCTCTCGAAAGACTGGCTCCTCGCTGTGTGCCCCGCACTGCTGAGCCTGTGTCCTGAGGTCGTCTGCCCGAAGGTCTGGTCTGTCTGGACCCCTGAGTCATCCGTCGACTGCCTGCTGCAGATGACTCTGCCACGTGCCGCCCTGCGGTGGGTCGCTGCGTTGGTGTAGACTCAGCAAGGAAGCTCTCGATCAGAAGGGCCCGCTCCAGTACTCCTGTCTGAGTCGGTATGCTGAGGGAGATCAGCGATGCCCTGATCTCGTGTCTCAAACCCTGCTCAAAGGTCCGGGCCCGGAAGAATGGGTCCCGTACCATGTCGGTCGAGTAGCGCGAGAGATCGGTAAATCTCGCCGCGTACTTAGCGACAGTCATGCTGCCCTGCTGCAGCTGAAGAAGCTCCTGGATACGCACCGCACGAAGGGTGGCTGGGACGAACTCCGAGCGGAAGAGGGTCTCAATGTCCGTCTAAATTAGAGATGCCTCATCGTGCACCTGGAGCATCAAGATCCACCATCGTCCTGCTGCTGCATGTAGTAGGCACGCAGCGAGGATCACCATGAGGTCTGCTGGTGTCCTCACTAGCCTAAACACTCGAACCACTGCCTCCAGCCAGTCCTCTGCTGCCTGGGGATCCGTCTCCCCGCGAAACATGGGCGGTCGCTGGCGTTGAAACTCATGCAGTGCGCTGAGGCGACGTGCATCGTCAGCGGCTTCTGCTGGAAGCATCAGGGGCTCGGCGGGTAGAGCTACCGCCGGTGCCACTGCTGACAAAGGGCCCTGCACCGAGGCCTCGTCGCTCGGTGGGCTGTCGTCACACTCGACTCTCGGAACCCTAGCTGGCTGTCGTCGTGGGGCCATCCTGAAAAGGAAACAGGTGCGCCACGGTCAGAACAGTATACCTATTGAGCTGATATAAGTAATCACAAAGAAAACTTTGAAACACACACGCAATCAATGTTTTTGTGCATTAAGTCGGGAATCAGAAGTCAGGGTCCTGGTGTACGGATACGTCGGCCGCCGCACCAACACTGGACTCCCTGGACTGATAACCATACTCAATACGCTAAACCTTATTGCTTCACATAGAAAAGATCAGAGTTCGCGGTAGAACCGAACTCCTCTGATACCAATTTGTCACGACCCGCCATCGGGGTCCGTGCTGTGACTACCCCAAACCCGCCTTCCATAGGCCATGGGCTGGCGACTAGCACCAAGGCGTAAATCCCGGTAAAATGGGAAGGCATTGCCTTTGTAAAGTAAACAAACACCACAGAGAAAGCAAGAGGAAAGTAAACACTAAGAAAAAGCAGAGTACAACTGAAAGTGCGGAAAAGTAAATGGGCCAGTATACAAACCCAAACTGAAAGTAAAGTACAACTCGAAAGGGAAAACAGCAACTGAAAGGTAAAAGCCGCTACACCGAGCTGTCCACTGGAAATCCCACCTGAAGGGTGGGTACATATAGCTCCACTGCTCCACGGGTCCCGCCGTCCGCTCCGAGCACGTCCCACCCAGTGGTCCACCTCCAGGTACCGTCCTGCTCTGCAAGCCTCAGCTAAGATCAACGCTGTCCTTCATCTGCAACCAACACAATGTAGTGCGGGCAAAGCCCGTGCAGGGGTGAGTATAAGCTACTCAGTAGGGATCCCGAGACCCCTGAAGGTCTCTCAAATCCACAAATGATAAACCACGAAGAAAGGTACAATCAAGAAGTAACAACCGACAATGCTTAGGTATATGCCCATCCATATACCTAAGTCATCAATTTCAAATACGCTCCAACCTCCGAGCCCAAGTACCACTCAGTCCACACAGGAAAGTAAACGTATTCCACACAGGAAAGCAAAACTTAATCCACACAGGATAGCACAACACAATCCACACAGGAAAGGAACAGGATTCAGCTCACATAGGTATACTTCTTCGAAAGACGATAAAGATGATCTCTGATCCATCTAAGTCGTCGGACCCATGAAGGATCGATAGGTAACTAACCCCCGCAAAAGACCCACACAGGATCGGGCCCACGTAGGACCTGTAGGCGCTGGTTCACACAGGACCGCTGAGCGCAAAGACCCACACAGGATCAGACCCACACAGGATCGGGCCCACACACGACCTGTAGCACTGATCCACGTAGGATCGCTGAGTGTTGAAGTCGTCGTTGTCGAATCCACACAGGATCTCTGTACTGTCGTCGTCGCAGTCACAGTAGTAGTAGTAGCAGTAGTAGTCACAGTAACAGTCGCAGCCAGCACTAGGGTTCCCGCACACAGCAAGCTCGTTCGGAGGGTCCGCTCCACGAGCCGCGAGGCTGATACATCAACTGTCACAAAGTCCAGATTTGATGTATCCAAAAGTTCCGTATCGATAACAAGAACTCAACACAACAGACGGCGCGTCGATCGGACGCCCGGTCTGAGAGTTATTGGCATTTTCGTCCCCGGGGCCCGGTTGGTTTTTAAGGCAAAACCAACCCGACCGTACTCCACCTGCGTCCAAACCTCGGGCGGAGTATTCCAAAAGATCCGTCTCACTAAGAGGAACACAACAAAGCTGACGGTACGTCAATCGGACGTCCGCAGCTCAAGATATGAGCGTTTCTGCTCCGAAGGCCCAGTTGGTTTCGTGAACAAACCAACCCGGCCGAACTCAAAGTATTCCGAAACCTTGAGTGCGATATACCGAAACGACCGTCTCGATCCAAGGATCGCGTTGCCGTAGACGGTTCGTCAATCAGAGGTATGTGGCTCAAGTTATGGCCAAAAGACTGAAACTGATTTGAAACGGGGGGGTCCGGGTCCGGGCCGACCCGGCCCGACCCCCCCTGGGTCGGCCCGAACCGAGTCGACCCGAACCGGGTCGACCCGACCCTGGTCTGACCCGGCCCGGCCAGCCGGACGGCGTGGCGGCGCGGCGGCACGGCGGCCTGGCGCCGCACGGAGGCAGCGCGCGGGGGGGAATCAAGCCCCCGCTTGATTGGAGAGGCAGCGCGGCTATATGCCGCACCCTTTGAAAAAAAAACGGGCCCCCACGTGGGGGCCGGCTTGAAGAAACCGGGGGGCCTCCTGCCCCCCCCCCCCCCCCCTGAAGGAAACTGCCCCCTCTTAAATGAGGGGGGTTTTGAGCTGGCCGGTGGAATTTATTTCCCCCGGCCTTTGACCTTCCGGCCGGCCAACTGCCGGCCGGTTTTCTCCAACGGGACCGGAAAATCCGGTCCCCTTTTCGGCTTCCGACGCCGGCGGCCCGGCCGCCGGTCTCCTTGTCCCGCCGCGGCCCGGAACCGGCCGCGGTGTTCGTCGTCCGGCGTGGTGCGACGGCACCGCGCCCCTCCGCCGCGCCTTCGAATCCCCTTGACGTGGCGCGACGGCGTCGCGTTCTTGATGATTCTTCCATGATGCGGCGCGACGGCGCCGCGCAATATAATCGCACGATTAACCGCGTGGTGCGACGGCACCACGCCACCTTGTTTCCACCCGCAAGGTAAATCAACAAGAACGATGGAGGGGGTTCGGCCGTGTTCATGCGGTCCGGCCCCCTCACGTTAAATGATGACATAACTTAAATAATCCTTTCGTTAATCATACTAGAACCACGAACAAGAATAATAATTTAACAAAAATCAACAACCCCTACCTTGGGTATAGGTTCGAAGATTTGTCAACGTCCCGCGGAAGACAACGTCGCGGAGGTCGGGCGTCGCGGTAGTCGTTCGTCAAATCCGTTGACGAAGAGATACGCCCGAAGAGATACGTCGTTGGCGAATCATCGTATGCCGACGAAGAAGGTCCGAGGAGGAAGCGGCGTTCCCTCTCGTTGACACGGAAGACGAGGAAGAGAGGAGTGGCGTTCTTCGTCGGAGCTTGAGTGTTCTTCGTCATGATGAGCGTTCTTCGTCAAAGATTGAAGAAGGAAGAAAAGCTCTCAAAAGCTCTGTAGATGGCTAAAGAGTTCTAACCCAACAAAATAAGCTAAGAGCTTATTTTATTAAGTCAATCCAAACCATTTGAATTTCAAATGTTTGAATTAAGACAACTCAAGCCATTTATTAACCAACTTGCCATCTTAAAATTAAAAGGGGAGTTTAAGGGAGAAGATGAGAGGTTTAGGTTCGTGTGGGTCCCACCACACTTAATCCTCTCAAGGGAGGTTAAGTGGGTGTGGCTCCCACCCCTAACTCCCTTTGAGAGGAGTTAACCTACAAAAGTAAAATAAAAAGAATTCCACATTTTTTTTCAACTTTTTATAATTCTCCCAAAAACTAACTTTCGTCTCGCAAAAAACGCAACTTCCGAAAAGGTCTCCTTAAGCGAATATCGGCGCTGCGAGTTCATCGGTGCCCTCAGATTTCAATTCCAAGCACCAGATCAAAAGTTAGGAATTCCCGCTCGTTCCTTCACTGAACGTACCCGAGCCAAACTTCAGAAATTGATTCCGGGCACTCCGGGCCTCGGAATCAGGTGCCGTCAGAAACCGCGCTCTTGTAAAATTCCAAAGAAAATTAAGAAAAAAATTTCCTTGAATTTTACGGGTCTTTACATATTGGTTTGAGCCCATTATTGATCAAGATATGACGGGTGAGACCCATTATAGCTCTCCAATACAGTGAGTACTCCAGAGATGGAAGTTGACCAAAGGGTTACTCCATGTGTAATGGTGAATGTAAAAGTTATATTTTAAATATTTCAAAAGTCAAATACATAATTTTTTTATTCATATGAGTTATTATGATATGGGATTTATTTGTTTTTATGTTATCACTTAACTAACATATTCATTCCTCATATCCCTTACTGAGATTTATACACATCCCAAGTTTCCAAAAGTTTTTCAAAGGATGTAAGGATGGGAAAGAGAAAGAATGGAGTTGTGATGAATAATGTGAAGGGTAGTCAAATAAATCATGTTTTGAGCTTTAATGATTTATATTTTGAAAAAATTTGAAAATGTTTTTAGTAATATCCTCTTGTATGATTGTGGTGTGTTATGTATGTAAGGTATATTAATTCTATAAAACTCTAAACTCAAAAAGATCCTTAATGTTTAATAATTTATATTATTCCCTAAAATTTATGATTCAGTAACATTTTAATGTCGGGTCCTAATAATAGGTTCTATCCATGTCACTCAGGAGTGAATATACCTGCTTTTTCAATGTTAAAGTGTCTCAAATCAAGGTTTGTCAACATATTGGGGTAAAAATGCACCACATTATTTGAAATCATATAACATGTATCATTATTGTGAATAGTGATATTCCAACATACGATATCATATATAATATAGAGGATTAAAACTCTCAACATATACCATTATATATCATACGACATCATGAAGAATAGTTCCCATAATATATACCATCATATATAGTCAAGGGGAATAATACCTTCCTCCTATATCATCATATACAATCCAGGATATAGAAGCCACCACATACACTGTCATATACCATATATTAGTAGGGGTTAATTTACCACCCTCTAAACTTCAATATAACATATATCATTAAGTGGATTGAAACCAAACATATTTAACCTGATATGTCCTAATAATTAGAGGGATGAGTGGCCCACCCAGATATCCCCATAACTAATTATCATATGAGTAAAAAGTGGACAAGAAGGATATTGGTAAATCATTATCATCATCACATGGGTTGGAAATATTCCTGATCATAGTGAAAAATTTCTATGTTTTCCATAAAAACATAAATCCTAATCCCATTACCACATTCGTACTAGGATGCATTCATGATCACAACTTATTTTCATGCTCTCTAAAGTCTACAATATATCGGGGGAACCCTGTATCATCCCTTAGGTAACAATAAGTACTGAAAACTCATAAGGTTTTCTTTATCACATTTCAATGTCAAGGGGATAATTCCCATTGATTAAGATCGTAGTGTCCCTCAATATATCCATAATCGCATTATGTTCTAAATGATCATACAGAAAACAATACATAAACCAACCATAAAAATGGTATTATGTAAATTGTACATTCAATGTAAATCTAGGATGAACCTCTCACACCCAAAATATACATAAATCATTTTCATTGTGTACCATTATATATATAAACATATACTAGTAGCAGATGAACAATAACCTCTTCCATTAATCAACAAGACACTATTCTCTATGGATTCCCAAGATTTCACAAAAACAACCACTAGTCTAAACACTCATAATCCATCACACACTTATAAAGGAAAATGATTCAATGTACATCATGGTTAATTAATTTCACTTATTACCATCTAGGGTTTATATATCACACGATACACATTTTTTGTCAATTCCTCAACTAATAGTGATCAGGTCACCAAGATAGATTCTATGGTTCCATCATGTCCCAATAAAAAATCATTATTATCCAAGATAACTGAAAGAAACAATTCATCTTATAATTCATGGATGGTTACCCACATGTCGTGATACCATATATAACATGAAATATAAATTTTTTTGATAAAATTAAGTATTTGTTTAAGGAACAAGAACCTCATTAGAGATATTCCATTATATATAATCAAATCCTCCATTGTCAATATCCATCCAAGCCTAAATAACCTTCATAAATAAATATGAGGCCTTAACTTAATCTAAAATATATATATTTTTCATAAAACAGGTATAATTAACATAAAACCTAAAAAAATAATTATTATATAATTGATACTCGAGAAAAATAGATAAATATCTCCCTAGATTTAAAAATAAGGTTGGCCCATTTGGAAAAGAGGTGTGGGTCACACAAAGTACACCCTGAATACAATATACAAAAAATACAAAACCTCTAATAGAAGAACATATATCAATTATAATTCAATTTTATGAAAAATACTAAATAATTATGGTTACTGACTTACATCACTGAAAAAACATAATGTATCCAAATTTCTTCAACCTCCTATACGTGGACCACAAAAAATCCCAGTCATATCAAAAAAATTCTACTTTTAATTGATAGAATAATTACAAAATACTGATTCAATATCATTTAAAATTTGAGTAAAATCAATGATAAGGATGACAGGGATGATAATAGAGAGTAACTCACCAAAATATATAGAAAAACATCAATTTATCTACCAATATTCATGATGTTAAATTCTTGAAATTGAGTTTAACATGATCTCGACCACACCTTTTTCACATTCTCCACAAATTATGGATCCTGAAGAGGGAATCAAAATTAAAATCCCCAAAAGGTAAAGATTTCATTTTTGAAAAAGAACCGGGAAAGTGTCTCATCCCTAGGTAACCCATATGTATAATGCTATAATGTCATGATATTATATATGTAGTATAATGTGGCCCTCTAAGTCATTATAATGAACAATAACTGCATCTAGAACAAAAAAAAAATCCAATTTTACATCTATGGGTCCACTGATAATGTTACCCCACCTTTCATGAAACAATTGTAACACAAAATCTAGAAACCTTGTCCTAGACCTCATCCTCACATTAAAACACATCCCATTGTGTACCTCATAATAGTGAAAAACTTATTTTACTAACATAACAACCCACCTCTTGAAAAATCCATAACACTCAAAACTTTATCTTTTATGGCATTCTCTTTTCTATTCATGAAACAAAGGGCCTTATTATACTCGAATAGAGGTGCGAAAAACATTCCATGTAATTCAACTTTAACAAGAATCTTGTCACAACATAAATCTCATTATGTAACCAACCTACTGATATATTTTTTTAAATAAATACATAATATTTCTCAGTTTATATGCAATAATTTCAAGAGCTAAAATTTTAACATATAAATATTATCATCACAATGTGCACCCTCTCTCACAAGGTGATTGTACTTACATCATATAATTTCTTTAAAAGTTTTAAGTATGTATTTATATATTACACATAAGGTTTGTATTCAAAGGAATGAAACTATCCTCTATATGGAGGTCCTCAAAACCAATATATAACCCCTGGGAATTAGAGTTTCCTCTAATACAAAACTCACTATGCCATAAAATCCCTATCTACGACATATGTTTTGACAAAAAATAATGTCTTTATCACTCACAAGACCCACCACCCCATAACATCCTTGTCACTAACATGAATTCCACCAATTTCGTGGAAATTAATTATCAAATAGTCACAAATAAAAGCATAGTCTGCCCATATTGGGACATTATGGTCACCTATTCATTCTTCATCTTAGTGTGACCTGAAATATTCATGATTTGGTGAGCTTGTAGTAGTAAAAAGTTAGGACAAGTTTACCATAACCATTTAGTAACACTCACCAAATCCCTATAAACATATGTATAGGATATAAACATAAAAAATAACTCCTCGAGTTTTTGAATCACTTAGAATCTCAATCCAGAACCAAATTATTAAAATTTCACCTTCTTCAGAAAAAAATAGAAAATTCTCATTGCTTTTCACTAACTCAAAATGATAGGATTCATTATAGAATCCCCACCAAAACATATACCACCATAAAATATTATATTAACTTATCCTCTATGAACCATCCCAAACATCGATTGCTGATGAACATCCTAAATGTTATATATCCAAGGGTTTGTGATAGTGTTAACATTGTACCCAAACTAGATCGACTACTCAAAACCCCATGAGACTATGTATCATGAAATAAGTTATTTTAACAAATCTTATTTGTATTACGCACATAAAATGGAAATCCTTAATCCTAAATTAATAGAATTCATACACCATTAGTTACTATCATTGGTCTAAATCAATAAATCACTCGCTCTTCCTTACACCCAAGCATCTCCTGACCGTTCTCATGTGAACATATTATCTCACTTATGACACTAAATCCATAAGTCAAGTCACCTTCATTATAATATCAACTATAATAATTCTCCATTAGTAAGAAAGTTATATAGACTCAATCACTATATTGGTCTATTTTCTAAAATTATCATTCATCCATCCCACTAGATTTTGATACCATATATAGAACATAGTGGTTACTGGATGTATTGAATCTACCAAATCCTGATCAACAAAACCCACAACATATTATTTTCTATTTTCTTCACAGGACCCAACTCATACCATATGAGAACGATAGCATCCCATAACCCCCTATTGGCCATGATCATCAACACATCACCCATGTCCTTTGTTGAAAATTTCATAAATTGAGCGCCACTTTTTAAATCATACATGGTTTATTTCGTACCACATCAAATCAATTTTCATTAATTAAAAAGGAATTAACTTGTCATGTGTCCACCTATTTTTTATTGCTAACACACATGAGACCCTCTTATATTTCCTCAAAAGGATCTACCTCCCAAGAATTGTACTTATTTCTTTAATAGGTTCCAAAGATATCATGACACATCATGTAACCACATTCTAATACTATCAATAGTCCATTTTCTCACCCCCAATACTGATGGATAATTCTCAAGGTACATGAAAATTCTCACCATAATAAAACTCTCATTTTTCATATTGATATGGTGTATAATTAGTCATAGTAGTAAATTGGAGTCATTTAATCTCCCATATCATTATTGTTAAGAGACTGTATTTATTCCCCATCAACTACATAATTCTAAAAATATCCTTAGTGTTTAACTTTATTCAATGGTTATAACACATCATTTTACAATGGATCAAAGAACATTTCTCACATGAGATTGTTTTATAGACATACCCATAATCTGATGACCCCTCGATAATTACACTATACCATTATGAAGACCATATCCCATGAACCAATTATATCTCAATGCATGGGTTCCCATTGGTTAAAAGAAGTTGAACATACCTTAATGCATCCCTAAATATTGATAAAAATTTTCATACAATCATGGGAAAAAAATCCCCTTTCTTCATTTCCAGAATTACCAAAATGTGTATAACACCATTCCATTGATTTCTCACATATAATCACTATCCATGTGTGTTCATCCATTGATCCCAATGATAACCCATGACCTAACACCTTGTAGTTGGAGAACTAAGAAGTACTAGCCTTTATTACAATACATGGGCACCTCTGATGGTCCTACCCCTAAACATGCCACATGTTACTATACATGTAATTCTCAAAATATAATATCTATATAATAGGATGATGCCTAATACAACCACTATGATTCTTTATCCATTATCATGACCTCACCCAAGGCGTCATGTATCTTACAAAACACCATCTCTAAATCCTGATGATTTCACTAAACTAAACCCATATATATGACCCATATGTAATCCATGGACAATCATTCCTGACAAAACACAGATATCACCTTCCTTATTTCAATATTAGGTCACACCATTCCTGTTATACTGCCCGTTAAGAAAAATATTACTCTATTGATGCATGGTACGATAGTATCCATCCCAAATATAACACTATAGATCTTATTGTAACATCCTCACTAATTTAGATATATGAGATTTTTTTTAATATTATGTAACTAAATTTTCATTCTTCTTTGATATGTATTGATATAGGGTTCATTTTAGTGAAATGGGGTCCAAGAATCCATTGCTGATTTGTAAGAAGAGGAATGGGGTTTGTGGTGGGTGGAAGGATATCACTGGATAAATAGTATAACCCACCACCAAGCTAGTGGTGTTAGTATGACCTATGTGGTTCTCTTAAGAAAACCAACTAGTTGTTTTCTAATCATCGGTCATCTTGTCCACCCAATCAATGGTTGCATTAAATTCACCGCATGGGTTTTAATTCCCATATGGTTTTTACCATATTTAACACCAAATTTCAACCCTAATAGACCTATTTTTTATTTTCTACCCCTCATTTTTATCCTTGGCCTCTCTTATTAATCTACTCATTTTCATCACGTTTTGAAAAATCTGGTGACACTATAATGATGATTTTTATTAGGATATATTCCAAATTACACTTCCCCTGTAATATATAATCAGGGATATCTTGTGGACCTAGTGTTTTTATGATAATGTTATGATGGATCCTTCCCTCCTTTATCGAATGATGGAATATCTATCATTTTGAGGTTTCCTCTAAATAAGGTCAAGGTCATCAATCAATTGAAAAAATTTATGGGTTTGTGTTATAAATAATCCTTATATACCTCTTCGTGATTGTAGATTGATGATATTACTATAATCCATTGAATATACTTGGGTAGAGTGATGGTAAATTTCACATATCAATAGTATCTCTTTGAAAAGTGCTCGATTCCTCCAAAATGATATAAAATTTGGGGAATTTTTTCTTAGATCATCCATATTAAGATTTTATTTTTCTTGAAACACATCATGCTCTATTTTATAAGATAGATTGTTAGTGGATCGAAGATTGTTGGGTAAACCAAAGTTTCCCTTCTATAATTGATGAAAAATTAATTTTCTATTCATGAATAGAAAACTATTCTAACGAATGGATGTTTTCTTCTTTGAAATATCTCATAACTAGTATCATTGATGAAACCTATGTGGTATTAAATTATAGAACAACCATATTCACAATGAAATTTAAAAGTAAGAGAGGGAATATGGAAAATAGCGATCAAGGGAGTTTCATTTACAACAAGAAGAAGAAAAATCAGGGGCGTAAAGACTACTCAGGCCTCCCTAAACCAATTGATATGTGGTCGACTAAAAAAGGTTGTAACATCAAGAAGCAGAAGTTTCAGGGAGTGGAGGTTATCAAGATGAATCATGGGCCAATTGATGAATTCAATGAGGTTAAAAAGGGTAGTGATATTCTGGAAACACTAACGGTTTCTCAAGGGGAGGCAGAGGAGCAGTAGGATGGGGACCTTCCTGGAGGGAATATATTACAATATGAGGATGTGCGGTTGGAAGATGAGGCTATAGTCACTGTGGTCCAGTCTAATGGAAATCATTGAGAGGATTCTATATAACCTAAACAAGATTTGGAAATTCTTATTCATTCAGGAGAATAAGTAGAGGATAAATTCCTTAAAATTAATTCCACAATAGAGGAAGCAGCGCAGATGATGGAAAGAGAGATACGAGTGGACACTAAAAATAATCAAAGTGAATGGATTGACAAATAGGATCTTATTTTGATCAGGGGATTCAACAGAGGGATGATAAATATTGATTAGTACCTAATGTTTTGGAATCATTTGGAAACACACTTTGAATGTCTAATAATAGAGGACCGTGGCTTACAGGTACCATCCATTTCTTGAGAATTATTTTGGGATAATGCCTCTGGTAGTATTAATTTATTTTGCAACAAGTATGTGGTCCACTTTAGTGGTTTAAAAGGGTGATCTTGGGGTTTCTCACTTGTCCTAAAAAGTGTTCTAATAATAAAAAATCTAACATTCAGGTTTAGGATGTGCAATGCAGTTTAGGAATCTATCCTTTGAAAACATTTTTATATCTTCATCATCAACCCTGAGTTGGGATGTTATTTACATTTTAGAAAATTTTCTATTCTTTTTACTTTATTCATGATGTAATTAAATAACTTGTTGTCCAAAATTTTATAGTATTTTCATTTTGGTGATTGTCTATATCATGAAACCTATATATAATCTTAATTCCAAACATTTTTTCAAGAGTACATTATTTTTATTCTTGTTGTTCATCCCCTATTGTTATATGGTTCTACTATATTCTCATGAAGATTCACTATTATTGTATTGTAATGATTTACCATGTTATGTGTGTTACCATTAAGTTATAGTTTAAGTACATGATATTTTTAAAATGTACACCATCATGGTATGATTTTACCTTCTAGGGGGAGTTTACATGATGTGTGGAGATATAATAGTGAACTCACACATGGTGTGGGAGAATAATAGCCTTTTGGACCAACCTAAAACATGATTCCTTGATGATATTTATTAATGTTATAGATCATGATTCTTTGTGGATAATAAGTAACACATTCATATTTATTTCTTATTTATATATATTTACATTTTTCCTGATTTATGGATTTTTCATGGCCGATTTTGATATCTTTGGTCATCTTTTCTACATGGAGAAAATGAAGGTGTGGTCGAGGATCATAGTGTCATTTATAATGTATGGGTTCTCAAAACATTATTTTTTCTGATTTCTTATGACTTTATTATTATTATAGATTTCAATTTAAATATATCTTTTTATTTTTAAGGAAACATCGGTTGTGTCCTACCAGGTCTATTACAAATAACTTGCATATGTATCTTGATGTGCGTGAAGACATCGTATATAGGGATCTAAAAAATGGAAAGGATCTCATGGGAAATGTTTGAGTTGATGAGTACGGATTTAGAAGTATAAAAATTTTGTACCTTGGAGGATACAATTGTTTTAATTATATATCATCTTTTACATTTACTCATGTTTTTATTTCAAGTTTTTGGTGGTCGGTAATTTGTATTCATTTATTTGTATGACATGTGTGCCAACTAATTTTATATTATGATGTATTGTCTTCTGATTTAATTATTTTGAATTAGTTTATATTTTATTTAAATTTTTGGTTTAGGGATATTATATTAATGTTATAGTCCCTATATTATAATATTTTGGAACCACACTACTAATTGGAAACCTCATTCTTACGAGGAGGCATGCACGTGGTCTTATGGATCTATTGAATGAACACGATGGTTCACGTCTGGGTGTTACAAGATATTGTCAAAAAACATTTTCCTTATTTTATTTTTGACTAAAACAAATATAGTGGAAAGGTGATAGGTTTTCTGGGACTTTTGTCTGGGAGTTTCCATGTTCCTAGCCATCTCATGCATAACATTCCTTTGGGTTACCAATGACATAATTTTGGTTAAAACAAATTAACATTTGGTTTTGTTCATAAAGCGTAATTAGGAATGTGGAATGACAATGTATATACATATATTTTGTGTGATAGAAATTATTATTTTAATTTAATACCTTGATGTATACTATCTTTTTTATAGATTAATAAATTCTTTGATTTTTTGATAATTTTTCGTACTTTTTTGATATATCTAATGGAATTAATTAGTTGAACATAAGAATAAAATTATGATTATATATATATCATTGGGACTAATGTGTAGGTATGAATACCTTCCTCTATACTATGAGGGATATAATATATATATATATATAGATTTCATATATAAATATTAAATCTTATTGAATGAATATTAATTACATAACATTTTTATCCATATCAGAATCATATACATCTAGTGCCTTTGGTAACATGGATTCATAAAAAACATTTTCAAAAATGATCAACATCATCTCCAACATAGTTCTTAAAACCTTCTACCCTTCTCATTAATATCATAAATAAAAACATTATTCATTTCCTATGGAAGATAATTATATGAATAACTGATCTTATATGTTTAGTAAGGGTAAATAGGGTATATTTCAATGAAAATGTAATAATAATATCAAAACAAAGGTATTTGAATATGAAAATATAATTTTCCACTACACCTAGCATATCACTACTTATTAAATTAAGTCATGGAATAATTCTTGGAAATTTTTTATATATGAATCATAAAGGAATCAGGAAACATGGTTCACGAGATCAAAATGTTACCATAAAACATAATTTTTTGAAACCACATAAACATAGAAAATAACTTCCACAGTTGTAATGTCCCACTACCAAGACATTTATAGTGGTTTGGTTTCACTTTATATTCAATCATATTATTCAAGGTTCACTCCCAAGACTATCATAGTGGGTAGAGTCTGTTAACAAATTTTGTTCACAATCAATTCTAGTACATATTATCTCATTTGATATCTATATTTATCCATTTCATTGGAGGGATATATAATTTATGTCCTGCTCCTAACTTAATAATAATACATTCCTTTGTGTTCCAAAAGATTATAAATACTTCATCATATACCATTCTCATAGGAATGAAATTTATTTTATTAAGATATCAATATTTCATCATAGAAAAACCCATATAAAATAAAAGGGTTTCATTATCATCTCATTATCATAATCATAAACTATATAGAGAAATAATAGGGTTTCCATTATTTTAATATATCTCCAGTTTTGAATAAGTAACATAAATGCATGGAAACCTAGATATATATTTTTCTTAAAAGAGAACATGGTATCTTTCTTGAGGAAAATACAATTTAACTTTATAATAACTCCATTAAATTATAATGATTTCCTAAATATAATGAAAAACGTTTTCTTTGTTAATGATCGTGGAAAATTATAAAGGATTATTCAAATCGTTGTTCATTTATTATGGTGTGAAATTTTTTTCATTCAATTTACATAATAACAAATATTTTGTTCACATTTTCGGTAAGATGGAAAAATTTCCTTGTTAAAAAATTAGAAATAAGATTATCATTTGACCATTTTTAAAAAATATATAAAATTGATTAAAACTGAATTTATAAAATAATTCTTTTTTTTTTGAAATGATGTTATTATTTTATTTTTTTTAAAACAAGGTTCTCGAAGGAAAAGGGCTTTCGACTGAAGAGAGAAATAAATTCATTTTCCTCCTAAACATTTATTTGGTGTGTTGAATACATTAAGTTATGATATTAAAGGAAGAAATGTATTACAAAAGAATAACCATATTAGATAAACATTCAAAAGATTATACAGATATAGGTCCTAAAATTTCATCACCAAAAATTTAAATCATAAACAATACAGATAGATAGAGAGATTGAAATATAAATCACATACCTCAAGTTTTACATGGTTAAAAAAACTTTTGAAACATTTATAATAACTTTAAATTTATTATAATTATATAATATATTATGTAACATACTTGTAGTATCATATATAAACCACGAATAATTTTTAAATAGACATTTATTAATAATTCCTAATTAAAATTGTTGTTTTTGGGTGTTAACTTTTTCATTTATCAAGATAATTTTTGTTTGGTTGTTCCAGTTATTGTAATTTTATCATAGTAAAATCATATCCTATATGTTAATAATAATTAAAATATAATATATATTATAAATATATATTTATAGTAATCCTTAAATTATATAGATATAAAAAAGAATTATGTCATTCATTGAGGTGGTATGTCACACATAAACATGATTAATGATTCCATTTTCAATAGATGGAATTTGATAAATGTAAATAATAAATGAAAATTATATTATCATTATTATAAAATATATATCATATTTATTCATTAACTATATCTTTATTTCCATCCATATAAATCATAAATGACAATAAATCATATCTCTTTGTGTAGGTGGCAGTTTATACGTACGAAAAAGTGATGTTGTCATTTTCTAATGGATATGAAGGTATGAAAGAAGATATGTAATTTTTATTATATAACCACAATAATTTTATAAATATAATTTTTAAATATTATACTCATACTAACACCAATCCATGAAATTTAGGAATGAAAAATGAATTTTATCGCTATGTGGTTGTAGCAGTCCACATATACACAAGAGTGACGATTTCACATTCCATTTAATGGAAAAGCTGGTGGAGAATGGATGATTCATGATAATAATACATTTTTATTATATTTATGATACTAAATATAATATTTTCTAATGAAAAAAATTAAATTTATATTTGTTATAAGATGAAATAGACTTAAAGAGGTAGGGTAAGGTGATTATCACTTCTTTAAGAGACCTCCATTTGGTCTTTACTTAATAACCCTTGTGCTGGATTATTCAGAAGAACTGAACTTCTAAATTGTATATAATAGAGTTTTTAATGTGATTTTAAAGGTTTTGGTCAGTATATATTCATAAAATAACTATTTATAAAAGTCGTAAAGGTTTTTTTAATAGGGAGGGAAAGGACACCCTTAGAATTAGAAAAAATGTTGAAATATAATTGTGTCATTATAAATCCAAATGCTTTCAAACTTTCATTCATTAAGAAAAGAGTATAAAGCCCAAATATCATCATAAAAATCAATTTAGATAGGTTTTTGTGTCACATTAAACGTTTTGGATATTTTTTACTCTTTATTTAACTAATTTTAATATTAATCGGGGTAATCAAGTTTTAAAAATATTAGAGTTATATATTTACTTATAAGATAAAAATTATATCTCGAATTTTCAATGAATGAAATTTTATACCATTTATAATACTACTTGTCTTCTTAGATAAATTTTGGGATTTTAAAATAAGTTAATAAAATTTTATTTAACATAAAATATCATTAATGTACTTTTTGACACTATTTAGTGAATTTTACATAAATAGAAACCTGAAATAAGTTTAATTAAAATATAAAACCATAAAACATTCCTATTATTTTAGATATATATTAAATTCACTGAACACAATAATTCACTAATTTTTTTTTCTTTTCATATTTTTAAAATCAATTATTTTTTTTATATTAATTGATTGAATAGTGTGTTTGTATTGCATAAGCATTTAAGGTAATTATTAAATTAATAAAAAATGAAAATAAATTAATATGTGAAAAAAATAAATTTATATCACATATAAACATTTCTAATAGGACATTTTCTCCTTTCATATATATATAAAAAATTATACATATATTATTGTCAATAGGGTGACATTTTTAGTATTTATTCTTTTAATAAAAGAAAAAAAGTAAATAATTATAGAAAATTGGCACTGAGTGGCCATATATTCACGAACTAGATGTAAATGGCCTAAATTCACTCATCCAATGTAATAAAATATTGTGTTATAGAAATTTTAAATACTTATCAAAATATTTTAACCCTATTTTACATGTTTTACCATTAATAAGGTGGATGTTGTTTCTTTTACTGAGAAATGTATTAATATCAAATTTATAGTGGGATATGCATAGTTCTTTTTGTCAGTTGTCTATGATAAATGTACTGCTCATGATTGTGAACCATTACAGGATGACCTAAGATCCTTCAACACAGGTGATTCTCCATGGATAGTGGGTGGAGATTTCACTGAAGTGTCTAGTACCGAGGAGAAAATTTGTCCAACGAATTTAAATATAAGGAAACGTGAGGATATTGTTTCATTTATGTATCATAATGGAATTATAGATACAGGATTATCAGATGATCCTTTTACCTAGTGCAATAACCAGTGAGTAAATAATCATCCCTCATGTCAGTTGGAATGTTGTTTAGTTAACAGATCTTCTCTCTCAGTCCTCCCTCATTAAAAAGTTCATCACCCGGTGTGTGGTATCTTAGAGCACTCACTCCCTCATACATTCTCTATAATCTCATGTTAGCATCATCCCCCTTTCACTACTCAACTTCCTGGGAAGGATGATGTTACCTTCCATGACCTTGTTCTAAGTACTTTGGACCCACCTGGTAATGGTAATACTTGGATCTCTCTTCACAATACATAAGTAAAATGAGAAATAATCTTCATTCGTGGACCAATTTCCTACCCAAAACTAATGATGAGCTAGATGATGTAGAAAGAGATATTAATCATCATGAATCGATGCTATAAAATCCCTGGGATGATTCGGTTTTGTGGAGAATAGGGGTAAAAAAGACATAATGTCCAATTTTTTTATGAAGTGAGTACATGTTTCTAGAGAGAATTCCAGAACCAAATGGCTCTACAAAGGTGACAATAACATGGATTATTTTTATGATTTCATTAATGAAAAAAAGACTCTCCAATCCTAGTGTCCTAATCTAGGGTGTATCCTTTCCCGGTGAAAGAGATGTTTTACAGAGCTTGGCTGGCATCCATATCAAGTCCTTGGTTGCTGATATGAACCCTCTCATGGTTGATAGCTACCTGAATGCATCCTCAGCCATGTTTGGTGCTATTACTTTCCTTATTTAAGAGTTAGATAATAATTTATTACAACCCTCCCCACCCCCTTTATAAGAGGAAGAAATCAGAGTGGTTTTTGGATCTATCGTCAAGGTTAGTGCCCCTAGCCCGGATGCTTTCCCTACATCATTCTACCCTGTAGCTTAGGATATGGTGAATGAAAGTATCATAAGTGTTGTGAATGATTATTTTTCTGGTGGAGGTAGCCTCAAATGAGTGACATGTGAAACTAAATTGGTGTTTCTTCCAATGTTCAAGGCCCCCTATTTATTGAATCAATATAAACCCAATAGTTTTTTCAATGTCCCTTAAATTTTCTTAGCTATCATTATGAATTTAATATTTCCCCCTTTTTCCAAATATAGGTTACCCCTTAAAAACATGGTTTTATGAAAGGAATATCTACCCAAGGGACTATTGTATTGGGCCCAGAAATTATTAGTGACATCAATTTGAAAACATCAGGCAGTAATGTGGTCATTCAACATAACTTGAGAAGAGCCTACGATATGTTGGAATAGAGTTTTCTCATCATGGTCCTTGTAAGTATGGGGTTTTCCTCTTAGGTCATTGACCATAATTTTTTTATGCTTTAGTTCTCTATATATGGATACCTTCTTTTATTGGTCGGTATTTTATGTTCTTCGAGTCTATCAGAGGTTTGAGATAGGAGGACACTCTTTCCCCTTCTCAGTTCGTCATTTCCCAAAATGCTCTCAGTCATTATCTTAGTCATTTCATTGATGTGGGAAAAGAGTTCCCCTTTAAAAACAAATTTTCTTCTGGGGGTATATATCACTTGATATTTATTGATGATACCATCCTTTTTTTAATGGTATTATAAGATTGATTTAGGGGGTTAATGATGCTATGGAGATTTATTTCGGGAGGAGTGGCCAAGTTGTTAATCTTTAGAAGAGTCTATTCCTTCATCCCATCAAATTCTTGGAGAGTCTCTCAAGAATTATGGAGTCTATCCTCCGAATGAAAAAGGTTCTTTTCCTATGACATACCTGGGTTCTCCAGTGTCTCCTAATTCCCTTCTTATTTGACTCATTGATATGGTTAATAATAAAATTACTGGGAGAATTATCAAATAAAAGAATGGTATTCTATCTTTTGGAGGGAGAATTAAGTTGTTCAAATCCATCTTATTTATCATACACATGCAAATTTTATCGACCCTCCAGGTTTTTAAGAATTTTATATCCAATATTGAATCTACTATGTCTTCTTTATTATGGGGTGGTCACCTTCATAATAATTTCCATTGGGATTATTGGAATAAGTTGGCTAAGATGGTTGACGTGGGGGTCTTAACTTGAGAAGTGTTTCTGGCACTATAAGGGGTCTTCATGCCAAGCTATCCTGGGAGGTTCATAAGGGGGGATCATTATAGGAAATCACATGAATATAACTTATGGAATTGAGGGGAGTTCCAATATATTTAAACCTTCCAGAATCTATATGATTAGTCAGTCCTTCTTCCCTCTTCTTCATCAACACACACCGTGGATTATTGGAAAAGTGGACATTAATTAATAGCATCATAACTTGTTAAGGTCAATTCTAGGTTTCCCTATGTATCCCTCTCCATCTTTTTTTAAGGAGGATAGTTATTTATCTATCCTTATTTAGACCTCTCTGGAATCATATTAAACTAATTTTTTTGACTATATCATGCTCTCTAATGACCCTGATAAGTTTGTTTTCATGGGATCATCTTCAGGTATGTTTTATTTCCGAGACATTATAAGACATAAATCTTCTGCTTCCCATCAGGACCATTGGGGTGATATTATATGGTTCAAAATGTTTCCTTATAACTTTATCTTCCTTGTATGGAGTGTTTGATATGGGGTGTTACCCTATGATAAAAATTTCCAACAATGATATGTTAGTCTAGCATTGAATTTTTTCTGTTGTAAAAATCTACAAACAGAATTTTTGGTCCACCTCTTCTTAAATAGAGACTAGGATAAGGTGACATGGAGCTCCTTTTTATAGCTTATAGGATGGTCAGATCGAGTCTATTTGGTTGATCTCGTCCTTCAATAGTGGTTTCTATCATTGGACAGACCTCGTGTGGAACGATGGTCCAGGTCGGCTATATACATTGTAGGATGTTGGTTTATCTCAACCAATAATAATTATATGTAGAACTGTAATATGGAGGAATCTCACTTGGGTATCATCTTTAAATGACCCAACCTCATACTTGATTTCTGTAGGTTAGAAAAATTTCTTAAGGCGGCGTCGTCTATCTCTCTGATACATCCCCAACACTCCTTGCCCAGTATAGATCATCTCATCTAGTGTGATTGAGTTATATGGAAGGCACCCAATTCAGGGCTCAAGATGAATACTGATGGCTTGTTTTTCATAGGCATGATGCGAGGGCGTGGAGTAATAATTGACAATACCACATCAGTGATTGCTTCCTTTTTCAGTCTTTTTGGGCCCATGTAACTCCCTCCAAGCGGAGGCCCTCTACTTGATTTCTAGCATCATAATTTGTAATAAGAGGATAATTCTTCTCAGGGAGATAGATAATGATTCTCAAACCCTCTTGAATGTGCTTACTGGTAGGGTTCAGGTCCCTTGGTCCAATATCTACTCCATCAGACGCTATAAGATTTTACTAGATGATCAAATTTTTATTCTTCATACCTGGAGAGATGGAAATGTTTTGGCAGATTTCATCTCTTCTATTGTGTCTCAGAATGATCATTCTCTATCATTTTCTCATCCTATATCCTTTACCCAAGTGGGAATTCACTTTGTTAGAGTTGATTCTCTTGGAATCCATTACTCCATACCTCCATAAATTTTCCCTTTTATGCTTTTCAGCCCCTTTCCTTATTAATAAAATCATAAAAAACATTGGTGGGTGGTTGAAACATATATGTTTTTACAAAAATCATGATTTATTCTTACCACATGAAAATTAATAAAAATTAGATGAATGTTAAAAAATTTATTTAGATATTTAATATATAAATTTCTTTATAATCATTCATTAATAACAATAAATTTAATAAACTATGATAAAAATATATTGTGGACATCATAACTATTTTTCATTATAATACCACTTTCATTTTAGAATTATTTTTATTAATTTTTAATCAATTGATAATAAAATATTCTATTTTATACATTTGAATACTTTTTCATTGTTTTGATAGTAATATTCATACATTCAATTATCATGGCTAGGAAAAACATTTAATGCTAAATTAATAATATTTCAATACTATATATTGTTTAAATTATGTTATATGTTGTGTGTAAATAAACAAGTCAAAGAAAGATAATTTATTTTTTAGATTAATTTAATAGAAAATATCAGGTTGTTACTTTATCCCCCACCATAAAAATAATTTTACTCTTGATATTCATTCACTCTGATAAAAAATGTTTTTATATATCTATTTCATTGCATCCTTGGGTTCCCATGTCTCCTTTATGGATTTTTTTATTCTACTATAGATATTTAACCAAGTTAGTAGTCATGTTTCTTATATCATTATATCTATGAACCAATATCACTACCCATTTTTTATTATAAGAAGGACAATGTTATAGAGGTAAAACATTTGATTTTAGTAAATGAGTTGTATGTTTTGTGCACTTCCTCGCGAGAGATTCATGGAACAAATCACGAACAAAAGGGTGGTTTGGTGATATTTGTAAGTGATAAGCTAGCATCCCTAATCGAAGAGGGGAATATACCTAGTGCTCAGATTTCAATTCTTTTTTAATCTCTTAATTTTATTTCATTGATAAATTTAAGGTAATACCCTCTCAACAGCTTAATATTCTATATTTTGCTAATAATTATTAGCATAAATTTTTTATCAAATCTAATATCCCTTTATACGCTACTAAATGTTTATAAAATTATTAGTGATTTACCTGTCTATATCAATTCCCAGTGTCATTCATTGTCCAACTCCATCCCAAAAAATTATATTTATACACTTCATTCCATAGAGTTATTCATAAGGGGCCATCTGAATTCCTGATTAAAATATATTATTATAATAAAACTCGACTATAATATTTTTTATCCTATCTAGAATGAAAATCCTTATAAAAATATCTTATCACGCCCTCTAGAGTTTAAATATCTATCTAAAATTTACCATCTATCAACGTATGAAATTTATTATTGAAACAAAACTGTATATCGATTTTATGCTATAGATATCTTATAAACATAATGTTAATTCTTGGACCAATTTCAGATACAATAGAATGATGTACTCCATGAAACCTTTCCGGTTTTGAATGTATATTACCAAATATTTATCCAGAGTGAAATATTATCTAATAATAATGATGTCTCGTGAACTCGCAAGGATAACAAAAATAACAAAAGTATCAATTTTTCTATTAGATGTTTTGGGTGGTCTCACAAAAAAATATGCGGTGATGTTTTCCCATTTCTATTATGGTATGGGTAATGATTACAACATTACCTTATCATTATGTCTCTCAACATAAACATGTTGACATACCAAGAACCACAATACCTACATTTCAATATATCTATTCATACATTTACTCCAAAAATACTCTTTCATATCTCTATGATGCTCTTTACTTCGAGGATTTACAAGGAATATTGAACTATGAGCCATGTACAATAGCTCGATAATCATATCTTCTATGTATGGATCACATACATAATTTTTAATCCTTGTCATTATATCAAAATCAAGGTTAAAATTTAAAATATGTCTGACTTTATTCTATATTTCAATATCCTCTTTATGATCCTACTAAATTCTCACATGCATAGATGGTTGAACACACATTTAATGGAGATAATATTTCATCACATCCTTATAATTTTGAAAACCCATCATTTAATATTAATATAAAATTCAAAAAAAATTATCATCATAATAGATAATCTAGTATGATTTGGTCAAGTAAAATCATCTTCGAACATGTTGGCTTTCCCAATGGGTTAATATAGTGAGAATTAATAATATTTAATCAACTAGAACTATCTTCTATGGATTATATTATCCACATTATGAAATAATACATAATTAAAAATTTCATATAATTATTTTTATCAAAACCATTATCCATAATGATAACTCCCCCATATCATTAATTACAAAATTACTACCGTGAACTCCAAATCATAAGTTGGGTAATTTTGTTCATGAAATTTAAATTTTTGTGAGGCATAAAATCTAACCATTTCATTTTTCATGTATAAAAATCCCTTTCCCTTCATACATGAATCTAAAAAAAATAAAACCATCCCTACTATAAGGAAACATGAGTAGAACTGAACTAACTATACTTTTATTCTATTTCTTGAAATTTAATTCCAATAATTCTATCAAGAGGGTCTTACCTCCATTTTGAGTTATCAGGGTTAGTGGATTATATATTTACGTTAAATTATCCAAAAATAATGAATAATATCCATCCATAACAATAAATATATAGATATCTGTCATGGTGGTTGGTTGAGGCTAATGTTCAATAACATCGATCATTGATGGGTCAACTGATATACCCTATCTTGAGATTCTATGACTATATAATAGACCTTATTTTGATCAATTAACACCTTGTATTTTTTTCATTGATATTATCCTTCATTATGGTCTACAATGAAATCATTAAGTGTTATTCATGCCCTTAAATTATCTTTGAAAATATAATAATATATTCTATAATGTCTTCAAAAAATTGATCAAAGTAGTCACTAATATCTTTATTCATTAATCAATGAATATTGTAGGGGAATTAGTAAGCCTATATGCGATAGAAAAGAAATCATAGTTTTATACCATAAAAAAATTTATTCTCTGGTACATCCTCATTTTTTACCCTCAATTGATGATATCCAGAATGATCGTAAATCTACTAAAATAACTGAACTCAATGTAGTTGATCAATAACGTCAACAATACAGGTTAGAAGAAACATTTTCATGATAGTTCTGGTTTTATGCTCCCAATAACAAATCTTGAGTCACATTGATCTGCCTTTAATCGTAATAAAAAACTTGGTTTCCCCTATAATGGCTCATACTTTTCATACCGAGATATTACATATGAAACCAAAAATATCATTAAAAAACAAATCAAAACCACTTTAGATCCATATAGGTTTATTATCATTGTAAACTATGAATCATAAACAACTAATTCAAATCACAACAACATCATCTCCCACATATTCCATCATAAAAATAACCCATTTTTACACATAATACTTAATATTTCTCTTCATATCCTAGGAAAAAGAATCATATGAATGTGTGGGATAGATTTTTTTGTAAGGGTCAAAATATGAGATAACAAAAACCATAAGTTCATAAGAACAATAATGAAACTTTATAAAATTATATCCAACATTTTTAATATCATGATATCTTGTCATGTAATAAATCATAAAAGTTCAAAATTCATCAATGAACATAATCGATGTTATTATAACAAAACAAATGGAATTATGGAATACACAGAAGTATAGAAAATTATATCCATATTAAGAATTTCTCATTTCCAAGACATTCATTATGGATAAATTTCTTTAGAGATATGGGTTTTCTCCCCTATCTTTCTATGTATTACTAAAACTAGTTTACTTCTATTCCATATATTTATTAATAAAATGAGTTCACTTCATATTCTCTAGTTTTCTTTATCATAACGTATACATATATACATAGTTCTTTATAGAGAGATAAGGGTACCACCCATCACAAAATTAAAACCATTCATATGTGTTCCATACATACATAAATCACTCATCATATTAGAATCTATGAAATTAAATTGGTATAATAAAAATCTCACAATCATAAAATAACTCATGGAAAATAAATGGGTTTCATAGTTCGCATTTCATCATAAACATAACCCAACCATATCAATAATAGGTGCAATGTCAAAGAAATATTTCTCTATTCACTCATAATTAACATCTTAGAATGTTCTCATAGATAAAATATAATTTTTAAATATCACATAAAAATAATTTTTGAAGAAAATATCATTTCTTATTTGATAAAATTTTCTCTACATATATTGTTGCACAATTTTAAATGAAAACATTTTATTTGATAGTAACCATGCATGCTTGTATAGTTTGTTTCAGGGAATTAAGGAGATAATAAATTAGGAAAATATATTCACGTTGTATAATTTTAAAAAACATTATTCTTATACTTTTTATGAAAAAGTAAAAAATTAAATTGATATTAAAATAAAAAAAATCATTCAAACCATTTAGTAAAAGTTAACCTATAGGTGAAAATGAATTTAAAAAGTTGTATAATAGTATTGAAAATAATTTGGATTATATTTTTATAAAACATGGAAATGGCATATAAATATTCACTTACAAATAGTTACATATAAAAAATCTCATATAATAATGATATTTTGAAACTGACCATTAACTCGGTTCTGATTTCCTTTATACATATCGAAAAGTCCAATATATTGGATTACATAATTTTATTATTGTATTATTATAAAAACATATTAATATTTAGTATATTAGATATGATCATATTATATGTTGTTAATAATTTGTCATTATTATTCTTCTTTTGGGTGTTAACTACTTCATTTTTTATGACTGTTTTATCGTACATGTCCCAATTATTACGTATAGTATATAGATTTGTCATTTACAGAATTATGTTAAGATAATATAAATTATAATTACTTATTTATGTATATTTAGGTAATCATTATTTAGTAGTAAATATAGAAAATTAATTGCATCTCGTTGTGGAGATGGTAGGTCATACATACGCACAAGAGATGGTATCATTCCCATAATAGTAAAAGGAAAACTAAATTTATGTCTTATATTTTTTTACCAAAATATATATTATGTTTTAATTATAATATATATATATATCATCATTTGACGCTTCCAAATAAATTAGTGATGAAAAATAGATTAGATGACGACAATGAAGATGGTAAGTCATCTGTACGTTTGCGTATTACTTTAATATTTCATAAGATGGATAAAATATATAATATGGTAATTAATTAATTATAACAATATCAAATAATATAGTTAAATATGTAGTTATTACATAAAATGGAATCAACATATGAAGAATAAGTATATGTATAAATAATCATCAAAGAGTTGGTAAAGATGATTACCTCTTCTTTGGAGATATTCCCTTAGATCTTCCCTTAGAGATGCTATAGTTGGTATTTTGAGAAGACCAAAAACTCTGAAATGTGTTTATCAAAGTGTATGTAATAAATTGGTAGGGTATGGTCCAGCATGAAGGCTCAATTGGATGTCAAAAAGATAGGGAGGATGCTCTCTTTTATAATTGTGGTTAGGTCCACTTTTCAAATTTCTAAAAATATTAATTTATAATAAATTTAATATCAATAAAAATAACATTAAAAGGACACTTATTAAAATCTAAAATGATATAAAGTTATAAATTCATGAACCAATGGATTTTAAACAATATTAATTATTATTTTAAGCCTTATAATTTTGATTTATCTAACGATAATCTATTTAAATTTTATCTAAGGTAACAAATATTTCAACATTAAAATGTTTTTGAATTTTAAATAAGTGATTAAATTAAATCATTAATGAAAAATATATAATATTTTTTACCATATTAATTTTTCTTAATTATTTTTTTTAATTTATAAAATTTTTAATAAATTAGTATTTTCATAAAATATCATTATAGTCACTTTTTACAACATTCATTACATGGGCTTTTAAAAATATCCAGATATTAATTTAACATAGAGATAAATATTTCATTATATCCATATTAATTATAATTCATCTATAAAAATAGTTGATAAAATTAAATATGTCAAATTTTATTTATTTAAAAAAAAATTGTATCATTTATTTAATATTTCCATTAAAAACTAATTACAACATTAGTATTGTGTGATTATTTATTATATATATATGTTATCTATAAATTAAAAGAATATCATGATGAATATTCAACTTATATATTTAATAATAATATATTTATTTGAACATATATATCCTTTTTAGCCCTATATAAAATGTGTTATAGTATTTAAGACATGAATGTCATTTGTGAAATTATTTAATAGATAAAATTTTATAAATAAAATAATTTCATCTAATGACCCAAAAAGTCACAAATAAATATAAATTTTAAAAATATGTTTATTAATTTAAAATTTTAATTTCAGGTTCTTTCATAAAAAAACATCGTCCCATGTGGACACAGAAGGGACATTAAAGACAATGAAAGTGGCATTTTGTGTCTTTATTTGATTTAACAATTTTAAAAGTCATTTTCAAGGAGAAGTTTCCATAAAAAGTTGATTTAGATCCTTATGTGTTAAGGATATAATTATATTCATCCATGAAAATTTTAGAATGTGATGGAGCCATTTTATAGTCTTGTAAATTTTTGTATTATCCTAAATTACGCAATTTAACCTTTACCGTGGTAACAAAATTTACCAAGGTTATTTTTCATATTGGCCAAAAATAAAAGGTAAATTTTCTCTAAATTTTGACATTATAAATCCAAAATTTTCATCCATTTATCAAAATTCAAAAAACATAAGTTGTAGAATTAAATTTACAATAAAGTCGATAAACTGCTATGAAAATTTGTTTTTCGGAAAAAATTACTTTTAAAACATGAAATGTTTTTATAAATTGTTTTTATAAAATCATTTTAAAAAACCAAAATATGATTTTTTTTATATCATAATTAATTAAAATAAAATTTAAAAATAATCCAAATCATAATTTTACCATGTAATGACTTTAGAATAATTTACTTTTTCCCATAAAACTTTATATGATATCTATTTCTTAAAAAATAAATAATTTCATACAAAATATTTTTACTATAATTTTTACACGTTGATCATAAAAATTAATTTTATTTCAAATCCATCTTCAATAACTTCTAAAAATTACTACACACCCATAAAAATAAAACAAACCCATTTTTGAAAAAAATGTATTTCTAAAAAATAAATTAATTTTACTAAAATTTATGTGATCATATAATAAGAATATAACAATAAGTTCATATTGAGTTGTACTTTTGTATTTATTTTATAAATTAGTTTTAAAATTTTTTCCTATCAATTTGACGGTGAGGCTATAATAGTCATTTTATTCTAATAGTGTCTTACTCTTCGTTTAAACTCATGGTTGCATGCAACTCAAGCAATTGAAGAATTAATATTATTTAAAGAGAATCATTTATTAAAATAATGATGTGTTACATTATTACCTACTTAAAATGAATCTCGTAATCCAAATTCTCCACTTGGATAAAGACCTATGAGGATACTCCTACCTGATAACATCCTCAGATTCCCACATTGCATCCTCAAATTGGTGGTTCCAGTATAAAAAATTATTCAAGAATGTTTTCTTGATTCATTGAAATTTTTCTCTATGATCAAGAATATTTAAAGGTTGTTATTCATAAAAAATATATTTCTCCTGTGGTATAAATTCTATGTATATTACATCTAATGTAATATGTATATACATTATTAGGATAAATATATTGAACACATCATGATCCTGAGATAGATTTGGTGGAAGTTCCAATTAATATTCTCTCTTCCCAACACGATCTGTAGATTCAAAAGAACCAATATTCTAGGGGATTGGATTTACCCTATTTCCAGATCTCATCACTCCCTTCAAGAGAGATATTTATAAAAATACCTTATCACCAACTACAAGATCTTGTTAATACTTTATATTTCCAACATAACATTTTTATGTTCACTCTGAGCTTTTCTTTTGTGTTGTTGAAAATATATAACCTTATGTACCATCTCCTCAATTAGATCATGTTTAAATAAATTTACTTCCCCAATGTCATTCTATCATGTTATATTTCTACACATATTAACATAGAGAGTTTCAAAAAAGCAATTTGAATACTCGAGTGAGAGGTACTATTTTAATAAAATTATACCAAAAGTAGGAATTTATCCCAACCACCATTTAAATCCATATAAAATTCTCTCAAAATGTCTTATAAATTTGAATTGTCCACTCAGATTGAACCTATTTCTTCAAATAATAAGCAACATTGAAAATAATCTTTGTATATAGAGACAACTGGTGATTTCTCCATAACATCAAGGTAAACCTCGGATCATATTCATATATAATTTAATGTTTTAATCCCTGAAATTTTACAATTCCCTTAATATATATTCTAGAAATATTATCAATAGAAAAGTCTTGTATCACATAAATGAATTTCGTTTTCTTCGTTAGGTGATCAACTATTACCCTTATTGAATAATGTCCATTATATGACTTGGGAAGCCTTTTGAAAAATTACATGGTGATGTTTTCTTATTTCCATTCTGGTATAGGTAATTTTTGTAACATCCCCTCAGACTCATGTCCCATAGTGTTAAATTTCAGAAAAACCAGTAATCATGAAAAATATTTTTCAATATCTTTCATCATTCCATCCTGCAATAAATACTATTTCAGATCTCTATACATATTGGTGCTTCAAGGATTTATAGATTTTTAGGAAAAATGATCCGCGTACAATGGATCATTCATTAAATATGGTATTTGAGGGTCAAAAACACTATTCATGAACATTATCATTCCATCACATTCAATATTGAATTCAATAACATTTCTCACATTCATTTGTATCTCTACATATTCCTTCAATTCATCCCTAATAATAACTTGTATATATGTGGTTGAAAATTCCATTTATCTATATAATACCCCTCCCTTCCATTATGATTTAAAATATATCCTTTTCAAATCCAAAAATATTGAATATTTTTGGATCCTCAACATAGGTAACCTAGAATGATCTTTTTGACTCAACGATTCAACCACCTTGTTCTCTTTACCAATGTGGTAGTGTATTTAGGAGTTGGAATCATTAATTAACTTCGCCCATATCCTTTGGTGAATATTCATCTCTTTTTTAGTGAAATTACATAGTAAAAATTTCTGATCAGTATATATATCACATATTTCTCCATAAATATAATGCCACAATTTTATTAATGAAAAATTAATGCTGCTAACTTGAAATCATGAGTTCGGTAATTTTGATCATGGAATTTTAATTTTCATGATGTATTAGCTATCAACATATAAATTTTCATGATAACACCTAACAGAACATTCATTGACTGATCAATATGGATCACAAACACCTCTCCACTACAAGGCAATGTGAGAATATTTTCCATGAATAACCTTTTTTTGGGATCTCTGAAATTATCATCACATTATTCTAAAAATTTGTGTTGACCTCACCTGTTTTGATAATATCAATCATGTATTTATTTGTGTTGAAAATCCCAATTATGTCTTCATTCTCTATGATATTGTTAAGTATTGTTGATCTATACTTTAATTCTTTTAAATCTATGATCAAACCAATAACACCTTTTTAAAATAAGTCTTTGGAATATGTTAATCATCTTTTATTCATGTTCATACAAGTTATAAATTGATTCTAACACAATCTGATGTGTTCTGCATAAAACAGATAAGTAATCTGCCTATAGCTACTGATAAAGAGCTACCGGTAACCAGTCTACCGATAGACTTAGTCTACCGACAGACAGCTACCGATAGACTTAACACAGAGTTACCGATGTACTTATAAATACAGCTACCGATACAAACGTAGAGCTACCGGTGTAAGTATAAATAGCTACCGATGGAATAAGAGTCACCGATGGACGAAGCTACCGATGCATGTACCTACCGACGCATGGAGCTACCGATGCATGTACCCACCGACGCATGGAGCTACCGATGCATGTACCAACCAACGCATAGAGCCACCGATGTTCAAGCTACCGATGTTCAAGCTACCGATGCTGATTACCTACCGATCACTCAACTCACTGTTTGAATTTCTTTATTTCCTATATTTAATCTATCTAACGGTCATATCATACATTTTAATGATTTGTCAAATATCTGATAAAGGTTGTCGGATGTCAGGAACCCGTACCTCGTACCTGCTGAAAAGAAATCTTTTCTGTCCCCTGATGGGAGATAAATACGAGAAGACTACATACCAGAACTAGAAGCGAACGTGTGAAGAAAACAAACAACAAGAAGCGAACCAGAAAAGTGCGGTGCATCCAATATACCAAAAACGACACAAGCACAAGAGGAACACAGAGAAGCTCATAGACAATCAAGCATACTCGATAAGTGTTCTGTGCATACAAGAAGAACTTCATCGACTACATTCTCACCACCTGTGAACCTGGAGCATACGACACTCTGTTTCTCAACAGAAACAAGAAGAGGACTCAGACTCACTTCTAATCAAATTCAAAGGAGTCCAGAGCTATACTGAAATCACCAGAACAATCTCTAAACTCTACATCTCTTGTTCTGTGATTTATTACCATTCATTTCGAGCAGTGTGTGTTATCTGCTATATCTAACACATACACTGTCTCCTGTACTCAAACTGAAGGATCTGAAAATCCTTACAAAACTCTTTCATTCTTTCTTTCCCACGAAGAACTGTGGTAGAGGTCGTGTGTGACCTGGACAGCTGGTTGCTATTGTACTGTTTCCCACGAAGAACAGTGGTAGAGGTCTTGGACCTGGACAGTTGTAAACTGTTGAACCCCGATCCAGGGTGTGGATCATTTTTATATAAACTTTTGAGAGGACTAAGTCTCGGCTTGAGACTGAACCTCTTGGTTACTTTGTTGTGCCATCTATTTCAAAGTTTTAATCCGCTGCTAATCACTTTAAAACCAATACTGTTTTTAAAGTTACTTTGATAATTAAATTAGCAAGTGTTTATGTTAAGTGTAGATTAGTAAGTTAGTTTCAAAAGATAATCACACACTCCTGTGTTGATTAACTGGGAATTAATCAATCCCTTGAGAACCTAACAGAATCTCTACATTAATATAAATTCACTACAGTTTAATTTATTATTTTATTTGGGGGTCTTTAAGACACTGCTTTTAAATATAGAAATTTTAATTGGTACTCAATTCACCCCCCTCTTGAGTAAACCACTCCGACCAACACTTGGTATCAAAGGATTAAAAATACTTTCTAAAAGTACTCTGCTTTTGAACTGTGATTTTAGTTGTATTTTAAAGTTCTTAAAATTTCTGTTATTTCTAAATTTTTATCTCTTTAAAATTTTCTCATCATGGACAATCGACTTGAGGGTGCTGCTACTAACCGGACACCTTTCTTCAATGGAACTAATTATGCTCAGTGGAAGCTGAAAATGAAAATCCATCTAGAAAGCATAGGTTTTGATATTTGGACTGCTATTGAATCAGAATACAAAATTCCTACTACTACTAGATCTACTTGGGATGAACCTACAAAGACTGCTTACAATAACAACTGTAAAGCTATGAATGCCTTGTACTGTGCTCTAGGAGATGAAGAGTTTAATAGAATTTCTGCATGTAAAACTTCTTTTGAAATTTGGGATACCTTAGCTATTTCTCATGAAGGAACAACTAATGTTAAAGAAATGAGATTGAACACCTATACTATCAAGTATGATAATTTTAAAATGAAGCCTGACGAACCCATTTCTAACATGTATCTCAGGTTCAACGAAATTGTCAATACAATGATCTCGCTGGGAAAGGATGTCTCATCGAAGGAACAAATTATGAGAATTTTGAGATGTCTACCTGATAGATGGAGAGGCACATCTGTCTCAATCAGAGAATCATGTGACATAGCTGCTCTACCTGTCAAGGAACTAATTGGCAAGCTGATGATGTATGAAGAAGAGCTTAAAGTGAACAAAGAGGAAGAAAATGAACCTGCAAGAAAGTCTGTTGCTTTCAAATCCTCAACCTCAAAGAATAAGGACAAGGAAAAACTTCAAGCTGTAGTTGAAAGTTCAAGCTGTGAAGACAGTGGAAGTGATTCTGACAGTGATGCTGAGATGGCTCACATTGCTAGAAGATTTAAGAAATTTTATAGGAAAAAGAAGTTATTCAGAAAAACAAATTATAAGGGTAAGTATGATCACCAAGGCAAATGGAAAAAGGACTGGAAGAAGAATGACAAGTCAGATGATGTTGTCTGCTATGAGTGCAAGAGAAAAGGACACATTAAAGCCAACTGTCCAAAGCTGAAGTATAAAAAGAAATATGAATATAAGGACAATAAGTTTAAGAAAGCTATGAAGGATACTTGGAGTGCTTCAGAAGACAGCACAAGTGAAGCTGAATCTTCAGACTCTGAAAGGAATCGATCCAACATGTGCTTTATGGCAAACACTTCTGAGGTAACTGCTGAAACTCCTGCTTCAAATTCATATTATTCTGGAGATGATTCTGAAGGTGATAACATGTCTAAATCTGAACTGTTTGAATACTGTGATATGCTGGAAGAAACATGTAATGAACTTAAGGATAAATACAAGTCATTAAAGAAACAACATGCTCTCACCACTACAGTTAAAACCGAACTTACTATTGAAAAAGAGAAAAATGCTCAACTGTTAAAAGAAAATACAGAACTGAAACTGTCAAATGAGCAACTTAGAAAAGACTTAGAGAAGTTCACCAATGGCAAGAATACTCTAACACAGATGCTAGGAAAGCAAGTAGCACCTAAATATACTACTGGTATAGGATACCATCCTGGACAAAGGAAAATTGCTAAAACTAGATTCATTTCTAAATCTGGACAGAATGAAGGTAATTTTGGAACTTCATATGTTTCAACCAGTTATATACATAGCTATGGATCTAATAAAGTTTATCTTTCAAAGCATGTCAATTATACAAATTATATGAGACCCATTAGACAAATATGGGTACCTAAAGTGTTATTGGCTAACCTGTCTGGACCCAAGAAAATCTGGGTACCAAAATCATCTCCCATCTAAATCTGTTTTGTAGGGAACTTGCTTAAAGAGCTCCTGTAAAGAGACATGGTACTTGGACAGTGGATGTTCAAGACATATGTCAGGAGACTTCTCTTGTTTAAAGAGTTTAATAAAAGTTGATGGAGGCTTTGTCACCTTTGGTGATAACTCAAAAGGGAAAATCATCGGCCTAGGCTAGATTGGTAACACTGATTCAATTTTGATTTCTAAAGTTTTATTTGTTGATGGCCTTAAATACAATTTATTAAGTATTTCTCAGTTATGTGATGATGGTTTTCATGTTAAATTTGAAAATGATTCTTGCAAAGTTTTTGATTCTAAGAATGTTTTGGTATTTTCTGCCTTAAGAAATGAAAATGTTTATGCTGTTAATCTGAATTCTTTAGCTAAGCAGAATATTAATTGTTTGAATGCTTTTCATAAAGAATCTTGGCTATGGCACAGAAGATTAGGACATTGCAACATTCACTCACTTAGAAAACTTTCTAGGAAAAACCTAGTTAGAGACCTACCTAAGTTAGAATTCCCAAATGATAGAGTGTGTAACCCCTGTCAAAAGGGAAAACAACACAAAGTTTCTTTTAAATCAAAGAAAGAAGTTTCAACTTCTCAACCACTTGAATTGGTTCACATGGATTTGTTTGGACCATCAAGAGTTTCTAGTTTAAATGGGAAGCACTATGTTTATGTTCTTGTAGATGACTTTTCTAGATATACTTGGGTATATTTTCTAGCTCACAAAAGTGAAGCTTGTTCTTACTTTGTTAAATACTCCAAGTCTGTAGAAAATCTTAGTGGACTCAAGATTAAGACCCTAAGAAGTGATCATGGTCGTGAGTTTGAAAATCAAGATTTTGAATCTTATTGCTCACACAATGGCTATACTCATAACTTCTCTGCCCCTAGAACACCCCAACAGAATGGTGTAGTAGAAAGAAGAAACCGAACTCTTCAAGAAATTGCTAGAACCATGCTCAATGAATATGACCTGCCTATTTATTTTTGGGCTGAAGATGTAAATACAGCTTGTTATGTTATTAATAGAGTCTTGATTAGACTAGTTCTTAAGAAAACCCCTTATGAGTTGTGGAACAATAGAAATCCTAAGGTTAATTACTTTAAAGTTTTTGGTTGCAAAGTCTTTATTCTGAATACTAAAGATAATCTGGATAAGTTTGCTTCCAAAAGTGATGAAGGAATTTTTCTAGGTTACTCTATTTCAAGTAAAGCCTATAGAGTATTCAATAAGAAAACCAAATGTGTGGAAGAATCTGTTCACATCAAATTTGATGAAACTGATCCACATGAGCCTCAAACCTCTCTTGAAAATCTTGAAGAAGACTTATCTATTCTGGACCTTAATGATAAATCTAAAGAACCTGTTATAAAAGTATCCAGTTCTGGACTTTCTCCAGAATCTGCTTCTGTTGAACCCGAACCTATAGATGAACCTGAAATTTCTAGTCCAATCTTTACTAGATCAACGAGGATTCTAAAGAATCATCCTTTAGAAGCTGTTGTTGGTAATCTTGATAGAGGAACACAAACTAGAGCTTCTCTAAGAAACCAGGTTGAACATCAAGCCTTTCTTTCACAGCTGGAACCCAAAAATATCAATGATGCTATCAATGATGAATTCTAGGTAATAGCTATGCAGGAAGAATTAAATCAGTTTGAAAGAAACAAAGTCTGGGAATTAGTTGACAGACCCAAGGACACTTTGACAATAGGCACAAAATGGGTTTTTAGAAATAAAGTAGATGAATCTGGAAATATAGTTAGAAACAAAGCTAGACTAGTTGCACAAGGATATAGTCAAGAAGAAGGCATAGACTATGAGGAAACTTTTGCACCTGTAGCTAGACTAGAAGCCATTAGGATCTTACTTGCATATGCTGCACATCTGGATTTCAAGTTATATCAAATGGATGTAAAAAGTGCATTTCTAAATGGTTTTATAATTGAAGATGTTTTTGTAGAACAACCACCTGGATTTGCTAACCCCCATTTTCCAAATCAAGTTTTTAAACTTTCTAAAGCTTTGTATGGTTTAAAACAAGCTCCAAGAGCTTGGTATGATAGACTTAGCAATTTCCTTATTTCAAAAGGTTTTACTAAAGGGATTGCTGATCCAACTCTTTTCATTAAAAGAATTTCTAAAGATGTTTTAGTTGTACAAATATATGTTGATGATATTATTTTTGGATCTTCTAAACACTCTTTATGTACTGATTTTTCAAAAAGTATGCAAAATGAATTTGAAATGAGCTTAATGGGAGAGCTTAAGTACTTTCTTGGATTTCAAGTATTTCAAAATGAAAATGGTATTATTTTAAATCAAAGTAAATATACAAAGGATCTTTTAAAACGTTTTGGATTGGATAGTATCAAGGAAAGTGAAACTCCTATGAGTACTACCTGTAAATTGGATGCAGATGAAACTGGGAAACCAGTTGATCAAACAAATTACAGAGGTATGATTGGTAGTTTACTTTATCTTACTGCTAGTCGACCTGATATTATGTTTAGTGTGTGTATGTGTGCTAGATTTCAAGATAACCCAAAAGAATCTCATTTGCTTGCTGTTAAAAGAATTTTTAAATATCTCAAACACACGGTTAACTTAGGTTTGTTTTACCCAAAAGGACAATCCTTTGAGTTAATGAGTTATTCAGATGCTGACTTTGCTGGTTGTAAGTTAGATAGAAAAAGCACATCAGGAACATGTCATTTGCTTGGAAAATCCTTAGTTTCTTGGTGTAGTAATAAACAGAACTCGGTTGCATTATCTACTGCTGAAGCAGAATATATAGCTGCTGGTAGTTGCTGTGCACAAATTCTGTGGATGAAACACACTCTTTTGGACTATGGATACGTTTTTAAACATGTTTCAATCAACTGTGATAACACCAGTGCAATAAACATCTCTAAGAATCCTGTATCTCACTCTAGAACCAAACACATAGATGTAAGACACCATTTCCTAAGAGATCACTATCAAAAAGGTGATATTTCTCTTGAATTTATTGGCACTGAACGTCAATTGGCTGATATTTTCACTAAACCTTTAAGTTCGGATAGGCTAAGTTTCATAAGACATGAACTGGGAATGTTTAATCACAACCGGTGTGAAAATTCTCACTGATGTGAAATTCTCACCGACGTGAAAATTCTCACTGATGTAAAATTCTCACCGATGTGGAAATTCTCACTGATGTGAAATTCTCACCGATGTGAAATTCTCACTGATGTGAAAATGCTCACCGATGTAAGTTTCTCACCGATGTGGAAATTCTCACTGATGTGAAATTCTCACCGATGTGAAATTCTCACTGATGTGAAATTCTCACCGATGTGAAAATTCTCACTGATGTGAAATTCTCACCGATGTGAAATTCTCACTGATGTGAAAATGCTCACCGATGTAAGTTTCTCACCGACGTAGAAATTCTCACCGATGTACAACTCTCACCGATTTGTTTTTCTCACCGATGATTAACTCACACCGATGCAAAGTTTAAAACTTCTGTCTGCCGCCAAGAATACGAATCGTTATTTTATTTTATTACTCTATTTTAATCATTTATTTGGAATTCCTAAATGATAAAACTAAGTCTAAGCCACTTCTTACCTCACCGAGCTCAAAATATCTCACCTTCAAACCTTAGCACCCAAATCGACCAAGAACCCTAAACCCGCGATGGCAAAAACCAAGCTTCCTATCATCAGAGATGAAAGTGCAGAACCAAATGTTAAGAAGCAGAAGACACAGCATAAAGCCAGTGTTAGTGAAGTCAAAACTAGATCGGGAAGGCGACCAGTGAATCCTCACTTGCAGAATAGAGATATAGTAATCGAGAAGGAACTGTGCGTGGAATGGCTACTGCCTAGCAAATCCTTAGTTCTCGAGATTCTGGAAGACCAAAAATGGGTGGATTGTTTCTCGAATAACAATGGCCCATACTACCCGAAATTGGTAAAGCAGTTCTATGAGTTTGTAACCTTTGAGAAGTCTGAGAATGAGAATCGGGTAAGCTCTTTTGTAAATGGAAAAGAGATGTCTTTTTCTTCAGTTGAGTGGGCTGAGAGTTTAAAAGTACCACATGAAGGTGTCTCTGGGTATGTATCAAGAGCAATGCCACCTAGTAGTGACATTTTTGATTATGAGACCGCCTTACAAGAACTGACTGGTAATGGAAATCAAAGGCAAGTGGTAGCTGCTGAAATGGATGGAGAGAATCGACTGCTTTTCAAATTTGTTCAGCATGTGTTGATACCGAGGAGAGGAGATTTTGAAAATCTGAGATATCAAGATATCTATCTTCTTCATTTGCTAAGACATGGTGTAAAAGTCAATCTGTGCAGATTGTTGATGCTTCAAATGGAAGACATGATTAGACCAAAGTCAAAGACCAATGCTTTGTTCTTTGCCAAGCTGATTTCAGTGATGATAAAGGTGAAAGAAATAGCTGAGTCTCAGGATGAGACAGTTGTAGTCAAGAACAATTTCTGCATCACCTCGACTGTTTGCAAGTATATGAAAATTAACTGGAACCCATGGAAGGGAGAATGGGTCAGTGATGATCAGAAAATCTATGATAGGTTTAATCCTGTGGATTATCCCTCAAGACCAAAGGATATGAGAGATCCGAGTCTAAGACCTGATGAAGAGGAACCTGCTTATAGTGATGAGACAGAAGAAGAAGAAGAAGAAGAAACTCCTACGGATGTTGGAGGAGATCCAGACTTGCCCCCAAGTCCTGTTGCAGAACTGGTTTATTCTAGGAAAGGAAAAGTAGAGGAAGTTTTGCCTACTTATGAGGAACACCAGTCTGTACCTCACCAAGAAGAAGAGCAAAAGGAGAATGCATCTGAATCGCCTGCTTCTGGTAGGTTAAGTATGAGTCCCTTAATTGGAAACTCAGCTATACCTGCTGCTGAAGAAGAAAGAGATAGAGAAGAAGCTGTACCTGTATCAGAAGATCTTCTAAATGCTGCACCTGTAGAACTTGTGGTAGAAGATTCTGATGAAGAACGGCCAGCAGCAAAGGCTGTTGTGATACATGAGAATGCACCCATTGAGGGGGAGCATCAGTCTGTGCTTGGAACTGTTACAGTAGCTGTTGAGCTTGGAGACTGGGTAGAAGACCCAGGGTTTATAGTCTGTGGATTGGATTATCCAGATTCTGACAATGAGATGTCTGTGGATAGACCAAAGACCAATTATGATCTTGCTGCTGAGTTGTTGCCAGACGATGTAGTCAGATTTCATGATTTGAGTAAGCTGAAAGAGGACCTCAAATCCAGTTTTGTTGAAGAAGTGAAGCTAATGGAAACCTCTCTTGCATCCTCAATTAATTCAATAATGACTACTTCTGTAGTTAATTTGGCCTCAGCAAGGGGATCTGCTGCAGTTGTCTCAAGTGATTTTGTTTCCAAATCAGATCTTGAATCCATGAAGAATGAGATAAAAGAATCTTTCAGTGCTTCAGTTGCTGAGATGAAGGAAAGCTTTTATAAAGAAATGAAAGTTCTAGAGAAATCCTTCGAACTATCTCTGGCTTGTAATTTATCTTCCTTTATGTCTGAGATTTTGGAAGAAGTGAAAGAATGCCAGACTCAGTCTTCAAGAATCGAAGCTGATCTGGAAGCTCTCAAGACATCAGTTGTTGCGTTGGATTCCTATATGAGCTCCAAGTCTCAAGCTGACAAGGACCTAGCCTATGTGAAGAGTGTAGTCAGCCAGTTTGTCTCAGTGTTTGAAAGTTTCAAAACCTCAGTGAAAGATCATGTTCAATTACAAGACACTCAAGTTCAAAGCCTAATCAGTGGTTTGTCAAAGAGTTTTAAAGAAACTGTTTCCTTCTCTCTTGGCCCTCTCACATCCAAACCATCAGTTGATATGAACTCAGTTCGAGCAATATTGAAGGAGGAGATTTGTTCTATTTCAACCAGTGGCTCTGGGGACTCATCAGAGTTAAGCCGAGTGGTGCTCTCTACAAGGGATTCTGCCAGAGAAATCATGAAGATAGTTCAAGATTTTATGAGAGAAGCCTCTGCCTCTCAAGAAGCCATAAAAAGCAAAGTGGACTACTACTTCTCCAAAATTTTCACCAAGCATCAACTCGAACACCACTTCAAGCTAATGTTGGAACACATGAAGCTCCCTCCAGTCACCCAAGCTTTCAAAGAACAAGTGAGCAAGCTGAGAGAACTGACTCCTGCCTTAGAGAAATTCATGGAGAACAAAGATGATTTCATCTCTGCTATGGAAAGAGGAGGAGGAATTATTATGGATTTTAGAAATCTGTTGCTGCCCTTCTTGCATGTTGATGCTAGGCCGGTCATCATCCCTCCTGCTTTGCCTGCTTCTGCCTCAACTGCTTCCTCAGTCCAGCTGACTCCTGTTCAAGCCATTCAAAGCCTCAAACCAATGATTACCCAAAAATCTTCAACCTACAAGCCTGACTCTGTGTCAGTGGCCCAGCCTCCTTTGATCTTTTCTGGCATTCCCAAACCTTCACCTGAATCCTCACCACCCGAGCATCCTTCTGATCCCAAAGGCAAATCTCACATTGCAGATGCGGATTGAACCAGTGGCCAAGCTTTTTGATAGGAATTCCTTTGTAATCTGTTTTTGTTGTACTTTTTGACTACTATAATACAGACCACTTTTTACTTCTCTTTGTTTTATTTCTCTCTTATATATATATATATATATATGCTTTCCCACTTTTTGATTATCACAAAGGGGGAGAACAATAAGAAAGGGGGAGAACAATAAGAGAGGGGGAGAAACTTTTTTATGAGAGAATAAGGAGGAGAACAAAATGAGAAATATTTTCAATGGAGAAAAATAAGGCATAAGGGGAAACACATTATCCTTTGTTTTTTTTCCTTTTTTATCTCTGATACCTTATGTCTATATAGTACCTTATTATTTTTATCTCTGATACATTATGTCTATATCATTCTATTTCTATTATCTATGATGCTGTTTTCTCTGAGAAAATTGAATTCAATACTATACTCTTTACTATTATATTTTCACTATGTTAAATGCCAATATCATAAATTGTGATTATCAAAAAGGGGGAGATTGTTGACCTCACCTGTTTGGATAATCTCAATCATGTATTTATTTGTGTTGAAAATCCCAATTATGTCTTCATTCTCTATGATATTGTTAAGTATTGTTGATCTATACTTTAATTCTTTTAAATCTATGATCAAACCAATAACACCTTTTTAAAATAAGTCTTTGGAATATGTTAATCATCTTTTATTCATGTTCATACAAGTTATAAATTGATTCTAACACAATCGGATGTGTTCTGCATAAAACAGATAAGTAATCTGCCTATAGCTACTGATAAAGAGCTACCGGTAACCAGTCTACCGATAGACTTAGTCTACCGACAGACAGCTACCGATAGACTTAACACAGAGTTACCGATGTACTTATAAATACAGCTACCGATACAAACGTAGAGCTACCGGTGTAAGTATAAATAGCTACCGATGGAATAAGAGTCACCGATGGACGAAGCTACCGATGCATGTACCTACCGACGCATGGAGCTACCGATGCATGTACCCACCAACGCATGGAGCTACCGATGCATGTACCAACCGACGCATAGAGCCACCGATGTTCAAGCTACCGATGTTCAAGCTACCGATGCTGATTACCTACCGATCACTCAACTCACTGTTTGAATTTCTTTATTTCCTATATTTAATCTATCTAACGGTCATATCATACATTTTAATGATTTGTCAAATATCTGATAAAGGTTGTCGGATGTCAGGAACCCGTACCTCGTACCTGCTGAAAAGAAATCTTTTCTGTCCCCTGATGGGAGATAAATACGAGAAGACTACATACCAGAACTAGAAGTGAACGTGTGAAGAAAACAAACAACAAGAAGCGAACCAGAAAAGTGCGGTGCATCCAATATACCAAAAACGACACAAGCACAAGAGGAACACAGAGAAGCTCATAGACAATCAAGCATACTCGAGAAGTGTTCTGTGCATACAATAAGAACTTCATCGACTACATTCTCACCACCTGTGAACCTGGAGCATACGACACTCTGTTTCTCAACAGAAACAAGAAGAGGACTCAGACTCACTTCTAATCAAATTCAAAGGAGTCCAGAGCTATACTGAAATCACCAGAACAATCTCTAAACTCTACATCTCTTGTTCTGTGATTTATTACCATTCATTTCGAGCAGTGTGTGTTATCTGCTATATCTAACACATACACTGTCTCCTGTACTCAAACTGAAGGATCTGAAAATCCTTACAAAACTCTTTCATTCTTTCTTTCCCACGAAGAACTATGGTAGAGGTCGTGTGTGACCTGGACAGCTGGTTGCTGTTGTACTGTTTCCCACGAAGAACAGTGGTAGAGGTCTTGGACCTGGACAGTTGTAAACTGTTGAACCCCGATCCAGGGTGTGGATCATTTTTATATAAACTTTTGAGAGGACTAAGTCTCGGCTTGAGACTGAACCTCTTGGTTACTTTGTTGTGCCATCTATTTCAAAGTTTTAATCCGCTGCTAATCACTTTAAAACCAATACTGTTTTTAAAGTTACTTTGATAATTAAATTAGCAAGTGTTTATGTTAAGTTTAGATTAGTAAGTTAGTTTCAAAAGATAATCACACACTCCTGTGTTGATTAACTGGGAATTAATCAATCCCTTGAGAACCTAACAGAATCTCTACATTAATATAAATTCACTACAGTTTAATTTATTATTTTATTTGGGGGTCTTTAAGACACTGCTTTTAAATATAGAAATTTTAATTGGTACTCAATTCACCCCCCTCTTGAGTAAACCACTCCGACCAACAATTTGAACTTAACATCTTTCCAAATCAACTTGGTGGGTGGATTAGTGAAACATGAGAAATATTTCACAAAAAGGATGATAATATCTATCCAAACCATGAAAATGTCATATCTCAGTTACCATTATTGGTCCATGCCAACATTCAATAACATTCATATTTGTTGGATTCAAATATATCTGCACTCTTTAGATTAAGGGAGTCAAAAGTGAAACATTTTGAAGCCCAAATTCACACTTGGTAAATTTCACGTAAGGGTTATCCTTTTTCAGAGTCTTTAGTACAATCCTCATGTGATCTTTTTGTTCATAATTTCTCTTTTAAATACAACAATGTAGTTTAAAAATACTACCCAAAATAGAACAACATGTTCTCTAAAGGCATTGTTCATTAAATTCATGATGATAGTGGGGGAATTGGAAAGACCGAATGGAATCATTATATATTTATAGTGTCCATACCTTGTAAGGAATTTCATCTTTGGTATATCCTCCTTGTTGACCCTTAAGTTATGATATCAAGAATTTAGTACAACTTTGGAAATGTATTGAGCTCCTTTTAGTTCGTCTAATAATTCCTAAATATCCGGGATAGGATATTTTTTATTTATAGTGATATTGGAATGTTCTCAGTAATCATAGAAGAGTTTCATTGATCCATATTTCTTATTAATAAATAGAACTGGTGCACCCCAATGTTATATAGTATGGTGTATGAATCCCTTTTAAATATTCTCTTGGTTTTGTTTCTTCAATTAATTTAAGTCAATAGGGTCTATTATAAAAGTATTCATTAAAATAGTCATAAAACTAGGTATAAGTTCTATTGAAAACTAAACTTCAATGTTTGTTGGAAGACCTATAAATTCATCAAGAAAGACATCAAAAAATAGCTATATATTAGGTGTATCTTTAATGGTGAACTTCTACCTAACTATCTATGATGGATAGAATTCCATTATAGAAATTAAAATTCATAACAAAAAAGTAATTTCCACTATAAGTTAACATTCATCCATGAATCGATATATGATCGCAGATTCATTGAGAATATGAAATTTGATATAACGTACTTGGAAATTGATTTGTGCTCCATATAAAGAAAGCCAGTCTATGCTATGAATCACATCAAATTAAACAAAAGGATCACAAGTTTTTGAGGAAGCACATTCCCAAAAACATAAACTAGAGAAGAATTATAACCATGTGATTATATCATTGTCCCATTATATGTTTTCACAACTAACTCAAAATCTAATTTCTAAGGTAATATAGTGGTACAATTGGAAAATCAATTTAAACATAAAATTGTGGGTGGATCTAGAATCAAATAAAACATTAGCTATTTTAGAGTGGATGTTATGTGTACCTTTCACCCATTAATTTCCATAAACAACATTTCCAATAGTGATCACACATGATTTTCCTCTATATATTTCCTTAATAGGTTTCTGACATTGATCATCATCAATAAACCATAGATTATTTCATTTATAAGTATAAATACCATTTTCCTTTCACATGTATCATTGATGTGTGGCAGGTGTATTTTTTGTATCCTTTTCGCTAATTCAATCAACATCTATCTTTTCCCCATCACATCAGTAATAATTGTCCCAATGTCCTTCTTTCCCACACTTAAAATATTTAATAGTCTCCTTAAGATAGTTTCCATCATGTTTATCTCCATACTATGAGCATAAAGTAATCGTATCTTCTTTTCAATATAGTTTTTTTATTTTCCCTTGAATTCCATTTTTCTATTCTTATCAAACCCATAAGATTGATGAGTGACTAAAATATCCATATCAACCTTTAGAGAACCTCAAATGATTTTATCAAATATACTGAAGTCCTTTATTTATAATTCCCTTCATAGGTTTGGTTTTAGACGATAGAAGAATTGATCAATCTTACTCTCATGTTGAGTGAATATTCATGAATCATATCATTCAATTCTTGTACAATTTTCTTCATAGGTACCCAAAAAAATGATCATCATTTTTCTTATACACAAGTGACACCATATCCATCATCATTTAAAGAATTTAAGAAATTTATGTATTGAAAAATAAGTTTTTGAACTCATCTCATTCCATAGAGTCAAATTCGTCTCATTCCCTGATATTATTGATAATATTCCACCATTGATCTACTATTCCTTCCAAAATATATACATAAAAAATGGATTCCTCGTATTATGAATATTTGAGAATCAGAACTTTATTTTCAAATATAATAATCCATTATTCATCCACTAGAGGATCATAATATCCTCTAAAATATGGTGTACGGTGTCTCAGAAAGGACTCAACAAAAATATCTTCCCACCATTTCTCATTTGGATGTATAGCAGGATTCATAACATGAGAATGTTTTGTGAGAATTGAAATAATATTTTTCAATCCAACTCCCCTGACATTTGGTTACGTAGGAGGAACTTTCTTCATTTCTAATCACATTCATTATTAATGTGGTTACTTTGTGTTACATCTATATAATAAAACCAAAAACCATAGTTTGAGTGTAAAAACCCCAAAAATGATAAATAACATTCCCCTTTTTTATTTATTTTAATTTAATATTATACAAGATGGTTATTGAAATCAAATTAACTCATTTGATTTAACCTACCAAAATTGTTTTGTTGTTAACAATCATTACCATTTATAATATAGACATTGAACAATGATAACATGATTAGTATAAATATAGGGTTTTGTCAAATAAAATTGTCACAAACAAAGGAAGAAATGGCCTCAAATAATATGAACATACACCATGCATCCCATTTATCCGATAATTCAATGGAGATTGCATTTTTCATATTTTCCTTTCACCATGCCCATGTTGAGATCTAATAAATTATTTATGAGTGATACTGTTTACACGAGAAGTTCAATATCATCGAGATCATGGCCCAAACCATGTTCACCAAACCTCCCCAGGAATGTCCCACCATATCATACCTTACACATAAGGGATATGATGGTTTTTTATGTGATATGTATCAAGACCATAGAAATATGAATTTTTATAATATTTTTTATAAAAAAATAAATTTATTTTCATCTTATTCTTGTTATTTTCATTTTGATATAATAATGCACAAATTATATTTTTTTAATATTCAAATTAAATTAAAGATTTTATGAATTAATGGATTTTTGTTATAAATAATATGTTAATGAAATATTTTTTATCATATATAAATGATCATATAATTTTTATGATTACAAATGTATTTTTTATAATGGTTTGAAAAACTATTATTTGTCAAAAACCTATTATTTTTAATAAATGTCTGTGATTTTTTTAAAAGTTAAAATTGACATATTTATAAATTTATTTATATAATTTTAATAATATTTTTTTGAATAAAAGAATTTAAATTATCCAATGATGAATTTTTCATAATTTTCGGTGACATTCAAATTGTAGGGTAAATTTTAAAAACCATATAAATATACTTTGCGTATTATGACATCATAATGAACAAAAAATAGTGATAATAAATACAACAAAATTTATAAAAGTCCAAATATATGTTTAAACATTAAAATAATTGTATTCTATATTTATTTTTATTATTTTATAATTCCATTATGAACCCACCAAAAAATGTAACCTATTTTAATGTTTTAAAATAATTTCATTAGGACTATGAGTCACCTCTACATAAAAAATGATATTATTTTATTCTCTTCGTCCATTTAACTTTTTAGATAATTTTTTACACTCCCATGATGGTATAAACCATGGGAAACTAATGGGAAGGTTTTTTTGAATATTTTATTAGGTAGAGTTCAAAAACAGAATAATAATGAAATCCCCCTCTTTTCCTATATAAACCCACCCAATCTCCCTGTTATCTAAACTAAAACTCAATTTAATACATTTTTTTCTGATGCTTTAATCAGGGCGAGCACTTCCTTCCCATTCGGGGATGATAGACGCAGATTTTTTGTTGCCCCGCATTTTTGTTTTCCAAAGGCAGGCGGCATCCGCTCCTTATTTAAGGATGTTTTCTCCTTGATCGAAACGGGATGATGGGATGTTGGTTCATCCTTCTGGGGATTCCTCCTTAAGAATCATCACCTAGTCTGGGTCTCCCTCATAGACTTAAGATGCTTTTCACGAATCTCTTCCTGGTGCCACATCTTCATGGAAACCAGTTAATTACACTGCTTCTGTCAGGACATTCCAAAAGGTATGGTCAGGGAAGCGACCTTCGGTTAAGGGAGTAGTCATGTTGGGAATCACTGGCATGTTTTGGACACTGGGGATTGGGGTTTCTGTCTTTTGTCCCTTATTATAGGGATTCTCAAGGGCGCGCAAGCCCGAGGCATCCAACATCAGACTTGGGGAATCGTATGACATGGGAATGTATCTATGGTTTTCTTTAGCTTTTTATGTTTAACACAGGGTATGCCGCAAGTTTAATGTCTAGAGGAGATGGATCATGCTGATCAGAACACTGACTAGAGTTGATCAGATGGAGGAACCCCCTGGAGGGAACACCGCCATTGGGGCCATCGTGTGGGTGGCCTCCCGAATGTTGTTAGTTGGAATGGGGAATGAGGTGGCAACATCCCACCGGGATGTGGCAGCCCTGGTAAGAGTCAGGATGGCTGGTGGAAGGTTTTGTGGAAGGGATGGTGAATTGAATGACACCATCATGAGGATGAAGATGGTTTTGGGCTTGAGCATTGTAGAGGCTTCCTATGTATCCCCTTAGCAGGGAATCAAAGTCCACTATGTTCATCTGATGATAGCATACCTTTGATTGGGGTTTTGAACGGCTTATCGCTGGATGAGGTCGCAATGGCATTCCACTATAATGAAAATGGATTACCTCTGAATGGAGGACCACAGTTTAATGTTGTGTGGGACGGGGGAGAACCGACTTAAAGGTGGTCAGAACCACTAGGTGTTGGGATTGAACAACGTGGAGGCTTCCTGCGTACCTCGCCTTGGTGAGGATCAAAGACCGCATAGTTTAGGTGGCGGCATGGGGCTTACACTCTAGGTTGACCAGGGTGTTGGTGGACTGACGTGAAGATGTTCATAACGATCGGGTTTTGGGCTTGAACCTCAAAGAGGTTTCCTATGTACCATGCCTTGAAATCGATCAAGTTCCTCGTAGTTTGGTAAGGGGGTATCGGTGAACCGGTGTGAACATGGACCTGTGGTCCGATGGGTGTTGTGCTTGAACCTCAGGGGGGCTTCCTACGTACCATGCATTGACTTGCATCATTGTCCTCGTAGTACGGTAAGGGGGGTGTCGGCGAAACTACATGAAGATGGACCAGGGTCTGATGGGTGTTGGGCTTTAACCTTTGGGAGGCTTCCTACGTACCATGACTTCACATGGATCAGAGTCCTCATAGTTCGGTAAGGGGGGTGTCGGCGGACCTGAGTGAAGATGGACCTGGGGTCCGATGGGTGTTGGGATTGAACCTCAGGGACACTTCCTATGTACCATGCCTTGACATGGATCAAAGTCTTTGTTGTTCGGTATGGATTTGGGGCTTACCCTCTAAGGTAGCCCAGGGTGTTGGTGTCAGCATCGGTTCTTACTCTAAGCCCACGTGAGTCCTACTCAATATCAGACACAAGAGGAAGCAGAGACCTAATGATCACGTCGCGAATGGTGTGTCCATGGGATGTAGAGTGGGGATTAAGAGTGGAGTGGCCCGGAGAGAGAGAGATTGGGACTTACCCCAGGATGGAGGCCCCTGGTGACAAGGCACAGCGGGAGAGGTGTTTGGTACCAAATAAAGGAGAAGCATTGTTTCCCACCACGCATCTCACTAGCCCTGGGGACCGAAGATGAAAGGAGGAGCAACGATGTTGCCTCCTGCAAGGAAATATAGGGGCTTACACCATGGTGGTTACCCTTTCCCCTCGGACAAATTCCACTCCAATAAGGTGGATATCATCCTTTGTGAGGGGTCATCCCATCCCTGTGGAGACGAGTTGGTGTGGAGAATGCCAAAGGCGGGGGGCCCTGTGTGAGAGACATAGTGCAAGGTCACAGTTTAAGATCATGTGCTGGGGATGAGGGTTCTTGGTAGTTTAACGTCCAACAGCTTAGAATATGTGGGTTTACTCTACACCCCTAGGACTTGCTTAACTGGTACCCTCTACTCCTTGGTGTAGAGAGGGGACATGAAAATCCATGGTGATGGGGCGTCACTGAGCGATCCACCAGGGGGTCCACGTTAGCATGTCTATACTAAGAGGAAATATCCATTAGTATGCCTATGAGAAGAAGCCTGAGGCGAAGAAACACAATAGGTGTTGTCGTCCTGGGGACTCTGAAATCAAATCATGCAAACCTGGAGGGTCTCATGGGAAAAGGGATTGCCAAGAAGATGAGTTCATAGGCAGGGGTCTTGTGAAGATCTGTTGCTCGGAGTGGAAGAGGTCACTGGAAAAGGGGTGTGCTTCATGAAGTGGGGTACCTTAGCCTAAGCATATGGCAGTGGTGCTTATGGGAGGTGCTTCGTGAAGTGGGATGGAATTTGTGGAGCACTGCCTCATGGAACAAAGGAGCCTCGTGATGCGTTGTGTCGTGAAGCAATGTTCTTCGTGAAGTACAGTGACCCTACCTTAGCATTAGGATATTTTGTACATGAAGGGTGTTTCGCAAAGCCTAAACGCTCCGCAATGACCCGAGTCCCCTTGGGGATCCCCTTCCTTCACGAAGGCCCTTAGGATTCATGAAATGAATCCCCCTCAGAAGATTGAATCAAAACGAGACAAGGGGAAGCACTTCATGGAGCAGAAGTACCATGCACAACTCATGGATCGCAGGGCAGAAGCATGCTTCGCGATTCAGGAGCTGGGATGTCGAAAGGACCTATTTTCAATCCTTTGGTCTCATGGGTAGCTTGGTATTTATAGGAAAGAAGTGCCACCAAGAGGATCTTATGCATTGTGAAGGGGGCCTTGGTTGCTTCGCGGCAGGTCCCAAATGTCAAATTCGGTAGTGGAGCATCCCGCCTCTTTCCTTTGTGGCAGGCTCACGAACGTCAAATGCACTCGCGGATCATCCCACCTCCTTCATTCATGGTGGGTTCATGAACATCAAATGCGTTCATGGAGGATCCCGCCTCCTTCCTTCATGGTGGGCTCGCGAATGACAAATGCATTCGCAGAGCATCTCACCTCCTTCCTTTGCAGCGGGCTCAGTGTTAGGGGCCTCTGTGAAGTGTCTTCGCGAAGCATTCAATGGGGCCTTCTTTTGGGTTTCATCTCTATCCGAAATTTTGGCACCAAAAAATGCCGCCCTCACACTTGGATCCATGGAGAGATCAATGGTCGAAGTCTAAAGGTAATCGCCAAAATCCTCGGTCATTCGCAATGATGGGCCGCGAAGAGGGCTCGTGAGGCGGATTTGGGATGCATGTGAAAAGTGCACCACGAAGCTCAACGCGCACTGGATGTGACATGAAGCTCTGAAGGCTGACACCTATAACTAGGGGGTGGCTGTCTCTTTTTTCCTATCCCTTCTCCATGAATTATTCTTTTTGCGCTCTCTATTCGCAATGCTCCATGTACTCCGCATGTTTTCATTGCGAATCAATTCTTTGCAGCACACAACGAGTCCTAGAATCTGTGTTTGCGCTCCACGATCTGGTGCTTTGAACGCCTAGGTAGCGCTCTACGAATACTCTTTACCAAGATTCTTCAGTATCACACTCTACGAACGAGCTTTGCGAACCATCCCAAAAATCATCCATGTTTTAGAACAGAATGGACCCCAGGAAGCAGCCCAGGGGTTCTTGTAGAAGACGCCTGGTGGGATGAGATGGAAAACATTTTGGGGCTAGGAGAGTTGATCCATATCCACTCGGACCATAGTTCTTTGAGGGTGATGCTATCAGAGAGCCAGAATATCTACAATTTGTGTAGGAGGTTCCCTTATATGGCTTCGAGCTGAGGGACGATGTCTTCATTCCTAAAGTAAGTATGGACGAGCCAACTTTCTTGTTCTAGAGCACGTCATGCCAGTGCCGAGATGGTTCAGGTCGGCCGACGGTCATGCCCGGGAGGAAATTACACCCATCATTATCGACTAATTATATAACCATCTGAAAAACGTTGATGAGATGGCATTGCAGTCGGAGACGTCTCCTACTCTATACCTAACTATCCTCAAGACGGCATTGGGTAACCCAAAGAAGGGGTGGTCTAAAGAATGTGACTTGTTCCAGGGTGGCAACTTCACAGATGATTGGTCCTGGGCCAACTGGGTAGTCGCCTCGTGCTAGGAGTTCACGGTGGAGCTAAGAAGAGTGGGTCTATATGAGGCAGCTTGGGCCTCTCAGTTACACATATACTAGCTGAAGAAGCTAATGTTGGAGTTGTTGAGAAATGGTCACCATGGACCAATACATTCCAACTACATGATGGGGAGGTCGACATCATCTTATGGGAAGTGCATCAGATCTCAGGGGTCCCAATACTGGGGGCGATGTACGAAGAATTCTTCCATTCTATGGGTGCATGGGATGATCCATAGAATATTCCACATATGACAATGGCATTGATGGAGCCTGTGCTAGGGGAGGATAAGGAGCCGGTGAGGGATTTCCACTTCATGCATTGGTTTAAAAAGATTATAAACTTCCCAGTAGACCGTCAGTTCCTGGTGAGACCTCGAACATTCCCAAAGGGGGCCTCGAGTAAGAAACATTCATACTGGAATCTATTAGAGAATAGATAGTAGAAGTCCTGGGGGTTCAGTGTCAGCATTGAGGAACAACCAATAGACAGGCTGGCGACCTTAATTTCATCTCTCATCTATGGTTGGATTGTTCCAGTAAGGGATACCAACCTTGGAGTGAGACCATGTACATTCATCATGGCATCCACATTGGCGACAGGAGGGTGGGTCAACCTAGGGATCCCAATGCTCACCAAGTTGTATAAGATGTTATGGCACATCAGCGAGGGAAAGAGGCCATACAGAGTATGTGGGCCATTACATCTCCTATACGGGTGGATAGCGGAGATCTTTAATGGGATCTATGAGTATGCGAAACCCATTTTTCCTCCCGGGTTGAACTTCCGCCCATTGATCCTAAATGTAATGGGGAGCATTCCAACCAAGTTGACCACACCATTAGTTCTGATCCGGGTGAGGAGGGTGGAGGAATTCAATTTCCACCGGTTTCTATTGCTGATGGGGGCCTTTAATAATGATGGTCGGGGGACGGAAGAGCAGCGGGCCTACCTCGTTGCCTTTCTAGGTGGAGTTTTGTTGGCTGGGGTGGACCGTGAGCACCTCTACGAGCAATACACCCCACACTGGTTTGCAATGAAATTTTTATGCCTGCAGCGACTGACCCCGTACGTCTACCTGGAGGTGCATTATGAGGAGCAACCATGTTTTATTAGGCATATGTGTCTCATGTTCACATGGGAAGACATGAAGATGCATAATTAACTACCTCTTCCAACCTCCGTCCTCTGTCTGATAATGGAATATGCCCAGAGCTGGGAGGCAGCCTACCCAGGGGAGATTCTAAAGTGGCCAACCACTATAGTCAGTGATGGTGAGCCTCCTCAACCTCAGGATCGAGGCTGGAAGGAGGAAAGGGAATCCCATAGTGGCAGGGATACTGTAGCAGGGATGCACTCACCATTTGAGGGGGACACAGTGGTGGTGGATCCGATAGTGGCAGCGGACACTGTGGTCCCAATAGAATAATTTCATCCGAAAGGGGTATCCACCAAGAGGATTATGAAATATTTAAACTTAGGCCCTGGGGAAATGGCTGCGCCATATTGACATAAAAAATAATTTTATCTTCTTAGAGGCTTGGGACATCTGGGAAGTCAACCCGCAATTCCTCAGCCCATATGAGTTATGGAAGCAACTTAATTGTCTTGGGATGGACTTTCCAGTGATTGGACCTATAAGAGACAGTTTTTCAGTATCCCAAGCGGAGACAGAGCAATACATAGCTGAGCTGGAAGACATTATCCACTCCCAGGGTGCCCTGCACCCGATGAAAGACCGGGTCACTGTGTTGTTGGGTCATATTGTCCCTCCACAACTATTCATTACAAACCCGAGGGACTCATCCCTCTTCCAGAAGAATGGGATGAGTCCTCCTGGGTAGACGAGGCTGGTAGAGAGAGTCCGCTGGAGGAGGGTGAAATCAGAGATCATTCCTTGGATCTCAAAGATTTCTCGGAGGCCCTCAAGGTAAAATACCAAGTTCATTATTTAGGATATACTCTTTGGTTAGTCTAGATTCCTCATTGGCATCTGCATTGTAGGATGACCTTGTGAAGAGACCTCTTTCTCACCCCTCGGTGGGTACCGACATAGGACCTTCGGGATCCACGCCTGTGGATGCATCAACTTCCCTGTCTTTCGGGGCTGGGACACTCGAGGTGGCTCCCCTAGAGTCTCTAGACTGGCCAACCATATACGGGGGGCCACGTCTCGGGGTCCAGACGACATCATCCCTGGAGCGAGAACCAGGTATTTGACCTCTGTAAGTATTCTCTACCGAATTTACTACTTCTATCCCATGACCACATTAAATGACATTCGCGTCCCATTTTTTGCGTGTATAATCCTTCAATTGGCATGTGCCACTGCGGTGATGTTGGTCGGGAATTCTGGTAGCACACTCTCTAGGTTCATGCCAAAGGTCATGGATGTGGACATCTAGCCTGAACGAACTTCAGCACTCCTAATCCCTGGCAGGGATACCAGTGGGACTGTGCCAGAGGTTATTAAGGTGGGATCTGATGATCAGGATTAGCCTGACAGTTCAGGCCCTGCCATTCCTGATACCACGCTAGACGTGGACCCGAATGAGGAGTTCCTGGGGGTATTCCCAGCATACGAGCCTCCCAATGGAGCCAATTTGGACGAGACGGCTTCTGAAGAGGACTAAAAATTAGTCTGTCGCTGATTGTGGAGGCTGATCACATGCTTCACTAACGACACCCCCCAAGCACTATGGTTGGATGAGAAGGAAAGACTTCGCTCTTGACTACGTGAAATGTGCGCTAGGGGAGTGGACGCCCAACGCCCTCCCATGATCATCCAAGATCTAATGGTAGAAAATAATCTAAATTATAATCGTGGCCTCAGTGTGGGATGGCAGTAGAGGAAGGAAGTGAACATCAAGATTCTCCAAGAGATCGAAAACGAGGTTGAACAGTTGCAGGCCTGGGAAGATGAGCATTTTTCTTCTCTTGATGTACAATCAGAGCTCATATAATTGCTAAAAGCCAACTTGGAGGAGGCCGAAGAGGGAATGAATCAGGCCTCTGAGGAGATGGTCGTTATCCGGAATGGTGTGGAGCAGGCTCGGGTCGCCGTCAGTGAATTGTACCCTCTCGCTGTCGAGGAGGAGTGGTAGTTAAACAGGCGGCGGCAACTCATGGACGCCACTTGCCAGAGGTGGCCGAGCTGCAACGTTTCATTGACAAGGTTAATCCATCCATGGGGGAGTCAACACCTAGGTACTATAATGATTACAAATCCTTAAACATATTTACATGATTTGATTCTTTAATGTTGTATGATTCATGAGTTCCATTGTTTACAGTGGTTTATTGCATCCTTTTGATGTTCATAGAGCATCTAGAGATCATTCCCTAAGCTCATGTGGGTCGGGCCGGATGTGAGAAACAAGGGATGACCACCTTATCACCCCATCCAAACATAGGAGTGAAAACTGTGTTTCGGGCATCTGGGGTTTGAACAACCAGTCCATCTTTTTGGGAGGAAATGGGAGGGACCTGACTGGAGAATGAATCTCTCAGAATAGCCGAATTACCGTTTTCTTAGCATGATCTTCTACACGAGCGGGGTAATGCTAGGGGCACTAAAATCAATCCGAATAGATGGGAATGATAGGTGTGAAGCATGATACCTAGGATTCAGAACATTGTGAGGGTGGAGTGACAATAAAGAATAACTTTTGACCATATTCAAAACACAGTATTCTCATTGTATTAGCCTGGAGTGGGGATAGCAAATTAGGGCTGACTGCTAACCATGTTCGAGACATGGGGCCTGACTAAAAATGTCATCTATTAGCCTTCTAGAATGTTATCCCAGGACAATAGGATGGATGCATGCACATCATTCATACTATTAGGGGGCTCCCATAGATATGATAGAGGACGAGGGTCTGAATATAGGGCACGCAAAGCGTGGAATGTGGAGTGATTGTTTGTTTGAACAAAATCCAACACTCTTGAAATTATGCCACCACGGTGGGTGAACATTATATGGACACATTAGATTTATCATGGATCAATTCTTCATTTAGACATGGCCTCTCCAGCAAGGGGGATGTTTCTTCCCAATGTCATTGTGGGGCATCCCGAACTTGTTCAGTGCAAAATTGCAGTTATATGGTTCCCCACGAGGGGTTAGGCTAGGAGGTCGAAAATGGGGAGGAACAAGATTTAGGATTCTTGGGGATGGACCCAAGGTGAAATGCATTGGTGTCTCTACATATCCCATGAGGATGGTAATAAATCCATACGTAGTTATGAAATCACAGTTTAAATACAATAACGAGACACATTTGATCACAATGATTCCAACCCGTCCATGTAGCGCAGCTAGATGTGCGAATAAGTAAGGTCGAGTATGTCGGAATTCCACATGAACATGAAGAATTGGAAATGTGTGAATCATGATGCTCGAAATATGGATCACAGTAATGGTGGCGTGATGATGGATGATAACTATTGACCATGGCGGAAACACGGCATCCACATCGTGTTAGCTTGGAATGGGGACAGACAAACAAGGGTCGACTGTTGACTATCTTCAAAACACGGGACCTGTTGCAAATGTCATCTGAGATCTTTAGGGATGTTGGCCTCGGACAGTAGGTGAGCTGACGTGACATGGGGCCAGGCCATTAGGGGGTCCCTTCAGGGAATAGGATCACGATCCAAATAGTGATCTCATGAAGCTTGGACATGGAATGAGGTGAATGTCCCCATAAAAATGCTACACTTTGGGCTCTTTGTCAAAATGTGTTTTAATACGATAATGAGACACATTAAATAGAGGGTGTCGAGTCCCTTCCCATAGGGAGACCTTAGTTTAGGGTCATAGGACTCAGACCATGGATTGTAGGAAAAATGGGAGACACATGGTGGGGCAATTACAAAAACCCGATGTGAATGGGAATCGGGGGTTCCGACCACCATGTCTTCCTTGGAGAGGTTTTAGGTCGAGGGAACAAAATCGAGAGTTGATCTGGGACCGAGGCAAGGTTCACAGACGTTCTTACATACCCCATGAGGATGGAGATCAAGCTTCACGTAGATCTAAGAGGTGGCGCTGTAAGTTACCAGTGCCAGGGATAAAAGGGGAGTGCAGGTGTTTCCCTCAAACCAAAAGAAGTGGTATTTGATAAATCTGGTTTGTCATTTAAGATGAGTGTTTTTTTTGTAAAGCGACAGCCCTAGGGTAGTAGGGCTTGGCATCACCACCAGAATCAAGATGTAGTATGCATTGAAAAATGTCCTGGTGTGTGACCAATACCAAACATGGTGTCCCCTTGAGTGAGGACATCGTGATGCAGTCCCATTTTTCATCGTGTGGCTAGGACGATAATGTCACAGTTTAGGTTCATGTGATAGGCCCATGAGACATAGTTTAAATTCATATGTCTTGGAGATTATGGAATGTGCACGACGTGATACATCATACCCAATGTAAATGAGGACATAATCCCACATCGCACCGTATGTAATTCTGAGAAAGTAACCTCAGTCCAAGGGGCTTGAATAGAGGTAAGAGGGTAAGGGGTAGAAGAAACTAGCTCCCAACTGTGCCCGAACCGAAAACGGGACATCTGGGTGTTCCTACGAATCCCATAAGGATGGGAATCAAGCCACACATAGTTATGGACGAGATCTTATCTTATGGATTTAGAGTACATACCACGAATGAGCGAAAACCCTCCTGTAAGTGCAGACTTCAACGTGATTCCTAATCCTACGTGAGTTGAACCTGGTGTGGGAAACAAGGGAGGAAGATGTTTCCTGTAATATCGGGGACGCACGCCAAATGAAAATTAGTACAGAGCCCCAAATGATGCCCTTATCGTGGATTTTGTCCTCTTAACATGTGGATGTGCACTGAGGAATAGTACCAGGAGTTTTGAAGTCATACTTGGACATCATGAGGTGGAAGAGGATGTGAATAATGTAACTATCATTTTGGGATTAATGGGGTTGGTATGGAGATGGAGGATAACGTTTTACCATATTCAAAACATAGTATCCATATCACGTTAGCCTGAAATGGGAACAACAAATGAGCATCGACTGCTGACCATATTCACAATGCGGGATTTGTATGATCTTGTTGCGTGAAACCCTTGAGGACGTTGGCCCGTAATGGTAGGAGAGCCCTTAGGCCTAGCATCCATGCCACTTGGGGGTCCCTTTGGGTGTGAAAGGTGATGAAATCCCGAAAAAAGGGGAACAAAATTCTTGAAAAACGGCAGGAAGCATGTCCAAGAAGAGTCCGACATTCCAGGTACTAAACCAGAGTACCGGTAGGAACATTGGTGAACCGCCTAATAGGATCGACGATGGTTCCCAACTTGAGAGTAATTGATTTGAAGGGATGATTATAGAGTAAGGGGATAGAGAATTCCTAGGAGGGATAGGTACATGGTGTGGTCATTACAAGCCAGACGTGAATGGGGACATAATCCTATGCCACACCATATACTCCCATCCTCAGGGAAGGGTATGCCAAGGGGCCAAGTTGAAAGGGTGATTTCTTGGAGATGGGGATAGACCTGAAGTATAGACATTCAAAAGGTCCTATGTATCCCATTAGGATGGGAATCAAGCCACATGTAGTTCTTGAAGGCACATAGGGGGTATGATACCCAAACGAGGGGGGTGTACGACATGACTAGTAACTTGACGTGAATGGGGACATAATCCCACACCACACTGTACAACCCTAAAATGGAACTTGGGACGGGGGGGTGAAAAGGCCAAGGGGCCTGAGGCTGGGCCTCGAATGGGAAGTGTCTGACCAGTTTGCAGTTTAATGTCTTGCAGTGAGGACGAACAGAAGAGTAGGAAACCCAAAACAAGGTTGGTGTATGACATGGAGAATAACCTGACGTGAATGGGGACTCAATCCCAGACCACACTGCACGCCCCCTTAAGAGAGAACCTGGGATGTGCTCCTGAAAATGCCAAGGGGCCTAAGGCTGATTCTCGGTCAGAAAGACCCAACCAGTCTGTAGTTTATCATCTTGCAATGAGGATGAAAGAGAGGATAAGGTGTCTCATCTGGGGATTTGTACGGATCGGTGAGAAACCCAATGTGAATGAGGACATAATCCCATACCACTCTGTACAATCCCATAATAGATAACCTGGGCTTGAGCCCAAAAAGGCCAAGGGGCCTGAGGCTGGGCCTCAGATGGAAGGCCATACGCCCTCTTGTACGGTTATCGCCTCATCACAAATTCTAATCATATGTCAGTAGTTCATGGTGTGGGAAACAAAAATTCAGTCTCAGATCTCCCCATCATATATGGGACTAAAAACTTTCTTTGCCTGAAGGTAGATCATCTCTTGGAGATAAAACAGGGCAGAATGAACCACTACACTCAATGTTTGGGACATCTTGGGGTGGTTCCAATGTCGTAGGACAGTTGTTGACCATGTTCAAAACATAGAGACCCTATAGTAACCTGAAATGGGAGCAACAAATGAGCATCGACTGCTGGCCATATTCAAAATGAGGGACTTGAATCTTCTTGTTTCTCAAAATCCTCGACGGTGTTGGACCGTAATGGTAGGAGGGACCTTAGTCCTAGAATCCATATCATTTAGGGGACCTTATGGATGGGGAAGATGCTGGACTCCTAATCAATGGAGTGGGAAAAAAATAACTTTACCTATCTCTAGAAGAGTTGAACATCTCCAGGGAGCTGGGCGTATGGCTGGATTGAGGTTTGCTCGACATGAATTGGGGAAAAAGTTTTCACCCCAAACATATTTCTTGACCAGAGGGGAATACTCTGGCGTTTGGGCTAGGCCAACAGGCGAAATTTATGGGAATTCCTACGTATCCCATAATGATGGGAATCAATCCATACATTGTTCTTGAAGGCCATGCAGTTTAACGTCATGCAGTAAGGACATGGGAAGATATAAGAATGGGGAGTGGGCACATGGTGCGACCATTACAGTCTTGGTATGAGTGGGGCCGTGTAAGCCTACACTATATCATGCAAGTATCCTCCAAGTGATCTATACCTAGGGGGTAGTCATGAAGATTTGTTTGGGGGATGGGCTCAAGACAAGGCATCTGAGCGTTCCTACAAATCCCATAAGGATGGGAATCAAGGCCTACATAGTTCTCAGGAGGCAGGTTAACATCACACAAGATGATGCAATGTTTAAAGTCTAGTAGGACCAAACATTTTTAGGTCATGTGGGACCTGTGTGTAGTTTAGGGTCATGTGGGACCGGCATGTACTTTAGGGTCATGCAGGACTGAACATTTTAAGGTCATGCAAGACCAACGTTCAGTTTAGGGTCATGTAGGACTGGCGTGTAGTTTAGGGTCATGTTGTTCCGAATTGTTTAAGGTCATTAGGGACCAATAGTCTTAGGTAATGTATTTCTTGAGGAAATTATCATTGGTGGGAGGAGTTATACCCCCACTATCCATGGTCATTGGGGAGTATGATCCATTGGGGTTAACCATGTGGACTATGTAAGGTCATTCCCATTTGGGCTCCAACTTGGGTGGTTTCCTGCTGGGGATCATTGGCACCCTGAGGGACAATACCAAGTCGCCTTCAAGAAAAGTGTGAAGAAGAACATTCTTGTTGAAGGCTCTATCCATCTTGTTCTGATGCATTTCCAAATCATGCAGGGAATGAAGCCTATTCACATCATGTGCTTCAAATTCATCTACATGAATTTCAGCTACCCAATTTGGTACCTTCTTGTCATAAACCGCTGTGCATAATGAGGGAATCTGGATCTCGATGGGTAGGATGGCGTCATCTTCACACACCAGGGAATACGAGGTCACCTGGGAAGAATTACGAGTCGTCGTCTGATAGTCCCAGAGGGAGTTGGGGAGCTTTTCAGGACAACTATTTTGGTTATGACCAACCATTTTGTGTAGAATGAAAGAGAGGGTTTTGTTGAATTCCTCGATCTTCCCATTTTCTTGCGCGTGATAGCGGGATGTATGGTTCGAATGGATGTTTTACTTGGTGTACAATTTCTTCAGCTCGACTACTCGGATGTTAGTGTTTTTATCAGTGAGGACAGTGTGAGGGACTCAAAAATTGTGGATTATTTTGGAGCACATGAATTCAATGATGTAATGGGCCTTGACCTCCTTGAGAGGAACTACTTCTTCCCACTTGGAATGAAATTTGTGGTTTTTAGGATGAACCCGCAATGGCGAGCTTTCGCCAAGGGGTTTGATCCCACGACATTGATCTGCCACACCACAAATGGCCAAGAGTACTTGGTGGAGTGGAGTGGTTCTAGTGGCCGATGCGAGATGTTAGTATGAAATTGGAACACATGACATCTCTTCACTAACTCAATTCAATCATGGATCGTAGAAGGCCAGAAGTACCCCAGTCTCCGGATTTAATGGGACAACATCAGCCCCACCTGGTGAGCCCCACAAGAACGTGTGTGAACCTCATGCATGACCTAAGAAATATAGACTGCTTTGATGAAATGGAGTAGAACACCATCAAACCTCCACCTGTAGAGGATCTTCTCAAGACTGGGACCACTATGGAGGGTAAACTGTAGCGCGCAGCGTCAGATTCACTAGCACTTAGCCTGATCAGCCGGGAGGAAACCATTTTGGAGGTACGTGAAAAAGGGGCTCTCCAGTCGATAGTTGCTTCAACCACTGCATCTGGAGAACCTAGGGGTCCTGACATGTAAGACTCGTCAGTATGATAGATTACTCACAGGCCATCATCATCCTCCAGTGTGATGGGGGCAATGACTCTCCGGTGTGCCACATGCATAATCAGATTATCCTTCTCAGGTTCTAAAAATGATGCAGCTAGGCCGGCTAGGGAATCAGCTCAACCATTCTGAGATCGAGGGACATGAGTAACTTTCAGTCGGGATGGAAACTGGGCCATTAGATGGAGGGTACACTCTAACAACAGTACGAGCTCTGGCTTTCTGACAACATATCTACCGTTGGATTTCTTGATGTCTAGTTTGGAATTCGCTTTCACTTGAAAATGGAGTACATTGATCTCGAGAGCCAACTCAAGGCCATCGATAAGTGCTTGATACTCTTCCTCGTTATTGGTGTAGCCTTCTGAAAACAAAAATGAGTATGGACGAATGGATTGCACTGGGGTAATAAAAACAATGCACATGCCCACTCTATTGAGCCTAGGATCATTGATTCTCCTACCGGTGGGACTCCGAGAGGCACCATCAAATTGCATCTGCCAAAGTGGGATGGTAGGATCTACCGATAGGATTGCCTCGTCGGGAAAATCGATGTCCGGGGGCTGGTCCACAAAGGATGGATGGGAAGTTAGAAATTCTTCCAATGCATGTCCCATGATAGATTTCTGGGGGATGAACCTGATGTCGAACTATTGGAGGATTACCACCCACCGTGCTATACGGAATGTCTACATGGGACAGTTCAGAATGTACTTTAGCAGGACTAACGGAGATAGCAGTTGTACCTCATGGTTCTATAGGTAGTGTCACAATTTCTGTATAGTGAATACCAGTGCAAGACAGCTCTTCTCGACGGGGGGGGGGGGTATCTAGTCTTCGCATCGATAAGCATATGATTGAGGTAGTATAGACTATTTTCCATCTCCTCATTGTTCTTCTGGGTCAGAAGGGCACCGATAGATCATTCCTGGGCAGTGACGTACATGATCAATAGATTTCTAGGGATAGGTGGAATCAAGACCATAGGATAGAGAATATACTGCTTAATTTCCTTGAACGCAGTTTGGCAATCTTCGTCTAATTCGTAGATAGAGCCTTTCATCCTGTGCCAGGAAAAGGGCTTACACTTACCGGCTAGATTCGCAATTAATTGGCATATGTAGGCTAAGTGGCCTTGGAAACCTTAGTGCTCTCGAATATTTCTCATGGGAGGCATCTGACGGATGGCCTTGATCTCATTTGGGTCGATCTCAATGCCTCGGTACATGACAATAAATCCAAGAAACTTCCCGGAGGTGACCCCAAAAGCACATTTCCATTGGTTCATCTTTAGATGTTGAAAACAAAGGAAGCTGAACACATTCTCAAGGTCCTTGAGATAGTCCTAAAACTGGTGAGATTTGACCACCAGATCATCCACATCATGTTCTACCAATGTTCTGAGGATTGGCTTGAATATGCGGCACATGGCCTGTTGATTGGTGGCACATTCATTTTTCAGGACGATAGGCATAACCTGGTACACAAAAGTACCATGGGGTACCCTGAAAGTGGTGGACTCATCATCCTTGGGGGACATCCAGATCTGATTATACTCAGAGTAACCATCCATGAAGGAGAGGGCCTAGAATCTAGTCATAGCATCGATCATCAATTCTATCACTATAAGGGGAAAAACATCCTTCAAACAGTGACTTTTGATATCTCGGAAGTCGATGCAGACTCTAATATGTCTATTCTTCTTCCTAACGGGAACATTTTTGTCTAGCCACTTGGGGTATTGGGCCTCCTTGATGATGTTGGCTCTGATGAGTTTTTCAACTTCAGCCTCGACCATGGAATTGTGAGAAGGGTGCATCTTTCTGTGAGGATTCTTGATCCCGCGATGACACGTTGGGAGACCGAGGCGGTAGAGGGATAGCTGAGGATCTAGTCATGGAATCTCGTCATAACTTCATGCACACACATCATGGTGCTACTTCAGGAAATACATGTACCCTTTTTGCTCCTCAAGGGACATGGCGGCACTGATCAATGTGGGTCTTAGATCTTCCTCTCTACAACGGTTCGCCTGTAAGAATTCATCGACCATGGTAGAAAAACCTTCTTCAAAGGCAGGGGGAGCATCTTCTATATCGTCTTCTCCATTTATAGAGGGATATTATGTAGGGGAATTTTCTCGTGAGTTACCTAACCCTGATGGGAGGATGGTACCAGACTGAATGGTAGTGGTTATTACATTGGGGAACTCTAGCGCTGCCGAGACCATAACAATGAAGGTTGTCAACCCGATTTTATCTGGTCTTTAGTAAAAGGGGCCACGCTAGATAATATCAAAGAAATAGTGGCTCTTTGGCCAAACACAACATATTATAGCATGACCAAATAGGAATGTATGACATACTTTCATGGACATGGGGCTGACATCCCGATACCGTACGGGGGTAGGAGGTTCTAGGATCACCTGAGTCTGGTTTGTGTAGGGGTATGAGGTGATTTTATTTATTCTCTTAGACTTGGGAATATACCTTCCTCTTGTACCAGAGACAACAAATCACTACACCATTTCAAGGTTTGTGGCCTCCAATCAATGGATTGGGAATACGTATGTGTCATCTAGACCTGACTAGGGGACAGTTGTGGTCGTGATGGGTTTAACCTCACCTTCCAGAGTCTTCTTATCCTTGCTCTTAAAATAGTCAGCATTCATATAACAGGCTTCACAAGAGGCTAAAGGAGATACATCCCCTTGGAGTATGCCTAATTGACCATTTAGGGAGTACTTGAGGAACTGGGGATATAACGAGGGGAACGCCGCTTGTAGGTGGAGCCATGGTCTCTCCATCAATGCATTATACGTGGTGTCTTGGGAGACGACCAAAAATTTAGTACTGGAAACTAGGACACCAAAATGGATCATCAGATGGATCTTTCCAACTAGGGTCTACTCTGTCTACTCATATCCCGGGATCCTTAAATCGGAGGGAGTCAGGTCATTCATAGATAACCCCATCTTCAGCAATGTCCGTGTCAGGATAAGGTTGATCCCGAAGCCGGTGCCAATGAGGCATCATCAAACGTCCAAGACATTACATTGGCCAGTGATGTATAGTAGGTGGATGTTCCCCTATATGGGAGAGCCTTCATCCTATCCTAAGAATGAAATGTCGGACTGGCATTGGGCCTCCTTGACTGATTCAGCATTAAAGGCTTCTACAGCTGCTACCTCCGTTTGAAACTAGAGAGGGCTTCTTAATGCCTCAACGAGGGCCTCACGCATATCTGACGACAGAATAAGTGATTCAAGGATGGAAAGACTCACTGGGATGCCGATCAGGTGCCTGAGAACATCATAATTATGTGCCATCTGTGAACTTCTGCTTATAAGAAGCTACTCTGTGATTGGAGGCATGACAGTCCCTACTAGCTGGACTGACGGTTGGCTTGTATTGGGCACGTCCTACTATTCACTAGTCAAATCCGGAAGAGTTGCTGTCTGATGAGGACCGATTGACAGATATCGGCCTGCAGACGTGTGATGCTGGTCGTAGCCTGGATGAGGTATCTCTTCCCGATCTAGTAGCACAAACGGTGGTGTATGTGGTTCTGACGAAACTAGATGAAGAGGCTGCGAGTGCTGATCTCTGCACTGGGCCTACTGTCTTGTCTCAGTGGCTTGCACGGACTGGACAGAGGTTCCAACAAACAAACCTTGATAACCCATGTGGTTGTGGCTCTATCGACATTGGCATCTGTTGGGGACGTTGGGGAGGTTCTCCTGGTGCTCCCCCTTATCGGGAGTCATATAGGGGTTTACCAACTCAATGGTGTTGACCAAAGCGTAACCTTGACTGTAACTTGAAAAGTCATCTACTACTGGGTGGAATCTAAGAGGGATCCCCATATCAGGGGGCATGAAGTCACCGAGAGTGTGGGATGATGACAGCATTGGTGGGGCATAGTTCGTTTTTTGTGCCGCTAATGTTTTCTCTTCTGAGAAGAGGTCTGCTGAGATGATGATGCTGAAGTGGTGTCCAAAGTTTCAGAAGGCTCGAGATGATGTAGGCACTCCCTAATGATGTTGTGGGCATGATCAACCATCTCGTGAGCCACCCAGTCATTGCACTTATGGGACCCGTAGTTGGAAACCTGTTTCCACTCGCCTCTATTGTCGCTACTGCATTATGGCCTTAAAAAGATACCTGCCACTTATGCAGGTGCCGGGCCCAGCCTGACTATATTGTTGTCGACCTGGTCTTAGATCCAGTCTTTAAAAACATAGCATTGCTTGAGGTTGTTCCCCGGAATCTGATGATAGGGGTGGTAGTTGGAGAAATTAGTAAGATTCTCCTCATCTGGCCTTCGGCACTCAGGAAAGCGTAAAATCCCATGTTCTAGGGTGCTACAGAAGTAACCAAGGACCTGATTCTCACTGAACTAGTATGTTTGATTTCTTATTTCCGAAAAGGGGGATCTTGGATCCTGGCCCTGATGAGGGGCCAGAGGGGATTTTTGAGAAGTTGGGCCCCGGTTGTCCCGCTTGGGAAGTGGCGGTGCATTACGTGGAGCCGCTTGTCGATTCTGAGGACGTTGCGGAGCCGGAGGCTGTTCATGAGGAGGAGGACCTCTGTGAGGCTGCGGGGCTAGTGCCACTAGTAGTAACTCCAGCTATCTGGGGGAATCTATTTGGGCCACCGTATGGGATCTGCTCTATCAACTCTCCTTGCTGGAATCACTGGGGGGCAATAGACGTTCTAGGCTATCTTGTTGCAAGGCTTCTTCAATGTGATAGACCTTGTCAGAGAAGTCTTGTAATATTACAGGGAATTTCATGGTGATTAGAGAGGAAACCAATTCTCTCATGATGTTCCTGATGCACATCATCGGTAATTGATCATATGTCAGTGGCATGTCAAGGGAGTATGTAAGCCCCTTCCACTGGGCGATAAAGTAAGTGACACACTCACCAGGCCGTTGCATGCACTTGAAGAGATCTGTGATGCTAGTATTCTAGGTGGTGGAGATGAACTGGTAGAGGAACTACCTGCGGAGATCCTCCCAACAGGTCCTAGATCAAACGAGGAGATGGTTGTACCAGACGAATGCTGGCCCCTCCAGTGTCTAAACAAAATAGTAGACCTTGGCAGCCTCTGACTACACTAGAGTTCCTAACATGGGCACACACCTTGATTTGAACTGGTCCAGGTGCTGCGGCAGGTCCCCCATCCCATTATAGGGGGAGAAGGTGGTATTCCTGAAACCTGGAGGAGCTGATATATCATCCCACATGTCGGGTATGTCATTCCATTTGGTGGCATTTCCACCTTCCATGTTTCCAATGCCTCAGGGCGAGCTATGAGTGCCTCCAAGGGATCATCTAGGAGGGGTTCCTTGTATTTACGGGGATCCCTAATGATGAGAATCTTTTTGGGATCTTCAACCCAGTAGACGGGCTCAACGGCTCGTAGAGCGGCTAGTGGTCCGACCCTTATGGCTGTCGGGGGAGCCCTAGTGAGGTTCCATGGATTTTCACGTCATTCATGAGGGTTTGGAGAGACATACCGCACCCTCTTTCCAGGAGTTCCAACTTCAACTCTATCAACAGGAGCAGTCTCATCAGGGATTCCTTGGGGCATCTCACCGAGGAGTAGTTGTTCCTACCCCTTCTTCCCTGGCCTAGGATTACTGTAGTCAGGTTGTTGCTCTGCAATTTGTTCATCCAGAAGTTCCATGACCTACTTATTCTGCTCAGCAAGCTGTTGGCGCAACGTGGCCTTCTCAGAGTCTTCCACCATCTTCTGCAATGAGGCGGATGGTTCAGAGTACTTGACAGTTCTGATGTTCTTTTTACCTTACCAGCATTCTGGCTGAGTAACAATTCCTCGGTGGGTGCTGGGAGACCTAGGAGGTTCCTCTACTGATGATCAATCCTCTTTGATGGGTCCAGTAGTGGTTTCATACCCTTAGGGGGTATGTCTCTATCGAGAAACTCCAACTCATCCTCCTTGTCCACTATGTCGGCCATGTGGATCGTGACCCTTCCCAGGGGCATGTCCTCGATATCGCTTAGCGAGAAAAGATATTGCCAGATGGGACTAAACATGAGGGAAACATACTTCCCCCAGCCATATATTTTCACGTGGGGTGGTATCCTTACTAATAATTTTGTAGGGTACTGTGATACTCTGAACGCATTTTTGTTAGAGGGCCTCACGGTGACCTGGTGACTCGGGGCGCTAGGCCATAGGTTGAAAAGCCAAATCGACTAGACGACACTGCTCGCTGATGTATTCAAAATGTGCTTGGATCCTTGGATAAACGACACTCTGATGACAGAGACCAAAATGTGTCGCCTAGAGGGTGTAGCGGAAACACTCAACTTTTTCTTGGGTGAGGGACTCTGGTATGCAAAAAATCCTGCACTGCGACGGGCTAGAACTTCATGGGGAAGTGGTCCACTGCTAGGATGCTCCAGAAGCTCCTCGGCTCAAACATAGGGTATGATCCTTCATTTCCCCACTTGAAAACTACAGGTGGCTAAGGAACTGGTAGCAGTACTAAGGCGGACTGCTGGGACGGTAGGTTGGCCGGTGTGGAATATGGTGAATGAGCTTACTAGCCACTGATTATCAGGCTATCCTCTGATGAGTGTAGCGAACTTGCGACTACGTCGTGATAGGAGGGGCTGATGGCCCCCATTCCTGGCTCAAGGGCCAGGTTATTGGTGGTGGGTCGCGCTGCAGCTCTCCCACCATTGGTCCCCAGAATAGATCTCAATGATCTCTTGTGAATGTAGAGAGCGCTTCCAGCAATGATGGTGGTGATTTCACAATGGTAACCTACGAGGTTGCCATATTTTCATCCTCCTGGATAAACCTATGGAGGGTGGCGAGAATCCTGTGGACCTCGCATTGTGGGAGCACCAAGCTGATACGCCTCATCCCTGCCCCGACCCTGGACTCGGATGAGTGAGGGGAGGGTTCCTGAGGTGAGTCGTACTCCTCTTCAGATTCTGAGAATCGGACTGGCTTGATCTCTATCCAGGCCTTCCCAGGATTCTTCTTGTGGTGGTGATGACACGCCGTCCTACTCATGGGTGGATCCTCAGAACAGGGCTAATTCCGGACATGCGGTCCTTCAGCTGCACTGGTGCTGGGGCGGAGAGGGTTTCCACCAGAGAAAACCAGGGTGCGAGGAGCACTAGGACAAATGATGAAGGGGATATGGGGACGACCTCCTTGAATAATTCTAGAGAGGGAAAACCTCCCCTGGGACTGGCAGGATCTTGGGGAGGACCTCCATGCTTGGTGTGGGTGGAGCGAGGCTGGCCCTCACCCCTCTGGTTGTCAGGGGAGGAGGACCTTCTCCAGCTGTAGAGAGGACATAGGGAGGATCCCCATGTCAAAAAGAGAGCAGACGAGAATTGTCCTTGCTCCGGCTGTCGGGAGTAAGAGGAACGACTCCATATCCAGTGAAATGGAGCATGATAGGCTCTCATTCCATGCATCACTACTATCTAGAAGACCTTCATTCGGATTTGGGGTATCATGGGGCAGACCTCCTTGCTGAGCCTCAGAGTAGGGAAGGCCCACGCTCTATGTGGTATTGGTATGGGGAGGACATCTGTACGGGGTGACATCACTTCCAGTTGGTTCACTGCAACCACTGCTCATGCCTGCAACCTGAAGAGTCAACCCTGCCTGCCCATGGGGCAGTTGGGGCCTCAATCCTGGTTGGGAATATAAGCTCTCATGCTCAGTGTTTGCAGGGACCTAATTATATTTGACGGTGGTGTATTGGGACATATTATTCGTTGACAATGTTTCCCCTTTGTAGGAGTCCTCCTCATCTCATGCCAGATGCTGGTGTCGGGTCAGACGAGCCAGAGTATGTGGTGTAGGTTCATAGCTTACCTGCTCCTCCTATGGCAAGACCAGGTGGTGGCTCTAACCCTGCCCAGTGGGAGCCTTTTCTGGGATCCCCTATAATGGGACTCTAACAGGGATAGGCTGGAAATCACCTACCTCATCAGCGTAAGGTAGGGAGTCGTCAAAGCGCTCTGGGGATAGGCCCCTGAAGCGTTTGTATGTCAGGGTGGGGAGGAATGGATCCTTATGTGGACCTCGGGGGCAGTGTTGATGGAAAGGTGCAGAAACCTGCAAATCCAGGCGAGCCATATCCCGGGTTGGGATTATGACCTCCTCCTCATAACAACATATGAGGACATTAATTACCCTTTATTGGATAACTTTTGATGGGAAGATGGGTTGTGGGAAACCCATGGTCTTGGTTGCAGAGGCCTTTGTTGAAGCAGTGAAGCCACGATGAGTGGTTGTGCTGGCATTGCCCCTACCCTACGTAGATGGGCAGCTGAGGATTGCATTCCTCCAGCAGTAACCTGATTCCTCATAAGCATAGAGATGAACTTGTTAGTGCTGAAAGAAAAAGGAATCGACGACAAATTTCCCAGTTCCATCCCCACTTCCGTGACCGGTAAGAGGGATCCACACTGACATAGTCGCAAAAAAGAATGTTTAACATTCTAATTCCCAAACATCTGGTGAGTTTCACACCAAGCCCACAATTTGCATGGCGGGACCCAGTGTCAGATAGCTGGATCCGGTGACACGTCAAAAAATTTATTCCCCAGTCACTGCTAATATCCATATTGAGGAGAAGAAATTCACAACAATTTCCTTATTTCTATTTCTGATGCTTTCGCCAGGGTTCACGCATCCATCCCATTTAGGGACGAGAGTCATGGAATTTTGGTTTCCCCGCATTCCATCTTTCCAAAGGCGGGCGGGATCCACTCCAGATTCAGGGATGTCTTCTCCTTGATCGAAACGAGATGATAGGATTTCGGTTCTTTTATCTGGGGATTCCTCCTCAAAACTTGTCACCTAGTCCGAGTCTCCCTCATAGACTGAAGATGTCTTTCGTGAAACTCTTCCCGGAGCCATATCTCCATGGACACCAGTTAATTACATTGCATCATTCAAGACATTATAAATAGTTAGATCAAGGCATCAACCTTCAGTTAGGGGAGTAGTCACGCTGGGCATCACTAGCGTGTCTGGACGCTGGGGATTCGTGTATATGTCTTCTTTCCCATATTATAGGGCTCTTCAAGGGCATAGAAGACCGAGTAATCCCACATCAAATGTGGGTAATATTATTCCATGGGAATTTATCTGAGGTTTTCCTCATCATACAATGTTTAACACAGGGTATACCATATGTTAAATGTCTAGCGGAGACAGATCAGGCTGATCAGAACACTGACTAGAGTGGATCAGATAGAGGAACCCCATGGAGGAAACACCACCATTGGTGCAATCACCTGGGTGGCCTCCCGAATGTTGTTAGTTGGAATGGGGAATGGGGTGGAAAGATCCCACTCAGATGCGGTATCCTGGGTAAGATTCAGAATGGCTGGCGGAAGGTTCTGAGGAAGGGATGGTGAATTGGATGACACCGTTATGAGGATGACGATTTTTTTGGGATTGATCCTTGAAAATGATTTCTACGTAAACCCGTGGAAGGGAATCAAAGTCCCCATATTTTATCTGATGATGACTTACCGTCAATTGTGGTTTTCAATGTCTTACTTCTGGATGAGGTCGCAATGGCTTAACACTTCAATGAAAATGGCTTACCACTTAATTTAGATCCACAGTTTAACGTCATGCAGGATAGGGGTGAACCAATGTAAAGGCGGTCAAAACCACTGGTTGTTGGGATTGAACCTCGTGGAGGCTTCCTACGTACCTTTCTTTGGATAGAATCAAAGACCCCATAGTTCAGGTGGAGGCATGAGACTTAAACTCTTGGTTGCACATGGTGTTGGTGGACCGAAGTGAAGATGGTCAGAACGGCTGGGTTTTGGCATTGAACCTCATGGAGGCTTCCTACATACCATACCTTTACATGGATCAAATTCTTCATAGTTCAGTAAGTGGGTTGTTGACAATCTAGTTTGAAGATGGACCTGGGGTCCGATGGGTGTTGGTCTTGAACCTGAGGGAGGCTTCCAACATACCATGCATTGACATGGATCAAAGTCCTCATAGTTCGGTAAGGGGGTGTTGGAGAATCGACATGAAGATGGACTTGGGGTCCAATGGGTGTTGGAAATGAACCTCAAGGAGGATTCCTACATACCATTCCTTGATATGGATCAATTTCCTCGTAGTTCGGTATGAGGGTATCAGCGAACCAGCAAGAAGATGGACCTGGGGTCTAATGGGTGTTGGGCTTGAACCACAGGGAAGATTCCTATGTACCATGCCTTGTCATGGATCAAATTCCTAGTAGTTCGGGTAAGGATTAGGGTCTTACACACTGAGGCGTCCTAGGGTGTTGGTGTCAGGGTCGGTGCTTACTCTAAGACGACGTGAGTTGTGCTCGGTGCGAGAAACAAGAGGCATTAATGACCTGACGATCACGTCGTGAAAGGTGCGTCCGTGGGATGTAGAGTGGGTCTTATGCATGGAGTAGCCCAGGGAGAGAGAGATTGGGACTTACTCTAGGAGAGAGGGCCATGGTGAAAAAGCATAGCGGGAGAGGTATTTGGTACTGAAGAAAAGAGAATCACTGTTTCCCACCACGCCCTTCGCTGGTCCTGAGGACTGAAGATGAAAGAGGTGTCGAGATACTGCCTCCTACAAGGAAACCTAGGGGCTTACACTAAGGTGGATACCCTTTCCCCATGGACAAATTCCACTCTGGTAAAGAGGATATCATCCCCTGTGAGGGGTTATCCCATCCCCATGGATATGACTGGGTGTGGAGAATGTCCAAGGCAGGGGGCACTGCGTGCGAGGCACGAGGCAAGGTCACAGTTTAACGTCATGTGCTGAGGATGATGGTTCTTTGAAGTTTAACATCCTGCAGCTCATCCAATGTGGGTTTTCTCCACACATATAGGGCATACATATCTTGTAACTTCTACTCCTTGGTGCAGAGAGGGGATAGAAAGACCCATGGTGAGGGGGTGTAACGGAGCGAACCATTGAGGGGTCCATGTCAGCGTGGCTATGCGAAGAGGCAATAGCCGTTAGCGTGCCTATAAAAAGAAGCATTATGCGAAGATACACAATGGGTGGTGTCATCCATGGGACTCTACAATCACATAGTGAAAACCTAGAGGGACACATGGGAAAAGGGATTTCCAAGCAGAGGACTTCATAGGAAGGGGCCTTGTGAAGCTCCATTGCTCGGTGTGGCGGATGGCGCTTGCAAAGGTGTGTGAATTGTGAAGTGGGGTGACTTAGCCTAAGAATAGGGTAGAGGTGCTTATGGGTCGTGCTTCACGAAGTGGAGAGGCATTCGCAGAGCACTGCCTCATAGATCAAAGGTGCCTTGTGAAGCGAGGTTTCGTGAAGCAACGTGCTTCGCGAAGTATAGTGACCCTGCCTTAGCATGGGGATCATGTGTACATGAAGGGTGGTTCGTGAAGCATTAGTACTCTGCGATGTCTAGGGTCCCCTTGGGGATCCCCTTCCATCGCGAAGTCCATTAGTTTTTTCGAAAGGAATCCCTCTTAGAAGAGGGGATAAAAATGATACAAGGGGGAAGCACTTCGTGGAGAAGAAGTACCTCGTACAGCTCGTGGTTCGCATAGCAGAAGGATGCTTCACAATTTGGGAGTTGGGAAGTTGAATGGTCCGATTGTCCATCCTTTGGTCTCAGGGGGAGCCCGGTATTTATAGGAAATAGGCACCGCGAAGTTTCATACGCATCGCAAAGAAGGCCTTGGTTGCTTTGTGGTGGGTCACGAACGTCAAATGCGGTAGCAGAGCGTCCCGCCTCCTTCTTTCTCGGTGGGCTCACGAACGTCAAATGCGTTCGCGGAGCATCCCCCATCCTTCCTTCACGGTGGTCTCATGAATGTCAAATGCATTCATGGAGCATCCCACCTCCATCATGTGTGACGGGACCGTGAACATCAAATGCGTTCTTGGAGTATCATGCCTCCTTCCTTCGTGGTGGGCTCGGTGCTGGGGGCCTCTGTAAAGTGGCTTCGCGAGGCAGTCAATGGGGCCTTCTTTTGGGTTTCTTCTCTATCCAGAATTTTGGTGCTAACAACTTCCAACCACTCCCCTAAAATTCCTATAGTTCTCCCATGTCATCCCCATGCTCTCAAGTAGACCCTCCCATGATTTTGGAGTCACACGCTCATGTAATAGAACCTCATATTCCACTCTCCACTTTTTTCAAGAACTCCTATTATATTATGTCTTTTACATTTATTTTTATTATAATGGGATATTATATTACATATTATCATTATTTTAAATTTCATGTATACATAATTATATATTCCTTTAACACTCATTAATCCTCTGATGATCCTTTATGTACACCTTCTACCATGCAGAAATTTCATAAGGATTCATTTCTCAATTCATGTTTCATCATTACCTTATAAAACATATTTCCATTTCCTTACATTCGGACATGGAATTAGAAGTCCCTATCACTGAAAATTTTATTTCAAAATTATTAAAGTATATTTTTATTTAAATAAAAAATTACATGAATTTTTAAGCAACACTATTAAGTTGTATAATGTTTACCATTATTTTCCATGCTGAAATAGTTGCGTAGTGAATACCATACTGATTTTTCTATCATGTGTATTCACCTTTTTGACAATTTACTAATTTAAATGGGTCTTAACTATTTTTATTCCATGTTACCTGATCATTTAATAAATTATGATGATGAATCAATCCTTGCTATACGATCTATGTGACACACTTAATAATGAGAATGAAATGACAATAATGGGTTGTCCCAGATAGTTCTCTAATGCATTGGGTAATGTTTAGTATCCGGATACATCATGTTTCGATAGGGAGTGAAGATAATTATTTTATGGTAATTTTTACACCATGTCATCATGGTGGTTTATCCTTGATATATTTTGATGATTCAGTGTCGTAATTAATTTCCACATTTCCAATGTTACGATTATCATGATATATCATGTGTCATTATTCATTATTATGATTCCTACTATTTTTATTCCCCATTGATATTCATTTTGTCTAATATTTATTTCTTTATTCAATTTTTATTAAATTATTGGGATTTCTATCTCACCCCTTTCTTATGTTCCTCTCAAGGTTATCCCATGCAGTTTTATGTACGAACGAATATTATGAACATATTAATGAGTTTTCAAATAAATGTAATTTATTTCTAGTTTTAGGTTGTTATGTAAGGTACCTAATTCCTAATTAAACTAAACATAATGATATTTTTCGGTTTTATTATGTTTAAAATTATGTAATTAATCTTGATTGAATGTGAAATAAAGAGAAGGGTTGTAATATTTTTTATCAGAGAAAACATTTTGTTATTATTGCTATTATGATTAGAGAAATCTAGGGATTTCCTTTTGGATGTGACTAAGTTTTTTAGTTATATATTATGTGTTTTATCATGAAAATATATCCATGTCAAGATACTTCATGTGGATGTAGTTCTGGCACTGATATACCTATGAGTAACAACTCCGACAAGGTGCTTTAAGTCAAATTTGGGGTAATCAGGTGCCCAGAAATGGTTCTTACTATGACCTTATTTTGAAAATCCAAGGGTATATGCTTTGGTAAATTCATAAGTTCATTATGAACAATAATTATGGGAATAATAAAAATTACCATTAGAATATATTTTACAAAATAGACCATGGATGACATAGATTGAACACAAAAATTATTAATTCTAGGAAATATATATAATTTATATGTTATCCCATTATTATAATTTTTTTCCACATTCCGTGTTTAATATTTTAAGATACACATCCATAATTTTCATTTTATTATAGGAAATGGCCGAAAAAATGAGGATATAGGTTTACAACTGATGCAAAGGGAAATGTGTTGACTACCCCAATGAGATGCCCATCCTGATGGGAGTGGGAATAAAAAACATTGTCATGATACTCTCAAATCTAACTCATCTTATAAATATAAACCTAGATCTATATGTGTGACCAAACCCCAAATAAGAGATTAATCTAGAATTAAGATCTTCAAGCAACAATGGCCTCCTACTTTCAATGGATCATATGATCCCTTAATTTTAAAAAAATGGATCAACTCCATTGAGAGGATAATTTTCATCCTTAAATTCTCTTAACAAGATAAAGTTCTCCTAGTTGTTTTTCATTTTGAAATATAATGTGATCAGTGGAGGACATTGACCAGAAATATGATACCATAGTAAGAGATAGATGTGATGCATTTGAAGGGATTCTAATAAAATTCAATATATATTTTCCTTGCACTCTTCGCCTTAAAATAGAAATGTATTTCCATTACCTAATGAAAAATGATGATGAATATGATAGGGGAATACAAGAAAAATTCACAATTCATTCACGATATTCCTTAATTTTTTCATTAACCCTTAATGCATGGTTGACCGCTTCCTGTGTGGGATTAATCCTAGTATAAAAAATCCCATGAAATGTGAGATATTGATAGTTATAAAGATATGTATTATGTGACCTCAAGTTAGAAATGGATATTGAATAATCTCAAGGGTATCATGGGGATAAAAATATAAAATTGGAGTTTTTTTCAAGTTGTCTGATAGAGAGATCTAACAGTGCATGAAATTTCAATATCCCACTTGTCGAAAGTGCATAGAGAAGCACAATAGAAATTTTATAAATGTGATGATTAAATTATTTAGGTGTTGGAAAAAGGACACTTGAATAACTTCTATCAATAGGATAATCATTATAATATGCCAAAGGAAGGGAATAATCTAGTCAACTATTAGTGATTTGTTCATTGATACAATTGTAGTGAACCAAGGCAATTTGAAAATCAATTCCCTAAGAGAATTGTTTTTGGAGGCATCCCACATCCACCAAGGATGAAAGGGAGATATTTTTCCATCACTACCACTGAAGTGAGTCCCAAAAATGAAGTGGTGATAGGTATGATAGTTATTCAATCCATAATAGTGATAATAATTATTTATTCTGGTTCTATGCATTACTTTATATCAAAAAAATATTATTAGAACTATTATAATACCAACAAAAAGCATGGAAGTATGTATTTTGGTGAAAATGGATTATGGGGAAATTATTTCATTCCAAGAATATGAATTCTTCCCTCTCAAAATTATTTTTCTAGAATTCCTATAAAAAATTTCCATACTACCCATAGTGTAATTTAATGAAATTATGGCCATGGATTATATTTCCTTATATAAATCCCATATAAATTTTTGTGAGATGGAAACAACTCTATATATAGTGAATCGACCATAGATTTTGTACATGTGCAAGGAGGATGATGTTTCTTATTTAGAACCATCATCTAAATTGATGATATTATTTCCATATAAAAAGGCTTATCTAGCAAAAATTATTGAGTATAAGGAATTTAAGATACTTGAATACATTACTATTGTGATGTATGTGATTCCCAAGGAATTTCTTGGTCTTCCTCCAATATTAGAGGTTAAATATTAAATAGAGCTTAAACCTGGGGCCTTTTCAATATCCAAGACCTCATATAGGATAGATTTTGTGAAAGGTGAGAAGATAAATAAAAAAAATTGCCTGAAAATCTAAATAAAAGGTTCATACACCAAAGTGCTTCACTATGGATTGTTCTAGTCCTATTCGTCCTGAAAAAGTATGTGTCAATTCACCATAACATTTGTTATCACGAGCTAAAACACATCATGATAATGAAAAACATTCCTCTTCTATGGAATGATGAATTTCTTTATCAGCTATATAGTGGAAAATAATTCTCAAAGGTAGCTCATCGGCCGGGATATTATCATATATGTGTTATGAAGTAATATATCTCCATGAATGGTTTTATTACAAGGTACAGGCACACTGAGTTTACAGTGATTCTATTAATGCTCACTAATACTCAATAATTATTCATGAAATTGATTAATAGTGACATTGGATATTACCTCCAAAATTTCGTATTAGTTTTTACAGATGATATTAAAATATACTCCAAAATCATGGAAGAGGATGAGGGGAATTTGATGAATTTGGAAAAGATCTTACAAAAGGATATTCTTTTTCCAATTATAGTAAATGTGTGTTCTTGTTGAAGGACGTATCTTTCATTGTGTATATCATCACATGTAATGGGATATATGTACACCCATCGAGGAGAGAGGAAATTGAGGGATGTTTGAGGCCATCAAATAGAATAGATATCCTTTGATTCCAAGTGTTAGCTGGGTATTATTGCCATTTATTGGGAAATCTCTCATGATTTTAAACGACTATTACCAAGCTATCTCGAAATGGAGTTATGTTTTCTTGGAGTGATGAATGTGAAGAATGAATCTTGGAGTTGAAAAGAAGGATTATCAATTACCTTATTCTCACACTACCCACAAGTGGAAAACCTTTCATGGTATTCATATATGCTTTGAAGATGGGATTAAGGTTTTTGTTAATGCAGAATGAAAATTTCATAGCCTATACTTCAAAATAGTTGAAAATTAATGATAAAAACTATCCCATGCATGTTATATATTTGTAAATTTTGATCTTTTCATTTAAAATCTAGAGGAATTATCTCTATGTGGAGAAATGTTATATACATACTGATCACAAGAGTCTCAAATATATATTCCCATAGAAATATATTATTATGATCCAGTGAATATTATTATATATTGTCAAGGATTATGAAATCTCAATCCACTATCATCCATGTAATGAAAATAATTTGGTAGATGCACAAAGATAAAGGACCAATCAATTCCATTATTGATTATAATTGAGAGAGATTTTCTATTCTTGGATTTAAAGAGGATATAAATAGGAATCATAAATATAGGAACATCATCATTCCTTTCACAAATGATTTCTCACCTATCTCATTTATAAATATTAAGGGATGCTCAAATAAATGATGTAAAAATTCAAGATAAGGTAGAATCCATGAGAAAAGTAAATACTCAAAGTTCAAAATTGATGAATAAGGAAATTTGAGATTTTTTTCAACACTATGTGATCCATAAAATCGTTACCAATGAAAAAAAATCAATGTAGATGGTATTCCATCATGTGAAGGCTAAATGGAAGAAGCCTAATGTGGTGATGAAACAATTAACCATACAAATAAGGAAATGGGAGAAAATAGCCATGGACTTTTTAATCAGACATCTGAAGACATCTTGGGGAAAATATGATATAAGGGTTATTATATATCATCTTAATAATATATCTCACATTATCTGAATTCTAAAGGACTTATCACTAGATAAAAATTCATGGATATACATCAGAGAGGTTATAAGAGTGCATGGTGTACAACTAAAAATTGTATCTGATCGAGATTTGACGTTCACCTCGATGTCACGGAAAAGTCACCATATATCTCTAAAAATGAGATAAAATAGAGTAGGTCATATCATCCTCATATGATGGCCAATTTTAGTGGGCCATTTAGACACTAGAATAAATTTTGTGAACATTATCTATGGACATCAAATGACGATGTGAAAAATATATTCTTTTGGTCAAGTTCACATACAACAAATGTTTTCAATAGGGTATCCAAATGGCTCCCAATAAAGACCTTCATGGTAAGATATAAAGAAAATCAACATGTTAGGATGATATTGTGGAATTAAAAATTCTAGGACCTAAAATGGTAATGGAAATGGTGGAGAATATTAAGACCATTCAGTAGAAAATCAATGCTTCTTAGAGTCAATAGAAGTGTTACTTTTACATGAGTCAAAGAGACCTAAAATTTGATATTGGTGACATGGAATTTCTATTTATATCTCAATAAAAGTATGTGATTAGATTTTGGAAAAAATTAAATCTTATTCCAAGGTACATCAGTGCTTTTGAGATCCTTGATCGCATCAGAGTAGTTGCCTATTGACTAAGACTCCCAGTGATCCAATCTTAAGTACATGATGTATTCCATGTATCCATCTTGGGAAATTACATACCATACCCATAACATGTTCTCAATTTAGATGTGGTAACATTTGGGAAACAACATCCCTTGGATGAGTATCCTATGAAAATATTAGATCATATACAAAATGTATTTTAGAATAAGACAATTCACCGGGTGAATGTGTTTTGGAGAAACTAAAAATTTGAAAAAGAACCCTAAAAATAATATGATGTCATGAAGAAGAGATACACTCATATTTTTATTAGGGTGAAATATAATATTTAGCGTGAAATTTCATATGGGGGAGATTGTAACGACCCAAATTATTATAAATAAAATTCAAAGTTTGGATTTATTTAAATTTATTATTATGTAATATGGTAATGAAAAAAACCTAAACTCATTTGGTTTTACCTATCAGTATTTATTTACTGTTAGAAATCATTAACATTGATAATATAGTCATTTAACAGTGATCATATGATCAGTATAAATATAGGGTTTTGAAAAATCAAACTATCATAAACAAATGAAGTAATGGACTAAACTAGTTGGATTGTAACCTATGAATCACATTTAGCAGAACTTGTCAGGGAGATATAATATCTATGATTTTCACTTAACTAATCCCATGATTAGATCTGACTATTAAGGCATGAGCGAAACTGTTTATGGGTGTAGTTCAAACTCATCAAAATCATGGCCCAAACCATGTTCATCATACTGCCCGATTAATGTCCCTCCATCACACACCTTAATCATAGGGAATATACTAGTGTATAAAAATGATATTTATCATTACTCTATAAATATGAATTTGTACATTATTTTTATATAACACTAAATATATTTTCATCCTATTATTTTTACATTTCATTTTGATATAATAAATCACAAATTTTATTTTTTATTAATATTAAAATTCAATTAACGAATTTATGATTTAATGGATTTTTAAATAAATAATATGTTAATAAAATATTTTTATAAAATATTTTTATAAAATATTTTTTATCAGATATAAAAGATCATATAATTTCTATGTAGTCAAATATTATTTCTATAATAGTTCAAATATGGTTATTCATCAAAACTCATCAATTTCGATATATGTCAGTTATTATTTTTAAAAAAGAAAATTCATATTTTTAGAAAACAATTTAGATAAAATGAATATTATTTTTGAATTAGAACATTTAAATTATACAATGATTAATTTTCATAATTTTCTGAGATATTCAAATTTTCGATTAAAAATATAATACCATATAAATCTAATTTTATTTATTATGACATCATAATGACCCAAAATATGATATAATAAATTCCATAAAATGTTTAAAAGACCAAATATATGTTTTTCCTTACAGTTAATTTTATTTTAATTTTATTTTATTTATTTTAAAAATCCATTATGATTCCTCTATAAAATGTAATATATTTTATGGGTTTTAAAATATTTCTTCAATAGTATGACTAAATTCCATATAATAATAAAAATTGTTTTATTATTCTCATCCTTTTACTTCATAAATTAATGTTACGAACTCCCATTTTGTAGAAACTATTGAAAAGAAGCTTGGGATGTTTTTTTGAATAATTTGTTATGTAGATTCTAAACCCAAAATAATGAAGAATTCCCCCTCCTTTCATATATAAACCCACCCAAGATCCCAATTATCATCAATAAAACTCATTATATCATGTCCCAATTATGACCTAAACTCTATAGAGTCCTACCAAGGCACCCTAAGACTCTTACTAAGCCCCCAAAAGCCTTTGGTTCAACACCCTTATGTAAGTAAACCTCATCTTACACTATCCTCTTTTATCATGTACTCCTTCTATGTTATGTCATTTAATTTAAATTTTTATATGATGTCATATAAGATTAAATATTTCTCATACTATACCATTTATATATAAATTGTAAAATATTCCTTTAACTCTCATTAATCATCCCATGATTTTTTATGTACACTCGTTACCGTGTCGAAATTTCGTAAGGATTAATTACTAGTTTCATGTTTACTCTTTACCATATAAAATCTATTTCAATTTCCTAATGATGGAAAATTTATATCCATTTCCCTATCACCTAAAATTTTCCATTCAAATTATGAGATACCCTTTTTATAGCATCAACCATTTCTATTTATTTCTATATAATGTTGTTTTGATGACAAAATTTCACTGTGATTTCAGATGCCAAAACAATTATGTAGTGAATATAATACCCCTTATTCTATCAAGGGTGGTCACCTATATGAAAAAATAACTATTTATTTTGGACTTACATGTATGTATGAACATTCCTTTATCATGGAATAAATTAAGAAGATGAATGAATCCATGTGGTATGATCTATGTGGCACACTTAAGCATGATAATGAAATGATTATGATGGGTGCCCCTAGATATTGGTCCAATAAATTAGGTATTGTTTAGTATCATGATAAATCATGTGGGATATATATTGAAACTGATTCTATTATGGTTCATTTTCCACTATTATGTATTATCAATTTAGCATTAAAATATTTTTAGGACTCATTATTTTATGTTCTCACCACATTTCCAATGGTTTTATTATCAAGTTATATCATGTATCATTTTCATGTTTATGATTCCTACACATTCTAAGACCCGTTGATATGTCTACTTTACGACATGTATTTTCTTATTCCATGTCTATAACCTTACTAGTATTTATATATCATCCACTTCTTATGGTTATCCCCTGGTTACCCCAAGGATTTTTTTTTATGAATGAATATTGTGAACATGTTAAGTTGGTTTTCAATATAGATGATGTATTTAATGTTTTATGTTTTTTTTGTATTGCACTTAATTCCCCAAGACACTAGACTTAATGATATTTGGGGTTTTATTAAGTGTAATATTATGTAATTAATAATGTATTAATTTCATCTAAAGATCATGTTTTTTATAGTTAGAAACACGAATCGAAATGGGAAACCCAGATAATCAAGGGAAATTACTTATCAGATTTTGATTTAGGACACATTTGGTTTTATCCTAAGTTCTTTATGATCATCACCAAAATATTGGGATTGTATACTATACTTATCCATATCCTTAGGGTTATTAGATTGTAATTATCATCCTATTCTCCAAAGGCTAAAAATGTACTTCAATAATAACAACTATAATGGTCCATACTTTTAATACATAGATATTAAAACTAAGAAGAAGAATATCAATTAAATTACATAAACAACCACTCATTAACCATATAGATTTATTAAAATTTCAAACTGGGAAATAGTAAAATCTGATTGATAACACATATATATCATCTCTCACATGTTCCTTCACTACTAAAACCATTTTAGACAAATTTTCCAATATATATTTCTTCATATCCTATAGAAAATAAACAAAAGAAAAGGGTGAGGCTAATTGTTTGGTCAGGGTAACCATATGAGATAACATAAAAATAACGTAATAATAACATGAATATAAATTTTGAAAATTATATCCTATATTTCAAATATCTTGATATCATTTCATGAAATAAATTATAAAATTTCATAAATAATTAAATAATATAATCTATGAGATCATAACATAAGACATGGAATTATCAAACCCACAAAATGATAGAAAATAATATCCATATTAGTTATGGATTGTTTAAAAGACCCTCATAGTGGAAAAGTTCCTTCTCGGACTAGGTTCAACCCTATTCCAGCGATGAATTATTGAACTAAGTTTAATCTCATTCCAATCATATATTATTGAATCGATTTAACTTTAAGTATTAATTTTGTCTATATCATGAGATATAATTCTTTACCAAATGAACTGGAGGGAGGTACAGGTACCACCAATCACATAATGAAAATTATTCCTTTGTGTTCCATAAGAACATAAGTCATTTCACATATTAGATCCCATGAAATGAAATGGGTTTCATAAAAATTATTTAATCATTACCTTATCCATGGAAATGAAATGGGTTTCATAGATATCATTATATAATAAATATAAACTAACTATATTATTAATATGGATAGTATCCTTTTAAAATATCCCTATTATGATATAAGTGTAATCAAATAATAAAATATTATATGGAAAATAATATTGAGATATCACATGAAAATAATTAAAGAGGAAAATATCCATTCTTCTTTGATAGCATTTTATTTTCTTAAAATACCAATAAATTGTAAAAGAAAATTTTTTTTTGAAAATTGGCTTGTAATATTATAAAAAAAATTTCTGGGTATTTAGCCTTCACAAAATCAAAAAAAAATTATCATGATTTATAAGATAAAAAATTATTATTCTCAAACTATTGTTGAAAAATTAAAAAATTAATTGTTAGAGAAAATGGAAAAAAAATTATTCATATTGGCTGGAGTAGGAAACTCAATATGGGCTAATTGAGTTCCTATCAAAATTTATGTTAAACCCCTTATTTAAACATACTCCAAATTTAAAATCTAAACAACAAAGTTCACAAAAGTATAAATCCTATAAGTGTTTTGAATGTTCAAAAAATTTCTAAAAATATTGATTAATTCTATGTTATAGAAATTTGGAAGATTGATATATATTTTAAAAGTAATTTAGTAAATAAAAACGAGTTATAAACACTAACTAAGACTAAATTTAAAACTCATATTTAGTTCTCTATGATTTGTGTGAAAACAGAAAAAACAAAATTTGGAAAAGATATCATTGAAAAATAAGAGGTTATGTCTCAAAAAGAAACCTAGTCCTCTCCACTTGGTTATCACCTTTGACCAAGATGGTTATAACAATAACCTTGATCCGGACATTAGATCGGGGTGCACAAAAACACACGAGGCTTTCCTGGTCAACTAGACCTCTACCGTAGTTATTCGTGGGAAAAAAAGATAACCAGGCCACACATGGACCTCTTCTATAGTTATACATGGGAGAAAAATGATGTAAATGAGTGAGAGAGTGAAGATATATTGTATCTTCCAGCTTTGATTTGGAGACAGTATGTATTTGTGATACAGATATGGACACTACATGAAAAGTAATAAGAATGTGCAAAATATAGAATAAATAATTTAAAAAGGGTTAGAATTCTCCGTTTGATGTATTTTACACTTTTATACATCTTAGGTGCTACCGAAGTGAAGCTTGAGTCCACTTCTAGAAACATACACCAAAACAGAGTGTCATGGAAACATTGTGTTATGGTTTCTAGTGAGTTGGGATGCACTTCTAAGGAACTATTCAATAGAATTTCTTATATCATGGATGTTGGAATTTATGGTACACATCCAATCCTTCATTGTTTACACCTATCAATAATGTATGTTATTCTAGTATACTCTTTTCTCAACCTTGTATGTTCTCTCTATATTGTAGCTATGTTTTTCTCTTAGGTGAATTATTTATATACTGTAGAGGTTGACAATATGCATGTTCTAAATATGTGACGTACCTCATACCTCTGACATTGAAGTTAATGATGTTTATAAGAAGTCATATCAGTAATTAAAATCGTTAAATAACCCAATTTGACTATTGGTTAAGAAATTATTTAAAAGTAAATAAAAAAATTTCTAAATGTTTATTAGTTGGTCATTATGTCGGTAATTCCTTCTATTGGTATGTTCTTCTATAGGTATGTTATTCTTTCAGTAGATCCTTATATTGGTATGTCATTCATTCGGTAGGTTGATGTATATGTGAGTCATTGTTGTTGGTGATTTTCTTTGTTGGTAAATCAGACTATCGGTGACTCAAATGGTTTTCCGTGACTCAACCTATCGGTAGGTTGATGTGTCGGCGAGTCGATGTTTCCATTGACTAATCTATCAGTAGCTCGTACTTCTGTTGGTGAGTTATGATATTAATGACTCAAACTTGTACATTATTTCTTTTTTTAATATCTTATATTATAAATATTAGCAGAATATGTTAAACATATAGTTAAACATAGATAATTATAATTAAGAATATCTAAACATAAAACATCAGACATGATTAAACATTATTTGACATGACTTTTTAGCATTAAAACTGATGAGGTCCGACAACATCCTTCTTTTGATAATCATAAATCATGGAATTATATAGCACAACTAATTGATTTATAATTATCAATGTAGTGATTCCGCTTACTATCACCCATTATAGTCTTTCTTAAAAAATGAATGTGTATTTTCCCCCTTTCATGTTCCCATATTATCCAAAGATAGTGTACTGAATAATTACTTCTCCCCCATTGGGGATTATAACAGAGTAAATTGAATCATAGAATAAAGACTAAAGAAGAATATAAAAAATCACAAAACAAAGAATGAAATGAGGAGACTCTAAATTTCATAATCATGTGAAATTAAATTGGATAAGAACAAAACAAAATTAAAAATATGAAGCCCTATAAAAAAATTGATCAAAAATACTTCCGCAAAGAGGATTCCATAACATCCATTCCCATATCAGAAGCTATATGGGTAGGATCAGTAGATGTAGAAGTAGTGGCTGGAGGTTTAGGGAGAATTATATGAGGAGAAAGTGGAACTCTAAAAAAAATTAAGGGTCCACACTAAGGCCAGATGAGGAAGGAGGGCTAGTAATCTATATAATAATTATAGAATAGATCTGCATAAAATCTTGATCTGGAGACTATTCCTTAGAAGGGAAAAAGACAGAAGGAGCTACAACATATTGGAGATCTTTTCTACGAGGAAAGGAAGCTAGTACAACAGTAGACATACTCTAGATATGCATATAAGGTTTGAGAAACATGATTAAATCCATAATAATTTGACCACCATATTCCCTATCCCTGTGAAATATTCTTTTTTTTCACAAACTTCTCATGGCAAGGAGTAAACATTTTAGGTAGCTTCTCATGATATCTAGATGCAGGTTTCATAGAAGGAAGTCTCAAATGTTCAACTAAATACATGAAGTGTCTGGTGAGCTGATTCTTGGTATATATTATCTAGTTATTAAAATCCACATTCTGGGATATTTCATCATGTGAATATGTAGTACCATTAATATAGAGTCTCACCATGTCATAGATGTGATAACTATTATTCCTAATCATGGAGGGACTTTCCTTGTCAGTTCCACCAATCATTGTTTGAATCCCATATCTGGTCACATTCCTAGCCATCTAAATATTTGAAGGGTGTGAAACTATAGATTCTAAGCTATATGCACCTTTCACTATATCTTTGAGTACTAATCTCAACTGATCCATATCAGTAACAGGGGTCTGAGGTTGAGTAGCATTATTTCCATAAACTACATCCTCAATAGAATTTACCACTTTATCCAATGATGTCCTATAATAAATATTCAATTGGGTTATAGCTGAAATCATTTTAGTCAACTCATTCCTCGTCTTATGGTTATTATTCATTATAGTTTCAACAATTAAGGTCAGCCTTTCTTCCACTTGAGAAACCATTATTTCGATCATAATAGAAATATCTCCTTAAATTATAGTAGGAAAAGTAGTATTTTGAGGATGTGATGATGTTCAATTAAGAGAGATCGGATAGGATTTAATCCTTTGAATAATAGATTTGATTCTATAGTCACATGGTACTGAACTCACTAGAATTATTGGAGAACAAGTAGATGTAACTAATGGAGGTGTCTCATAATGAACAGGTTCCTCAACTACTGGTCTCCTTGGAATAGCTACACAATCCTCAGTATTTGAATCATGATATTCCAAACCAAGAGTAGTATAACTAGGATTATTTTTCCCATTTAGATACCACACTAGCATAAAAATGTGTTAGTGTATCAACTCTCACCTTCTTGGCTTGAGGATCCCTCTCAATTTGAGACATCATTCTAGTATAAAATTTTCATAGTACATGGGTTACACATGATTCTACTTCACCAAGAAGTTCAACTACTATCTTTTCTTCAACAATATCTTCAGGAGGCTCTACAATCTATTCTTGATCCATAGTACCAATGGGTTCTATATTATCTCATTGATCATCGCCATGATGATCAAAACAACTATAACTTCCACCACATGCTTGATCACCTTTGAATCCTCCATCATCTTAATTTTTATCAGGATATTATTCATCCTCTTCCTCACTTCTAATACATTTATATTCACTACCACATTTCTCTTCCAGGTTATTTTCATTTTCATCTCCCAATTTTCTCTTTTAAATAATTAGATTGGTTTTCAAACTTTGCACTGCCTGATTCGTCTGTATCATCACCATAAACCTAGGATAGAATATATTTTTTTACAGTATAGATAAATGTGGAATAGAAGGTCCCAAAGTCAACCCCTTTGAAATTTCTCCAATATCAGAGTCACTATTATCATCTACAAGAGACTCATCTTCTCTACAAGTTTCACATGCATCCACTTCATTAAAATAGGTAACATCAGAATCTGGGTGAAGACCAAGATCAACTAAATCTCTTCACCTAGATGGATTGTAAATAGGGTTGAAATTATGATATAATTTCTCATCATCTCCAACCCACTCTATCGTCTAGATATTTCAATATATCCTCCTTCCATTGAACGTATCCTTACTTAGTATGATACCACTACAAATACAGATGGTTTCTTCATCTTTACTTACACATCATTTTCCTTTTAGCCTATAATATATAATTCTTGGCTAAAATGGAGAATTTTTCTTACAATAAGGCATTATCATTTCACTTATACGGAGTATAAAATACCTACATAGAATTACCTTATGTCTTTTATTTATCATGTATAGAAGATATACATCTTGATACATGAGTTAAAAAAATTCCCCTTTCCTCAGACACAACTAGTGTTGGATGAACATGAATAATAACCTTTTTTCAACATCCAACTCAGTGCCAATTGGTCTTCAATGCTCTTCCCTAACAGTAAGCTCACCCAACGATATCCCATAAAAAATCACTTCTAGGAGGAGAAAACCCCTCATATTAAACATAATTCCATTCATTACATACCTTCATAAATTCTACCCAATGACTTGAAGAAAAAGATACTCTTCTTTCATTCACTACAAATTTAATCCATTATGTTTCACTACCTTCTAAAATAAACATATCATGAAGATAAAATTCATTAACCAGTCTAGGGTAATAATTTCATTCATTATTTTAGAACTATTCCAAGCATACATTCATCTACATCACATTTAAAAAGGGATACTGGCATGTTAGTAACCATTATGAGTTCACTTCTCTGTCAAGTGTTTCCGTAGGGGTTTCAAGTCCTGTATGAATAGTCTTAGACTTGATCGATTATGCTTTATGTATATTCATAAGTTTTTAATCTTCTTTAGATCCTTTAAAGAATAGTATTTCTATAAACATATTGAGAATTCAGTTGAAGGTTATAAGGTGAATGGGTTGATGGTAAAAATAGGTTAAGGGTATGAGTGTGATAGTGGAAGACTGAGAGTATTATGTAATTAGAATTAAATTGGTTTTATCATTTACGGTTCAATAAACCATAAATTGAGTAATTTGAGTCAAATAAAAATAAATAATAAAGACAATTACGTTTTTAAAAAATTTGTTGGAGAGTTATATTAGTGAGTGGCCATCAGTGAGACATCATTGGTGTCGGTAAGACACTGTCAGTGTGACACTAAAATAATAACACTATCGACATGTCACATTAAATATTACATTGTTAGTATTACTCTTTCATCATGACGTTGTCTGGGTTACACTGTCAGTGTTGGTGAGACATTCTCAGGGAGAGATTTTTAGTGTCATTGATACAGCACCAGTTTTCTATCAGTGATTCATCCAAACTATGTTTCAATAGTGAGTTATTAATAGTAGGTCCTCAAAATTAATCACCCCTAATTCATGACTGGTGTAACTAATTCATTTACAGATTACTGGATTGGTAATTATATCAACAATATGATGTTCTCTTCTAATAAATTCAAGAGTTATATCACCTTTTTCTTAATAATATCTCAAAAAGTGATGTTTTATATCATTATGTTTTTTTTCTTGAGTGAGAAACATGATTCTTTGATATGTTAATTGCACTTTTATTGTCACATATTATAGGGAGATGTATAAACTGGTATCCATAATCTAGTAGAGTGTATTTCATCAACAAAATCTGAGCACAAAAACTACCATCACCTATTTATTCAGCAGCAGTAGTAGATAATGCAATGGAATTTATCTTTCTACTACAACATGATAATATATACATTCCAAAAATGTTTCATGTTCTAGAGGTGATTTTTTTCAAAATTACAACCACCAAAATTTGAATCTCAATAACATACTGAATAAAATGATGTCCTCTAGGGAAGAAAAAATCTTATGATAGTATTATATATGAGGTATTTGAAAATTCTTTTAACAACATTTAAATGATAATTTTTTGGGTTTACATGAAAATGAGAAGATACACATTCACTAAGCATCATATTAGTCCATCTAGGAGTCAAGTAATGTATACTTCCTTCCATCCCTCTATAATTTATTTCATCTATAGATATAATATTTTTATCATGTTCGAACATACATGTGGTACTCATTGGAGTATCATAATGATCTATATTATCAAATCCAAACCGTTTTAAATTATCTTTAGTATATTTAGTTTTATTTAAAATAAGAACATTATTATTTTGACAGATTTGAAATCCAAGAAGGAAATTTATTTCTCCCATTAAACTCATTTCATATTTTCTTTGCCTCATTTTTGAAAAATAAAAACATAAATAATTCATTATAAGATCCAAAAATAATGTCACTAACATAAATTCAAACAACTAAAACATATTTGAAATTTATTTTTATTAATAGAGTAGGATTAGATATACCTTTTGGAAAACCTTTAGAAACAAGAAAAGTACTTAGCCTATCATACCATGATATTGGAGCATGTTTTAATCCATATAAATCTTTATTTGAAATAAAAACATGATTTGGTAAATGAGGATTTTAAAAAAAATTATGTTCAACAAAAAAATACTAAACTATATACCCATTTATGAATGAACTTCAAACATCCCTTTTATAGAGTTTGAAATTGAGATGAGCTGAATATACTAGAAGGATTATAATGGTTTCATATCTATAAATGGTTGAAATGGTTTCTTTATAGTCAATTCCATTCACTTTACTATATCCTTTTGCATCCATTCTGGCCTTATTCCCCACTATGGTGTCTACTTCATCAACATTGATTCTAAAGACTCACATAGTGCCGATGGTCAAGGTGTATTTATGTCTATCCACTATCTTTCAAATATTATTTCCTTCATACTGATTCAACTCTTCTTAAATATCCATCACCCAGAATTCCTCATTGATTGCATCATTAATGTTTTTAGTTTCATGTTTCGATAAGTAGGCTTGATTTTTAACCAGGTTCTTAGGAGAAGCTCTATTCTGTGACTCTTTATTTATGTATACAACTATAACATCTTTGGTTTGGGTTTTAAAGGTTCTAACAGATTTAGAAAAGTAAGTACTAGTTATTTAAGGTTTAATTTTAGGTTCAGGTTCACTTTTATTAGAGTCTAGATATATTCTAGAAAAATTGGATTTTTCACATTACTGAACATTATAATCAAAGGGTCTTGCATTTATGTTTAGATTGGCCAGATCAAACTCAACATTTTCAATAGTGGTTTTTGGTTTATGTGGATCTGTTTCATAAAATTTAACCTGTACACATTCTTCAACACAGTTAGTTCTTTTACTAAAAACACTATTGTCTTTAATAGATGTTGAGGAACTGAAGAGATTTATTTTATCACATTTGGATACAAAATTTTCAATATTTTCCATAGTATTGAGAATATAAACCTTGAAAATAAAATCATTACAGTAAATAACTTTGGGTTTCATAATATTCTATATATCACAGTTAGTTTTATTAATAGTATTTCCAATTAAGACTCTATTAATTATATAACAATCTCTATTGAAAACTTCATCCCAAAAATAAATGGTAATTCATACTCATTAAGAATTCTCCAATCTATTTCTTATAAGGTTCTATTAAATCCTTAAAAATATTCATTCTAGTGGGGTGCCCTTGGAACATAGAAGTTAGGAATATAGAAATTTTTTGAGCAAAAACATTAAAACTCTTTATTCTAAAATACAAAAACATGGTCTCCCCTTAAGGTTTTTATACTAATATAACTTAATTTCCCAACAGATTTAGCGTACTTGGTGATGTAAGAACAATATTCACTATTGTGCGCTAAAAATAAGGTCCATGTTTACATAGAGAAGTCATCTACAATAACAATGAAATAGTTATTTACATTAAGACATGAAACTTCAGATTATAGAAACAAATATATTTTACCCAACTCATGTCATTGAGCAATTAAAAATTATTTATTTAGGTTGAAGATATTTTGTGATGTTTTTTTACAAGGATTACATACATTATTTTATAGAGATTATAGTTTGGGTATATCCTTGAATAACACTTTCCTTATAAAATTTATAATTGAGTGAGTGTTATAGTGGCCTAATATCCCATTCCAAATCCATGATTCTTAATAAAATATAGTTAAGATTGAAGAATTTGAGAAACTAAAGATTCTATGTTAATATCATAAGCATTATAATTTATAAAATAAGTAAATACTAACTCATTTTTATAATTAAACTCATTACATGAATCATTTATAAATTTATCATTGAAACCATCATCACATAACTGATTGATACTAATCAGATTTTTCTTTAATCCATCAATAAAAAGTACATTGTGAATTAAAATTGAATTAGTGTTACCGATTTGTCCAATTCTAATTATTTTTATTTTATCATTGTCACCAAAAGTGACATAAAAACAATAAATATTTATAATATTGTTGAAGTCCAAGTAGTCCCATGTAATTTTTCTTGAATATCCAATGTCCAATTACCATAATATCTTACAGGAGCTCTTTAAGAATGATTTTTACAAAGAAAATTCATACATGAAATTATTTTTGTTCCTAGACTTTCATGGGTCCATTAAAATTAGTAATTAATGTTTGGAGAACCCATATATTATTTTTGGGGTTCTTATAATTATTTTTTAAAGTATGGGAAAAATAAACTCTATTTGTTATTGAAAAACTAGAAGAAGTAAAATATTTTCAATTGTTGGAACTTTTATAAAACAATTAAAATCTAGATACAAATCCAAATATTCCATATTTTGACACAAAATTATTTTTAACAATGTTTCTTTTCCATGGATGATAACATATATAATTAACATATTTGAGAGCAACCTATTTACCAAGAATTTGAGTGAGAGTGTCCATGCCATTGTTAAATTTTTCTATGTTTTTTAACTTATAATTTGATAATTTATGCTCATTATTTTCATTAAATTATTGATCATTTTTTGTAATTATTTGTACTAAGATTATATTTAATAGTATAGGTGAGATAATATTGTTTCTTAAAAATAGAATATGTATATTTTAATTATTTTCATGTGACTTCAAAATTCTTTAAGTACTCAAAATATTCCCATTGGTCATGTTTTCCGAATCATGTTCCTCTCCAAAATAATATATATTTTGTAGAGAAAATTATATACATACCTCAGAATTGTTTGTTATAAAGTACATGTTACCTTCATCAAATTTCTCATCACTTAAATACTCTAACTCATGGGACTTTTCCTCAAAAGAACTCTATGTTTCCTATATTTCCTTCTTATATCTTTTATCTTTTCCCTCAGATTTCTTCTAATACTTTAACATTTGATAGTGATCCTTTATATTTCCTTTTATATAACATTCATAATAGACTATATCATTAGAGTTATCACCTCTATTCTCATCCTTTTTCAAGTTTCCCTTATATTCATACATTCCTTTTTATATTGCCATCCAAAATAAATTATTGTTTCTATAAATTTTTCAAACCATATGGCTAATTGAGAAACTTCCTCATCACTATCAAATAGCGATTTGTTATCGCTTGAACTATCCGAATAAGTTGGTAGATTCTTCTATTCTTTGTGTTTAGAAGTAGTGGTCTTGAAAGCCACTAACTTTTTCTTTGGTTCATCATCCTCTTATTTGTTGACCTTCAATTCTTCCTCGTACAAAATCCACATTCCAATCAACTCCTTTATTTGTAATTTTTTTATGTTAGAAGATTACCTTTTTGACACTAAAGTTTCTCTCCATCATTCTAGTAGACATATCATAATTTTCATGATTTCCTCCTTAGTTGTAACTAATGTTCCCAAAGAGATCATAGTATTTACAGTTTCATTAAACCCGAGATATATATCATAGATAGGTTTATCAGTCTTGATTTTGATGTTATCATATTTAATATTATTGATTCTCATTTCATTAGCACTATTGGTACCTTCATGTAAAAGAGCTAGAGTATCCCAAATTTCATGGGCTGTTTTACATAAAGAAATTCTATTAAATTATTCATTTCCTACGGCATAATATAAGGCATTAATTTATATTCAGATATTAAAATATGAAGCCATACATGGTATATCCAATGTATTCCAGGTAGTAGAAGGAATATTAAAATGATCTACAATTGAAGACCAGATATCAAAACACATAATTTCAAAATGAACTTTCATATCAATTTTCCACTGAACATAATTAGTTCCATTGAAAAATGGATTCATTTTTCTAGTAGCACCTTCCAATATATTATCCATAAAAAATAATGAATAATAATTATTTAAAGAGATAATAATTTAGGACTAACATAAATTTAGTGATCATTAAATAATAATAAAAATCGTAGTTTAAAATATTTGAAAACATTTAAAATATAATATTAAAAACAATCATTTGATACCAAATGATGGTCGTAATAGGACACTAAAGAGTGGTTGAATTGACTTCCTATCAATAAAAAATAAAACAATTATTTAAAAATTACCCAAATTTAAAATCTAAATAGCCCGTTTACCCAAAGTATCATATTTATAAGATATTTGAATTTTTAATTAATTTATAAGACAATTTATTAATTATTAGATATAGTAATTTGACTGATTTATATAATTGTTTAAAGTAATTTACTAAATTAAAAATAGTTATAAACACTAACTAATATTAACTATCAAATTAGTATTTAGTTATTTGATATTTGTGTGAAAATAGATAAAACTAAATTTTAAAAAACACAGTAGATAAAAACCAGAGGTTTACTCTCAATTGTATACCTTAACCTCTCCTGTTATAGATCAACTTACACCAAGAAGTTTATAATAAGAATCATGATCCACACCTTGGATTTGGGTTCATAATAGCACACAATGTTTTCTAGGTTAACTATACTACTACCATGGTTATTCATGGGAAAAAAATATAGACATTCCATATGTGGACCTCTTCAACAGTTATACAAGAGAGGAAAATAGTGTAAAAAAGTGAGAGAGTGACGATATATAGTATCTTTTTGGTTATCTTAGGATATAGTATATATTTATGATAAATATACACAAACTACTTGATAACTAACAAGAATGTTCAAAATAAAGGAGAAATAGTGAGAAAAGGTTTAGAATTCTTTGTGTGATGTGCCTGATGTTTCTAGACATCATAGGTGTAGCTCATGAGAACTTAAAGTCCACTTCTAGAAATAGGTACCAAAATATAATATCAACGAAAATTTGTATTCTAATTTCTAGTGATTTGCTATGCTCCTCGATGGTTCTTTTCACTATGGTTTGTTACTACAAGGATATTGGGATATTTGGTTCACATAAAATCCTTCCTTGTTCACAGCTATCATGAATGACTGTTATACTCATATATTCTTTTCTACACCTTATAATTTTGCTATATAAGGTTGCTATACTTTTTGATCAGATAATTTACTTACATACCACAGAGGTTAAAAATAGGCACGATATGAATATGTGTTGTACCTCGTACCTTTGAGATTGAAGTTGATGATGTCTATAAAAATTCATAGAAGTAAATAGTATCATTAAATATCCCAATACAACCATTGGTTAAATTTTTTAATTTATGTGTAATGTAAGTTTTCTAAGTGTCGATAGGTAGGAAATTCTATCAATATATCCTCTTATTGGTATGTCCTTATATCGGTTGGTCCTTCTGTCAGTGTATCCATTTGATGGTAAGTCCTTTTTTGGTATGTCCTTCTTTCGGTATCTCCTTCTGTCGTTTTGTTATTCTGTCGGTATGTTTTTCTGTCGGTAGGTCCTTTTATCGATATATCTTTATATCGATAGGTTTATGTTTTTTTGAGTCATTGATTTTGGTGAGTTACTCTGTCTGTATGTAAAAATATTAGTGACTCAAATATTTATCATTGAATCAACATTGTAATAGGTTGATGTGTTAGTGACTCATCTATTAGTAGCTCATTCTTCTTCCAGTGAGTCATGATAGTGGGGACACAAAGTAGGTCATTTTTTATATTTCCCTATATTATATAATAAACAGTAATATAATATTCAAAACATACTTTTGAACATATATAATAATAATTAATCATATTTTAACATAAAACTCAAGGCAAGAGTAAACATGATTTGACATGATTTATGAACATGTAAATCGGAGATGGAAAAATATTACATTAAAACCATTTAGTATAAATTGAAACATGTTTAAAAATAAATTTTGAAATATTATAATAATAGAAAATATAAGTATGAATAAATTTTGAAGAATCTTGGACCTGGAATATAATTATTCACCAATAAATACTTATGCATAAACAATTTCTAATAATAATGATATTGTGAGATTAATAATTACCATAGATCAAATTTCTTTCATATGTATCAGAAACACCTATATAATGGTTTAAATAATGTTATAAACATATTACATACCCATATTAACAATTATTATATTATATATGATCATATTATCACTCGTTAATAATATTTCTTTATTATTCTTCTTTCAGGTGTTAACTGCTTCATTTTCTTATGTATGTTTTTTTATATAAGTACAATTTCGTGTGAATAGGATATAACTATATAATTTAAATAATTATATTATGGTTATATATATATATCAAATTTATTCAATATATAAATTTATTTAATCATTCATCAATTGTGAATGTGGAAAATAAATCACAACTTGTCATGGGTAAACTTTTCCTTATGTATGCACAAATGATGTTGTAATTCCATTAATAGTAATAGGGTTAGGAAATGGAAGGTATATATTTTATTAAATAGTAAATATAATTTTATTCTTAATATATATATATATATATTATTTTCATCCTTATTTCCATCCAAATAATGTAGTGATAAATACCATATTACACTATTATATAGAGATGAGAAGTCCTATATATGAATTTTTGGTACCTTAGTCTTTCCTATGATGTAGAATATAATTGTTACATAATCACAATAACATGTAGAAATATGTTTTATACTATATTTGTTACTTTAGAATGTAAACAACACATGAACATGAGGTATAAAAATAAAGAATCTTTAAATATTCAGTAAAGATGATTACTTATTCTTTAGAGAACATCCTTTAGTTATCCTCTTAGGGACACTACGTTTAATATTTTGAGAATATAAGAGCATATATATTGCTTTTATAAATTTTTAGAAGAAAAATTTTATGGGTATGGTCGATTTTGATGTCTCAATGGGATGTGAAGATGTGAGGGAGGATGTTCCCTTTTATAATAGAGGTGATGGGCTCTTTTGGAATTTCCAGAAATATTAATTTATAATAAATTCAATCTTAATAAAAAGACCTAAAAATGGAATGGATTAAAATACAATATGTGATAAGGTTATAATGTCATGAAATATAATAATTTAGGCATGTTTTGATATTATATTAAATATTATCAACATGATTAATAATTAGTAATCTATTTTAATATTAACCAAGGTAACAAATTTTTCAATATTTAAAGGTTATACATTTTAAATATTTGATGTAAATTAAATCATAAATGAACAATTTATTATATTTTCTACAATATTATAATTTTACTTACTTTTAATGATGTTTAATTATTTATTTAAAATTTAATAAATTATTATTTTGATAAAATATCAATGTTGTCAATTTTGACACTATTCATTACATGGAATTCTAAAAAAATCCAGATAATTTGTTAAAATTGAACCACATATTTTATTATATCCCTATGAGGTCATGGTAATACATAAAATTCATTTAGCACATTAATTATCTCAAATTATATTTAATTTAATATTTTTAGATACTTTTTTTGATATTTCCATTAATAAAATAATTAAAAAATCACTATTGTGTAATTATTTAATATATATATATATTAACTAAAAATTAAAAAAAATACCTCATTTATGATAAATCATAAATAATTCATTATAACTTATATAGTTGAATATATATTTTTTAACAAAATATAAAAAATGATATAGTATTTTAAACATGAATATGAAATCATCAAATGTTTATTAGAAAAATTATATAAAAACAATAATTTCATATTAGTAACCCAAAAAAGTAAAATATAAATTTATATTATGGAAAATTTTTATTCAATAAAAAAATTATTGTTCTATTTGTTCATAACAGAACTTTATACCCATGTGGGATCATAAGGGATATTAATGGTAAAGAAGGTGTCATTTTGTGTCTTTTTTATTTAAATTTTATACAAGTCATTATCATTGAAAAATGTCCATAAGAACATTAATTTCGATACTTATGTGTTAAGGGAATAATAATATTTATACATTAAAAATTATCATGTTTTAGAGGAATTTTATAGTATTTAAAATTTTATTTTTAAACTAAATTACCCAATTTACCCTTTACTGTGGTAACAAATATTTACCAAAGTGAATATTCAGATTGGATAAAAATAAAAGAAAAATATTCACTAAATTATGAACTTATGAATATAAATTTGATAATCATTTTAAAAAATTCAAAATAAATAAGTTTCAAAATTATATTTAAAACTAAACCAATAAATTGTAGTAACAGATTTTTTTAGAATAATACACTTTAAAAATATAAAATGTTTTTATAATATATTTGTGCATAAAATAATTTCAAAACCCCCAATTGGATTATTTTAAAATAAAAGTAATGTATTTAAAATTTAAAACTATTACAAACATAATTTGACCTTGTAAATACTTTAAAATAACATACATTTTTCAATTAAAATCAGTATATTCACCTTTCCTTATTAAGATAAATGCCTTCATAAAAAAATAGTTTTCATATAATTATGACAAGCTGAATTGAAAAATTAATCTTCTAAAACCCCTATTTCTAGAACATATAATAATTAATAATCACTCCTAATAATAAAATAATTTCATTTTTTTATGGAAACATATTTTTGGAAAATAAATTTATTTTACTAAAACTTATGTGATCATTTTCTAAGAACATACCAATACATTCAAATTAATTTGGACAATTATATTTATTTTATAAATTAGTTATTAAAATTTATTACCTACAATTGAAGGTCTAGTTTATAATATTCATTTTATTCTAATTATGTTCCATAGTTTATTTAAACTCATGGTTACAAGAAAATAATAATTTTGAAGAATTGAAATTATTTATAGATAAATATATATTAAAATATTGGGTTGTTACACTCTCCATAGTGATGAATATTTTCCAATAAATCCATTTTCATGATTCACTAGTACTTTCTTCTTCAATTCCTTTAAATCATTTAGGACTATTCAATATGGAGTTGGTGTAGTAGTACGTATGAAATATAATAAATACCAAACATCATAATTTAGTTGAAGACTACGAAACAATTTTAGAAAGACAACAATAAAATATTATCCAATAAGAACATCTTTGATGATGAGTTTTTGTCACCCATTTTCAAAAGGATTATTTTCCCATATAGTGTATGTAATTTCAATAGAAATATGAGATTTTTCCTCTAACTGATAGAAGATCACAGGTTGTTTCAAAATTGCATATATGGATCCCTAGCCTACAAAATTTATGTGAGATTTATTGAATGAAATCGAATACATTTGAATGAAGAAATCAAATTCAACTTTAATGAGAATAAAAGTATTTATAGAAAGAACCTTCATAAAAAATTTAACCATAAATGATTCATATACATATGATTATATCATCATGCCATTTCAGATTTTCACTATAAATTTAACATCTAATCATTGACTTAGTGCTGTGATACCCATTGAAAGTTCATCAGATAAAAAATAATAAGTAGATCCAGAATCGAATAAGACAATAACAGTTCTAGAAAAATGTATAAATACCTTTCACCACATTATTATAGTACCACTCGTCAATAAATATATCTTAATATTTTCCATTTCCAATAGGATTATGAGATTAATGTTGTCGATCATCATCAATAACATTCACATTTCATCACTAGTTAGAATAATGCCCATACTCCTATAATTTGAAACACTAGAGTGTGGGTGGGGCATTACATGGTTATTTTCCACTATTAATAGATAACATATTCTTCGCATAACATTGAAATTTGATAGCATGATGAACATCCTTTACACATAAAAAACTTATAGTACACATAAAACAATTTCCTCCATGTTTCCTTCTAGAGAGTGAGCATAAATTAAAAATTCAAATTCTTTTCTCCATGTATTTTTAACATCATTTGAAATCCATCTATATTTTATTGTAAAAATCTTGATATTTATCGGTAACTCAAATTTTTAATTCCACATTGGTAGCACATCAAACGATTTCTTCATAACTAATTATGACCCTTATGGATACCTTTATTTGGATACATGGTTTCATCATAGTTAAGAATAAACAATTCATACTTTATGGTTCATTGATAATACCAGAAGCATATTTGACATGTATTGTAAAATTATCACCATATGTAAATACAGATTCATCTTACTCCTACCTTATCTCAAGGAACTCCTTCTCCATTTTCATACAAATAATTTTAGGAATTTAAATGTTTATTAATATCCTTCTAAACTAAATCTAATCCAGGAAGTTAATTTTATCTCATTACCTCGTGATCTTGATAATATTCCACCATTTATTATCTTCACCTTCAAGATGATATATATCCAAAATAACATGGATAATGTTAAATATATTTTCAATGTTACTAATACATTTCTCATTTACTAATGGATCATCATACCCAATAAAAAAAGGTTGATGTTTCCTCAAGGATGAATCAAAAAATATTGTTGCATCTTTTTCTCATTTGGAAGCTCAGTATTATTCATATCTTGATAAATTTTTGTAATCATAGAAACAATATTTCTCATTTCACGTCTCATATATTTTCTTTATTAGTGGAAAATAATTTCATTTTCCCTAACATTTAATATTATCATGGTTCTAGATGGTTTCATCCATTAACTAAAATAAATAATCATAGATCATGAAATTGTAATCAAAGCAGGAAACCAACATAAGTGGAAAAAAATCAAATTCCAACATACATATACAAACGATATCTTAAAACCATTGTTATAGTTCACTCTATACTAATCGTTTGTGATACAATTTTTATATGGTCTTTTGTAGAATTACGTACCAATGGTTATGAATAACCATTGGTATAGGGTGTATGGGAATAAGGTATACCAATAGTTTTTTTAAATTGTATGTATATGTTCTCTATACCAAATTTTTTGTTTAAAAATTGTTGACAACGAGTTTCCCAATAACATTTATGCATCAACCATTCTTATTTCCTAGAACAATCCAGATTCTACCCTAATCATTGTTTTCTGCAGGTATGGTGATCAATCATCTCCTGGTGTGGCGATCTATACATGGTATCTATATTCCTTCACTTGTTCTTGAGCATAAAATTGGTTAGTTTGAAATCAATAATCATTTTATAAAACATTATTTCTTCCTCCCCATCCACATAAATCACTTATGCCTTACGTTTTTCATTTGATTATTCTTGAATATAAAATTGGAATGTTCCAAATACTCGATATCTTCTATCAACCATCATTTTATTTTAATTTAAATTTTTGAACGAATAATCATGATTTTGTTGTTCATATTCTAGATTCATATTGTGGAGATTAGTTTTAATTTAATTTATTGCTGAATTCCATATGAAATTGAATATTTTGTAATGATTTTTTTATTAATTTACTCACTAAATAAATATAAATCTAACATGAACCTATTTTTTGATAGGTATAAATCTTATTGTGGGTATTGAAATATGGTTTTATTTTTGAGTTGGGACTACATCAAACACAAATTAATTTTTATCATCACTCTTACCCAACAATCTCGCTACATGAAAGCATGATAAACATTAAAAAGGTGAGTCCAATACATATTCAAGGTCAATACATGGAAAACATACATTAGTTTTCATTATAATAATGTGCTATAGAAAATAATAACTTATAATAATACATGATTTACTAAAGTTAATCTCAAAATAAGTCCACTATAAAATGTTTAGTTTGTATTATCACTATTATTTATTTATAAAAAAAATTTATGTACATGGAAGCATTGGGGGATGAAATTAAAAAAACATGGTATATATATATATTATGATTAATAAATACAATTTAAAATTAAACCTAATGAATGTAGATGTCCAACATAGTTTTGTTAACAAGGAATGTATTATATGTATGTTATTCCATTGATATTTATAATTATTTTATTTTTCTAAATCAGTCACATTAAATTTAATAACTATAATGTTAAATTACAATCTCAAAAAACATATATGATCTAATAAAAAACTGTCACTTGGGACCAAAATACAAATGAGTACATGTTAAGGTATTAGAAGCTATAACTCTCCACTTTTCTGTAGATGTAAGAGGTGGGTTATCAGACCCAAACCAAACTGAATTGTACCAAACCGTCTAATCTATTGTTGAAAATAAATGATCTGAACCAATCAACACATTACACACTTGATGTTAATCAAACTAACAAAACCTATTTATTCATAACTGAATCGAATCGATAAAAAAATAATTTAATTGAAATGACTTGATCTAACCCAATTATAATATGGTAGAACTAAAAAAAATTAAAATATAGTAAACAAAACTAAATAAATTGAGTTAAACTAAATTGAACATAACTAAAAGAAATTATATAATAATGATATAAAATGAAATGAGGTTAAAAATATTAAATAAAACCATAATAAACATGCACCAATCAAAACCAAATAAAAAAATCAACATAAATTTACTAGAACCATTAAAATCATAACCAAAAAAAATTCACCAAAATTGATATGACTAAAATAGAAAATATTTATCCAAATAGAATTAATGTACTGAATTATCACAACCCAAACCCAAAAAAAACCAAAAAATCTAATTGATTTAATACGATGTAAATAGAACCTATATGAAACAAGATAGCCGTATTTTAATCCAACATTCCATAATTTAAAAAAATGAAATTGAACAAAAATATGAAAATTTGAACTAAAGATACACAACCCCAACTGAATCAAACTAGACCAAATCAATAAAAAGCATAGCAAACCCGACCAGACTAAAACCTAAATTAAATATAATATAATTAAATTGAATTTAACAACATAACTAAATATAATCTAATGAACATGGACAAAACCAAATTGAAGGGGGGTCAATAAGGTACTTATCGGAATGTTATTTATGCCTTGTCCATTTATTCACTAAATTAAATGTCCTTTAAATAACACCCCTTTGTATTTATATTCCATAGGACACATTATCATAATTAAATCCTTGACCCTCGATGGATTTGGCACATTAATAATCATAGATATAATTAATTCAATATCATAGTTTTATACATACTATATATATATATATATATTACTGTTTTGTATTTTATATTATGATTCACATGTAGACTAGTGTGTGAGTTATTTTTTCATATAAAAAACAAAAATTATCATTTCATTAAATATATTATTAATTAAACATAAATATTATTTTAATTATTTTATGACATGAAATATAACATTATTTATAAAATGTATAGAATTTGGATGTATGAAACAGATAAAATATTTATCTATTTTCAAAACCATATTAGAGATATTTTTTGATTTTTCATTTAAAATGCTTCATATAGTGATCACATAGACTTCCCAAATTATAATTATGTTGATATACATTTTTTTATATTGGGATGATGTTAGCTACCATGTAATAAAATATGTTTTAAAAAATAATCTTTGTAACATCACAATAGAGAGAAAATGTAATCTCAAAATTGTCAGGATCCAAATGAAAGGACTGGATTAGAGATGTATTGGATGATTTATTTCAATCTATTCATAATCATAATAAGGAATCTAATCGAACCCAAGAATTATTATATATGAGCACACATGATTCATGTAATAAAAATTATTATGTTGATAGTGTGAAATAATTCAACAATGCTGCCATGGCTATAATATATCAGTAATGTGGTAGAATGAAAAAGATAGTATTTTTAATAAAACTGTCTCAAGGGAAAACCATGTATTATATTTCTAATATTTTCATTGATTATACCCATACGTTTTAATAAAATTAATTATATATAATGAATATTTTCGGTAAAAACATTATATGGAATTGAATTTAGTTGAGGAACTTGGATTTCAGAAAAATCATTCTTTCCTGAAATAGTACAACATATTTTGGTAGAAAACTACTGAATGAATTGATTTTATAAAATGTGGAGCATCTTGAATGAATCCCAAAACTAACAGAACGCCATCTTATGTGCCACCAAATGTAATTTTCCACATTCCATTAATCCCCAGACTCCAGAATATTTCATGTACAATGAAATACTAAAAAACATTTGATGGAATTATACTAAGAGAATGAATAATAATGACGAGTCGATTCATCCTAAAAATGTATTTTTAGGGTAGAAATTTGATTCTCGATATCCTGATTTCACATATGATATGAATAATTTGATTTTTGTTCTATCATGTGATTATTTTAATCATTTTTTATAGATATGTACTTTATAAACCCCATGGGTAGTTTTCATACAAATTTATTACAGTCATCCATGAATTTGTATGTAATAAAATTTCACTTTCATGAGTATATTCATATATGAAACTTATTATCCTAGAAATTATACAAATTTTTACATGAAACATTTAATAAAAGAGTTGAAACATATTTTCAATGTTGGTGTGAGCACTTACGATGAATGTTTGAAGACATATTTCATATGTGTGCTACAATTATGTGGGTGATCAATGGTTTTCCTTCTTATGCAATGATGTATTGATGGATCACAAAGGTAAAACTATCACGGCCTATTTGAGTGAATAATACATAATCTATAAGACTAATATATAATCACAGTTTAAATTTTATAGGATATCAATGATCACTTTCAATGCACTGTCTATATAGGAATAATATTCATATATTTGACAATACCATGGAGACTGATAATGAATCTCAGTGTTTGTTTGGAATATGTGTATTTAATGAATTTCATGGTTTTATTTTTTTATTCATGAAACTTAAGATGAAATACATAAATAGGAATAATGTTTCAACTAAAAACAGTTACAATTATAAGAAGATAAATATATTTTTTAATATTTCTTATTCATCAACCAATTTTTTACATCATTTTTTAGATGTAATACACATCAAAAAGAATATATCTGAAAGTTTTCTTTAAATTATTAGAAATTAAAATAGAATGAAAAAAATATGATTTATGAACTCAGCGTGATATAGTGGACTGGGGCATCAGACCAAAATTTTATATTGTCTATATTATTGAAAATAAAGGGAATGTTCCATGTTCTTCTCATATAATGAAACATGGAAAAATAAATCAATTTCTAGAAGTAATAGAGACTACTAATGGTTCTGATCTCTTTTAATGAAATATATCAAAATGGGTCAATGGAAGATAGTTCAGTCTGAACTCCTTGAATAATCATTAATATCACATTTTTCTAAGTGATTTTATTCCACTAAAATTCTTTATCTTCTATCCAATAATTTATGGGTTTTAGTTATTCAGTTTTCCCATTTTATAGATATCTTTGTCCTAGGATTCTTTCCAAGTCATTCTTACAAAAAATGTAGGCATGTGCACCATTAATTTAGTGGGAGTAAGAGAAATTATTTCACCATAATTTTTCACATGAATGTTTGATTTAACTATCCATATTCTAACAAAAATTATTCTTCGTGGACCTATTTGTTTTTATTGTATTTATCAAAAAGAAAGAAATATATACACATTGAAGTATTATGTTTGGAATAAGAATCAACCAAAAGGTTCTATCATAAATGGTTACTTGTCACAATAATGAATGTATTTATGATCAATGTATCTATATAATCTGACTACGAGGTGAAATATTCCAATTATAAATGAAGAAGAAAAATATAATTAAATTGAACCTAGTTTTCCATCACATTCCTAAAAAGTGGTTCTTCCAAAATATTAATCATTGAACACAATAATAATCGAAGAGATGGATATGGAACATCTCATAGTTTGGTTTGAATGTCATTTTTTCATTGAATACATAAAGAATATAAATTTCACATGTATATCTTATCTCATATCATGTAATTTATTATATTTTCTAACTTATTTCTATTTTTTAAATAGGGAACACAAAAATGATATCTAGAAAGAAATATTCTTTATCTCTGATAAGGATATATAATTTTCATATAATATATTTTTATTCATGGTTAAAAATAAATGTAGAAATATTATTGTAATAAATTAAGAAAATAAATATTCATTTAAGTTTATTATTCTTTTATAATCCATTTATTGAGATTTCCTGCTGACTCTGTCTCTATGAAAATAAAATATATCTATTTTGGTCATAATTCCATGGTTCATGAATGAAAATAAATTATGATCAATTGTTAAATATTTATTATCACTGAATGAAAAACTACCATCATAATTGTAGTAACATAATCCCAAAAATCCCTGATCTAGTATCTTCTTTCATTTATGTTATCATGATTACAAGGAATAAAATCCCAATGGATTGAGAGTTTAGTATTCATGGTAAACCAGATACAAATATGATTCTTATATTAAAAAATAATACTATAATTCACTACTGGAAATTTTATTTTTACCAATGGTTTAATACTATTGTTAATGGTTGGACACCCGCTGGTATAAACTATACAAACGGTTGTCCAAACCATTGGGTCTTGAGTCGTAGGGATGGAAAAATCCCAACAGTTCAATGATAACAGTTGGGATATGTCTAAAAAATTTAGTATATAACACTTTTTATAGTAAATAATTGGTATAAATGATTACGAATGGTTTTAAACTGTAGGTAATATGAAGAATTCTCTTTACACCAATGGTTTATAATACCGTTGGTATAGAATTGTACAAAAGATTTCCCATAAACCATTGATAAATATGAAGTAAAATTATCTATGAAAACATTTTAAAAATAGTTTGAATATAAAGTTCTACTTTTACACATATGACACTGGTTGTAAACTATTGGAATATCCTTTTTGTACCTGCAGCAAGCTGGCTTGCTATCCTCCCCATGGGCAGCCGCATCAATTCCACCCGCAGGCCAACAAAATTCATACGCAATATAACATCTGCATAATACATACTCATACAAAAAGTAACATAATACACCATTAAAAAGTATAACTTATTAATACATATATAATTATCTGTGAATTCATACAGAATTATATGTGAAATCATATAGAATTCATCCAACGCATAATTCATACATAAATCTGAATACCTCCAATTATTTATTTAATTACCCTCTACACACATACCGAATTAACAAATAATTAATAAGGTAATTACATTATGTATACACATACAATAAGTATACACATTCACCATTAACATAGAATTCATATGTTAATTAAATATGTAAATAATTTAATTCAGAATTCAGGGGGTTGGGGGTTGTTCAGGGGTTTGGGGTGGCCGCCCAAGGGGATTAGGGGTGTCTAGGGGGGTTGGTATGTCCTGGTAGATGGGGGTGTCTTGGGGGGATGTGGGTGTCAAGGGGTTAGGGGCTATCTAGGGTGTTGGGTGAGGGGGCTATCCATAGGGGTGTTCAGGGGGGTGGGGTGGTGTCCAGCGGGTGGGGTGGTGTCCAAGGGGTTGGGGGCTTTCCAGGGGTGGGGGTCCAGGGGGTGGGGTGGTGTCTAGTGGGTGGGGGGAATCCAGGGGGTTGTTGTGTCTAGGGGGTGGTGGGGTTGTCTAGGGTGGTGTGGGGGGGGGGGGGGGGGTTGACCATGGGGGTGTCCAGGGGTGGTGTCCAGGGGGTTGGGGGGGTCTTTCCATGGGGTGGGATGTCTAGGGGTGGGGGGTGTATAGTGGGTGGGTGGTTTCTAGGGGAGTGGGGGTGGTCCATGGGATGGGGGTTGTCCAAGGGGGGGTGGGGTGGTGTCTAGGGGTGGGTGGTTATCCATGGGGTGGGGTGTCCCAGGGGTGGGGGTGTCTTGGTGGTGGGGTGGTTTCTAGGAGGGGTGTGTGTGATGTCTAGGGGGTTGGGGGTGTCCAGGGGGTGGGGACTGTCCAGGGTCGGGCGGGGGGGGGGGGGGGGGGGGGCAATCCAGGTGGGGGGTTAAATGATTTTAATGGAACTAATATCATGGATTTTAAGATCATTGGTATTTTTAAAATGGTTTTTTCAATAATTATTATTTCAATAGTATGTGTTTGTTTAGGAAAAAATTAATTCTTTTGGTGTGTATAGTAGGAAGTGGGATTTAGTTATTAGGAAATAGATTACATGTTTATTTTGGGACAAAAATACTATAAGATTTTTTATATGGAACCTTAAAATGGATTTTTATAAACCATTGGGGAGTTTTAAATTGAAATAAATCTTTATTATGTGATTTTGAAATTGTTTTATGAAGAATTATTTTTGATGTATATTTATGGGATTTGTGATTTTGTGTCCCTTGTTTTAGAACATTATATTATTTTACAAAAGTTTTTGTTTTTTATAATTATTTAGAATGTTACCACTATAAATTAATCAAGATTTCCATAAGGGGATATCTCAGGTAGTCATTCTTTTGATCCAGCTACTTTCTTCCTAGTCATGGCCTTTATTCAAACTCTTGTGGGAGTGGAATAGCCATTTTCTTCTCATATCATTTATTATGCATGGGAGTTTCTAAAATACCATCTTATATGTTTTATTGGTGATCAAGGATCCCAGAAGGAAACAAAGTTGGTATATATGTTAATGGGATCTTTGAGTTGATAGAAACACTATAATCCACGGGTGTAGGGGGTGTCTATGGGGTGGGGGTTGTCTACGGGGGTGGTGCGGAATTCCAGGGGGTGGGTGGGGCTTTCCACGAGGGTGGGGGATGTCCAGGGGTAGGGGGTGTCCAGGGGGTGGGTGGGGCAGTCGAGGGGGGTACATGGTGTCCAGGGGGTGGGAGGGTTGTCAACGGGGGTGGTAGGGATGTCCAGGGGTAGGAGGATTCCATGGGGTGGGAGGGTTGTCCATGGGACGTAGGGGTGTCCAAGGGTGGTCGGTCTGTCCATGTGGGTGGGAGGCGATCCACATGGGGAGGGGATTCTCAGGGGGTGGGTGGGCTATCCATGGGGGTGGCAGGGCTATCGAGGGGGGGTCGAGGGTGTCTAGGGGGGTGGGTGGTCTGTCCACGGGGGTGGGCGGGGCTGTCCAAAAGGGTGGGGGTTGTCTAGGGGGAAAGTAGGGTCTAGTGGGGTTGGCGGGCTATCCATGAGGGTTGTGGGGCTGTCCAGGGGGTGTGGGGTGTCCAAGGTGGTGGGCAGCCTGGCCATAAGGTGAGCGGGCTATCCACGGGTGTGGGAGGGTTGTCTTGGGGGGTAGGGGTTGTCGTGGGGGTGGGGGATATCCACATGGTTGGAAGGCTTTTTTTAAGGGTAGGGGCATCCAAGGGGTTGGGTGGGGGCTTTCCATGGGGTGGGGGCTGTCCAAGGGTGTATGGGGTGTCCATGTGGTGGGCGGGGCAGTTCATGGGGTACAGGGGAATGGGTGGACTATCCACATGGGTGGGTGGGCTGTCCGTGGGGGTGGGGCTGTCCAGGGGGTACGAGGTGTCTAGGTGGGTGGGTGACCAGTCCACACGAGTTGTGGGGCTGTCCAGGGGGGCACGACTATCCAAGGGGTGGGAAGGCTATCCATGGGGCTAGGCTGGCCATCCATGGGGGTGGGGGTTGTCCAGGGGTGCTGGCTATCAATGGGGTGTGCAGGACTATCAAGTGGGGTAAGGGGTGTCCATGGGGGGAGGTCTATCCATGGGGTGGGCGGGGTTATTGAGGGGGGGGGGATAGGTGGGGTTGTCCCAGGGGGTACAGGGTGTCCAGGGGCTGGGTGTGGCTGTCTAGCAGTTATGGGGTGTCTAGGGGGGTGGGTGGCCTATCCACGGGGCTGGGGCTGGCCACGGGGCTGGGGCTGGCCACGGGGGTTGGTGGGCTATCCACGAGGGTTGGGGGATTTCAACGGGGGAGGGGCAATCTAGGGGGTGGGTGGGCTGTCCACCGGGGGTGGCGGGGCTATCCGGGTGTATGGGGTGTCCAGGGGGTGTGCGCAGCTATCCCCGGGGGTGGGGGTTTTCTAGGGGAGGGGTGAAACAGTCACAGAAAATCATTAAGTAATGTTTTATTATTTATAGATAAAAAAATAAAGATAATGTGACCTTACTAATCACATATATATTTAGGCACAACAAATCAATAAGCATAACAGGTCAGTAATATCAATCAAAAATTTAAATGATCAATCTATCCCTCATCACCATCACTATCATCACTGTCATCATCTAACTCACCCTCATCCTCATCTTTGTCCTCATCATCATCTTCTCCCTCCAAAACACCCTTTTCATCACCCTCGTACTCAGCTTCAGCCTCCTTATCGACCTCCTCCTCTGCCTCACCCTCCTCCTCACCCTCCTCCTCGCTGTCATCTCGAACTCCACTATAACTTCAACTTGGTGAACCATATATACAATGCATCAATGATATATATTCATCACAAGATGTGTTGGCCTCTGGTGGAAGGGTAGGACATAAAACTTCCCTCAATT